>CM060909.1:209296282-211796282 GCA_030737875.1 Allium sativum | reverse complement strand
GTTCTCAGTTGTTTGGCTAGCACGGTATTGAGACGCCTTGGCAACAAAGGAACCGTAAGTTTGGTTATCACGTTTCAAAGGGTTTGAATGTGTAAGTTTAAGGCTTGCAGATATAGGTCTGCAGTCGATTGTACATGGCACAGTTTCATTGATGGGCCATTTTTCTGTACAGTGCGCATAGGGTAGAGGCTAGAAAAAGGGTAAATTAGCATATAGTTGTCCATGACATTATATATTAGATAGTTATGTGTATGTATGAGAAACGCTAAATTAAGTTTTGCGGAAATGGTATAACGTTGGGTTATAAAGTGAGTTAGACCAAATTAAATTATTATTTTATTTAAAATGAAACTTCGCCACGAAGTAACACGTGAAACTAACTCCTATTTTCTTCTGTTTTCTGATAAAAAAGCTAATCTTAGCGAAAAAAAGTATTCCAGACCCAATGGGACAAGTTTCGTCGAAATCCGACATTGTTTGAAAAAAATCCTTTCTAAAACCGGAAATCAACACGCGTTTAAATTTTCCACGATCACTGGATAAATCAAATCAACTTGAAACTATGAAATCTTACAATAATTAATCAATACGAACCCAATGGCACCAGTTTTGTCGCATTCTGAGACTGTTTCCGCGGTAGGCTATTTTCACGTGCACCACAAATGCCATTTTGAACACCAAATTACACGGTCTCCAAAAATAACAAACTATATGCTTATCCTGGCTCTAATCGTCGATACAAACCCAATGGAACTGGTTTCGTGGCCTAATTCGATCGTCTTCTCAAGTTATACTCAAATATCTCTTTATTAAATTAATTACGCGCTATAGAAAATAACTGGCGTTTACGGCTACTATGGCCACATACGACATCGGTTTGCCCCACAATTCAACACCGTATAATAATTTAACGTTACAGTCCAAATGAAAATAATTTCATCGAAAACGAAGATCATTTGCAAAATGGCCATTTTTAAAGGCCTATATTTTAATAACGATTTCCACAGCGATTATTACAAAAATTGATTTGGCCATAACTAACATTCTACAACACGAAATCTGGATTTTCTCTTTCATATGAAAATTATAGTCAACACGGTCCCAACGTTTCTTATTTCACAGAAATCCGACTTATATCGGATCCTATATATTCAGTTAAAGTTCAAAACTCCATATTACGAACTGCAGCGCCATTTCGAGCTCGTTTTATATTATAAATAAAATTAACGTTAAAATTTCGTTTTAAATAACGAATTCAGTATTAAAAACCATTAATATTCCAAATATAATATTTAAAATAATAGAATAAATTAAATATTTGACTACCAAAAATACGGGACATTACATTCTTCCCCCCTTAAAATAATTTCGTCCCAGAAATTGCTTAGATAGGAAAAATGTGGCAAAACATTAATTTTCAAAAATCCAATTTATAATGAATCGAAAATCAATTCAATATCATAAACAAATATCTTTCAAAAATATCGAAAATATTCTAACACTTTAAATTCCCGAAAAATTTGGTAGTCTCCCCTGCACGGAGTGACATCTACAATATCGCAGGAACAAATAATATACATCGACCCATACGGTCGTAAAAGAAAAATCAAAACCCTAAAAATTTATATTTTCACATAGGCGTACCTTTATGCTATTTACTCAACCTATATCAGTCTGGCTAGCCATCTGGCACTTGTAATTAACTCAGGTCACATATGAGCAATAAGTATATGATATTCCCAAATAACATCTTATTGATTAGCAAATATAATTACACACATTTCCAAAAATTTAAGACGAGTATCAATTCATTTTCAAACACAGAGTTAAATCATTTATTTCAAATCATATGCAGTTCCAGCCCAGTTTTTAATTATACTGGAATTTATTCTTTATTTTATAATTCATTTAGTTCCAATAAATTTGTTGATTATTCCATTCAAACAAACCATCATCCAATAACAAACCAATCGCAAACAACAACCAATACACTACCAAATCAATTGAATTCATATTCAATATTAATATTTTATTCTAGTTTCACAGATTTGATTATTATTTATTTATTTAATTTCCAATTTCCAAATCTGTGTTATTTAATTTCAATATCATTCTTAATTAGATTCCAGTTGACAAATTTAAGTTTTCAACTCAAATTTCCAATCCGATTTGAATTCCCATCCAAATCAAGCATATACACTAATATCCCAATAAATTGAGAAAATTATTTCTTTTCTATACAAAAATATATTTTGGGTAAAATTATTTCATTTACCCTCTTTATAAAACAATACTGTGTCGATTGCCAGTTCAACGCTTCTCAACACTTGAACCGATCAACCAACACAATAATAAACATTTGTAAGTAAAATTTACAAATACGTTCTCATATATATATACTCAATCCCGATCTAAGGTATTACTAACCCCATCTCTATCGAGTTACACCACAGAGCCAAGGTTATTACTAAACCAATAGCTTTGTTACCACTGTAACGACCCAGTGAAATTGACGCCCGAATCCCAACAATAATACACCAATCCCGTATTACTTGCCAGAACTCAAGTATCGAAACACCGGATAGTTATGAGAAAGAAGTTAGAGGGTGGGATAAGAATGAAAGAAATATTAGAATAGAAGAAGAAGAAGACGAAACACCACAACACAGAATCAGAGTCTCACATCGCAGCGGAACAAAATATAATACAGAAATAAATCTTTATTGAGAGCTTTTAAAAATACTTACAATATCAAAGTACATCAACATCTCTGGACAATTATAATCATCTGTCCCATATACAACACACAGCGGAATAGTAGCTATATACGTCTAAACTCCTCCAGCTCGTCTCTTCACAATATTCGAGAACCTGGACCTGAAAAACCCGGGCTAACCCGAGCATTTACAAAACACCGGGTCAGTCTGGTGAACCAGAGTGAGAAAAACTTGCACAGTTTAAAGGGTATCACACAACCTGATTTTAAAGTTAAAATCTTTTCGAAAGAAAAGGATAATCGTAAGACCAAATCCACACATAAATACAGACGGTTTTTACCTTACGATAACCCAAAACATTTTTGAAACCAATATCTTTTCGGATATTATAATAGTGTCTAAATACAAGTAAATAACAATCTAGTGGAATGCTTGCATCTCACGCTCCACATATAATATATAATCAAAACCGCGGGCACTTATTGGAGATTGGATCCCGACTATGACAAGGTATGGGACCACCTACCGATAGTGTTTCTCTAGAGGCGAATGCACTAGGTTCAACAAGAACGTCTTGCAACCCGGCCCTCACATGACCGACCACTCATTTCGCTTGAGTGTATCGAATGTATATCACCAACGGTTGGGCTCAAACCACCGTTTCCCGAAAAGGGACAGCAATGAAATAGATTAAAGAATGAAATGGATTTTCTCTAGATAGGTGATTATACACCCTAATGGGAGCGACCCACATAGCCATGCTGCCTGCCCGATTTTTTTCATTTCCCGGTTGATGAGGCTTGAGTCTACGCTTTATCAGCACATCATATTTACTTCGAATGTCACATCGTCAGATCCATCAACAGTCACTAATTGACGTCCACAACAATACGTTACGTGTTAGCTAAAAGAAGTTTCCTTCTCCGCTTCCACTCTTGGTATGGTTGGAGAAATCAATGTACGTGACCTTTCTGGAAATACTCTGTCAGACATTCATCCATACAAGTCACCCAGGAACAGGATGAGCCGAAGGTACCCTCCTACTACATTCTAGGAATCACCCTGAGAATCAGTAGCGAGAAATCCTTGCGGATTCGTAGATTTCAACCACGACAGAATCACAGTATATCTCTGCTTGCAAGTCAGAGATTTTAAGTAATCCTTCCGCTTATGAAGATCAACGGTCTTCTATAGCTCCTTCTTGAATCAACACCTTTAACGTATTCGTATTTGCTGGACGGAATGGTTTTCGAATATATATTCGATCCCGGTCTTTCCGTAACAAAAATCGTATGGGCCAACTTTTGATAGTCGGTTATTTAACTATCAAATAAAACAACCATTCATTCACATAAAAATGTACATACTGATTTACTACTCAGTTTTATTTAGCCTCTTGAATGAACCGTCCGTTAATTATGTTCTTCAAATTTTCCAATATTTGAAACATCACTTTTACTTCTTATCATAATATAAGAATATTCCCAAATTCATTTTTATTCCACTTATAAACTCCCAATTATAGTTTATAATATCATCTATGGAAATCAGAGCTTATGTTTCACTTAACTACTCTCGTTTATAAACAAATATTATTCTTGGATAATCATGAGTCGTTCAAGTTGGGGTATTTATTTACCTCTCAGACCTTGACCAACAACATTCATATTTTCAGAATAAATTGAAGTTTATTAACCACACGTTCGTCTTTGAAAACCTATTTAAATCTCGACCCCTTTTTCTTAACAAATTATTAAGTAAACTCTTATTTAAAACTCTTTCGATTTATATTAGTAATCATTTACAATATGATATGAGCTTCGATTCTATTATAAATAGAATCCTTATAAAAGTTCCTTAATATCCCTTTTTTTATTACAAATCATTTTTAATAACTTAATTCCATTTGTTAAAAAAACAAAGCTTTTATAAATCTTATATTAATACCATTACTATGTTGAATCCTTTTTCAAATCCTTATATTGATATTTGTCAAAACAATTCAATTTATCATCTGTAGCAACCGTTTATAGATTCCATTTCAAACCCATTTTACTTGTCACATTCTCTTTAACTCATGCTCGACCACTTGGTTGTTGATTAAAACATGATAATCCTTTATAAAATCTCATGTCTAAAGTAGTTCATCTCATTTGTAACAAATGTTACAAATCGCATTTATAATCCCTTAATTTTATTTACTACTTCGATTTCATTTCCAAAACTATAAATTTCCATTTACAAAATCTTTTGTAAACAACCCCTTACCATCCCTTTTCATTTTCACATCGTCAACTGCATTCAAAAATCCCATTTCAATTCATCATTGAAAATTTATATTCGCTGTCATTATCAAATCTTTAACTTCTTATATACTCCTACCTTCAGTAAACATATCGAACCTCAGAACATCGCATTTCCGAACCACGGAATAAAACTACCTTTCATTTATTTACCTAAATCCCATTTATAAATTTCAGTTATACATTCATATGTATGATTTCAACTTCGATTTAAAATATGAAATTACATTTTCAAATCACTACCCATTTCCAATCTGTCGATTTGTTAATCACATTTTGTATCATTTAAACCACCATTTGTTAAAACGATCATTTATTACAAAAATATCCCTCTTTAAATTATAATATAAATTCTCGTATATCCATGATTTAATTATTCCATTTCAATATTTGAAATCCATTTAAATTTCTCTTACGACCGTTAAGGCATTTATAGGACCGTTTCGACATTTAAATAACCAACACGATAATTTATATCGTTTAACCATTCGTTTAATGCATCTTGCATCTCTACTTGTTATATTCTATATATTTTTAAAAGTTATAAATTAAATTCCGACTATTATTTCACCATAAAAATCGTATTTCAAAATCATACGAAAATATATTTCTCTTTGAAATCATTTGAAATTCATTTAATATCGATTTCGAAAAATCATTTCCTTTGATTGACGGTACCAAAGAGGCAAATGGTTACTATATTACCAAACGTGAAATATAACCCAATTTCACATTACATAACAAACAATATAATCATATTGATGACGTTAAAAATGACCAATCAATATGCGGTTTCCTTGACATGAACAGTTTAATAATGATGGTTGATAATAGTCAATACTGGGATAATAACAGCAGTTCAAGCATTCAAATATTTGATTATAACGTTTATAGTGTTATAAACGTAACCACTGAGGTAAGTTAACTCAATTGGATTTAATCGTTGAAAATAACGATTTGTTCAATTAAATTAAACATATGTTTTATTTAACTGTTCAGTCCATAAATGAATATAAAATCAACAACGAACAAACAAACAACCATTAACAAGTATAACACACAATTATAAAACCCGACTTATATAAAATATAAATAGGAGAAAAACTGAGTGAGTTTAACTCACTTAGGATTTTCCAGTCGTCGTCGAAACAATTCGTTTTAGTTAAATTAAATCAGCGTCTAATTTAACTAAAATTCTTAGTTGCTTCCATCTCCGTTTGAATCAACTTTACGAATGTTGCACTTGCCGATACGGTTCCAACGCCCCTGGTTTTGTTCAGTCCCGTACCGTTACTATCATATAGAGTTATAGGTTTTAAATGTTATTCAATAATTAAATAAAATTAATAATACCTAAATAATAGAGTTTATCCTGCTTGCTAGTTTACGTTATACATATATATAAGCTAACCTAGGCATTGTTAGAACCTAGAACAGACCGTGTTATATACTATTTGAACGAGGGACACGCTAATATGTGAATAGGCATGAATATTACTTCAGTTGTTACACATTATAGAAGGATTAGGCGTATAAGCTAGCCAGGCAGTGTTATGATTAAACTAAAACTTGATAAAATAATTATTAAACTTAATTTACTAATTACCTTGAAACCTAGATTAGGCCCGTATAACCATGTATTAAGCCACACAGGCTCTTCTTCTCCAATGCACCCAGACGTAACTGTCCCCCTCTTTGATCTAGCTCCTCCTTTCTGGCTTCCCTTCTTTTTTTATTCATGATCAGCTCCCCTTCCCACTCTTTCTTCTTTTCGTTTTCTGAAACTTTTTTTTCTTTTTTTTTTTCGCATGGCTCAACTCTCTTGCAAACAAAAACCGTCCGCCTGTTTACATTTCTCTCTCCACCAATACAACAACCATTCGATGCTCCAGTTCTAAATGATCAACCCACTGCCTTCCCTTCTGCTCACCATGCTACAGGAGCATATATCATGGTATACACGAATCCCCTTACATTGCTATAGTACTCCTTCCTCCCTTCTGTTATTCAACCGATGCCCACTACTTTCCCACTCTCCATTCCCTTCAGTTCGCTCCTTGCTTTTTTTTCGAAGAATGCTCTGATATCTGGAATGACAAGGCCGCATTCGTTTATATAGTGATGTGAAGCTTGGCCATTGCAGTTCTCAGTTGTTTGGCTAGCACGGTATTGAGACGCCTTGGCAACAAAGGAACCGTAAGTTTGGTTATCACGTTTCAAAGGGTAGGCATGTGTAAGTTTAAGGCTTGCAGATATAGGTCTGCAGTCGATTGTACATGGCACAGTTTCATTGATGGGGCATTTTTCTGTACAGTGCGCATAGGGTAGAGGCTAGAAAAAGGGTAAATTAGCATACTGTTGTCCATGACATTATATATTAGATAGTTATGTGTATCTATGAGAAACGCTAAATTAAGTTTTATGGAAATGGTATAACGTTGGGTTATAAAGTGAGTTGGACCAAATTATATTATTATTTTATTTAAAATGAAACTTTGCCACGAAGTAACACGTGAAACTAACTACTATTGACTTCTGTTTTCTGATAAAAAAGCTAATCTTAGCGAAAAAAAGTATTCCGGACCCAATGTGACAAGTTTCGTCGAAATCCAACATTGTTTGGAAAAAATTCCTTCATAAAACCGGAAATCAACACGCGTTTAAATTTTCCACGATCACTGGATAAATCAAATCAACTTGAAACTATGAAATCTTACAATAATTATTCAATACGAACCCAATGGCACCAGTTTCGTCGCATTCTGAGACTGTTGCCCCAGTAGGCTATTTTCACGCGCACCGCAAATGCCATTTTGAACACCAAATTACACGGTCTCCAAAAATAACAAACTATATGCTAATCTGGCTCTAATCATCGATACGAACCTAATGGAACTGGTTTCGTGTCCTAATTCGATCGTCTGCTCAAGTTATACTCAAATATCTCTTTATTAAATTAATTACGTGCTATAGAAAATAACAGGGCGTTTACTGCTACCGTGGCCACATACGACATCGGTTTTCCCCGCAATTCAAAACCGTATAATAATTTAACGTTACGGTCCCAATGAAACTAATTTCATCGAAAACGAAGACCGTTTGCAAAATGGCCATTTTTAAAGGCCAATATTTTAATAACGATTTCCACAGCGATTATTTCAAAAATTGATTTTGCCATAACTAACACTCTACAACACGAAATCTAGTTTTTTCTCTTTCATATGAAAATTATAGTCAACACGGTCCCAACGTTTCTTGTTTCACAGAAATCCGACTTATATCGGATCCTATATATTCAGTTAAAGTTCAAAACTCCATATTACGAACTGCAGCGCCATTTCGAGCTCGTTTTAAATTATAAATAAAATTAACGTTAAAACTTCGTTTCAAATAACGAATTCAATATTAAAAACCATTAATATTACAAATATAATATTTAAAATAATAAAATAAAATAAATATTCGACTACCAAAAATACGGGACATTACAATACAAGCACTAAGGTGTAGAGACTCAACAATGGAAGCGGATATAAACGAATGTGAAGTGCTAAAATCAAAAAGAGTACTAATAGGATGATCAAAAAGAAAAACTAGACTTTTTCAATAGAAACACTACTACCTCTCTCTCAGATACGCTGGCGGTGAGAGCATGCACTTGCCCTCCTGAAAATCATGTCCTTTGTACTTGCCCTTGTCCTTAATTATATGACCCATTATACCATAATAACGACACTTCCTCTTGTCGTAGATTTTTCTGTTCTTTCCTACTTGGATTGTGTTCCTTAGCTAAACTCCCTTATTCTCATCTTTGCCATCTTTGTGTAACTTGTTGACAAGTCTCTTAAAAGCTGCCTCCATCACATGGAAAACCCTACAAAGCTTGAAATAATATTAGCCGCAGGTGAAACTACTGCGGCTATATATGGAAGTTGGGCATTTCTTCTCCCTTTGACATGTCTCGTAGTCCCATCAAGCCTACGGAACCATGCCGCGATGAGTTTACCTCCCAGAAAGCCAGGAGCCCTGGACACTCAGTAAAGAAGGAAAACAAGGTCAAACAGAGGATCAAAAGATAATGCATATGGCTTTGGGGAATATGCCTTTAAAACAAAACTTTTCTTTAGAAAATGCTTCTTTTAAAACCATTTTGAAAATATTTTTTCAAATCTTTTGTCTGATCTAGTAACCTTCAGCTCTGATACCACGTGTAACACCCCACCTCCGTTAAGGTCACTCACAAAGGGAATGCCTTAACTTCGGTGGAGCGTTTTAGGTAAAAGATGCAGATAAATTACAAGACAGATGAATAAAGCAGCGGAAAATAAAGTCATTTTATAAATAAGGTGGTTCAGTCAAGATTTTACAACAATTGTCTCAATCATACTTAAAAACAATACATAGAACTTCTGTCTGGATTCAAAAACTTCCAAGTATAAAAGAAGCATAAAAATATAACAATGATATTCCCCCAATAAAGCATGAACCAGCCATAGAAGTGGAAGAGAGAGTCCAAAGCAATACATCGACTATATTCGACCTTGGAAAGAAAACTGAGCTAAGTGGTAACATTTCCTCTCTATGAACCGGGGGGAACGGAAGAAAAGAGGCAAAACAAACTAGGTCAGACAATAGTCTGGTAAGTCCAGTGACTTTCCGCATATAAATAGGCAAAAGAATTATGACATGAATAAACTGAATATAAGACAATACCGTGATAACAAGGATAACAAGATAACATACGATTAGCATAGATATGATAAGGCAAGATAAACTGAATGCACTTCTACTCTTTCTCTGCTTCGCTACTACCCTGTTATTCTGATTTCTGTATCTCTGCACCACCTAACTAGTGTCCCAACCAGTAATCTATATAAAATGATCCTATGATAATGTGATCCCAATCCCTGCAATTGTGGTAGCCTTCAGGTGTACATCTAGTATGAGGACCTTACCTCAATCAGCATAATTGCCATGAAGATGTTAGATGTACCCTTACTACCCTATCGATCGGCTCCCTACTTGTTTTAATGTTCCATGTCTCTGTGCCAATCGTCCATTTCTTGCGTATAGATACCTTATGCTGGTCCCACCATAAGGTGTATCAATCCTTATGATAGCAACCCGACACGATTCAAGATGCACAGTGTATAACTACTGGTACCCAGTGCCTGCTCATTCCCACTCCGGAGTACGTGCACGCCCATAATCCGTTGGAACATACACTGATGTACCCCCTACCGCTATTTTGACCATTTATAATCAGCCCAATAATCGTGCCCCACCCTACCTAGTTTCAGGGTACCTTGATACATCTATGTGGGTTACTGCTGAAATGGTTCCCCGTTACTAGGGTTTATTACTGGTTAAGTTTGTGGGCCTATATTTACTAATATTACCCACCAACCCGATATGTACTTAACCCTCCCACACATTAGGTCATATTGGTTAAGTGTTATCCATTCGTGTTAACTTAACCCACCTATTCATCTTTTCATGTTGGTTGAGTGTTTCTTATTAACCCTTCTCACTCGTCATGTTGGATTGGTTAAGTGTTTCCTATTAAATTAACCTTGTTCATTCATCATGTTATATTGGTTAAGTATTTCCCATTAACTTAACCTCATTCGTTCATCAAGTTACATTGGTTAAGCATTTCTTATTGACTTAACCCCACACGTTCATCATGCTGTATTGGTTAAGTGTCATCAATAAATTCAAGTTATCTTAACCCACCCACTTGTCGTGTTTCATTGGTTAAGTGTTGCCTTCTTGTGTTAACTTAACCCTCCTCATTCATCATGTTATATTGGTTAAGTGTTTCTTATTAACTTAACCCTTCTCATTCATCATGTTGTAGTGGTTAACTTAACCCTGCTCACTTGTCTAATTAACATGTTTGCCACGGTTAAGTGTTCTAAATTTACTTAACCTCACCTTCTTGTCTAATTAACATGTTATAACGGTTAAGTGTTCTAAATTTACTTAACCCCATCTTCTTGTCTAATTAACATGTTATAACGGTTAAGTGTTGCCTTAGTTAACTTAACCCTACCATTCTTAACATGTCTTGTTCATTAGCATTAATTGAATTATTAATGCACCAACCTCTCACATTAGATCTATGTTGTTGCGGTTACTGGATGTGCCGGGCGGTTCCGGGCAGTTTTACACCACAACTCAATCTAACCTCGGGTTTTTCTTGGGCATGATGCACTAACCTCTCACATTAGAGAGGTGTTGTTGTGTTTACTGAATGTGTCGGGCGGTTCCGGGCGGTTTTACACCGCAACTCAATCTAACCTCGGGTTAGGCATGTTTATCTTTTAGCATAAATACCATACATGTCCAAGTCTAGATTTTATACGCTAATCATCCCAAATTCACAAAACTAGTCATGTTCCAATTCTAAAGTTGTACCCCAACAAAGTTGATTGCAAGCTATGCCTCACAAATTCAAATTCAAGTTATTACTCAAAATAGGTTACACCCAATTTTCCCAAATTTACAATAATAGTCATGCCTCAAAAGTCACGATAAAACACATGCCCTAAGGTTTAGTCATATTGCACCGTACAAAATATTCTCCAAAAAAAAAACCAATCATGATTCACAGTATAAACTATGCCAAATTATAGCCTTTAATTACAATGCATGCCAATTACCCAAAATCCCAATTTAGGTGTGTTCGTATTTAACAGTTATCCCTATCTTACTATAGGTTTCCATGCCTAATCTCCTTCTTCCAAGTCATAAACTATTATATGTAATATGCCCCAATTTTAGGTCTTAAACCACAACATGTACTATGCCTTACATGTTTACAGTTCAATTTACGCCCCAAATCCCATGTCATATGTCCAATATACTTTATGCCTCAAATCTCAAGTCATATGTTTGATACACTTTATGTTTTAAATACAACATGTGGTATGTCCTCAAATCAGTTACAAATCAGTTATGCCTGTAACACCCCGCGAATTCTATAACTATGAAATTCACAAATTAAAGTATAATTAATTTCAAATCAAAGAACTAAGGGAAACGGGATACGCCATTGCGTTCGTCTCGGAAAAATACGCGAAATAGAGTCCGAGTTTTCGAAAAACGGAGTCCGTATGAAGAAGATATGGCCTTCGGAAGTTTGAGAATTAAGTTTAAAATTCAAACAGAATAAAATAAAGTTTAAATTCGAAAATGGGGCCCAATGGGCCAGGGCGGAAAAAGTCCCGCCTGACGCACCCAGGTCGACTGGGCTGTCGACCTGGTCTAACCAGGTCGACAGGCCTGTCGACAGGGCTGTCGACAGGGGTGTCGACCTGGTCCAGACCCAGGTCGAGCCCAGTCTAACCCGGCTGGCCTATTCTCTATGTGGTCGATTTTCTGTGGTCTGCTTTGTCATTAGGGCTAGGTGGCAGGCTCTAATTGGTCTCTCCTTAGAATGAATGGCTACGATCAATCCAAGCAACATCAATGGTCCTAATCAGTTCCTAACCTCTATATAAACAACCCTAGACTAAACCCTAATCTATTCATTCAAAAATAAGAACATAGCCGCCATGTTGCTGAGGAACGACTAGGAGTAGCCACCAAATTGGAGAGAGGATTAGGAGGAAGATTCTAAAGCTTAAAGCAACCTAAACAAATCAATTCAACAAAGGAATTTGCGTCTTCAATCCCTAAATTAGAGAATTCATCACACCATTGTAAGTAGAGTATTACTTTGGTATGAATAAACAATTGTGTTGGTTTGTATGCTTGAATTGTGGCAATAAAGTAATTCATATTTGTGCGTTCTTATCAATTTGAAATATTATATATGTTTGGATATTCTTGAATTATGTTATTCATGTTATAAAGAACTACATGCGGTAGTTCTATGCAAGTATACGTTTGGAATATTTCGCAAATTATGTAATCCATGTTGAAGCTACATGTATGTAGTTGATTTAAATTCATGCAAGTTTGGGGTTTTGCTACTATGCCATCATGATGTATATTTTTGTGCATAAATCAATTTGTAAGTAATTAAAACAAGTTTGGTTATTATAACCCATATGAAATTATGTTGAGAATTTGGCATCATGTATTAAGCCATGCTTTTGTACTAGAAAACCTATTTGAAAACTTATGAATATGGCTAGGCTATGAATGATATTTGACATAATTGAAATCCATGATTAAGTCTATCTTGTTTACAAGAATTTTATGATGACATATGTGGTACATAGCTAGGTTAGGTTCAAAAATCCCTTTTTTGCAAGTTTACATGACTAAAGTAAGAATCATGATTTCATGTTAGAGATATTTATGCCATGCTTATGTTTGACATTATGCCATGCTTATGTTAGAAAAATTTATGCCATGCTTATGTTTGACAATATGCATAAATAAAAGTATAGGTTCATGTTGTAGTTATGACTATGTGTCAATAATGATACCCAATTTAGACTCTTATCTCAACTACACATTCACATGCTTTGATTCATGTCACCTATGCTTTATGACCAAAGTATATGTTATCACTATGCAAGTACACCAGTTTCTATGTTGTATTTCCAACGTCATATTGCAAGTTCATGCGCTCACCTTCCCCTTTTTGTGTATGTAATCACGCCATAAGCCTCCCCTTTTCGCATGGCTAAATTGGGCTTTAAAAGGCTAAGCCCAATATATATATAATAAACGGACGTGTAAAACGGGGGAAATAACGTTGGGTTAAAATTACTAATGAATGAAAATATGAAATAGAAGGGCCCAAGTCCAAGTATGGGTTGGGCCCCTGATTGGTGTAACCTTTACACCATTAACTTAATAATGGGCCGCAAATATTTACATATAAGAAATAAAGAAGAATGACAAAATATGTAAATGTAGAAAATACGATGTGTTTAACCCGAGGTTGGATTGAGTTGTGATGTAAACCTGCCCGGAACCGCCCGGCTGTCCAGTAGTCACAACAATACCTATCCAATGTGGGAGGTTAAACATGGAGCCCAATAAGGACCCGAGGTTAGACTGAGTTGTGGCGTAAGACTGCCCGAAACCAACCGGCAACAGGCAGCCACAACAATACCTGTCTAATGTGAGAGGTCAGGGCCTTAATAAGACAATTAAGGCTGAGTCAGGATTGTTAGGATTAAGTGAACTAAAGACTTAATCAAAATGGAACATGCTAAACTAAACGGACTGGTGGGGGTTAGGTTAGAAAACACTTAACCAACTTAGCGTGTTGGCTAGAGATAGAAAACCTAGTAACGGGGGACCCTTTTCAGCAGTAACCCTAGAAGGTGTATCAGGATACCCTGAAACTAGGCAGGGTGGGGCACGATTACTGGGCTGATTGTAAGAGGTCAAAGCGACGGCGGTGGTGTAGCAGTGTAGGTTCTAACGGAGTGCGGGCGTGCACACACTCCGGCGCAGAAAAATAAGGCACTGGGCACCAGTAGCATACCTGTGCATTCTAAGGTTGTGTCGGGCCGCCACCACGGGACTTGATACACCCCATGGAGGGACCAGCATAGGTAACTACGACATCGGGGGCCGTAAGACACATGTAACTATGCGAGTAGGAGCCGATCATCATTGAATGGATCACATCACCCTGATTATGGGGTGCCAGTGGGAACTAGTTTATATGGGTTCAGAGATTAACATGGGGTACGATAGTATATTCGACCCTAGACAACTTAACCAAGTTTATTGTGCTTGCCCACTTCCTGTTTATACTTATCATACCCAGTTCTTTATTCATAGACAAAATAGTACTAGACTTACTCAGGCTTTATGTCTGACTCTACTTTTCTTTCGTCTTCTTTCTTCCGTTTCCCCCCCCCCCCCCAGGTCCTCAGGGAGGGAACACAGCAGCTTGATCAGCCTTGACATCCAGCTTGAAGAAGAGAAATGTATTGCTTGGACTTTCCTGCTTTGAACTATGGCTTTGGACAATCCACTATGGGGCTTTTGCAGTTTATCTACGTTTTATTTATGCTTCTTTAAATAATGTACTCAAGACAGATTATGAAAATGTTATGTTATGTTTTTGGGAAGGATGTAAGACAATTATGGTGATGTTTTGTAACACGTATTTGACTTTATGAAATAAAGTTTGTTGTTCTTCCGCTGTTTACAAATATGTGTTCCTATATCTGTCTTGTATATCTGTGACTTATACTTATAAACCTCCACCAAAATTAGGGCATTCCCTTTGAGAGTGACCCTAACGGAGGTGGGGTGTTTCACTTGGTATCAGAGCATAGGTTTACCAGATAAGATAAAAAGTTTTGAAAAAATATTTTCAAAAAGGAAATTTAAAGAAGCATTTTTAGAAGATAAAATATTATTTTATTTTAAAAAAGCAAAGTCCACTCCCCAAAGCCATAGGTACTATCTCTTATCCTTCGTTTTGAATCTATCCTTTTTTGTTTCAGCATGTCCGAAGATCTTAACTTGCCTGAAGGGGTGCCAATACCTGGTTGGTTTAGACGGTTCTTAGAAGCAAGGGCCACTCAGCCAGGTCCTACCGTTCCTCCTCCCCCAGCTGCAGGGAATCATCCAGCTGCAGCGGCACCTTTTCCTCCACCTCCTCCTCGGGGAAACACTTTCGCTAAGATATGTAAAGATTTTAAAGCTATGGGAGGAAGGGATTTCCATGGAACTGAGTCCTTCGTGGCAGCTAGAAATTGGCTGAAGGAAACAGAGGACCTATTCATCATCTTTGAGGTAGAAGACAGACAAAAAGTACAATTGGCAGTATGGCTATTGAAGGGCGAGGCTTCCTACTGGTGGGAAGTCACCAATGCTGAAAGACCAGTGGAGACATGGGAGGACTTTAGGGCAAGGTTTGAGACTAAATTTCTCTCAGATGCGGAAAGAAGTTTGCAGTTGGAAAAATTCTTATTTCTTAAGCAAGGGGACAAGACAGTCAGAGAGTATGTGAATCAGTTTGATGAGCTGGCTAGGTTTGGGCTTGACCTAGTCAACACCCAGCACAAGAAGGCTCTCCGTTTCGTCAAAGGGTTGAATGAGCCATTACACAGTTTGGCCATGACCCATATACCCATGGGAGCCACGTATGAAAGATTGGTGCAAATGGCATTGCTGAATGAAGAGGATAAGGGCAAGAAGAAAGAGGGTTTGCAGCCTAAGAAGACAGACTTTAAGAAGGGCGGGAAAGGCAACAAAGAGAAGAGGAAGTGCAATTTCTGTGGCAAAGTGGGGCACTTAGTAAAGGACTACCGGAAAAAGAAGGCCAAGGAGAATGGTGGGTGCTTTTCTTGCGGTGAGACAGGCCATAGGGCTAAGGACTGCCCAAAGAAACGAGGACAGGGGCAGAGGGCTGGATCCACCCCAGGGGCACAGGTTCATGTGCTGGAAGCGCCACCTCTGCAACAGCGAGGTATAAATACTTCTGTAGAAAGTGTAGTTTATCTTTATGATCACCCCGTTCGCACTTTATTTGATTCTGGCGCATCACACTCCTTTATCTCGTCTGCTCCAGTAGAATCTCTGCACCTAAAAACTAGTATGGTAGAGGACCCCTTAATTGTTTCAAACCCAATTGGGGGCCCAGCTCATTTGTCTATGATCTGTGTGGGATTGAAAATTTCTATTCTAAGTGTAGAATTTCAATGTAGTGCCTTTGTTTTGGGCTTTTCGGGTTATGGTTTGATTTTGGGTATGGATTGGTTATCCAGTAATGGGGCCATCCTTGACTGTGAGAAAAGGGTTGTTAGGCTCCTAACCCAGCTCGGTAATACTTTGGAAATTTCTTGTAATCCCTCGTATGCGGTTATGCTTAGTTATCTTGAATCGCTAGATGCCTCTGTTGAAAATTTGCATTCAGTTAGAGTGGTCCGGGAATATCCGGATGTCTTTGAAGAGGTGAAGGGCTTGCCTCCGAAGCGGGAAATAGACTTCCGCATATATCTTGTAGATAATGCAAAGCCCGTTGCGTTGCCCGTTAGACATATGGCTCCACGAGAAAGGAAAGAGCTCAGTAAACAGATTAAAGAGCTTCTAGAAAAGGGGTTCATTAGGAGGAGCATTTCAGAATGGGGCGCTCCAGTGGTGTTCGCTACAAAGGCGGATGGTTCACTCCGTTTATGTGTTGACTATAGGGAGCTCAACAAGCTAACGAAAAAGAATAGGCACCCTCTCCCTAGAATTGACGATTTATTTGACCAGCTTGTAGGAGCGTCTGTTTTCTCCCAACTCGATTTAGCAACCGGTTTTCATCAGCTAAGGGTGGCTGAAGATAGCATCGATAAAACGGCGTTCAGAACCCCAGACGGCTTCTTTGAATGGCTTGTCATGCCTTTCGGCTTGACAAATGCACCTGCTTACTTCGTGGACCTGATGAGTAGGGTATTTAGAGATTTCCTCAACAAATTCGTAGTGGTCTTCGTAGACGATATCCTTATCTTCTCAAAAAGTGAAGAGGAACATGCTCAGCACTTAAGGGCAATCATGGAAACTTTGCGAGTCCATCAACTAAAAGCCAAATTCTCCAAATGCCACTTTTGGAGAGAAGAGGTGAGGTTCCTTGGGCACATAGTATCCAAACAAGGGTTAGCAGTGGACCCCGCTAAGGTAGTGGCGGTACAGGATTGGAAGACACCAAGGAATGCGACTGAGGTCCGAAGCTTTCTAGGACTAGCGGGTTTCTATCGAAAGTTCATAAGGGATTTTGCGAAAATCTCAGCTCCGCTCACGAAATTGACTAAGAAGAATCTAGTGTTCAATTGGGATTTGGATTGCGAGTTTGCTTTCCAACGACTGAAAAGGGCTCTCACAACAGCCCCAGTTTTGACGCTGCCAGATGGGAGCAAGATGTTCACTGTTTATACGGATGCATGTGGGACAGGGCTAGGCGCCGTCTTAATGCAAGAAGGAAGGGTAGTAGCTTATGGCGGGAGGCAGTTGAAAGTGCACGAAAAGAACTACCCAACCCACGATCTTGAGTTAGCCGCCATCGTCTTTGCACTCAAGTCTTGGCGACACTATCTCCTAGGTGAGAAGTTCGAACTTTACACTGACCATAAATCGTTGAAATATCTTTTCTCGCAGAAGGATCTTAACTTGAGGCAACAAAGATGGATGGAGTTTCTTGCCTCGTACGATTTCGAAATCTCCTACACTCCGGGCAAAGGCAACGTAGTGGCAGACGCGTTGAGCCGAAAGAAATTGACCCTAAGCCCGTTGTTTGTTGAAAGACAAAGCCTAGAGTTTATAGCCAGCTTCGACTTTAGGCCTTCCTCCGATTTCGTACCGGGCTTGCTTGCATCTCTCGAAGTGCGCCCAACTTTAGTAGATTCAGTAGGGGCAGCACAACGCGAAGACCCTCAGCTTGTGGAAATAATTGATAGGCTAATTAGGGGTGAGACTTCAAGTCACCTCAACCGATACTCCATTGACGATAAAGGTTTGCTAAGGCGAGACGGAAGACTATGCGTCCCACAGACAAAAGATTTAATAAAGAAGGTTCTCGAGGAAGCACATCACTCCAAGATGACGATACATCCAGGCGGAGATAAAATGTACAAAGACATAAAAAGGACTTTCTTCTGGAATGGCATGAAAAAGGACGTGGCAGAATTCGTTTCTAAGTGTATGGTGTGCCAACAGGTTAAGGCGGAACAGAAAAAGCCTGGCGGACTACTACATCCTCTAGAGGTCCCGCAGTGGAAGTGGGATAGCATCTCAATGGACTTCATCGATGGGCTGCCTAGGTCTAGGAGAGGCAACACTAGCATTTGGGTAATAGTGGATAGGCTTACTAAAAGCGCCCACTTTTTACCTGTCAAAAGTAAAAGAACTGCCTCATCCCTAGCATCACTTTACCTCAAGGAAATCGTTCGACTCCATGGAATACCATCTAGCATTGTTAGTGACCGAGACCCCATCTTCACCAGTGAGTTTTGGCAAGAAGCAGTAGGAACGCAGTTATGCTTAAGCACAGCCTATCATCCCCAAACCGACGGCCAAACAGAGAGAGTGAACAGAGTTTTGGAAGACCTCTTAAGGCTATGCGTCCTCGACTTCGGAGGGACATGGGAAGACCACCTTCCTTTGGTGGAATTTGCCTACAACAACAGCTATCAAGCAACCATCGGAATGGCGCCCTTCGAAGCTTTATATGGAAGACCGTGCCGATCGCCCACTTGTTGGTGGGAGTCCACGGATAAGCTCGTACTTGGACCAGATATGATCCGAGAGACCTCAGAGAAAGTAGACTTAATACGAAGAAGGATGAAGACGGCCCAAGACAGACAAAAGTCCTATGCCGACAAGAGAAGGATCGACCTTGAATTTGAAGTTGGAGACAGAGTTTTTCTCAAGGTATCACCACTAAGAAACGTTGTTCGTTTTGGAACCACAGGAAAACTGGCACCAAGGTTCGTAGGGCCATTCCCTATCATCGAGAAAATTGGGAAAATGGCCTATAGATTAGAGCTACCCGAGAAGTTGGCCGGAGTCCACAACGTTTTTCACGTTTCACATCTCCGAAAATGTCTGCATGAGTCTGCTGAAGTGGTAGAGCCAAATATCCTCGAAGAGGCCGAAGTGGAACGCGAAGCAACCATAAGAAAAGTTCCAACCCGCATATTAGGAACGGAAGTGAAGAAGCTACGCAACCGTGAAGTCAAGCTCGTCAAAGTTCAGTGGAGCGACGCCGAGGGAGACGCGACTTGGGAAACTGAAGCTAGAATACGCACTGCCTACCCTTTTCTGTTCGAGGGTACATCCTTGATCTTTCTTTTTCCTTAAGTTGCGCTTTTATCTATCTTTTTAGGTATATTTCCTCGACCTTATCTTTTAGGTAGAATCTTTTTGGATGGAAACATGTAGTTGAAACATGTTATGTATGATGGTTGCAAGTGGTTGCAAGTGATTGCTAGTGGTTGCTCGTGGTTGCATATACACACACAATCTAGGTTTTAGATCGGCTCAGTCACTTCATATTGCATATGCATATATGTTTGTATTCGTATATGGTTGAACTTTAATGTGTTGTCATATGGATATTGCATTTGTATTGAATGATTGTGCACTCATGTAGAATCAAGAATAGGAAAATTTGCATACATAATGGATTCATGGCACCTACATAATTCGCATTAAGGAGGTCAACTGAATCAGTAGACCGCCTGATTTTGCATTAGATAAGTACATGCACACACACACTACGCATATGATCATGAAGCATTAGAAATCTTTTAAGGACAATGGATGCTCGTGTTTGATGGATGAGTAGATGGATGATTGGATGTTAGGATATACATTTTCCTACACTTGAAGATTTCGGGGACGAAATCCTTTTAAGTGGGGGAGAATGTAACACCCCGCGAATTCTATAACTGTGAAATTCACAAATTAAAGTATAATTAATTTCAAATCAAAGAACTAAGGGAAACGGGATACGCCATTGCGTTCGTCTCGGAAAAATACGCGAAATAGAGTCCGAGTTTTCGAAAAACGGAGTCCGTATGAAGAAGATATGGCCTTCGGAAGTTTGAGAATTAAGTTTAAAATTCAAACAGAATAAAATAAAGTTTAAATTCGAAAATGGGGCCCAATGGGCCAGGGCGGAAAAAGTCCCGCCTGACGCACCCAGGTCGACTGGGCTGTCGACCTGGTCTAACCAGGTCGACAGGCCTGTCGACAGGGCTGTCGACAGGGGTGTCGACCTGGTCCAGACCCAGGTCGAGCCCAGTCTAACCCGGCTGGCCTATTCTCTATGTGGTCGATTTTCTGTGGTCTGCTTTGTCATTAGGGCTAGGTGGCAGGCTCTAATTGGTCTCTCCTTAGAATGAATGGCTACGATCAATCCAAGCAACATCAATGGTCCTAATCAGTTCCTAACCTCTATATAAACAACCCTAGACTAAACCCTAATCTATTCATTCAAAAATAAGAACATAGCCGCCATGTTGCTGAGGAACGACTAGGAGTAGCCACCAAATTGGAGAGAGGATTAGGAGGAAGATTCTAAAGCTTAAAGCAACCTAAACAAATCAATTCAACAAAGGAATTTGCGTCTTCAATCCCTAAATTAGAGAATTCATCACACCATTGTAAGTAGAGTATTACTTTGGTATGAATAAACAATTGTGTTGGTTTGTATGCTTGAATTGTGGCAATAAAGTAATTCATATTTGTGCGTTCTTATCAATTTGAAATATTATATATGTTTGGATATTCTTGAATTATGTTATTCATGTTATAAAGAACTACATGCGGTAGTTCTATGCAAGTATACGTTTGGAATATTTCGCAAATTATGTAATCCATGTTGAAGCTACATGTATGTAGTTGATTTAAATTCATGCAAGTTTGGGGTTTTTGCTACTATGCCATCATGATGTATATTTTTGTGCATAAATCAATTTGTAAGTAATTAAAACAAGTTTGGTTATTATAATCCATATGAAATTATGTTGAGAATTTGGCATCATGTATTAAGCCATGCTTTTGTACTAGAAAACCTATTTGAAAACTTATATGGCTAGGCTATGAATGATATTTGGCATAATTGAAATCCATGATTAAGTCTATCTTGTTTACAAGAATTTTATGATGACATATGTGGTACATAGCTAGGTTAGGTTCAAAAATCCCTTTTTGCAAGTTTACATGACTAAAGTAAGAATCATGATTTCATGTTAGAGATATTTATGCCATGCTTATGTTTGACATTATGCCATGCTTATGTTAGAAAAATTTATGCCATGCTTATGTTTGACAATATGCATAAATAAAAGTATAGGTTCATGTTGTAGTTATGACTATGTGTCAATAATGATACCCAATTTAGACTCTTATCTCAACTACAAGTTCACATGCTTTGATTCATGTCACCTATGCTTTATGACCAAAGTATATGTTGTCACTATGCAAGTACACCAGTTTCTATGTTGTATTTCCAACGTCATATTGCAAGTTCATGCGCTCACCTTCCCCTTTTTGTGTATGTAATCACGCCATAAGCCTCCCCTTTTCGCATGGCTAAATTGGGCTTTAAAAGGCTAAGCCCAATATATATATAATAAACGGACGTGTAAAACGGGGGAGATAACGTTGGGTTAAAATTACTAATGAATGAAAATATGAAATAGAAGGGCCCAAGTCCAAGTATGGGTTGGGCCCATGATTGGTGTAACCTTTACACCATTAACTTAATAATGGGCCGCAAATATTTACATATAAGAAATAAAGAAGAATGACAAAATATGTAAATGTAGAAAATACGATGTGTTTAACCCGAGGTTGGATTGAGTTGTGATGTAAACCTGCCCGGAACCGCCCGGCTATCCAGTAGTCACAACGATACCTATCCAATGTGAGAGGTTAAACATGGAGCCCAACAAGGACCCGAGGTTAGACTGAGTTGTGGCGTAAGACTGCCCGGAACCAACCGGCAACAGGCAGCCACAACAATACCTGTCTAATGTGAGAGGTCAGGGCCTTAATAAGACAATTAAGGCTGAGTCAGGATTGTTAGGATTAAGTGAACTAAAGACTTAATCAAAATGGAACATGATAAACTAAACGGACTGGTGGGGGTTAGGTTAGAAAACACTTAACCAACTTAGCGTGTTGGCTAGAGATAGAAAACCTAGTAACGGGGGACCCTTTTCAGCAGTAACCCTAGAAGGTGTATCAGGATACCCTGAAACTAGGCAGGGTGGGGCACGATTACTGGGCTGATTGTAAGAGGTCAAAGCGACGGCGGTGGTGTAGCAGTGTAGGTTCTAACGGAGTGCGGGCGTGCACACACTCCGGCGTAGAAAAATAAGGCACTGGGCACCAGTAGCATACCTGTGCATTCTAAGGTTGTGTCGGGCCGCCACCACGGGACTTGATACACCCCATGGTGGGACCAGCATAGGTAACTACGACATCGGGGGCCGTAAGACACATGTAACTATGCGAGTAGGAGCCGATCATCATTGAATGGATCACATCACCCTGATTATGGGGTGCCAGTGGGAACTAGTTTATATGGGTTCAGAGATTAACATGGGGTACGATACTATATTCGACCCTAGACAACTTAACCAAGTTTATTGTGCTTGCCCACTTCCTGTTTATACTTATCATACCCAGTTCTTTATTCATAGACAAAATAGTACTAGACTTACTCAGGCTTTATGTCTGACTCTACTTTTCTTTCGTCTTCTTTCTTCCGTTTCCCCCCCCCCCCCCCAGGTCCTCAGGGAGGGAACACAGCAGCTTGATCAGCCTTGACATCCAGCTTGAAGAAGAGAAATGTATTGCTTGGACTTTCCTGCTTTGAACTATGGCTTTGGACAATCCACTATGGGGCTTTTGCAGTTTATCTACGTTTTATTTATGCTTCTTTAAATAATGTACTCAAGACAGATTATGAAAATGTTATGTTATGTTTTTGGGAAGGATGTAAGACAATTATGGTGATGTTTTGTAACACGTATTTGACTTTATGAAATAAAGTTTGTTGTTCTTCCGATGTTTACAAATATGTGTTCCTATATCTGTCTTGTATATCTGTGACTTATACTTATAAACCTCCACCAAAATTAGGGCATTCCCTTTGAGAGTGACCCTAACGGAGGTGGGGTGTTTCAATGCCCAATTATACATAATTTAATACTTTTCCCAATTTTAGCGTTGGTCATGTCCAAATCATATATTATGCCCAATTTTAGCGTTGGCCGTGTTCAAATCATATATTATGCCCAATTTTATTTCCAATGTACGTTCATCTCTTATGAGATTTGGCTTAGGTTCGCAGTAGCCTGGCTATAAAAACAAAAAGGGAAGAAGGAAAGAAGAGACAAAGAATGGACATAGTATTATCAGTGAGATAGATCCAATGGATATAAAAAGACATATAGAAATAGGCATAATCTCATATTCAGATTTATTACAATGTCTGAATCACAATTAACTTTTATTTTTGAAGGTAACATGAACTTACAAATTACAGAACGGTCTTAAATTCTGGGATCTGATTTCTGAATTTGATTAGCTATCCTTAGATATAGACATTTGATTTGATGTTCTTCTTAATCGATTACTAGTTTGGATTTGATTTTCTAGTTTGGAGAGGATAAGTGGAGGCTTAGGCTAGCTTGTAGACGAACATCATGACGACAGCATAGTTTTAGGGTTATGATGTTAGGGTTTATGTTTAGCTACGTATATATAGATGTCTAGGATTATTTAGAGCCCTTAGATGAATTAGGAGTCCATCAGAACCACCCAACTCAAATACACATCATCCGGCCACTCAGAAGAAGACACATCATCACAGAACACTTCAGAATTCTATGCTGGATCAGTATGGGTGCAGTTGGCAGGTGCGCCAGTTCATTTTTTTACTGGCGCACTTGTGAAGTGCGCCAGTGCATTCTGGTCGACTTCCAGTTTTTCTGCCTAACTTCGTTCGTCAATATCTTCTCCATACGTTATCCGTTTTACGCAAACTTGGACACTATCTAAAGAATTTTTCCGAGACGAACGCAATGGCATAACCCGTTTCATTTAATTCTTCTTTTAATAGTTAATTATTCTTTATTTAACTCTTATGTCCCGTTTTAAAATTACTGGGTGTTACAATATACTTCCTAACACCACATTGATCTTAGAATAAATAAGGTCAACCAAACGAAGAGTGATTAACTGCCACCGAAATGATATACGTACGACGATTAATGCAACACCCCGCATTTTTAATGAAATTAAAAATGTGGAAATATGTACATATTGTATGCATAGATATGTTTGAGAGAAAAATTAAATAACGAAAATAAAATTGCATGTAATAAGTTAATGTAGTGAAATGAAGAAAAATGATAAATAAAAGAAATTACATGCAATACATGAAATGCAAAGAAATGCATGCGAACATTTAAAAAAAATAAAAAGGACAATTTGAAGAGCCTCTAGAATTTGTTCATGAAATAAGCGTCATTGCATTCGTGGCAATTTTCTAGTCAATTTAGACCTATAGTTTGTAGAAAACTGAATTAAAATGAAGAAGATATCTTTAAATTAAATATTGCAGCAAAACATGAAAAAGAGGAATGAGAAAAAGAATAATGTTTAGCATTGTTCTAAGGTTTGTAAAGAAAAGACTTAGTGGCTCATTTGGTTAGAGCATGTGACTTGTATACAAGAGGTATAGAGTCCGATCCCCACCAGAGTCATTTTAGGGGAATGGCTAAAAAAGTGGCTTAGTATAAACGCAGTTCAAAAAGTGGTTTAGTGTGAAAAGGGTTAATTGGAAAGATAATTAAAAAGAAAAATAAATATATGTGTATATATATAATATATATATATGTGACATGTGGGTGACAACACCCCTGGTGCTGCACATCATGTTGCACACATGGCACGTTTTTGTTGGTCAACGACGATTTTTGATGGATTAGGGCATATGTGGCATCCTCTGATTGGCCTGATGATGTGTCTTTTGGTTTGAAGGGTTTAGATGATCTCCTAGTTGATCTAAAGGCTCTAACTAATCTTATACATCTATATAATCACATCTAACCTAAACCTTAAGATAAACTAAATTCATTCATGAGCCTATATGCCGCTGAATCCTAAATTAATCTAGCCTCCACCATAACTAATCAAATTCAAGATTAAAGATAAAGATTAAAGCCAACATCAAGGGTTAAGCTTAACGAATTCAGAAATAAGATCCCAGAATTCAAGATCTGTTCTTTTTCTGTGAGTTCTAGTCACTTTTAGGTTAATTAGATAAATGTGAATTGTGGTAGACTATGAATTGGGTATATGTTGTGAATCATGAATTTATGCACGTTTATTATATCATTATCCCTAGATCCAATATGATTATGGACATTATATTATGCTGATTATGTAGATCTTGACTTGCAAATACATTGTGGTAAATGCGAATTTGTTAACATTAGATCTAATCCTTTATGCTAATCACCTTTCACCTATTATGTTGTAATAATCACGATACGTTGTAAACTTGACATGTGATGCCACCCTTTTAGATCTAATCATGCTACTATGTCACCTTAATTTTGTTAGACGTCTAAATGACAAGTTTAGACCATGTTATGTTGACTTTGACATTGTAGTTGCCATGAGTTCATCTATGCAAGTTTATGCTTATATGTTTAGATCCATGCCAGTTCCTATGTTTAGATCTATGTCAGTTCACAATACATATGTTAATTGGATCCATTTAATATGCTAGTTCACGTTTATTTGCTTGATTAGATTCATTCTATGCAAGTTATGATTTATACAAGTTATGCAAGTTTATATGCAAGTTATGTTGTTCTATGCCATGTTTATGTTACATATGCTTAATTAGATCTATATTGTTTTATGCCAATTTGGGTGGCATATGTCCCTTTCTTTTCCTTTTCTTATGAGCTAGGCTAACAACAAGCCTAACGTATTATGTGAATTACACGTACGAATGACGTGGGAGCGTTGGGGAATAGTTTGGGAAATATTAAATATTGGATATTATGTAATTGGCACAAATTGTTTAGTAACCAAGTAATTAACTTGAGACATAAATTGGCATAGTTTATATAATATTTATATGAAATGAGCTTATAATTCAAATGGGGAAGCATTGAATTAATTACCTATAATGCATAGGTAAATTTGGGTAAAAATGACATAATTTGAATATGACCATTTATGGATAAGTAATTCAAATTATTGTTGCAAAATAGGTTGTAACGACCCTGGTTTTCAACGATCTTGGTTATCCGATATACAACACATATCGAATATCCAAGGATCGAAAATAACCGAATGGTTAATGAAAGAAGTTAGAGGGTGAGAATAGATAAGATAGAAACTTAGAATAGAAGAAGAAGAAGAAGAACACAACATCAGAGTAACACGAACCTCACAGCGGAACGAATAACATATAATATATAACATAACTTTTGAAATATAAATCTGTACTTGAATGTACATATCATTTCCAAAGTACAGCACTTACAACACAGCGAAAAATAACCATAGCTATATAATTCTGAAGCCTCCTGCTCCAACTCTTCATGTATCTGTAAATCCCGACTACTTGACTGTCCGTGCAAAATTGGGCACCCAAGAGTTTAGGGAAAACAAAACAAAATAAACTTCGGGTCAGTCATGGGACTGGTATGAGTAAAACAGTTTAAAACAGATTAAACAAGTAAACGATATCTCATAAGACCATGCCGTATAACGGAACAGGTTTTTCCCTTATGAGAATCCAAAATATCTTTATATCAAAAACCTTTTGATATTATAATAATGTCTATCAACCATAATATAATAATCATCTAGCAGAAACGCTTTCATCTCACGTTCTACATATATGGTATACAATCAAAACCGCAAGCACGTATTGGGTAATGGATTTCCAACTATGACAAGGTATGGAACCACCTTTCGATCAGTGTACTCTAGGAATGATACACTGGAGTTCAACAAGAACATCTTGCAACTCAACCACACATGACCGACCACTCACTTCGCTTGAGTGTATCGAATGTATATCACTAACGGTTGGGATCAGCAACCGTGTCGCGTATATATATGGGACAGCATTGATAGATTAAAGAAGCAAATGAATATTCTTTAGATAGGTGATTATACACCCTACTTCGGAGCGACCGACTTAGCCATGCGGCCTGCCCGATTTCTGTCATTTACCGGATGTGAGGCTAGAAGCTACGCATATCTTTTTATATACCATATCTTCATTTACTTGGAATACCACATCGTCATACCCACCAAATCATTTTCGATTTCCCTAATGGTATAATGGGTATGAAGCTAAGAGAAATGAATCCCTCCACCACCAAACGTGATACGTTTGAAGAGATCAACATATATGATTCATTAGGAATACTCTGTCAGACATTCGTCCATACATGTTGTCCTAGGACTGGACAAACCGAAGGCACTATTCAGTACATCCATCTTAGGCAATCTTTACCTAAGATTTATACAACAGCCCTTGCACTTTACTCCGTCTTCAATATATTCAGCATACTTGATTCGCAATGCTTATGCCAATACGGAGTGGTTCTTCGGATAATAATCCAACCGGTCTCTCCATATTAACAACGTTAAAATGGTCAAAATCTTCGATGGTCGGTGAGTTAACTATCAAAGAAGAACACGTGTGCAAACAACGATATTATTTCCAAATGGAAATTATATCGATCAATCATCATTTAACATATATATATATATATATATTCACATTTCCTTATTTTCTATGTTTAGAAAATATATGTTATTAAGATTGGAAAACATTTCCATTGTTTATTTACATATCACTATCATTCCACAACTATCAGTCCCTGACTGTAAACTAGTATGAGAACAATTCTCTAAGTATAAACCCCGAAAGTCGAAACCAACATCAGATCGATACTCAGAAAACTATTCAACTTAACTAATCTCTAGTCAGTTTATAATCTTGTTTAACTCTATTTCTTTACCTCTATTCGATTAACTCTATTTGATTTACTCTAATTCGAATAACTATGTCTGTTTTACTCTATCTTGAATAACTATATTCGATTTAACTCCATTCGCTTAACTCTAGATCGCAGCGATCACAGTGGTTACGCCTGATTCCCTCAGGAAACATCCGACGGCCATAGGCTATCTACAGCCCTGCGAATTACGCTAGCAGTCGTGCTAAATGGAATCTCATCCCGAATAACTATGTATGTTTTACTCTAATCGATTTACTCGATTTGATTTACTCAAATCGATTAACTCTATTCATTTCCTAAATAAATATTCCTTTATCCTATTTATTTTCTGAATAAATATTCTCCTTTATTATCTCCTATTTATTTTGTAAATACTTTATTTTCAAAATATTCCCTTTTATAAAATCGATTGATTTTATAAAATTCCTTTATTTCAATATACATTGAAATATTTCTTTTTACATCCCAGAGTCTCTTATGATATTTAAAATAGCAAACCACAATGATCGATATAGTTTAAACACACATAATCAAACAGATTATATATCACATCATATATTACAATATATGAACAGAACAGTATCATAAATATTGAGGTGTCCAGTTGAACCCCTCCAACCTGTTTCCTGCATCACAGATGTTAAACAACGCAAATAACACGAATATAAAATATTCTGATAAACAGAATCAATATTCGATTAACGATTTTTATATATATATATATATATCATTATCTATATTTTCAACCAATACATACACAATTCAACCAAACAGTTAACACACAGCAATCAGTCAGCATTTATCAGTTCTAAATATACGTTATAAAAATAGAACTGTTCAGAGTTGGTGAGTTTTACCCACCTTGACAGTTCATCATTAAAGAACGATAACTGTTTGTTTAATTTGAATCAAACAATTTATTTCGTCCTAAATTCAGACGAGCTCCAATCTACTCCCAGTCAGTCTCATTATGTTGCTCTCGTCCATACGATCCCAACGCAACTTACGATTCCTCAATCTGATATCGTATGTAGAAGATACGTATTTTAGAAGTTAACACTATTTAAAACTAAATAAAACTTTAAGTCATTCTCAATTGGGCTTCTACCTTTTAACTAACGGCCCACCCACCATTCAGGCCCATGACCGCATCCTCCCTTTCTTCCTCCTTAGACCAAACGCGACCTGCTCCTCCTTCAATTCCATTTCCATCAGTTTTCAAACCCAAGAAACTCCCTAACCACTTCAGTACTTCACTTTCTTCCCCTCTCGCAACTTCCTACAACTGACGTCCCATTTTCATTGTACAGGAATTCAAATAAAGCTCACCATTTCATTCATCATTTATTAAACCACTAATTTAATATAAATTATAACCTTTATTCCTCCGTAGGCCTTGTTTAAAATTTTGCCCATCCGCTTATATCAAACCCATGCTACAGTTGTTTGTCTTCCGGATCCAAGTACATACGCTGCACCTCCATTCTGAAGTGTTCAAATGTCATTTCTTCCTCAAACCCCTTTTATTTCACCATTACAGTTCTTCCTGTACACCATCCTTCTAGCATGCACCATCTTCCTGAGACATGAACCATTTCACTCCATCGATGACAACACTGAAAAGGGGAATCCATGCTTATCGAAAAATTAAAACGAGGAACCCTAACTTGATGTTATCATTATACCCCCCCCCCCCCACAAGACCAGATGACAGCACGTCCTCCCCTTTTGTTTTGGTTCGCTCCCCCCTTCAAACAAGAATGACAGCCCGTTTCCTTCCTTCGTTTACACAGTAAACTCCATCCTTCACAAACTCATCACCACACCTTTTAAACCCGCAACCACCTCACAGTTGCGACGAACAGTACATATCCGCCTTAGCCTCGCCCTTCACCTCACAGTCCAAGCCAAATTCATCCAACCCGAAGTTCAAAACAAAGGTCCTGACTTCCGCACAACAGAAAAAACACGACAGTCCCCTTTTTTTTCTTTAATCTGACATTTTGGTTTTTGATTTCCAAAGAGAGAAGCAAAAAATAGGGCGATTGTCTATGTATTTATCTTAGGGATCCTTAAGCCTTAAGGCTACAGGTTCATGGCAGCTGTTTAACCACGTAGAAGGCTGCGTGGGATTTGATGGATCATACAATAGCTTAGGGTCCTATTACATAGTGTTATTTTGCTTTAAAATTTTGGTTTGCCGTGTTACGAAAAGTTTGTAAATGTCTGCGCCACTATGGACAGAGGTAAAAATGCGGTCGTGTCGAGCAAGGCGTCACGATCCCAAAAATATAATAATATAGGTCCATTAGTTTATTCTGTGAAACCCCAAAATCGCTGATTAAGGGTGCAAAATACTCCAAATAAAAAGTTGCTTATTTAATTAATTAAAAATTTCAGTAAAATTCTAAAAATTAAATTATCAATACGTCTCAAAGAACTTTGTCTAAATTCAAAACCAGTATCTAGTTATATCGAATAAACCGCTACGGTCGATAAACGATTCTATAACGACTATTTTAAATTTGATTTGACCATAACTCTCAACCCACACAACGAAATCCTGATTTTTCTCTTCCATTAGAAAAATAAATTTCACCAGCGCTGTACGTTTCTTATTTCACAGAAATCCAATTTAAAACGACCTCTGTATATTTCAAACTGACGTTATTTAAATATCTTCGTTATTCTAATTCAACTCTAAGCTGAATTAAATATTTTAAATTGCCCAATTCACATTAAAATGTCAATTCACTATTCTTGATTATTTCAGTAATTAAATATATTATTTAATTATTAAATATACTATTTAATTATTAAATTTAATTAAATATTCACCATTATTAAATTCAACGACCATTTGAATTCTAAACCACTATTTATAAAATTAAATAAGTTAATTATATATCGCTAAAAATTACGGGTCATTACATAGGTATTGGCACCTATAAAAGGAAAGGATTAATTAATTGGTAAATTAATTAAAAATGGAATGTTAGTAATTACAATTAGGAACAGTAATTGTACATATGACATGAGGTTAGGTTACATTAGTGGCGGAAGTCTGCCCGGACCCGACCAGCATATCCAGCAGACACTAATGTTGAACCTAATGTGGGAGGTCTAAGTACGCAAATACGAATCGGGCTAAGACACGAGGTTCGTCCCAACTGTGGAATAAGACTGCCTGGACCCGACCGGCATATCCAGCATCCACACGTTGTAGGCCTAATGTGGGAGGTCTAGCCCAATACAACCATAATTGGACATGGTAATAAGAAAAGACTACTTAACCTAATACATGAGGACTATATGATTATGAACATAAGTTAGGGTTAAGTAAAGTGGATTGGATAGTGGGTGGGTTAAGTATAACTGATGGGTAGGTGGGTAATATTAGTATATATAGGCCCACAAACTTAACCATTATGCAGTTATGTAATTAAAGATCACCCTTTAGGTTATACATAAATAGTATAGGGCTATGTAATTAAAGATCAACCTTTAGGGTATACATAGTCAGTGGAAAGCCTAGTGGGGATACAAGACAAAGGGGAGAGCTTGTATCCTATTGTGTGGGAGTTATGTAATTAAAGATCACCCTTTAGGGTATACATAACTAGTATAGGGCTATGTAATTAAAGATCACCCTTTTAGGGTAAACATATTCAGTGAAAAACCTAGTGGGGATACAAGACAAAGGGGAGAGCTTGTACCATATTGTGTGGGACTCATTTCAGTCAGTAACCCGTTGATGGTATCAGAGTAGAGAACTCCATACTTAGCGGAGAAGGGGCACACTTACTGATTGATTATAAGAGATCCAAAATGTGACGGGTGGTGTAGACGGCGCAAACCGACCGAGGACATATGCGTGCATGGGCCGGGCAGAGGGGGACAAGACGACCGTGACACCAGTAGGTATCCCTGTGCACATCTTAGGTTGCCACTTTAGCGAAGTGATACCCCTTACTGTGGGGCCAGCACAGGATATCTATAGAGTAGGGAGCCGATTGATTAGGTTAGTGGTTAGGTATACTTGGACGTATGACCTAAGCCAACAAGCTTATAGTGGAAGGGATCATTTCATTTCAGTTATACTAGTAATAGTGCAGAGTAGTCATTAGTGAAGCATGTATATACCTCACCTTATCTGCCTTGTCACACCTTCCATTTGTTTAGCGATCTCTCTTATCCACTTTATGCCCGTCATGTTCACCTTTATTTATTTACTGGAAAAAAGTCACTAGACTCGCCAGACTTTATGTCTGGCCCCTTTTTGTTTTTCCTTCTCTCTTCCATTCCCCCCAGGTTCTTAGGGAGGAAACACCTAGGCTTAGCCAGGATTTGGATATCATTTTGCTAGGAGCTAATGTTAAAGTATGGCTCGAATCTTTGTCTCTGCTATGGCTTACTCTTTTATTGGGGAATAATGTTTTCTTTTAATTCCTATGTACTCTGATTATGCAAGATAGAATTATTTTGTTGTAATGGTTTTATGAATTATGGTATTATAAACCACATGATTATGATTTATGTCTGAAATAAAAAATTTGAAACTTCCGCTGCTATCTTTATTTATATCTGCCTTGTAATCATTCTGTGTCTGTTTACCTACAATGCTTCACAAAACTTAATACATTTCCTTAGTGAGTGACATTAACGGACGTGGGGTGTTTCACCTTGTATCAAAGTTGAAGGTTACCAGATTGGATAAAGTTTTTGAAAACTATTTCCAAAAAAAAAGGTTTTAAAAGAAAGCATTTTCGAAAGAAAAGCCTATTTTGGAAAAAAAACATATTCCCCAAAGCCATATGTAATTTCTCTCGATTCTCCGCTTGATTCCTTTTTCCCTTTTTGTCTGGGGAACCGATTCTTCTCGAAAGGTGTCCCCATTCCGGCAAGATGCCATAGACATGTTTAGCACATGTCAAAAGGCAATGAAATGCCTAACCTCCATCCGTAGTCGCAGTGGTTCCACCTACGGTTAATTTTCTCGAGCTTCGTAAGGATTTCTGCGCGATGTAGGCTATTTTCGAAAGACTTGTTAGCTTGTTACACAAACGTGGGTAAAAAGGAGTATAAAGAAGTTAGGGCTAAGGAGAACAGCCCAAGGATGAGAAAAAGGTATAGCCCACGAAAGACAACAACAACAGAAAAAGAAGGGCGGAAAAAAATGACAAGGCTAAGGATAAGGGGAAGTGCCATTGTTGTGGGCGAGAGGGTCACTTGTCCAACGACTGCAGGAAATGGAAGAATGTTTGCATCGTTTGTGGAGAGGCTAAACACTATTATGGGGAGTGCCCAAGGAAGCAAGGGCAATGTCAAAGGACAGGAACCTCTGGAGGGCAAGCGAATGCTCTCGTGGCTAGTGCACCAGATAGAGGTAGGAAAGTTTCCATGGAAGGTTTTGATTTCTCTTTCCAATCAACGGGTTAGAACTCTTTTAGATTCTGGTGCATTCGCATTCGTTCATATCTAGTTCTGTAGTTTAATCTCTGCACTTAATTACTAGTATGGTAGTGGATCCCGTTGTTGTCTCAAACCCCATTGGTGGTTCGGCTCATTTATCCGTGATTTGTCGAGGTTTGAGAATATCTGTATTAGGCGTCGAGTATGAGTGTAACGCATATCTTGTTCCACGAGGTACGGTTTGATTCTAGGGATGGATTAGTTACCTAGAACCTCTTGATGTATCTATCGATGATTTGCGACTTGTACCAATAGTTGTGCGTATCCTTATGTTTTTGTTGAGGTTTGGGGTTAACCACGAAGCACGAGATTGGTTTCCGCACAAACTTGGTAGACAATGCAAAGCCAGTTGCATTACCTGTGCGCCATATGGCTCCTAAACGAAAAGAGGGAACTTGATAAGCAAGTGGCGGGGCTACTTGAGAAGAGGTTTGATAGGTGAATCATATCAGGATGGGAAACCAATTGAAGACAGTCCCTGAGGAAGCCCATCATTCCAAGATGACTATTCATTCAAGTGGCGATAAAATGTATAGAGTTCGAGATAGTGGGGCCAAACTTGCGAAAGGAAGTGAAAATAAAGAAGGAAGCAAAGACTGGATGAGTTCAGACTTGCATACTTGGATCGGAGGTTAAGAAGCTACGCAAACGAGAAGTCAAGTTGGTGAAGGTCCAGTGGGGAGACAATTAAGAAGATGCAACTTGGGAGACCGAAGACAAGTTTTTTACGCTTCGTACCCTTTCCTCTTAAGGGAATGTTCTTAACTTCTCTTCCAAAAGATTTTATTCGCATTTGCTTCTATCATCTGAGTATATCCTATCAATCGAATCTTCGACCTTTAGGTAGGAAATCCCATGGTTGTAAACATGTGTTTGAGACATGTTATGTTTGATGGATGCAAGTGGGTGCAAGTGTTTGCTAGTGGCTGCCCGTGAATGCATATACACACACTAGGCACTAGATTGGTGCAAAAACACTCTCATACTGCATATGGATGTGTATGCATTTTCAATTTTTATGGATGCAAAATGGTTGACTCATCACATGGATGTTGTATATGAATGAATGATTGTGCACTCATATAGAAGTTATAAAGTGCATGAGGAATAATTGCATACATGTTGGACTAATGGCACTAACATAATTTGCATTAAGGAGGTCAACTGAATCAGCAGACCGCCTGATCTTTTGTATTAGATAGGGGACATGTACACACACTTTTGCATATGTTCATATGGCATTAGAAATCTTTTAAGGATAATGATTGCTTGTGGATGATGGATGAGTAGATGGATGATGGATGGTAGGATACATTCTTCTTAACTTGAAGATTTCGGGGACGAAATCCTTTAAGGAGGGGAGAATGTAACACCCCGCATTTTTATGAAATTAAAAATGTGGAAATATGTATATATATAGTATGCATATATATATTTGAGAGAAAAATTAAATAATGACAATAAAATTGCATGTAATAAGTTAATGCAGTGAAATGAAGAAAAAGATAAATAAAAGAAATTACATGCAATACATGAAATGCAAAGAAATGCATGCGAACATTTAAAAATAAATAAAAAGGAGAATTTGAAGAGCCTCTAGAATTTGGTCATGAAATTAGCGCCATTGCGTTCGTGGCGATTTTCTAGTCAATTTAGACCTATAGTTTGTAGAAAACCGATTTAAAATGAAGAAGATATCGTTAAATTAAATATTGCAGCAAAACATGAAAAAGATGAATAAGAAAAAGAATAATGTTTAGCATTTTTTTAAGGTTTGTAAACAAAAGACTTTGTGGCTCATTTGGATAGAGCACGTGACTTGTATACAAGAGGTACAAAGTTCGATCCCCACCAGCGTCATATTTTTGTTTTAGAGGAATGGCTAAAAAAGTGGCTTAGTGTGAACGCAGTTCAAAAAGCGGTTTAGTGTGAAAAGGGTTAATTGGAAAGATAATTAAAAAATAAAAATAAATAAATATATATATATATATATATATATGACATGTGGGTGACAACAGCCCTGCTGTTGCGCATCATGTTGCACACATGGCGCATTTTTGTTGGTCAATAACGATTTTTGATGGATTAGGGCATATGTGGCATCCTCTGATTGGCATGATGATGTGTCTTTTGGTTTGAAGGGTTTAGATGATCTCCTAGTTGATCTAAAGGCTCTAACTAATCCTATACATCGATATAATCACATCTAACCTAAACCCTAAGCTAAACTAAATTCATTCATGAGCCTAAATGTTGCTGAATCCTAAACTAATCTAGCCTCCACCATAACAAATCAAATTCAAGACTAAAGAGAAATATCAAAGCCAACATCAAGGGTTAAGCTTAATAAATTCAGAAATTAGATCCCAGGATTCAAGATCTGTTCTTTTTCTATGAGTTCTAGTCACTTTTAGGTTTAATTAGATAAATGTGAATTACGGTAGACTATGAATTGGAAATATGTTGTGAATCATGAATTTATGCAAGTTTATTATGTCATTATCCCTAGATCCAATATGATTATGGACAATATATTATGCTGATTACGTAGATCTTGACTTGCAACTACATTGTGGTAAATGCGAACTTGTTAATATTAGATCTAATTCTTTATGTTAATCACCTTTCACCAGTTATGTTGTAATAATCACGGTACGTTGTAAACTTGACATGTGATGCCACCCTTTTAGATCTAGTCATGCTACTATGTCACCTTAATTTTATTATACGTTTAAATGACGAGTTTAGACCATGTTATGTTGACTTTGACATTGTAGTTTCCACGAGTTCATCTATGCAAGTTTATGCTTATATGTTTAGATCCATGCCAGTTCCTATGTTTAGATCTATGTCAGTTCACATTACATATGTTAATTGGATCCATTTAATATGCTAGTTCACGTTTATATGCTTGATTAGATTCATTCTATGCAAGTTATGATCTATACAAGTTATGCAAGTTATGTTGTTCTATGCCAAGTTTATGTTACATATGCTTAATTAGATCTATATTGTTTTATGCCAATTTGGGTAGCATATGTCTCTTTCTTTTCCTTTTCTTATGAGTTAGGCTAACTGCAAGCCTAACGTATTATGTGAATTACACGTACGAACGACGTGGGAACGTTGGGTAACAGTTTGGGAAATATTAAATATTGGATATTATGTAATTGGCATAAATTGTTTAGTAACCAAGTAATTAACTTGAGACATAAATTGGCATAGTTTATATAATATTTATATGTAATGAGCATATAATTCAAATGGGGAAGCATTGAATTAATTACCTACAATGCATAGGTAAATTTGGGTAAAAATGGCATAATTTGAATATGACCATTTATGGATAAGTAATTCAAATTATTGTTGCAAAATAGGTATTGGCACCTATAATAGGAAAGGATTAATTAATTGGTAAATTAATTAAAAATGGAATGTTAGTAATTACAATTAGGAATTGTAATTGTACAGATGACACGAGGTTAGGTTAGATTAGTGGCGGAAGTCTGCCCGGACCGGACCGGCATATCCAGCAGCCACAAATGTTGAACCTAATGTGGGAGGTCTAAGTACGCAAATACGAATCGGACTAAGACATGAGGTTAGGCCTAACTGTGGAATAAGACTGCCCGGACCCGACCGACATATCCAGCATCCACACGTTGTAGGCCTAATGTGGGAGGTCTAGCCCAATACAACCATAATTGGACATGGTAATAAGAAAAGACTACTTAACCTAATACATGAGGACTGTATGATTATGAACATAAGTTAGGGTTAAGTAAAGTGGATTGGATAGTGGGTGGATTAAGTGTAACTGAAGGGTAGGTGGGTAATATTAGTATATATATGCCCAAAAACTTAACCATTATAGAGTTATGTAATTAAAGATCACCCTTTAGGGTATACATAACTAGTATTGGGCTATGTAATTAAAGATCACCCTTTAGGGTATACATAGTCAGTGGAAAGCCTAGTGGGGATACAAGACAAATGGGAGAGCTTGTATCATATTGTGTGGGAGTTATGTAATTAAAGATCACCCTTTTAGGGTATGCATAGTGTAACACCCCGTATTTCCTGTGGATATTAAAGTAACTAATTAAAGAATACTTAATTTTAAAAGTGGGAATTAAGGGAAACGGGTTATGCCATTTCGTTCATCTCGGAATTCTGCTTGGGATAGAGTCCGAGTTTGCGTAAATCGGTCTCCGTATGAAGAAGTTATGGAGTTTAGAAGATTTCATGTTTAAACAGAAAATATAAATAATAATTAATCATCTTAAACCAAGTTCAAAATTCGAAATTCAACCAGAATAGGCTGAGCCGGAAAATTCCCGCTCAGGGTGTCGACCTCCCCCACAAGGGGACTCGACATAGGTGTCGACCCCCTATAGGGGTGTCGACATAGGTGTCTACCCCCCTATAGGGGAGTCGACCCCTATTGGCCCAGACCTGGCCAATGACGTGTTTCGCCACGTGTCGCTTTCTGATTCGCTGTGTGACGTGGTATTCTGGTTTGGACGATTCTGATGACTTCAAGACTGATCTGAAGGCTCTAAATCTCCCTATACACCTATAAAAAGACCCCTAAACCTATTGTTTTCTACACACGAATTCATAAGCGTTTATATGCTGCTAAAACCTAAAGTGACCTAGCTTCCACCTTAATCAATCAAATCAGAGTTTTCAAGTTAACAATCAAAGTCTACATCAAAGGAATAGCTAATCAAATTCAGAAATCAGATCCCAGAATTCAAGACCGTTCTGTAATTCGTAAGTTCATGTTACTTTAAGAAATAAAATTTAATTGTGATTATGACATTGTAATAAAGCTGAATCTGAGATTTTGCCTATTTCTATCTATCTTTCTATATCCATTGGATCTATCTCATTGATATTATTATGTCCATTCTTTGTCTCTTCTTTCCTTCTTCCCTTTTTGTTTTTACAGCCAGGCTACTGCGAGCTTGAGCAAAATCTCATAAGAGATGAACGTACGTTGGGAAAAATTGGGCATAACATATGATTTGGACATGACCAACACTAAAATTGGACGTAATATATGTTTTGGACATGACCAGCGCTAAAATTGGGTATAATATATGATTTGGGCATAACCAGTGCTAAAATTGGGAAAAAGTATTAAATTATGTAAAATTGGGCATAACTGATTTGTAACGGATTTGAGGACATAACATGTGTTGTATTTAAAACATAAAGTGTATCAAACATATAACTTGAGATTTGAGGCATAAAGTATATTGGACATATGACTTGGCATTTGGGGGCGTAAATTGAACTGTAAGTATGTAAGGCATAGTACATATTGTGGTTTAAGACCTAAAATTGGGTCATATATATATATATATATATATATATATATATGATAGTTTATGACTTGGAAGAAGGAAATCATTGTGTATAGTGATATATGGCTTAGGCATGAAAAACCTATAGTAAGATAGGGATAACTGTTAAATGTGAACACGCCTAGATTGGGATTTGGGGTAATTGGCAAGCACTGTAATTAAAGGCTATAATTTGGCATAGTTTATACTATGAATCATGATTGGGGTTTTTTAGGAGAATATTTTGTATGGTGCAATATGACAAAACCTTAGGGCGTGTGCTATATAGTGATTTTTGGGGCATTACTATTATTGCAAATTTGGGAAAATTGGGTGTAACCTATTTGAGTAATAACTTGAATTTGAATTTATGGGGCATAACTTGAAATCAGCTTCGTTGGGTTATAACTTGAGAATTGGAACATGACTAGTTTAGTGAATTTGGATGATTAGCATATAAAATCTAGACTAGGACATGTATGGTAAATATGCTAAAAGATAAACATGCCTAACCCGAGGTTAGATTGAGTTGCAGTGTAAAACTGGCCGGAACCACTCGGCACATCCAGTAACCGCACCAACACCTATCTAATGTGAGAGGTTAGTGCATCATGCCCAAGAAAAACCCGAGGTTAGATTGAGTTATGGTGTAAAACTGCGCGGAACCGCCCGGCACATCCAGTAACCGCAACAACATAGATCTAATGTGAGAGGTTGGTGCATCAATAAATTAATTATTGCTAATGAACAAGACATGTTACGAATGGTAGGGTTAAGTTAACTAAGGCAACACTTAACCATTATACCATGTTAATTGGACAAGAAGATGGGGTTAAGTAAATTTAGAACACTTAACCGTTACAACATGTTAATTAGACAAGAAGGTGAGGTTAAGTAAATTTAGAACACTTAACCGTTATAAACATGTTAATTAGACAAGTGAGCAGGGTTAAGTTAACTAGTACAACATGATGAATGAGAAGGGTTAAGCTAATATGAAACACTTAACCAATATGACATGATGAATGGGTAGGGTTAAGTTAAAACAAGAGAGCAACACTTAACCAATATAACATGATGCGTGGAAGGGTTAAGTTAACACAAGAAGGCAACACTTAACCATTGTAACACGACAAGTGGGTGGGTTAAGTTAAATTGAATTGATTGATGACACTTAACCAATACAGCATGATGAACGTGTGGGGTTAAGTCAATAAGAAACACTTAACCGATTTAACTTGATGGGGTTAAGTTAATGGGAAATACTTAACCAATATAACATGATGAATGAACGGGGTTAAGTTAATAGGAAACACTTAACCAATACAACATGACGAGTGAGAAGGGCTAGTAAGAAACACTTAACCAACATGACATGATGAGTGGATGGGTTAAATTAACATGAATGGATAACACTTAACCAACATGACATAATGTGTGGGAGGGTTAAGTACATATCAGGTTGGTGGGTAATATTAGTAAATATAGGCCCACAAACTTAACCATCAAGTAAACATGTTTGAATCTGTGGGAGGGATAAGTACATATTGGGTTGGTGGGTAATATTAGTAAATATAGGCCCACAAACTTAACCATTAAGAAACCCTACTAACGGGGACCCATTTCAGCAGTAACCCACATAGATGTATCAAGGTACCCTGAAACTAGGCAGGGTGGGGCACGATTACTAGGCTGATTATAAGCAGTAAAAATAGCGATAGGAGGTACGTCAGTGTAGGTTCCGATGGATTAAGGCGTGCACGTATTCCGAAGTGGGAAAAAGCAGGCAGTGGGTACCATTAGTTATACACTGTGCATCTTGAATCGTGTCGGGTCGCTACCATAGGGATTAGTACACCTTATGGTGGGGCCAGGACAGGGTATCTACACGCAAGAGAGGGCCGATTGACACAGACAAATGGAACATTTATACAAGTAGGGAGCCGATCGATAGGGTAGTAAGGGTACATCTAACATCTTCATGGCAATTAGGCTGATTGAGATAAGATCCTCATACTAAATGTACACCTGAAGGCTACCATAATTACGGGGATTGGGATCACGTGGTAATATTATCACTTTACACAGATTACTAGTTGGGACACTAGTTAGGCGATGCAGAGATATAAAAATCAGAATAACAAGGTAGTAGCGAAGCAGAGAAAGAGTAGAAGCGCACTCAGTTTATCTTGCCTTATCATATCTATACTAATCGTATGTTATCTTGTTATCCTTGTTCTCACGGTATTGTCTTATATTCAGTTTATTCATGTCATCATGCTTTTGCCTATTTACATGCTGAAAGTCACTGGACTTACCAGACTTATGTCTGACCTAGTTTGTTTCACCTCTTTTCTTCCATTCGCCCCCCCCCCCCTTCAGGTTCACAAGGAGGAAATGTTACCACTTAGCTCGGTTTTCTTTCCAAGCACGGAGATAGTCGATGAATTGCTTTCGACTCACTCTTCCACTGCTATGGTTCGTTCATGCTTTATTGGGGAATATCATTGTTTTTTTATGCTTCTTTTATACTTGGAAGTTTTTGAATCAAGACAGAAGTTCTATGTTCATTTTTTTTAAGTATGATTGAGACTATTGTTGTAAAAGCTTGACTGAACCACAATGTTTATAAAATGACTTTATTTTCCACTGCTTTATTTGTCTGTCTTGTAATTTATCTACATCTTTTACCTAAAATGCTCCACCAAAGTTAAGGCATTCCCTTTGTGAGTGACCTTAACGGAGGTGGGGTGTTACACGTGGTATCAAAGCTGAAGGTTACTAGATCAGATAAAAGATTTGAAAAATTATTATCAAAACGGTTTTAAAAGAAGCATTTTCAAAAGAAAAGTTTTGTTTTAAAGGCATATTCCCCAAAGCTATATGCACTATCTTTTGATCCTCTGTTTGAATCCTTGTTTCCTTCTTTCCTGAGTCTCCGGGGCTCCAAGCTTTCTGGGAGGTAAACTCATCGCGGCATCGTTCTGTAGGCTTGATGAGACTACGTCACCTGTCAAAGGGCGAAGAAATGCCCAACCTCCATCCAGTAGTCGCAGTAGTTTCACCTGCGGCTAATTCTCTTCCAAGCTTTGTAGGGTTTTCCGTGCGATGGAGGCAGCTTTCTAGAGACTTGTCAACAAGTTACAAAAAGATGGCAAAGATGAGAATAAGTGGGTTTGGCTAAGGAATACAACCCAAGGATGAGAATCACTTGATGCATCTATCAACGATTTGCGATCCGTTAGAGTAGTCCATGAGCACACAGATGTTTTTGATCAGGTTAGGGGTTTATCCCCTAAAGCACGAGATAGACTTCCGCATATATCTAGTTGACAATGCAAAGCCAGTTGCATTACCTGTACGACACATGACTCCAAGGGAAAAGAAGGGCTCAGTAAACAAGTAATGAAGTTACTCGAAAAAGGATTCATAAGGCGAAGTATATCTAAATGGGGTGCTCCAGTCGTTTTCGTTACAAAGGCAGATGGTTCACTTCGCTTGTGCACAGATGATATTTTGGAATGAGGAAGAACATGCTTTGCATCTAAGGGAAGCCTCGGATACCCTTCAAGCGCATCAACTTGAGGCGATGTTCTCTAAAAATTTCATCTTTGGAGAGAAGAAGTAAGGTTTCTAGGACATGTGGCGCCAAAAGAAGGGATAGCAGTAGATCCCGCAAAAGAAGTTGCGGTGCAAGATTGGAAGGTCCCAGGGAATGCAACAGAAGTAAGAAGCTTTCTTGGACTAGCAGGCTAATATAGGAAGTTAATTAAGGACTTTGTGAAGGTATCGACCCCACTTACTAGATTAACGAAGAAGAATCTAATCATCTTAGTATATACACTTGGTAACACAGTTAGCATCTGTTTATTTTCAAGAGATAGTTCTGGGAATGTTAGCATGACACTGCAGAAGTTGTAGTGCCGAGCATATTGGAAGAGGAAGAAGAGGTGAAACCATAGGCAACATTGAAATGAGTTCCAACTCATATCATGGAAACAAAAATTAAAGAGCTACGCAATCGTGAAGTTAAGACAGTCAGGGCACAATGGAGTGAAGCTCAAGAATATGCGACTTCGAAGACTGAAGACTAGATACGCGCATCATAACCTTTTTAAAGGTATATCCTTGATTCCTCTTTTTTTGTAAAGTTTATTTGCATGCTAGTCTTTATCTTTTAAGTATATCCTCTCGGTCCTATCCTCGATCCTTAGATAGAAGCCAATGGATGTAAACATGTGTTTGAAACATGTTATGATTGATGGTTGCAAGTGGTTGCAAGTGTTTGCTAGTGGTTGCTCGTGGATGCATATACACACATTAGGCACTAGATCGGCTCAGTCACTTTCATATTGCATATGCATGAGTGAATTTTTATATATATGAATTGAAACTTGATGTGTTATCATATGGGTGTTGCATTTGTATGAATGATTGTGCAATCATGTAGAAGTTATATAGTACAATTAGAAATAATTGCATACATGATGGACTCATGGCACTGATATAATCCACATTAAGGAGATCAACTGAATTAGTAGACCGCCTGATTTTGCATTAGATAAGGACATGTACACACACTATGCATATGATCATGAAAGCATTAGAAATCTTTTTAAGGACAATGGACGCCTGTGATTGAATGGTTGAGTAGATGGATGTTGGATGTTGGGATACATTCTCCTTGACTTGGAGATTTCGGAGACGAAATCCTTTAAAGGAGGGGAGAATGTAACACCCCGTATTTCCTGTGGATATTATAGTAATGAATTAAAGAATACTTAATTTTAAAAGTGGGAATTAAAGGAAATGAGTTACGCCATTTCATTTGTCCCGGAATTCTGCTTGGGATAGAGTCCGAGTTTGCGTAAATCGGACTCTATATGAAGAAGTTATGGAGTTCAGAAGAATTCATGTTTAAACAGAAAATATAAATAATAATTAATCATCTCAAACCAAGTTCAAAATTCGAAATTCAAGCAGAACAGGATGAGCGGGAAAATTCCCACTTAGGGTATCGACCCCCTCCCCCAAGGGGAGTCGACATAGGTGTCGACCCCACTATAGGGGAGTCGACCCCTGTTGGCCCAGATCTGGCCAATGACATGTTTCTCCACGTGTCGCTTTCTGATTCGCTGTGTGACGTGGTATTCTGCTCTGGACGATTATGATGACTTCAAGACTGATCTGAAGGCTCTAAATCTCCGTATACACCTATAAAAAGACCCCTGAACCTATTGTTTTCTACACACGAATTCATAAGCGTTTATATGCTGCTAAAACCTGAAGTGACCTAGACTCCACCTTAATCAATCAAATCAGAGTTTTCAAGTTAACAATCAAAGTCTACATCAAAGGAATAGCTAATCAAATTCAGAAATCAGATCCCAGAATTCAAGGTCGTTTTCTAATTTGTAAGTTCATGTTACTTTCAGAAATAAAATTTAATTGTGATTATGACATTGTAATAAATCTAAATCTGAGATTATGCCTATTTCTATCTATCTTTCTATATCCATTGGATCTATCTCATTGATATTATTATGTCCATTCTTTGTCTCTTCTTTCCTTCTTCCCTTTTTGTTTTTATAGCCAGGCTACTGCGAGCCTGAGCCAAATCTCATAATAGATGAATGTACGTTGGAAAAAATTGGGCATAATATATGACTTGGACATGACCAGCGCTAAAATTGGGCATAATATATGAATTGGACATGACCAGCGCTAAAATTGGGTATAATATATGATTTGGACATAACCAGCACTAAAATTGGGAAAAAGTATTAACTTATGTATAATTTGGCATAACTGATTTGTAACGGATTTGAGGACATAACATGTGTTGTATTTAAAACATAAAGTGGATCGAACATATGACTTGAGATTTGAGGCATAAAGTATATCGGACATATGACTTGGGATTTAGGGCGTAAATTGAACTATAAATATGTAAGGCATAGTACATATTGTGGTTTAAGACCTAAAATTAGGGCATATATATATATACACATATATATATATATATGATAGTTTATGACTTGGAAGAAGGAAATCATTGTGTATTGTTTGCGAACAAATTAAACAACTGTAAAATTCGTTCGGCTTTCCTAAACAACAAGGATTGTTGTAGAGGTGTTGAACTCTGGGACCAAAAATATTTTAAACTAGTAAATCCAATCAAGTTATTCCAGAATTTTGATTGTTTGAAAACACAGAAAATAACAGAAATTAAATAAAAGAGAGATTTATATGATTAAAGAAAGCAATTAGGGGATAATGACATAGACTGGATTCATACTCATCAATAGCCAACAAATAAATATAGATCTAATTCATGTTTCTGTCACAAACATGAATCAACGGTAATTAGGTTCTTAGAAACAAATAAGTGAATAACGACAAGCATAGCGTATGCAGGAGCTGAGCTCTTAAACAACCATAGGCTATCAGGATAGATTCACTAATTAATTTCTAAAATCCTAAAATTAGATCTAAATCTAATAATTGGTAGATCGAACACAAATATACCTTGTGAAGGAGCATAGCTCTTAAACGACACAGAACATGAAGGTTCAGATCTAACCCTTGATTCAGATCCAGATCTACATGTATAAAGTCCTCATCTTTTAGCTATGCGATTCATATTGAATCATATCTATTAGCGTCATCACCCCCTAATCAAAGGGGATTAGCTAGACATAGCTAAAGAAGAAGAGAAAAAATAATAGACGTAAATAAAATACGACTAAAACTAAATAGAACAGGGGAAGAAGAATGATTTTATTCCAAGAAGAGAATTATAGAATAAAACCCAATGTGTTTCTTACATGAAGGAGATACAATGTATTTATAGTTGCTTTGGCCAATTTTAAGAGGCTAATTACACAATGTAGGACTAAAGATTTGGCCCAAATAACACATAAGCCAATGTGAACGCAGCTGTAGAGTGAGAGGCTTTGTAAGTGAGCCAATGTGAACGCAGTGTGAATGGATTTGCAATTGGCATAGCTTGCGGGCATCAAATGACACCAAATTCAATTGTTTTAAGCATGAATAAGAGGTCCATAACATCTGCGACAAGCTATCTTTATGAAAAGGCATTAAATCATTAAAATATGTGGCGGAAGGTGGTTGAATAGCAACATTTCTTCAAGCTTTAATCTAGCTCTAAAAATCAACACTCTTTATACACCAATTCTTCAAGCTTTTCAACAATTAAGTGCATTAATCCATTCATCATAAATAATCTTAAAACACAAATATAAATACACAGTATCAAATATTTTAAATATAAAATAAGATAAATAAGCAAATAAAATATACACATTTACGTGTATATCATGTATAGTGATATGGCTTAGGCATGAAAAACCTATAGTAAGATAGGGATAACTGTTAAATGTGAACAAACCTAAATTAGAATTTTGGGTAATTGACATGCACTGTAATTAAAGGCTATAATTTGGCATAGTTTATACTATGAATCATGATTGGGGGTTTTTGGGAGAATATTTTGTACGGTGCAATATGACTAAACCTTAGGGCATGTGCTATATTGTGATTTTTGGGGCATGACTATTATTGCAAATTTAGGAAAATTGGGTGTAACCTATTTGAGTAATAACTTGAATTTGAATTTATGGGGCATAACTTGAAATCAGCTTTGTTGGGGTATAACTTGAGAATTGGAACATGACTAGTTTAGTGAATTTGGGATGATTAGCATATAAAATCTGGATTGGGACATGTATGGTAAATATGCTAAAAGATAAACATGCCTAACCCGAGGTTAGATTGAGTTGCGGTGTAAAACTGCCCGGAACCGCCCGGCACATCCAGTAACCGCAACAACACCTATCTAATGTGAGAGGTTAGTGCATCATGCCCAAGAAAAACCCGAGGTTAGATTGAGTTATGGTGTAAAACTGCCCGGTACATCCAGTAACCGCAACAACATAGATCTAATGTGATAGGTTGGTGCATCAATAAATCAATCAATGCTAATGAACAAGACATGTTAAGAATGGTAGGGTTAAGTTAACTAAGGCAACACTTAACCGTTATACCATGTTAATTAGACAAGAAGATGGGGTTAAGTAAATTTAGAACACTTAACCGTTATAACATGTTAATTAGACAAGAAGGTGAGGTTAAGTAAATTTAGAACACTTAACCGTTATAAACATGTTAATTAGACAAGTCAGCAGGGTTAAGTTAACCAGTACAACATGATGAATGAGAAGGGTTAAGTTAATAAGAAACACTTAACCAATATGACATGATGAAAGGGTAGGGTTAAGTTAAAACAAGAGAGAAACACTTAACCAATATAATAGGATGCATGGAAGGGTTAAGTTAACACAACAAGGCAACACTTAACCAATGTATAAGTCAATAAGAAACACTTAACCAATCTAACTTGATGGGGTTAAGTTAATGAGAAATACTTAACCAATATAACACGATGAATGAACGGGGTTAATTTAATAGGAAACACTTAACCAATCCAACATGACGAGTGAGAAGGGTTAATAAGAAATACTTAACCAACATGACATGATGAGTGGATGGGTTAAGTTAACATGAATGGACAACACTTAACCAATATGACATAATGTGTGGGAGAGTTAAGTACATATCGGGTTGGTGGGTAATATTAGTAAATATAGGCCCACAAACTTAACCATCAAGTAAACATGTTTGAACCAGTGGGAGGGTTAAGTACATATCGGGTTGGTGTGTAATATTAGCAAATATAGGCCCACAAACTTAACCAGTAAGAAACCCTAGTAAGGGGAACCATTTCAGCAGTAACCCACATAGATGTATCAAGATACCCTGAAACTAGGCAGGGTGGGGCACGATTACTGGGCTGATTATAAGCGGTCAAAATAGCGGCATGGGGTATGTCAGTGTAGGTTCCGACGGATTACGGACGTGCATGTACTCCGAAGTTGGAAAAAGCAGGCACTGGGTACCAGTAGTTGTACACTGTGCATCTTGAATCGTGTCGGATTGCTATCATAGGGATTGATACACCTTATGGTGGACTAGCATAGGGTTATCCACACGCAAGAGAGGGCCGAATAATACAGACACATGGAACATTAATACATGTAGGGAGCCGATCGATAGGGTAGTAAGGGTACATCTAACATCTTCATGGAAATTAGGTTGATTGAGGTAAGATCCTCATACTAGATGTACACCTGAAGGCTACCATAATTACGGGGATTGGGTTCACGTGGTAATATTATCACTTTACATAGATTACCAGTTGGACACTAGTTAGGCGATGCGAAGATATAAAAATCAAAATAACAAGGTAGTAGCGAAGCAGAGAAAGAGTAGAAGCGCATTCAGTTTATCTTGCCTTATCATATCTATACTAATCGTATGTTATCTTGTTATCCTTGTTCTCACGGTATTGTCTTATATTCAATTTATTCATGTCATGCTGTTTTTGCCCATTTACATGCTGAAAGTCACTGGACTTACCAGACTTATGTCTGACCTAGTTTGTTTCGCCTCTTTTCTCCCCCCCCCCCAAGATTCACAGGGAGGAAATGTTACCACTTAGCTCAGTTTTCTTTCCAAGCACGGAGATAGTCGATGAATTGCTTTGGACTCTCTCTTCCACTGCTATGGTTGGTTCATGCTTTATTGGGGAATATAATTGTTATTTTTGTGCTTCTTTTATACTTAGAAGTTTTTGAATTAAGACAGAAGTTCTGTGTACATTTTTTAAAGTATGATTGAGACTATTGTTGTAAAAGCTTGACTGAACCACATTGTTTATAAAATGACTTTATTTTCCGCTGCTTTATTTGTCTGTCTTGTAATTTATTTGCATCTTTTACCTAAAACGCTCCACCGAAATTAAGGCATTCCCTTTTGTGAGTGACCTTAATGGAGGTGGGGTGTTATACATAGTCAGTGGAAAACCTAGTGGGGATACAAGACAAAGGGGAGAGCTTGTATCATATTGTGTGGGACCCATTTCAGTCAGTAACCCGTAGTTGGTATCAGAGTAGAGAACTCCGTACTTGGAGGAGAAGGGGCACACTTACTGATTGATTATAAGAGTCCAAAACGTGACGGGTGGTGTAGACGGCGCAAATCGATTGGGGACAGGCGCGTGCATGGGCCGGGCAGAGGGGGACAAGACGACCGTGACACCAGTAAGTATCCCTGTGCACATCTTGGGTTGCCACTTTGGGGAAGTGATACCCCCTACTGTGGGGCCAGCATAGGATATCTACAGTGTAGGGAGCCAATCGATTAGGGTAGTGGTTAGGGTATACTTGGACATATGACCTAAGCCTACCAGCTTATAGTGGAAGGGATCATTTCATTTCAGTTATACTAGTAATAGTGCAGAGTAGTCATTAGTGAATCATGTATATACCTCACCTTATCTGCCTTGTCACACCTGCCATTTGTATAGCGATCTCTCTTATCCACTTTATGCATGTCATGTTCACCTTTATTTATTTACTGGCTAAAAGTCACTAGACTCGCCAGACTTTATGTATGACCCCTTTTTGTTTTTCCTTCTCTCTTCCGTTCCACCCCCCCCCCCCCCAGGTTATTAGGGAGGAAACACCTAGGCTTAGCCAGGATTTGAATATCGTCTTGCTAGGAGCTACTGTTGAAGTATGACTCAAGTCTTTGTCTCTGCTATGGCTTACTCTTTTATTGGGGAATAATGTTTTCTTTTAATTCCTATGTACTCTGATTATGCAAGACAGAAGTATTTTGTTGTAATGGTTTTATGAATTATGGTATTATAAACCACGGGATTATGATTTGTCTGAAATAAAATTTTTGAAACTTCCGCTGCTATCTTTATTTATATCTGTCTTGTAATTATTCTGTGTCTGTTTACCTATAATGCTTTACAGAACTTAATGTATTCCCTTAGTGAGTGACATTAACGGATGTGGGGTGTTTCAATTAACCACCATTTGAAATTATTGTTCATGGCATGAAAACGTCGTTTAGTCAATTTCATTCACGTAAAATAACACTCTGTGCAATCTTCAACCTAACCGAAATTAGGTTTAATAACTTATTTGATTGAGTTGATTGGGGTTAACACGATGATGCATCTACAGCTTTCTTCTTTCTCGGATTAACTACGTCAAATGATTTCACGATCATCAGAGTTAAATCTAAGGTTTTCGGAAGAGAGAACGGATGAATTGAAAATGAGAGGGAGAAATAGGTGTAAATGGTAGTAGCTCATATTTTTTAATGTGACGTGTTAGGAAGAGTGGAAGGGGGATTTTGTGGTATTTTTTTGTTGTGGTAATAGGAACAGGAATTAGGTGCCCTTAGCACCACACAAATGTAACTTACCTGACAGGAAACCGGGAGAGCAAAGACCTGACATCCAATATATATGGTATCATGCCAACAACTGCAATTTAGTGGATGTAGAATGATCGAAACTGAAGAACATTTTAAAGGCGTTTCAGGAAAGCAGAAGAAGTTAGTTATATGATTTTGAATGATATTCAGATTACGTTGATAGCACGAAGATTAGGCATCATACCTCCAACCCGGAAATAGAATAAGGTTGTATTGCAGGCTTGGGTCGAGCGACAATGTGATCCCGAAACCAAAGTATTATATCTCATTGTTGGCTGACATATTGTTTTCTATTTTTGTAATTTGTGAAAGTTGTTGTAAGTGTTGCTTCGTGCGTTTGAAGCGTCCGGTTTGTTGTAAATACCAAGTTGTACATTCATTCGTTTCTCTAATAAAAATAAACTTTTTTAGAAAAGTGTGTTATATAAGAGTTATTACTACCAAAATTCAACACCGCAATAGGCTATTAGTGAAGGGGAGTCAAACCATCACCGACTTAAGGGAATGATCCGAGAGCATAAACCCGACACTAAAGTGCTGAAAGCATAAGAGAAACAATGGTGACAATAGACAACCGTCACCATCTTGGGGGGAGAGATTAAAACAAGCAAGGAAAAGGGATACTGGCAGGGTAGTTTCGAAACAGAAGTCAAATAATGTGAAATCAATTCTGAAAGTCATTCACCTCTAACCGGAAGCAAATAAGAAAGAAAGAACGACAACACATGATGCGAGACCAAAGACTTGACAAGGAACAAAGCAAAGCAAAGGGAGCCAAAAGGGTTATTGACATTAATTCACTTAATGCTGATACAAAAGGAGATAAAAGACAATAAAAGAACAAAAGGCAAAAACATAAGCATCCCGGAGGCCAGCTACCGGACTCAAAGCATGTTGTCTATCTAGAAGCAACTTCAAGTACACTGAAAGCACCCTTCCAGAAGACCAAAAACCCACTTCAGAGAATCAACGAGAGCAAGCCAAAACCTCTTAGAAGAAGAGTTATTCACACTAACATGCTTAGTGTCGATACCAAAAGGGGTGACAGCTCCAGGAACATGAGTGATCGATGCTCAAAGGCAAACATCGTGAAGACTTACAGACAAAACCAAAAGCTTATCTCCGAAAGTCGGAGGCTATACCTAATGCTATCGATACCAACAGGCTTGGTATCGCTACGGAAGATAAAAACAACTTAAAAGAGAAGCTCCAAGGACTGGAACCATCTTTTCGAAAGCTAACATGACACACTAAAGGCTTTGTCATATCTCTCAACAACAACCGAGACTCAGGCAACCAGACCCGAAAGATGAAAAGCGGCCGACACACAGTTGATGCACCCAAAAGAGGCCTTTCCCGATCAAATGTGTGACACCCAACGTCTGTTAATGTCACTCTTTAACAGAATGCATTAAGTTTCATGAAGCGTGATAGGTAAATAGAATAGAATCTCACAAGATATATATAAAAATAACAGCGAAAATTTAAAACTTCAATTTTAAACAAAAACATCGTGGTCTAAAATCCAGTTACAACATTAGTCTGAGATACTGAAAACAAACTACATGGAATAAAATTATTTTCCTTGTACTAAAAACATCTGAGTACAGTAATATAAAATCACAGTTCCCAGAAAGAGCCATAACAGAGTAGAAAAGTAGCCAAAGCTATACATCTAAGTAATATCCAAAATCCAAGCTGAAACAGAGAGAGAATCCTAATCAAGCCTGAGCGTTCCCACCCTGAGAACCTAGGGGCAGGAAGAGGGAGAAAAGGAAACAAAATGGGTCATACATAAAGTCTGGCGAGTCCAGTTACTTTTAGCATATAAATAAGTAAAAGCATCATGACAGGCATATAAACTGTATGAGAGATAATAGTAACATAAAACAGGTGTGAACAGGATAAGCAGGATAAATTGAACAGATTTCGCTTCTCAATTACTTTTCTCTGCACCCATACTAGTATAACCAATGTGATCCCAATAGAAACATATGGTAGACTTAGTTGTACTTCTAGTAACGGGTTTTACCTCAAATAGTAATAACAGGTAACATAATAGAAATAACGGGTGTTACCCCAACCATAAACTATAGGTACCTAAACAGGCAGGACTAGATGTACCCTAATTACTAACCCCAATAGACCGGCTCTCTATCCTGTAAATATCCTGTGATGCCCCACAGTAGGATGTATCACTTCCTAAAGTGGCAACTCCCAATAGACACAGCCATATTTACTTATGTTATAGTGTTTTATTTTCCCGAGCAAGTCGGACCCATGCACGCACATGCCTTCATTGGAACGCGCCATCAGAACACCTCCACCTATACGAACCTATTATAATCAGCTCAATAACCGTGCCCTGACCCCTACCTAGTTCAGGGTCCCCCCCCCACGATATAGAATGGGTTACTGACTTATACAAGCTCCACACAATAGATGACACAAGTCACCACCTAGGCTTGTATCCTCCACTACTAGGATTTTGACAGGTTATGCCAAACAGATTTACAAGCCCGCATAACCCCAACATATAAAACAGTTGAATTTTATCGGGTTTGTATAACCCTCACAGATTTGATACATTTACTTAACCCCCATCGATTCAAACAGGTTTACTTAACCCCTACATAATTTATAAGGTTCATATAACCCCCACAGATTTAAACAAGTTAAGTATTACACTTTCATTACATGTTTCGCGTAATCTAATTATTAAGCCTACCGATTCATATGCCTCCAAATTTTAGTCTTTAGATCACAGTATAGGTTATGTCCCAAATCCCAACCATAATTCATAATACATGTCATGCCTCAGTTTACACTTCCCAACCATTCCCAACTTCGTTCGTGCGCATTTTTCAGCGATAGGCCTAGGCTCGAAGGTAGTCTAGGCTATAAAATAAAAAGGGAAAGAGGGAGAGAAGAGAACAAAAATAGGCATAATAACAGAATAGGCGTATGATAACAGAAATAGGCATATAAGAACTAAATAGTAGATCAGGTGCACATCTAATGACAGATTTGTTTAGATATTAATTGGATTCTTAACAGGCATAGGTTTTGGATCAGATTTATAAACATGTCAGGATTACGTGTTAAATGTTTATATATAAAAATAACATGAACTCACAGTGACTGGATCAAAAGAGCAGAGAATAACAAGCAGATGTTGTAGAAGAATTTCTTGTATGCATATAAGCTATTGTTGAAGAAGAATAAGCTAGCTCAATCCAACCAGGAGTAGCATCTCGTTCTCCCTTGCTTTTGATGTGTAAAAACAATAGAAATGAGGTCCTATATATAGCCTACCATCAAAGAATCTTGTTCAGAAACAAGTCCAGGTTCAGAAATGAATCTGGATGGATCTGGGTTGGATCGACCCTAGGGTCGACCCCCTTGGGGTGCGGGTCGACCCCCAACGGGTCAAAATCCTTCTTCGATTTCCCACTTTGATTTTTAAACTGTTTTGAATTTTTGGACTTGATTTGTTAATATATATCTCTTATATGTATACAAACTTCTAAGCTTAATAACTTTCTCATACAATGTCCGTTTTACGCAAACTCGGAGTCTATCTTGAGCAAAATTCCGGGACAAACGCAATGGTGCTGTATGTTTAACTTATTTCCTATTATTTGATTAAGTATTCTTTAGTTTATCATTTTAATGTCTTTTAAAAATTACGGGGTTTTACATTCTCCCCTACTTAAAGGATTTTATCTCCCAAATCTATAAGCCAAAAAGAATGTTTATCATAACAACCACAACCATCTACTCATCCACCAATCACAGGCATCCATTGTCCTTAAGAGGTCTCTAATGCTATATGAACATATTCAAAAGTGTGTGCATATGTCCTTATACTAATGCGAAAAATCAGGTGGTCTACTGATTCAGTTGACCTCCTTAATGCAATTTATGTACGTGCAATGTAACCAAAATGTATGCAAATAATCCTGTTGCAGCATGTAAGTTCTATATGTGTGCACACTCATCCATCCTAATGCAACATTCATATGATGATACAATCATTTTTATCCATAAAAAAATAAAATGCACACACATCCATATGAAATATGTAAGTGATTGAGCCGATCTAGTGCCTAATGTGTGTGTATGTGAAACACCCCACCTCCGTTAAGGTCACTCACAGAGGGAATGCCTTAACTTCGGTGGAGCATTATAGGTAAAAGATGCAGATAAATTACAAGACAGACAAATAAAGCAGCAGAAAATAAAGTCATTTTATAAACAACTTAATTCAGTTAAGCTTTTACAACAATTTCCTCAATCATACATAAATGTAATACATAGAACTTCTATCTTGATTTACAACCTTCCAAGAATAAAAGAAGCATAAAAACAATGGTATTCCCCGATAAAGCATGAACCAGCCATAGCAGTGGAAGAGAGAGAGTCCAAAGCGATACACCAACTAATCTTCAAGCTTGGAAAGAGAAGAGGTCCAAGTTAGGCTGAGATATTCCCTCCCTGACTACCTGGGGTGGGGGGGAACGGAAGAAAAGAGGCGAAAAACAAACTAGGTCAGACATAAGTCTGGTAAGTCCAGTGATCTTTCAGCATGCAAACAAGATAAAGGATCATGACATGAATAAACCGAAAATAGGACAATACCATAAAAACAAGGTAACTAAAGACAAGATAAGTGCAAGGTGAACTGAATGCGCTTCTACTTTTTCTCTGCTTCGCTACTACTCTATTAATCTGATTTCTATATTTATCTCTGCACCACCTAACTAGTGTCCCAACTAGTAATCTATATAAAATGATAATCATGATCCCAACACCCCGTAATTGTGGTAGCCTTCAGGTGTACATCTATCGTGAGGATTCCACCTCAATCAGCCTAATTGCCATGAATATGTTAGATGTACCCTTACTACCCTATCGATCGGCTCCCAACTTGTATTCATGTTCCATGTGTCTTTGTCAATCGGCCCTCTCTTGCGTGTAGATACCCAGTGCTGGTCCCACCATAAGGTGTATCAATCCTTATGATAGCAACCCAACACGATTCAAGATGCACAGTGTATAACTACTGGTACCCAGTGCCTGCTTTTTCCCACTCCAGAGTACGTGCACTCCCGTAAACCGTCAGAACATACAATGACGTAACCCCTGCCGCTGCTTTGACCGCTTATAATCAGCCCAGTAATCGTGCCCCACCCTGCCTAGTTCAGGGTACCGTGATACATCCATGTGGGTTACTGCTGAAATGAGTCCCTGTTACTAGGGTTTCCTATTGGTTAAGTTTGTGGGCCTATATTTACTAATATTACCCACCAACCCGATATGTACTTAACCCTCCCATCGATTCAAGTATTTTTAATAAATGGTTAAGTTTTGTGGGCCTATATGTACTAATATTACCCATATACACGAGATGTACTTAACCCTCCCATCGATTCAAGCATGTTTATTTAATATTAAGTTTTGTGGGCCTATATTTACTAATATTACCCACCAACCCGACGAATACTTAACCTTCCCACGGATTCAAGCATGTTTATATAATGGTTAAGTTTTGTGGGACTATATATTTACTAATATTACCCACCAACCCGACGTGTACTTAACCCTCCTACTCGTCATGCCATGTTTATTAAGTGGTTCTTATTAACTTAACCTTTCTCACTTATCATGTTGGATTGGTTAAGTGTGATTTATTAACTTAACCGAGTTCATTCATCAGGATATATTGGTTAAGTACTTCCCATTTAACTTAACCCCATTCGTTCATCAAGTTATATTGGTCAAGTGTCATTAATTAATTCAAGTTAACTTAACCCACCCACTCGTCTTGTCATGTTAGTTAAGTGTTTCCTTCTGGTGTTAACTTGACCCTATCTAAAATCATGTTATATTGGTTAAGTGTTGCCCTCTCGTGTTAACTTAACCCTTCCCATAAATCATGTTATATAATTGGTTAAGTGTTTTCCTCTTGTATTACTTAACCCCACCACATGTCATTGTATATTGGTTAAGTGTATCTTCTTGTGCTACCTAACCCTACCACAAGTCATTATATATTTTGGTTAAGTGTTACTTTAGTTAACTTAACCCTATCATCTGCTTAATTAACATGATATAACGGTTAAGTGTTCTAAATTTACTTAACCGCACCCACTTGTCTAATTAACATGTTATAACGGTTAAGTGTTCTAAATTTACTTAACCTCACCCACTTGTCTAATTAACATGTTATAACGGTTAAGTGTTCTAAATTTACTTAACCTCACCCACTTGTCTAATTAACATGTTATAACGGTTAAGTGTTCTAAATTTACTTAACCTCACCCATCAGTTTAGTTAACATGTTGAATTGGTTAAGTGTTTCCTTAATTGACTTAACCCTAACAATCTTGACTTGGCTTTATTAAAGCACCAACCACTCACATTAGACAGGTATTGTTGTGGTCACTGGATGTGCCGGTCGGTTCCGGGCAGTTTTACACCACAACTCAGTCTAACCTCGGGTCCTTTTTGGACTCAATGCACTAACCACCCACATTAGACATGTATTGTTGTGGTCACTGGATGTGCCGGTCGGTTCCGGGCAGTTTTACACTACAACTCAGTCTAACCTCGGGTGAGGCATATTCGTCTTTTCTAAATTTACATATTTCTTATTTATGACAAATTCCATATGTAAATTATCCCCAATTTAATTATGCCATAATTATCCTTTTAATTATGCTCACAATTAATGGTATACTAAATATACCATTTCATGAACCAATCTATGCCATGTAATTTTTCATGTTTATCCTACATATTTACATGTAAATTATAAATCAATTATTTTCATGGCCCACTTTCCTTCTAAATCACGTTCAAAAATTTTGGTATATAGATTATACCATTTTCATGCCACTTATCATGCTTATGTGTCAAACATGCCAATTACATGTAATTTCATGTTTTCCCCAATGTTACCCCCGTTGTGCGTTCGCAAAATTACATAGAATGTTAGGCTCGATATTTTAGCCTAACTTATAAAACAAAAAGGGGGAAAGAGGAACTTTGCAACATTCCAACATCATACAAAAGTATGGATCTAACTACACATATGTCACATGGATTTGGCATAGAACAATATACTTTTAACTATGAACTTGCAAATTTGATCTATGCAACATGAACCACAAGCATATGAATTTACATAAAACTATACAAGTTAAACTTGGCATGTGGTGGTGAACTTGCAAATTAGATCTATCATAAAGGCATATGGATCTAACATATAATGTTGTAGATCTAAACATATAAGGTCGTAGATCTAAACATGTATGCATAATGGCTCTAAACAATTAGGCATAAATGACATGACTTAGCCTAAAACTTGTATGTATCATAATATCACCAAACTTACATATGATAATTTCATTCCCAAATTCCTATACGACATCATAGGTTTAGTCACCAATTTCCACATAACATGGTAGGTTCGATAGACCACACTAGTTCATAGGCATATATGATAGAATAGACATGAATAAACATGAATCAGCATCACATACAACTTGATACAATTCTATTTTACAATTAATTACAAATCATGTCTTTAATTTATTTACATATGAAAGATAACTACACTTACAATCAAAAGGAAAAACTTGATTTCAGGGATCTGTATTCTAAAACTGAATTGCTCGCCTTTGATGTAGATCGTTGAATTCTCTTAGTTGAATTAGAATAGTTTTGATTTGATTTTGATGTAGCTTCTATCTTGCCTTTGAGTTGAAAGAGATGACGGCAATTCTAGGTTCACCATTGATGACATGACGGCTCTAGGAATATTTTTGTGTGGCTTAGGATTTAGATTTAGGTTGCTTATATAGAAGTTTGATTTAATAGGAACCGTCAGATTAACCTAGAGCAAATCAAAGCCATTCAGACAAGATAGAATAGCCACGTCAGCCCTAATGACTCAGCAAGGAGTCCATCAGAACCAATCAGATGCCACCTCTGCCATAGAGCGAATCGGCCCACGGGTTGACAGCCAAACACCCTGAATCAACCCCTGATCGACCCAGCGAGGCTCGGGTCGACCTCAAAAATGGGCCGGTTCGGTTATTCCTCCTCCCGATTCGCTGCTTTGAACTTTTTTTGCATATTTATTTATTTTTTTAATTTTTATATATATATATATATATATATATATATATATATTTCTCATATGCATACAAACTTCAAGGCTTAATAACTTCTTCATAAGGTATCTGTTTTATGCAAACCAAATGTCTATCTTGACCAAAATTTTGAGATGAACGTAATAGCGTAACCCATTTCACTTAATTCTTCTTCTAAAAATTAAGTGATCTTGAATTCGTTAATTTTAATATTCTCAGAAAATTCGGGGTGTTACATTCTCCCCTCGTTAAAGGATTTCGTCCCCGAAATCTTCAAGTTAAGAAGAATGCATCCTAGCATCCAATCATCCATCTACTCATCCATCATCCACAAGCATCCATTGTCCTTAAAAGACTTCTAATGCCACATGAACCTATGCAGAGTGTGTGTATATGTCTCTTATCTAGTGCAAAATCAGGCGGTCTACTGATCCAGTTGACCTCCTTAATGCGAATCATGAGAGTGTCATGCGTCCAATATGTATGCAAATATCCCTAATCATGTAAATATTCTATGTGTGCATATTCACTCATCCATATGCAACATCCATATGATAACACATCAAGTTTCAATCCATATACAAATACATTCATATGCATATGCAATATGAAAGTGACTGAGCCAATCTAGTGCCTAATGTGTGTATATGCGTCCACGAGCAACCACTAACAAACATTTGCAACCACTTGCAACCATCAATCATAACATGTCTCAAACACATGTTTTCATCCATTGGCTTCTACCTAAGGATCGAGGATAGGATCGAGAGGATATACTTAAAAGATAAAGACTAGCATGTAAATAAATTTTACAGAAAAAGAGGATTTAAGGATATACCCTCAAAAAGGGTATGATGCGCGTATCTAGTCTTCTAAGTCGCATCTTCTTTGAGCTTCACTCCACTGTACCTTAACTAATTTAAGTTCACGATTATGAAGCTTCTTGACCTCCATTTCCAAAACCCACTAGTAAAGATAGGACCTCGATCATTTACTATGCTAGAGGGTATCCAATGTTGTCGAACTATCTTTCCAAGATAAACAGAAGTTAACCATGATACCAAGTGTATATACTTAGATGATTTGAGGTGTCTCCTCTACTTAGCTTATCCATCATGTCATAAATCTGAGGGTCTAAAGCTAAAGGTTGCTATGTACTTTTTGCCTCTCTTAAGGTTTTTTTTTCACTTAGGGCGCCTGCCACAACTATTTATCTCTCACGCAAACCATCCTAGTCGAACTCGACATCCCTCAAGTACAAGCCCCAAAGGCCTAAACCAATATCAGATAAGCACCCAAGGAATACTTCCTCCGAATTTGGACAATCTATGTGAGGTGATACTAGCAAAACAACCAAACAATTGAGCACTTAACCGACTCTGGCTATCCTCGTCAATCTTGCTCCAAAATTATCGTTGATCGCATAACTGGATTTGTATTGTCAACTGGATATATGCGGAAGTCTATCTCGAGTTTTTAGGGGGAAAACTCCTAACCTTAATCAAAAAAACATCTGCGTACTCATGGACTACTCTAACGGATCGAAAATCGTCGATAAATACATAAAGTGATTCTAGGTAGCTAAGACAAACTGATCCCTTAGTACTGCACTAAATTTCGAGGGTATTACCGAGGCAAGTCGAAAGTCTAACTACCCTCCTTTCACAATTACTAACTAACCAATCCATGCCTAGAGTCAACCCATAGCCCATGAAACCAAAAACATAAGTATCTCAAATCCTTACAAACCAAAGATAAATGAGCCAAACCACAAATTGGACTTGAGACAATAATGGGATCCCCTACTATACAAGCTCTAGGGTGCAGAGACTCAACTATGCAAGCAGATATAAACGAATGCGAAGCGCAAAAATCAAAAAGAGTACTAGCAGGAGGATCAAGAAGAAAAAATAAACTTTTCAACAGAAGCCTTACTACCTCTCTCTCAGGTATGGTGGTGGTGAGAGCATGCATTTGCCCTCCTGAAAATCCTGTCATTTGTTCTTGCCCTTGCCCTTAATTATATGACCATAATAAAGATACTTCCTCTTGTTTTAGGTTTTACTATTCTTTCCTCCACTCCTTTGTGAACCAAGTCTATACCAATGAGTTCTTTATCCTTGGGTTGTGCTCCTTAGCCAAACTCTCTCATTCTCATCTTGGCCATCCTTGTGTAATTTGTTGTCAAGTCTCTTGAAAGCAGCCTCCATCGCACGGAAAATCCTACAAAGCTCGAAAGAGAATTAGTCGTAGGTGAAACTACTACGACTATGGATGGAGGTTGGGCACTTCTTCGCCCTTTGATAGGTGTCGTAGTCTCATCGAGCCTACGGAGCCATTCCACGATGAGGTTACCTCCCAGAAATCCAGGAGCCCTAGAGACTCAGGAAAGAAGGAAACATGGATTCAAATAGAGGATCAAAAAAGATAGTGCATATGAATTAAGCGAATATGCCTTTAAAACATTACTTTTCTTTTGAAAATGCTTCTTTTAAAATTGTTTTGAAAATAATTTTTCAAATCTTTTATCTGATCCTGTAACCTTTAGCTCTGATACCAAGTGAAAGACCCCACCTCCGTTAAGGTTACTCACAGAGGGAATGCCTTAACTTCGGTGGAGCATTATAGGTAAAAGATGCACATAAATTACAAGATAGAAAAATAAAGCAACGGAAATAAAGTCATTTTATAAACAACTTAATTCAGTCAAGCTTTTACAACAACTTCCTCAATCATACTTAAATGTAATACATAGAGCTTCTGTCTTCATTTAAAAACTTCCAAGAATAAAAGAAGCATAAAAACAATGATATTCCCTGATAAAGCATGAACCAGCCATAGCAGTGGAAGAGAGAGTCCAAAGCGATACACCAACTAATCTTCAAGCTTGGAAAGAGAAGAGGTCCAAGTTAGGCTGAGTTATTCCCTCCCTGACCACTTAGGGGGGAAACGGAAGAAAAGAGGCGAAAAACAAACTATGTCAGACATAAGTCTTGTAAGTCCAATGATCTTTCAGCATGCAAACAAGATAAAGGATCATGACATGAATAAACTGAAAATAGGACAATACCATAAAAACAAGGTAACTAAAGACAAGACAAGTGCAAGGTGAACTGAATGCGCTTCTACTTTTTCTCTGCTTCGCTACTACTCTGTTAATCTGATTTCTACATTTATCTCTGCACCACCTAACTAGTGTCCCAACTAATAATCTGTATAAAATGATAATAGTGATCCCAACCCCTAGTAATTGTGGTAGCCTTCAGGCGTACATCTATCGTGTGGATTCCACCTCAATTGGCCTAATTGCCATGAACATGTTAGATGTACCCTTACTACCCTGTCGATCGGGTCCCGACTTGTATTCATGTTCCATGTGTCTGTGTCAATCAACCCTCTCTTGCGTGTAGATACCATGTGCTAGTCCCACCATAAGGTGTATCAATCCTTATGATAGAAACCCAACATGATTCAAGATGCACAGTGTATAACTACTGGTACCTAGTGCTTGCTTTTTCTCACTCCGGAGTACGTGCATGCTCGTAAACCGTCGAACCTACATTGATGTACCCTCTGCCGCTGCTTTGACCGCTTATAATCAGCCCAGTAATCGTGCCCCACCCTGCCTAGTTCAGGGTACCGTGATACATCCATGTGGGTTACTACTGAAATGGGTCCCCGTTACTAGGGTTTCCTATTGGATAAGTTTGTGGGCCTATATTTACTAATATTACCCACCAACCCGATATGTACTTAACCCTCCCATCGATTCAAGCATCTTTAATAAACGGTTAAGTTTTGTGGGCCTATATGTACTAATATTACCCATCTACACGAGATGTACTTAACCCTCCCATCGATTCAAACATGTTTATTTAACAGTTAACTTTTGTGGACCTATATTTAATAATATTACCCACCAACCCGACGTATACTTAACCTTCCCACGGATTCAAGCATGTTTATATAATGGTTAAGTTTTATGGGCCTATATATTTTCTAATATTACCCACCAACCTGACGTGTACTTAACCCTCCTACTCGTCATGCCATGTTGGTTAAGTGGTTCTTATTAACTTAACCTTTCTCACTTATCATGTTGGATTGGTTAAGTGTGATTTATTAACCTAACCCTGTTTATTCATCAGGTTATATTGGTTAAGTATTTCCCATTTAACTTAACCCCATTCGTTCATCAAGTTATATTGGTCAAGTGTCATTAATCAATTCAAGTTAACTTAACCCACCCACTCGTCTTGTAATGTTGGTTAAGTATTTCCTTCTGGTGTTAACTTGACCCTACCTCAAATCATGTTATATTGGTTAAGTGTTGCCCTCTCGTGTTAACTTAACCCTTCCCATACATCGTGTTATATAATTGGTTAAGTGTTTTCCTCTTGTATTACTTAACCCCACCAAATGTCATTATATATTGGTTAAGTATATCCTCTTGTGCTACCTAACCCTACCACAAGTCATTATATATTTTGGTTAAGTGTTACTTTAGTTAACTTAACCCTATCATCTGCTTAATTAACATGTTATAACGGTTAAGTGTTCTAAATTTACTTAACCTCACCCACTTGTCTAATTAACATGTTATAACGGTTAAGTGTTCTAAATTTACTTAACCTCACCCACTTGTCTAATTAACATGTTATAATGGTTAAGTGTTCTAAATTTACTTAACCTCACCCACTTGTCTAATTAACATGTTATAACGGTTAAGTGTTCTAAATTTACTTAAACTCACCCATCAGTTTAGTTAACATGTTGAATTGGTTAAGTGTTTTCTTAATTGACTTAACCCTACTAATCTTGACTTAGCTTTATTAAAGCACCAACCACTCACATTAGACAGGTATTGTTGTGGTCACTGGATGTGTCGGTCGGTTCCGGGCAGTTTTACACCACAACTCAGTCTAACCTGGGGTCCTTTTTGGGCTCAATGCACTAACCACCCACATTAGACAGGTATTGTTGTGGTCACTGGATGTGCCGGTCGGTTCCGGGCAGTTTTACACCACAACTCAGTCTAACCTCGGGTTAGGCATATTCGTCTTTTCTAAATTTACATATTTCTTATTTATGACAAATTGCATATGTAAATTATTCCCAATTTAATTATGCCATAATTATCCTTTTAATTATGCTCACAATTAATGGTATACTAAATACACCATTTCCTGAACCAATCTATGCCATGTAATTTTTCATGTTTATCCTACATATTTACATGTAAATTATAAATCAATTATTTTCATGGCCCACTTTCTTCTAAATCACGTTCAAAATTTTAGTTATATAGATTATACCATTTTCATGCCACTTATCATGCTTATGTGTCAAACATGCCAATTACATGTAATTTCATGTTTTCCCCAACGTTACCCCCGCTGTGCGTTCGCAAAATTACATAGAATGTTAGGCTCGATATTTTAGCCTAACTTATAAAACAAAAATGGGGAAAGAGGAACTTTGCAACATTCCAACATCATACAAAATTATGGATCTAACTACACATATGTCACATGGATTTGGCATAGAACAATATACTTTTAACTATGAACTTGCAAATTTGATCTATGCAACATGAACCACAAGCATATGAATTTACATAAAACTATACAAGTTAAACTTGGCATGTGTGGTGAACTTGCAAATTAGATCTATCATAAAGGCATATGGATCTAACATATAAAGTTGTAGATCTAAACATATAAGGTCATAGATCTAAACATGTATGCATAATGGCTCTAAACAATTAGGCATAAATGACATGACTTAGCCTAAAACTTGTATGTATCATAATATCACCAAGCTTATATATGATAATTTCATTCCCAAATTCCTATACGACATCATAGGTTTACTCACCAATTTCCACATAACATGGTAGGTTCGATTGACCACACTAGTTCATAGGCATATATGATAGAATAGACATGAATAAACATGAATCAGCATCACATACAACTTGATACAATTCTATTTTACAATTAATTACAAATCATGTCTTTAATTTATTTACATATGAAAGATAACTACACTTACAATCAAAAGGAAAAACTTGATTTCAGGGATCTGTATTTTGAAACTGAATTGCTCGCCTTTGATGTAGATCGTTGAATTCTCTTAGTTGAATTAGATTAGTTTTGATTTGATTTTGATGTAGCTTCTATCTTGCCTTTGAGTTGAAAGAGATGACGGCAATTCTAGGTTCACCATTGATGACACGACGGCTCTAGGAATATTTTTGTGTGGCTTAGGGTTTAGATTTAGGTTGCTTATATAGAAGTTTGATTTAATAGGAACCGTCAGATTAACCTAGAGCAAATCAAAGCCATTCAGACAAGATATGTTGTGACCCGCATTTTTAGCTGTTGAACAATTAATTTATTTAATTATTAAATATCGATTTATCGATATCGAGAACGTGAATTAAATAATATTGAATATTTAATTAATAATTATAATATAATAAAATATATTATAATGTCGAAATAATCAAAAATATTGGAAATACAAATATTCTGTGAATGGGGTCATCCCAAAGATGTAATTCAGCTTAGAGTTGAATTATATTGACGAATATATTCAATCGACGTCAGTTTGAAAGTAGAATTTTAATATAATTAAAATAGAGCTTGAAACGACGCGACAGTTCGCTATTTGGCGATTCAGACTTCAACTGAATGTACAGGATTCATTTTAAGCCGAATTTCTATGAAACAAGAAACATGTGGAGCTGGTGGAGTATATTTTTCTAATGGAAGAGAAAAATCTGGATTTCGTTGTGTAGATTTTGATTTATGTCCAAATCAAATTTCAGAAAAGTCGCTATGGAATTCCTTTATAATTCGTAACGCTTTATATACGTTATAAAAGGATTTTTCAATATAAATTGAATATCGAATCAATCTGGACTCGGAATAGCGAGTATATAATTTCCCTGGAGCTGTATGGTATTTCTCAATGAATATAGACAATAATATTTAATTTTTAAATATTTAATTTAATTATATTTAAATATATTTATATATTTAAATAGGCTATTTAGAGCTTTAAAAATAGCCACTTTTGCAAACGAAGTCGGAATTCGACGAAATCAGTTTTGTTGGATCCGCAATATCAAATAGTTGCTAGATGTCAAGTTTCGTGATTTTTAGAGTCACTGTGTGGCCGTACGGATTTTTAGAGTGAAGAACAGTCAGTATTTCGACAGTTAAAAATACGTTGTGTGAGCATACGGAGTCGGAATTCGACGAAACCAGTTTCGTTGGGACCGTAATGTCGAGCTGAAGGTGCATGTCCAGTTTGGTGATTTTTGGGCATCCCAAGTGATCACAGGAATTTTAAAGGACGAAATAAAAATAGCGTTGGCTTTAAATTCAATATAAAAAAATCATTCAATCATCCTATATAATGCCTCTAACTCTCTAAACCTAATCTCAATCTCCTCAGAAGTCAACACCAAAAAAATGTGCCGCATTTCTTTTCTCCATCTCAGGAAATTAAACGTGAGAAGTAAAAGTATAGAAAATCGAAATAAAAATCATACAAAATTATAAAAATCCAAATCTCTGTGTATCCGAACTCTGGCTGATGTGCTCTTCAATTCTGTAGCTGTTTTGTGCAACTCGATGGCTGTTTTGGGGGCTCGACGATTTGCGACAGTAACGCTAGGGCCTAGGGCCAACGCTGATGTGGAGGGGAGGAGCTCGAGGCGAGGTCGCCGTGGCATTTCTGGTGTGGAGGAGTAGCTGATGGTGGCGTCGAAAGGAACTCCGGTGGTGGGGTTTGAATTGCGACAGGAGGGGTTCGAGGAAGCATCAGGTCGCGACGAGCAAACAGGGGCCGAGTTCGATTTAATGGTGATGGGAGGATGAAGAACGAGGAGACGAGGTCAGTAGTGGTGGCGGCGCTCGGGATTGATGACCGGTGGAGGAGTTAGGCATGGTCAAGAGGGGGTCAACGTTGGGTGTTTAGGGATACTGGAAAACACGAAATCATTGAGGAAGAAGGGAAGTATGAAGCGGTATGGGCTGAAGTATGGAAACGGGTTTGGTGGCTTTTGGTTAGGATGTTGGGCCGAAGATGTTGGGCCTCAAAGGTTTCAGCAAATCAAAAATAAGTTAGAACAAAAGAAATAAAAAGAAAAAGAGGAAGGAGAGGCCTAGTTAGGGTGGACGTGAATGGTCAAGTAATTGGAAACCGCAAGGGTGGCGGCGAACATTTAGATGTGTGGAGCAATATTGGGTAAAGCCCAAATTTAAATTAAAGTTATGTCTAAATTATTTTAATCAACTGTATAACTTGTAAAATACGTATCTAATTCATACGTAAACGAAATCGAACAAAACAGGACCCGTTGGGATCTTATGGACGAGGGCAACACCAGGGCACTGACTGGAAGTCCATCGAAGCTCGTTACAATTTATGGCGAAATAAATTGTCCGTTGCAGTCAAATAAACGCAAACCGTTATTTAACGGCTAACGCGCAAATGTGAGTAAAAACTCACTAACTCTCCTCAATTTATATTTTAATAAAAAATTGTATTTTTATTTCTGTATTTGACTGCTAGTTATGTACTGTTAATTTGGACTGTTAAGTTGTATTGTTAAATTGGACTGTAGATTGGACTGTTAAATAATTGATTGAAAACAGTATGGATATATATATATATATATATATATATATCTACATATATATATATATATCGTTATTAAACGGTGATTTTGTTATCAGTGTATTTCATTAGAAATGCAAGTGATGTTATATACGTTGTTTAACATCGGTGGATGCAGGGAAACAGGTTGGAGGAATCCGACTGGATTCCTCAACATTTATTTTACTGTTATTAGTATATTGTGATATATACTGTGATATATAATCTGTTGTTGATTGTATAAGTTTGGATGGTATTGATCATTGACAGTCGGTTGTTTAAAAACAATAGAAAACACTGAAAATGTAGAAAAGGGGATTTTCAATATTTATATTGAAAATGAATCTATTTATAAAATCGAAGGATTTTATAAAAGGATATTTATTTAGAAATAAATAAATCAAATAAGGGAATGTTTATTTAGATTAAATAAATAGAATAAAGGATATTTAATTAGGGATTAAATAATTAGAGTTATAAAGGAAAATCTATTTAGGAAAATAAATAGATTATACAAAAGGAAATCTATTTAGGAAATAAATAGAAGTTAAAATAAATAGAAATAAAAGAAAATTTAGTTAGTCGGATAAATATTCGAATCAAGTTAGTTAAGTGGTCAAACCAAGCTAGTCGAACCAAATCGAGCCAAATGGTCGAGTCGAACCAATCGAGTCAAGATGGTCGAGTCAAACCAACCGAGTCGAGCTGGTCGAGTCGAACCAATCGAGTCAAGCTGGTCAAGTTAGTCGAACCTGGTCAGTACAACCAAGCTGGTCAAGTTAGTCGAACCTGGTCAGTCGAGTCGAGTAAATCAAACTTAGTTAATCGAAAGGAGTTTATCGATTTAGTTAATCGATAGGAGTTAATTGATTTAGTCAATCGAGATGAGTTAATCGGTTTTAATGAATCGAGAGGAGTTAGTCGAATATGGTATTCAAACCAAATGGTCAAACCAAGTGGTCGAACCAAGTAGTCAAGCCCAGTGGTCAAACAGGTTAGCCAAACCTGGTCAGTCAAACCAAATGGGTCAGGTTAGTCAAACCTGGTCGGTCGAACCAAGTAAGTCGAGTTAAGTTAGTCAAGTTAGTCGAGCCTAGTTAATCGAATCGAATTGGTCGAACCAAGTAAGTCGAGTTAGTCGAGTCAAGTTAAGTTAGTCGAGTTAAGTTCGTCGAGTTAAATAAATCGATGTTAGTTTCATCGGAAGGAGTAATCGATGTTAGTTTCATCGAAAGGAGTTATCGATGTTAGTCTCATCGAAGGGAGTTATCGATTATAGTTTAATCGAAGTGAGATTTTCAAATATGAGATATTTGAAAAGGAAGAGTTATCGAATATTAGTTATTCGAAGATAGATTATCGAATATCGTTTATTCGAGAAGGAGTTAATCAAATATAGGTTATTCGAAGAAGAGTTAATCAAATAGAGATTTCTCGAAGAGAGTTAATCGGCAAATTCGATTGTATCGAATTCGGGAAAGTACTTATACTTTCCAGTGTTTAAATAGAGATTTATTTATTTATAAATAAATAAGTGCTAGGTTAATTATTCACTAATAAGAATAGAAGTCATAATTAAAGTTAGATAATTCGAAAGTAGGGATTATAACGTTATCATTAGAACCAATGTTTTAAATATAGAAGTGGATTAGTAAAATTGGATCTGAGAAAGGCGTAAAGAAGTTGTTAAAGATTAAAAGATAAACTTTGACCATTTCGAAGTTATAACGTTGTTCAGTTAAGGTCTGAGAGGTCATTATACCCCAACTTGAGTGACTTCCTTCTTAACTAAGAAATGGTAAGGTTTGATCGTAAAGGAGTTTGGGAAATGTTTTCCAAACGAGAATCAGAAATGTTTTCTGATAAAAGAAAATAAGAATTTAGAATATAGGGAAACAGGAGATAAGTAAATAAATGAACTAAAGAGATAAATGTTAAATGATGTTTGTTTGATATAATTTCCATCTGGAAATAATATCGTTGTTTGCACACTTGTTTTTCTTTGATAGTTAACTCACAGACTATCGAAGTTTTTGACCATTTTAACGTTGTTAATATGGAGAGACCGGTTGGATTATTATCCAAAGAACCACTCTGTATTGGCATAAGCGTCGCGAATCATATATGCCAAAGATAATTGAAGACGGAGTAAAATGCAAGGGCTATCCTGTTTATAGAATAGTGCCTTCGGTTTGTCCAGTCCCAGAACAACTTCTATGGACGAAGGTCTGACAGAGTATATCCAATGGATCGCGTAAGTTGATCTGTTCAAACGTATTCACGTTTGGTGGCGGAGGAATTCGTTTCTCTTAGCTGTATACCCGTGTTATTTTTGGATAAGTCAATTTGTGATTTGGCGGGTATGACGATGTGACATTTTAAGTAAATGAAGATGGATGTCTGACAGAGTATTTCCAGAAAGGTCACGTACATTGATTTCTTCAACCGTATCAAGAGTGGAAGCGGAGAAGGAAACTTCTTTTAGCTGACACGTAATGTATTATTGTAGACGTCAATTAGTGATTTTCGAGGGATCTGACAATGGGGCATTCGAAGTGAATCTGATGTAATGATAAAGCGTAGCTTCTTCCCTCATCAACCGGTAAATGACAGAAATCGGGCAGGCAGCATGGCTAAGTCGGTCGCACCGAAGTAGGGTGTATAATCACCTATCTAGTGAATATTCATTTGTGTCTTAAATTTATCAATGCTGTCCCATATATATACGGGAACGGTTGCTGATCCCAACCGTTGGTGATGTACATTCGATACACTCAAGCGAAATGAGTGGTCGGTCATGTGTGGCTGAGTTACAAGATGTTCTTGTTGAACTCCAGTGTATCGTTCCTAGAGTACACTGATCGGAAGGTGGTTCCATACCTTGTCATAGTTGGAAATCCAATCATCCAATACGTGCTTGCGATTTTGATTGTATACTATATATGTAGTAACGTGAGATGCAAGCATTTCTGCTAAATTGATATTTATTTGTACTTAAACATTATTATAATATCAGAATGATATTGCTTTGCAAAGATGTTTGGATTCTGATAAGGTAAAAACCCGTTCCGTTATGCGGCGTTGTCTTGTGAGATATCCTTTATTAAATCAAGTATTAAATTGTTTTACTCATACCAGTCCCATGACTGACCCGGAGTTTATTTTGTTGTCTTCCCTAAACTCTTGGGTGCCTAAATTTGTACGGGCAGTCAAGTAGTCGGGATTTTACAGATACACTTGGAGAGCTTAGAGCAGGAGGCTTCAGGATTCTATAGCTATTATTATTTCCGCTGTTGTTGTAAGTGTTGTACTCTGATAAGTGTTATTATATACATATACTGATGTTATTTCAAAGATATGTTATGTTATATTTTATTCGTTCCGCTGTGAGATTCGTGTTTACTCTGATGATGATGTTCTTCTTCTTCTTCTATTCTATAAGTTCTATCTTATCTATTCTCACCTTCTAATTTCTTTCATTAATTACCGGGATTTTTCGATGTTTTGGTTATCGACGTCGAGCTTACATCGATAACCAAAGTCGCTCAAAATCCGGGTTACTACAGTTGGTATCAGAGCATTGGTTCAGTTATTACCTTGGCTCTGTGGCGTGATTCAGTAGAGATGGGATTAGCAATATCCTAGACTGAGTTTGAGTGTATATATACGAGTGAACGTATTTGTTAGTTAATATAAAATGATTTTATATTGTGGAGTTTTATTGGTTGAGTTGTTTGTGAATTCTGGTCGATCAGTTTGATCCACTGTATCGATAGGGGTACTAAACACTCGAATACGATGAACCGTCATGGTATGTTTTGAAAGAGGGTAAATGGAATAATTTTGCCCGAATATATTTGATATAGTATATTGGTTGTGTTGGTTGTTATTATAATCGAGTAAGATTATAAAAAGGTAAAATGATTATAAAAGACTAATCAGAATTCATATAAGTAAGGTATATGAAATAAGATGAAATAAATCTGGAATTTTAAATCTGATTTGGAATTAAAATAAGGAAATTATAAGTTCCTGGGAGATTTTGAAAACGTTTTTCAAACTAAAGGTGATATAGTATTGAACTCACTTCGATAGCTGGAAAATAGATTCTGATGATGAATCGCGACATCATCAGTGTTCATTTTCGAGTTCTAAGTGACGGACTACTACCAAAGGTTTTGGTTTTTGAATTGTTTGGGGAAAACAATTTGTTTAGAAATTCAAAGGTTTTGAATTGGCATTGTAATTTCAAATTGATTTGAAATAGACCCAGGAAATTAAGTTTCGGAATTTAATTTTAACTTATGAAGTTAAATAGAATAAGATAGTAGAAATAAATTGAAATATTAACTTGAACTGAGTTAAATAGAATTGAATTGGATTAGAGAATAATCTGTTATGTAATTGGGTTGATGAGTTAAGAATTTGAAATTTGATATTCGGGTTCGAATGAAATTCGATTTGGTTTTGAGGATACGAACTAATTGGAATTTGATGGAAATAACACTGGTATATGCTGAGTTGATAGCATATGGAAGTGACAGAGTTGATATTCCCGACAAAAAGGTACCAGTTTATATTATATATGGATATGAGATTTATGAGCCGAATTGGCAAGCCGCTTGGCTGTTTGATTTTCTTTTGGGTTAAAGAAGGCCCAGAGAGGCGAGTTGGAGTTTGAGATATTGACCAGTACAAAGGAGGTGCTGGCAAAAAATTTCGAAAAGTTAAGGTGTTAGAAAATTTTCAGAATTTTTGAAAATTTAGTTAGTTGGAATAAATTAATATTTTAGTCGATATTAATTGGTTCAGTTGAAACCGGAGACAAGAGGTAAACAGATAAATTTTTACCCAGTAGATAGGGTCGTTCCCTAGCTTAGCAATTTCGAGGACGAAATTATTTTAAGTGGGGAAGAATGTAGTGACCCGCATTTTTAGCTGTTGAACAATTAATTTATTTAATTATTAAATATCGATTTATCGATATCGAGAACGTGAATTAAATAATATTGAATATTTAATTAATAATTATAATATAATAAAATATATTATAATGTCGAAATAATCAAAAATATTGGAAATACAAATATTCTGTGATTGGGGTCATCCCAAAGATGTAATTCAGCTTAGAGTTGAATTATATTGACGAATATATTCAATTGACGTCAGTTTGAACGTAGAATTTTAATATAATTAAAATAGAGCTTGAAATGACGCGGTAGTTCGCTATTTGGCGATTCAGACTTCAACTGAATGTACAGGATCCATTTTAAGCCGAATTTCTATGAAACAAGAAACGTGTGGAGCTGGTGGAGTATATTTTTCTAATGGAAGAGAAAAATCTGGATTTCGTTGTGTAGATTTTGATTTACGTCCAAATCAAATTTCAGAAAAGTCGCTATGGAATTCCTTTATAATTCGTAACGCTTTATATACGTTATAAAAGGATTTTTCAATATAAATTGAATATCGAATCAATCTGGACTCGGAATAGCGAGTATATAATTTCCCTGGAGCTGTATGGTATTTCTCAGTGAATATAGACGATAATATTTAATTTTTAAATATTTAATTTAATTATATTTAAATATATTTATATATTTAAATAGGCTATTTAGAGCTTTAAAAATAGCCACTTTTGCAAACGAAGTCGGAATTCGACGAAATCAGTTTTGTTGGATCTGCAATATAAAATAGTTGCTAGATGTCAAGTTTCGTGATTTTTAGAGTCACTGTGTGGCCGTACGGATTTTTAGAGTGAAGAACAGTTAGTATTTCGACAGTTAAAAATACGTTGTGTGAGCATACGGAGTCGGAATTCGACGAAACCAGTTTCGTTGGGACCGTAATGTCGAGCTGAAGGTGCATGTCCAGTTTGGTGATTTTTGGGCATCCCAAGTGATCACAGGAATTTTAAAGGACGAAATAAAAATAGCGTTGGCTTTAAATTCAATATAAAATTCAATATAAAAAAATCATTCAATCATCCTATATAATGCCTCTAACTCTCTAAACCTAATCTCAATCTCCTCAGAAGTCAACACCAAAAAAATGTGCCGCGTTTCTTTTCTCCATCTCAGGAAATTAAACGTGAGAAGTAAAAGTATAGAAAATCGAAATAAAAATCATACAAAATTATAAAAATCCAAATCTCTGTGTATCCGAACTCTGGCTGATGTGCTCTTCAATTCTGTAGCTGTTTTGTGCAACTCGATGGCTGTTTTGGGGGCTCGACGATTTGCGACAGTAACGCTAGGGCCTAGGGCCAACGCTGATGTGGAGGGGAGGAGCTCGAGGCGAGGTCGCCGTGGCATTTCTGGTGTGGAGGAGTAGCTGATGGTGGCGTCGAAAGGAACTCCGGTGGTGGGGTTTGAATTGCGACAGGAGGGGTTCGAGGAAGCATCAGGTCGCGACGAGCAAACAGGGGCCGAGTTCGATTTAATGGTGATGGGAGGATGAAGAACGAGGAGACGAGGTCAGTAGTGGTGGCGGCGCTCGGGATTGATGACCGGTGGAGGAGTTAGGCACGGTCAAGAGGGGGTCAACGTTGGGTGTTTTGTGATACTGGAAAACACGAAATCATTGAGGAAGAAGGGAAGTATGAAGCAGTATGGGCTGAAGTATGGAAACGGGTTTGGTGGCTTTTGGTTAGGATGTTGGGCCGAAGATGTTGGGCCTCAAAGGTTTCAGCAAATCAAAAATAAGTTAGAACAAAAGAAATAAAAAGAAAAAGAGGAAGGAGAGGCCTAGTAAGGGTGGACGTGAATGGTCAAGTAATTGGAAACCGCAAGGGTGGCGGCGAACATTTGGATGTGTGGAGCAATATTGGGTAAAGCCCAAATTTAAATTAAAGTCATGTTTAAATTATTTTAATCAACTGTATAACTTGTAAAATACGTATCTAATTCATACGTAAACGAAATCGAACAAAACAGGACCCGTTGGGATCGTATGGACGAGGGCAACACCAGGGCACTGACTGGAAGTCCATCGAAGCTCGTTACAATTTATGGCGAAATAAATTGTCCGTCGCAGTCAAATAAACGCAAACCGTTATTTAACGGCTAACGTGCAAATGTGAGTAAAAACTCACTAACTCTCCTCAATTTATATTTTAATAAAAAATTGTATTTTTATTTCTGTATTTGACTGCTAGTTATGTACTGTTAATTTGGACTGTTAAGTTGTATTGTTAAATTGGACTGTAGATTGGACTGTTAAATAATTGATTGAAAACAGTATGGATATATATATGTATACATATATCTACATATATATATATATATCGTTATTAAACGGTGATTTTGTTATCAGTGTATTTCATTAGAAATGCAAGTGATGTTATATACGTTGTTTAACATCGGTGGATGCAGGGAAACAGGTTGGAGGAATTCGACTGGATTCCTCAACATTTATTTTACTGTTATTAGTATATTGTGATATATACTGTGATATATAATCTGTTGTTGATTGTATATGTTTGGATGATATTGATCATTGACAGTCGGTTGTTTAAAAACAATAGAAAACACTGAAAATGTAGAAAAGGGGATTTTCAATATTTATATTGAAAATGAATCTATTTATAAAATCGAAGGATTTTATAAAAGGATATTTATTTAGAAATAAATAAATCAAATAAGGGAATGTTTATTTAGATTAAATAAATAGAATAAAGGATATTTAATTAGGGATTAAATAATTAGAGTTATAAAGGAAAATCTATTTAGGAAAATAAATAGATTATACAAAAGGAAATCTATTTAGGAAATAAATAGAAGTTAAAATAAATAGAAATAAAAGAAACATTAGTTAGTCGGATAAATATTCGAATCAAGTTAGTTAAGTGGTCAAACCAAGCTAGTCGAACCAAATCAAGCCAAATGGTCGAGTCGAACCAATCGAGTCAAGATGGTCGAGTCAAACCAACCGAGTCGAGCTGGTCGAGTCGAACCAATCGAGTCAAGCTGGTCAAGTTAGTCGAACCTGGTCAGTACAACCAAGCTGGTCAAGTTAGTCGAACCTGGTCAGTCGAGTCGAGTAAATCAAACTTAGTTAATCGAAAGGAGTTTATCGATTTAGTTAATCGATAGGAGTTAATTGATTTAGTCAATCGAGATGAGTTAATCGGTTTTAATGAATCGAGAGGAGTTAGTCGAATATGGTATTCGAACCAAATGGTCAAACCAAGTGGTCGAACCAAGTAGTCAAGCCCAGTGGTCAAACTAAATGGGTCAGGTTAGCCAAACTTGGTCAGTCAAACCAAATGGGTCAGGTAAGTCAAACCTGGTCTGTCGAACCAAGTAAGTCGAGTTAAGTTAGTCAAGTTAGTCGAGCCTAGTTAATCGAATCGAATTGGTCGAACCAAGTAAGTCGAGTTAGTCGAGTCAAGTTAAGTTAGTCGAGTTAAGTTCATCGAGTTAAATAAATCGATGTTAGTTTCATCGGAAGGAGTAATCGATGTTAGTTTCATCGAAAGGAGTTATCGATGTTAGTCTCATCGAAGGGAGTTATCGATTATAGTTTAATCGAAGTGAGATTTTCAAATATGAGATATTTGAAAAGGAAGAGTTATCGAATATTAGTTATTCGAAGATAGATTATCGAATATCGTTTATTCGAGAAGGAGTTAATCAAATATAGGTTATTCGAAGAAGAGTTAATCAAATAGAGATTTATTGAAGAGAGTTAATTGGCAAATTCAATTGTATCGAATTCGGGAAAGTACTTATACTTTCCAGTGTTTAAATAGAGATTTATTTATTTATAAATAAATAAGTGTTAGGTTAATTATTCACTAATAAGAATCGAAGTTATAATTAAAGTTAGATAATTCGAAAGTAGGGATTATAACGTTATCGTTATAACCAATGTTTTAAATATAGAAGTGGATTAGTAAAATTGGATCTGAGAAAGGCGTAAAGAAGTTGTTAAAGATTAAAAGATAAACTTTGACCATTTCGAAGTTATAACGTTGTTCAGTTAAGGTCTGAGAGGTAATTATACCCCAACTTGAGTGACTTCCTTCTTAACCAAGAAATGGTAAGGTTTGATCGTAAAGGAGTTTGGGAAATGTTTTCCAAACGAGAATCAGAAATGTTTTCTGATAAAAGAAAATAAGAATTTAGAATATAGGGAAACAGGAGATAAGTAAATAAATGAACTAAAGAGATAAATGTTAAATGATGTTTGTTTGATATAATTTCCATCTGGAAATAATATCGTTGTTTGCACAATTGTTTTTCTTTGATAGTTAACTCACAGACTATCGAAGTTTTTGACCATTTTAACGTTGTTAATATGGAAGACCGGTTGGATTATTATCCAAAGAACCACTCTGTATTGGCATAAGCGTCGCGAATCATATATGCCAAAGATAATTGAAGACGGAGTAAAATGCAAGGGCTATCCTGTTTACAGAATAGTGCCTTCGGTTTGTCCAGTCCCAGGACAACTTGTATGGACGAAGGTCTGACAGAGTATATCCAATGGATCGCGTAAGTTGATCTGTTCAAACGTATTCACGTTTGGTGGCGGAGGAATTCGTTTCTCTTAGCTGTATACCCGTGTTATTTTTGGATAAGTCAATTTGTGATTTGGCGGGTATGACGATGTGACATTTTAAGTAAATGAAGATGGATGTCTGACAGAGTATTTCCATAAAGGTCACGTACATTGATTTCTTCAACCGTATCAAGAGTGGAAGCGGAGAAGGAAACTTCTTTTAGCTGACACGTAATGTATTGTTGTAGACGTCAATTAGTGATTTTCGAGGGATCTGACAATGGGGCATTCGAAGTGAATCTGATGTAATGATAAAGCGTAGCTTCTAGCCTCATCAACCGGTAAATGACAGAAATCGGGCAGGCAGCATGGCTAAGTCGGTCGCACCGAAGTAGGGTGTATAATCACCTATCTAGTGAATATTCATTTGTTTCTTAAATCTATCAATGCTGTCCCATATATATACGGGAACGATTGCTGATCCCAACCGTTGGTGATGTACATTCGATACACTCAAGCGAAATGAGTGGTCGGTCATGTGTGGCTGAGTTACAAGATGTTCTTGTTGAACTCCAGTGTATCGTTCCTTGAGTACACTGATCGGAAGGTGGTTCCATACCTTGTCATAGTTGGAAATCCAATCATCCAATACGTGCTTGCGATTTTGATTGTATACTATATATGTAGTAACGTGAGATGCAAGCATTTCTGCTAAATTGATATTTATTTGTACTTAGACATTATTATAATATCAGAATGATATTGCTTTGCAAAGATGTTTGGATTCTGATAAGGTAAAAACCCGTTCCGTTATGCGGCGTGGTCTTGTGAGATATCCTTTATTAAATCAAGTATTAAATTGTTTTACTCATACCAGTCCCATGACTGACCCGGAGTTTATTTTGTTGTCTTCCCTAAACTCTTGGGTGCCTAAATTTGTACGGGCAGTCAAGTAGTCGGGATTTTACAGATACACTTGGAGAGCTTAGAGCAGGAGGCTTCAGGATTCTATAGCTATTATTATTTCCGTTGTTGTTGTAAGTTTTGTACTCTGATAAGTGTTATTATATACATATACTGATGTTATTTCAAAGATATGTTATGTTATATTTTATTCGTTCCGCTGTGAGATTCGTGTTTACTCTGATGATGATGTTCTTCTTCTTCTATTCTATAAGTTCTATCTTATCTATTCTCACCTTCTAATTTCTTTCATTAATTACCGGGATTTTTCGATGTTTTGGTTATCGACGTCGAGCTTACGTCGATAACCAAAGTCGCTCAAAATCCGGGTTACTACAAGATAGAATAGCCACGTCAGCCCTAATGACTCAGCAAGGAGTCCATCAGAACCAATCATATGCCACCTCTACCTTAGAGCGAATCGGCCCATGGGTTGACAGCCAAACACCCTGAATCAACCCCTGGTCGACCCAGCGAGGCTCGGGTCGACCTCAAAAATGGGCCGGTTCGGTTATTCCCCCTCCCGATTCGCTGCTTTGAACTTTTTTTGCATATTTATTTATTTTTTTAATCTATATATATATATATATATATTTCTCATATGCATACAAACTTCAAGGCTTAATAACTTCTTCATAAGATATCCGTTTTATGCAAACCAAATGTCTATCTTGACCAAAATTTTGAGACGAACATAATAGCGCAACCCATTTCACTTAATTCTTCTTCTAAAAATTAAGTGTTCTTGAATTTGTTAATTTTAATATTCTTAGAAAATTCGGGGTGTTACAATATGCATCCACAAGAAACCACTAGCAAACAGTTGTAACCACTTGCATCCATCAAACATAACATGTCTCAAACACATGTTTAGATCCATTGGGTTTCTACCAAAAGTTCGAAGGTTCGATCGATAGGATATACTCTAATGATAGAAGCAAGTACTAGTAAAAGCTTTTGAAAAAGAAGTTAAGAACATATCCTTGAAAAGAAAAAGGTACGAAGCACGAATTTTGTCTTCGGTCTCCCAAGTAGCATCCTTGTTGTCTTCTCCCCATTGAACTTTCATCAACTTGATCTCTTGGTTGCGAAGCTTCTTAACCTCTGATCCAAGAATACGGGTAGGAACTCGTCTAATTGTTGCCTCCCGTTCTACTTCTACTTCCTCAAGCATACTCGACTCAACTACTTCTACGGTATCATGCAGACACTTCCACAAATGAGAAATGTGGAAAACATCATGAACACCCGCCAACCACTCTGGTAGCTTCACCTTATAAGCCATTTGACCTATCTTTTCTGCAATGGGAAATGGCCATACAAACCTTGGTGCCAGCTTCCCTATAGATCCAAAGCGAACCACATTCCTCAAAGGTGATACTTTGATGAAAACCATGTCTCCTACTTTAAATTCAATGTCAGTCCTTCTCTTATCAGCGTAGGACTTCTGCCTATCCTGAGTTGTCTTCATCCGTCTTCGGATAAGATCAATCTTCTTTGAAGTCTCTCTAATCATCTCAGGTCCAAGTAGAAGCCTATCCGTGGACTCCCACCAACAAGTCAGTGATCTGCATGGTCGTCCGTACAATGCCACGAAGGGTGCCATGCTGATACTAGCCTAATAACTATTGTCGTAGGAGAACTCAACCAATGGAAGATGCTCCTCCCAAGTCCCTCCGAAGTCTAGGATACAAAGCCTCAAAAGATCCTCCAGAACTCTATTCACCCTCTCAGTATGTACATCGGTATGAGGGTGATATGCGGTGTTCAAACATAATTGCGTACCTAATGCCTTTTGTAGGCTCTTCCAGAACTCACTAGTAAAGATGGGGTGATGATCGCTCACTATGCCAGAAGGTACTCCATGTAGATGGACTATCTCACGAAGATAAACTGATGCCAACCATTTTTCCGTTCTCTTACTCTTAACATGAATAAAATGAGAGCTCCTAGTGAGCCTGTCTAATATTACCCAGATACTGGTGTTACCCTTCCTCGATCTAGGCAAACCATCGATGAAATCACTTCCACTGTGGGACTTCTAAAGGATGAAGTAAACCGTCGGGCTTCCTTTGCTCAGCTTTTACTTGCTGACAAGCTAAACATCGAGGGAAAAACTCCACCACGTCTTTCTTCATCCCAGCTTAAAAGAAAACCCTCTTCATATCCCTATACATTTTATCGCCACCAGGATGAATGGTCATCCTAGAATGACGGGCTTCCTCAAGGACTGTCTTTAACAAACTCCCAACTCGAGGAACATATAGCCTTCCATCATATTTTAACCACCCCATATCATCTGTGGAATATCTACTAAGGTGACTAGAAGTCTCCCCTCTACTGAGCCTATCCGAGATGTCTGCTATATGTGGGTCCTCTCGCTGCGAAGATCCTATCTGATCCATAAGAGTAGGTCGCATCTTTAAGGATGCCAACAAACCGGGTGTAAGATCCGTAGAAGGCCTAAAATCAAAGGTCGATATGTACTCTAAGCTTCGCCTCTCTACAAACAGAGGACATAAAGTCATCCTATGCCCACTCAATGCGTCCGCCACCACATTACCTTTGCAATTGGTATAAGCAATCTCGAAGTCATAGGACGCTAGGAACTCCATCCACCTCTAATATCTCAAATTGAGATCCTTCTACGAGAACAAATACTTGAGAGATTTGTGATTCATGTACAGCTCGAACCTCTCTCCAAGCAAGTAAAGTCGCCAAGTCATAAGCACAAACACGATAGCAGCTAATTCCAAATCACAATTAGGGTAGTTCTTCTCATGAACTCTTTGCTATCTACTACCATAGCATACTACCCTTCCCTCTTGCATCAAGACAACACCAAGCCCTGTGCCACATGCATCCGTATACCCCGTGAACATCTTGCTCCCATCTGGTAATGTCAAAACTGGGGCTATTGTCAGAGCCCTCTTCAATCGCTGGAAAGCATCCTCACAGTCTATATCCCAATAAAATGTTAGATTCTTCTTCGTAAGTCTAGTGAGTGGGGCTGATATCTTTGCGAAGTCTTAAATAAACTTCCTATAATAACCTATTAAACCTAGAAAATTCCTCACACCCGTTGCATTCTTTGGAATCTTCCAATCTTGAACTGCAACTACTTTCGAAGGATCCACTACTATCCCATTCCCATCCTTGGAGACCACATGCCCTAGAAATCTCACTTCCATCCTCCAAAAATGACATTTGGAGAATTTTGCCTTATGTTGGCATGCTCGGAGAGTCTTCAAAACTTCCCTTAAATGTTGGGCATGCTCTTCCTTGTTCCTCAAGAAGACTAGGATGTCATCCACAAAGACCACAATGAATTTATTCAGGAACTCCCAGAACACCCTACTCATCAGATCCACAAAATACGCGGGTGCATTCATCAAACAAAAAGGCATGACTATCCACTCGAAGAAACCATTTGGAGTTCTAAAGCGGTCTTATCTATACTGTCCTCGACCAACCTCAACTGATGAAATCCCATGGCCAAGTCTAACTGAGAGAAAACTGATGCACCAACAAGTTGGTCAAACAGATCATCTATCCTCAGAAGCGGGTGCCTGTTCTTCTTAGTGATTTTATTCAACTCCCTGTAAACTACACACAAGTGAAGCGAGCCGTCCGCCTTAGTTGCAAATACGACTGGAGCACCCCATTCAAATATGCTTTTCCTAATAAACCCCTTCTCAAGTAGCTCCCCTACTTGCTTGCTAAGCTCCCTTCTTTCCCTAGGAGCCATGTGGCGCACAGACAATGCGATTGGCTTTGCATTATCCACCAAATATATCCGAAAATCAATCTCGTGCCTCGAAGGTAAGCCCCTAACCTCCTAAAAAACATCTGAATACTCATAGACTATAGGTACAGATCGCAAGTCATCGATAGAAGCATTAAGTGATTCTAGGAAGTTAGCATGACAGACCCCTCTGGGTCACAAGAAATATCGAGAGTCCTTCCTCGGCAAGTCAAAAGTCTAACGACCCTCTTCTCACAGTCTGGAATGGCACCATACATGGCTAGCCAATCTATCCCTAGAATCAAACCGTAGCCTATGAAACCAAGCACATATGCGTCGCATTCGAACTTGACACCCAACATAGATATCCTCAAACCCCGACATATCATAGATAGATGAGTCGTACCCCAATGGGGTTTAAGACAATAACGGGATCAGAAACAATACTAGTACTAAGGTGCAGAGACTCAACCAAATAATCGGATATAAAAGAATGCGAAGTGGCAAAATCAAAAGGAGTCCTAACATGATGATCGGAAAGAGAAATCAAACCTTCAGCGGAAACTTTCCCACCTTTGTCCGGTACTCTGGCCTCGAGAGCACACACCTGTCCTCCAGGGGATCTTGCCCTTTGGCTCTGTCCTTACTTCTTCGGGCACTCCCTAGAATAGTGTTTGATCTCACCATAGTGGAAACAAGCATTTTTCCTTTTTCTGCAATCTTTGCTCAAATGACCCACGCGTCCACAGCTATGACACTTCTTCTTGCCCTGAGTTTTGTCGTTCTTTCTATCTTTCTTTTGCTATTGTTGTTCTTTCTTGGGCCACACTTTCTTGTTTTGTGTCTCATCAGTCTTAGCCTCATTGTTCTCCTCTTTTCCATCTTCGTGCATCAATGACATATCAATCAATCTCTCAGAAGTAGCCCACATCGGAATATGAGATAACGCCAGTGCTTGAAGGGGTTGATTCAATCCTCTTGCAAACCTTAAAGCTTTCTTATATGGAGTATTCACCAGCTTCAAACCAAACCTCGCTAACTTATTGAACTTATTGAGATACACTTTGACTGACATGCTTCATTGCCTAAGTGCTAGAAACCTTTCCATATGCATACTCTCTTCTTCCTGAGAAAGAAACTTCAACTCGAATCTCTGTCGAAATCAACCCAAGTCTCTACTGGATGGCATGCTTGTGTCACTTCCCACCAGAACGAAGCCTTATCTTTCAGCTGCCAGGAGGCCAACTAAATCTTCCTATGGTCGTCAACCTCGAAAATCCCAAATGGATCCTCCGTCTCTTTATGTCGATTCCTTGCTTCCATAAAGGTCTCAAGTCCATGGATGGATTTCCTCCCATGGCACAGAAATCCTTGCATATCTTGGAGAAATTATCAGCTCGTGGAGGAGGAGGAGGAGCAATGGCTGCAGCTGGGGGAGGAGAGTCTGCTTGGCCTCCGGCAGGTGTCGTAGCCTCGAGATACCTACGGAACCAAGCCAGTATCTGAACGCCCTTGGAAATATTCGGTTCCCCAGATATGATGAAAAAAAGGAAAAAGGGATTCAAACAGAGAATAGAGAGATATTTCGTATGGCTTTGAGGAATATGTTTTTCAAAACCAGACTTTCATTTGAAAATGCTTTCTTTCTAAAACCTTTTGAAAACAATTTTCAAAATCTTTTATTCGATCTTGTAACCTTCATCTCTGATACCAAATGTGACACCCCACGTCCACTAATGTCACTCTTTAACAGCATGCATTAAGTTTCGTGAAGCGTTATAGGTGAATAGAAATAGAATCTCACAAGACAGATATAAAAAAAGCAACGCAAATTTTAAACTTTAATTTTAAACAGAAAACATCGTGTCCCAAAATCCGTTTAGAAATTTAGTTTGAGATATCGAAAACCAACTACATAGAATAAAAGTATCTGCCTTGTACAAAAACCATCAGAGTACAGTAATATAAAATCATAGTCCCTAAAAAGAGCCATAACAGTGTAGATAAGTAGCCAAAGCGTTACATCTAAGTAACATCCAAAATACAAGCTGAAGAAGAGTGAGAATCCTAATCAAGCCTGAGTGGTCCTACCCTGAGAACCTGGGGGAAGGAAGAGGGAGAAAAGGAAACAAAATGGGTTAGACATAAAGTATGGCGAGTCCAGTTACTTTTAGCATATAAATAAGTAAAAGCATCATAACAGGCATATAAACTGGATGAGAGATAATAGTAACATAAAACAGATGTGAACAGGATAAGCAGGATGAACTGAACAAATTTCGCTTCTCAATTACTTTGCTCTGCACCCATACTAGTATAATCGATGTGATCCCAACAGAAACATATGGAAGACTTAGGTGTACTTCTAGTAACGGGTTTTACCCCCAAATAGTAATAATAGGTACCCTAACAGAAATAATGGGTGTTACCCCAACCATAAACTACAGGTACCTAAATAGGTAGGACTACATGTACCCTAATTACTAGCCCCAATTGTCGGCTCTCTATCCCATAAATACCCTGTAAGGCCCCACAGTTGGATGTATCACTTCCTAAAGTGGAAACCCCCGATAGACAAACCATATTTACTAGTGTTATAGTGTCTTATTTTCCTGAGAAAGTCGGACCCATGCACGCACATGACTCCGTTGGAACACGCCATCTGAACACCTCCACCTATATGAACCTCTTATAATCAGCTCGGTAAGCGTGCCCCTTACCCCTACTTCATTCGGGGTCCCCCCTATGATACCAGAATGGGTTACTGACTAATACGGGTCCCACACAACAGATGACACAATTCACACCCAAGGCTTGTATTCCCAACTACTAGGATTTTGACAGGTTATGCCTAATAGGTTTACATGCCCGCATAACCCCAACATATAAAACAGGTTAAATTTATCGGGTTCGTATAACCCTCGTAGATTTGATACATCTACTTAACCCCTACCTATTTACTTGATCCCTACATAATTTATACGGTTCATATAACCCCCACAGATTTAAACTGGTTAGGTATTACAGTTTCATTACATGTTTCGCTTAATCTAATTATTAAGCCTACCGATTCATATGCCTCCAAATTTTGGTCTTTAGATGTCATTCCCCAGTTTTCCCTTCCCAACCATTCCCAACTTCATTCGTACACATATTTCAGCGATAACCTAGGCTCGAATGTAGCCTAGGCTATAATATAAAAAGGGAAAGAGGGAGAGAAGAGAACAGAAATAGGCATAATAACAAAATATGCGTATGATAACGTAAATATGCATATAAGAACTAATAGTAGATCAGGTGTACATGTAATGACAGATCTGTTTAGATATGAATTGGTTTCTTAACAGGCATGGGTTTAGATTCATAATTATAAACATGTCAGGATTACCTATTAAATGTTTGTATCCAAAAATAACATGAACTCACAGAAACTTGATCTAAAGAGCGGAGAATAACAAGCATATGTTGCAGAAGAATTTATTGTATGCGTATAAGCTGTTATTGAAGAAAAATAGGCTAACTCAATCCAAGCAGGGGCAGTATCTCGTTCTCTATTGTTTATTATGTGTAAAAACAATAGAAACGAGGTCCTATATATAGCCTACCGCCAACAAATCTCGTTCAGAAACAAGTCCGAGTTTAGAAATGAACCGGGATGGATCTGGGGTAGGTCGACCCCCAACGGTTAGAATTCCGCTTTGATTTTCAAACTTTTTTGAATTTCTAGACTTGATTTTTTTTCAATATATATCTCTTATATGTATACAAACTTCTAAGTTTAATAGATTTCTCATACGATGTCCATTTTACACAAACTCAGAGTCTATCTTAAGCAGAATTCTGAGACGAACGCGATGGTGTAGTCCGTTTTACTTATTTCCCAATATTGGATTAAGTATTCTTTAGTTTATCGTTTTAATGTCTTTTAAAAATTACGGGGTGTTACACGATGTCAAAAGGGGTCGATTTGTCTACAAATAAGACCCTAGAGGTCACATTTTGGGAACGGAATTCTCATTTCTTAATCTTGTACTCTTTTATTCTCATTTCTAAATTGATTTGGGAATTTCCTTTGTAAGCACTTGTATACTCAAATCAATGAGCAAAAAAGAGTGGATCAACAGTTAGTGTAATTTTCACAAGTTGTTTAACTTCTTCCGTGACATGTTACCTTATGCTTCCTACACAACAAAGGGTTTTACCTAAGTCCTAACCCTTCCTCAAGATTATTGAAAACCCCTTTTCACTATCCATTAAGCTTTGTATCTTGTGTTGGGCTTAGTGAACCCTTATCCCAAGGTATATGTTGGTTCTAAAGTCTCGTAAGCATGATATTTACCCCTTGAAGGAAGAGTAACTAATCTTCGGACTTAATACATTGATATCTAGGAAATGGTGAACTAACTCAAGCTCGTAGGAACTAAATGTAGCGACCCAGGACATGATACTAATATAGATCCAGTGCCCAAAACTCAAGTACTGAAAACCCAGAAGGTTATAAAAAAGAATTTAGAGGGTGAGATAAGAAAGAAAGAATATTAGAATAGAAGAATAAGCAGACCAATATAACACAAAGTCTCGCATCGCAGCAGAACAAAATATAATATTGAAATAAATTTTAATGAGAGCTTGGAATAATTAATACTTACAACATCAGAGCACATCAATACATCGGGATAGTTATAATAGCCTGTCCTCATATATATAACACACAACGGAATAATAACGATATACATCATACGTCGGAACTCCTTCAGCTCGTCTTTGGACTTCACAACATCCGATAACCTGAACCTATACAACCCGGTCTAACCCGAGCATTACAAATACGGGTCAGTCTGGTGAACCAGAGTGAGGAAAACCTCGCTAAGTTTAAAATATCATCCAACTTGATTTTAAAGTTAAAATGTATTCGAAAGAAAAGTATAATCATAAGACCAAATCCACACATAAATATGGACGGCTTTTACCTTACGATAACCCAAAACATTTTGAAATCGATATCTTATTCAGATATTATAATAATGCCTAAATACAAATAAATATCAATTTAGCAGAACACTTGCATCTCACACTCCACATATATAGTATACAAACAAAACCGCAGGCTCTTATTGGAGATTGGATTCGGACTATGACAAGGTATGGAACCACCTGCCGATAGTGTATCTCTAGAGGGGAATACACTGGGTTCAACAAGAACGTCTTGCAACCCGACCCACACATGATTGAACACTCATTTTGCTTGAGTGAACCGAATGTGTATCACCAATGGTTGGGCTCAAACCACCATTTCCCAAAAAGAGACAACATCGAAATAGATTAAAGAAGCAAAAAAGAATTTATCTAGATAGGTGATTATACACCCTAATGGGAGCGACCCACATAGCCATGCTGCCTGCCCAATTTTTTTCATTTCCCGATTGATGAGGCTTGAGGTTATAAATTACCCTTTAGAATATCTGGTTATCATTCACTTTGAATGCCACATCGTCAAGTCCGCTAAAAAATCACTAATTGACGTCCACAAAAATATTCTGGTTGTTAAGCTAAAGAAGCTTCCCTTCAATGCCAACAATCTGGTACGTTTGAAGAAATCAACATACGTGAATCCTTTGAAAATACTCTGCCAGCCATCCGTCCATACAAGTTGTCTTGGGACTGGACAAACCGAAGACACTCTCCTACAACATCCTAGGAATCACCTTATAGACCCGTAGCGAGTAGTCCTACCAAACCACAGATTCCAATCACGATAGAATCATTGTTAACTCTAGGGATCAGCCAGAGATATTTAACAATGGTTCTCCCACTCATGAAAATTTACAGTCTTCAAATGCTCCATCTTCAGTCAGCATCTTTCACGTACTCGTATTTATTGGTCAGAATGGTTTTCAAATATAAATTCGATCCTGGTCTTTCCGTACCAACAATTGTATGGGTAAAATTTGATAGTTGGTTGTTTAACTATCAAACAAACATAAAAACAAAAATGGACCTATGGTTTGAGTACACAACATCAATTGGCCTTTAAAATAATATATCAGTTTCCATACATTAATGTTCTCAAATCATTTTATTTATATACTTAAACTCATATCAATTCTTCCGTTAACAATCATTTAAAAACGTTTTCTGCAACACTATTTATTTTTATAATTGGGAAATCGATTCAAATTATCATCATAAATAATCGTTACGTAATCTTTTTTTTTCGTTCCCTGAATACCATAATCATCACTTTCCCTTTTTAGAATAAAATCACTCTAAATCTCATCTCTTTTCTTTTGAAAATATCGTTATAATTTCACAAATCCATTTTATTTATTTCCTTACTATGGAAATCATTTCATACCACAAGCCCTTTTATTTTCCTTTTATTTTAGAATCCCATTATAGTTATATCTTCACGAAATACCATATTTTATTTATATATCGAATCTAGATCGTATCTTTGTAATTCAACTCGCCTAACTCCTTTAATTCAATTTCGGATTTTCATTTGATTTCCTTCGAATCTCCATTAGTCCCTAACCTCAAATCAGTAAGAAAACAATTCCATAAATATCAATCTCGAAGGTCGAAACCAACATCAGATCATTACTCAGAAAATCATTTATCTCTACCCATCTCTAGTTAGGTTCTAATTTCTTAATTTCATATCTCGACTTTTATTTCCATTCAAAAACCCCTTTCTAATAACTCATTCCAATAATATTCTAAAAAACTCGGGTTTTATAACCTCGCAAAAGCCTTGGATTTTATAAAATCCCACTAATTAGAATTCCAAAAAAAGAACCTAATTTAAAACTTCAATGTAAACTTAACTTATATTATGATTAATATAACTTGCTTAAAACTTCCCTTTTCTATAAATAATTTCTTATGATTTCGTATAACTTCATTAAATATATTTCTAAATCCCAAGATTTCCACTCTGATTATTATTAAATAAATATTAATCCATTTCAATACAAATCTCCTTTTTAATTTGTTTCTTAAAACAATTTATCTCAGTTATTAATCGTCACGTTAGTTTCTGCTTACTTGCTTATCAATCTTATTAATATTAGAATTTTCTTATAAAATCATTAATAATTAAGATGAGGCACATGCTTCGAACACGGCAGATTTGGTACCAAAATGGTGCTTGGTGATTAAAACAATCAGCCTATATTTGGTTGGTTTATTTCCTTTAATAAATAATATATTTAAAAAAAATCTATATTTAGTCATAAAATAAATTTCATAGCCTTATTTTTATCGATTTACTAACGGTAAATCTGTCTTTTATAAAACAATGTATATTTAGGCCATCAACTATCAATTTTTCAACCAATACTATTGGTTAATATCAAAATAATCGTTGAATTTGGATTCAACAATCAATCATCCAATCATATCCAGTAAACAATTCATATAATGATAAGATAAAATAAACATGAATGATCAATTCAACTGAGAACGGTCAATAAATAACAACAGTTCAAGCACCCAATTAAATTTAATACATTTATATTATAATAAACGTAACCAACAAGGTAAGTTACCTCCATTGGGAATAATAATTAAAAATAATGATTTGGTTTGATTAAATTAAACGAACGTTTAATTTAAATCAATTATATAAAATGTATATGCAAACAATCATCAAATCATTCAACAACAAGTAAACATCGCACACAAATACTTAAACCCGACTTATATAAACATAAGTGGGAGAACTGAGTGAGTTTTACTCACCTTGATATAGTTATGTCATTTAATTGATTTTTTAAATTAAATTAAACCTAAGTTTAATTTAATTAAAAATTGCAGTTGCTTCCATCTCCATCCGTCCTAACTCCAGAATGTAGTTCTCGACAACACGATCCTGACGTTCCCTGAATTGATAAATTCTGTCAATAAATTAAGAAGTTATTAACAATATATTTTAACACGATTTTTAATTTGATATAATTAACTTAGATAAATATTTTAATTTATCTAACCACGTTTGTTAATGCAATACCTCTTTTGATATACTAACGATGTATTTTAACATCATACCAATATGAACAATCTATATATATATATATACATATATATATATATATTAATCGAGTAATATTCTAACAGTCTAAACTAAGTTTCTCTTCCGAACTTATATATATAGTGACTTAAAATATTAGTTAAACTAATCTCCTTCATTAAATTGTGGCCTTGCTTACCATTTAATCAGCTAAATGCCCAGACGCTTTCCATAACTCCACGTGTAACACCCCACATTTTTAATATAATTAAAAAATGTACAAATATGTATATATGCATAGAGAGGTAAATAATGGTGATGTATAATGAAAAATTAATTTATACATTGAAGAGTAAGGAAATTAATGCGATAACAATGTGTGTAATCGAAGAGATGAGAAAATAAAAATACTTAATTTAAGTATCAAGAATTAAGTAAAACGAACATCACCATTGTGTCCATCCCGGAATTCTGGTTAAGATAGACACCTGGTTTGCGTAAAACGGACATCATATGAAGAAGTTATTAAGCCTAGAAGTTAGTATACGCACAAGAGAAATATATATATATATATGTATATGTATATATATATATATACACAAACAAATTAAAATATAAAATAAAGAATAAAATAATGACTGCATGTAATAAATACATGCACTGGAAAAAAAATGTAATGCATGCATTAAAAGAAAGAAAGGATTGGTTGCATGCAATGTAAATATGTTGCATGCACTGATTTGCAAACATAATGCATTAACATTAAAAAAAAAATCATGCAATGGTTTAATTTAAGTATTGTAACTAACATGAAAAAGAGAAGTAAGGAGAGAACAATAATTATCATTGTTCTAAGACTTATTAACAAAAGATTTCATAGCTCAGTTGGTTAAGACATTGGATTTGTAACATAGGTCGGGGGTTCGAACCCCGCGGCGGCATAATTTTTATCTTTGTTTTAGAGAGGGCCAACTGAACATGCAAATATATGTACGTATACAAATTCAAAATTTGAAAGGATAAGAACGTACATATAAGGAAATAAAGAAAATATGTTTATATATATGAGAATATATATATATATGAGAATATATATATATATATGCATAAATATATGTATACAAAAGATAAAATTCAAGATAAGGCTACAGTCAATGAAATATGGCAAGAATCAAATAACGGTGCAACATCGTTTGAATTTTGAAAATAAAACGAAAATTAAGCATATATATATATACGCGTAAAATGGTCGGTAGAGTAATCGTATACATATAAGAATATTTCATGTGAATATAACAGTTAAATAAATTCCAGAAATTCAAAAGTTCAAAAATCAAATTTCTACGCCAAAACAATTCAAACATTCAAATTCGAATTTCTGCGCCAAAACAGCTTGCGGGACCCAATGCTGACTCAGCGCTGCGTGTACGATAAGATTTGGCTAGATTCATCTGCGAACCTGGACTATTTTCTTAACTGGGTTGTAACACCCCACATCCGTTAAGGTCACTCACAAAGGGAATGCCTTAACTTCAATGGAGTATTATGGGTACTGGAACAGAAATATTACAAGACAGACATATATAGAACAGCGGAAAGTAAAGTAGAAGTACTTCAAATCATTTATTAAATATAATTGTTTACAATAAAAGCCCATCAACTTCCAATACTCAATTACATAGCTAAAATATATGTCTTGCTCAAAAACAAAGAAGCATAAAAATAAACTGTAGTATTCCCCAATAAAGCAAAGCAAGCCATAGCCAAGAGAAATCCAAGTCGTACATGAAAGAGCCTTGGGGCTTGGTAAGATCCGAACTAAGCTGTATTTCCACCATGCGAACCGGGGGGGGGGACGGAAGAAAAAGAGGCGAAACGAACCTGGTCAGTCATAAAGACTGAGTAGGTCCTAGTGTTTTTTAGCATAAAAACAGGTGAAGATAATATGGCATGAATAAACTGAAAGTAAACATAAGCATGATGACGAGGTAAGCTACAGGCACGATGAATCAAGTATAACATCCCATACTTCCTATCAAGGGTAGCGTCACAAGGTTCCTACCAAGTGTCACATCGCAAGGTTTCTAAGCTTCACCATTACACTATTTTCCTTGATTTTCTATATTCTCTGCACCACCTAACTAGCGTTCCAATTAGTTTATTTAGTTGTAATTATAAGATAAGTGATCCCCCATAACCCACATGATAGTTTTATAGGTACATATCCCACGATGAGGGTCCCACCTCATATTTACAGTTTTATGTCCCCACCGTACCTATCTTAATTGATCGGCTCATACTTACAATGTTTCACATGTGTTATATACTAAGGTTATCCCAACCGCGTAGTTGTGGTAGCCTTCAGGACTACATCTAATATGAGGATTTCACGTCAACCAGCCAAATTGCCATATGTGTGTTAGATGTATCTTTACTACCTTAATCGATCGACTCCTACTTGACCTAGTTCTTGTTTATGTCACGCGGCCCCCTACTCGTAGATACCTGTGCTGGTCCCACCCAAGGGTGTATCAATCCCTAGGATGGCAACCCTGACACAATTCTTGATGCACAGCTTTATATCTACTGATGCCCAGTGGCTAAATTTTCCACTCCGGAATACGTGCACGCCCGTAATCCGTCGGAACGTGCACTGCTGCATCACCCGCCGCCGTTTTGACCGCTTATAATCAGCCCAGTAATCGTGCCCCACCCTGCCTAGCTCAGGGTACCGTTGATACCTAATGTGGGTTACTGCTGAAACGGGTCCCGCTACTAGGGTTTTCCTAGGGTCTTTTCGTATACCCCATAGGTTGGTTAAGTGTTATCCATTCAAGTTAACTTAACCCCACCCCCATCATGTTACCTTGGTTAAGTGTTCACTCTTGTGTTACTTAACCCTACCGCATGTCTTGTTATATTGGTTAAGCGTTCTCCCCTGTGTTAACTTAACCCTTACCACACCTCACGTTAGATTGGTTAAGCATATGTTAACTCAACCCCATCCACTAGCCATATAACGATTAAGTGTCACCCTCGTGTATTTACTTAACACTACCACACATCAGGTTATATCGGTTGGGTGTTATCAACCCATTCAAGTTAACCTAACCCACTTGTTTGTCATGTTATGTTGGTTAAGTTTTATTACTCAACCGCAACCACTTGTCTAATTAACCCGTTGTATTAGTTAGGTGTTCTCACTTTAAAAGTTAATTATACCCTGATTTCTAGTTTCAACATGTTATTAAAAATTCGGGTTGTTACATTCTCCTCTCCTTAAATGATTTCGTCCCCGAAATCTTCATGTTAAGAAGAATGTGTCCTACAATCCAATCATCCATCTACTCAATCATCAATCACAGGCATTCATTGTCCTTATGAGATTTCTAATGTTGTATGAACATATGCAAGAAGTGTGTGTATATGTTCCTTGTCTACTGCAAATGATTAGGCCTGATTGATCTTCCTAATGCAAAATATGTTTAGTGCCATGAGTCCAACATGTATGCAAATAGCCCTAATCACATAAACACTATATGTGTGCACAAACATCCATCCATATGCAACATCCACATGATAGCACATTTAATTTCATTCATAAAAACACTCATGCATATGCAATATGAAAGGTGACGGAGCCGATCTAGTGTCTAAGGTGCGTGTATATGCATCCACGAGCAACCACTAGCAACCACTTGCAACCATCAATCATAACATGTCTCAAGCACAAGTTTACACCCAATTGTTCCTACCTAAAGATATAGTCGAATGATAGAAACAAGTAAAAACTTTGTGCCCATTAGGCACTGTCAAAACCGGAAATCTATGTCACATATATAATGATTAGGAGAAGAACTCCCTAAGCACCAGCTGAAGACCGAAATCAACATCAGGCTGACACCCAAAGAATTACTCAACCCAACGGACACCCTCAAGCCCCAACATGTATTACTAACAGATGATCCCTATGGGGTTTGCAACAGAAATAGGATTGAGAATAGGACCGAGAGGATATACTTAAAAGATAGCATGCAAGTAAGCTCTACAAGAAAAGAGGGATCAAGGATATACTCTTAAAAAGAGATATGATGTGCGTATCTAGTCTTCAATCTTCTAAGTCGCATTTCCTTGAGCTTAACTCCATTATGCTTTGACCGTCTTTAACTTCACAATTTCGTAGCTTCTTAATTCCCATTTCCAAAATATGAGTTGGAACTCATTTCACTGTCGCCTCTCGTTCCACTTTCACTTATTCTCTTTCTAGTATACCTAACATAACTGCGTACTCATGGTTTCATGCAAGCTCTCCAAAATTCACTAGTGAATCCTGGATCTCGTTTACTTATTATAAGGTATTCCTCGCAGAAGAACTATCTCTTGAAAACAAACAAATGTCAACCATGTTGCCAAATGTACTTACTAAGGTGCTTTTTTATAACTCATGCACAAGCGAAATGAACCATCCGCCTTAGTGGCGAACATTACTCGAGCGGATCAATAAATGTATCAAGAGATTCTAGGTAACTAAGCATGGCAGAACCCTAAGGGTTACATTAGACTTCGAGGGCATTACCGAGGCAAGTCAAGAGTCTAACTACCCTCTTTTCACACTCGAGAATGGTATCATTTCTGGACAACCACTCCATCCCTAGAATCAACCCATAGCCCAAAAACATAAGCATTACTTCTAAGCTCAACACTTAGCATAGACATTCTCAAATCCAAACAAGTCATGAATAAATGAGCCGATTCCCCAACAGGATTTGAGACAAAAACGGGATCCTCTACTACGCTAGTACTAAGGTGCAGAGACTTCAACTATCGAAGCAGAATTAAAAGGATGCGATGTACAAAACAAAGTTCTAACGGGATGACAGAAAAGAAAAGCTAAACCTTTAACAGAAACGTTACCACCTCTCTAAGGTATGCTAGTAGTGGGAGCATACAATTGCCCTCTTGACGATCTTGTCCTTTGCCCTTGTCCTTGTCTTATAATACTTAACTACATGTCCCTTTTTACCACACCAACGATGCTCTTTCTTGTCATGGGTTTTATTATTCTATCACTTTGACCTCTTTACTTTCACCTTTTTTCCTCCTTCGTGGATTTAAGCCATATTAGCAAGTTTTTCATCCTTAGGCTTGTGTTCTTTATCCTCGTTCTTGCTATCCTTGTATAGTTTGTTGACAAGTCTCTCGGAAGCTACCCACATCGCACGACAACTCTACAAAGCTTGAAATAAGATTAGACGCAGATGGAACTACTGCGGCTACAGATGGAAGTTGGGCACTTCTTTGCCCTCCTACATATGTCGTATACCTACAAAACTATGGTGAAAAAGAAAGAGAGAAGAAACTCAAGGAGAGAATTAAAAGATAGTGCATATGGCTTTGGGGAATATGCCTTTCGTAAAACAAAACTTTTCTCAGAAAATGCTTCTTTGTAAACGTTTAGAAAATAATTTTCAGAAGGTTTTTAAAAGCCTTTGCCCAGTCTGGTAACCTTCTGCTCTGATACCAAATGTAACACCCCACATCCGTTAAGGTCACTCACAAAGGGAATGCCTTAACTTCAATGGAGCATTATGGGTACTGGAACAAAAATATTACAAGACAGACATATATAGAACAGCGGAAAGTAAAGTAGAAGTACTTCAAATCATTTATTAAATATAATTGTTTACAATAAAAGCCCATCAACTTCCAATACTCAATTACATAGCTAAAATATCTTTCTTGCTCAAAAACAAAGAAGCATAAAAATAAACTGTAGTATTCCCCAATAAAGCAAAGCAAGCCATAGCCAAGAGAAATCCAAGCCATACATGAAAGAGCCTTGGGGCCTGGTAAGATCCGAACTAAGCTGTATTTCCACCCTGCGAACCTGGGGGGGGGGACGGAAGAAAAAGAGGCAAAACAAATCGGGTCAGTCATAAAGACTGAGTAAGTCCTAGTGATTTTCAGCATAAAAACAGGCGAAGATAATATGGCATGAATAAACTGAAAGTAAACATAAGCATGATGACAAGGTAAGCTACAGGCACGATGAATCAAGTATAACATCCCATACTTCCTATCAAGGGTAGCATCACAAGGTTCCTACCAAGTGTCACATCGCAAGGTTTCTATGCTTCACCATTACACTATTTTCCTTGATTTTCTATATTCTCTGCACCACCTAACTAGCGTTCCAATTAGTTTACTTAGTTGTAATTATGAGATAAGTGATCCCCCATAACCCACATGATAGTTTTATAGGTACATATCCCACGATGAGGGTCCCACCTCATATTTACAATTTTATGTCCCTACCGTACCTATCTTAATTGATCGGCTCTTACTTACAATGTTTCACATGTGTTATATACTAAGGTTATCCCTACCCCGTAGTTGTGGTAGCCTTCAGGAATACATCAAATATGAGGATTTCACCTCAACCAGCCCAATTTCCATAAATGTGTTAGATGTATCCTTACTACCTTAATCGATCGGCTCCTACTCGACCTAGTTCTTGTTTATGTCACGCGGCCCCCTACTTGTAGATACCTGTGCTGGTCCCACCCTAGGGTGTATCAATCCCTAGGATGGAAACCCTGACACAATTCTTGATGCACAGCTTTATATCAACCGATGCCCAGTGGCTAAATTTTCCACTCCGGAATACGTGCACGCCCGTAATCCGTTGGAACCTGCACTGCTGCATCACCCGCCGCCGTTTTGACCGCTTATAATCAGCCCAGTAATCGTGCCCCACCCTGCCTAGCTCAGGGTACCGTTGATACCTAATGTGGGTTACTACTGAAACGGATCCCGCTACTAGGGTTTTCCTAGGGTCTATTCGTATACCCCACGGGTTGGTTAAGTGTTATCCATTCAAGTTAACTTAACCCCACCCCCCATCAGATTACCTTGGTTAAGTGTTCACTCTTGTGTTACTTAACCTTACTGCATGTCTTGTTATATTGGTTAAGCGTTCTCCCCTGTGTTAACTTAACCCTTACCACACCTCACGTTAGATTGGTTAAGCGTATGTTAACTCAACCCCATCCACTAGCCATATAATGGTTAAGTGTCACCCTCGTGTATTTACTTAACCCTACCACACATCAGGTTATATCGGTTCGGTGTTATCAACCCATTCAAGTTAACCTAACCCACTTGCTTGTCATGTTATGTTGGTTAAGTTTTATTACTCAACCGTAACCACTTGTCTAATTAACCCGTTGTATTAGTTAGGTGTTCTCACTTTAAAAGTTAATTATACCCTGATTTCTAGTTTCAACATGTTATTAAAAATTTGGGATGTTACATGGGTTCAATGCTGACTCAGCGCTGCGTGTACGATAAGGTCTTGAGCACCTATATAAACACCCCTAAGGCTACAGTTTTCTCTACACATCTTCATTATGCCTATACTCTTCCCTAATTCATATCAAAATAAATCAAAGACGGGGTTATGCTGCTCATGTTCTTCGTTAGAATTCAAGTAGAGAATCAAAGGCTAATTCAACGACTTCAACAACTATTTTCTAAGAATGAAATCTAAATTATAGGATCGATAATCTACGTCAAGGAATAGCTTTTCAGTTTTAGAAATCAGATCCCAGAATTCAATATCCGTTCTTAAATCAGTGAGCGGGATTACAATACACTTCATGCATAATAGTATTATTATCGTTCGTCATTCCTCAGTTAAAATTCATGTTGCAATTTAAAATAATCTTTGTATGCTTAATCTATTCCTCTTCCCTATTATTCCTTTTTATTTTTGAAACTTTGGCTACCTTCGAGCTGAGGTCAACAGTGTGTAAATTATAGTTATTTGGGAAGAGCTTGAGATTTAATCGATGAATTAGGCAATTTGGGTAAAAATATTATTACACGAATGGTTGTGTAAGCAAAGTAGAAATGGGATAAGTAGCACTTGACATATGAATAAGCTTAACTAACATATGAGGAATGATAGCAATCTGTTAGGAACACTTGTATGGGAATCTGGAATAATAGGTATAGCCTATTAACGGGATTATAAGCATGAACGTAAATTTGGGTTTTTTGGGTAAAGCTTGAATTTGAGACTTGAAAATTGGATATGCCGTTAAGATCCTAGAAACATAATTAAAAATGGAATATGTTGGACAAACCATGTTTTTATGTAATTATGGAACTCGACACACAACATGAAATTGACAATAGTGGCATAACTTGAACATGAACATGCTTGTGAATTGGTAATTGATATTTGATATCTAGAATGAACATGAACATGCTTGTAAATTTATAATTGGCCTATGACACCTAGAATAGACATGAATTGTTTATTGGCTAAACATGAAACATGGCTACCTCGAGGTTAGAATGAGTTTGCGGTGTAATCCTGCCCAGAACCGCCCGACATATCCAGTGACCGCAAACAATAGGTTCTAATGTGAGAAGTTAGTCATAACGTGCTTGAAACCCGAGGTTAGATTGAGTTGTGGTGTAATCCTGCCCGGAACCAACCGGCACATCTAGTGACCGCAACAATAGGTCTGATGTGAGAGGTTGGGCATTAATAATTAATTAATGCTAATGACACATGCTAGTATGGTAAGGTTAAGTCAACATGAAACACTAGACAACACTTAACCAATTTGACATGATATATGGGTGGGTTATGTCAACGTGAACCACTAGATAACACTTAACCAATTTGAAATGATATATGGGCGGGTTAAGTCAACATGAACTGATAGAGAACACTTAACCAATTTAGCATGGTACGTGGGTTGAATTAAATACGTGATTAGGGGTTAAGTCAACGTGGACACATGGGCAAACTTAACCAATATAACAGTATCAAAGCAAGGAAAAGTGGGGAATGGTAAGATTAAATTATAGATAAACTTATCCTAGGGATAAGAAATGAATATGACTTAAGATGTAATACAAGACTCGAAGGGTGGGACGACTTATACCATGAAATAAGTTAATCTAAGCTGGAAATGTGGGAAAACACCTGTACGCTATCATTTGATAAAGAGAACTTAAGTCATGCTTGAATTCATTGGTAAATCTTAGTTAGAAGGAACTAATTAACAAACCTTAGTTAAAGAGAACTAAGTAACAGAAACTAAGTATCAAACCTTGGTTAAGAGAACCAAGTAATAAACCTTAGTTAAGAGGACTAAGTTGTAAACCTTAGTTAAGAAAACGAACGATTAAGAGAACTAAGTAGTAAACCTTAGTTAAGAGGACTAAGTAGTAAACCTTAGTTAAGAAAGCTAACGATTCAGGAGACTAAGTAGTGAACCTTAGTTAAGAAAGCTAACGATTCAGGAAAATAAGTAGTAAACCTTAGTTAAGAGAACCAAGTAGTAAACCTTAGTTAAGAGAACTAAGTAGTAAACCTTAGTAAAGCCAAGTGGAACACGAAGAGGAGCGAACGTCCATCTGATTATGAAGAAGGCTCCAACGAACTGGGTTACGAAGCACACGGCTTCGAGGGGACGTGAGGGTACTCTTGGTATCCCTCTATGAGGTTGCAGATGATCCTCCGGGACTTACAGAGGTTAAGGTCTGCGTTAGAAGAGCCAAGGGTATGCCTTGGTTGCAATATAAGCAACCAAAAGACTAGGATAGGTCAGCGTGAGGCGGCGATATCTTGTTTAGCACTGTGATAGCACGTCGTCGTCTACCTACCATCTTGAGTCAATCGTGATACGCAAGAGAAAAGGAGGTGAACTCCAAAAGACCATATACTTTGCTATCTAGTTATGGGTGAGGGTGGCCAATAGGTTTGTGGGGGCATAGAGGGCCTGCATACAGTTCTCATTCTTGATTTTCTTGGGTGCCTTTCATTCGTAGAGGGAGGGGTCAAGTGGGACCATAGCCACATACGAATAAAACAGACCTTAGCAACTGCATCGGCAGATAACTTAAAGCTCCCGACCGAGTTCCGTGTTTCTTGATTAGCCCTGCCTCGAGCCGCACATATAGAGGACATGTGCAACTAGATATCTAGCATGTTTAACGACATGATTGGGACGTAAAGTCTAGGAACATATATCGCTCTGGGTAGTGTGTCCTAGACTAGGGAGCATTGTTCGATAGGTAGCATAAACCCTGGTCGGATCTAGAAAGCGTTCAATAGGTAGCATAAACCCCAGTGGCCCTGGGTAGCGTAAACCCTGGTTGAATCTAGGAAGCACTGGATAGAAAACCCTAGATTAGATCTAGGTAATAAATGGAATCTAGCAAGATCAAGAGTGGTAGTCCAAACGATTTCGAGAATGGTGGCACTACACTAAAGTAGTATAGATTTACATGATGAAGCCCGTACGACATACGGCAAGGGATTGTATATATACATGGAAAGGATTATACGAGTTGGGGGTATCTACATATACGTGGTATTAGGTTAATATACTAATGGGACATGAGTATAGCCTAGAGTCCTAATATCGCGGATAACCTAATAAGCAAGAAAATATAACTGAACGGTATATGTAGGATTATACAGAAGTTTATTCTAAGTCCACTCACACAGAACTTATGCTCTGACCCCCTCCTCATTACATACTTCCAGGTTAGGTTCATGACAGAGATGGTACAAGCTTTGGATACTGGTTAGGCAGTATGTTTTATATGGTAAAGTTATATTTAAATTATATTATACTTTGATTTCCTTCCGCTATAAGATGCTTACGAATTCTGACATGTTTTCTTTATCTCTGTCTTTTTCTACAGGATACCAGAGCGCCCAACTCGGGTTTCGATAGATTGGGTTTTTGAAAAAATTCGGTCTGTCGGAATCCAGGTTGTTACACCACGTTCATCCTTGCCTTTCTTTCCGAAACTCTCAAATACATCCCAGGCCATCCATCCATGCGTGAAAACAATGACAGGAATCATTGTTCCAAAACAAATGGCCCAATCTCCCTTTGCCAAACTCATCCATTATAAAAAATAATTGTAGGCTCGCAAGCCCACGCCCCAAAAAATAGCCCACTCTGCACAAATCTGCATACCCCCCATCGCTTTGGCAACCATTCTTCCCTAAATTCTTTTTCTTCCTTTTGAAATAATATACAGAGCACGCTAAAAAAACTGACATGATGAAAACTTCCATGACCCGCCAAAAAATACCAATTCACTTTTCTCACCCTCCACGTTACAGCCATCACCATCTTGATCCACCCGAGCCCTTTCTTTTCACCACATCGGGACAGCCGAACACCCCCATCACGTTACAGTCATCGACCCCAAAACCACCGAAGCCTGCCAGAATTTCCATGCACGTGCTACTTAGCGCCACAAATCCATCTATACCCTTAGTTCCTCCCATCGATGCTCACAGCTCGCCATTTCCTCAACCGTAGGAGTACGGGTGTTAAAACTTGTGAACCTGGTTGATTCGTACCCAACAAAAAGTATACAGAAGTGAAGAGAGCCTCTCCAGGATGCCATATATATTTCGATTTTTAAACGAGTATACTTGTCGAATTTATTTTTCAAAGTATTGTTTTTGTTTTCTCTATTCGCTGAGACCTGCTTCCAGCAACGAACGAAGGTCCACGTATATATAAGCAATGAAGCCTTGGCGGCCAAGCTTCGTACAAAATAGACTAATATTTAGATTATAGGCCTGTATGTTTCACTTCAAAATTAGGCTGGCCTGGGTACTGTGTATTGTCAAAGCTGGGATGTCTCTTCCTCCATGTATATTTGCTACATCATATTCCATCAGTTCTATCGGCTGCATGAAAGAATAGGCTAGGTAAGAAGATCTGCACTATACTAACTTATATATGCATGTGTTTTCAATCGTAGACAGTCTATTTTAGACTTTTAGTGGAGGCATGTAGGAGAACTGGAAAAGAAAATGAAATAAAGAAAAGAATGGGAAAGAGACTAGAACAGGGGACGTGAACAGTTACAAATTCTTATGCTTGGACTAACCAGGGTAGCTATAGATTGTATAGACTAGTTGTGTTTCCCTTGTCATAGTTGGCTGCTCTTTCAATTTAGTAGCATGCTAATGGGGTAGGCATAGATATAACACAGAGCACCTTAGTCCATTTCAGACGAAATTTTGATCAAAAATGGAAAATGAACATGTGTCGAGATTTGGTTTCAGACTAGGCTAAATATTTGCACATGTTTGATGTGTGATTTTTGCCTGCCACCACAAAGATTTGTGCAATTCCGATTCAGAGATTTTTTTTTCTCCTATAAAGATGAGCGCCTATAGCGGTGCCAAAATGTTTGAATGTGTTGGTTTGTACATGCTGTTTACTGCAAGAATTTTCCAGGCCAAGATATGGATTTTTTTTTTGGAAATTTAGGCTAAGATAGGCAAATGATGTGAACACAGTTTGCGTGATTTGTAAACATTTTGATTAAATTTGAAAACGCGTAAAAACAACGATCCTATTACTTAACGCACAATTAGCATTGCTACCGTTCGATGTTTATAGCTCATATCGGCACATACTATAATTCAAAACGAACTCAACTAAATCCGTTTATAATCCAAAATCATATAATATTGAAATTTAGCTAATTTCGACTATTTCGAAATTAAACTATTATTATTTATATTAATAAAATATTCAAAATTATCAAATTAAATTCAAAACAATATTTAAACCATATTTAAATATTAAATAAAAAGGTTATAAATCTGGGTCGTTACATTCTTCCCCACTTAAAAGAATTTCGTCCCCGAAATTACCAAGTTAAAAAGGTTGCAAGAATCCAAATTATTTTCAAAATAATTATAATAAAAATATTATCAAAAATACCTAAGCTGTAGCGACCCGAACTTCCCGGCCGGCCTAAACCGAACAATGAATTATAAATTTCTGGTTATATTAAAACCCCTTTCAAATCCAATTTATTTATTTAAAAATTATTGTATTTCAAATCTAGTTAATAATTAGTTCATTTAGATAAAAAATATTTTTATCTTTACAAATGTGGAATTTTTCATCCAAATCATTTATTATGATTTTACACAAATTATTAATATTTTTAATAATTTTATTAAGGCCCTTTCAGTCGATTTCCATAAACGGTCATCGAACTGCACTTACAGCGACCTTTTCCAAATTTGATTTGGATATAATTCCAAATCCAACCGTTAGATTTCAAATCTCTTGTATTCGTTGGAAAGCTTTTTTCGATACAAACCCAACGGTTCTGGTTTTAGGAGAATCCGACGGTTGAATCTCCGGTAATGTCAATTCAAAGTCAATGGTCGAAACTCGCGAACGGTCACGGCGCGGCGCGTTCTATTCAAGCCATTATATGTTATATATATAATATGTATTCCGCTCAAAACGTATTTTATAAATTCGTTTTAAAACCGATTCCCACTTTCATTTCAATTTTAAATCAAAATTGAATACTCCTTATCATTATAATATTTTCAAAATATCAGATTTTGAAATAATTTCCTTTTCGATATTCATTATAAAAATGAATAAAATCGATATAAATATCGTTCGCATTAAAATGGCGCAAATCTAAACAACAGGGCTTCATATATTCCAATATTTTCGTGTCCATCCAAAATCGGACATCAAACTCACATTTTAATCCTTTATTGAATATTATTTTAAAATATTCGTTATTTTAAAATATTTCCTTATTTTAAAATATTCGTTCCCTTTGAATTGGAATCAGACCCAATCAATTACCATATAATTTATTTATATGGATTTCATACAACACATGAACACAGCAATCATGATACACAATCAACCATCATCCATAGTGCATTACACTAATCATAGTCTGTTGATCCATCGATTGACATATAATTAAATACTGGGATTAGTGTATGTCAAATATCATCCCAATACCCGTGTGGGGTTTTCAAACAACAAATACTGATTATTATTTGTGCACTTGGGTGATGTGTAAAAATTATCGACCCAATCAATATCACAAAAATAAGCGAGCATAAACAAGTCGTCCGACTTGTATATGGATGTGTAAACTTAATTTTAACTATCCAATAATTATTTTATTTATCGCAGTCATAAGTTAAAAATAATATTTTCAACTAACTAAATTTTTGTAACACTTTTTAGAAAATTTCGACAGCATAACGGCACGATACTAGAACCGGAATAAGGTGCCTCCGGTTTCGTTTAGACCCAGAACGAACTAGTAAATGGATGTGTTTCTAACATTGGATTTTATTCTATGTTGATTGATTTCTATTAAATATATATCTATTTGGTGGCGGAGAATTTATTCCCTTGCTTAACACCCTTCTCTGAGACGTACGAGCTCAGAGGTTATATATCGATAGATATCAGTTGCATGGCGTGAATTGTCCGTGTGGCATGCTGAGATGCAAATGATCAAGGCTTCTGTTGAAAAGCAGAGTCCTGTGGTTGATGATCAAAGCACAACTTTAAATAGCATATCTTTGTGTATAGCGTTAATTCGCGAGCCTCACACCTCGGTATGAGTCAAAAACGGGATCATGACTACAGGGAGTGCACGACGTTTCTTTCTAGCTATGAGTAGTGTCATGGTATGTAGCCCAGACATTTATATTTTTTACCTATGTGGATGATGGATTGCGAAGCGCCTCGGATATATCGGTTACTCGGATCCGATGGATAGGTCCGATAGGACCGGGAAACGTGTGTTCAGGAATACTAATCCACTAAAATAAGTGTGGACCGGCACTGAAGATCCAAGGGTTTCCCCGCAGTGTGTAATCCTGAGGCATTTGCTAGAGTGTCTCGAATCGGTGAGGAACCATCCCAGGCCTCGACTCATGAGGGAAATCCAATTTCCAATACGTGACATTTAGGTTTTGATTGTAGAGCCTAGTATGGGGACACGATATATGGTACCCATGCCATCTATGATTGATACATTTATATTTGAAGTTGATTTTGACACTATATACTTATAGTAATATCAAAATGATTTGTTTTAAACATACCAAGCATGTTTGGCTCTTATAAGGTAAAACTCTATCCTCCGGCTTGTTTTGCATTGTGTGATGGGACCTGGGGTCTTATAATAGCTTCATTTCTCCAAAAAGCATTGCGCTGTTTATTTTATGCACTAGTATTCTTGGGAGGAAACTCGTTCCGTGTTATACGGCGTGGTCCCTTGATTTACTTTATTTTTAAAGTAAAGTTTTAAATAACTGTTTTAGTTCTCACACCAGTCCCATGACTGACCAGGAGTTTATTGCTTTAACCTAAACTCTGGATGCCACTATTTTTGACACAGGCAACTAGTGGTTTTGGTATTGCAGATTATTTCTTTTCCCAGCATCCTGGATTTACAGCTGGCACTATATTCAAAAAGCTCTGTGTCTGTGTATATCTTTCAGTCGTGTTATGTGCTATTTTTCCGCTGCTCTGTAATTTGAATCTCTGATACTTATCAAATGTATATTATTTATTCATACTCTGTTATATTCTTGTACTCTGATGTAATTATTGTAATAAGAAATGAAATGTTCTTCTGTTTGTGTTCCGATTAGTCTTGTTCTCAAAGCAGTCTGCCTTCTTGTTCGGTTTAGGCCGGCCAGGAAGTTCGGGTCGCTACATAAGTCTTAAAATTTTTACGAAAATTTGCCAGCATCTCCTTTATATTGTTCGATCCCATAACTACAATTCGCTACTTCAGGCCTCACATCGATCAAAATAAAATAAAAGTCAAGCGACTACCCAACTCAGGGGTATAAAATAAAACACCCAATAAATATAATTTAAGGTTTATCTGTCTGTCGGACAACCAAACTCTATCACAAATCAAAGCAATAACAGCTCTTTCTCTTTCCAACCTACATTTAACTCAATATCCAATGCCAATAATAGATACAGGGTTAAATCATTTCAGTTTCATTTTCATAAGTGATTTTATTCGAATTCATTATACTGAAATTGTGACAATCCACATCCGTTAATGTCACTCATCAAGAGAATGCATTAAGTTTCGGGAAGTGTTATAGGTAAACAGAAACATTACAAGAAATATATAAAATAGCAGCAGAATTAAAAACTTTTATTGATCATAAAGCATCGTGGTTCAAAACATCATATGTCTGAATTACATAAAAACCAGTACATCATAAAAACTTATGTCTTGTACTTAAAACATCAAAGTACCAAATAAAATAAGCAAAATCCCAAAATAAAAACATAGCCATAGTAGCAAGTATAGGAGCTTGAGCAATACATCTAAGCAGCTCCAGCAAATGATAGCAGAATCTTGGTCAAGTTTGAGTATTCCTACCCTGAGAACCTAAGGGGGGAACGGAAGATAGAAGAGGAAATAAAAAGGGTCAGACATAAATTCTGGCGAGTCCAGTTACTTTTAGCAAGTAAATAAGTAAAAGTATCATGACAGGCATATAAAGTGGATAAGAAAGATAATATCACAAAAGGCAAGTATGACAGGCAAACATGATAGAGTGTATACTCTTCTCTAATGATTACTCTGATTCTATGCACCAATACTAGTATAACCATAATAAGATTATCTCAGCAGCTATAAGATGGTAGTAGGTGTACTTATGGTGAGAGGTTTTACTCCATACAATCCATAGGCAGCCCAATCCTAACAGACTCCTAAACTTTACCAGAGTCTAGATGTACCCTATCCACTACCTTAATCAGTCAGCTCCCTACTCCGTAGATACCCTGTGTCGACCCCACAGTAGGAGGCATCACTTCCCAAAGTGGCAACCCTTCGTTGATGTGCACGACCATATCTACTGGTGTCACGGCCGTCTTATCCCCCTTTGCCCAGACATGGATGCACATGTCCTGTTCGGTTTGCGCCGCCCACACCGTCCTTCACGTTTGAATCTCTTACAATCAGCCCAGTAAGCGTGTCCCTAATCCGACCTAGAGCGGAGTACTCGTTCGATACTGTTCTATGGTTACCGACTGAAACGGGTCCCGCACACAATATGATACAACCTCTCCCCCTTGTCTTGTATCCCCACTGGATTTCCACACGCTATGTACACCTTTTGGTGCCTTTAACTACATAACCCCATTATTTGCACAGGTTATGCTTACCTAACGGTGTCTTTAAATACATAACCTCAATAGGTTAAGTTTGTGGGCCTATATATAAATATTACCCACCCAACCTGTGCTGGACCTCACACATTAAGCCTACCACTTGTGGATGTTGAATATGCTGGTCAGTTTCGGGCAGACTTCTTCCACAAGTTAGGCTTAACCTCGTGTCTCAGCACATCTCTTATATGTGTACCTAGACCCCCCATAATAAATTCACCACTTGTGGTCGCTAGATATGTCGGGCGGCTCCTGGAAGACATCCACCACAAATGTAATCTAACCTCATATCTAGGCGCAGTTACAGTTTCTAATTATTGTAATCCTAGGCATTTCATTATTAGCCGATTTTACCTATGTCATTATAGGTTTCATGCCCCATTTTCCCAAATTATGTTCATGATGAATTATATGCCCTAAATTCATACACAAACATTATTCAAGTTATGTCAAATCCCCCATTTACAAGTTATGCCCAATTTCAATGTTTTCCCCCTCGTTCCCCGTTTAACGTGTTCGCATATTTCAGCGGCATGCCTAGGCTCGAAAGTAGCCTGCCTATATAAAATAAAAGGGAAAGGGTGAAGGGAAGATGGTAGAAATGATTATACTAACAAGATTGACATAAACACATAGTGGCATATTGATAAAATGGGCATATAAGAACAGATCTGGTGAACATGAGATAATAGAACTGATTCTAACATAATAGGAATGTCATAATAGGCATAATAAGATATAAACAATTATTTAGATGTCCTACTAATAACAGAACCAATTTAACCACAACATGATAGGTACAAGGTGGTCTAAATAGTGAATTAGATCTATAATCAAAGGTAGATCCGACATGATAAAGGTTAAGATCCAAGTCATAGTTATGCCAGAATATCATAGATTCACAAGTTATTACAGATCTGATATGATTCAAGCAGTCACAGGCATAGATCCAAATTACAGTCATATCATATCTTACTTTTTAATTATTTAAATCTAAAAGTAACTTGAACTCACAGTGTTCGGATCTAGAAAGATAGAAGAAGAATAGCAGTGGTTGAATCACAGATCTACACTTGAATAACTTGATTAATTTGATTGCAGAAAAAGGAAAAAGGTTTGGTTCACTCTGGGCAGCGACAACATCTAGTCCTCCATTATTTTTCAGTGTAGAGAGACTAGAGATATGAGGCCATATTTATAGCCAAAACAACCCCGAAACCCTAATCTGTCTGTCTACCGCAGGGAGGTCGACCCCTTCCCCTTATGGGGTCGACCCATGGGTCGACACCCCCTAGAGGGGTCGACCCCCCCTAGGGCGCGCGCGGGAAATTTACCAACAATGGAAATACGAATTTTGAACTATTTTCTGATTTTCTGAATTATATATATATATATAATTCTCTTGCGCGTATAGAAACTTCAAACCTTCATAACTTCTTTCAACAGTGTCTGTTTTACGCAAACCAAATATCTATCTTGACCAGAATTTCAAGATGGACGCAATGGCACAGTCCGTTTCCCTTAATTCTGAATATTAAATTAATTATTCTTTAATTTGTCCTCTTCAGTGTTGTTAAAATTACGGGGTGTTACAGAAATGTATTCTCTTAGTTTCCGATTCATTCCATTATTGCTGAATTTTTATATTCAACCAATCTATCATCCAATAAACAAACAATCATCATAACCAAATCATTTCATTATTAACTTATCTTTAAGTTAACTCCTAATTTATTTAATTTAACTCATTTTCAATTAAATTTTGGTTTAATTAACTATGTTTATATTAAACCATTCAAAATCAAAATCAAGTTTGAATTCCCATTCAAATCAGTCAACAAACCAATATTAATCATTTGCTAAAATTATTTCATTTCCATACAAAAATATATCTCGGGCAAAATTGTTTCATCTACCCATTTTACAAACAATATTGTATCAATTGCCAGTTCAGCCTGAACCGATCAAATAACACAATACAAATCCTCTTAATATAAAATTTACAAATACGCTCTCTCATATATATACACTCAATCTCGATCCAGGGTATTACTAACCCCATCTCTATTGAGTTATACCACAGAGACAAGGTTTTTCCTAAACCATTGCTCTGATACCAACTGTGGCGACCCGGGAATTTCGACACTCGAATCATGGCACTAATACAGATCCTGTGCCCAAAACTCAAGTAATGAAAACCCCAGATGGCTATAAAAAAGAATTTAGAGGGTGAGATAAGAAAGAATATTAGAATAGAAGGATAAGAAGACCAATATAACACAGAGTCTCACATCGCAGCGGAATAAAATATAATATAGAAATTACTTTTATTGAGAGTCTGAAATAATACTTACAACATCAGAGCACATCAATACATCTGGACAGTCATAATAACCTGTCCTCATATATATAACACACAGCGGAATAATAATGGTATACAAAATACGTATGAACTCCTTCAGCTCATCTTCGGACTTCACACCATCCGATAACCTGAACCTGTACAACCCGATCTAACCCGAGCGTTACAAATACCGGGTCAATCTGGTGAACCAGAGTGGGGAAAAACTCGCCAAGTTTAAAATATCATCTAACTTGATTTTAAAGTTAAAATCTATTCGAAATAAAAGGATAATCATAAGACCAAATCCACACATAAATACGGACGGCTTTTACCTTACGATAACCCAAAAAAATTGAAATCGATATCTTATTCTAATATTATAATAATGTCTAAATACAAATAAATATCAATTTAGCAGAACGTTTGCATCTCACGCTCCACATATATAGTATACAAACAAAACCAGAGGCTCTTATTGAAGATTGGATTCCAACTATGACAAGGTATGGTACCAACTGCCTATAGTGTATCTCTAGAGGGGAATAAACTGGGTTCAACAAGAACGTCTTACAACCCGGCCCATACATGACCGACCACTCATTTCGCTTGAGTGTGTCTAATGTATATCACCAATGGTTGGGCTCAAACCACCGTTTCTCGAAAAGGGACAGCATCGAAATAGATTAAAGAAGCAAAAAGAATTTCTCTAGATAGGTGAATATACACCCTAATGGGAGCGACCCACATAGCCATGTTGCCTGCCCGATTTTTGTTATTTCCCGATTGATGAGGCTTGAGGTTTTAAATTACCATTTAGAATATCTGGTCATCATTCACTTTGAATGCCACATTGTCAAGTCCACCAGAAAATCACTAATTGACGTCCACAAAAATACTTTGTTTGTTAAGCTAAAGAAGTTTCCCTTCTATGCCAACAATCTGATACGTTTGAAGAAATCAACATACGCGACTCCTTCGGAAATACTCTGTCAGACATCCGTTCATACAAGTTGTCCTGGGACTGGACAAACCTAAGGCACTCTCCTGCCACATCCTAGGAATCACCCTATAGACCAGTTGCAAGTAGCCCTTGTAATCCGTAGATTTCAATCACGACAGAATCATTGTTAACTTTAGGGATCAGCCAGAGATATTTAACAATGGTTTTTCCACTCATGAAGATTTACGATCTTTAAATGCTCCATCTTCAATCGGCATATTTCACGTATTCGTATTTATTTATCAGAATGGTTTTCGAATATAAATTCGATCCAGGTTTTTTTTCCGTACCAACAATCATATGGGTAAAGTTTGATAGTTGGTTGTTTATCTATCAAACAAACATAAAAATTAAAATGGGTCTATTGATTGAGTACACAACATCATTTGGCCTTTAAAATAATATATCAGTTTCCATACATTAATGTTCTCAAATCATTTTATTTATATACTTAAACTCATATCAATTCTTCCGTTAACTATCATTTCAAAACCTTTTCTGCAACACTATTTATTTTTATAATTGGGAAATCGATTCAACTTATCATCGTAAACAATCGTCACGTAATCTCTTTTATGTTTTCATTACCTAAATAACATAATCACCACTTTCCCTTTTTAGAATAAAATCATTCTAAATCTCATCTCTTTTCTTTGAAAATTTCGTTATATTTCACAAATCCCTTTTATTATTTCCTTACTAAGGAAATACCAATTCATACCACAAGCCCTTTTATTTTCCTTTTATTGTAGAATCCTATTTTTGTTATATCTTCATGAAATCCCATCTTTTATTTATATAGCGAATCAAGGTTGTATCTTTGTAATTCAACTCGCCTAACCACTTTGATTCAATTTCGGGTTTTCGTCTGGTTTCCGTTTCAAATCTCAATCAGTCCCTAACTGCAAATCAGTAAGAAAATAATTCCCTAAATATCAATCTCGAAGGCCGAAACCAATATCAGATCAATACTCAGAAAATCATTTATCTCAACCGATCTCCAGTTAGGTTCTAATTTCTTAATTTCATATCTTGGCTTTTATTTCCATTCAAAAACCCCTTTCTAATAACTCGTTCCAATAATATTCATAAAAACTCGAGTTTTATAACCTCGTCAAAGTCTTGGATTTTATAAAATTCCATTAATTAGAACTCCAAAAAAAACTTCAATGTAAACTTAACTTATGATTAATATAACTTGCTTAAAACTTCCCTTTTCTATAAATAGTTTCTTATGGTTTCGTATAAATTCATTAAATATATTTCTAAATCCCAAGATTTCCACTTTGATTATTATTTAATAAATACTAATCCATTTCATTACAAATCTCCTTTTAATTTGTTTCTTAAAACAATTTATTTTAGTTATTAATCGTCACGTTAGTTTCTTCTTACTTTCTTATCAATCTTATTAATATAAGAATTTTTCTTATTAAATCATTAATAATTAAGATAAGGCACGTGCTTCGCACATGGCAGAATTTGGTACCAAAAATGGTGTTTGGTTATTAAAACAATCAACCTATATTTGGTTGGTTTATTTCCTTTTATAATTAATATATTTAAAAAAAATCCAGTTATAAAATAAATTTCATAGCTTTATTTTTATCGATTTACCAAAGGATAAATCTATTTTTATAAAACAACGTATACTTAGGCCATCAACTGCCAATTTCTCAACCAATATTGTCCATTGGTTAATATCAAAATAACTGTTGAATTTGGAATCAAAAATCAATCATCCAATCATATCCAGTAAACAATTTATATAATGATAATATTAAATAAACATGAATAAACAATTCAATTGAGAACGTTCAATAAATAACAACAGTTCAAGCACCCAATTAAATTTAATAAGTTTATATTATAATAAACGTAACCAACAAGGTAAGTTACCTCCATCGGGAATAATCGTTAAAAATAACGATTTGGTTTGATTAAATTAAACGAACGTTTAATTTAAATCAATTATATAAAATATATGTGCAAATAATCATCAAATCATTTAATAACAAGCAAACATCGCACACAAATATTTAAACCCACCTTATATAAACATAAGTAGGAGAACTGAGTGAGTTTAACTCACCTTGATATAGTTCTGTCATTTAATTGAGTTGTTTTAATTAAATTAAACCGAGTTTAATTTAATTAAAAATTACAGCTGCTTCCGTCTCCGTCCGTCCTAACTCCAGAATGTAGCTCTCGACAACACGATCCCGACGTTCCCTGAATTGTTAAATTCTGTTAATAAATTAATAATTTATTAACAATATATTTTAACATGATTTTTAATTTGATATAAATAACTTAGATAAATATTTCAATTTATCAAACCATGTTTGTTAACGCAACACTTCTTTTGATATACTAGCGATGTATTTTAACATCATACAAATATTAACAACCTATACATATATATTTTAATCCAGTAATATTCTAACAGTCCAAACTAAGTTTCTCTTTCGAACTTATATAAATAGTAACTTAAAATATTAGTTAAACTAATCTCCTTTATTAAATTGTGGCCTTGCTTACCTTTTTAATCCGCTAAATTCCAAGATGCTTTCCATAACTCCACATCCGTCCTTGCCTTTCTTTCCCAAACTCTCAAATACTTCCCAGACCATCCTTCCATGCATGAAAACAATGGCAGGCATCATTGTTCCAAAATGAACGGTTCAATCTCCCTTTGCCAAACTCATCCATTCTATAAAAAAATTGTAGGCTCGCAAGCCCGCGCCCTTAAAAACAGCCTCTACACAAATCTGCACATCCCCCATCGCTTCAGCAACCTTTCTTCACCAAATTCTTTTTCTTCCTTTTGAAATAATATACGAGCAAGCCAAAAACGCTGACATGATGAAAACTTCATGACCCGCAAAAAAATACCAATCCACTTCTCTCACCCTCCACGTTACAGCCATCACCATCTTGATCCACCCGAGCCCTTTCTCTTCGCCGTGTCGGCACAGCCGTACTCCCCCACCACGCTACAGTCATCGACCCCCAACACCACCGAAGCCCGCCAGAATTTCCATGCACGTGCTACTTAGCGCCACAAATCCATCTATACCCTTAGTTCCTCCCATCGATGCTCACAGCTCGCTATGTCCTCAACTATAGGCGTACGGGTGTTAAAATTTGCGAACCAAGTTGATTCGAACCCAAGAAAAAGTATACAGAAGTGAACGGAACCTCTCCAGGATGCCATATATATATATTACGATTTTTAAATGTGTAAACTTGTTGAATTTATTTTTCAAAGTATTGTTTTTGTTTTCTCTATTCGCTAAGACCTACTTCTAGGAACAAACGAAGATCCATGTATATATAGGCGATGAAACCTTGGCTGCCAAGCTTCATACAACATAGACTAATATTTAGATTATAGGCTTGTATGTTTCATTTCAAAATTAGACTGGCTTGGGTACTGTATCTGCTGTGTATTGTCAAAGTCGAGATGACCCTCTTCCATGTATATTTGCTGCGTCATATTCCATCAGTTCTATCGGCTGCATGAAAGAATATACTAGGTAAGAAGATCTGCACTATACTAACTTAGATCTGCATGTGTTTTCAATCATAGACTGTCTGTTTTATACTTTTAGTATAGGCATGTGGGAGATCTGGAAAAGAAAAAGAAATAAAGAAAAGAATGGGAAAGAGACTAGAACAGGGGACGTGAACGGTTACAAATTCTTACGCTTGCACTAACCAGGGTAGCAATAGATTGTACAGACTAGTTGTGTTTCCCTTGTTGTAACACCCCACACCCGCTAAGGTCACTCAATAAGGGAATGCCTTAGCTTCGGTGGAGTATTTAAGTGAATATAGAACTGAAAAATTACAACAAGACAGATATAAGTAATACTTGAAATTTAAAACATCATTTCATTGTAGCAGAAGATAAACATGTTTGGTTACATCTCAAAAACCAACAAGAGTCAAGTACAAAATATCCATCTCGTTAAAACATAAGTACATAATCCCACTACATACTAATAGCCATAATAGAAAAGATAACCGAGCTTTTCTTCAAGAGTCCAAGCTCCAAAAGATAGATAAAGCAATCTGATCAAAGCCCACTAGTGCTAGGCCCACTCTGAGAACCTGAGGGTTGGGGAAAAAGATAAAAACAACGGGGTCAGACATAAGTCTGAGTGAGCCCTATAACCTTAACAATACAATCATTAAAGTAATTAGGGTATGATATAAACTTGGCACGGGATGACTGGGGATAAATGACTACACTAAGTAGCCAACTAGACATAAGGTGAACTAAGATAACGGTAAAGACGCATCTACCTACCCAAGGATAATTACTAACTACACCACACCAGTCATTCCTACTTAAAGGTTGATCCCACCCAAGGACTTAGAGAATTTACCCAGTAGTTTCGTGTACCCCCAGCTGACTACATAGGTGTTGTCTGCCCCTATCTCCACTAGGTGTACCCACTACTCCCAAGCGATCGGCTCCCTACCGTAGATACCCGTGCTGGCCCCACAATGGGGTGTATCACTCCCCAAAGTGGCAACCCGATACAACAAATGGTGCACGGCTTATACCTACACGATGCAACAACGTCTTACCTACCAGCCCGGGTCCACACACGCATATGAAACCCGTTGGACTCGCGTTGCCACCGCTACCCCGTTTTGGCCTCTTATAATCATGCCCAGTACGCGTGTCCCGTCCTCGACATGGGTCGAGCCCAATAAGATACATATGGGTTACTGGTTGAAATGGGCCCCCACAAGCTACCACCTAAGCTTGTCAATTTATCTAGTGCAGCCCACTTAACCCTTTAATCATGTTTAATTACATGTTTCCACTTGGTTAAGTCATCTAATCGTATTTTCTATTGCCACCCAAGGCAACCCACTAGATTTCCTCATGCCACCCAAGGCACTTACTTGATTTCCACATGCCACCCAAGGCACCCACTTAACCCCTCATGCCCACTACATGCTTATCTGGTTAAGTGTTTCTTAATTGATTAAGAACGTAACCGTTGTAAAGACCTCTCACATTAGACTATCTTTTATGGCAGCTGGATTTGCCGGTTGGGTCCGGGCAGCCTTACGCCATAACCGAGTCTAACCTCGTGTCTTTACACTTGTCACATATATAGTTTATGCCTAAGACCTCTCACATTGGGCCAATCATTTGTAGCCGCTGGATTTGCCGGTCGGTTCCGGGCAGTCTTATGCTACAAAAGTGTCCAACCTCGTGTCTTAGTTGATTAATTACACCTAATTAATCACCCCCGAATTAATTTTCCCTAATTAATTCCAATTTTAACGATGTACATAATTGACTCAATTATGTCCATCACTTTATGGTATGCATAATCATACCAACTTCACACCATTTCATTAACATGTATATTAACCCCATCGTTCCCCACGTAATTCGCTAACATGACATAAAAGGGAAGATTCATCATAAATATAATGGGTTCAACTTGCATAGCATTAGCATCAACATGGGTTTAAAGGTGTCAACATGCATATAGCATCAACCCAACTAGCATAAATAATCAACCCAAACTTGCATGAATCACATATGTCATAAGGAGGTTAACTTGCATAAGTTATTTATGTCATACAAAGGGGTAAACTTGCATATGTATGTATGACATACAAAGGGGTTAACTTGCATATGTATGCATATCATTCTAAGGTGTAAACTTGCACATGTTACTTGCATATCATTCTAAGAAGAAGATTAAGTTGCTAGAGTTGATTAGAGATTGATTTGAGATGCTATCTTCTTCTACAAATTGATGGAGGCTCCTTCAAGTTGCATTTTGACGGCATGACGGCATTGTATCTATTTTTAGTATGAACTAGGGTAGTCTTAGGGTGTATTTATAGAGTAGTTAGGTGTTTTAGGCCCTTAGATTAACCCTAAATCAGATTAGAGCCGTCAGATCACGTCCTAGCCACCAAAACACAGCCCAAAAGCCAAACTGATGCACCCAGGTCACCTGGGCACGACCAGGGAAGTCGACCCCCAGGTCGACACTAGGGTCGACTCCCCAGTCGACCTGGTGGGCAGGTCTACTCCCCAGTCGACCCCCAGGGTCTGGCGGGAATTTTCCCGCCACTTCTGAAATTTGAAATTTCTGTTTTTAAATCTGTTTTTAAATTTTCTGAAACTTCTTCGGGCCATATCTGGGTCATACGGACTTCGATTTTCGAAAACTCGGACTCTATTTCGCGTATTTTTCCGAGACGAACGCAATGGCATAGCCCATTTCCCCTGATTCAGATTTTTAAATTTAATTCTGCTCTGTTTTATATTATAGCAAGTTATTCAACATACGGGGTGTTACATTCTCCCCTACTTAAAGGATTTCGTCCCCGAAATCTCTAAGTCAAGAAGAACGTATCCTACCATCCAAACAACCATCTACTCAAACCATCAAACACTGGCATCCATTGTCCTTAAAGTTTCTAATGCTGTATGAACATATGCAAAGAGTGTGTGTATATGTTCCCTGTCTAATGCAAAATTAGGCGGTCCACTCATTTAGTTGACCTCCTTAATGCAAACCATGATAGTGCCATGTATCCAATATGTATGCGAAAGATCCCTATCGACACATACTATTTCTATATGTGTGCACAACCATACACCAAAATGCATCATCCATATGATAACGCAACCACTATACATCCATTAATATAGCTACCTACACACAATTATATGCAGTATGCAATATGAAGTGATTAAGCCGATCTAGTGCCTAAAGTGTGTGTATATGCATCCACGAGCGACCACTAGCAACCACTTGCATCCACACGCATCCATCAAACATAACATGTCTCAAACACATGTTTCAACCATAGGTTTACCCTATCTAAAGGTCAAAGGTACTAATGAGAGGACATACTAAAGATAAGATAAGCACTAGACAAACGATAAAGGAGAAGTTAAAAGACATACCCTCAAAAAGAAATGGGTACAATGAACGCATCTTCGCTTCTGTCTCCCAAGTAGCATTGCTCTCATCTTCTCCCCTTTTCACTTTGACTAGTCGCACCTCTCTGTTCCTCAACTTCATAATCTCTGACCCAAGGATGCGGGTAGGAGCTCGTCGAATAGTCGCATCACGCTCTACCTCCACTTCTTTAAGTAAGCTCGGCTCTACCACCTCTGCGGTCTCATGTAGGCACTTCCTCAAATGTGACACATGGAATACGTCATGTACCCCACTAAGTCTTTCGGGTAAATCCACTCTATATGCCATCCGTCCAATCCTTTCCTTAATAGGAAACGGCCCAACAAATCTTGGAGCTAACTTCCCAACGGACCCAAAGCGAACTACATTCTGTAATGGAGATACTTTGACAAAGACCATGTCCCCAACCTCAAACTCCAGATCCATCCTCCTCTTGTCCACATAAGATTTTTGCCTATCCTGCGCTGCTTTCATCCTTCTTCGAATCAAATCAATCTTTTCCGAAGTCTCTCTAACCATATCAGGCCCAAGCAAGATCTTATCCGTAGATTCCCACCAACATGAAGGTGATCGACAAGGCCTTCCATAAAGAGCTTCGAAAGGAGCCATACCAATACTGGACTGAAAGCTGTTATTAAATGAGAACTCCACCAATGGAAGATGCTCTTCCCATGTACCTCCAAAATCTAAGATACAAAGCCTCAAAAGGTCTTCCAGAACACGATTCACCCTCTCGGTCTGGCCGTCCGTCTGAGGATGATATGCGGTGCTCAGACACAATTGAGTCCCCACTTCTTCTTGCAAACTTTTCCAGAACTCGCTAGTGAAGATAGGATCTCGATCACTCACTATGCTAGAGGGTACCCCATGCAATCGAACTATCTCTCGAAGATATACTGAAGCTAGCCATGGAGCAGTCCTCTTGCTCTTCACAGGTATGAAATGGGCGCTTTTAGTAAGCCTGTCTACCACAACCCAAATTCCCGTATTACCCTTTCTCGATCTGGGTAACCCATCAATAAAATCCATCGAGACACTATCCCACTTCCATTGCGGAACTTCCAATGGGTGCAGCAACCCACCCGGTTCCTTTTGCTCCGCTTTCACCTGTTGGCACACCAAGCATCTAGCGACATACTCGGCCACATCCTTCTTCATTCCGGCCCAAAAGAAAACTCGCCTCATGTCTTGGTACATCTTGTCCCCACCGGGATGAATGGTCATCCTAGAACGGTGTGCATCATCAAGAATAGCCTTCCTCAAACCCTCGTCTTGCGGTACACAAAGTCTACCGTCTCTACGCAAGCACCCCCTATCGTCAAGGGTGTACCTACTCAAATGGCTGGACGACTCCCCCCTTATGAGCCTCTCTACCAACTCAACAAACTGTGGGTCGTCCCTCTGTGCTTCTCCAATCCGCCCCAAAAGAGTAGGTCTGACCTCCAAGGATGCTAGCAAACCGGGTACATAATCAACGGAAGGTCTGAAATCAAACATCGAGATAAATTCCAAGCTTCGTCGTTCCACGAACAATGGACACAAGGACAACCTTTTTCTACTCAAGGCGTACGGCACCACGTTACCCTTGCCAGGGGTATACGCTATATCGAAATCATAGGATGCTAATAACTCCATCCACCTTTGCTGTCTCAAATTCAAATCCTTCTGAGAAAACAAGTACTTCAATGATTTGTGGTCAGTGAACAATTCGAATCTCTCTCCCAGAAGATAATGGCGCCAAATCTTAAGCGCAAAAACAATAGCGGCCAACTCTAAATCATGGGTAGGGTAATTTTTCTCATGCTTTCTCAACTGCCTTCCACCATAGGCTATTACCCTTCCCTCTTGCATTAAGACTGCGCCCAGTCCAGTCCCACAAGCATCGGTATAGACAACAAATGGCTTACTCCCATCTGGCAACACTAAGACTGGAGTTGTGGTTAAAGCTCTCTTTAACCGTCGGAACGCATCATCACAATCTACGTCCCATGCGAAGACTAGATTCTTCTTTGTCAAGCGAGTTAATGGGGCTGGTATCTTCGCGAAGTCCTTGATAAACTTCCTATAGTAGCCAGCCAACCCCAAGAAACTCCTCACCTCGGTAGCATTCTTCGGGACCTTCCAATCTTGGATGGACACTACCTTCGCGGGATCCACAGCTATCCCTTCCTTGGAGACCACGTGCCCCAAGAACCGCACTTCTTTCCTCCAGAAGTGACATTTAGAGAATTTAGCCTTAAGGCTATGCGCTCGGAGAGTCTCCAACACTTCCCTAAGATGTAGGGCATGCTCTTCTTCACTCTTAGAAAATACTAAGATGTCATCCACAAAGACCACCACGAACTTATTAAGGAACTCCCTGAACACCCTACTCATCAAATCAACAAAGTATGCAGGGGCGTTCGTCAACCCAAATGGCATCACCAGCCACTCATAGAAACCATCCGGAGTCCTAAAGGCAGTCTTGTCTATGCTATCCTCAGCCACCCTCAACTGATGAAACCCCGTGGCTAAGTCCAACTGAGAAAATACTGAAGCGCCAACCAACTGATCAAAGAGATCATCAATCCTCGGCAATGGGTGTCTATTCTTCTTTGTGAGCTTGTTGAGTTCTCTATAGTCTACACAAAGTCTGAGGGACCCATCCGCCTTCGTAGCAAAAACTACTGGAGCACCCCACTCCGATATACTTCGTCTTATGAACCCCTTCTCAAGCAACTCCCCTACTTGCTTATGGAGTTCCCTCCTCTCACGAGGAGCCATGTGGCGCACTGGTAAAGATACAGGTTTAGCATTATCCACCAGATATATTCGGAAGTCTATCTCCCGCTTTGGAGGTAAGCCCTTCACCTCCTCAAACACATCCGAGTATTCCCGGACCACTCTAACAGATCGCAAACTCTCGACCGAAGCGTCAAGCGATTCAAGATAACTTAGCATAACAGATTCCATGGGATTACAAGAGATCTCGAGAGTGTTCCCCAAATGGGTCATAAGCCTAACAACTCTCCTTTCGCAATCAAGAACGGCACCATTACTGGATAACCAGTCCATGCCCAAAATCAACCCATAGCCCGTGAAGCCCAAAACAAAAGCATCACATCTAAACTCAATGCTAAGTATAGAAATCTTCAAACCCAAACATATCATGGACAAATAAGTGGAGCCCCCAATTGGGTTTGAAACAACCAAGGGATCATCTACTAGACTGGTGTCTAAGTGCAGTGACTCAACTAATGATGATGAGATAAACGAATGCGATGCGCCAGAATCAAACAATGTACGGACAGGATGATCAAATAGAAAAACCAGACTTTCAACGGAAATAGTTCTACCTCTTTCATGAATCGGTGGAACCGCGAGAGCCTGAACTTGCCCCCTTGCCTGACCCGGTGCCACAAGAGCTTGCACCTGTCCTCCTGAGGTAGATCCCGTCCTTTGCCCCTTCTTAGGGCAGTCCTTCACTAGATGCCCTGCTTCGCCACAGTGATAGCAGCCAGTCTTCTTCTTCTTCCGACAATATTTGCTTATGTGGCCTGGTATCCCGCAATTGAAGCACTTCTTCTTCCCCTTGCCACCGTTGCCTTTCCCACCTTTGTTTTGTTGCTGTTGAGGTCTCTTTTGATCTCCCTTCTTCTCGGGTGCCTTATTAGCATTGGGACCCTTCTCTTCCTCATGCATGAGTGCCATGTCAACTAGCTTCTCAAAGGTGGCCCCCATAGGGATGTGAGTCATAGCCAATCCATGCATCGGTTCATTCAAGCCTTTAACGAACCTCAAAGCCTTCTTCTCCGGTGTATTCACCATGTCTATGCCAAACCTTGCCAATTGATTAAACTTGTTGACATATTCCTTCACCGAGAGATTTCCTTGCTTTAGAGTCAAGAACCTTTCCATATACAAATTTTCCTCCGCCCTTGAGAGAAACTTTGCCACAAATCTTTGCCTGAAATCCGCCCAAGAGTCAATGAGGCGTTCTCCATTAGTGACCTCCCACCAGAATGAGGCCTCTCCCTTCATTAAACAAGCAGCTAACTTGACTTTCTTTCCTTCTTCCATCTCAAAGATGTCTATTAACTCTTCCACCTCCTTAAGCCAATCTCTAGCCTCCACAAAAGTTTCTGATCCTTGAAAAGGTTTCCCTCCCATAGCCTTAAATTCCTTGCAAGTCTTAGAAAAAGTATCCGTACGAGGAGGAGGAGGGGGAGGAGGAAGATCGGGAGCTACAGTTGGAGGAGGGACATTTGCTGGACCCGCAGTGGCGACCCTAGCCTCCATCAATCTCCTATACCATACTGGTATCGTCACACCCTCCGGAAAGTTAAGATCTTCAGCCATGCTGAAACGAAAATGGAAAGATTCAAAATGGAGAATTTGAAAGATAAAGATATGGCTATTGGGGATTATGCTTTTCTTTCAAAAACTTTTCTCTTTAAAGACATGTTTTTGAAAATATTTCTTCCAAAAATGTTTTTAGAAAAATATTTTTCAAAAAAAAATTATCTGTTCCTGTAACCTTCGCTCTGATACCACGTGTAACACCCCACACCCGCTAAGGTCACTCACTAAGGGAATGCCTTAGCTTCGGTGGAGTATTTAAGTGAATATAGAACTAAAAAATTACAACAAGACAGATATAAGTAATACTTGAAATTTAAAACATCATTTCATTGCAGCAGAAGATAAACATGTTTAGTTACATCTCAAAAACCAACAAGAGTCAAGTACAAAATATCCATCTCGTTAAAACATAAGTACATAATCCCACTACATACTAATAGCCATAATAGAAAAGATAACCGAGCTTTTCTTCAAGAGTCCAAGCTCCAAAAGATAGATAAAGCAATCTGATCAAAGCCCACTAGTGCTAGGCCCACTCTGAGAACCTAAGGGTTGGGGAAAAAGATAAAAACAACGGGGTCAGACATAAGTCTGAGTGAGCCCTATAACCTTAACAATACAATCATTAAAGTAATTAGGGTATGATATAAACTTGGCACGGGATGACTGGGGATAAATGACTACACTAAGTAGCCAACTAGACATAAGGTGAACTAAGATAACGGTAAAGACGCATCTACCCACCCAAGGATAATTACTAACTGCACCACACCAGTCATTCCTACTTAAAGGTTGATCCCACCCAAGGACTTAGAGAATTTACCCAGTAGTTTCGTGTACCGCCAGCTGACTACATAGGTGCCGTCTGCCCCTATCTCCACTAGGTGTACCCACTACTCCCAAGCGATCGGCTCCATACCGTAGATACCCGTGCTGGCCCCACAATGGGGTGTATCACTCCCCAAAGTGGCAACCCGATACAACAAATGGTGCACGGCTTATACCTACACGATGCAACAACGTCTTACCTACCAGCCCGGGTCCACACACGCATATGAAACCCGTTGGACTCGCGTTGCCACCGCTACCCCGTTTTGGCCTCTTATAATCAAGCCCAGTACGCGTGTCCCGTCCTCGACATGGGTCGAGCCCAATAAGATACATATGGGTTACTGGTTGAAATGGGCCCCCACAAGCTACCACCTATGCTTGTCAATTTATCTAGTGCATCCCACTTAACCTTTAATCATGTTTAATTACATGTTTCCACTTGGTTAAGTCATCTAATCGTATTTTCTATTGCCACCCAAGGCAACCCACTAGATTTCCTCATGCCACCCAAGGCACTTACTTGATTTCCACATGCCACCCAAGGCACCCACTTAACCCCTCATGCCCACTACATGCTTATCTGGTTAAGTGTTTCTTAATTGATTAAGAACGTAACCGTTGTAAAGACCTCTCACATTAGACTATCTTTTATGGCAGCTGGATTTGCCGGTTGGGTCCGGGAAGCCTTACGCCATAACCGAGTCTAACCTCGTGTCACTACACTTGTCACGTATATAGTTTGTGCCTAAGACCTCTCACATTGGGCCAATCATTTGTAGCCGCTGGATTTGCCGGTCGGTTCCGGGCAGTCTTATGCTACAAAAGGGTCCAACCTCATGTCTTAGTCGATTAATTACACCTAATTAATCACCCCCGAATTAATTTTCCCTAATTAATTCCAATTTTAACGATGTACATAATTGACTCAATTATGTCCATCACTTTATGGTATGCATAATCATACCAATTTCACACCATTTCATTAACATGTATATTAACCCCATCGTTCCCCACGTAATTCGCTAACATGACATAAAAGGGAAGATTCATCATAAATATAATGGGTTCAACTTGCATAGCATTAGCATCAACATGGGTTTAAAGGTGTCAACATGCATATAGCATCAACCCAACTAGCATAAATAATCAACCCAAACTTGCATGAATCACATATGTCATAAGGAGGTTAACTTGCATAAGTTATTTATGTCATACAAAGGGGTAAACTTGCATATGTATGTATGACATACAAAGGGGTTAACTTGCATATGTATGCATATCATTCTAAGGTGTAAACTTGCACATGTTACTTGCATATCATCAAACACCAAACTTGCATAACATGTCATATGTGAACTTGCATATAATCATACACCAAACTTGCATAACATATCATATATGAACTTGCATATAATCATACACCAAACTTGCATATCATGGTGTCATAATGGATCAATGTTTCTCATATGACTTGCATAACTTGCATAACATCACAAACACATAGCATACGACTTGCATAACTTGCATAACACCATGAACATGTAGCATATGACTTGCATAACTTGCATAACATCATGAACATGTAGCATATGACTTGCATAACTTGCATAGCATCATTAACACATAGCATATAACTTGCATAACATGCATAACATCATTAACACATAGCATATAACTTGCATAACATGCATAACATCATTAATACATAGCATATAACATGCATAACATCATTAATACATAGCATATAACTTGCATAACATGCATTGATCCACATTCATACCATAACCTCATTATATCCTATCATAATCATTTCAATAATTGGTCATTAAGGCTATAGAAAACTCACAACTTGTTGATTAGCACTCCTAAGAAGAAGATTAAGTTGTTAGAGTTGATTAGAGATTGATTTGAGATGCTATCTTCTTCTACAAATTGATGGAGGCTCCTTCAAGTTGCATTTTGACGGCATGACGGCATTGTATCTATTTTTAGTATGAATTGGGGTAGTCTTAGGGTGTATTTATAGAGTAGTTAGGTGTTTTAGGCCCTTAGATTAACCCTAAATCAGATTAGAGCCGTCAGATCACGTCCTAGCCACCAAAACACAGCCCAAAAGCCAAACTGATGCACCCAGGTCACCTAGGCTCGACCAGGGAGGTCGACCTCCAGGTCGACACTAGGGTCGACTCCCCAGTCGACCTGGTGGGCAGGTCGACTCCCCAGTCGACCCCCAGGTCGACTCCCTGGGTCTGGCGGGAATTTTCCCGCCACTTCTGAAATTTGAAATTTCTGTTTTTAAATCTGTTTTTAAATTTTCTAAAACTTCTTCGGGACATATCTGGGTCATACGGACTCCGATTTTCGAAAACTTAGACTCTATTTCGCGTATTTTTCCGAGACGAACGCAATGGCATAGCCCGTTTCCCCTGATTCAGATTTTTAAATTTAATTCTGCCCTGTTTTATATTATAGCAAGTTATTCAACATACGGGGTGTTACACTTGTCATAGCCGGCTGCTCTTTCAATTCAGTAGCATGCCGATGGGTTAGGCAGAGATATAACGCAGAACACCTTAGTCCATTTCAGACAAAAATTTTGACCAAAAATGGAAAATGAACATGTGCAAAGATTTGGTTTCAAACTAGGCTTAATATTTGCACATGTTTGATGTGAGATTTTTGCCTGCCACCACAAAGATTTGTGCAATTCCGATTCAAAGATTTTGTTTTTCCTCCTATCAAGATATACGCCTATAATGGTGCCAAAATGTTTAAATGTGTAGATTTGCACATGTTGTTTACTACAAGAATTTTCCAGGCCAAGATATGGAAAATTTTATAGAAATTTAGACTATGATGTGCAAATGATGTGAACACAGTTGGCGTGATTTGTAAACATTTTGATTAGAATTGAAAATGACGTAAAAACAATGATCATATTACTTAACGCGCAATTAGCATTGTTACCGTCCGACGTTTATAGCTCATATACACTATATAATTCAAAACGAACTCAAATAAATCCGTTTATAATCCCAAATCATATAATATTGACTATTTCGAAATTAAACTATTATTATTTATATAATAAAATATTCAAAATTATTAAATTAAATTCAAAATAATATTAAGCCATATTTAAATATTAAATAAAACGATTATAAATCTCGTTCGTTACACTAAATAATCTCATTTTCCCCTTAGATCCATTTCCTTAGACCCATCTCCTGTGTTGACGAAAAATATCATTAACATATTGGCACTAGAAGGTGGGCTTGAACCTCCGACCTTATGGTTAAGGGCCACAAATATAACTGTGTTGTTCCGTCCCAGATTGGACTAAGCTTTGAAGGAGCGAGATTATAGGAAAAAGCTCGCAACAAGAATCTTCTGGATCTCAAATGACAATGTTAGGTACTACTAACCCAAGAGTGACGGAAGAACAAAGGTTAAGGATGGAAGCTTTGGGAGTAGTCAAGTGGAAAAAGGAAGTGGAACGATACGATCCTGATTATTGGAACAACAATTTCTCCTACTTAGGACAAATCCCAACTTTCCCCCTAAATGGTTCTACATTGAGAAAGTATGACCCACTCTCTCGTATAAGAAAAGCCATCCATGAACAAGCCAAAGGAATGGTATTCGAATAAGGAATAATGAAGAATTTTAATAGTTTTGCTTCCAAATGGACTGAAAAGATGGTACATCAATCTCAATACACCCTGAAAAGAAGAAACAAGGATATGGATGAAGCAATAAGGTCAAGTGGTAAAAGGGCTAAAATTCCACTGAAGGAAAAGGACTTTACATCAAGATTACCTAATGGATATCACCTTACCACCTCAATGGAAAATATCTACTTCCTAACCAAACATGAGCTTAACTTTTAGCCATCCACAAGGAAGAAGCCCAAGTACGAAAGAAAATTGGGAGGGGCCTTACTACAACTATCATATGATGAATGGACATGAAACCAACCACTGCAGAATTCTTGAAGGGATGATTATCAAGTTCTTTAATCAACTTCAGTTACAAGACTTTGTAAAAGAGTCAAACTAAGATCAACGAAAGTCCTTTGGAAAAAGGATTATCTACATAAGCTAAGGGTATGGGAACCCACTCAATCTTTTAAAAAAAATAGGAAATATAACAAATGGAATAAAACCCTGTCATCGCCAAGTTGGCCGGGTCAAGGCACCCCTCGGAGGGGGTGATGTGTAAGCCTTTACCATTGTCCAAATTAGAAAGGACCGGGTTAAAGCATCGAAAGCTTAAGCCTCTGGTCCACGCCATAAATGGTCGGGATGGAGCATCTAAATAGCAAGCCCTACCTCTGCTCGTAGAAGAGTATGCCCTACCTCTGCTACGAACTAAGCACATCCTACCTCTGCTCGCAGAAGAGCACGTCCTACCTCTGCATATGTTCCTCGTATCCTGCAAAAGGGAACGAACAAGCACGCCCTGCCTCTGCTTGCAAAAGTGCATGCTCTGCCTTTGCTTTGACTAAGTACGTCCTGCCTCTTCTCGCAGGAGAGCACGCTCTACCTCTACTTATGTATCCTCCCACAGAAGGGAGCAAAAGCCCAGAGAGTGACTCACAAAGCACGTACATTCTCTGCTTTGATATTCAAAATCCCAGAGAGTGACACACGAAGCACGTACATCCTTTGATTCATGAATCAAACCCAACGTGAGGTAACAAAACTAATTGCCAGAAGATGTTTTCTGGTCTTCCATTCTTAATACCCAAATTTGGGTTGAAATGGGACTTCTCTTAAATACCTGAATCTGGGTTGGATTAGACTTCTATTAAATGCCAGAAGTAGATTTCTGGACTTCTATCAGATAACCTAAATCGGGTTTAGTTCAGGACTTCTATTATTATCGGGGGTGGATTCCCAGACTTCTTTCAAATACCTTAATCCGGAAAAGGGACTGAAGCCCCTAATTATTGCCAGAAGGAGCGTTCTAGTCATCTCTTACTAATACCCTATTCTAGATTACAAGAATCTTATTCTTAATCCTGAAGGAAGGGATCAACTATAAGTACTCATAATAACGACTTAGCTCTACTACTTACAAGCCTTCAAACAAAGATTGTGATCTTCCATTTTGCTCGAGGAGATTTCTTAAACTCGTTAAATAGAAATTGCTACTATTTATAAGAAATATGGGTAAAAAATCACATGCAAAATAATATGTATTATATTTATGAATTCATTCACAAAGTCATGTCATAAACTATTCAAAATAAAGTTAAGCATTAATGACACCTAATATAGAATTCTATGTTTCCCGCTTTCGGGTAAATGGGGAATAAAAGTATGACGAAGCGCGATGCAAAGAATTCATTGATCTTCTGCCACTTTTCCATAATTTTAGTAAGGTCGTCTAAAGGTTCAATTTGAAGTTTCAAAGCACGATTATAAGCTCTACCCATGGCTCGAAGAGTCTTATTTTCTTTCTCCAAACTGAGAGCACTTTTTCTAAGGCATGCTTTTCTCCTCATAATTACTTATGTAACAGCCTGCATTTTATGTATCGGAAGATTGTAAAAAAAAAAATCCTCGAGGGTTGGGTCATTCTCATATTTTAATATGTTTCTTATGGGGATGAGAGACATGTCCATAATTTTTCCCGATTTTAATTGTAACCATTTTACCTCGGTCAGTCTTGTACATGGCATAACTTTTGACTGGGGTCGAATCAGAGGGTGAGATATGTGCCATTGGAAAGGAGTGGATGGTTGCCTTTCTGTGGAGTGGTTACATTAAAGATTTGGCTCAGCGGTTTGGGAGAAATCGCTGTTTTAAGGTTTTTCAGTTGGTTGTTCAGGTTTGGAGAGCCACAATGGGCTGATTTGGGAAGGCCCGTTGGTGGGCTATTGGAAGGGTATAAATAGGGGGTAAGGGATATGGGAAATGGTTTTAGTTTTCCATTCTCTCATTTGGTTCCTTGTGCTCCTCCTTCCTCTAACACCTTTCCACCATTAAAAATCGTAATCCAAGGAGGGAAATCATATATCTATACCATTGCAGGCTAGATCTACATCAATTGAGGCAAGGATTCATAGGATTAAGGTGTTCGGTGCGAAGTGCTTGCTGTCCGTATTCATTTTCCTTTGATTTTTTGCTTGTTTGGGAGAATTGGTGAGTGATTTACATCTTTCACATGGATGCAATGAAGTATATGAATGTTTGATCATGTTTTTCATCATATTTAAGTGTCTTCTCATAAATCTATTTCCCTATAAGTCCATTTTCATATTAATCACCGTATGATCTGATTTAGCAAGTTTAGATAAGTAATTTCTATGATATTTCATGTGAATGTGCAAGTTAAATCCATGATTTTATTCATATGTACATTTATGGTGATTTTGGTGAATTTTACATTATTATTGATGGAATTGACATATTGGTGTTATTATTGATTTCATATCATGCTTGTGATCATATTGGATGAGTTGGTTTTGTCGAACGAATCGTTTTGGCGAAGTTTTGGTCGAAATTGGAGTTGCATTGGAGGATGCAGGTTTTGGGTCGAACATGGTGTGGGTCGGTCGAACCATGGAAGGATTTCTTGGAGGAGAAGAAACGGGCAGGGTCAGTCTTCCTATGGGTCGGTCATGTATGGGGAGACTGGACCAGGGTCGGTCACTGATGAGGGTCGGTCGGTTTTATCCGGGTCGGTTGGACTTGGTGATGAAGGCCTAGATGAGCAGGGTCGGTCGAGTAGGATCGGCCGAACAGGGTCATTTTCTGAAAAATCATAATTTTCAGGTACGACTCAGATTTGATAGGCTCGGTGATGGCGAGACTTTGAAGTAAATTCAAGTAGGAAGGCTCGAAGTGTTGAAAGGTGTTCGTTGATCGGTATAGAACAATAAATGAGGTGATAACTCAAAGGTCGTGAGTTAGTGGATAATGGTTGCTCGAGAAGGTTGCTTGAGCTATGAAAAGTCATCGAGTTGGATGACTAGAGATGAGAAGGCTGAGAGATTATCGTTGTCGTAAGTTCTAGCAGCCTCATAGCAGGGGTACGATAGGGCACCTAAAAGACCGGTTGTAGGTCAAGTACCCTGGGTATCGTTGAAAGGCCTAGTTGTCAAGGTTGGACATGCATACGTATCATTGAAAGGCATATGGAGTTTATGCTAGAACTGGGGTTACCATTAGCCCTTGACATAAGGCAAGGTTGGCCATCATATGATTAACGATGGTTTCAAAGCAGGATTGGCGGTGATAGCCAGAGTCAGTCATGGATGATTGGTTGTTCTGTTTGTACCGTCTCATGTAGGTCATCCAACGTTGAAGGAGATATTCCTTGAGTGCTTGTCTGATATTGGTTTAGGCCTTTGGGGCTTGTGCTTGAGGGATGTTGAATTCGATTTGGATGGTTTACATGAGATACATATAATCTGGATGTTATGAGTGCTTTACCATGATTGAATGAGTGTTCTGGTTTCCATGGATGAATGGTTGAATTGCTTAATGTAAAGGCTGTCACTGTCCGATAAGGGGAAGATGGGAGTTAAGTTCTTCTCTGGTGTACGATAGATTGGTTTGTTATTCTACCTATTCTCATATACTTTATTGTTAAAGTTTTTTAGTTGTTTTATCGCTCACTAAGACTGTTGTCTGACTTAAGGTTTTATGTTTTCTCTCATTACCTTGGGTTATTCATCTGGTTGTGGATGGGCAGACTAAGTAGCAGGTTACAGGTTATTAGTGAGGACGATGATGATGTGCGGAGGCAAGCAAGAGGCTAGCGTACCAGTTTTATTACTATGTAGTATTTATATTTCCGTTGTTGAGTGCTCTATGAGGGTTGTAGTGAGGCCATATGTAAAAACTTTGGTATTCGTTGGATAACCTTTCATGATGTTGTGAAATTTTGAAAAGTTTGCTATATGATGCTTCATTACTATTACTTGTTGTATAAGTTCTATTATATTTTATCCTTGCGCTGTGAGTTCTACGACAGGTTCTGCTTGTGTTTACCTACTCTGATGATCTTCCATAGCTGCCTAGCACACCTTTCAACGCATTATTTCTCTTGTTTAGTGCATGGTTTATGGGCGGTCGTCATAGTTTAACTTTGGATACATAGTAATCAATGCATCGGAGAGTGTCCTCGTTATACTTCCTGTCATAAAAACCTTTTATATCGGCTTTAATATTTGGCACCATTTGCTAACAGTAGAATCATCTAACCCAGGAGTAGGGTTCTTTGCGTAATCTTCTATTTCAAACTTTGAAGCCTCGAGTTTGGCCGTAATTTGTAGAGACCTAGATGCAAAAATATCGGTGGAACACCCAAATACAAATTCCCAAGTATTGCAATTTGTTAATGCATTGTTGCATTCAAATTCTAAGTCAGCAATTTGACGATGTAGTTCGTCTACTTCTTTATCAAAATCAATGGAGGGATTCGTTTTTTATTTCTCTCTTTAGCTCAAGCATAGTTCTATTCTTTTGCCTTATATGGTTCTTCAAAATATTCACTTGCTCATTCAAATACTTCATAATCGACTTCTGAGATAAAATGGACTCATCGCTAGTATGGACAGAAGGATCTTCTAGAATGTTTTTCTCATCAATATTTTAAAATACAACCTTCCTAGTAAAGGAAGGAAGATCTCTGGTTTGGAATTCCTATATTACAAACAAATAAATTGTCACTTACATGATTTTCTTTCAAAAGGGAGTAGTAATAGTAAATCGTATTTCTAATCATTCAAATGGGGGATCAATACATATGTTACCCAAAGTTCATCCGAATAAGATTTAACTATAAAGATTACATTATTTAGTAATTTCCTTCAATATATTTATTATCCATGTTGCATATCATCTTTGCTTGGTGAGCTCTAAGTTTCCTTAATGTCTCCTCTCTATCATCAACCAAGAAGTTAAAAGGGAGCTGGGGATACTTCATGTAAATATACTTAAGATCTTTCAAAAAACGTTCTCTCCTGGACTTACAAGGTAATTTTGTGAGAAACTCTCCCCTCAACCTAGATAATGAATGTAAATCGTCCTTGGGAATGATGTCATTAGTAATAACAAGGCTCTGTTGTAAGGTGAAAAGAAGAACAATGGTTATAAGTAATAGGGGGACACACCCAGAAGCATATGACTATGGCATCATGAGTTACAAATACTAGCTGTTCCAAGACACCGTAAACTAATCAAAAGTGGGAAGGGAAGTATCACAGATGCCAAATCTTCTTCCTCCTCATCATCAGTCTTCAAAACATCTGGCAAATCATTGATGTACAAAAGATCCTAGAGTTTCGTCTTGTCTCTCTTTGGAACCTCAATTCCTTGTTTGGCCAAGTTCATTCTCTCCATAACTCTACTCCGAACGAAAGAGTGGATAGAAGGGAAGTCTATACCTGAAGCTTTTTGAAGTTATCACAATAAGTTAGCAAGAGGGTGTCTTTGTAGTATTCTATTGCCACGCTCGAAAAGATGTGTCTCCAGAAATGAATAAATCTTGTTTTGAGCTTCATAAACAACCCGTCTGGAGTTACCAAGTGCATCATCCTTTACTCTCTACTGCTTGGTATGCTTGGATAGCACACTCACCCTCTCACTCTCTAAAGCCAAAACCTTACTAGACAAAAGATTCTTGGATTCCCTTTCTCTTTCAAGACATATTTTTAGCCATTCGCATTCCGTATCACTTTTCGCCATAGTTAAGCCATGAATCTTGGACTCATTAACAACTTTTTCCTATTTAAGTTTATTCACTTCAGAGGATGATTAAGCAATCACCGTGCGAGGAGAGTACCAACCTTTGGATACCTAAAACAGAATGAGAGCGTATTAGTCCATGTATGGGGATGAGGAAGTAGAAGGGAAATCGGAAAGGACAAAAGACAAACCAAAAGCAGTTGCTTTATGAGGTAATGATAGAAATTTGACTAGCCCAAGGAAGAAGGCATTGGCATTCTAGGGATTTCAACAGAAGGAAGGACGGATTTCACCATTCTTTCAAAGTCAGAAATTGGTAAAAGAAATCTTGAAGAATCATTATAGTAAGGGGGAAGAGAAGAGGTCAGCTCATGTTCCCTCGAATCCAAGGCTTCTTATGGATCAGACAATAGAAGGCCAGTAATAAAGTCGCTTCTTGTGGTCTTGGTTTGATAAGAATCCATGTTAGGAGTAGTATCAACGGAAGGAGCAAAGGGATCAAGCGATGGCTGACCAATAGGCGAAATAACAACCTCTTTATTGGAAAGGGGGATACCATAATATCACTTTGGTGTCTCTTGGAGGGACTGTATTCAATGGCCGAAGCAAGTCTTTTTAAATCACTAGAGCGAGTAGAAGCAACCAAGGTAGTCGACTGGTTAGCATTCTGGGTAGCGGAACACAAGGAAGGACGCGAAGAAAGGTTGGAACCTAAGATGAAAGTTTACAACCTCTTTTGATAAAATAGTCTTACCTGAGGAACCCGAAAATAATGGCGATGAAAGATTAAAATCATCAGAGCAGGGAGGAAAACTCATAGCACCTGGAGAATGAAAAGGAGGTTGTCCTAGAATCTTCCGCCCAGGAGGTCGTGTTTGCGGAGATTGTGCAGACTCAATAAGACAAAACATCATCCCAATTCTTTAGATACTTTTCCAAGAACGTCAACAACTTGGATATCCTTTGCCCCTAAATTCTTCTACTTAGATATAAGAGCTGGAAAGAAATGATGATTGATGAGAGGCGGTAGGGAGATAAAAAAAATTAAGAAGAAGATAAGCAACTTACAAGGACTGATGAAAGTTTCTGATATACCAGAAGGACACCTAATATAGAAGAACTGGTTTTCCCAATCCCTAGACTTATTGATGGGATCACTAATCTACTTCTTCGCAGGGCTAGGCCGGAGAATAAACTAGTCTGACCTTTCAGCCAGGCGGAGCAGAAACGCAAAAGATCAGTATTAAGGTAGGATTGACCCAACTCAAGCGCTACGATTTCCAAGCATAAAAGGAGGGTATATTTGTTCGGTGAAAGTTGAAAAAAAGCGCCCCCCAAATGGCGTAGAAATCTAGATACAAACTCTGGGAAAGGTGGTGGAGTATGCAAAGTACCCCTCTGGAGTATTTTAAATGGTATCTTGAGGAGAGGCAGGAACGACATCAACACCAGTCATATCAAAACCCTGAAGGATAGCCTTCACCTCCCCTTAGGAATTAATAAAAGAACGTTGTGGGATGGGTGTCCTCTTCATATGAGACGTAGTAGATTTACCCGGCATGGAAAGGCTATCCTTATGTTCCCCAGACATGATGATGCCATGTGATATCATGCATAACATATATATTAGTACATTTTCTCTTACATAAGCATGCACATAACGTATATAAGTGGGCAAACAACATAAAACATGCTAATACTAGACACTCGAACTATAGAAACATCAAACCGATCATAAGAATTAATCTTGGAAATGTGTATACATGAATCATGTACACTTAGAAAAAATTAAATCTTTAGTGATGATAGAATTAATTATCCCGACACCAAAACTAAAAGGGGGAACAACATGTGTTGGAAAAATTAGACTTCAGAGAGTGCCTGGTAACGGTTTAGCCGAAACCAAGTAACCTATTATCAGCACCAAAGGCCTAATTGGTCCTCAGATCTGGTACAAGAGAAGTCAAAACCACAATCTTCTAGCATTAAGTTTTCGAACTTTACCGAAAATCGAAAGGGAACAAAACTTAAGAAGCCCTCTCGGGTTGGTCCCATACCCACTAGTTCGAAAGCTAAATAAATACGAAAAATCAATGTCGGTAAAGTCAAGAACAAGATGAATCGATAACAGTGGTGTTGAGTTCACTTGTCCCGGAAGCATACCATTTTACTTGGTAATAAAATTAACTTTTCGCATATAATTTTGCATTCTAAACCCCAAAAATAAAGTGAGAAAATAGGTAACTCGTTTGACCACCATTAATCAATATCTAAGCTATCATCACTGTCTAGCCCGTACTAGAGCATGAAAACCCTAGTCGATTTCCTAATCAGTCTAAAAGCATGATTTAGATTTCAATTTATAATCGAAATAGAAATACTTACAAGAGGAGGAAAATGGGGAAGAAGAAGAAAGAATATTGATGTTAAAGTAACCCTTGAATCTCAACCATACAAGCAAGAGCAAATCAGTGGATCAGATTGAAGGATACCAAAAGACGGGAAGTCGAAGTACAAGAGAAAAGTCAGAATTTTGACTTGGAAAGTCGAAATTACCCCTTCACAAAGGGGGAAATGTTACAACTAAAATCCAACACCGCAGCAGGCTATCGGTAAAGGGGTATCGAACCGTCACCAGATTAAGGGAATGATCTGAGAGCATAAACCCGGCACCAAAGTAAAACCGAAAGCGTAAGAGAAACAATGGTGACAATAAAACCGTCACCATCCTGGAGGTGGAGGGCTTAAAACTGGCAAGAAAAAGGGATACCGACAGGGTAGTTCCGAAACAGAAGACAAATAATGTGAAATCAATTCCGGAAGTCAGTCACCTCAAACCGGAAGCAATTAGAAAGAAAGAGCGATAACACATGATCTGAGGCCAAAGACTTGACAAGAAACAAAGCAAAGCAAAGGGATCTGAAAGGGATATTAGCATTAATTCACTTAATGAGGAAACAAAAGGAGATAAAAGAATATAAAAGAACAAAAGGCCAAAACATAAGCATCCCGAAGGCTAGCTACCGGACTCAAAGCTTGTCGGCTACCTAAAAGAAACTTCAACAAGAAGTACACTAAAAGAACCCTTCCGGAAGACCAAAAACCAAGGTTCACCGAGAGCAAGCCAAAATCTCTGAGAAGAAGAGCTATCCTCACTAACATGCTTAATGTCGATACCAAAAGGGATGACGACTCCAGGAACGTGAGTGATCAATGCTCGAAGGCAAACGTCGTGAAGACTTACAGACAAGACCAAAAGCTTATCTCCGAAAGATGGAGGCTGTAACTGATACCATTAATACCAAAAGGCTTGGTATCAATACAGAAGATAAAAACAACTTCAACGAGAAGCTCCAAGGACTGGAACCATCTTTCCAAAATCTAAGACCGACACACTAAAGACTATGTCATGTCTCTCAACGACAACCGAGACCCAGCAACCGAAACCGAAAGATGAAAAGCGGTCGACATGCATCTGTTGCACCCGAAAGAGGCCTTTGCTGACCCAATGTCAAAAGGGGTTCTAATTTGTCTATAAATATGACCCCAGGGGGTCACATTTTTGAAATCAAATTCTCAATTCTCAATCTTGTACTCTTTTCTTCTAGAGTAAATCCTAATTTCTAAATTGATTTGGGGATTTCCTTTATAAACACTTGCATACTCAAATCAATGAGCAATAAAGAGTGGATCGATACTTAGTGTAATTTTCACGAGTTGTTTAACTTCTTCTGTAACATGTTACCTTGTGCTTCCTACACAACAAAGGGTTCTTACCTAAGTCCTAACCCTTCCTCAAGATTATTGAAACCCCCCTTTTCACTAGCCATTTATCCCAAGATAACTATTGGTTCTAAAGTATCGTAACGGTGATACTCACTCCTTGAGGGAAGAGTAACAAATCTTCGAACTTAAGACCTTAATATCTAGGAAATGGTGAACTAACTCAAGTTCGTAGGAACTAAATAATTCCATTTTCCCCTTAGGTCCATTTCCTTAGACCTATCTCTCATGTTGACGAAAAATATCGTAAACAAGAGTTATGTTAGAAAGCCTAGAAAACCAGGCCTTGAAAGTGTGGCTTTAACTGGAATCCACGAAGGAACGTTTATTCTATAAACATTATTAACTTTGAACTATTTATTTCTGTCTCCTGACAATTTGCTCTAAATATTTTCAGGTCTTCTAGCATTTTTGGTTACATAAACATGGAAGCTATGTAAAAATATACTTTTTTGTAAGTCTAAAACGAGGTCTAAGTTAGAGTTAAGTTTTTTCTGTCAGTCTTATTTAAAAATTTATGCTTTTCTTAACCTACTGCTCTTTCTCAGTAACTCATGTGGTCTACTACATTAGTGGACCTACCGTTATGGATTATGCTATCATGTATACTCATTAAAACAACAAAATATTTGAGGATTGTCCGAAAAATGTCTCCAATGTAACTGGACTAGGCCAATACGTAACTAAAATACCCATTCCAAAAGCTCTTCAGCAAAAAACGATCCAGTATACATAGTACATTATGTAAAAAGGACCAGTGATGAATGTAAGAAGCAAGCAATGATATCGACCCTTTTCCGTAAGCAAGTTTCAGTAACAAGTCACAAACAATAATAGTTATAAAACACATATCAACTAGATAAATTATTATTATTAGTACAAATGTAGAGATCACATGCAAATTATATGAATTAATGGGAGACATGTTGCTAATGACTAGAACGAAGATGATGTCTGTGCCTGACCATAAGTCGTTTTCTAAGCGTAAAAAACAATCCACATATCGCTTAATTAGGTGGTACCACAACACAAGAGAGGAGCTGGTATCGAGACGTACTCTAATATTTTTTATATTAATTTATTTCCACTATATATGTTGTTTGTATCAGTTATTGTATAAACAGATTGTTATGACTATATATGTTGATTTATTGTGTACTCTGATGATTAATGTATGTATATATACAATTTGCCTCTTGTGTAAAGAATATTGGTATATTATATTTTATTCATTCTGATGTAAGATTCTGATCATTCTTGATTCTGGTGTGTTTATGTTCTTCTTCTTCTATTATAACCTTTCTTTCTTCTTTCTCACCCTCTAACTTCTTTCTTCTAACTTTCTGGGTTTTTGGTACTTGAGTTTGGGCACGTGAATATAGAGGATGTAATAATGTTGAAATTCAAGGATCGAATTTCTCGAGATGTTACAAATTAGATATTCGTGAGTAGCAGCAAAAGAAAAGGCGTGGCCAAGCCTCATCGTTCCAGCATCGAGTAGGGGCTTGGCCTCCTTTTTATATTAAAAGTACCAGGGTTAAATGGCAAACAGAAAACTGTTTAGTCCTTAAATTATTTTCGTTTTGCTATTTAAGGATATTTTTTAATATAGACCGTCCCCGTAGAATTCAGCCGAGACATTTCGAGCCAACTTCTATAGAAAAAATGGCTGCCCCTTTCTAACCCTAATTTCTCAAAATAATTAAATCCAAATTCAACAAATTATCTTCCTATCCAATCCTACTTCCTCAGCAATATATACACCATTTGCATTCAAAACAAACCAATCTTTGTGTAAGAAGTTTTTGGGTTTTGAAAAAGTTGAAGTTTAATTTTTGAAAATGGAGAATCCAAATATTAAATGGTATATCTCCACATCTGTAATTCATAGAAGAAAATCATCAAGGAGGAATCAGCAAGCCTTTGACGGCGATGAGGGCGGAATTGGGGTTAATGTATACGAGATGATTTCTACGAATTTTCATTTTAGGTCGATTACGAGGATACATCGTATTTTTAATGAAGGGAAAGAGCTTACGGTAATCGTTTTTTGTTGTTGTACTTCTTATCAAAGCTATTTTTTTAATAATTGACTAATTTACATAAAATCAGTTTTATAAATAGAATCGTGATAAAATGAGATTTCTTGGAGCTTTCACTACAGTGTTGAAATGGTGGAAAAACTTAATGTTCATCCTCAAGTTAGAGACCCATATTAAAAAAAATTGGTAGATTCATGGATATTGAGTTGAAACTCTAATAATAGATGTATTCATGCTATAGTTGATCGATGATGGTCGACCACACATATATTTTTAATTCCAAATGCTGAGGTCGGTTTTACACCACTGGATTCTACTCTGCTGACATCCATACTCGTTGGAATGTACACACGTAGTATACCATATAACGAGAATTGGAGTGTGTTAGGCAATGCAGTCAATTCTTACAACTTATAGAGAAAGATATTAAGATCGGTAATGTTGATATATCTCGTCTTGCGAAATATTTTGCTGAGAACTACATTGTTTCCAATTCTAATAATCTTGATCATATTGCTCGTATATTTGAGCTATACATGATGAACTTTGTTTTTACGACAACTAATGATACAATCAGTCTTGGATACTTATAGGCCATAAATGATTTTGAGATTGCTCAGTAATATGATTGGGGTTCAGCTATTTCGAGATATTTATATCAGAGTTTGAATTTAGTCGTGTTAAAGGGAGGTCACCTAACTAGATTATCAAGTTATTGCAGGTATATTAACTCATGGTGCAACTGAATTATTATATCCTAATTGCTTGATTATTCAATTATGTAATGATTAAATCTTGTAATTTGCAGTATTCGTTCTTCAAATATATGACCGTTTGTGGTTTTATCATAAAAGAGTTTGTGAAACAAACTGCTTATTCTAGATTAAAAGCATGAGAGAAAGGTAATAGAGTCAAGACCCATGATACGTCAGTCCATCTCTTCTCTAGTACACGTTATCATATAGATCATCGACAGGCATGTCATATAAATTGGAATCAGTGGAACAACTCAAATGCAGCTGCTTATGTTGAAGTTGTACATGCATGAAACTTGTTTATGAAACGCTTGCCACTTCTTGTTCCCCGGGAAAGTTTTATGAGTTGTTCTAGCCGAAAGTCGCTATGACAGTTGGCTAGTATTATGGTTATCCCTTTAGATCCTCCTCTGCAAATGATACAAAGAATGACCCATGGTTCGTATGTGGAAATGCAACATGAGTTGTACCTAGATGATTGCCAACAATATATCCATCAAGGGCAGGACATAAACTACGGCACATATTGAAGGTCAATTTCTAATGATGTCGGTCCTTTACTTGATGCCACTGTTCGTGTTGGTAATATGGACTATTTTGGGCAATCTGCTTTGAAGTTGGGTATTCAATCCCCCATCATCCTTTCTTCGTAAGTCAACTATGCTTCACATATCAACCCCCACAACAAACAGATTTGGAAATTGATCCTAGATGGCATATGCAGTGGACAGGGAGAGAAGCACTACCCATTCCACGTTTTCCTGACTTACCTCCAGTTCCATCCCACTACTCTATAGATACTCTGTGGGAAATGAACATGGGTATGCATCATCTGGCTCCTCAAGTATAAAAGAATAATGAAGTAGGACTGAATAGAATAAATTGGATTGAAATGATTTTGTAAGTTATCAGTCCATTATTCAATACCTCTTTTACATGCCTCGTTTAACATATTTTAGCCTAATGCCGCTTGTTTTTTTTATTGTGTGTAGAATATGGAGATTATTCGGGAACCTCTTTTATCTATTGGCACTAAAGCAATCTCTTTTATTGTGTAAAAATAATGGATATTAAAAGCGACTATAAATAACTGTTAACCTCGTTAAAATGCAGGTCAGAAAACAATGTGTTGAGACCGTCCAAGTCGTTTATATGACATGGTTCTATGTTGTTAGACACGACATGAAATATATGTCGTAGACTGCTTACATGTATATCGAGTTGTCAGCACGACATGGAGTTAAGTCGTTCAGCGCGCCATGGTGACCGCCACACTCAAGTCATAGCCCGAGTAACTTGTGCGTAAACAAGTAGCGCATGTCATTCCGCTAAAGGCAAGTCACACAGGTCATGTCGCGACTTACCATGACGTTACTATATGAAATATACCAAGCCGTGAGCATGGCATGTAACCATATCGTTATCCTTATATCGGGCCAACGACATTAGTCAAGTCGTTCGTACTGAAGATAAGACAAGCCGCATGAGGTCATGCCGCATATTACCAAATTCATACGACAGAGGTTATTCAAGTCGCCAATAACCATGTTGTTAATACATGGACATCTGAGCCAAAAGAATGAGTTTAGTCATGTTGTGAACTTCATTAAAGGAAGGCAAGTTCTCCATATCGTCACTTGTATGTGATGAAACATGTCGTGCTGATAACTTTACCATGCAAACCGCATACAGTGAATGTATTGAAGCAGGCTGAGATACATATGTGTGGGATCATAGTAGCTACAATAAGTGGATTATGTTATGTCTCCACGTGTCCATATATTTGTGGGATAATATGCAACATGTATGCAGACCATTTCTAAAAGGAAGCCACATGGAAAGATAAACGCGCATGGCAAACAAGAAGGATCGGGTCCTCGACATTATTTAAATAAAGTCTTCATGTCGCATGCCCATTCAAGTCATTGATATTCATGTCGTGGACGTAAAGAAAACAAAGGAAGGGGGTGCTTTACTCTACGTCGTTAGGACAGTTGTAAAGGAGATGCCACCAGCTAATGACAACTATAAAGGGGAACAACCGGTTGTACACATTTGTACATGTATCACACGACTTAGAACATCTCGTTCCAATACATATTCATTTCGCATGCACTAATGTTGCAATACTCAACCATGTTGCATGGCATCCAAGATAATCCATACCGCTAGGATTTCCATGGCGCAAGTGGCGAACCAGCTGTGTGACAGCTGTAAAGTGATTTTTCCAACTGTATACCAATATTTACGAGTGTGCCACTACCCCTAAAACACTTTTATAAATACCCACATGCATTATACTTAGTGGGGGACCAAAAAATTCTACCCTGAAGGACTGCTGAATCATTTCTCCAATACTTCAAGCTCATTCCAACCTCCATTAATGGCTTCTCATGATCAATACATCTTCCTCCAACGCCTAGTTGATCAAATCTTCTCTAATATCCATTAGAGATCCATTCAAGCTCCATTCAAGTTCTCTCCTACCGCCACTAATCCACCTCTAAGCTTCGATTCACATCTCAACCACCATGGATTCATCAATGATCCTCTAAGTGCTCAAACCGTGGAATATATAGTCCCGCGCTCATCGCATTCATAAGGATCCAACCGTTTTCACATTGGATTAGAGAGAATCAAGTCATTAAAGAGAGTAAAGTGAGGAAAATCATTGTCTAAAGAGAGAATGAGCGAAAATAGAAGAGAGATGTATCTTGTAATATATTATACCATAATAGAAACACTCTTCAAAGTGGACGTAGGTCTAACCATTTGGTGAAGTGCACCAAGTGCACCTTTGGTGTTGTAGACCAATTTTGGTTTCAACATTTGGCACCCACCGTGGGGCCACGTTCACACTTCCTTCTCTCACACTTCTCTCAAGTTTAAGAGCCTTACATTGAAGTTCTAAGCCTATTGAAGTTCTAAGCCTACTTCTACCATAGATTCTACAAGTCTAAGATCTAGGCCAATCGACGAACTCTCTTCCAAATTCAAGTCCTTGTCCGAGATAATGGCTAAATCTAAGAAAACCGCAAGTAAAGCCATTGAGAAAACTGATAATGTTGCTAGCAATGAAGCTGCACCACTTAGAACCGCTTCAAAATTGGAGAAAACTCAATAAGTGGAGCCGACGTAACCAAAGTTGAATTAGATGCCGTCGTCACTAACTTGAGTCAACGGATGGAAGCCTCCAACAAAACTATGATGGATGCTAATAAAACATTAATGGATGCTAATCAAGCTTTAATGGATAAAATCAGTGCTCTCCTAGATGTTCAAGCGAATCCCGCTCCTCCTTCGAGAATCCATGTCAACCTTGAAGATAATGCAAATTCATAAGTCTCCGATCATCATCATAATGACAACATGGAGGGACTTGTTGACAAAGGCAATGCTAATATCGAAGACTCAAAGTTGAAAGCTAAAAACCATTCCGATCGAAATAACCGATGAGTTGCAAGTCCCGTTACGGGAGCATCGTCCCATAGTGGAGGCAAAAGACCTAGATCCTCTAATCACGATCGCTCGCCATGACGAGCATCCGGAAAAGAGATCGAAATCCGCTCTCCGGAACGACACAACTTGAAGGAATATATCGTGGATATGGTAAAGCAAATCATGGAAGATAACATGGCTCGCAAGGATAGTGGAAGGGAATGGGACTTCTCCCTCAGCAAAAATCCATTACGAAAAGGATCCACAAAGCAGAATTCCCCAAAAAGTTCACTCATCCTACTCTGCCTCCATACAATAGGACTTCTAATCCAAATCACTTCCTATATAGATATGAATGGCATATGAATGCAGCCAAAGCAACAGACGAGATCAAGTGCCTGCGCTTCCCTCTCTATCTAGAGGGTGTGGCATCATTATGGCTCACAAGGCTCCCACTCAAATCCATTGATCGATTTAACGATTTAACTCAGAAATTCAAAGAGAAGTCCAGGCTGCAAGCTATGAAGGCTAAGGACGTTATTTCTCTTACATCAATGAAATAGAATCCAGGAGAATCTGTCAAAGCTTTTCTCAAAAGATTCAATGCTACTGCGTCCGAAGTAGGGAATCCCGAGCCTCGCATGATCATAATGTCTCTAACGGCACCATAGATGAGAAGAGTGAATATAGTAGATGGATTAAATGAAAGAACCAAGCACGGTTGAGAAATTCTATAAAAAGGCCGAGGAGTATATGAGAGTCGACAATAATCTTGTACCTCTTCAGATTATTGATGCTAACTCACTTCTTGAATCTCCCAAAAATGTTACTACCCAATATAATCAGAAGAGTAATCAGGGACAGAAGCGAGCCAATGACGGGAAAGACAACAAGGCTAACAAGAAGTTTTGCTTCCACAACCCGTCAGAGCTCACCCCTCTGAGTGACACCCCGGAGAAAATTTTCTCTGCCACAAAAGATACAGAACACTATCCAGAACTACCTATGCTGAGGATCTCAAAGAAGGTTGCGAACTCTGGAAAGTTCTGTCGATTTCACAATCATCTTGGTCATGATACAAATGAATGCATGCATCTCAAAAGTTTGATTGAGGAGTTGATTCAGAAAAACAGTACAACAGATCGCGAAAAATCCGCAATCCTCAAACACTGCTTCAACTCCCCAGGGGCATGGGACATCAAGCAACTAGTTCGTTCCAAGCAACGAAGCTCCTGCTCAAACCAAAGCCAATCCGTTAGGGAATGCGGAATGGATCGTTAAGGCAAAACAAACACTAGAGGGGGGTGAATAGTGTTTGTGAGAATTTAAACAAAATCTAAAACTTATGTGTACTATGGGATGAACCAAACACCACAAAAAAAAATCACAGACACAAATTCAAACACAGATGCAAAATAAACAGAAATAATGATGCAGAAAAGGAAAGAACACACCGGATTTTATACTGGTTCGGATTGCTCCTACGTCCGGTCCTATGCAACGCTGGATTGCGCAGAGTTTTATTACTATATCCAAATCCAATTACAGCCTCCTTGATTTCACGGCTACACGGGATACCACCGATTCCAACCTCCTTGATTTCACGGATACAAGGGATACCACCGATTCTAACCTCCTTGATTTCACGGCTACAAGTGATACCACCGATTCTAACCTTTACTCAACCCAAAATTTTTTTACTCAACCCAAACAATTACAAAAAGCCCTAGAACTCTTCAATACCACTTGATTCAAAGAGAGATATGAGAATTGAGAGTAGAGAGAAGACGTTTGATCAAAACAGAATTGAATTCAGCAGAGTATAAGTGTAGAAATCATAAAAATGATTAAGAATAATTATATAATGAAAGAGGATGAAAATGAAGAAGAAGATATGTTTAAAAATTCGGTTTTAACCCCTTTTTATAGTGTATGAAAGGTTGTAATGTTTCTGAAATGTTTCAAATAGTGAAAAACACTTCCTTTCAAAATTGAAAAAGTGACAGTTATATGTCGACATGGTGTTTTTGGTATGTCGACATACCCTAGTGTATTTTTGAATTTTAAAACATTTTTCAATTGTTTTGCTATAAAATAATTCTGGAAATTCTTGAATCAAAATATAGTATTGTAAATTAATATAATAAAGTAGAAAATCATATAAAACATAAATTTAAACTATATAAATACATTTATAAAATTATAACATTATAAGGTTCCAAACTATATAAACATATAAAGTATAAGAATATAAATATAAAATTTAAGTTTAGAAAACAAAGAAGAATAAGAAAGGAAAAAGAATAGAAAATAAAATAGAGAGGATTGAGGATAGAATTGAAAATCAGAATTTGAAAATTAGAATTAGAATTAGAATTTGAACCTGGAGTGCTATTTAGAGTCTTACAGAATCTAGACTCCATAACTACATTATTCTTGAACTCTTGAAATCTTGAATACTCATGAGTCTTGAAATTTCTATGATCTTTGAATATCTATTATCTTTAAAACTGTACAGTCTTCAGTGATATTTCTTGTTTATAATTCCTGCATATATATATATATATATATATATATATATATTCTATACAAAAAGTTTTAGTATATATTTTATAATCAGTGATACTTGAAATAAGGTTGTTGTCATCAAAACTCCATTCTCCAACAATCTCCCCTTTTTTGATGATGACAACCTTAGTTTATAAAATATCATACCTGTATATACCTACTGATGAAGTTCCTTCTAATACTCCCCCTGTCTATAAGAATCCTATAAACTATGTCTCTATATTTTATAATTTCTCCCTCTTTGGCATTATCAAAAAGAAATTCTAAAACTACTCCCTCTAAATTGTATAACTATCTAAAAATTATATACTAAAGTAAAGTACTCCCCCTGAGTCCTAAATCTAAAATCATAAAATACTCCCCCTAAATCCTATATTTATTTATACATATTCTATTATAATATTCTACATAATTATCCCTGATTCTATGATATCTATATATCTCCCTCTAACTCTATGATTCTAAGCCTAAAAGATTATAAATCCCCCTAAAATTATGACTATACTAGTCTAATAGAAGAATAATAAACAAGACAATCCAATCAATATTTATAATCAATCCAAACAAGCAATTTAAGCAAACAATTCAAGCAACTAATCCAAGCAATTCAAGCAATCAACCAAATTAAATAATATATGTTAATAAACACTTCTTGAACCTTCAAGTAATCCTAGAAACTATAAAACTTCCTCTTAATATAATACCATTAATACAAGACTAAATATATCCTAAACTCTGTTTCCTTAAAACTATAATAAGACTTTAATCTAGACTAAGAGTTAACTAAGTTATCCTTAAAATAAGTATTTTTCTAACAAACCTATCAACCACTAATGAAATTTAACCATGTCAAGTAAGTCAATTAAGTTATTCAAGTCAAACAAATCAAATAAACCAAACAAGTCAATCAATCAAATAAATTCAGTCAATTCAACCAAGTCAATCAAGTTAATCAAGACAAAGTAAATATGTTATATGTTTAACAATCCTATGTATTTATAAGACAACAATTCCCCATATAGTATACTTGTTATATGTGGAGTTAATGGTTAATATGTAATACAGTGTGTTGATAATAATGTAGTATGACATATGCAAAACAATATGAAGTGATATGAAATGCAATTTGTGGTGTAAATGATTTTAATTTGAGATGCAGTGTAATGATGTATGATATGAAATAAGATGTGTAATGATATTATGGTAATAATATATAGAATGATTTGATGATGATATGAATTTCTATAAAAGATACTTAAAGTAATATCTAACTATTATGCATATAATAAATTATTTGAATCAAACAAGGATAATGTTAATTTCTTAACTTAAATTAATTATATTAATGATATTGATTAAAAGAGTAATAAAGATAAGAGTTTTAAAAAAAATCATGATAAGTAGTAAAATATTCAGAAAAAATCATGAAGTTAAATAATATTAGTAGGGTAAATATTGTAAAAATTGAAGATCTTTCTAAAGAGAATATAAAATTTGTATAATATAAAGTAAGCTATATAAACATATATTCATAAGTATATACAAAACTAATTTAAAAAGAACTTAAAATTTTAATTTATGAGATATACATCAATATTTTGATACAAATCAATTTTAAATTTAAACTTTAGAAACCAAAACATATTTATTTGCTAAAACCCATTTATACTTTAGAAGAAATCTATAGTTATAAAAACATTATAAAGTAATCTATAAAACTTCTTATATATAAACTACTTAAAAAAACTCATGTATATATATATATATATATTTCTTTATATTAAGTTAAATATACAAGTTTTATTAATCTTAATAGGAAGTCAAAATATGTATTAAGTTACAAATAGTGTTTGTGATAATGTAACCCAAAATTGTTAAGAAATCATAAGAATAGTATATAAATTAAATTATGCATTTTAAACTATATAAAAGATGAATAAATTTATATTTTATAACAATATCAAATGTCTTTAAAATATATTTAAATCATATAAACATATCTATATAATTTTATTAATTTATGTATATCTTGAAACAATATATATTAAGAAAATAAGTAGAAAGACAAAGTTAATAACTAGAATTTGAACTGGCATTTTTCTTATTTAAAATATGAAGAGAAGTTTGAAAGTTTAAGCTTTTGAAGCTCAAAATTTGAATTTCATTTTACAAGTCTTTATGTTGACATAAGAACATATGTATGTCGTCATTTATGCATAATTTTCAAAGAACATATCGTTTTGTGACTTTGGTTATAAATTATCGATTTATATTTCAAGTTTAACTATTTCCTGGAATAATATTAATCCTAATAAATATCCAAAATTTATTTTATATTTATTGTTTATTATTTTATTAGTATTTTGAATTTCAAAATTCGAATTTCAAATTTGAATTTCAAATTTGAATTTCAAGTTTGAATTTTAAAGTTTTAAATTTCAAATTCAAAACGAAGCAAAGCAAACAAAACATCCATTAAACCAAAAATTTAAAAATTTATTAACGCGTACCCGGTGTTTAGACCCAATTCTTTGATATTCTCTGAATTCTGAATTGGTCTTTTGGAATTCGATAATGAGATCTACTCTTTTGCGACGGGCTCGTTTTTCTGATCAGGATAAGCGTATTCATTTGCTGAATTTGAACACCGTATGAGAAAGATATTGAAGATTTAGTAGTTCAACAAACTTGGCGCCAAAATTTGAATTTAAATCTTGAATTTTGAATGAATGGACACTTCAACTACTATATTAAGGCCCAAAAGTCATATCTCTTAACAATCTCTTCTCTTCTTCTTCTTCTTCTCGTTTTCCATTTTCAATCAAACTTTCAGGAGGCATAACTTCTTCATTTCTTTATAGAATTGGACGAAATCATCTGCAAATCGAAGAGAAATCCAAGGACTACGATCTAATAACAGTTTGTGGATGAATTTGGATGGTATTGGGGTGTAGCAAGTTGAAACAGTAAGAGGAAAAAAGAAAATCCCGTAACAGTTTTTCAGTTTTGGATAGTCAAATTCGAATCGCCATATCTCGCTCATTTTTATCGGAATTTGATGATCTACCCATCAAATCGACCGCAAGAACGAGAACTACAATATGGAAAAGGATTTGGCACAAAATAGTCTAACCTGTGGATGCAATTTGAAGATTATTGTAACACCCCGAATTTTAGTTAATACTAAAATTCACTAATTACAGGATAAATAATCTCAGACGTGGGAATTGGGGGAAACGGGCTGCGACATTACGTTCGTCTCGGAAAAATACGCGAAATAGAGTCCGAGTTTTCGAAAATCGGAGTCCGTATGGCCCAGTTATGGCCCAATGAAGTTTGCAGAAAATTTAAAACTAAAACAGATTTAAAAATTTAAATATTCAGATTTGGAATGGGCCAGGCGGGGTCAGGCGGGAAGCTTCCCGCCCAACCCATGTCGACAGGGCTGTCGACAGGCCTGTCGACAGGGGTGTCGACATGCCTGTCGACTTGCCTGTCGACAGGGTGGCACCGTTCAGTGAACCTGGGTGCACCAGGTTGCACCAGGTTGGGTTTCAGGCTGGCTAGGAGGGCTGGTTCTAGAGATTTCCTAAATCTAAGGGTCCTAATCTAATCTAGGGTTAATCTAAGGGCCTAAAACACTCACCTAATCCTATAAATAAGACCCTAACCCTACCCTAATTCATTCATAATTAAATCTAGTAACTAAACTATGGCAAATTGAAACTTGGGAGAGCCTCCATCAAAAATTAGTGAAGGGATAGCATTCCAAATCAACTTCTAGCCTCTTAATCTTCTTCATTAGTTTGCTAATTTTGTTTTGGTGAGCTTCTATCCCCTTAATAATCAATTGTTAAATTGATTAAGATAGGATATGAGGATGTATGGTTATGTTTGTGGATCAATGTGTTTATGCAAGCTTAATATTGTATATGTTATGTGTTTTGCAAGTTATGTGCTCTATGTCATGCAAGTTTAGTGTATGTGGTCATGACATTTTTTTATGCAAGTTAATGTTATATCTTTATGCAAGTTTGGTGCTATGTTTCATGATGATTATGATGCAAAACACTAAGATTGGACATTGATCTATTATGTAACATGTTATGCATGCTTATGAAGTTATGTGAATGAATATGCAAGCTATGTGTATGCTCAAATGCAAGATTAACATGTTATGCATGCTTATGAAGTTATGTGAATGAATATGCAAGCTATGTGTATGCTCAAATGCAAGATTAACATGTTATGCATGCTTATGAAGTTATGTGAATGAATATGCAAGCTATGTGTATGCTCAAATGCAAGATTAACATGTTATGCATGCTTATGAAGTTATGTGAATGAATATGCAAGCTATGTGTATGCTCAAATGCAAGATTAACATGTTATGCATGCTTATGAAGTTATGTGAATAAATATGCAAGTTATGTGTATGCTCAAATGCAAGATTAACATGTTATGCATGCTTATGAAGTTATGTGAATAATTATGCAAGTTATGTGTATGCTTAAATGCAAGTTGGGTTAATATATGCTCATATATGCAAGTTGGCATCCTCTTAACCCATGACAAAGTATATGCTAATATTTGGTTTAACCCATGATATTTGTGATGGATCTTCCCTTTATGAGAACGATTTACGTGGGGAACGATGGGGTTAATAAATATGTTAATTAAAAGTATGGTTGGGTATGATTAAGCATACCGTAAAAATTAAATTAACATAAGTGGGAATTTACCTATTGAGTTAGGTCTACCCCATGGGAATTTACCTATTGAGTTAGGTCTACCCATGTTATGAAAAACTTGATATTAATTAGGGATAATTAATATGGGGTGATTAATTAGGTGTAATTAATCGACTAAGACACGAGGTTGGACTCATTTGTAGCGTAAAACTGCCCGGACCCAACCGGCTTAACCAGTTGCTACAAATGTTAGCCCAATGTGAGGGGTCTTAGGCACAAACTAAATACGTGATTAATATAAAGACACGAGGTTAGACTCGGTTATGACATAAGGCTGCCCGGACCCAACCGGCTTAACCAGCGGTCATAAAAGATAGTCTAATGTGAGAGGTCTTTATGAGAATCACGGTCTTAATTAATTAAGAAACACTTAACCAGATAAGCATGTAGTAGAGCATGAGGGGTTAAGTGGGTGCCTTGGGTGGCATGTGGAAATCTAGTGGGTTGCCTTGGGTGGCAATAGAAAATACGATTAGAATACTTAACCAAGTGGAAACATGTAATTAAACATGATTAAAGGGTTAAGTGGGATACACTAGATAAGTAACAAGCTTAGGTGGGTAGCTTGTGGGGGCCCATTTCAACCAATATCCCAAACGTATCTTTGTGGGCCCGACTCTAGTCGGGTGACGGGACACGCATATTGGGCTTGACTATAAGAGGCCAAAACGGGTTAGCGGTGGCAACGCAAGTCCAACGGGTTTCATATGCGTGTGTGGACCCGGGCTGGTAGATAAGTCGTTGTTGCATCGTGTAGGTATAAGCCGTGCACCGTGGATAATATTGGGTTGCCACTTTAGGGGGAGTGATACACCCTACTGTGGGTCCAGCACGGGTATCTACGTTAGGGAGCCGATCGCTTGGGGTAGTGGGGTACACCTAGTGGAGATAGGGGCAGACGGCACCTATGTGGTCAGCTAGGGGTACATGAAACTACTAGTTATATCTTTCTTTTAAGTCCTTGGGTGGGATCAACCTTTGAGTAGGAATGACTGGTGTGGTGCAGTTAGTAATTATCCTTGGGTGGGTAGATGCGTCTTTACGGTTATCTTAGTTCATCCTATGTTGTTGGCTACTTAGTGTAGTCATTATCCCCAAAGGTACCGTACCGAGTTCATGTCATACCCTAATTACTTTAATAATTGTATTGTTAAGGTTATAGGGCTCACTCAGGCTTATGTCTGACCCCGTTGTTTTTATCTTTTTCCCCTCAGGTCCTCAGGTTGGGCCTAGTGCTAGCGGGCCTTGATCAGTTTGCTTTATCTACTCTTGGAGTTTGGACCGTAGATGTAGGGCTCAGCTTCCCTTTTCTTTTATGGCTATCAGTTCATGTATTGGGATTATGTATTTTTATTTAGCAAGAATGGATATTTGTACTTAACTCTTATTATGGTATTTGTAATGTAACCAGACATGTTTATTTCCGCTGTTATGAGATGATGTTTTAAAATTTCAAGTATTACTTATATCTGTCTTGTTGTAATTTCTCTGTTCTATATTCACTAAAATACTCCGCCGATGTTATGGCATTCCCATAGAGAGTGACCATAGCGGGTGTGGGGTGTTACACGTGGTATCAGAGCAAAGGTTACCGGAACAGATAAAATTTTTAGAAAACTATTTTTCTAAAAACATTTTTGGAAGAGATATTTTCAAAAACATGTCTTTAAAGAGAAAAGTTTTTGAAAGAAAAGCATAATCCCAATAGCCATATCTTTGTCTTTCGAATTCTCCGTTTTGAATCTTTCCTTTTTCGTTTCAGCATGGCTGAGGATCTTAACTTTCCGGAGGGTGTGACGGTACCAGTATGGTATAGGAGATTGATGGAGGCTAGGGCCACCACTGCGGGTCCAGCAAATGTTCCTCCACCAACCGTAGCACCCGATCTTCCTCCTCCCCCTCCTCCTCGCACGGATACTTTTGCTAAGACTTGTAAGGAATTCAAAGCTATGGGAGGGAAACCTTTTCAAGGATCTGAAACTTTTGTGGAGGCTAGGGATTGGCTTAAGGAGGTGGAAGAGTTGATGGATATCTTTGAGATGGAAGAAGGAAAGAAAGTCAAGTTGGCTGCTTGGTTAATGAAGGGAGAGGCCTCATTCTGGTGGGAGGTCACTAATGGAGAACGCCCCGTTGACTCTTGGGCGGATTTTAGGCAAAGATTTGTGGCAAAGTTTCTCTCAAGGGCGGAGGAAAACTTGTATATGGAAAGATTCTTGACTCTAAAGCAAGGAAATCTCTCGGTGAAGGAATATGTCAACAAGTTTAATCAATTGGCAAGGTTTGGCCTAGATATGGTGAATACACCGGAGAAGAAGGCTTTGAGGTTCGTGAAAGGCTTGAATGAACCAATGCATGGGTTGGCTATGACCCATATCCCGATGGGGGCCACCTTTGAGAAGTTAGTTGACATGGCACTCATGCACGAAGAAGAGAAGGGTCCCAATGCTAATAAGGCACCCGAGAAGAAGGGAGATCAAAAGAGACCTCAGCAACAACAACAAAACAAAGGTGGGAAAGGCAACGGTGGCAAGGACAAGAAGAAGAAGTGTTTCAATTGTGGGACACCTGGCCACCTAAGCAAAGATTGTCGCAAGAAGAAGAAGACAGGCTGCTTCCACTGTGGCGAAGCAGGGCATCTAATAAATGATTGTCCTAAGAAGGGGCAAAGGGCGGGATCTACCTCAGGAGGTCAGGTGCAAGTTCTAATGGCACCAGCTCAGGCAGGGGGGCAAGTTCAGGCTCTCTCAGTTCCACCGGTTCAGCAGAGAGGTAGAACTATTTCCGTTGAAAGTTTGGTTTTTCTATTTGATCATCCTGTCCGTACATTGTTTGATTCAGGCGCATCGCATTCGTTTATCTCATCATCATTAGTTGAGTCGCTGCACTTAAACACCAGTCTAGTAGATGATCCCTTGGTTGTTTCAAACCCAATTGGGGGCTCCACTTATTTGTCCATGATATGTTTGGGTTTGAAGATTTCTATACTTAGCATTGAGTTTAGATGTGATGCTTTTGTGTTGGGCTTCACGGGCTATGGGTTGATTTTGGGCATGGACTAGTTATCCAGTAATGGTGCCGTTCTTGATTGTGAAAGGAGAGTTGTTAGGCTTCTGACCCGTTTGGGTAACACTCTCGAGATCTCTTGTAATCCCATGGAATCTGTTTTGCTAAGTTATCTTGAATCGCTCGATGCTTCAGTCGAGAGTTTGCATTCTGTTAGAGTGGTCCGGGAATATCCGGATGTGTTCGAGGAGGTGAAGGGCTTACCTCCGAAGCGGGAGATCGACTTCCGAATATATTTGGTGGAAAATGCTAAACCTGTATCTTTACCAGTGCGCCACATGGCTCCTCGTGAGAGGAGGGAACTCCATAAGCAAGTAGGGGAGTTGCTTGAGAAGGGGTTCATAAGACGAAGTATATCGGAGTGGGGTGCTCCAGTAGTATTTGCTACGAAGGCGGATGGGTCCCTCAGACTTTGTGTAGACTATAGAGAACTCAACAAGCTCACAAAGAAGAATAGACACCCATTGCCTAGGATTGATGATCTTTTCGATCAGTTGGTTGGCGCTTCAGTATTTTCTCAGTTGGACTTAGCCACGGGGTTTCATCAGTTGAGAGTGGCTGAGGATAGCATAGACAAGACTGCCTTTAGAACTCCGGATGGTTTCTATGAGTGGCTGGTGATGCCATTTGGGTTGACGAACGCCCCTGCATACTTTGTTGATTTGATGAGTAGGGTGTTCAGGGAGTTCCTTAATAAATTTGTGGTGGTCTTTGTGGATGATATCTTAGTATTTTCTAAGAGTGAAGAAGAGCATGCCCTACATCTTGGGGAGGTATTGAAGACTCTTCGAGCACATAGCCTTAAGGCTAAATTCTCTAAATGTCACTTCTGGAGGAAGGAAGTGCGGTTCTTGGGGCACGTGGTCTCCAAGGAAGGGATAGCCGTGGATCCCGCGAAGGTAGTATCAATTCAGGATTGGAAAGTTCCGAAGAATGCTACCGAAGTAAGAAGTTTCTTGGGGTTGGCAGGTTATTATAGGAAGTTTATCAAAGACTTCGCGAAGATATCAGCCCCATTAACTCGCTTAACGAAGAAGAATCTTGTTTTCATATGGGACGTAGATTGTGATGATGCGTTCCGACGGTTAAAGAGAGCTTTAACCACGGCTCCAGTTTTAGTATTGCCAGATGGGAGCAAGCCATTTGTTGTCTATACCGATGCCTGTGGGACAGGACTTGGCGCAGTCTTAATGCAAGAGGGAAGGGTAATAGCCTATGGTGGAAGGCAGTTGAGGGCACATGAGAAAAATTACCCTACCCATGATCTCGAGCTGGCCGCTATTGTTTTTGCGCTTAAGATTTGGCGCCATTATCTTCTTGGTGAGAGATTCGAGTTGTTCACTGACCATAAATCATTGAAGTACTTATTCTCTCAGAAAGATTTAAACTTAAGACAGCAAAGGTGGATGGAGTTCTTAGCATCCTATGATTTCGAGATAGCGTATACCCCTGGCAAGGGTAACGTGGTGGCAGATGCCTTGAGCAGAAAAAGGTTGTCTTTGAGTCCATTGTTCGTGGAACGACGAAGCTTGGAATTTATCTCGATGTTTGATTTCAGACCTTCCATTGATTATGTACCCGGTTTGCTAGCTTCCTTGGAAGTTAGACCTACTCTTTTGGGGCGGATTGGAGAAGCACAGAGGGACGACCCACAGTTGGTTGAGTTGGTGGGAAAGCTCATAAGGGGGGAGTCGTCCAGCCATTTGAGTAGGTACACCCTAGACGATAGGGGGTGCTTGCGTAGGGACGGTAGACTTTGTGTACCGCTAGATGAAGGGTTGAGGAAGGCTATTCTTGATGATGCACACCGTTCTAGGATGACCATTCATCCCGGTGGGGATAAGATGTACCAAGATATGAAGAGGGTTTTCTTCTGGGCCGGTATGAAGAAAGATGTGGCCGAGTATGTCGCTCGATGCTTGGTGTGCCAGCAAGTGAAGGCGGAGCAAAAGAAACCAGGTGGGTTGCTTCACCCATTGGAGGTTCCGCAATGGAAGTGGGATAGCGTCTCGATGGATTTTATTGACGGGTTACCCAGGTCGAGAAAGGGTAATACAGGAATTTGGGTGGTGGTAGACAGACTTACTAAGAGCGCCCATTTCATACCTGTGAAGAGCAAGAGGACTGCTCCATGGCTAGCTTCAGTATATCTTCGAGAGATAGTTCGATTGCATGGGGTACCCTCTAGCATAGTGAGTGATCGAGATCCTATCTTCACTAGCGAGTTCTGGAGAAGTTTGCAAGAAGCAGTGGGGACTCAACTGTGTCTGAGCACTGCATATCATCCTCAGACAGACGGCCAGACTGAGAGGGTGAATCGTGTTCTGGAAGACCTTTTAAGGCTTTGTATCCTTGATTTTGGAGGTACATGGGAAGAGCATCTTCCATTGGTGGAGTTCGCATATAATAACAGCTTTCAGTCCAGTATTGGTATGGCCCCTTTCGAAGCTCTCTATGGAAGGCCTTGTCGATCACCTACATGTTGGTGGGAATCTACGGATAAGATCTTGCTTGGGCCCGATATGGTTAGGGAGACTTCTGAGAAGATTGACTTGATTCGAAGAAGGATGAAGGCAGCTCAGGATAGGCAAAAATCTTATGCGGACAAAAGAAGGACGGATCTTGAGTTTGAGGTTGGGGATATGGTTTTTGTCAAGGTATCTCCGTTAAGAAATGTTGTTCGTTTTGGATCCGTTGGGAAGTTAGCACCGAGGTTTGTTGGGCCGTTTCCTATTAAGGAAAGGATTGGACGGATGGCTTATAGAGTGGAATTGCCCGACAGACTTAGTGGTGTTCATGATGTATTCCATGTATCACATCTGAGAAAATGCTTACATAAGACCGCTAAGGTGGTAGAGCCGAGCTTGCTTAGAGATGTAGAGATAGAGCGTGATGCGACTATCCGACGAGCTCCTACTCGCATCCTTGGGTCAGAGACTAGGAGATTGAGGAATCGAGAGGTTCGACTAGTCAAAGTGAAATGGGGAGAAGATGAGAGCAACGCAACTTGGGAGACGGAAGCGAAGATGCGTTCATTGTACCCATTTCTTTTTGAGGGTATGTCTTTACTTTCTCCTATATCACTTGTCTAGTACTTATCTTATCTTTGGTATATCCTCTCGTTAGTACCTTTGACCTTTAGATAGGGTTAACCTATGGTTGAAACATGTGTTTGAGACATGTTATGGTTGATGAATGCAAGTGGATGCAAGTGTTTGCTAGTGGTTGCTCGTGGATGCATATACACACACTCTAGGCACTAGATCGGCTCAGTCACTTCATATTGCATATTGCATAAAATTGTGTGTAGGAAAATATATTTATGGATGTATAATGATTGTGTTATCACATGGATGATGCATTTTTGGTGAATGATTGTGCACTCATGTAGATATTGTATGTGTCGATAGGGTTCTCTCGCATACATAATGGATGCATGGCACCATCATGGTTTGCATATATTCATACATTAGATAGGGAACATATACACACACTTTTTGCATATGCTCATACATCATTAGAAATTGTTTTAAGGACAATGGATGCCAGTGGTTGATGGTTTGAGTAGATGGTTGTTTGGATGGTAGGATACACATTCTCCTTAGCTTAGAGATTTCGGGGACGAAATCCTTTAAGGAAGGGAGAATGTAACACCCCGAATTTTAGTTAATACTAAAATTCACTAATTACAGGAAAAATAATCTCAGACGTGGGAATTGGGGGAAACGGGCTGCGTCATTACGTTCGTCTCGGAAAAATACGCGAAATAGAGTCCGAGTTTTCGAAAATCGGAGTCCGTATGGCCCAGTTATGGCCCAATGAAGTTTGCAGAAAATTTAAAACTAAAACAGATTTAAAAATTTAAATATTCTGATTTGGAATGGGCCAGGCGGGGTCAGGCGGGAAGCTTCCCGCCCAACCCATGTCGACAGGGCTGTCGACAGGCCTGTCGACAGGGGTGTCGACATGCCTGTCGACTTGCCTGTCGACAGGGTGGCACCGTTCAGTGAACCTGGGTGCACCAGGTTGCACCAGGTTGGGTTTCAGGCTGGCTAGGAGGGCTGGTTCTAGAGATTTCCTAAATCTAAGGGTCCTAATCTAATCTAGGGTTAATCTAAGGGCCTAAAACACTCACCTAATCCTATAAATAAGACCCTAACCCTACCCTAATTCATTCATAATTAAATCTAGTAACTAAACTATGGCAAATTGAAACTTGGGAGAGCCTCCATCAAAAATTAGTGAAGGGATAGCATTCCAAATCAACTTCTAGCCTCTTAATCTTCTTCATTAGTTTGCTAATTTTGTTTTGGTGAGCTTCTATCCCCTTAATAATCAATTGTTAAATTGATTAAGATAGGATATGAGGATGTATGGTTATGTTTGTGGATCAATGTGTTTATGCAAGCTTAATATTGTATATGTTATGTGTTTTGCAAGTTATGTGCTCTATGTCATGCAAGTTTAGTGTATGTGGTCATGACATTTTTTTATGCAAGTTAATGTTATATCTTTATGCAAGTTTGGTGCTATGTTTCATGATGATTATGATGCAAAACACTAAGATTGGACATTGATCTATTATGTAACATGTTATGCATGCTTATGAAGTTATGTGAATGAATATGCAAGCTATGTGTATGCTCAAATGCAAGATTAACATGTTATGCATGCTTATGAAGTTATGTGAATGAATATGCAAGCTATGTGTATGCTCAAATGCAAGATTAACATGTTATGCATGCTTATGAAGTTATGTGAATGAATATGCAAGCTATGTGTATGCTCAAATGCAAGATTAACATGTTATGCATGCTTATGAAGTTATGTGAATGAATATGCAAGCTATGTGTATGCTCAAATGCAAGATTAACATGTTATGCATGCTTATGAAGTTATGTGAATAAATATGCAAGTTATGTGTATGCTCAAATGCAAGATTAACATGTTATGCATGCTTATGAAGTTATGTGAATAATTATGCAAGTTATGTGTATGCTTAAATGCAAGTTGGGTTAATATATGCTCATATATGCAAGTTGGCATCCTCTTAACCCATGACAAAGTATATGCTAATATTTGGTTTAACCCATGATATTTGTGATGGATCTTCCCTTTATGAGAACGATTTACGTGGGGAACGATGGGGTTAATAAATATGTTAATTAAAAGTATGGTTGGGTATGATTAAGCATACCGTAAAAATTAAATTAACATAAGTGGGAATTTACCTATTGAGTTAGGTCTACCCCATGGGAATTTACCTATTGAGTTAGGTCTACCCATGTTATGAAAAACTTGATATTAATTAGGGATAATTAATATGGGGTGATTAATTAGGTGTAATTAATCGACTAAGACACGAGGTTGGACTCATTTGTAGCGTAAAACTGCCCGGACCCAACCGGCTTAACCAGTTGCTACAAATGTTAGCCCAATGTGAGGGGTCTTAGGCACAAACTAAATACGTGATTAATATAAAGACACGAGGTTAGACTCGGTTATGACATAAGGCTGCCCGGACCCAACCGGCTTAACCAGCGGTCATAAAAGATAGTCTAATGTGAGAGGTCTTTATGAGAATCACGGTCTTAATTAATTAAGAAACACTTAACCAGATAAGCATGTAGTAGAGCATGAGGGGTTAAGTGGGTGCCTTGGGTGGCATGTGGAAATCTAGTGGGTTGCCTTGGGTGGCAATAGAAAATACGATTAGAATACTTAACCAAGTGGAAACATGTAATTAAACATGATTAAAGGGTTAAGTGAGATACACTAGATAAGTAACAAGCTTAGGTGGGTAGCTTGTGGGGGCCCATTTCAACCAATATCCCAAACGTATCTTTGTGGGCCCGACTCTAGTCGGGTGACGGGACACGCATATTGGGCTTGACTATAAGAGGCCAAAACGGGTTAGCGGTGGCAACGCAAGTCCAACGGGTTTCATATGCGTGTGTGGACCCGGGCTGGTAGATAAGTCGTTGTTGCATCGTGTAGGTATAAGCCGTGCACCGTGGATAATATTGGGTTGCCACTTTAGGGGGAGTGATACACCCCACTGTGGGTCCAGCACGGGTATCTACGTTAGGGAGCCGATCGCTTGGGGTAGTGGGGTACACCTAGTGGAGATAGGGGCAGACGGTACCTATGTGGTCAGCTAGGGGTACATGAAACTACTAGTTATATCTTTCTTTTAAGTCCTTGGGTGGGATCAACCTTTGAGTAGGAATGACTGGTGTGGTGCAGTTAGTAATTATCCTTGGGTGGGTAGATGCGTCTTTACGGTTATCTTAGTTCATCCTATGTTGTTGGCTACTTAGTGTAGTCATTATCCCCAAAGGTACCGTACCGAGTTCATGTCATACCCTAATTACTTTAATAATTGTATTGTTAAGGTTATAGGGCTCACTCAGGCTTATGTCTGACCCCGTTGTTTTTATCTTTTTCCCCTCAGGTCCTCAGGTTGGGCCTAGTGCTAGCGGGCCTTGATCAGTTTGCTTTATCTACTCTTGGAGTTTGGACCGTAGATGTAGGGCTCAGCTTCCCTTTTCTTTTATGGCTATCAGTTCATGTATTGGGATTATGTATTTTTATTTAGCAAGAATAGATATTTGTACTTAACTCTTATTATGGTATTTGTAATGTAACCAGACATGTTTATTTCCGCTGTTATGAGATGATGTTTTAAAATTTCAAGTATTACTTATATCTGTCTTGCTGTAATTTCTCTGTTCTATATTCACTAAAATACTCCGCCGATGTTATGGCATTCCCATAGAGAGTGACCATAGCGGGTGTGGGGTGTTACAATTATTATCGTCAGTTTTGGTTCCCTTCTCTCTTTTATTCACCAAAACTTCATTTGATCATTACTTGATCAATTCTTGACGGATTCGCATGAAACCAGCAGACTACGAAGCAAATGAAGAGAAGTACAGTATGAAGACAAATTGTAGATGAAAATCCAAAGTTGTAAATTGATCTGGTACCCATTTCTTTGCTGATTTATATTATATATACAAATATATATATATATATATTTCCTCTTGATGTCTCTTCACCAACCGTCGTTACTCTTCTCCTCTTTTTAATTTCTTTTCAGAATTTGAATTTTCAATAGCCACCATTTCAAAATTTGAATTGTCAATAGCCACCATTTTGAAATTTGAATTGTCAATAGCCACCATTTCGGAATTTGAATCAACAAAAGCCACTTTACCCATCTTTTCAACTTTTGAATTTTCAAAAGTCATATAACACATCTTTTTCTGCAAAACAACACAACTTTTCAAAGAATCGAATGACTTTTCAAAAAATAAATGACTCTTCAAATATTCAAGTGACTTTTGAAGTAGTTAACTGGAATTCTAAACAATAGTATCATGATAGTTTTGTAACAAATCTATAGATCAAAAAATTTCAAAATTTAAAACATTTCAAATTTCAAAATCTCAAAAATCAAATCATAGTAACTTGATTATTCAATAAAATTGAATGTAGACTCGTCTAATACTTGATACAATACATGGATTAAAACTAGTGTTCAAAATTTGCCATTTGACATTTTCAAAAATCAGATTATGAACTTTTTCAAAAACCTTGCTCTGATACCAATTGTTAGGGAATGCGGAATGGATCGTTAAGGCAATACAAATACTAGAGGAGGTGAATAGTGCTTGTGAGAATTTAAACAAAATCTAAAACTTATGTGTACTACGAGATGAATCAAACACCACAATCATAGACACAGATTCAAACACAGATGCAAAATAAACAGAAATAAAGATGTAGAAAAGGAAAGAACACACCGGATTTTATACTGGTTCGGATTGCTCCTACGTCCAATCCCACACAATGCTGGATTGCGCAGAGATTTATAACTATACCCAAATCCAATTACAACCTCCTTGATTTCACAGCTACAAGGGATACCACCGATTCCAACCTCCTTGATTTCATAGCTACAAGGGATAACACCGATTCTAACCTCCTTGATTTCACGGCTACGAAGGATACCGCCGATTCTAACCTTTACTCAACCCAAACAACTTTTACTCAACCCAAACAATTACAAATAGCCTAGAATCTTCAATAACACTTGATTCAGAGAGAGATGAGAAGAGAGAGTAGAGAGAAGAAGTTTGATCAAAACAGAATTGAATTCCGCAGAGTATAAGTGTAGAAATCATAAAAATGATTAAGAATAATTATATAATGAAAGAGGATGAAAGTGGAGAAGAATATATGTTTAAAAATTCGGTTTTCACCCCTTTATATAATGTACGAAAGGTTGTAACGTTTCTGAAACATTTCAAATAGTGAAAAGACACTTCCTTTCAAAATTGAAAAAGTGACAGTTATATGTCGACATGGTGTTTTTGGTATGTCGACACACCCTAGTGTATTTTTGAATTTTAAAACATTTTTCAAGTGTTTTGATATAAAAATAATTCTGGAAATTCTTGAATCAAAATATAGTATTGTAAATTAATATTATAAAATAGAAATTCATATGAAAACATAAATTTAAACTATATAAATATATTTATAAAATTATAACATTATAAGGTTTAAACTATATAAATATATAAAGTATAAGAATATAAATATAAAATTTAAGTTTGAAAAACAAAGAAGAATAAGAAAGGAAAAAGAATAGAAAATAAAATAGAGAGTTAGAATTGAAAATCAGAATTTGTAAACTAGAATTAGAATTTGAACCTGGAGTGTTATTTAGAGTCTTACAGAATCAAGACTCTATAAATATATTAATCTTGAACTCTTGAATACTCGTCAGTCTTAAAATTTCTCTGATCTTTGAATCTCTATTATCTTTAAAGCTGTACAGTCTTCAGTGATATTTCCTGTAAATAATTCCTGCACACACACACACACACACACTCTATACAAAAAGTGTTAGTATATATTTTATAATCAATGATAATTGAAATAAGGTTGTTGTCATCAACACTCCATTCTCCAACACAATCATCTGCTGACAACCAGTGGTGATCTAATTTAAATGGCTCGGAATAAGCGATCACTATCGCCATTATTTTACTTCGTGCTTTACTTACTTCTATATTCAGAATTCTTGTAAACAAGTCTGTAATATTTTGAGAACATAGTTTTGAACATTAGCTTTACAACATATCTACCCGAATAACTTTTTTACAAAATTTTATGTTAAATCAAAACTTGCTTAAAAGATGATTTCATATTGCAGGCCATCTGTTGAGCGCTTGTTCATGTAAAATCTGATGAAACATGGCGACCCCAACAACGCTAGTTCAAGTGTCAAATGCTGTAAATATCAACATGCACAAATGCAAAAATAGAAAAGCATCACCATGAAAAGTGAATGGGAAGAGTCGCAAAGATTCAAATAGCAAGCAAGCGCCATGAAAAACATACAAAAGGGTTGTAGCCTTTGTCGAAAGGGCATTTTTCCACATGAGAGGTCAAAGGCCCCAATTCTTGAATTGAGATAGCCTGCCAAGTCGAGTGTCCGACAAAGGAACTAGCACCAGCCCTATGAAACGATGTAACAAGAAAAACCCTCCACAATAAAGCAAACACTTCCCGAGTGTAGTGCCAAAGTCCTCCCCGAGCGGGGGCACAAAATCCAATGTCTTTCCGGAGCGGGGGCACTAAATCCAAAGACCTCCCCGAGCGGGGGCACTAAAGCCAAAGTCCTCCCCAAGCGGGGGCACTAAATCCAAAGTCCTCCCCGAGCGGGGGCACAAAATCCAAAGACCTCTCCAAGCGGGGGCATCAAAACCAAAAACCTACCCGAGCGGGGGCACTAAATACAAAGTCCTCCCCGAGCGGGGTCACTAAATCCAAAGCCCTCCTCGAGCGGGGGTACTAAATCCAAAATCATCCCCGAGCGGAGGCACTAAATCCGAAGACTTCCCCGAGTGGGGGCACTAAATCTGAATACCTCACCGAGCGGGGGCACTAAATCGAAAGTCCTCCCCGAGCAGGGGCACTAAACCCAAAGTCCTCACCTAGCGGGGGCACAATATATAAAGTCCTCCCCTAGCGGGAGCACAAAGGTATAAAAACTTCTCCAAGTAGAAGTGCTGAACTAGTCAGTAAAAGTTGGAATTCCTATTGTATTGACAAAGCTCAGATGCTTTATACACGTTGGCAAGCACAAATAGCTTTGACAGACAAAGTTAAAGCTTCTAGTAAGACAATTACAATCAGGGAAACTCGACAAACTGATCACATCGTGCTCTTGAGATTCGTGACGACCACGGTACTGAGGCAACACAGTCACATAAGAGTTGAATAGTGCCCAGAAAAATACCACGGGTCCATAACGACATTGCAACGAGCCAAAAGCCAGTATACTCTCATCGAGGAAGCCAATACGCTTGGCTTGATCTTGCCTTCAAAATGGGGCATTTGAAAAGTTCGACAAAGTCTATATGCTCGATATGCCGATAAAACTCACTGCACTGATAAAGATCTACCTGGAAAACCCAATTAGAATCTCTTAACGTAAAGGCTTCCTCGTTTACAAATCTCCAACCATAAATATCTCACAAAAAAACCCGATGATATCTTGCTTCAAATCTAAGGTTAAGCGATGCTTTAAAAGGCAACTATGCCAATACGGCATAGTTCGAATCTAATAGAGCAGTAACGCTTCCCAAGGAGTTGAAGCTAATATTCGTCAACAGTTTCAATGTGAAATATAAAAAGCAGATTGAGCAGTAATCACGCACTGGGGAAAGCATTCGTGAAACGGAGATTCAAAACTTTATACATCTCAGGATGATCCATGGTGTCAAAACGAATTCAAATTCGGATTTCCAAATCTAACTAAGCTACTGAACATGTCTAAAGATGAATAGTCAGCAACCTATAACAATTCTGCGTCAATTCAGGAATGCCAAAGTAAGAACACGCTTGATTAAAAATTATATTGAGTTGAATGGCATCTTTCCGGCAAATTTTCGAAGGAACAGAGAATAGCCAAAGACTGATTCGATTACATTCCAAAGGCTGCAGTCACTTTGGCCTCAGAGATCCAAATCGAAGTTCTGACTTGAACAGGTACATGTTTATAAAGCGAAAACCATCATACAAGATTATATGAATCATTAAAGAAGCGAGATTTGAATTTGTATTGGGTATACGTATCGATTAACAGAACTCAAGTGTCGTTGTGAATTCAGATTAGAGTATCGTACTTATGCAGACAATGTTTTACGAATTATAAGCAGTTAAACAAAATAATTCTGTATTGGCATGTTATTCAATCTCAGTCACAAAACTCACTATAATTCATTTTTAGTAATTAACTAACATGTTATTGATGTGGACGATCAATAACAAAGTATAAGTCCAAAATCGTGCGAGTGGTTGCTTTAATTACAGAACAGGTGCTTTGAAGCATATAAATTCAACTAACAAGTTCTGTGCTTGGATCATTTGGAATTAACGAGTCAAAGGATCAAAGCATGATTCGCCATAGCGAACAAAAAGCCGTGACTGAAGTTCAAAGCAAAGTTGTATTAACAAATTTCAGTTCGAAGCCCGCATTTCTCGCAAGAAAAAAATGCAAGCTTCGAGGGGCAAATGTTAACCCCGTTAAAATGCGGGTCAGAAAACAATGCGTCAAGACCATCCAAGTCGTTTATATGACATGGTTCTAAGTTGTTAGACATGACATGAAATATATGTTGCAGACCGCTGACATGTATATCGAGTCGTCAGCATGACATGGAGTTAAGTCATTTAGCGTGTCATGATGACCGCCACACTCAAGTCATAGCTCGTGTAACTTGTGCATAAACAAGTCTCGCAAGCCATTCCGCTGAAGGCAAGTCACACAAGTCATGTCACGACTTACCATGACGTTAATATATGAAATATACCAAGCCGTTAGCATGGCATGTAACCATATCGTTATCCTCATGCTGGGCCAACGACATTAGTCAAGCCGTTCGTATTGAAGATAAGACAAGCCGCATGGGGCCATGTCGCATATTACCAAATTCAAGCCGCATGGTACTTGTGGAGGAAGTGTGTTTGGTCGAATAGACAAAAGGAAGATGCGCGACCATCAAGGTTGAACCGCTAGATTACTAAAAGACTATTTCAACACACCAAGTACCTATGGACTTGTTGATTTTCGTCGTTGATTCTGAATGAGTAAGAATTTGTTTATGCATATTTTTAATGGTGTTGTTGATCATGATTATTATTTTGTTCAAAAGTTCAATAATGCTGGAACCTTGGAATGCTCTCCTTATCAAAAAATTATAGGAACATTGCCTGTTTTAGCATATGTGATTGCAATCGATGCATTTGATGAAGTAGTCCAAAAGAATTCAAGTTCAATTAGTTTAAGCCTAGAACATTTTTCTGTGGCTATCATTAAATCATACAGTGAAGACTATTTGCGATCTTCAACACAAAGCGACGTCAATAAACTGAAAAGTTTATAGGACAAACGAGATTTTTTTTGAACGTTGGGTAGTCTCGATTGTATGTATGGAAATGGAAAAGTTGTCCCACGGCATGGCATGGCCAGTTTATCGGCCATTATCCCAAAAGCTACAATGATGCTAGAGGCAGTAGCCTCACATGATCTATGGTTTCGACATATTTTCTTCGGTTGTTCTGGTTCTATGAAAGATATAAACATGTTACACCAATCACATTTTTTTAAAAATCTTGCACATGAAAAGACATCGACATGTAATTTTAGCATTAGAGGAAATTTATATGAAATGGGGTACTGTTTAGCTAGTGGTATATATCCGTCTTAGGAAACCCACGTCTAAACAATTTTAGATCCAAAAACAGGGAAAGAAAAATATTTTGCAAAAAAGGCAAAAGGCTGCTAGAAAGAACGTAGTAAATATTTTTTTATTTTGTGTATATTGGATTGTTGATGTATGATTTGGGTTTAATATTAGCTTTGGGTAAATATGTGAGTGTTATTATCATACAAAAAAAAAAAAAAAAAAAAAAAAACAACAACAACAACGCTTATACGGTAGCTATATAAAAAGCATACATGTTTTTACAATAAGTTTAAAATGAGGTCTAAGCTAGAGCTACGTTTTTTTTCTTTATTGCCGGTTTTTTTAAAAAAAATGTGCTTACTTAACCTGCTCTTTTGCATTAACCCATGCAATCTACAACATTGATGGGCCTACCGTTGCGGGCTATGGGATCATGTATACTCCTTAAAACAACAAAATACGTGAGGATAGTCCAAGAAATGTCAATGTAACTGGATTGGGTGAACACGTACCTAAAAGGCCCTTTCCAAAAGCTCTTGAGCAAAAAACGAGAACGCTCCAATATACATTATGTAAAAGGGAATAGTGAAGAACGTAAGAAGCTAGCAACGATCTCTGCTCTTTTCAGTAAGCAAGTTTCAGTAATAAAACACAAATAATAACAGTCCTAATTTATTTATTTATTTATTTTATTTTTTATTTTTTTGAATTTGTTTAGGGGAGTCTACCGGAACCGTAAAATCTCCAATGTATCTAGCCCGGTCCACAAACACAACATAAATGATTGATCTTAACGCATGCACATAATAAACTTTTAGAATGTTTTTTTGGATTTCGAGCCAACGAACCACACCCAAAGTTCTTAACCATTAGGTTAATGCTGCGGACTAGTTTTAAAATACATATCAATTAGATAAATTACTATTAATAGTACAAGCGAAGAGATCACATGCAAATTATACGAATTAATGTAAGCACGTGTAGCTAACGACTAGAACGAAGATGCTGCCTGTGCCCGGCTACACAAGTCGTTTTCCAAGCGTAAAAACAATCCGCATAGCGCTTGAAATTAGGCGGTACCACCACACCACACATGGTTTCTACAGCTGTTGCTACTGACTAAGCGGTCGCTGCTTTAAATGCATGGGACCTTCATGCTGAGCCTTTTGTATTTATGTGATGGGTGAAGGAACCCAACTACCATGATGAGTCCACATGAAACAAGCAACGCACCCATCATCCACGGTACACAACCTGCAGTATGAGTCCAAATTTGCGACAAGGACGCATCGTATACGACCCTTTCATATCTGACGTTGACGTCATGTACCTGCTGCCAAGGCGAGAGGAAAAAAACAGAAGAGCCCGACGCAGACGCAAAAGGACAGGGCGTGAATCCCCAGGATATACTGAGAGAGAGAGAGGGGGGGCAAGTGTGGCGGTGGCGTGATACGGTGCTTGGTTTGATTGGTGATTGGGGTAGACCTACACATGTGGGTGACAGTGGTCGCGTATATGGAACAGGGCAAGCATGCATGGTGACAAAAGGGTAGAGCATTTTGCCAATTTCTTAAAAGCTCATCGACTTTTCTCTATATGTCCACCTACCGTCCGGGGTCCTACAGCGTAGGGTCCTTTTGTACAGGGATGTGGGGGCGTCTTTTGTTGAATAGGGCAGGGTGCTGGAATTCGGTGGTACGGATGTCTCCTATCGTTTTCTGGGTTCTTTAATGCTCGTTTGTAACAAACGTAGATTGGAAATTAGTGGACTTTGAATGGATGCCTGTTGAACCGAGAATATGTGCTTGCAACATAACTTTTTTTCCTATATGAAAACCAAATTGGGTACTTCGAGCATGGTTGGTTATATATTACATTTTAGAGTATGTAAAGTCCAGCAGAGTGTACAAAATACATTTAATTACAAGCACAATCAAAACAGTTGCATGTATGGAATCTTAACATGGTAATATCTCTTGAAATCAAGTGACTTCTAATTATAGGTATCTAATATCCTGCAAATATACAAAAATAAATACATATGAGCACGAGTAAGTGTGTGTTTGGCGCAAACAAAAGTGGAGAATTTGAACAGAGAATTTAAACGGAGAATTATAGTTAACCAAGAATGTGTTTGATGCGTTAAGCGCAACATTTTATTTTTAATTTGTAATTTAATTAATTAACGGTTAATTAATTTATCATTTGTTTTTAATAAATAATATATATTAATAATTTATACAAACAAATAAATAAAATAAAAAATTATAAGTTGCTCCAATTCAGTTCAAACCAACTCCATTACGTAGAGCACTTCGACACAATCGCTATGCAAATAACCACGTCTCAAACAGATCTCATATGCACAAGTTATCAATTTTTAAAGTTAATAAAATTTTAAATTAATTAAATAAATAAATAATATATATATATATATATATATATATATATATATATATATTTATACCCAACAGCTCTAAATTGGGTTGTTTGAAACCCGACGCGTCGATGCCCAACAGCTCTATTTTGAGTCGTTGGGCAAATGAGCCAAAATGGTCCGTTGGGCAAACGGACCGTTTGGCCCAGCCAAACTCACCCTAAGAAACTCACAACGAAAATAATTAATATATAATTATAGGAACCAACATATTTTAGTACTTTCTAAACAAGCGACACTAAGCTGAATAATTTCTATCTGCCACCTAACCAGTGCATTGTTATGAGGAGATGTCAAAACCAAAATTTCAGCGAATTCACAAATTAATATACTTTTAAGTTTAAAACTGCTTAAACTGTTTTATTACCATTTAAATTATATTGAATTATTCAGATTTACGATACTCATGCCTCCGTGCGTAATCCATACCCATCTACTCTCAAGTAGACTAAATCTAATCATCAACATATATGAAGCTATATGCACTTGGAACGTCTTGGTCCTACATACTACACATAATACTCTACGCATCCTTCTCAGTAGGACTCCATCATCACGCTACGAAAGAATGCAACAATTACATTTGTAAAGCACAACACCGTGAGGCCTACAATACGGTGTTCCATCATATAATAAGAAAACATGAAAATGCGTTTGTATCAACTCTCATCAATGCTTAAACATCCACGATGTACCAATCAATGCATATATTGAGGACTTACACGTAATCGTACTATTACCTAGGCTCCGCTAGCAATGTCTACCCTTACACAAAACTCAATCGAGAATTTCTATATTTGTAAAGGATAACTTCATTAGGCATACAATACAAATATTCTATTTAGTACATCCCTTACTCTATGGCTATGGCTCCATGCTGCCCCCCTCAACTGGTTGGAAGACCCATCAAGAGCTAAGTGACCATGCCCTATAACAAACAATCTAAACATCCAATTGACGTTGTCTCTCATCCAATGTCTCAATAGCGAAAGATCATTTCTCTTATGGAAGTTCAGATAGAGCGGAACAAGTCGATTGAAACATAGTGGACAACATTCAGGCAAGAAATGTCAGACCCGGTAGAGATCTGAGCAGAGGAGGTAAAAGCTTTTTCCCACGATGACGAAAACTGAGATAAGAGAGGAGATCGTATTATAAGAATTAATGGATATGGTTACGGATCATAGCGACGGCTGGTGACGACTAAAAAAAGTGACATTCACCAGTCGTCGCTAGTCGTCACCCATATTTGTATAACCCGCAAGCCTACAGGACATTTTCCCATTCCTCCTTCCCTAACGCAATTTCAGAAAAGAAAATAAAAACCTACATTGATGATCGACGCCGTCGCCTGCCGCCGCCGTCCTCTCCTCCCCCCTCCATTAGTAATTGCTTCTTCCTCTCCCCCGTGTAATTTCTAACCTATTTCTTAAATTAATTAGTTAATAATGATTTAAATATATATGTTATGTGATTATATGATGATTGTTTAATTAATGTAGTTGATTTAGTAATGGTTGAAACCCTAAAATGCGGACTTAGTTGTTTATAAGTGAATATTGTTGGTTAGTTGATTTTGTGCATATGTATGTGTTAATGAACCGTTATTTTGTAGATAATAATCAATTATTGATATTGAATTTATAATTTAGATAATTTGATTTTAAATTTAAAAAGTTATTTAGGTGATTATCGATTAGAAATCGATTAATAAATTTTGTGAATTTAGTTGATTGGTATACACCTTGTTGTTCCTGGGTTTTGTAATTGTTGGATATGAGATTGGTATACATGTTGTTGGATATAGCTATTTAAAAGCGATGATTTTATAATTGTTGGATATGGGATTGGTATACGTGTTGGGAAAATGAATTGTATTGTGGAAATTATGGAAATGAAATTGTTGTAAGCTTGCAAGGCCTAGGTTAGAAGAGGAGTAGTGCTCAGACACTGTGCCGGTGCTACAACACCCTACCGTTGTAATGCCGAAATTTTCTGAAATAAACTATATAAAATAGTTGTTGCGTTGAATAAATTCTTTGAACAATAAAAATAACATTTTTATTGTATGTATGAACCACTAAAAATATTCGTGCATTGAATAAATTCTTTGAACAATAAAAACATCATTTTTATTGTATGTGTGAACCATTAAAAATATTCATGCGTTGAATAAATCTTTGAACAACAAAAATATCATTTTTATTATATGTATGAACCATTAAAAATATTCATGCATTGAATAAATTCACTAACATATATTTTTGAATTAGAAAAAGTGTTCGATTATTACATTGACCGTAGTTGGATGTATGAAGTTAGAATTGAAATGAAAGGGTCAGTGAAAGAACATTTCTATAATGGTCTAAATGAATTAGTTAGATTTGCAATATCTAATAATCGAAATTATGAGGAGCTTCGTTGTCTGTATACTAAGTGTAAACTGATGAAGTTTCATAAACCAGACATCGTTAAAGTACATTTATATTAATCAGGTTTTGTGCCAAATTATTATTTATGGGATCATCATGGAGAACTTGTTGCGCCTACAGTAAATCCTGTAGCGTCGGAGGACGAATTAGTTATGACGAATCCAATAGAAGATATGGTGGAAGATGCAGCACGGCCAATGTTCCTTACTAGCCAGGATGACGACAATGACGTCAATATTGAAGAATAACCGAACACGGAAGCCAAAAAAATATATGATTTATTGGCTTCAGCTAAGCGTCCATTATGTAATGGTTGTGAAAATGGAACTGAATTATCGGTAACAGCTGAGTACATCACCATGAAATCAAAATTTAACCTTACAGAAGCTGCATTTACTGCGGTTGTACAAGCTGCAAAAAGACATATGCCACCAGATAATCTGATGTGCGATAGTCATTACAAAGTGGAAGCACTAATGTCGGCTTTCGGTTTGCCGTATCAAAAAATAGATACTTATGTTAAAGGTAGCATGTTGTATTGGAAAGATGATATTAATCTTAGAAACTGTAAAAAATGTGGCGGGGAAAGATATAAACCTAGAAAAAAGAAAGGTAAGAAAGTTCCGTATACGAAAATGCATTATTTACCAATCATCTCTAGACTACAACGGTTATATGCATCCTCAGTCACTGCATGTCATATGCGATAACAAAGTGTGCGAACACAAGAAGATGGAACTTTGACACGTTCATCGGATGGAGAAGCATGGAAACATTTTGATTGGGCGTATCCTACATTTGTCGCAGAGAGCCGTAACATCAGACTTGGTTTATGTACAGATGGGTTTTCACCGTTTTCTCAGTTTGGTAATAAATATTCATCTTTGCCTATTATCGTTACTCCTTATAATTTACCTCCGTGGATGTGTATGAAAACTCCATATACGTTCCTCACTGTTGTCGTTCCTGGTCCTAATGATCCAAAACAAGGCACCGATGTTTATCTACAACCATTAATAGAAGAGTTGAAAAACTATGGGATGAAGGAGTTGAAACATACGACATTTCAAAAAAAAAAATCGTCTATTCGCTTCTTTGTTATGGACGTTTAGTGATTGTCCTGCATATGCGATGCTTTCAGGTCGTAGTACGGTCGGTCGTCTATCTTGTCCTTTATGCATGGAAGAAACACAAGCATTTTTCTTACGGTATGGAAGGAAGCATTCGTGGTTTGATTGTGACCGTTGTTTTTTGCATACCAATCATACTTTTAGAAGAGATAAAAAACTTTAAAGCAAACAGCGGAATGACTGTGCAAGCACCCTAAAATTTGGACAAGTGAAGAAATATATGATATTTTACAGGATTATCTCAAGATCCATGAGACTGGAGAACAGATAGAAATTCCAAGTAAATATGACATTCATAATTGGTGTAAATAAAGCATATTCTGGGAGCTAACTTATTGGAAAGATCTCAAACTTCGACATAATATCGACGTTATGCAAAAAAAAAAAAAAAAAAAAAAATTGATAACGCGCTTAACACTGTTTTGAATGTTAAAGGAAAAACAAAGGACGACATATATTCGAGACGTGACATAGAAGAATATTGTAAACGTTCAGAACTTCATATGAAGCCCAATGACAATAAAAAACCCAAAGTGTGCTATGAAATGGACAACAAATAAATAAAGATTGTACTGAAATGGGTTGAGGGACTAAAATGTCCAAATGGGATTTCTTCTAATCTTCATAGATGTGTTGACTATAAAAACAATAAATTGAGTGGGATGAAAAGTCATGATTGTCATATCATGATGGAATATTTATTAGCAGTAGTGTTTAAAGAATTATTGCCCGTAAAAGTGTAGTGTGTTTTAACAGAGTTAAGCTTATTCTAAAAACAGCTTTGTTCGGTAACGTTAAAAATTGATCGACTCCGTAAACTTGAAGTAGAAATTCCGATATTGATTTGCGAATTGGAGAAAATCTTCCCTCCGGGATTTTTTAATGTAATGGAGCATTTACCTATTCATCTTCCATCCAAAGAAATTCTTCGAGGTCCAGTGCAATATGGATGGATGTATCCTTTTGAAAGGTAAAATTTATGCTTACAGTTCAAAGTGACATCAGTGCATATAAATTGAACTAATTTTATTTTGGGTATTTAAATCATCTGAAGAAAAAAGTACGGCAAAAAGCATGAGTTGAAGATTCGATTTGCAAATCTTATCTTGAAGAAGAGGCTTCATTCTTTTTACTCATTACTTCAGTGATCATGTGAACCTATCATTTGTAAGTGGTCCTCGTAATGATGAAGCCGTGGAACCCAATTTTTGTCCGATAATGTTATCCATTTTTAGACAACATGGACGATCTTCTGGAAAATGTGTAGAGATATGGTTAGATGATAGAGATCACCATGTCGCACGCACATATGTTCTTCTAAATTGTGCTGAAGTTGCATCATTTGTTAGGTACTAAATTTTTAACTTTATTACAGTTATGTGTACATCAATTGTTAGCTAGTAATAAAATCATTTATATTTGCAGTACTTACAAATCAGAAAATCCAATTGGCGATCTCAGTAAAGATTTTGCTAAATGGTTCTCGAAGTACGTTTATGATCTAATAAACTACGTCAATGACGAGGGTTTGAAACATCTTGCGCTTGGACCAAAAAGAAATGTTAAGACTTATCCAATATTCTTCGTCAATGGATTTAAATTCAACACTGAAAGATTAACATATAACAGTGGTGCATTTGTCAAAGGCAGTGATGATCCCGAAGAGCATATAAAAGACTTTTATGGCATCTTGACACGGATTTATTGACATATTATGTACAACCCGTTGAAAAAGTTGTTCTATTCAAGTGCAACTGGTTCAGCAATGCTCCTGGTACTGGAATCAACGTGCATAAAGATTATAAGCTTACAGAAATAAAGCACACATCACATTACTATAAGTATGATCCTTTTGTATTGGCAAAGGAAACATTGCAAGTTTACTTTGCTCCGTATCCATCCTTAAAAAGAGACGAAGCAGATTGGTCTGCTGTAATTAAAACAAAGGCAAGATTTACGTTTGAAGGAATTGCTATTCCAGACGATGCTGCATATCAAACGGATGCAAATCAAAAAGATGAAATAACAATTGCTAATGATGTTAATTTAGGGTCTTTGAACGATGAATCAAATGAATTAATAGAAGCATTTGAGGGTACAGAGGACAATGATATAGAGTATGAGACTGAGACTGAATCAGAAAATGAAGAAGAAGAATATTATTTGTATCATTAGTTGTTTACATACGATGTACGATGATATGTTTTATATGATGTGCTATGTTGTGAGCTATGATGTACAATGATATGTATCATATGATGTGTTATGTTGTGAACTAACATGATGTGCTACGGTTATCTATTATTTGGTTCTTCTTTTATGTAAATGAGTCTTGTAGTTGCATTTGATAATATGTGTTGTATGAGTTTATTTGATAATGGATGTGCATAATGATGTATGAGTTATTTGTGACAGATATGCCTCCTAGACGTCGACCTACCCATAGTTCGGAGGCAGGTGGAGCGGTACAGCACCGGATACACGTCCGGTCGTAGAGCTCGTACCCAAGACCGCAGGGTAAGTTTTAATTTCTTAAATATTTAGTATTCAAAACTTATTAAATGCTAATATCGTACTTTCTAAAGGGGGTTTGATATTATTCTGCAGAACTTGTTTTATTTGTATCTAGACATGCATATATCACCAGGTGGGCAAAGGCGTAGGCCCACTGGGACGATATTCCTGCGCATATTAGAAATGTCATTCTCGCGGAGGTTCTTGTAAGTATAAATATATTTCTCATTTAATTTTTTTTATAAAATATGTAATACAATTTGTTTGTTAATTTATAGGTTGTTGTACGGATCAAGGAAGAAGATATGGATCTTTTCCTCACCGCATGGAATCAAAAGATGAGAAAAAAATTATTCAAGCAACGCACACAAGGCAAAAAAGCGGGAAAGGGGCCTCCATGGATGAGCGAGGAGATCTACGGCGGTTTCCAACAACTATGGGCTATGGGTAGAGTGAAGGTAAATTAATTAAGTTTATTTTCAATTTTTATTATGATATATAAATCAATTAATCGTATAATTAAATATACAGTAGCTTTCAGAGTGAAACCGGGCAAACGGACTCAAGAATCCTGATTTGCATCGGGGTGGGTCTAAGTCCTTCTCGCAGCACCGTCGCGAATTGGTACGAATGATAAATCACATTTATAGATAGTACTAATTTTTTTTAATCGTATTGATAAATTCCAAATATATATTGTATCATTTCAGATGTTGTCTCTACATCGGGAGCCTACACTTGCTGAGGTGTTTACACAGACTCATCCTGTCGAGCAGACCGACGAGGACGGTAACACCACATATACATGGATGAACAATAAGTCCTGTGAAGTGATGGTTAGCATTCGTAATAATTTGTGTTTCACATTGTTATTTAAAAATTGTATATTTAATGTATTCCATAATTGTTCGCTATCGCAGAAGAAATACAATGCGAAGTTAAATGCTCGAGCGTCGCAGTTAGGTCAAGAGCCGGACGTGGAGGAGTGCAATCATATTTGGAACACCATCATCGACCCGCCTCTCAAGGGCATACACTACGGTTTTGGAAACATAAAGGTAACGCATTTTTTTAAAGAATTTAAACATATCCAAGTGCTATTAAAAGTTTAAAGTGTTGACATATTTAAACATAACGAATTTATAATACATTTATCAAGTCATGCTTATAACATAATAATTACAGATAGTGGGGACTCAGACCTCCTATACAAGGCGTCAAGAGGAGGAGATTGCCATGCTTCGATAAAAGGTGGTAGATTTACAGGATTTCCAGAAGAACAGGCTTGTGACCATGCTGGATGAGAGGATTGCTGCATATCTCCAGGAGCATAGGCATATGTCGCCGAGTGAGCCCGCTACAAGGGAGGACGAGGAGGAGGACGACGACGACGATGATGAGTAGGTACTTGTCCTCTACTTTTTTTTTTGGACTTGCTTTGTATATATAAAATAGTTGTATTTTGTACGTGATGTTTTTTGGACATGATGTTGTTTTTTGGACGTGATGTTGTTTATTGGAGACGATAATGGTTTGTTTATATTATGTGAATGTGATGTTTCTTTTTAGACTGTTGTATTGTTTTTATTTATCATTTACTAGCTATTTAGTATTGTGTGTGACGTTTAATATCATATATGTTTTTTATGTGGTTAACTGGAGTATATATGAGGTGATGGATTGTGAAAGTGATAGAATATGAGTTGTCAGTTGGTTGGATTTGAGTTGGTGTGGCTTGAAAGGCTTATGGCCTGCAGGAAAATAGAAAAATGCACACAGTTTAGCAACGGTTGGCGACGGCTGGTCATGACCTATTTACTCAGTTTTGCGACGGTTAGTGATGGCTTGGTACGGCTTATTTACCAAGTTTAGAGACGGCTAGTGACGTTTTATTTGCATGGTTTAGCGACAGCTGGTTACAGTTCTCTTGCCACGAATGTTGAAAGTCAAACGGTTTGTCCACGTGACACATTTGCCGTCGCCAGCCATCGCTATTCTGGAGACCAAAGCCGTCACTAACGCCGTCGCTATTTGCTTAGCGTCCAGATACATAGCGACGACTATGGGTGACGGCTGATGACGGCTGGCGATGGCTAGTGACGGCTTTTTGCCGTCGCAAAACAGACCTTTTCTTTTAGTGTCGACAAAAAGAATAGGAGAGAGAGAGAGAGTAGAATCCGTAGAGAAAAGTGATATTATAGGGAGGGAGGAAGAAACACAGAAGAACAAAGGAATTTCTAAGTTGCCATTAACAAGGAAAAAGCTTATCCTTGTTACTTATAATTTATTACTTGCAAATATTCATATTTGTCTATTTTCAGTTTCTTCCTTTCTAGCCCAAATCTGGATCAGAGCTTAACCTATTGACTAAATTCTTAGCCAGGGATTATGGTATTCTACGTTGATCATAATAAGTTACATTCATTTTCTTTTTATTATGAACTTCTAACATGTCAACACAGTTCTTATTTATCATAATAAGTTGTTCATTTTCTGTTACATTTTAAATGATAGCATATGCCATAATTTACTGCAAATTCTCCTTAATTTGTCTAAGTGAGTCTAATTCATTTTTATTACAAATCTACAATTTGTACACATGTTAACTATAAATTAAGTTCTCTTTAATTTAATTTATGTTTGTAAGGTTACATACTTTATTCTTTTTTTCGCGCGCGCATATGAAGGATTAAATATGCATCTTCTTAACTAACATTTAAATAATTAGACATTTTCATAATATGCGTAATTTATTATAGAAAAACTATAAGTAACTGAATTATCAACTCTTGTCAGTTACATTTTTTTCCTTTCTTTTATTACAAGTTTACTTTCTTTATAGTTAATAGTTCTAGGAAGTAGTGTTTCCTCACTTGGTTGGTTACAGAAACTGAACTAAAATCCATTTCTTTGTTCTGGAAAATATTAGTGAGAACAAAAATTTCCATTTTTTTACTTCACAAGCCACGGTCCATCAAAATGTCGAACGATCCATCCCACAACTCATTCAACTCTTCAGATTTCAAACAACCATTCGATAACACGATTAAGCGATCAACAAACAAGCACTAACACAATAAATAATCATCAACAAGATATGAAATTCACCAAATCATGATTAAACAATAAACGAATCGATAAATGGATCTAAACCTGCATAAACATAAGAATTAACATATGAGTTCACCGTTACAATCTTGCTAGATTAGATCCTATGGTGACTCAAATTGAAAATACACTTACATTGATTAGATCTAGGTGAAAGGGAGTTGAAATGAAGAAATTAATATCAAACAATGCATATACTTGATTGAATCCGTCTGAGAGATGTTTATCACTCACCAAATCTACGAAATAGCCTGAAATCAATGAATTTTTAATTAGGACAGCGAAGAACAGTGAAGAACGGTATCCAAATCAATCACTTTTATGTGATCTAGCATTCTTCGATTATGATCTTCAATCTTCTTATGTAGATATATGAATGGAATGAAGTGGAGAGGTATTTGGTGGAGTAGGGATAACTGCAAACTCCAAAAAAAATAGAGAAATGAAGAAACTAAACAATTCTCCTTGCCTCTACCTTCCTATTTATAGCCCGTAGCCTTAATGGGCCTCACCAATCAGCCCACTATTGACTAATTAGTCTGTCCAGAAAATGTGTAGCACTAAAACAATGATTCCTCCCAAAGCCTGAACCAAATCTTTAATATGATTACTCTACGGAATTGGAAACAACATTTCCGACCAAATGAAATCAATCCCAGCAGCTGACACGATCCCATTCAAAAGATGTCCCCAAAACAAAAACAACGTGGGTAAAATGGTCACAAACAAAATTGGTAAAAATCATGGACATGTATCTCACCCCCGTAAAAAACATATCAAAATATGAGATTGATCCGAACCATGGAGAATTAAGTAAAAATATTTTACGATCCTCCGAGACGTGAAATACGGGTCGTTACACACATCCTACTTACTTAATTACATCAATGCATATAAGAATACATGAAATGACTACCTAAAACATTAACATGAATCCAAAATTGACTCCATCTAATCCAGTATGTGTAGTCTCCTCTGGCCTGAAGCCCTCGATGACTGCTATGAGTAACTGGTGCATGACGGTCTCTAGTTACAGGTGATTTCGACAGTTCAGGCTTGATGTGTGGTGGTGGCAAGTAGGCCGCAGGTGGGGATTAAATGATCAAATGGATGGACTGATTTTTATTTCCCCTTTTTCTTTGAAGAATACATCGAGCTTGTCAAAATTTCCTTTGCATTTGTGTTATCCTCTTCTGTTGTGTTCATGTTAGTTTTCTTGTTGCTCGAATTAAGAAATCCTGGTATGAAACTGAAGTCACCAGTGGTAGCTACTGGCAACGAATTATCCTCTGAACAGTTAACACCAAGTTACATTGCTGATTCGAAATCCCTTACATCATCAGGTATTTGTTGAGTGAAATTCTCTTTACTCATGTATTCCTCTTCTGCTTTTTCACCTATAAATACCAATCTTGTAGAAATACAAGTTGAACCCAAAAATAAACATTATTAAATTCATTCAGTTTTTTTAAATTCAACAAAAGTAAGTGTTAAATTCAATTGCTCTCCAAAAATAAACACCAATCTCGTAGATGTACAAGTGGAACCAAAAAGCATTCAAAATAATTGAACAAATTTTAAATCAACTCGAAAGTAAAAATGTAACAAAATAACAAAATTCGTCTAAAACATGTTTACATCTTAGAGGTCGGTCCTTTAAGCATGGCATTACTTGAACTTTATGATGTAAAAACGAATTTGAAATTAAAACCTGTTTCAAAAAGAACATTATTTATCATTTAAATTTTTTGTTGATAACATGTTAAAAGCATGAAATGTTAAAAACATGAAAGGGAGGATATTTAGTTTACTATAATTGTATATGTACATTATAATTGGATTACATATATAGGCTTAAGGTAGAGAACGAACATTCCAATATTATATATGTGACATTTATCATACTCAGTCTAATAATTATAATATATTATAAAAGTCTAATAGTTTTAATGTCTTTACATTTGACATTGTTATTATTAAACTAAAATTTCATAACATCCTATGTTAGGTAATCTCGGTCTTTCCCTCTTCGTTAAATTACGATAGGCACTTTAAGATTAAAAGTAGCAATGGGAACACAAGAGTTTATAATCCTCCAATATGGAGATTCTTTCACTATACAAAAGAATAGTTAGGTTACAAGAACATAATTACAAAAGTTACTCACATTCGACTCAAGCTTAAGGATAGATACTTCCTAAGCTATCTCCCTTTTCACTCAAAGAGGCTTGCTAACTCTTAACTATTTTTTCTCACTATAAGAAGTGGTTTCTTCATTGGATTGATTGTAATAGGGCTGATTCTCTTATTTATATTACTCAATGTAACACCCCACATCCTTTAGTGTCACTCACAAAGGGAATGCACTAAGTTCTGTGGAGCATTTAGGGTAAAAGATGCAGATAAATTACAAGACAGACAAAATTAAAACAGCGGAAAATAAAACTTTACTTTATTGATAAAATAGTTTGTACAACAATTGTTTTCCAATATCAGAGTATCATCTGTCTTACAAAATAAAGAAGCATAAAATAACATTTATATTCCCCAATGTAGCATAAGCCAGCAATAGCAGCAGAAAAAGAGAGTCCAAAGCACTTTATCAAAGAATCTTCGAGCTTGGGAAGAGTGACGATCCAATCTAACATGAGCTATACTATTCCCTCCTTTACTACCTGGGGGGGAACGGAAGAAAAGAAGACGAAAGAAAACTTGGTCAGACATAAAGTCTGGTAAGTTCAGTTACTTCTAGCATGTGAACAAGGAAAAACAAAACGACATGAATTAACTGAATATAAGACAATACCATGATGATAGGACCAACAAGATAGGATAATATTAACACAAGATATGCTAAGACAAGATAAACTGGATATGCTTTAATACTTTCTCCGCTTCGCTATTAACCTTTTATTATGGTTTCTATGTCTCTGCACCACCAATCTAGTGTCCCAACTAGTAATCTGTCTAAAATGATAACGCGATCCCAATCCCAGTAATTGTGGTTGCCTTTAGGCGTACATTTATTATTTATTACCTAGATCTAAGCTAGGGTTTTATATCAAAGTGCTTCCCAGATTCCACTCGGGTTTACGCGGCTTATCTAATGCTTCACAGATTCAGGGTTTATGCCACCTAGATCCAACTAGGGATTACGCTACCTGTCGAACGATGCCCCTAGTCTAGGACACACTACCTAGAGCGGTATATGTTCCTAGACTTTCCCCACGTATGTGTCGCGAATCGTTTATCGCTGTCTAGATGCACATGTCCAGAAATGTGCGACCCGAGTCCCGTGGCAGGGCTGCTCTAGAAACACGGAACTCGGTCGGAACACCTTGACAGCAATCTTCAAACTTCTTTATTGGTGTTACCTTGGTCAGCATGTTAGACCAGTTCTCATCTGTGTGAACCTTATCAAGATGTATTTGCTTTTCCTCGAGGACTTCTCGGATCCAATGATATCTTGTATCGATGTGCTTTGTGTAGGAATGAAATGTTGAAATTTTTGCCAAGTAAATTGCACTTTGATTGTCACACTTCAATACATACTTTTCTTGATCCAGTCTCAATTCATGCAACAAGTTTTTCACTCACAACATCTCCTTACAAGCTTCAGTAGCTGCGATATACTCTGCCTCTGTAGTATAAAATGCAATATACTTTTCCCTCTTTGATTGCCGTGAAATTGCTCCCCTGCAAAAGTGGTTAAATATCCCCATGTGGATTTCCTCGAACCAATGTCACCAGCCAAGTCTGAATCTATATATTCTTCTAACACAGGTTTTCCTTTTCCAAAGCATAAACATCTTTTGGCCCGTATGAACTCAGCCTAAGAAACTCACAATGGAAATAATTAAGATATAACTATAGGAACCAACATATTTTAGTACTTTCTAAACAAGTGACACTAAGATGAATAATCTCTATCCGCCACCTAACCTGTGAATTGTTATGATGAGAGGTCAGAACCAAAATTTCAGTGAATTCACAAGTTAATATACTTTTAAGTTTAAAACTACTTAAACTGTTTTATTACCACATAAGTTTATATTGAATTATTCATATTTACAATACTCATGCCTCCGTGCGTAATCCATACCCATCTACTCTTAAGTAGACCAAATCTAATAATCAACATATATGAAGCTATATGCACTTGGAACGTCTTGGTCCTACGTACTACACATAATACTTTACGCATCCTTCTCAGTAGGACTCCATCATCACACTACGAAAGAATGCAACAATTACATTTGTAAAGCACAACTCCGTGAGGCCTACAATACGGTGTTCCATTGTATAATAAGAAAACATGGAAATGCGTTTGTATCAGCTCGCATCAATGCGTAAACATCCACGATGTACCAATCAATGCATACATTGAGGACTTACACGTAATCGTGCTATTACCTGAGCTCCGCTAGCAATGTCTACCCTTACACAAAACTCAATCGATAATTTCTGTATTTGTAAAGGACAACTTCATTAGGCATACAATACAAATATTCTATTTTGTACATCCCTTACTCTATGGTTATGGCTCCATGCTGCCTCCCTCAACTGGTTGGAAGACCCATCAAGAGCTAAGTGACCATGCCCTACAGCAAACAATCTAAACATCCAATTGACGCGTCTCTCATCCAATGTCTCAATAGTGAAAGATCATCTTTCCCTTTTGGCTTAGCTCCAGTCTTTCTCGTTCTCGTTGTAATCGATGATAATAGGCATCCAAACGATTGCTATCTTTATTGGGTCCTGACCACGAAGTCTGCTTCTTTAGCCAAGTCAACCCTTGAATCCTAAAGTCATCCGTCGGTCTTCTGACTGCCCTCGGTATGAACGCAGCCAGGGTAGACCCTTTTGATGGAAGTACTACGAACGTACCTTTGTAGGTGTAACTTCGTTAGGCCTACCCCAGAGGACCATTCTAGAGTATCCTCACATTCCGTAGAAGCCTCTCACTTTCTTCTAACCTCGCTAAACAATATGTTCGACGTGCTTCCACTATTCTCAAAGCATCCACGATGATCCGCTTTGTTAGGCCATTTATCTAGACTTCTTTGGGATTGCTCCGAACACACCTCACTATTTTATTAGATCATATGTCTAATCTTTTATTATGCTCTTAACTTACTTTTCTTTTCTTTTACTATAGCATTGATTAACGTTTCCTGCCCTTAATTGCTTATTAACTTTATCCAAGATCTAAGTTTTAAATAATAAGTCTCTCTTAATTTCTCTTTTTAACTATAAATCCTCGTGTTATGATTTTGCTTGCAATTTTTTTTTTGGTGAGGCCGACTAGTTTTTTTAGCGATCCGTAACACTTTTTTATAACAAATAATAAATCTAATAGTTACAGGAGATAAACGGATTGTCTATCTACTAAAACGGTTTTTTGAGTGGATCGACCACTATAATAGAAGCTTATTCTTGCAATACAAGTAGAAAAAAGGTTCTATGTTGTGGTTACAACATCCCCACGTAGGGAGTAACATGCATAAGACAAAATGACATACTTACTAACATGTTTCTCTAAGGCAACTCAAACACACTGACATAAAAACATTATGACATACTTGCATAAGACAACAGGCAGCAAAGACAATAAGCCATTTTATAGTACAATACCCAGCAGAAGATACCAATACAAATGACCAACTCTAGGAAAGGGGAAGAAAATAACATAGTCATAACCAATTAGCAAGAGCCAACAATGAAGCTAGAAGTTTCATAGCATCACCACTACTCCGGCATGCTCTGATCATCACCAAATAGTACATGACATACCAGCCAAAAACTGGGAATCACCATAACAAATTAACTTAACATGAATTGGCATGTTGCAAATAGGAGAGACGGGGAGGGCAGTTCAAGAAATCGACACAGAGATGGTAACTCCGTTGCTAGAAGCAATCTCCAAATTACAACATAACCAGCAAAGCATCGACAATACAACCCAAAAAGCCACAACATCCAAGGAGCAAGAAACTAAACAATAACATAGTGGGATGTCCAGAGGAGTTTAGTAAAAAAGTACAACCAATGACAACCGTAGCGGTTGCTATCGCAAGGTCCTCAATCAAGAACGAGCTGAAAAAGAACCCTTCAGACCACCCTCCAAGGTGAAACTCCACCAAAACAAGGTTAACTGGAAATGTACACCCACTTGAAGGTAAACACCAGAATAACCAGACACAACCACTACAAAAAAAATCATCCCACTACACAAGTCGAAAAACACTCACTACAACAGCATAAAACCAAAAATCCAACGAAAACAAACAACAGCCCGACCAAGCCAATATTTTCAAAAACAAATCTCACTCGAAAACGACATACCAAAGTCAACATCTTGTCAAATATGCTTTGAAACAACTAATGACCTAAGCCGCGATCAACCTTCGTTGAGTAGCTGAATGCATCTGATCTGATGCTGGTGACCTCAACGATAGGACAGAGTGGTGTCGCAAGGAGTTGCAGGCAATAGCCAAATTCCGGTCAGACATAGAGCAGTGAGGCACACCATATGTAGAGGATGAGATAGTATTATGGAAGTTTAGGTAGGGCGGAACAAGTCGATCAAAACAAGTCGATCGAAACATGATGGACAAGATTCAGGCAAGAAATGTTAAACCCGGTAGAGATCTGAATGGAGGAGGTAAAAGCTTTTTTCCCCACGATGACGAAAACTGAGATAAGAGAGGAGATCGACAAAAAGAATAGGGGAGAGAGAGTAGAATCCGTAGAGAAAAGTGATATTAGAGGGAAGGAGGAAGAAACGTAGAAGAACAGAGCAATTTCTAAGTTTCCATTAACAAGGAAAAGGCTTATCCTTATTACTTATAATTTAGTACTTGCAAATATTCATATTTGCCTATTTTCACTTTCTTTCTTTTTATCCCAATTCTGGATCAGAGCCCAACCTAGTGACTAAATTCTTAGCCAGAGACTATGATATTCTACATTGATCATATGCCATAATTTACTGCAAATTCTCATTAATTTGCCTAAGTGAGTCTAATTCATTTTTATTACAAATCTACAATTTGTACACATGTTTAATATAAATTTAGTTCTCTTTTATTTAATTTATGTTTGCAAGGTTACATACTTTATTCTATTTTTCGCACGCACACATAAAGGATTAAATATGCGTCTTCTTAACTAACATTTACATAATTAGACATTTTCATAGTATGCGTAATTTATTACAGTAAAAATACAAGTAACTCAATTATCAACTCTTGTCAATTACATTTTTTCCTTTCTTTTATTACAAGTTTACTTACTTTATAGTTAATAGTTTGAGGAAGTAGTCTTTCCTCACTTGGTTGGTTATAGAAACTGCACTAAAATCCATTTCTTTATTTAGAAAAATATTAGTAAGAACAAACATTTCCAATTTCTTGCTTCATAAGCCACGATCCATCAGAATGTCGAACGATCCATCACATAACTCATTCAAATCTTCAGATTTCAAACAACCATTCAATAACACGATCAAACGATTATCAAACAAGTACTAACATAACAAATAATCATTAACAACATACGAAATTCACCAAATCATGATTAAACAATAAACGAATCGATAAATGGATCTAAACTTACATAAACATAAGAATTAGCATATGAGTTCACCGTTACAATCTGGCTAAATTAGATCCTATGGTGATTCAAATTGAAAATATACTTACACTAATTAGATCTAGGTGAAAATGACTTGAAATGGAGAAATTAAGATCAAACAACCCATATACTTGATTGAATACGTAGGAGAGATGTTTATCACTCACCAAATCCATGAAATAGCTTGAAATTGATGAATCTCTAACCCGGGCAGCGAAGAATGGTCTCCGATTCAATCAATTTTATGCGATCCAACATTCTTCGATGTTGATCTTTAATCTTGTTATGTAGATATATGAATGGAATGAAGTGAAGATGTATTTGGTGGAGTAGGGAGAACCAAAAATCCAAAAAATAGAGAAATGAAGAAACTAAACAATTCTCCTTGCCTCTACCAACCTATTTATAGCCAACGGCCCGTAGCCTTAATGGGCCTCACTAATCAGCCCATTAATGACTAATTAGCCTGTCCAGAAACTGTGTAGCACTAAAACAGAGATTCCTTCCAAACCCTTAACCAAATATTTAATATGATCAATCTATGGAATTGGAAACAATATTTCCGATCAAATGAAATCAATCCCAGCAGCTGACACGATCCCATTCAAAAGATATCCCCTAAAAAAACATGGGTAAAATGGTCACAAACAAAATTGGTAAAAATCATGGACATATATCACACCCCCGTGAACGACATATCAAAATATGAGAATGATTCGACACTTCAAGCATTAAATAAAAATATTTTATGATCCTCCGATACGTGAAATACGTGTAACACCCCGAAATTTTAACGACACTAAAGATGATGAATTAAAGAATAATTAGTGTGAAATACACTATTAACAATGAATTAAGGAAAACTTAATTAAATATTTAGAATTAAGTAAAACGGACAACTCCATTACGTCCGTCTCGGAATTCCGGCCAAGGTAGACACCTGGTTTGGGTAAATCGGACACCGTATGAAGAAGTTATTAAGGTTTGAAGTTTGTATGCATATAGGAAAGATATATATATATACATATACACATGTAAAATTCAAAAATATTCAAAAATAAGCAAAACAAGAAATCCGGCGCGCAAATCAAGAAAGGGCCGCCCGTTTGAGGTCGACCAAAGACCCGGCTGAGTTGACCCATGCGTCGACTCAGGCTCATGGGGGTCGACCCTGGGGTCGACCCACCTAAAGGGAGGTCGACCCACCCGGGGGTCTGAGAGCTTCTCTGACATAGACAATTCTGATGGCTTCTGGTCCAATCTGAAGGCCTTGGTTACTCCGCTACTCCTATATAAAAGACCCTAAACCTTGGTTTTGTTCATCTAAAAAATGGCGGTGACGGGGGAGCTCTGCTGCAATAAAAATTGGAGGGCCTAATCTTCACCAAATCCAATTTAGCAAACATTATAAAAATTCAACTGTTGCTACAACAACAAATTCAATGTGTTCTTCGCAGTAATTTGGATCCATTTCCTTAGATCTATTCACCGTGAGCTCAATTTACTTTATATCTAAATATTTAATTAGTAACCTTAATATGTATATTAAAATTGGATCTTGAATCGGTGCCTAATCAGTTCTATTATGACATAATTATCAGATCTGCTTTTATATGTTCAAACCGCCACCATGTTAAATCTTGTCATAATATGCCTATTCAGTTATGTCTATTTCTAGCAGTTAATTATTGATTCATTATTATGCCTGTTCTGATTCTCTTCTCTCCCTCTTTTCCCTTTTTTATTTTTATATAGCCATGCTACCTTCAAGCTTAGGCCTAACGCTGAAAAATGCGAACGTGAGGAATTGGGAATGATTGGGAAAGACATAATTTAGGGCATAATTGATATTGGAAAAATATGAATATAAGTTTGGGTATAAAATGTGGAAATATACAAATATAGATTTGGGGACGTACGTCGTGTTGTATAACATGAATATGAATTTAGGCAAACATTGGAAAATATGATTTGGCATGAATTATGTAAAATATGATTTGAGCGTAAATTGGAATAAATATTAATATGAATTTGGGCACAACTTGTATTGAAATATGTGAATATGAACTAGGGACATAAATTGGAAAATATGTAGATTTGGGTTTGTGCATAACATATGTATATATGTATGTATGTGTGTGTATATATATATGCCTTGACTTATAACTTGAGAAAAAGAGCATATGGTGCATAATTAAAAGGTGAATTGAAAAAGGGAGTAAAGTCTATAATTTGAATAGTGAATTGGGCATATAATTAAATATGGGGAAAAAGCGTATGAACACCTATAAGGAAATAGGTAAAATTGGATAATAATGAATGCCTAGGATTACAATTAGAAATTGTAATTGTACTTATGACACGAGGTTAGGTAGCACTAGTGGTGGAAGTCCGCCCAGACCCGACCGGTATATCCAACAATCACTAATGTTGAACCTAATGTGGGAGATCTAAGTGCGCAAATATGAGACGTGCTCAGACACGAGGTTAAGCCCAATTTGTGGAATAAGTTTGCCCGGACCCGCCCGACATATCCAACATCCACAAATGACAGGTTTAATGTGGTAGGTCTAGCATACTGTAACCATTAATGAAAATATGCTAATAAATCACGAATACTTAACCTAGTTGAATCCATAGGGATTGTATGAATAAAATAAAGATGGGGTTAAGTAAAATTGGGTGAACGGTGGGTGGGTTAAGTAAATCTGAGGGGGGTGGGTAATATTTACATATATAGGCCCATAAACTTAACCTGATAAGGTTATGTAATTAAGACACCTAATGGTATACATAAACGGTAGAAATAATTAAGTTATGTAAGTGGAAGACACCTTATAGGGTAATCATAACTTATAGAAATGATAGAATTAGATATGCATAATAATCTGCTAAGTAAAGAACGATAAGTTGTAGTGACAGTGTAAATTGAATTTATGATTAAATGAGAAAGAATGAGGAAAACTTGTAAAATAAATAAGTTATATTTAATCATAAATGGTAAGTTACATGTTAATTAGGAAACATGTGAATTGAGATATACTTAATAAAGTATTAAGGAGATTTTTTTTTGTAATGATGTAACCAAGCAAGAATGTAAAATAGATTGTGAATTATAGACCTTGGGCCACAATATAGAGAATAACATGTTGTGGACTTATTAATAAACTTAAATGGATTAAGTTATATGATTGGAATTAATAAGTAAGAGAAACTTGGTAAATTGGAATAAGAATTCAATATGAACGGGGATAACCAAGTTAAATGGGAACCTAGAGAGGTAAGGCAAGCGCGTAAAAGAATATTTAGACATAGGGTCTAACAACATATTAAAGAAAGGCACTTGGACCAGTCCGTACGTTTGAGGGTGAATAACCCAACGGGGTAGATCATCGAGGTGTTATAAGACACGATGGGAGAACACATTCATCTAATTGTTATGTCAACTCCAAAGGACTGGAAGGGGAAGCACGTGCCTTCCTGGAGTACGTAAGGTGCTCCTAGTGGTCCTCTATGCGGTGACAGATGTCTTAGGCTGTACTAGCAGAGGTTGGGTTTGCGCGTAACTACTAGGTGGGTGGGCCTTGACTGCAGATGTTGCTATGCAGTCATAATGTTGTGACGATGTGACACTAGGGTAGTTCGGTGGTTGCCTCACGAGGAGGCATAGGGTTACGACCAACAAGGATAGTATACCATTGGATATCCATCATCGTCAGCCAGCGGGGTGCCAAAAGACTAGAGCTAAACCCAAGATACCATTTCACCTTTCACTATCGAGGTACGGGGTTGAGGGTAGAAGCCACATGGATGTTTAGATTGGTTGTTATTAGGGGTGGTCGCTTAGCTCTTGTAGTCTTTACTAGTTGAGGGAGGGGCCGAGGTGGGCCCATAGCCACCATGGAAAATAGACCCGAGGAATATCTGTATTTGGAGGCTCTTAAAGGTGGGCCTGTACGGGTATGGAAAAGCTCCCATTAGAGTTCCGTGTTTCTTGTTTAGCCCTACCACGGAACTTGGTGCACATTAGATGACATGCGATTGAGGCATTGAGCTACAATTATAGTACATACGTGGGATAGTCTAGATACATGCATATCTGCTCAGGTGGTGTATCGTAGACTAGATGACATTATTACGATAAGGAATCTGATTTGATCGATGGTGGTAGTCTGTACGCTTACGTAGCATAGTAATGACAGATATATGCGGAACGTAACATTGTTATATAGAGATCCGTACGTCACTCCGGCGTAGGAAGAGGGACTGTGTTCATTACAGTGGAGACCGTACGAGTGGGGTACCATAGGGTGTATCTCAATATTGAGAGATAGCTACATAAATTGTGTTAGGGGAATTCATGGGAAAGTAAATGGGTACTATGCGCAGATAAGTCTTGAGCTCTACTAACCCTAGTAATCTAATAATCAAGAAAATGTAATGAAACGATATTTGTAGGGATTATTCTGTTTCTGATATACTAGTATCGGTACGGTGCAAAGAGATGTATTTAGGAAGCGCAATATATCCTGTTCATCTTATCTTGTTCAGTTCACACTTGGTACTGTTACTGTTATCTTGTTCTTCCAATTTTATATACCTGCCGTGATACTTTTATTTATTTATATTTAAAAGTAACTGGACTCGCCAGACTTTATGTCTGACCCTTTTTGTTTCATCTTCTCTCTCTTCTATTTCCCCCCAGGTTCTCAAGGTGGAAGTGCTTAGAGTTGATTTGGATTCGTTCAGCTTAGCTTGGATTTTGGATATAGATGTACCGCTTTGACCTCTGGTCAACTCTCTTATGGCTTCACATAGGAAATATGGTTTTATGTTTTGTACTCTGATATTTTTGGCAAGACAGATTATTTATGTAATTGGTTATTTCAAACTTATGATGTAAACTCAGTATTTGGGACCATGATGTTTTGATTTAAATAAATTTTGTAATTCCGCTGCTATTTTACATATCTGTGTTGTGATATTATGTTCTTATTTACCTATAACGCTTCATGGAACTTAATGCATTCCCTTAGTGAGTGACATTAACGGACGTGGGGTGTCACATTTGGTATCAGAGCATATGGTTATAAGACCAGATAAAATATCTTGAAAATGGTTTTCAAAAAGGTCTCAAAAACAAAGTATTTTAAAATAAAAAGTCTGTTTTTGAAAAACAAATTTCCCAAAGCCATAAATACCATCTCGATTCTCCGCTTGATTCCTTTTCCTTTTTGTTCGAGGAACCGTTTCTTCCCGAAAGGATATCCCTATTTCGACATGGTTCCTTAGGCATATTAAAACCATGGTACATGTCAAAGGGCAAAGAAATGCCCAACCTCCATCTTTAGCCGCAGTGATTTCACCTGCGGCTTATTTTCTTTCAAGCCTCGTAAGAATCTTCGTGCGATGGAGGCAGCTTTCAAGAGACTAGTTAGCATGTAGCAAAAAGGAGAATATGCGAGTTGGGGCTAAGGAGCACAACCCACAGATGAAAGAAAATGATGGCTTAAGAAGGAAATAAAGATGAAAGAAGAAACGAGGATATACCACAACTTCGGAACGGTTGGTCATCTAAAAAAGAATTGCAGAAAGAGGAAAGGCATGTTACCACTTTGGTAAGGCGGGACACCTTATTAAGGGGTGCCCTAAGAGACAAGGACAAGGCTAGAAGGCAGGAACTTCTAGGGGGCAGGTTAATGTTCTCATAGCTGGTGGACAGGATAGGAGTAGGAAAGTTTCCATCGAAGTATTGATTTCTATTTCTGATCATCCAGTTAGGATTTTTTTCTGGTGCTTTGCATTATTTTATATCCGATTCTTTAGTTGAGTCTCTACACCTAGATACTAGTATGGTTTTCGATCCCGTTATTGTTTCAAACCCTGATGGAGGTACAACTCATTTAACGATGATTTGTTAGGGTTTGATAATCTCTGTGTCAGGTGTCAAGTTTGATTGCGACGCATATTTTCTTGATTTCATAAGATACGGATTGATTTTAGGATGGATGGGTTAACCATATATGGAGCCATTCTAGATTATGAAAAGAGAGTCGTTAGACTTCTGACTTGCCATAGAAAGACTCTCGAGATTCCTTATGACCCCAAAAGGGTCTATCATGCTTAGTCTCCAAGAACCTCTTGATATATCTATCGATGATTTGCGATCTGTACCAATAGTTGCGAGTATCCTAATGTTTTGATGAGGTTCGGGATTTACCCCCGGGGCACGAGATTGGTTTCCGCATATACTGGTGGACAATGCAAAGCGAGTTGCATTGCCGGTGCGACATATGACTCCTGAAAGAAAAGAGTGAACTTTGTAAGCAAGTACGGGAGCTACTTGAGAAGAGGGTTGATAGGTGAATTATATGGAATGGGAAACCTATTGAAGACAGTCCTTGAGGAAGCCCGTCATTTTAAGATGACTATTCATTCAAGAGGAGAAAAATATATAGAGTTCGAAGTAGTGAAGCCAAACTTGCGAGAGGAGGTGAAAGTAGAGAAGGAAGCAACAATGGGATGAGTTCCGACTTGCATACTTGGATCGGAGGTTAAGACATTGTGCAATAAAGTGAAGCTAGTAAAAGTGCAATGGGGAGAGGACCGCGAGAACGCTACTTGGGAGGCTGAAGACAAGATTCACGCTTCATATCCTTTTCTTTCCAAGAAAATGTCCTTAACTTCTTTTTCCAAGCTTTAAATTAATACTTGTATCTATTGTTTGAATATCTCATATCGATCGAATCTTTAGATAGAAAACTAATGAATGTAAACATGTGTTTGAGACATGTTATGTTTGATGGATGCAAGTGTTTGCTAGTGGTTGCTCGTGGATGCATATACACACACACAATAGGCACTAGATCGGCTCAATCACTTACATATTGCATATTGATGTGAGTACATTTTAAATTTTATGGATGAAAATGGGCGTATCGTTACATTAAAGTTGCATTTGGATGGATGATTGTGCATACATATAGAACTTACATGTATTAGGATAATTTGCATACATTTTGGTTACATGGCACAAACATACATTGCATTAAGTGGGTCAAGTGAATCAGTGGACCACCTGATCTTCCGCATTAGTTTACGAACATATACACACACTATTGCATATGTTCATAAAAGCATTAGAAATTCGTTAAGGACAATGGATGCATGTGTTTTCTAGATGGACGTATGATTGCTGGATGTTAGGATATACATTCTTCTTAACTTAGAGATTTCGAGGACGAAATCCTTTGAGCAGGGGAGAATGTAACACCTCGAAATTTTAATGACATTAAAGATGATGAATTAAAGAATAATTAGTTTGAAATACAATGTTAACAATGAATTAAGGAAAACTTAATTAAATATTCATAATTAAGTAAAAACGTACTGCGCCATTGCGTCCGTTTAGGAGTTCTGGTCAAGATAGGCACCTGGTTTGCGTAAATCGGACACCGTATGAAGAAGTTATTAAGGGTTGAAGTTTGTATGCATAAAGGAAAGATATATATACGTATAAAATTCAAAAATATTCAAAAATCAGCAAAACCAGAAATCCGACGCACAAATCAAGAAAGGGCCGACCGTTTGAGGTCGACTCGAGACCCAGCTGGGTCGACCCATGGGTCGACTCGGGCTCATGGGGGTCGACCTAGGGGTCGACACCCATGAAGGGGGGTCGACCCACCCGGGGGTCTGGAAGCTTCTCTGACATGGACGATTCTGATGGCTTCTGGTTCAATCTGAAGGTCTTGGTTGCTCCGCTGCTCCTATATAAAGACCCTAAACCTAGGTTTTATTCATTTTAAATATGACGGTGACGGCGGAGCTCTGCTGCAACAAAAATTGGGGGGCCTAATCTTCACCAAATCCAATTCAGCAAACATTATACAAATTCAACGGTTGCTACAACAACAAATTCAATGTGTTCTTCACAGTAATTTGGATCCATTTCCTTAGATTTATTCAGTGTGAGTTCAAGTTATTTTAAAGTCTAAATACTTAATAAGTAACCTTGATATGTATATAAAAATTGGATCTTGAATCGGTGCCTAATCAGTTCTATTATGACATAATTATCAGATCTGCTTTTATATGTTCATACCGCCACCATGTTAAATCTTTTTATAATATGCCTATTCAGTTATGCCTATTTCTATCAGTTGATTATTGAGTCGTTATTATGCATGTTCTGATTCTTTTCTCTCCTTATTTTCCCTTTTTTTATTTTTATATAGCCAGACTACCTTCGAGCCTAGGCCTAACGCTGAAAAATGCGAACGTGAGAAATCGGGAATGATTGGGAAAGACATAATTTGGGGCATAATTGATATTGGAAAAAAATTGAATATAAGTTTGGGCATAAAATGCGGAAATATACAAATATGAATTTGGGGACATATATCATGTTGTATAACATGAATATGAATTCAGGCGAACATTGGAAAAAATATGATTTGGCATAAATTATGTAAAATATGATTTGGGCGTAAATTGGAATATATGTTAATATGAATTTGGGCATAACTTGTATTGAAATATATGAATATGAACTAGGGACATAAATTGGAAAATATGTAAATTTGGGTTTGTACATAACATATATATGTATATATTTATATTCCTTGACTTATAACTTGGGAAAAAGAGCATATCGTGCATAATTAAAAAGGGGCGTAAAAGTCTATAATTTGAATAGTGAATTGGGCATATAATTAAATATGGGGAAAAAGGGTATGAACACCTATAAGGAAATAGGTAAAATTGGATAATAATGAATGCCTAGGATTACAATTAGAAAATGTAATTGTACTTATGACACGAGGTTAGGCCGCATTAGTGGTGGATGTCTGCCCGGACCCGACCGGCATATCTAGCAATCACTAATGTTGAACCTAATGTGAGAGGTCTAAGTGCGCAAATATGAGACGTGCTCAGGCATGAGATTAAGCCCAATTTGTGGAATAAGTCTGCCCGGACCCGCCCGACATATCCAACATCCACAAATGACAGGTTTAATGTGAGGGGTCTAGCACATTGTAACCATTAATGAAAATATGGTAATAAATCTTGAATACTTAACCTAGGTGAATCCATAGGGATTGTATGAATAAAATAAAGATGGGGTTAAGTAAAATTGGTTGAACGGTGGGTGGGTTAAGTAAATCTGAGGGGGTGGGTAATATTTACATATATAGGTCCATAAACTTAACTCGTTAAGGTTATGTAATCAAGACACCTAGTGGTATATATAACCGGTAAAAATAATAAAGTTATGTAAGTGGAAGACACCTTATAGGGTAAGCATAACATGTAAAAATGATAGAATTAGATATGTGTAATAATCTGTTAAGTAAACAACGATAAGTTGTAGTGACAGTGTAAATTGAATTTATGATTAAATGACAAAGAATGAGGAAAACTTGTAAAATAAATAAGTTATATTTAATCATAAATGGTAAGTGACATGTTAATTAGGAAACATGTGAATTGAGATATATTCAATAAAGTATTAAGGAGAACATGTTATTGTAATGATGTAATTAAACAAGAATATAAAATAGATTATGGATTACAGACCTTGGGCCAGAATCTATAGAATAACATGTTGTTGGCTTATTAATAAACTTAAATGGATTAAGTTATATGATTGGAATTAATAACCAAGAGAAACTTGGTAAATTGGAATAAGAATTCAATATGAATGGGGATAACCAAGTTAAATGGGAACCTAATGAGGTAAGGCAAGCACGTAAAAGAATGTTTAGACATAGGGTCTAACAACATATTAAAGAAAGGCGCTTGGACCAGTCCGTAAGTTTGAAGGTAAATAACCCAATGGAGTAGATCATCAAGGTGTTACAAGACACGAGTGGAGCGCACATTCATCTGATTGTTATGATGGCTCCAAAGGACTGGAAGGGGAAGCACGCGGCTTCCTAAAGTATGTAAGGTGCTCCTATTAGTCTTCAGTGCAGTGACATATATCTTAGGCTGTACTCGCAGAGGTTGGGTCTGCGCGTAACTATTAGTTGGGTGGGCCTTGACTGCAGATGTATCTATGCAGTCAGAATGCTATGACGAGGTGACACTAGGGTAGTTTGGTGGTTGCCTCACGAGGAGGCGGAGGGTCACGACCAACAAGGATAGTAGACCATTGGATATCCATCATCGGTAGCCAACGGGATGCGAAAAGACTAGAGCTAAACCCAAGATACCATTCCACCTTTCACTATCGAGGTACGAGGTTAAGGGTAGACGCCACATGGATGTTTAGATTGGTTGTTATTAGGGGCGGTCGCTTAGCTTTTGTAGTCTTTACTAGTTGAGGAAGGGGCCGAGGCGGGGCCATAGCCACCATGGAAAACATACCTGAGGAATATCTGTATTTCGAGGCTCTTAAAGGCGGGCTGTACAGGTATGGAAAAGTTCCCGGCCGAGTTCCGTGTTTCTTGTTTAGCCCTACCACGGAACTCGGTGCGCCTTAGAGGACGTGCGAATGAGGCATCGAGCTACAATTACAGTACATACGTGATATAGTCTAGATACATGCATATCTGCTCTGGATGGTGTATCGTAGACTAGAGGGTATTATTCCGATAAGGAATCTAATTCGATCGACGGTGGCAGTCCGTACGCTTACGTAGCATAGTAATGACAGATATATGTGGAACGTAACATTGTTGTATAGAGATCTGTACGTTACTCCGGCGTAGGATGAGGGACTACGTTCATTACGGTGGAGACCGTACGAGTGGGGTACCATGGGGTGTATCTTAATATTGAGAGATAGTTACATATATTGTATTAGGTGAATCCATGGGAAAGTAAATGGGTACGATGCATGGATAAGTCTTGAGTTCTACTAACCCAAGTAACCTAATAATCAAGAAAACGTAATGGAATGATATTTGTAGGGATCATTCTATTTTTGATATACTAGTATCGGTGCGGTGCAGAGAAATGTATTATGGAAGCGCAATATGTCATGTTCATCTTATCTTGTTCAGTTCACACTTGTTACTGTTACTGTTATCTTGTTTTTCCATTTTTATATACCTTCAACGATACTTTTATTTATTTATATTTAAAAGTCACTGGACTCGCCATACTTTATGTCCGACCCTTTTTGTTTCCTCTTCTCTCTCTTCCATTTCCCTCCAGGTTCTTATGGTGAAAGTGCTTATAGTTGATTTGGATTCTTTCAGCTTAGCTCGGATTTTGGATATAGATGTACCGCTTTGACCTCTGGTCAACTCCCTTATGGCTTCACATAGGAAATATGGTTTTATGCTTTTCTACTCTGATATTTTTGGCAAGATAGATTATTTATGTAATTGGTTACTTTCAACTTATGATGTAAACTCAGTATTTGGGACCATGATATTTTGATTTAAATAAAGTTTTTAATTCCACTACTATTTTACATGTCTGTCTTGTGATATTATGTTCTTATTTACCTATAACGCTTCACAGAACTTAATGCATTCCCTTAGTGAGTGACATTAACGGATGTAGGGTGTCACAATATGGGTCGTTACACACATCGTACTTAATTACATCAATGCATATAAGAATACATGAAATAACCACCTAAAGCATTAACATAAATCCAAATTTAACTCCATCTAATCCAATATGTCTAGTCTCCTATGACCTAAAGCCGTCGATGACTGCTATGAGTAACTGTGCATGACGGTCTCTAGTTACAGGTGATTTCGATAGTTCAGGCATGATGCACGGTGGTGGCAAGTAGGCCGTAGGTGGGGATTAAATGACCAAATGGATGGACTGATTTCTGCTTCCCCTTTTTCTTTAAAGAAGATGTCGAGCTTGTCAAGATTTCCTTTACATTTGTGTTACCCTCTTTTGTTGTGCTCATGTTAGTTTTATTGCTGCTTGGATTAAGAAATCCTGGTTTGAAACTGAAGTCATCAGTGGCAGCCACTATCAACGAATTATCCTCTGAACCAATAATATAAGTTACATTGCTGATTCGAAGTCTCTCACATCATCAAGTATTTGTTGCGTGAAATTCTCTTTACTCATGTATTCCTCTTCTGCTTTTTCACCGATAAATACCAATCTCGTAGAAGTACAAGTGGAACCCAAAAATAAACATTATTAAATTCATTCAGTTTATTTAAATTCAACAAAAATAGGTGTCAAATTCAATTGCTCTCCAAAAATAAACACCAATCAGTGGTATTTTTTCTCACTCTAAGAAGTAGTTTCTTCCTTGGATTGATTGTATTAGGGCTCATTCTCCTATTTATACTACTCAACCTCCATAATGAAAGGTGGATATCACTTGCATCCAATAGTGTATTTTGATTCTCTAGATTTCTCAATACTCTCTAGGAATCTCTACACTCTTCCATTCCCTTATGCATCCTTCCATACTCTTCCACAAGGTTCCATATATCTCCAAAATATTCCAGAGGGTTCCACACTCTTCTACAAGCTTCTAGAGGGTTATACACTTCTCTAGAGTTATCCGGAACATTCTAGAAAATTCAAGATTTCTCTAGAAAGGTCTAGAATTTTCTAGAAACTCTCAAATTAAAGAGAGATCTCAACAAATCTCCCCCTCCCGACTTAAGTTGGGGGTAGTAGTAAACCGACAACTTGACAGAAATCTTCAAACTTCTTTATTGGTGTTATCGTGGTCAGCATGTCAGACCAGTTCTCATCTGTGTGAACCTTGTCAAGATGTATTTGTTTTTCTTCGAGGACTCCTCGGATCCAATGATATCTTGTATCGATGTGCTTTGTGCGGGAATGAAATGTTGAATTCTTTGCCAAGTATATTGCACTCTGATTGTCACACTTCAAGACATACTTTTCTTGATCCAATCCCAATTCATGCAAAAATGTTCTCCACCCACAGCATCTCCTTGCAAGCTTCAGTAGCTACGATATACTCTGCCTCTGTAGTGGATAATGTAATACACTTTTGCATCTTTGATTGCCACGAAATAGCTCCCCTTGCAAAAGTGGTTAAATATCCCGATGTGGATTTCCTTGAATCAATGTCACCAGCCAAGTCTACATCTATATATCCTTCTAACACAGGTTTTCCTTTTCCAAAGCATAAAAATCTTTTGGAAGTTCCACGTAGATATCAGAGGATCCATTTGACAGCAGGCCAATGCTCATTCCCCGGGTTAGCTAAGAAGCGACTGGCAACACCAACTGCATAAGCGATTTCTGGTCTTGTGCATATCATTGCGTATATGAAACTGCCTACTGCAGATGAGTACGGTTTCTTCTTCATTTCCTCCATGTCTTTTTCACTTGTCAGACTCTGCTTCGAACTTAGCTTGAAGTGCCCAGCTATTGGAGTGTTAACCGACTTTGATTTGTGCAAGTTGAACCTTTCTAACACTTTCTCGATATCTCTCTCTTGGGATAGCCACAACAGTTTTTTGATCTATCACGAGTTATTCTAATCCCAAGGATTTGTTTAGCCGGTCCCAAATCTTTCTTGGCAAAGCTCTTGCTTAGATCTTTCTTTAAAGCAGCTATCTTTATGCTATCTTGTCCAATGATTAGCGTATCATCAACATAGAGCCGAAGTATGAGAAAGTCACCACTTACATACCTCTTTATGAAGACACAATGATCACTTTCCATATTTTTTAAATCATGTTCTGCCATAAACGCGTCGAACTTCTTGTACCATTGCCTTGGTGCTTTCTTAAGTCCATATTGACTCTATGTGAGGCGGCACACTAGATTTTCTTTGCCTAGAACTTTGAATCCCTCCACTTGGTCCATGTAGATCTCTTCCTCTAGATCACCATTTTGAAATGCCTTCTTGACATCGAGTTGTTCAATCTCCAAATCTTGCATGGCTGCTAGCCAAGGACAACTCGGATTGATTGCATCTTTACCACGGGAGAGAATATCTCCTCAAAGTCAGTACCTTTTCTTGTTTGGATCCTTTGACAACTAACCGAGCTTTGTAGCGAGGTTTTGAAGAGTTTTCTTCGGTCTTGATTTTATACACCCACTTATTCTTTAAATCTCTTCTCTCATTTGGTAGCTCCACTAGTTCATGTATTATTCTCATGCAAGGATTGCATTTCTTCTTTCATAGTCATTCTCCACTCTTCTTTATGAAAATCACTTATTGCTTCTTTATAGCATTGAGGCTCCCCCTCATTAGTGAGCGTAACGTACTCCTCTGTATTTTATCGAGTGGATGGTTTTCTGTCCCTTGAGGCTCGTCTTGTCTCTGATGCGATTGGAGTGCTAGATTGACGTTCTTCCTGAACTGGTTCATCATGAATTTTATGAACTTCAACATCACTACTTTCTTGTGCGTTATTATCTTCATTTTGAGCCAGAGTAGGTTTAGTGTTCTTATAGCTTCTCAATCTTGGCCTCTCTGAATTCTTGATATCTTTAATTGTTTGTTCTTTGAAGAATACAACGTCTGTCTCTACTGTGAATAACCTTCTTGTTAATTGGATCCCACAGCTGGTACCCAAATTCATCCTTAGGTGAACGAAGATAGATACACTCCTTTGTCTTTGCATCAAGCTTAGCTCTCTCATCTTTGGAGGTGCGAACAAATGCCTTGCACCTGAACACCTTGAGATGATTATATGAAGCCCTTTTGCCTATCCAAACTTCTTCAGGAATGACCCTCTCCAAACGAACTGATGGTGTGAGGTTTATAATGTCGGACACGACCATTATAGCTTCTCCCCAAAATGATTTGGGTAACTTAGCATGAGAGAGGACACAATGAATTCTTTCTTCAATCGGTTCATTCTCTCAGCAAGCTCATTTAATTATGGTGTCTTGGTTGGAGTCTTCTCTAGCCTAATGCCATAATTCTTGCAATAGACTTCAAAAGGACATCTATACTTACCTCCGTTATCTGATCGTACACACTTGATCTTCCGTCCAGTCTCACGCTCCACTAGAGCATGGAATTCTTTGAAGGCATCAAGTACTTGATCCTTTGATTTTAGCAGGTGCAATCATACTTTTCTTGAATGATCATCAATGAAGGTGACAGAATGTAGAGTACCACCAATGTATCTCTCAGACATCGAACATACGTCAGTGTGTACGAGGTCTAGAGTGTTCTTTCTGCTTGTAGGTGGAGAAGTTCTTTGGATAGCAACTCTGTGCTGTTTTTCAGCTAAACAATGAGCACAAGGATGAAGTGGTTTACCTTTCACGTCAGGGAGGAGTTGTTTCTGTGACAACCACGGGATTCGAGCCCCCGACCTCCCGGAAAGCAACACCACACACTAACCACTATGCTAAAAGACTTTTGTGTTAGCTTTTCGAGAGGGGTGTTACAGACTACCCCCCTTAAGAGCATCTCCAACAGTGTTACGGGCCGTAACGTTACGGCCCGTAACATTACGGGAGATATCTTTGATATCTCCTAACACTCGCGAGCTGATTTTATCAGCTCGCAGCCTGCGAGCTGATTTTATCAGCTCGCGAGCTGATAAAATCAGCTCGCGCCTGTTCCCGAGCCTATATATGGCTCGGGAGGGGGGGGGGTGTTTGGTTATATTCATTTAATTTTAATTTCCTCCTTTTTAATTTCTTTTTTAATCGTTCCAACGTCGGGATGCCGCCACGCGTGACGAAGAGCGGGAGACGCACAGTTAGAGTTATGCCAGACGACATGTCTGGTCCAGTACACCTTCCTCCACCAGAGGGGACGACGATTGAGGACTTACGTATCCTCCACGAGATGCCACAGGGATTCACCCATCGATCAGTTACCGCGCTGGACACCGTTCAGGTATTAGTTTTACTTTATAGTTTTACGTTATAGTTTAGTGCATGTACGTTCTATGGTCTAGTAGTTTGAACGTCAATAGTCATTTAAATAGTATACATTATTGCACGTACTAGTTAAATATTGATTTAGCTGTTAAATAGTCTTTTAACTGTTAAAACTTTATCATGTAGTAGTTTGTTATACGTTAGTAGTACGAACTTTAATACTCATTTAACTGTTAAATAGTCATTTAGTGCATGCACGTTATCGTTTAGTGCATAGGCGTGCTTGGTTTTATAGTCGTTTAACTGGTATTATTTTAATAGACTCGGTATGTAAACGTTCGCGGGAGTTGGGCGAAGTTTGTAGCATCAGCCTTAGACATATTACCTCTGGATATTCGAGAGAGACTATTTGGCAGTCCATTTGGACGTTTTTTACGTATTATACCTCCCCAGTCCTTCGATCGACCTTTGGTCGAAGCCTTATCAGAGAGATGGTGGCCTACGACACACACCTTTCACTTCCCGGATTTTGAGCTAGGTATCACCCCAGCCGATTTTTACATGCTTTCGGGGATTGAGATAGGCCTTCCAGATAGAGTCATACCTCCATTTGATTCCCAGTTTGAGTCACCCGAGTCGTACATACAGTATTTGCCAGGTTTGGATGCGGCTCGTGTAGCTAATGGTGCCGTTCCCTGCACATATTTACTTGATTATATTACAGCGCATGTAGATGCGGTAGATTTCCACGACATACTGTACAGGGCTACCATTTTATACCTCCTTGGTTCGACGTTCTTTACGAACCAACAGAATTCGATTAGGCTTGGCTACCTTGCAGCACTAGTCGATTTAGATCAGCTGCATATGTTTGATTGGGGCTCTGCCATACTGGGTTATCTATACACCGCTCTTGACTCCTATGCTTTTAGAGAGGTTCAGCAGATGTATGGTTTTTGGTACATGTTGCCGTGCTGGTACTACGAGTACACGGCCAACATGCACCCACACATACAGCCCACCGCTAGTCATGCCGCTGAGGCCTTTTTCCCACGGATGCGTAGATGGGAGAGTTTGCACGTAGTTCAGCGTTCTCCTTCTGGTGTGAGACACGACTTGATGGAGGCTCGTACCCAGTTGGATATGAGGGAGAGGGGGAACATATTACGAGCACCTTGGGCTTCTTATTGGATGTTACTTGCAGCCGGTGGCCCAGTACCTGATGCCCATCCATTAGCCATTGCATGCAGCTTATCTACTCGACGTGTCCTCTTCTTCCCACCGGCCCACCTTCCTGTTTGGTACTTGGGAGACCGATGCTATTACCAGAGTACCGGTGAGTTGCGCGTACCCGTAGATCCACCTTTGCCACTTGATATGTTCGGGCCGCAGCGTGTTATAGGGAGACAGTATGTGGCTGGATTGAGACAGGCAGGATGGGTAGATACGACCGACTTTCACTTACCCGACGCAGAGTTTGGTCCTTACTGGGTTCGGGTAGCTCCTAGACGGTACTTGCTGCCGGATTATGTGCGGGGTGTGAACTCCGATCACATTGGACCCCGATTGGTCAGTGGTAGAGTTCACCCTCCGCCGTTTACTTTCGACCCGACCCCTTCACAGATATCCGACCCTCCGCAGGATTTTGCTCTCGCCGATACATTCCAGACATATGATCTTAGCGGGACACAGATATCCCTGCCTATTGTTTACCCACCTGCATACATGGTGTATGGTGTCCCTACTGCTGGATTATATCCGTCACATGAGGTAACATTTGTACTTGTGAATTTACGTTGTATGTTATATGCTGTAGAAACTGATTTTATATGTTCTATATATGCAGTATGCACCCAGGTTGGACCAGCATAGGATACATATCGCGGCTATTCAGGAGATGGCGTTGCAGTATACTCAGTCCATGTATCAGGAGCACCAGCCGATTGTGCAGGGATTGCAGGAGCAGATATATGACTTACAGGCCAGATTAGCTGCAGCAGAGGGTGGGGGGACAGCAGCATCAGGTACCATTGTAGGGTCGTGTACTGGTGGTTCAGGAGGAGGTGGTTCTGGAGCAGGTGGAGGAGGAGGAGGTGGTTCTGGTTCTGGAGGAGGAGGAGGTGGAGGAGGAGGAGGTGGAGCAGGTGGAGCAGGTGGTTCTGGTTCTGGAGGAGGAGGAGGAGGAGGTGGAGCAGGTGATTCTGGTTCAGGAGCAGGTGGTTTAGGAGGAGGTGGGGATGACGGTGCTGGAGGGGGTGACGTCGTTGGAGGGGATGACGTTCTTGGAGGGGAGGACGTGTTAGGAGGGGATGACGTTGATGGAGGGGATGGCGTGGTTGGAGGTAGTGATGACGATTTTACGTATTATGACCCGCCTGATAGCGGAGACGACATGTCTTTGGATGGTGGTGATGATGATGCCGCAGATTTATCATGATTTATATTTCTGTATGTCGCGGTGTATATATGTATGGCTCGATGTATGTATGTATATATGTATGTCTCGATGTTTTGGACTGTATGTTATTTTTCTATGTGTTCTGCGATATGTTATTTTGTATGTGTACTGTTTGCTACTTTCATATGTTCTGTGTAATGTATGCTTGTTTTATTGCAAACCGTTACGTTGCCAAGTTTTGGTACTTTGGCAAGTGCCAAGTGCCAACTTTGGTACTCTGCCAAGTGCCAAGTTTTGGTACTTTGCCAAGCGCCAAACCTGGTACTTAAATGTTTACATGTTTAAATAACGACGGTAGTGGACGACCCATAGTTTTTAACTCCTTTTTTAACTCCTTTTTAACTCCTTCGGGTGCGTAAATGTTTAAATCCTTCAATAAACATACACTTAAACCAATAAAGAGACACACAAACCAATAAACATACACTTAAACCAATAAAGAGACACACAAACCAATAAAGAGACACTCAGACCAATAAAGAGACACACAAACCAATAAAGAGACACTCAGACCAATAAAGAGACACACAAACCAATAAACATACACTCAAACCAATAAAGAGACACACAAACCAATAAAGAGACACTCAGTCCAATAAAGGAATCCAATAAAGAGACACTCAAATCAAACCTTATATATAACAGCAACATTGTCATACATATCTCAAATCAAAACTTACTAACAAATATAAATGGATTCCAGTTTTACAAAATGCTTGCTGGCTTTTGCTAGCGATTCAGAGGAAGATGAAATCCTTCAAGAGGAAGCAGAAGAAATACAAGAAATACGGGACCTATACCGTGAAGCGTACGGTTCATCGTCCACAACTAGAGGGGGATCGGTTCCTGGAAGGAGGTTTATACACCGAAATCATGCTAAATACCACAAGTCTTTGATGCAAGATTACTTCGATGAGGATTGCACTTACGGGCCTGATATGTTTCGTCGAAGATTCAGGATGCGGAGAAACCTATTTCTTCGGATATTGGCTGGTATTCAAGGTAACAATGATTACTTTAAGTACAAACATAATGCATCGAAGACACAGGGATTGTCCGGTGAACAAAAAATGACGGCAGCTATGAGAATGTTAGCTTATGCCACTCCAGCCGATGCTTTGGACGATGCATACCGCATAGCAGAGAGCATGGCACTAGAAACACTTGAAACTTTCTGTCAAGCAATTGTGGACGTCTACGGAGAAGAATACTTACGGTCTCCAAACGAAGCAGATGTAGTGCGAATCAGAGAGATGCACGAAAGCAGGGGTTGGCCGGGAATGTTAGGAAGTCTGGACTGTATGCACTGGGAATGGAAGAACTGTCCTAAGGGATTACAAGGTGCGTACAACGGCAAGGAAAGACGACCAACCATCATTTTGGAAGCTGTGGCATCGTACGATCTGTGGATATGGCACGCTTTCTTCGGAATGCCCGGGTCTAATAACGACTTAAATGTTGTGGAAAGATCTCATTTGTTCAATGATCTTGCTAAAGGCCAGGTACCTCCTTTAACATTTACCCTAGGCCAAAATACTTACAACCATGGCTATTACCTAGGTGACGGCATTTACCCGAAATGGAGCACCATTGTTAAAACATGTCCAAATCCATTAACTCCTAAACAAGTCATGTTCGCGGCGATGCAAGAGGGACAAAGGAAAGATGTGGAACGTGCTTTCGGTGTTTTACAATCTAGATTTGCAATGATAAGTAATCCATGTCGGCTATGGCGTAGGAGTAAGATGTCTACAATCATGTTTGCTTGCATCGTTCTTCACAACATGATTATAGAAGATGAAAGAGATATGGATGAAGATCAACGTCACTGCGATTACGAGGGTGCTTCGCTACCACCTCCAGTATTCCGACAAAACCAACCACTAACAGAGGAGGACTTCAACGTTCATTTGAGCCGTCAAGTTATCTACAGAGATGCAGAACTCCATAACCGGCTACAGAAGGATCTTATGACTCATTTATGGAACCACCACGGCGATACCTAGTTATGAAGAACCATTACCTGAATGTGTTTTATTTTATGTTTGTCTGAACTTATCGATTATGTATGCAGTAAAGATGTTCCTAAGTTATTAATCATCTATTGTACGAACTCCTAAGTTATTAATCATCGATTATGTTTCATTTCCTAAGATGTTCCTAAGTTATTAATCATCGATTGTGTTTCATTTTCTATTATACAAACTCCTTTTCTTGTATTCGTACGAGTTATTAATCATCTATTATTATGTTCCTAAGTTTATTTTACAAATTACATATCGGTTATGTTTTTGTATACGACAAACTAGGGTAAAACGTTAAAAAAAAAAAAAAAATTTGGTTTTGCTCTTAGTAATCAAATATTATTATTATGTTTCGAAGTTTATTTTACAAAAAAATTAATGCATTTGGTATTGTATATGGTAAAAATAGTTGGGAAAAAAAAAGGCCACGAGCTGATTTTATCGGCTCCTGAAGTCGCGAGCCGATAAAATCAGCTCGCGACATCACGAGCTGATAAAATCAGCTCGCGCGCCCTATTCCGAACTCTGAATCCAGCCCGTAACATTTGCCTTCATATTACACGGTGTAACAACTGTTGGGTGCAAAAATAAGGGATATTACACCCCTTAACATGAATTTCCTCCACTGTTGGAGATGCTCTAAGAGCCCAACGTCCTTGTTGGGTCATATCACTCACCCCCAGGCGTTGTGCATATAACTCACATCAGTACCACATCGACCGACATCCGCAGCATTACACACACAATTCCGGCTGGGCATAGGCTCTGATACCAAATGTAACAACCACGAGATTCAAACCCCTGACCTCCTGGAAAGCAACACCGCGCACTAACCACTATGCTAAAAGATCTTTGTGTTAGCTTTTTGAGAGGGGTGTTACAATTTCTGAGTGAGTATATGAAGACCTTTCTCACTAATGTGTCGAAGTCGTTTATGCCATGTGTTTATATCATCAGTAGAGATGTTTACTTCTCCTTTGCATAGCTTAGCTTGCATTACATGTAATGATCCTACCTTCTTTCCTCGAGCCATTGTCAAACTTCCTTTGGTGAGTTTCCACTTCCCTTCACCAAAGTAATTCATCAGACCATCATCATCTAGCTTTTCAGCGGAGATAAGACTGAGGCGCATGGTCGGGACATGCCTAACATCTTTTAAAACAAGCTTGCGCCCGACGCTTGTCGTCAGAGTGATGTCTCATATTCCAACAATCTTTCTTCTATCTTGATGTCCCATTTGCACCGTTCCAAAGTCACCTCTTTTGTAGGATGAGTAAAAGTTTTCATGTGGAGTAACATGGAAGGAAGCACCGAAATCAATAATCCAAGAATTCTCATCACAAGCAATGTTTAAAATGTTACTTTCACCAACGAGATATAGCATATCTTCCTTTAATACAATGGCAATAGTACTCTTTTCTTCTTGCTTCTTCGTTAGGCTTATTTGGCCAGGCTTAACATTACCGGCCTTTTGGTCTCTTTTGAGACTTCGACATTCCATTTTCTTGTGACTCCTCCTTCCACAGTAATAGCATGCAATCTTCGAGCATGACTTAGATCTGCCTCAAGATTAATGTGGATTTCGGCTCTTACTACGTCCATGAGTTTCACTCCTACCCTGATTCTCAACAACATTAGCTTCAGAATGGATAGACTTTTCTCATTCCAATCTCCTTGCTTCTTCACAAAGAAGGCTGTCGCTGACGGTATCCATAGTTAACTTTCCTTCCGGAGCCGAGTTACTAAGTGTAACAACAAGTGTGTCCCAACTTTCTGGTAAAGAACTGAGGAGTAGAAGGGCTTGTAACTCATCATCAATCTTCATATCAATTTTTGTTAGTTGATTTACGAGCCCCTTGAAGTTATTCAAGTGCTCAATCATACTATGACCATCCTTATACTCCAATTTCACCAACCATCGGACTAAACTGGCCTTGTTGCGAGGCGTTTTTTTCTGAATCACGGATTCAAGCTTTATCCATAATTCATGGGCTTTTGTATAAGTAGGAACATGCTCGAAGAGAGTTTTGTTAATGCACTTATGGATCATAGCAACAACCTTTCAGTTCAGTAGTTCCCACTAAGCATCACTCTTTCCTTCCACCTTATCTTTGTAGATGATGGGCTCATGCAAATCCTTACAATACAAGTAGTCCTCTATCATCGACTTCCAATAGGAGTAGTTGTTGGCTGTGAGCTTGAACATGTCCCCACCATGAGCGATATTATCCTCCATCTTGAACTTACACGGGCTTGATTACGGTTACGGATGAACCTCGCTTTGATACCACTGTTGGGGAATCTCGGTCTTTCCCACTTCGTGAAGTTAAGATAGGCACTATAAGATTAAAAGTAGCAATGTAAACACAAGAGTTTATAATTCTCCAACATAGAGATTCTTTCACTATACAAAAGAATAGTGAGATTACAAGAACATTATTACAAAAGTACACACTCGACTCAAGCTTGAGGATATATACTTCCCAAGCTATCTCTCTTTTCACTCAAAGAGGCTTGCTAACTCTCAAGTATTTTTTTCTCACTCTAAGAAGTTGTTTCTTCCTTGGATTGATTGTGATAGAGCTCTTTCTCCTACTTATACAACTCAGCTTACATAATAAAAGGTGGAGATTACTTGCATCCAATGGTGGAGATTGTTTCTCTAGAATGCTCCATACTCTCTAGGAATCTCTACGCTCTTCCATTTCCTTATGCATCTTTCCATACTCTTTCATAATATGGAGATTCTTTCACTATACAAAAGAATAGTGAGAATACAAGAATATTATTACAAAAGTAACTCACACTCGACTCAAGCTTGAGGATAGATACTTCCCAAGCTATCTCTCTTTTCACTCAAAAAGGCTTGCTAACTCTCAAATATTTTTTCTCACTCTAAGAAGTTGTTTCTTCCTTGGATTGATTGTAATAGAGCTTCTTCTCCTACTTATACAACTCAACTTACATAATAAAAGGTGGAGATTACTTGCATCCAATGGTGGAGATTGTTTCTCTAGAATGCTCCATACTCTCTAGGAATCTCTACGTTCTTCCATTTCCTTATGCATCTTTCCATACTCTTTCATAAGGTTCCGGAAGGTTCCACACATCTCCAGAATATTCCAGAGGGTTCTACACTTCTCTAGAGTTCTCCGGGACATTCTAGAAAATTTAAGATTTCTGTAGAAAGGTTTAGAATTTTCTAGAAACTCTCCAATTAAGGAGGGATCCCAACATCCTACCATAAGAGAATGAAAATTAGCTTATTAATCTGAGACCTGATATTCAAACAAAGAAGCATTTACAAGTAAATTCCTAGAACTTGAAATACGAAAGCATATACCAAAATTCCAATCGAGAACTTGTTTTGTTATTTAGGCCAAGACCTTTCACTAGGGAGATCGCTCCAAGTCGAACTTGGTTTTAGCAACCACTAAAGTTGGAAACAATCTAGTAAGTTCTTGCAGGCGATGACCCAGTTTGCACAAATAAAGATCAATGACCAAGATGAACAATAAGAGTTAAGAAAACCATGGAAACGTTATGTCATCGATCTATGTCAGGACATTTTCAAGCACACATAGATAATTGTATAAATTAGTGTCGTTTATGGGAAGAACAGTAATCCCACAAAAAGCTCTTGCACTAATGAAAATACCTCCAACCTACTACAAAATTGGTATCATTAGTTCTTATAGGGGGATCAACAGAGTACAAAGCAAAGTAAGAAAAATATCACACTATACTTTCATATATTAGAGTTCTACTCAGTAATGGTGAAATCGCTTAGACAAAATGTAGTAGATTGTATGGCTATACCAGGGTAAATAAAGAATGAAATAATTTAGGATTTACGGACTTTTGATCTGAACTATTATATGTATTTGATGTTATTTAGTTTCTGCAATTTAATTTCTTTCATACCGACTCGCGATTCAACATTTCAGACCTTGCCTTATTCATTTCACTTCTCGTTGGACCTTCTGTCATGTCAAGACCACAACTTGTTTTCCGGAACAATGCTTTTGGAATTCGGGATGTTGTTGGAGATGAAATTTTGCACTAATAGTTATATAAAAAGTTTTTTAATCACTAATTGTAAGAAAAGCACATATAAACCAATAGAATAAATTATTAATAGAAAACCCATATTGATTTTGTTGGATATAGCATAAAATATGAATGGTTATGTGACCATTCTCTAAAGTGCATTAGGATTAGAATGAACTAGCACAAAGCCAGAACCGACTCTGAAACACAAAAAATTATCGGTAGCCACAGGTAAATCAAGATATTAGAGGTCATAGACAAATCAAGATATATCCAAACATACACAATATAAAATTGGAGATTCAAGGCGGTCGTCTTGATGGCCTTACCCAGCCCCGTGCAAAGAAACATAGGATACTGCATTCTTTGGCAAACTTTTGACAAAGGTCGGGTAAGTCCAAAAGTTATATGCGAATCTGGTGCTCACATGCAATGATTTTATTTTTTTAGTACATTGCACGAATGTCAAAAAAGTAAAACAATCAGCATCAAACGTTTCTGCCTTGTGTCTGCGTCAAAGTCATGCTGATGCTAATCTATAGAAGTCTGACGATCCATGCACGAGAAAATGATACATCCATTAATGATTAAAAAGGGAAAAAATGATGGAGGATAAAGAGGAGGAAGTGATAGAGCAAACCCGTGAGCGAATAATGGGTGATTAATATTTAATACTAGTAACAAGTACGGATGGGGAAATTGAAGGGAGTAGAAGCCAAAAGCCAGGCTTGCATGTCTTTGTTCTTTGTGGCGGTGGAAAACAAAACAAACGAATGCTTTGTTTCCATCCTCGGTTTTAGTTCTTCTCCCAGTCCCTCTGTATTTTATCGAGGATTCGCTCGCGTGGTTCCACTGCTGCTAGAATAATTCAGCTCCAGTTCCCACAAAGCTAGCTTCGAGATTTATTTAATGCGATGTTCGCTTGCTTTTAACACTGCTCTCTGGTACTACTGGGTACGATGACTGCGTAAGAGCATGCATGACGATCGTGGACTTTATAATTGCTCTGTTATGGGCGGGCATTTGCAGTGCTTTTAAGAGAAGAACGGTTTCCTGAGATTTGTCAGCCGAACGGCAATGAGCGACTTGTCCCTCTATGTTATGAATATTTAAAAATTATTAAAGTCAATAATCAAAAAAGTCATTGACCTAATAGCCGGTTTTAAACAAGCTGATCACGACTTAACGGCTCTCTTTCCAACTTTTGCTCCTTCTTAGCTGTGGATGCTCCATCATCAATCTTCTTCCTTCCTCTACGTATATATCAACTTTCACAATTCTAAATTGAATAATTTTCTTCATAATTTCTCTGTTACATAACCAACCTTTTGTTCTTCACTCAGTTGCAAAGTTAAAGAATATCAGAGGAAAATTTAAGATGTCATCTAAATGCAATCAAAATCCATACAACTATCAACTAGATCAGCATCAATTTTCTATACAATCCTCTTACCAACAAAATCAAAATTTCAATTCTTGTACTATCACAAATGCACCAAATTGTAATCTTTCACAACAAAGCCAAAATTTCTATCATTCGTATCAAAGTTCAAATTATTATCAAATTACCTAAGTCATAGCACGGCCACAGATTGCAATCTCCAATTTAAAACACTACCCATCTCCCAACAGCCAACAACGATACGAGTTGCCTAATACTTCTTTCAATATTTCAAGAAATTAAATCTTTTTATATGAAGACAATAGTTGTACAAATGATGAAATCCAATTTGATGTTGATAAAATTCTGGATTCATGTACTAATATCCCGTCTACAAAATGTTAAAAAATAATCTCTCGACGAACAAGCTAAATAAGCCATTTATTGGGTTGAGTGTTACAGAGACAACAGAAAATACATAAGTCAAAGTGAAAATTCATTTTGAAATTAGTTTCAAAATTATTCGATGGTCGTAGTCCACAGAATCATTCAAGATCAATTGACTCTTTGAAGGGAATTAATCCTAACTGCCAAAGTTGAAAAAATAATAATGGTTGGACCGAGTAGTAGACAACAATATAGTGCAAAAGACATGGATTTGGCACAACATTTTAATATGTTCTTTGTAATTACATTTTCTGTCTTTTTTCGACTTATATGAATTCATGCTATGTAGCTTAAACAAGTAAATACAGTGCATATGCACGAACATAACAACCAGTCTTTAAACATGCACAATGTTATGACATACTTTTAAAGGAAGAAAAATGGAGCAAAGTACAACAAGAACATTCGGCAATGCGTTTTATGCTTAGAAAGCCAACCCAAGAATTTAGCTAATTCAGATCCATAAGAACACAATCCATTTACAACTAGTTCAAGTGGCAGATCAGCGGAACAATACAAATCGTAGAAGAAAACCACCAAAGATTATAGCTCATGCTACGAACAATTAAACGGGAGTATAACAGTTGCAAAAGAAGCAAGTAAGCTGCATATTGAAATAAAGGAAGCTAAGAGAACAGGGAGAGTACAGAAAAATCAATGACCACATGATGAGGTTCATTAAAATGTCTGTTATGTTGCCTAGCATTTTAAATTGGGTTTTCTCCGATGTTTTAAGTATCTTATAACTTTTATAACTTAGCGTGGTTGGGAATGTTTGGCTGCGTGATACATTAATTTTTGGAAGAAAGATTCATCCCTAGTTTTGAAACAAATCTGTATTTGAAAAAGGTTTTTATATTATCCCTTCTAATTGTTTTCAATAAAATTTCCATTCTTTTTTAGATTGAAACGACATTTGATTAGAATTAAAATGAGCAAAATATGTTTTTTCTTGGGTTTTTGCTGCAATGTACGATTTTTAAAACTACAAATATTTGGAGTAAAAATTGAATTATAAATACAGGAAATACTTCCAAAAACCGAAAGCGAATCAAATCCACGTGCATTCGACAGAGCCATCCCGAACAAAATATAGGAGTGCGAGTTTGTTCATACCAAAAAAAGTGATGTGAACAAAACTCCGATCCCTGATTGGTGGAAATCAGGAGGGTTCATATGAGTCTCTCTGATTTTCACCACTCAGGAGGAAGTTTTGTTCCCACCAATTTTTTGGATGTGAACAAATTTGTACTGGAAATATAGACCGTGTTCCATTCACGTGCTTACGTCGTTTGGTCCTTTTAACTCATTATTATTTCTCTGTCTCTTGGCACGTGCTTCAAATTCTTTTTTTCTGATAAATTGAAAAATATTCTTTAAAATTTGCCGTGTTAGGCAAATTGGTCCAGCTTAAGTATTAATGGATCATTAATCTACGAATGCTATGCCATACACGACAACATCGGAGTTTGAGATTGTTTATCAATTTCTCTAAGAGCCATGCATGCATGGAATTATATGAGATGCATTATTGGAATTTGGATCATAAGCACTTCCAACACACGTTTACCACTCCTTGATATAATGTTAAATAAATAATCTAATACCTATCACCAGCGCTTTATAATATCTTTTCATGCCAAAACAATGATAAATAACATATGCGCATGTTTACTAACATTTTAATAATGAACATAATAGGAACGATGCATATTGTGGGTGCGTTTGATTTTGAACAAGAAGGGTTATTTGAAAGTGGTACTTGAAGAGGAATTGTTACGAATGGGGAATGCGTTTTTTTATGAAAGGGGCAAATTGGAAGTGACAAAATTATTATTTTATTGTTTTCGTATTTATTATTTTATTGTTTGTGTTTGTATTTGTGTTTTTGTGTGTATATTGTCGAACATGATAGTAGAATGCAGAATACAAATTGCAGAATAAAAAATACTGAATTGAAATACGCATTACAACACAACTACTACGACACTTCCATCACAACACATCACAACAAGACAACCACAAAAGAAAACATAATCACAACATAACCACCAAATAAAACACAATTACAACACAACCACAAAAGAAAACATCACATCTGTCCAGCCCTCAGTTTCCTAACAAAATGAATAACACAACCCCTAAGCTGTGCGGGATTGTCAAGCAGAGAATAAAAAGGGTTATAGCCCAATCTGTCATGTTCTGACAGAATAACCGTCACCTCCCACTCCTGATAGTCATCATCCTCATGGCGTACTGACATGCATAGATCTATAAGCTCGTCTCGGTTCATGCGCGAAGGAGCTGAACGAGAAGGACCAACACCGGACCTGACCTGCCTATGAGTCGGACGACTCGAGATCTCAGCATCATCGCCCCGAATAAAATCACCAAACAACTGAGCCTCCTGCAGATCAACTAGTGGAGCGGCTGGAACTATGTACTGACATTTGTTATAACGAATGCAGCCTGCAAACATTGAGTCCAACTCTCTGAATCGCGCTAGGGACCCACTCTTGTATTTGCGCGACGCTGCTGGCACCGTCCCCCACCACTGGTCCGAACCATAGACAGTATCCAGCTGATCGTCCCACGACCATCCACCAATCATTAGCAGTCTGTTCCATGGAGCTCAATCCCTTTTCATGTTATCGAACTTGTTCTTGATCTGACCGGCATTGTACTCTAAATCGGTGCGCTCATTGAACGCCGTTGATATGAGCTGGTACCATTCTCCAATGTTACGTGCACGGGAATTAAGATGTTCCATGCACACATCTATGAAAGCGTTGGTCATGTCGTTGTTCCATTCGGCAATGGAACAGGTAAAAGAGGACTGAGATGCTGCCATTTTGATTTTTTTTTCCGAAAATTAGGAAATAAATATATGTGGAATTTACAAAGCTAAAAAACACAAATATAAAACCAGAAACCTGAAAAAATCGACGAGTTGACGGAGATTGAAGCTTGAAATTTCGGATTTGGTGTGTTTTTTGGTGATGAAAATAGTTAGAAATGAATATATAACAGAATGGAAGAGGATTGTCTGTTCCAGAGTTTTCGTGGCGTCTGACGTGCGTCCTACGCGTCGGACGCGTCAGACGTCAAAGCCACCTTTTCAACCGTTCGTCTGGAAGGGCTAACGTGTGGGTCCCACTGTTGACGCGTCGGACGCGTCAGACGCAAACGCGAACTTTGACTGTCCAGTTGGAAAATCAAACGCTACCTGTAAGTTCTTTTGTTTCTCAGTCAACCCAGTTTTCTTTCCATATTTTCAAATCTCATTTTGCACAATCAAAATTCTAGGGCAATTTTATAATCATCTTCTATTACTTTAAATATTCATGCATAAAACAACTGAGATGATAAAATGGTTAACATAATTTAATGCAAAATCGTATATTACCATAAGATGGAATACACGCATCACACATAAAGCTACATTTTGATGACATTTCATTGCAAAAAATAGAATAAGATCAAATACTACAACGAGAAACAACTAACAGATTGAGCTATTAGAAATAGAGTTTAGGACCTCTAGCTTTAATGGTTAAAAGTATGGTGTTTTAGATGATGGTTTTAGATATTATGGTTTGGAGCCTCTAAGACATCATTTTGAATGGACAATTTCAATAAAGTATCAACCATATTATCATTTTTTTAATTAGATCATTATCAAATTAGTTTTTTTTATTAGATATGTGTATTGTAAAGCAACACAAATATGATGTTACATTTGCATAAAGAGAAGATATTAAATAGAAGGCGGAATATTACGTAACAAAATACCGAAAGTATTCAAAGTTATTTCATTATATTATGAGTTATTTTTACAGTAATTATAACTTATTCTAAGATAAATTATGTATTTCTTCAATAAAAGCTAAGATAAAACTTAACTATAAATTAACGTGGGTAAATATCATCAATAATCTAAATGTGATTAACTAAAGGGAGACATTTTAACCTTCCTCCTTAAGAAAATCAATATATCTTATATTTAACTCAAAATTTGAAATATAATTCATTTAGGTTCAACTCTTTTTGCAATCATTTTATAATTTCATCGTGTCTTCTCATGTTATCATCCTTCATCTATTTTACTTTACGAACAATGTCATAGCTTCAGAAATTGATCATTTCTTTTCTTTAGGGCTCAAATTAGTTGTTATCCATGAATTTTGACTGAAGCATTAATTTATTGAAATTAATATGAATGTATATAACATTTTGTATATATATCCAACATTCATAAACCTTACTTAATAATTACACCTGTAAGATAAACTTATAGCTTTTATAATATACATAATATGTTTATATCTAATTTATTGTATAATAAAGTAGATATGAGGAAAGACATTGAAAATCAGTATTGTAATATAGAAAATAATAATTGAAAATGGATTTTGACAACTGAAAATGAAAGCAATAATCAATCTTAATTAATTGCAAGAAAAAATTAGTTGAAACAAAAGTTTATACCGTATCGAAGATAAGAAAATAAAAAAGGACAAGTTAAGTTTGACGTGTTTGAGGATTGAAAATTAAAGAAAAGAAATGGTACTTGTTAACGATATTGGGCAATTTTTTGCACATAAGGTCAATGCTTAGAAAAATATTGAATATTTGAAAGATGTAAATAAAAATTATAAGTTAGATATTAAAAGAATTAATTTTTTAAGACAAAAATAAATACTGAGATCATATTTAATTCTATATACAATATAAATATTCCAGTTGAAAACAAATTGTGACTTACGGATAAACAATTAGAAAAATAGTACATATCCAAATCTTACTTCAGCTCTGTTAATACTATAGAAAAATTATACATCAAATCCAAATTAATCAATACTAACTAATAAAATTTGGACTCGTACAACACTACCTCTTTGAAGAAAAATCTCACAATCTAAAGTTATAATGTTAGTGATTTAATCATGCAAGCTGCAAATCTACATTCCACTCTGTGCATATATTTTGCTCCAGCCAAATTTCGTAATTATTGCTACAAAGTAAGATACTTACATATCATGCTTCTATTTTCCATACAATCTACAAAATCTTCAACTGTGTGCTACAAATTAATAGATTAGGCTTGCTCACCCCTGGCATAACAAATCCTCATTGAATTGTTACGAACGATATAAAGCAAAATATAAAGATACAAATTAGAAATGAAAAAAGCATGACAAAGTAGAGATACACAACTGTACATTTATTAGAGAAATTTCTTTTGTATTGTACACATGTCAAATGATCCAAGAATAATATGAACTTGTAGGAACTTTTTTAGGAGTTTGGAAGAGTAGCCCACTCTTATCCAATATTATATGGTAGGCTCCTTCCAATAAACCGGGATATGATAATAATAGAAAATGTACATCAATACCTATAATATGTCTATGCAAATACGTCGTTAGAAATATAAAGCAATTTTACTTGTCTGTTGCTACCTAAACACCACTTAACTATATAATAAACCAAATAGGTAGATTCTAGCAGTCAGAATTTTGAAAATAATAATCATAATACTGAAAATAAAATTCTAGTAGCATGACTATTTTAATACGTAACAAGTCACAACGAATTAAATATTTTCTAACATACCATTAGATAAATGGATAAAGTAATTATAAATAATAAATAGAAAGTCTAGATACACTAATTATAAACAAATAAATATGTAAAACTAAAAAAAAAATTGTGATGGTATTTCACAACCATTCATGCCATCAAAAATTTCAAACTAATAGATCTTAAAATCATATTGGACCTATTTTCAAGCAAAAATGTCCAAAATAACTACAACAATGGTTTTCTAATCTAATACAGGATTGTAGCATCATGTGCTTGTTAAAAAGTCGAGTGTTGGATTTTTATTATAAATATAAATTATTAACCAACTTACAAATAAACAATTAGAAAATATATATTTTATGTACATTATAATTCATATGCATATGAATTTAAAGCCCATATGCATATTTGTTTAGTTGTATGTAGAACGTAATGAAGATCTATAAAATTTATATAGCAATAAAAACCTAAAAACAAAGTTAAAGCCTAGAAATAGGAATGAAGAAGAAGAACAACAATCAATTTACGGCAGAAAATGAATTAGCATAAATTGAAATATATTTGATGAAGAAACAAAGCGTATAAAGTAATAGAATATAATCGAAGGAAGTACATGCATAAACTTGAGTAAGAAATGGATAAATATTCTACCTGTATTTAATTTCTCATATAATAAAGTAGATTTGAGGAAAGATATAGAAAATTGATGCTATAATATAGAAAACAGTAATTGAAATTGGAACATGGTAAATGAAAATGAAAGCAACAAACAATCTTATTAAATTGCAAGATAAATTTAGCCTAAGAAGAAATCTAAAGCGTGGAAGATAAGAGAATAGAACAGTGAAAAATTAAGTCTGACATATTCAGAGATAGATAATCAAAGAAAGGACATGGTCGTTGTTAATAATATTGGGCAAATTTTGCATATAAGAACAATTTTAAGGAAATAACTGAATATATATTTGAAAGGGGTAAATGAAAATTATAAACAAAAAATTATGTGAAAATAAAAAACAAATGCCTAAACATAGTCTGTAAAGAAAAATTTAATACATCAACCATTGGAGCAACATAAAGGTAATCATCAAAATCCCTAAGGTCATTAGCTGTATGTAAAATAGAATTAAAATCTGTAAAAATTTAGAAATAAATAAATGCTAGAAAATAATGTTAAAGCCTATAAATAAGAATGAAGAAAGACAACATTCTCTATTTAAGGTTGAAAGTGAATTAGATTAAGATAGAAATATAAATTTTGGTGAAGAAACAATAATATAATGTAATAGTACGTAATCAAAGGAAGAACATGCCTAAAATCGAGTAGGAGATCGACAAATATTCAACTCATATTTATCTTTTCATATAATAAAGTAGAATTGAGGAAAGACATTGAAAATTGATATTGTAGTATATAAAATAGTAACTGAAAGCGGAATCTGGAAAAAACGGAACGGAAATGCAAACTGTTAAGGATGCGAAATGCGGATCATAAGACAAAACTAACACTAGAGGGGGGTGATTAATTTTTTAAAGAGATTATGGAAAATTTAAACAATCTTGAATAACTATATGTACCACACAATGATTATCACACCCAAAATAATCACAAACACATAAACAGAACACACTGAATTTTATACCGGTTCGGATTACTCCTACGTCCAATTCCACGCAACACTGGATTGCGTAGAGTTTTATTATTGTCACTATCCAAGTACAACACCCTTGATTTCACGGCTACAAGTTTAACACCGATTCCACCACCCTTGAATTCACGGCTACAAGGTTAACACTGCTCCCTTTCTTTGATTTCAAGGCTACAAGGAACACATCCTTTCCCAAACAATTCCCAAACAATTACAATAGCCCTAGAACTCTTCAATTAGCACTTCAAACAAAGAGTAAATGATAGAGAATGAAAAGAGAAGAAGAATGATATAAATTTTGCTGAAATCGACAGAGTATATGCGTAGAAATCAAGAAATTTAAGTATTTTAATGGTGGTAAGTAAAGGGGTGATGAAGGAGAAGAATGAATAATTTGAAATTCGAAATCAGCCCCTTTTTATAGTGTCCTAATGGTTGCAACGTTCCTGAAACATTACAAATAGTGAAAAGACATTTCCTTTGAAAATTGAAATTATGACAGTTACATGTCGACATGTCATTATGCCTTTTTCGACATATCCCCTGTATAATTAATTTTAAAATCAAATTTCAAGTGTTAAAATCAACATATATTTTCTGAAAATTCTTGAATCAAAAACTAATGTTTCAAATAAAGTTTCTAAAGCATAAAAACATATATAAACATAATAATATATAATGTAAACACATTTATAAAGTTATATGATTTAAAACTATATATATATAAACATATTATTGAAAACTTTATAAATTATATATATATATATTTGAAATCATTAAGTAAAATACTTGTGATAATTTGAAATCATTCAGAAAAGAAATTTAAGAATAATTTGAAAAGGAATTTAAAAAGGTAGTTTGGAAACATAATTTGAAATCACAAGTTGAAAGTGCTAACCCCTGTTTTACACATAAACTAGACTCTATTTACTTGACAATCTTGAGCTTTTGAAATCTTGATATCTTGATACCCATGAGTCTTGAATCTCTTGGAACTCTTAAACTATACAGTCTTCAGTATTTAATTCCTGCATACAAATCTTGCATATATATATATATATATATGTATGTATATGTATTCTAGACAAAGATGTTAGTATATATTTTATAATCAGTTAATAATAATAATTGAAATAAGGATGTTGTCAGCAAAACTCCATTTTCCAACATAAACAAAAATAAACTACAAGAACAAATTTGATGAAGAAGAAATCTAAAGCATGAAAGATAAGAAAACAAAGGAGTGAAAAATTAAGTCTAGCATATTTAAGGATATGGAATTTAGACAGGAAATGGCTGTTGCTGACGCTTTTTTGGTCAAAGCGTCACACGTCAAGTTCATACTAAACAACGCGCTTAGAACCGAGTTAAAATAATATTTCATTCTTGGAATAAGCATTGGATCGACCACCTTGGCGAACCATGGTTCGACATTGCAAAATCTCGTGATCGACACATCTCGACTAGGCAAATTCGCATGTGCACACCAGCTCTGGCTTTGCTCCAGACTCGTCATGACTCCAGGATCATTCGTATCCCCTAGGGATACAAATAAACGTTTTCCGCATCACATTCGGGATGCGAAAAACGCATTTCATATCCCATAGGGAATCCTCTCAGGGGATACAGGGTGCCTTCCCTTCGACGAACTTGTGACAGTTGGGATGCGAATTTCGCCTCCCGCTATGGGATGCAAATTTTATCTCGCTTTAGGATGCGAACTTTGCATCCTACCATGGGATGCAAACTTCGCATCCCACTACTAGTTGTAAGTTCTGCAACCCGTCTAGGGATGCGAAGTTCGCATCCCACCACGAGATGCGAATTTCGTATCCCATCACGGGATACAAAATCCGCATCCCCCTGGGAATGCGATTTTTCCTCTTCTTGCCATGGAAAGTGTTGAGCCACACAGGTCACATCATTTCAGCTGATCGACACAAACAGATCACTACTTTCAACATGTGCATAGCCTGGGATGCGAAATCTTCCGAAGTAACATGGTTTTTGGCTAAGTTTTCGGGATGCAGCCATCCCCTCGGGATATGGAATTCGGGTTGATGCCTCTAAACTCCGCCTATAAATACCCCATTGCTTGGCATTCTTAGGGGTTGGCATTTTCGGACTTTGCCTATAATTTGGCAAACGGGATTAGAGCTTTCAAGCACCATTAATGGATGTCATCATCTTCTTCACGACTTTGGACATCTCCATGGACTTGTAGACACTACATAAATATTTGTCTACAACTTTTAGACATTCAATTGGACTTTTGGCTTGCCTTTGGACATATTCGCATATTTTTGGACATTGAAGCTTTTTCTTGGACATTGTTATACACTTTGACTCAATGGAGAAGAAGTAGGGCATTTCGGTCAGGTTTAGAATTAACAAGCTATTTGTTGTTTTATTGTACAACTTTGTACACACATATTGTTCGAACTTGTACAAACTTTGTAATCAACAATAATATGATGAACGATTACTATGAAGTGGACGTAGGCGTTAGTGCCAAACCACTATAAAAGTTGTGTGTTCCCTTTACATTTGTTGTTTGGATATTCAGATTATAAATTTACGACTAAACTTAAACTTGGGGTTTGGTGTGTGCAAATAACCAATTTCCCATGTCCACAACTATTATTGATAATATTGGATAATTCTTGCATATAAGGATAATGTTAAGGAAACCATTGAATAAATGTTTGGAGAAGGTAAATGAAAATGATAAGTTAGAAATTAAGAGAATTCGGTTTTTAATGTGAAAATGAACAAGGTGAGAAAATAATACAAGGTGCATTTTCAATTGTATTAGGAACATTAACATGATCTGTAGGAAGCTCTATTTTTGTTGTTTAGGCATAGCAATATTTGAAGATGATTTGGCTTGTCTATCAACTAGGCATGTATATAGGTTCAGATTACTTTGTCATGAATAGATGCTTATGACAAAACATATTGCATTTATCATATTTAAATGGAAAAAATTCACATTCAACTGAGATTTCCTTTCTAACCCCGTTATGAATTAAGATAGAAATGCTGACGATCAACTAAGTGTTTGTATTAATTGATAGCTGAAGCCTTGAATATTGTGTAAACTATTTTTCGACAAACAAAACCGCCTGAACCACTGCCGAAACTCCACTTGAACCGCAACATCGAAATCTTTGTTGAAGCTTCCTCACGGTTGAAAACCTATACGGCGGCTATCAAGCAATCATTATCTATTTCAACGCCTCCGTCTGATCGCAAAATCCAATTTTCCAAGCAACTTAATCTTATGTATTCATCTCCCAAGATAATTTAACAAATCGACACATGCATGGTCATATACTATATTTTCCATCCTATAGAGATCGAGATTTCCGTTCAGAAGTTAAAGGAATACATACTAAAAGTTTGGAAGCCAAGAGGCTCATTTCATGTAAATATTGCCCAAGAATATCGATTCCCTGTTCGATATGCTAAACATGACGATTCATCAAACTTCTTGAAACCACAACAAACTCATACTTCGATAAACATCTTATGGTTGATGTATGATCTTCAAATATGGGTTTGCTTACATTATTTAGACATGGAATTTTGGATAGTTGATGTTTGTATACATTGGTCTATTATGTGAATGTTTGTAGATATGTTTACAATTATTAAGTGAATATTTGACTTTTTGCCTGTAATATTTCTCAACAAATGCAAGCATTACTCTAGTTATTTTTTTATCTTTATCTAGTTGTCTTGTCTTAATATTTACAACTTTATGAAATTTTCTAAGCAATGCAACGAAAAAACATGAACCAAAATCACTTACAGTAAATTAATTATAGGCACTCGCTTTATGTTCGATATTTGAACAGGGATTCGCTTTTACATTAAATTCGATATTAGGCACGCATGCCATCATTAGGGATTGCAGAATGGATCGTTAAGGTAAAAAAAAGACTAAAGAGGGAGTGAATAGTGTTTTTGAAAATCTAAACAAAATCTAAAACTTATGTGAACTACAATATGAATCAAACACAACGGAAACAATCACGAACACAGAATCAAACATAAATGCAAAGATATAAAAAATAAAGTACAGAAAAGGAAAGACCACACCGGATTTTATTCTGGTTCGGAATTGCTCTTACGTCCAGTCCCACGCAACGATGGATTGCACAGAGTTTTATTACTATATCAATATCCAATTATAGCCCTCCTTGATTTCACGGCTACAAGGGATACCACCTATTCCACACACACACTTGATCAAGTATACCTTTCTTGATTTCACGGCTACAAGGGATACCACCGATTACCCGTCCTTGATTTCACGGCTACAAGGGATACCATCGATTACTTTACACAACCCAAATAATTACAAACATCCTTATAACTCTTCAATCGCACTTGATTCAGAGAGTAACGAGCAGAGAGTGTAGAGAGGAGAAGATTAGTAAAGATAGAATTGAATTTGGCAGAGTATAGGTGTAGAAATCATAAAAATGATAAGAAATAATGGTGTAATGAAAGAGAGTGGAAAGGGAGAAGAAGAAGTGATTAAAAATTCGAAATCAGCTCCTTTTTATAGTGTGTGAAAGGTTGCAACGCTTTAGAACCGTCACAAATAGTGAAAAGACACTTCCTTTCAGTTTTGAAAAAATGACAGTTATATGTCGACATATATAGGTACAAAATTGAAACTTGAGCATTTTTCAAGTGTTTTGATATAAATATAATTCTGGAAATTCTTGTATTAAAATATATTGTTATAAATAAATATCATATAGTAGAAAATCATATAGAAACATAAATATAAACATGTTTATAAAATTATAGAGTTTAAAACTATATAAATATAAAGTATATAAAATATAAATATATAAAATTTATAAAGTATAAACTTATAAAACTTAAGTTTAAATCAAATAAAAATAAAAATAGAGGGGGAGGATATTGAAAATAGAATTTGAAAACAAATTTGAAAATCAGAATTTGAAATTAATTTGAACCTGGAGTGTTATTTAGAGCCTTACATAATCTAGACTCTATAACTATATTTATCTTGAACTCTTGAAATCTTGAATACTCATAAGTCTTGAAATATCTCTGAATTCTGAATCTTTAACATCTCACAGTCTTCAGTAATATTTCCTGTATATAAATCCTGCATATGTATATATATATATATATATATATATATATATTCCAGATAGAGGTGTTAGTATATGTTTTATAATCAATTAATATTGAAATAAGGTTGTTGTCATCAAAACTCCATTCTCCAACAGCCTAATATTCATTTAAAACTCCATTCTATGCGTTTATTTAAGTTAAACACTTTAGGTTTTTGTATATTCATGTTTTAATCTAAGTAGTGGAAAAATAATAACCTAGTATTTTCTGTTCAACATATATAGATTTATCTTTGTGCTGTTTTTCCAGATAAAGTAAAAAATTCTGTAGTTATTCTATTTATTTATATATCCTGTATTCTCTTTTTTTATAAGTTCATTGATACTGAAACTAATATTGTTGATGTTTTCCCTACGATTGTAATATTATAAAAATATGAATTTAGCATTTTCTAGTAATTATTTCATATTGCAATTCGTAGCCTTTAGCTTTCCATGTGTTTACTTAAGTTGAATACTTTAGATTTCAATAGATTTATATTTTTGATGTAAGTAGTCGACAAATAATAATCCAATTATTTTCAATTCAACATGTATAAGTTCGTCTTGGTTTTGTTTTCCCAAATAAAGCAAAACATGTTGTATTTATTTTATTTATTTATATGTATAGTTCAATCATTTTCAATTTTGTTCTCTCTTCTCTCATTTACTCTCAATGTAAATACCAAAATCAATTTACTTTAATCATTTTTTTACATATGGAACCTTAATACCTTTTCTTTTTCAACTTTTCCACCTTTTATTTCAAACACTCTTTTTAATTTTTAAATGTTCAAATCTCTTCCACTTTCACTTAAATTTATTAACAATTATGTTTCCCGTTTCATATTCAGAAATGGTTCCTCTTAATTTTTATTAGTTTTTAGCCACAAAAATTAATTGCCTCTACGATTTATTTATACTTTCATTATTAAAGAGAACAAATTGCTATTTACTTGCTTATTTCATCTAATATGGAATCGTGCACTCATGCTCCCTTGATTTGAGTAAGCAATCTGCAATCACCTCTCGATTTTTTTTAATAATAATGATTAATTTATAATTTTTATTTTTTATAGTAATTCTAGGTTCATATCCATACTCCTCTCCCTCATAAATAGTATTGTTAAATGTTTTGGTGTTTCAGTCCTTTTTTCAACTTTTAGTTCTCATTCTTGATTCCTTATTGGAGAATGATAATTAAATACATGAATCCATGAGTTTGTAATTTGTGAAAATTATGACTTGTATGTGAGGCTACCATAATTTACACATTAGCTACTTAGGACCGGCTTCATCCCTTACTGGATATCACCAAAGTATGACCACCCTAGTTAATAAATAATGAATTAAGGCCCGAAAGAAAACAAAGAGATCAAAACTAGATATGGGATGATCCTACCCTAATGGTGCGACCCACTTAGCTATGTTGCACGTCTCTTCTTAAATTGTTTACTTAGAGATGAGGCAAAAGGTCACATTTACATTATAAATAACGTACCATCTTGGAATGTTAAATGAGCTTCTAAGCAGATATGAAATGCTAGCATTCAACCATACAAGTTCGTTCTAAGTCTGAATGAAACCGAGATACTCCATCTTCAATAATCTTTATGATATTTCATGTTTGAAATGCATCGGCTGGACCTAAGTGATTTTTGAACCAGTTCCAACCTCTATCTTTTCAAAATTACAATCAATAATTTCCCCAAAACTCAGCTCTTTTTCTTTAGGAATAAATTAGCCATAAATAAGTTTAGGTTCTAACTCCCAACTGCTTATGACAACGGGTTTCATTATCATTCATTGTACAAATTTCCAGAGTTAAAACATACTATATTTGATGGTTAGTTATTTATCTATCAAATAAATGAATAAATAAACTATATTTCAGGGATTTAGTTTCCCCTAGCAGTCACCATACTTCTTTTAAATGAATATTTCGTCTATAAATAACGATTTTGTGTAACATCGGTCTAAGTATAATCACAAAAAAATTATTCTTTATATTCCTATAAAGTGAATTCACAAACTTATAGTATCTGTATAAGTATATTCACAAGCATTAAGATAAGTTTCATTAGTCCTAAATCATATTAATGGATCGTACAAACTTATTTTAAAAAACAGATATAAGAGCAACCTCAAATACGATTCCTCCAGTGTTAAGTCTAGAACAAATACCTATACCACCATATTCAAGATCAGTTTAAGAGAATTGAATCTCAGTTTCCTTTATAACTTCTTCACTAAACCTTTTTACAAAAGAAAATTAAATTAAAATACTTATTTTCAATCCTCATTACAAGATATATATTTTAAAGTTTCTGTGTAGTATACCATATGTAAAACAAAGTGCTTATTAAAACACTTAAATGAAATATTTAAATAAAATGCACTTTCAAATCTTTCTTATAACTGTTATATCAAAATTAATTAAATAGTAATATATTTTTCGTAATATGTAATTAATGATATAATTATAAATTTATGTATTCCTTTTGAAATAATTATTTTTTAAGCAATACCAATATAATAATTATTCATAGTAAATTGTAGATGTACTTTCAAAACATTATTAAATAAGGATGTTTATTTTTAAATTCCGTAAAGAGAATATCAAATGATTTGAAACATTTGTTTCGAACTAACTTAGTGATTTTGTTAGTGTTGAGTATAATTATATGAATTTTGTTTAATGTAACAAACATATATACTATTCTATGAATGTGTTTGCATCTGTACTATTCCATGTTACATCTCACATAAAAATATATATTTATTGAATGGAATACTACTGCACAGAATTTGGTATTCAAACATTATTCAAGTAAACATTTTATTTCAACATTTAAATTTTACATATTTCTAACTCCACTATTGTACACTTTACTATTATATAATACATTCAGTTCACATTTGCATTCTTATACAGATATCCCTCACTACAACTCACTCAGTACTACTCAGTTTTCATATATAGACTCATATACATTCATAGACATACAATGAATCTTCTTGTTTTCTAATTCAGCCAAGTCATCTGTAAACCCATCACAGAAACACACGTAGTAAAATGGAACAAAAATAGATTTACATTCTACCAAATATAATTTTTTTTAAAATTTTATTTGCCTTAGAATTTTGGTGTGTTTCTCATCATTTTTCTAGACTTGGTCTGATATATATTTATTCTTTTGAGTCTAGACTACTTGTAATATTCATAGCAATTCACTGTAAATACCACAAGGTAGACTGAATACTAGTGCTCGCAGATCAGCCTCAACACAGCTATAGTGGTCTGTTGATCATGTAACGGCCCGGCCAATTTCCGATCATGATTATCGACACAAATACCATGTTACCTAACCAAGTACCGAAAATTACCGGATCATTAATTGAAAGAAGATAGAGGGTAAGAAATAGAAAGAAAAGTTAGAATAGTAAAAAAGAAGATCACAATATTACAACATCAAAGTACACATAAAGCTCACAGCAGAACGAATAAATATATTATATAATATAAATTTTGAAATACAAATCACTAACCGTATTTACATACCATCATCAGAGTACAACACATACAACACAACGAAAATAAACAGTAACTAATTAATGTAGAAGCCTCCTGCTCCAAACTCCTTCAAGTGTATCAGTAAAATCCCGACTACTTGACTGCCCGTAAAATTTGGGCACCCGAGAGTTTAGGGTAACAACAAAACAAAATAAACTCTGGGTCAGTTATGCAACTGGTGTGGTGAGTAACCTCTAATAACTTGGTTTAACTTTTAAAAAATTATTTTGAAAGAAAGGATAATCGTAAGGCCGATCCACACATAAACACATATGGTTTTTGCCTTACTATAACCCACAATATTCTTTGTATCAACACTATTCTGATATTATTTTAGTGTCTAATCAAATCAATAACAATTCAGCTGAACACTTGCATCTCACGCTCCGCATACAGAGTATACGGACAAAACAGAGGGCGCTTATTGGGTAATGGATTTCCAACTATGACAAGGGATGGAACCACCTTCCGTTCATATATCTTTAGAGAGGAATACACAGGGTTCAATAAGAACATATTGTAACCCAGGCCACATTTGACCGACCATTCATTTCGTTTGAGTGTACCAAATGTATTGTCACTAACGGTTGGGATTAACAGCCGTTTCGAAGCATATAGTAGCGTTAGAATAAAGAAGCAGTTGAATTTTTCTCCAGATCAAGTGACAATACTCCATAATGGGAGTGACCCACTTAACCATGTTGTTTGCCCAATTTTTGTCATTTCCTGGTTGTGAGGTTTTAGGTCATATTTGCCTTTTTGACATGTCATATCTTCATTTAGTTTGAATGCTGCGTTATCGAACACACCAAATCGTTTATTGATTTACCCAACAATATCACTAGCATAAAGCTAAGAGAAACGAATTCCTCCGCTACCAACGTAAATATGTTTGAAGAAATCAACGTACATGATATGTTAGGCATATTATGTCAGACATTTATCCATACAAGTTGTCCTGAGACTAGACAACCCGAAAGCACTATTCCATCAATCCATTTTATGTTATTTTTACTTAGGATTAACAGAACAACCCATGCACATTAATTCATCTTCAATTATCGTCAGCATATTTGATTCGCAACTCTTATGCTCATACGGTGGTTTTCAGATGATAAACCTGATCCCTGTCTCTCTGTAATGACAACAGAAATATAAAATGAGCCAAAACTTTGGTAGCCGGTTATTTAACTATCAAATGGAACATCCATACAACCAACGATCCTATTTCCAAATTGAAATTCTACTGATCAAACATCTATCAACACTTCTCCCGTTAAATTAATTTCTTATTAATTTATTTGTTTCCCATTTTCATTTCAATATCTTTACCCAGATATTCTTCAAAACCCGTTTAGCCTCTCACAATTCTTGGAAAAACATTTCCATCTATCATAACAATTTATTTTCTGTGTTCTAGAAAATATCTCTTATTAATATCAGAAACATTTCCATATATTTACAAATTCTTATTTTCTATATTTAGAAAATATACGTGATTATTTATTGGAAAACATTTCCATATATTTACCATTCTTAGTTCCATATATTGGTATTTTCATATTTCCATATATTCATATTTCTTATTTCCATATATTCGTATTTCTTATTTCCATATATTCATATTTCCATATATTCGTATTTCATATTTCCATATATTTGTATGTCTTATATTTCAAATCAACCACAACATTCCATTTTCTATGCTTGGAAAACATCTCTAATTATATTTGGAAAACGTTTCCAAAACTCATTTGTATGGGTTTAAACAATTGTCATACAAACATCGATACGACAACTCACCCCATTAGTCACTTATTAGCTAACCGTATCTCTAACCAATCTTATTCATCGAACCTTAACTATTCCTTAGTCAGTTACGAAGTCAATCAAGTTGGGGTATAATTACCTCTCAGACCATAACTGAACAACATTCTTAACTTTGAAACCGGGAAAGTTCATAACATCGATACCAACAAAACATCACTCATGCAACACTCAGATAAAATTTAAGAATCCACTTCTTTAACGGAAATCATTGATTATAACAACAATGTTATAATCCATGCTCCAAAATATTAAAACTTAAAATATAACTTTTATTCATTGACTTGAATAAATAAAATGATAATTAATTATTTAAATAAATAATTAAATCTTTATTTAAAAGGAAAGTAAATAGTATGAAGTGACCCGAACTTCCCGGCCGGCCTAAACGGAACAAGAAGACGGACTACTTTGAGAACACGATGCACCAGAACACAAACAATAGAACATTTCGTTGCTATTACAACAATTTACATCAGGGTACAAGAATATATCAAAGTTCAAATAATATACAGTAGAAAATTATCATAGATTTAAATTGCAAAATAGCAGAAAATATATACATAAATATAATGCAACGGAACAATCATCAACTAACACAAATGAATGAAATACATGGATACAAAGCTTTCCGAATATAGCTCCAGCTATAATCCAAGATCCTGTGAAAAGAAGTACATGCGAAAACCAAAACTACTAGCTGCTCGTGTGGAAAATATGGTCACCCAGAGTTTAGGTTAAAACAATAAACTCCGAGTCAGTCATGGGACCGATGAGAGAATTAAAACAGTTATTAACTTTATTTTAATGTTAGGTAAATCAAGGGACCATGCCGTATGACACGGAACGGGTTTCCTTCCAAGAATACCGTAAAACAAACAGTACAATGCTAAATAAAGAAAAATGAAGCCATTATAACACTTCATCCCATCACACAATGCAGCGCAAAAGGAGGATAGAGATTTCCCTTATAATGGCAAAAAATGCTTGATACGTACAATCCTCTTTTATTATCACTAGTGCTTAGTGTAAAAATCATTCTTCACAAATAAATATATCAATCATAGCAGACGTAGTATACTGCGAATACATACATAAGTTACAATTAAAAAACTGCAAAGGTTCGTATTGGAAATGGATTCCATCAATGACTGAGGCTTTCTTGCCACCACTACATTAAATACAGGGCTCGAAATAGATATCATATCGACATGCATTCAATGTTCAAAATCTTTGCCTTTTTATGGGCGAATCTATATCCTTCATGCTACAATGGAGAATCACCTTAGCAGGCTCCTAGATCCTATAGATCCTTCATGCTTCAATGGAGTGCCACCCTTATTGGGGATCCCAGATACCAGATTCCTTCTTGCCGTTTATTATTCGGCCTCAATCATTCACGGATTGTGAAGCTCGTCGAAGTCACGTCTCGACACACATAGCTATGCTATATTGAAGCTATGCTTTGATCATCATTCACAAGACTCTGTTTTCGACAAAAGCCTTGATCCATGAAGCTCAGCATGCCACATTGTCAATCCATGTCATATCATTGATCATCTACCAATATATAACCTCTAAGCTTGTACATCTTAGAGAAGGGTGTTAAGCAAGAGAATAAATTCTCCACCACCAAACAAATATATATTTAGCAGATATTAACAAAAACAACATAAAGGAATACAATGTCAGACATACCCTCCATTTGCAAGTCCATTCTGGGTCTAAACGAAATCGAAGGCACCTTATTCCTCGTCCCATATGTCCAATACAAAGGAGAGTCCCTCCCATATCCGGTTGATCTCCAAGTACATCTGAACGATCACCACTTATTACCGCGTCATGGGTGTAATGCCTAATCAAGACATCAGTAATCATCCATTCGATGTGAAGATCTCCGGTCTTCAACCACCGTCTTCATCGTCGACTTCCGATCGTCGTATCATTTATTCAGAATCGGTTAAACCCGGTCTTTCCGAACAACTCACGTACCTTAAAATCAAGTGCCATAAAAAACACATCATATGCCTCATTCTAATCCAGAATATTCTCTTATTCAAATATTCACATCTTTAGGGAAAGGTTCCTATTAATTTTTTCAAAGATAGATTCTTTTAAACTTATAGTTTAATCTTCCTTTGGATATCAATTTCAAAAAAAAATTATTTTATCCTTCTACAACTTAAACCAATTTAAGGTTTATAAAACTAGTCGGGATTATCGAGACTTACCGAGTAATCATTTATTACTTAGGTCTACGTTGCCACGAGATTGTTATATGGAAGCGGGCAAGCAGCTTTTTAGAAGTTCAGCCTGGTTTTTTGTTTTTTTACTAAAGAAAGGCGACCTCTTCATGAGGCGAGCGTAAGTGAGGAATATACTCCCCGATACAAACTATTATAAACATTCGGGACCCCAACTCGGCTTAAAAAGCGTGTTGCGCCCCAACTCGGGAGAGAGAGATGACTAAAAGCGCTTACTTAGCCCGAGGTTTTAGGCCCGGAAATTCCAATTCAATTAGCAGCGAATCTTGCTCTTGAGGAGCAGATCACTCCCTCCCATCCCAGGAATAATTGCAGAGAGTTATCTCCAGTAACCAACATTGGCATAAAAAAAGTAAAGATGCTAGGGCTCGTGGGGGAATGTTTATAATAGGAAAGTGTAGGCTCCAATTAATATACTATGTTGTGGAGATAAAAAAGCTATGGATGGATCCTTTCCATTCCCAATCTATTTATCCCATGGAGCAAAATTGGTAGTACTCCATATCTAACACCACTGTGTTACCGGTAAATTTAATTACCATTTCACGTTCAAATCTAATTAAAGATTTAACTATCGCCTGGAGTAAAACTGGTGGTACTCCATTCTCAATCATTTCTTGATTTCGATAAATTTAATTACCCTATTCTCATTTCAATCTAATTAAAGATTCATTGAAACTCTAGTTCAGTTTTAATCTCAAAAATTGTTACTTAATGATATTCAATCTTTTAGGAAATTAATCCTGCCTTTACTTGAGTTAAAGAACAAATGTCATTTAAAACACATTTCACGATAAACCCAGATCAGCTTCAATTAACTATGGAATCTTCACGGAGAAACAGATCAATATATAATCGATACAAGTTTCCGTATCAGACTAATAATATAAATGGAATAACAGCAAAACCTTTTAAGTTCTATATATAGTAATGGTCTTCATTCACAGAAGCTCATCTCGATTATTAATAAATCAAACTCCACTCAATTCTAATTAAATGTATTAAATTGGAAAATTTTACTTTGGAAAATTTCCATTAAATCTCAATTAAAGGATTTATTCTTTTCTCAACAGGGTATAAGAACAGTGTAATTGAAGACACCATTCACGACAAACCCAAATCCAATTTGATATTAAATACAAGGCTCTGAATAGAAATTATATCGACTTATATTCAATATCAAATTCTGGAAGTAGCGGATATCGTATAGGGAATAACGATATCTATATCTTCCAAATTCCTCCACAATATCCATATAATCATGTAATCCAATATCGAAATATTCCAAAGATTTTCATTCATATCCATTTCAATTTATATGGAATTACTGGTTATGTAAAAACCCATTCGCAAATCCAATTTATTATTTCTAAAAGTCAGTGGATTTTTATTCTAGTTACCATCTGGTTCACTTAGATAAAATTATCTTTTATCCTTTCAATCTCGGAATTTTTCATCCAAAATCTTTCCAAATCATTAGTTATATTTTTACGTTTTTTTCCATATTTTTAATAATTTTATTAGGGCCCTTACAATCGGTTTCCAATAACGGCCACCGAACTGCATCCATAGCAACCTATTCTGAAATTGATTTGGACATAATTTGAAATCCAACCGTTCAAAATTAAATCTCTTATATTCATTGGAAAGATATTTTTGATATGACCCAACGGTTCCGGTTTTAGGAGAATCCGACGGTCGGATCTCCCATTATGCCAGTTCAAAGTTAATGGTTGAAATTCGCGAACGGTCGTTGCGCGATACGTTCTATTCAAACCATTTAAATATGTATAATATATTTCGTCGATTTCTATTTAAAATGTATTTTATAAAACGTTTATAAATTCATTTTAAAATGATTTCAACTTTCTTTCCAATTTTAAATCAAAGTTGAATGTTCTATATCATTATAATATTAAAATGATAATATTTTCAAAATATTAGATTTTGAAATCCAATCTTTTCGACATTCATTATAAAATAAATAAAATCGACAGAACATTCTGTTCGGGTAAAAATGGCGTATATCTACTTAACTCGGCTTCGTATATCAATATATTCGTGTCCATCCAAAATCAGACATCAAAATCATATTTTGATTCTTTTCACTGAATATTATTTTAAAATATTCGTTATTTCTTAATTGGAATCAGCCCCAATCAGTTACCATATAATTTTATATATATGGATTCCATACATCACATGTATTCAAAAATAGTGATAAACAACCATTAAACATTCAATTCACATCCAGAGTGCAATTTACAACTGTATAAGTATTAAATAAATAAATAACGCTTATAACAGTTTGTCAATCGATCGGTTGACATACAGTCAAATCCAAGGGAGATGTGAATTAATTATCATCCCCAGACCCGTGTGGGATTTTCAACCAACAACAATGAATTCAAATTAATCAGTGGTTAATAAATTTAACCAATTCTAATTTAATTCGAATTATTTTTCTAATTAACCAATTTTCACTGTTTAAATTATAAATGGATGTTTATAATTTAATTTCAACTACCACAATAATGTTAAAATTATTTTTAATATGTTAGTCATCACAATCAGAACACAATACAGTCAATTAAATCATCCATAGTTTTCAAACAACAGTGAATGTGAGCTAACATGCACCGTAACACATTTTTGTGATAATTAAACAAATAAAAATCAACACTGGCAATCACTACATTCATTTATAAAATAACTAACTATACAAATATTTTAGTGAGAGAATTCTCACTTTGGTTTCCACTCCGTCAGTCTTTATTGGAGGATTTATTTTCAATAAAATTAAACGCGCGTTTAATTTTATCAAAAACTGCATTTGCTTCTGTTTCCGTTCTGGTCAGTTCCATGTTGTAGTGTTTGATCCCACGATTCCAACGCACTCAGTGTTGCTCAATTCTGACGTTATTTGAAAAAGATATAAAATTTTAAACATTTGATTACACTAATTACCACTTAAAACATAATTAATTAAACTAATTTTTTCTCTAATAACCCTTAACACCGACGTCTTCTTCGATTGCTCCAGGACTGAAAAAAAACCCATACGTCCCTTACTAGGGCTAGCCGTCGCCCTCAAACCGTCGTGCTGGAGCTTGATCGGAGGTGGCCATCATGTCAGCCTTCACCTTGCCTACCCACGGCCATGACCACGCCCAGCTCGATCGAGCCCTCCATCCCCAAATCCGCCTTGAACGGGATGACTACAACCCCAAAAATCGCTCCACTTGCTTCATGATAATCGATCAAGCTTATATGGATATAAAGATCTCAATTTTCTCTTTAATTTTCATTTTATAAGTTTTTGATTTTATTGTGTGGATCCAAAGAAAGATGGAAAACAATTTTCGAACGATTTTAATCGTCCGTTCATGAATACGACGGACTGAAGATATGATTAGGGTTTGGCTAAAATACATAAATATCTACTATAATATAAATTAATATTTAATTCACAAATTAGTTGTTATGCGTCCAAACTCCAAACGAGACCCAACGATGTCGTCCCTAACCAAATACCCCCATTCCGGACGCAATGGGATATGTTTTATAAACCAATTTAGCTGTTTCGATCAGTTTTTGTCATAATTAAAATATAAACTAATATAATGGTCAATATTGAATTTCAACATACATTTTAATTTACCGGGGCCACATACTGACTCCAAAAATTCTGGATTTTGAAATCTAGCCATGTTTTGACGATACGGTCCTAACAAAATTAATTTCATCGAATTTGGTGACCATTTGAAAAATGGCCTTTTTAACTGGCTTATTAAATTCAAACCGAAATTAAAAATCGAATTTTCAAATTACCGAGCCATTTCGAGTTCGTTTTAATTAAACTTTAAATTTATACGTTCTAATTTCGATTGAAATAAAATTTTAAATCGTTAATTCTCAAAATAAATCATTTCAAATTATAAAAATCCATTAAATTAATTAAAAATAAATTTTAAATTGGTTCCAAAATCTGGGTTGTTGCATAGTACTCAGTCAATTTTAATATATAACTCTCTTTCGAATAATCTCTATTCGATAACTCTCTTTCAAATAAATAATCTCTATTTGATAACTCTCCTTCGAATAATCTCTATTCGATTAATTTTCCGAACTTCATAATAAATTTACCGTTGTAGGTCAACACAATTTTCATTTTAAAACCATTAATCATTTTAAACCATTATTCATTTTAAAACCATTATTCATTTTAAAACATGAATATTACTCCTTTACAGAAATCTTGACTCATTCTATCAAATAAATATTGATTTGAATCATAAATACCATTATAGGTTAAAATTCCATCTGTCTGGTCATTTTATAACTTCTCGTTCACATGCCCCTTTTATTATCAAATCTCGTTTACACATTAACTTGTTAGTCTATTTTATTTAATAGGTTTGTAATTCCAAATTTATTTTACATTCGATTATAAAATTTTGGTTTTGAACCGAATATTAATCATCTTTCCAGGTTTCGAATTGTATAATATAGAATTTCTGAAAATGAGCATTTTCATAAGCTTCGACATAGCCGTATACCAATTATAAATCCTTTTGGATTTATTTCAGTTCTATTCACATTCTGAATGTCGGAATAAATTTCATCGTTTCCCTTTATAAACGATTTCCAATTTTCCTTTTAAATTTGCTTTTGAATTTACATTCCTAAATTATCCAATGATAATTACTTTATTTAATTTATAAACATCACTTATAAATTAAACCACTTGTTTTTATTATTAAAAACAAGTTATTCTATTCTAGCCCATTCGAAATTCACTTTGTATTATAAAAATAAAATTTTCCCTTTAAAACCAAAATTCATTTTTCATTTCATTTGAATATGTTTTTATGGTATTTAAATACCAATCATTCTAGGGCTACTACTATCCAAATGTTCAAGACAACAAAATCAATCGTAGAACTTTTAACATATCATATATCACAATATATGAAAACAAACGGTAATAATTTTTTAGGAACCCAGTTAGTTCCCTCCATCTTGTTTCCCTACATTCACAGATGTTAGTCAGCATAAATAACATAAATTTCATTTCAATATGAGATATCATAATAAATAGAATTAATATTTAACCAATAATTTATATATATAACCATATCTATAATTTCAACCAATTTATTAGCAATTCATCCAAACAACCATCACACAACATTCAATCATCATTTATAGATTCCAAATATGTATATAAAATTATAAACTGAACAGAGTTAGCGAGTTTACTCACTTTGGTTATTAATCATCGAATAATGATTAATTTCTGATAGTTCAATCAGGCCTTTTATTCTGCCAAAATTGTAACGAGCTCCAAATTGCTCCAAACCAGTTTCATTGTGTAGCCTTCGTCCATATGATCCCAAGGATCATGTTTCATTAGATTCTGATAACGTATGAAGAAGTTATTAATTTTATACGTTTGTATACAATTAACGGTCGCTAATAATATAATTTAATATTTAATTTACACCATAATATTATCCTTAATCACATTTACACTAATACTCCGTCTTCCTCTCAGAAATAAGGCATGTTGCTTCTTCGTTTCAATGGCCATTTACGCCACTTTGTCGACCCGTTCTCCTCACTACTTCATGAAATTTCATGAAACCAAAGCAATTCTCCTTCTATTCGTCCCCACTCCGATTCCATACCAAAAATGATACAACTTGCACGATACTCTCAAAATGCATTCGTATGCCTTAAATGCACACCTAGTACAATATTCGACACTTTATACTCCAAACTCAACCAATTTTTCACAAAGATGCCACCTTCCATAACATACATGAATGCAACAGCCAAAACATGCACCAAAGCTTCAATATCTCGAATTTATTAACCCTAGGCGTTGCTCGAACAAAAGCAACAAACATAAATCGATTGGAACCTAACGAAAATCATATGAGGATGGAAAGCAAGCTTTGTAGATTGCAAATATATATGTTTGGAGATTTATAGACTTTTTTGTGAATTATTTTGAATTTATAAATATTGAATTGCTCACGTTCTCGGAGAATAAGTGGCGGAAGCTTCATTTGATTGTGGAAGAAATGAGCTAGGGTTAGGATAGTATAGGATTATTTATAGGGTAGAAGAAATAATTTTTTATTCGATTTTATGTTAATTTTAGTCCATCGCTATTTGTATTCATCGTTTAAAAATTCGTATGATCACATATGAAATCCAATTGCGACGAAAATGGACATGCAACTATAGTTCGACATTACGAACCTAATGAGACCTGTTTCGTCGAAATCTGAGTCTGTTTTCACAAACAACGTTATTTTAAATTCAAATCAATGATCGGTTCACATTTAAATTCTACACAGTTACAAAATATCTCTGATTGGCGCGAAATTTGAAATCTAGCAATAATTAGTCATTATAGATTTAATAAAATTCGTTTCTTCGAAAATGGAGGTCGTTTGCAAAATGACTATTTTTAAGGCTTAAGTAAAACCAATAAAATATTAATATATTCCAGTACAATTCAATTAAATAATTATAAATTCATATGTGTATTTCCAAATAGAAATATCATATAGCTCTAAAATAAACATATATAGATTTATAACTCGATATTTCAAATCCAGTTTAAATCGATATTCAGTTTATATAAAAATCCTTTTATTTTATAAATAAATCGTTATAGTTTATAAATGATTCCATAGCGACTTTCTAAAAAAATTATTTGGACATGACTCACAATCTACAAAACAAAATCTCAAATTCATTAGAAAAATATAGTTTAATAGATTCGAACGTTTCTTGTTTCAAAGAAATCCTATACATTCATTCAAAGTTCAAAACGTAATATTATGAACGACTGCGATATTACGAGCTCGTTTTAAATTATATTATAATTAATATGTTCAAACTTTGTTTTATAAATAAATTCGTTATGATAACTCGAATCTAAATAGTATTAAATTTCTTATATTATCCAATTCACACAATATTGCAGATTCAAATAATTTCAACTTTTCCAGAATTAAATATATTATTCCACTGTTTATATTAATTAATTATTCCAAATTATTTAATTTCAGCCGTTTAAATTACCAAATCACAATTTAAATAATTAAATTAATTAATTATGCAATTGTTAAAAATACGGGATGTTACAGATCAAGACCAACCTCGACTCACATTTATGGTCTACTGATCTTGACCAGCCACGATACATCATATAGTGGTCTACTGATTTAAATACAAAACTCAAACATAGCATAGTGGCATGCACATGACACAACAGCAAGGATGTGAAAATGCATATGACATAGCAGCATTTTTTATTAAGACAATAAAAGCGACAAGTGTGGGGGTGAAGATATGCATGCATTAACAAATGGTCAATGGTTACAACAGGTTCAAGTCGAGCCAGTATCAAGTTTCTCAAAAGCATGGACATATGAACAAAGGGAACAAGCTAGGAAAACAATGCGAATGTACACAAATGCATGACCAGGCATATGCACATAATTAAACAACCCGGAGAAAAGGCAAGCAACTTCAAGCTCAAGGTCAGCTAAGCAACATGACATACATGTACATGCATAAATGTGTGTATGTATGTGCATGGCAAAGTGAAAAAACAAACTAGCCTGAAATACAACTATCCAAGTTTGTAAAAGGATCATGACAGAGCACAAGAATCCAACATATTTCAGATTCAGGATCAAGCAAGATATGGAGAAGATGTGCAGTGGCAATTGCAAAGAGACTCAAAGTCAAGTACAAGGTGTACTCAACAAATAAGCACAAGATCACGCTACACATCCGTCTTTCCTCAAAAAAGAAGAAGAAGCACATGGACTTAAGTTTGGTGCAAATCAATGCATGCAACAACTCAAATATACAAACACATTATGGCAAAGGATAAGCAAAAGATCAACAAACCAAACATCTTAGTGCAATAAGTGCTGCATACATGAACACATGATAGAGAATATATATATATATATATATATATGTATATGTATATGCATGTAAAGTCCTTGTGCAAGCGACAGTGCATGATTGGAAGTTTGTCTCAACGGCAACAGGTGGCAAGAGTGGAACATGCACAAAGCATAATTATGAAGGTCATCAGTTTCAGGTGCATGCACAATGCCAGTATATTCCAGGTTTGACATGAAATAAGGCACCACGAAGCATGGCAGTAAAATGGCCAAAACATGCACATAACAGTGACAAGAATGCACAAGTGTACAAAGTACCACAAGAAAAGGAAAGACTGGGAAGTGAAACAAGCCACACACAAGAATGCACAAGTGTACACAAGTGTTCATGTACACAAGCACAATAGCAAGGGCAGTTTCAATTACATGGATCAAGCACATGGAACTACAATGAAGCAATATACACACATTCACACACACATATATACACGTATGAATATGTGTGTGTGTGTGTATATATATATATATATATGTGTGTGTGTGTGTGTGTAGTATGTGCGTATGTATACCAATATAAGGGTCTATATATAACAACCAGCCAAGCCAGAGCACTGTACAAGTGCAGCATGTATGCAAAGATCACACAGTTTCAAGTACAAGTAAAACATGACAACAATGTTTACCATTGTGTAAAGAAATCCAAGTATATGTAATGTACAACAAAGTGCACATGAAAATAATACAAGTGCAAATACAACCAAGCACCAATTTCAGGTCATGGAGATACTTAAGTGACACGGAACCGAGGCAACAAGGAAATAATACACAACAAAGATCTATAAACAATTTAAAAGAGAAGTGTACATCAAGTCCAAGGATAGATTAGTTCGAATTCCTTGAATAGTTAAATCGAATTTTTATTTTCAAGCAAGGTTCAGTGCAGTTCGAGACAGAGGGATTACTGGGAAATACTTGCAAGATACCAAATTTAAAATCAGGTTTAAAATGTCAATGAATTTTTTTCTAGAAATAACCGAAGTAATTTTCTAGAGAGATGATTACATGGCAAGTAATTAAATTGTTATTGTCAGAAAGGAAAATTTAGATATCATGTTCAGAAACATGCAAAGAATTCAACTCTGGAAAATCATACAAGAATTTGTCAACATGTTTAAGGGCTTTGATTTTAGCAAGAATGATTCATCCATTTCAATACTTTCCAGTAAATTGCAGGAGCATATTTTGGGTAAGAAATTCAATTAAATACTTTTAAAAATTGAATGGGTATTGTGCAATATCAATACGACAAGTCACCAAATGAAATCAGAGAACATTTAAGGTTCTAAGCCCCATAAATACACCTATTCATCACTGGAGTTTTGGATCAAGACCAAGCAATTCATTCAAGCATAGAGAAACCAAAATTAGATTAACTCATAAGTGTTTCGATCGTCAGCAAAGCTAAATCGAACGTCCAAGAGGAAGAAGCGATCCAAGCAATCAGAGAAACAATTTTATCAAGCTTTAAGGACTCGTGATTTAGGGAAAGCAAAACCCAAATAGTATAGAGGGTCGGCCATCAAAGAGGAAGCCGATATTTCATGTGAAATAGAATAAAAGAGGGGACGACTTTATATTTATAAGACTTAGTTTTAAAAAGGGGTATTGTTTTTATTTTTTTCTTTAAGTTTTTCTTACTTATTGTAACTGATCTATAGTTTTCTAGTTTTTCTTTAAACTAGAGTTTTAACCATAGGGCTTTGTAGTCAAGAAAATCTAATCTTGGTGTTTGAGATCAGTACAGGGTTTTAACCGTAGGATTAGAACAATAGCAAAGGGTCGTAAGTGTACAAGTGTTGTATGCAGGATTTTTTTAATATTTAGTAGAAACCTTGGAGAATGTAGCTAGGCATGGGTTTGCCGAAGCTGGGTAAATTTTATGTTATTTATTTTCTGCATTTATTTATTCTGCTATAATATGTGATGTGATAATTTTTATATTCCGCAAAACTACAATAAAACCTATTCACCCCCTTTGGGCTTAATTTAGATCCTACAGTTACATGATGATTACTACTTCATCTTAGAGAAACTATATGCAATCATATCCAAAATATATAATTTTAAAACATGTATTCGATAAGGCTTAGTGATCGCAAGGGTTCTTTAAAAAGTTACTAGTAATTCCATTGACTTCCTAGTCATAATGCCAATATTCACATAAAAAACCGGACATGTATATAATTAAAAGAATAGCAATTAATAGCAAATATAACGTTTATTCAATATTAATGAACTAGAATTAAAATAAATGTCCTGATTAATATAATGGAACAATAATGATTTGTTTTGGTATCATAATTTCATTTAGGATAGGTTCAGCCAATTTTCTAGACATTATTTATTTGGCTAAAGAGGTAACATCACAATTGTGATTCATTCAACTGCTTCACAATTAAATAATGGGATTAAATCGGTACTATTTAACAATTCATAATAACTAAATATTTGCAATAAGTTTGAATATAATAGAAACTCAAACAATAATTAATAACAATTTGAGATGCTATATCACGATCTTAGATCAGGTTCAAACAATCTAATAACATTTCAAAATGCTACAATATGATCCTAGATTTAGTCCAATTATTAACCTATTCAATAATCCAAAAATGAAATCAATAGTATGATAATTTATGATAATTTTAACTAAGCCAAACAACTAAAATTTTCATCAATAAATCCAACAATCAATAGCGTAACATACTATATATTATACATATTAATCAAAAAGGGACGATTTACTCACTATTATTCAAATTATCCTTCTTGCGTTTTGATTTCGTCCAGAACCAAAACTCTTAATATGTCTATATAAAATCACTCTAATTTCATTATGTAGATGTTGTCATTACGAATCTCGTGTAATTGTCTATGTTGGATTTAAACCACGAATAAATGATTTATGAACTTTCTTGGATAAAGATTTTACCATTAATCCAATTACACTGACAATTACATCATTATAATTAATTAACCTTAATTAGCACTAATCTTCTCAATTCCGGAACATATGGTGTGACATCCCACGTCCCTTAATGTCACTCATATGAGGCTCCATTAAGTTCTGTAAAGTGCAATAGGTATAAAGGGATAACAATATAGACTGAATTCACAAGACAAGATAAAAAATGCAATGGAAAAACGTTTCAAACTTTTATTATTAAAACAAAGTACAACATTTCATTTTGCAAATACTTTAAAGTCATAGCAACTAAAATATCTGTCTCGTGGAGACATAAACCATCAGAGTACAACGCTATAAAAATTATATCCCTCATGAGCCATAACAATAAAAATAGAACAAAAACTGAAACAAAACATTAAGTGAGAAATAATCCAAGTCCAAGACGAATCAAAGAATCACTGTCAAAGTTGCATTCCACCACCCTGAGAACCTAAGGGGGAGGAAGAGAGAAAGAAAAATAAAATAGGTCAGACATAAATCTAGCGAGTTCCAGTGATTTTTAGCATAAGCAATAGGTAAAGAAGTATTAAGATAGAACAATAATATTTGACATTAAAACACTGTAGAATACACAAGTATGAAACAAACGAGATAAGGTAAGATTGAATAAGCGTCTCATTCATATCATGGAACAATTTTTTTACACCAACTATCACAATAAGAGGATTGGGTTTTACCCTAATTACTACCCAGTGATCGGCTCCCTGCAGATGTGAATAACGGTGCCAACAATGGCAGTCGGGGAGATCAATCCCGAACCCATCAACTTTAAAGACACATCCCTATCCGCCAGTGTTATATCGTCTTATCTTCCCCCATCGGACCCACGTAATATCATGACTCCGCCAGAACACGCCCGTACCCACCTCTAGAATTTGAACCTCATACAATCATCCATCCGTAAAGCGTGCCCTAGTCCCTACCTAGTGCAGGACTCATTTGATAACAGGAGGAATTGATTGATATGGGCTCCAAGTAAACATCAGATTGACATAAGCCACCCTTAGGCTTGGTCTCCTTAGTAATCTAGGATTTTAAGAGTTTCCTCCAAGATATATTAACTGCAGACGTGGAACCACTTAGCTTATTAATCAAACAAGTTTAAACTTAGTTGATTTAAGTTTATTAATAAGCATCATATAACCCTATGTTATATTTCCTGGTTGTAAATGTCATTTATCAAATTTAACAACCCTTCAACAAATCATACAAGCACCTGCTCAGTTGCATATAGCTTATAGTAATATGTTTTACTTAATTTACATCTGATCCACATATATTCTCATAACATGTTCGTTTTAATAAAATTAAGTCCAACCTATTTAGATTAATATGTTTACAATTATTCCTTTATAATTATCCCAATTATACTATCAATAATTCTCTTAATCTAATACGTCCAAATCCCCTTTTTATTATCATTACATATTATTCCAATTTTAACCCAATTTTACGCAATTCTAACCAAAAAGGCCTAGGCTCTCGATGGCTTAGGCTCAGCGCAAAATAAAAGGAAAAAGAGAAATATAACTAAACTCGGATATGAAAAAATTGATAAAATATACATAATAAGACTATAAATAAAATAGTGACAGAAAGGGGATAAAGAAGATAGATGTACATATAGACAAGTAATAACTGAAAATGAACATGTAATTGATAGTAATAAAAGAACAATAACATATAATAATAAACTTATAAACACTGTTATTTTTATATCCAGTATGCATTTACTGTCAAAATCCCTTTTAAATTGCAGATCTAAGAATAACGTTAAACTCACAATGATTTGTATTAGATCCAGAAAATGTCTTTAAAGTAGTTATAGAAGAATTATCCTTTCAATCAATGTTTGGACAGCTTTCGACAATTTTTTTTTGAACATAACTTAGTGGAGGAAGAAAATGAAGAAATGTTCGTGTGTAAAATAATGGTGAGGTTGATGGCTTATTTGTAGATATGCTAGTATAATATGAACCATAGGATGCCTTGCAAAAAAATATAAACCATAGGACATTAGGTTTTAAAATTAAAACGTTAAAGAAACATCATGCTGAGTTATCATATAAATAAATTACATAAATCTGTCCAGGTTCAGGCTCCAGCCTTGTCGAAGGTGGGTCGACCCACCTACTACTTGGGTTGACACTAGTGTCGATCCATGTTTGGTCAGGTCGACTCATTACCATTTATTCTGTTTGAATTATTTATTTAATTGTTTTAATTTAGTTCAAAATTCCTTAGTCCATAACTTCTTCATATTTAGTCCAATTTAAGAAAACCAAGAGTCTATCTAAATCAAAATTTTGAGCGAACCCATCTTTTTTACTTAGTTTTGAATATTTTATTAATTAATATTCATTTTATTATCTTCTTCATATGATTAGGGTGTATTAAATTATGAGGTGTTACATTTCCCCCTCCTTAAAGGATTTCATCCCCAAAATCTCTAAGTTAAGAAGAATGTTATTAATATTAAGAACCTAACCCATCTACTCATCCGTCAGCTACTAACATCCATTGTCCTTAAAATTTCTACTTCTTTGTATGAACATATGCAAAAGTATTTTGTATATGTCCCTACACTAATGCAAAAACTACTGATTCAGTAGAACTCCTTAATGCAATTTATGTTTGTGCCATTTATCCAATATGTATGCAAAAGAATCTTAATATTATATATAAGTTCTACATGTGTGCAACAACCATTCACTAAAATGAAACATCCATATAATGATTAAACCATTTTCATCCGTAAAAAGTTAAAAATGCACACACATCCATATGCAATATGTAAGTACTTGAGAGGATCTAGTGCCTAATTTGTGTGTATACGCATCCATTGCATCCATTAGAAGACACTTGCATCCACTTGCAACCATCAAACATTACATGTCTCAAACAAATGTTTTCAACCATAGGCTTCTACCTAAGGATTAAGGTTCAAACGATAGGAAAAACAAATTCGAATTCAAAAGCTTATAAGGGAATTAAAAACGTACTCTCAAAGAGACAAGGGTAAGAAGCACGAATCTTGTCTTCGGATTCCCATGTCGCATTGCCATGGTCTTCTCCCCATTGTACTTTCACTAACTTGATCTCCTTGTTACGTAGCTTCTTAAATTCCGATCCAAGAATATAGGTAGAAACTTTTCTAACCATTGCCTCCTTTTCAACTCCAACATCCTCAAGCATACTTGGCTCTACTACCTTTGCAAAATCATGTAGACACTTCCTTAAGTGGGAAACATGGAAGACGTTGTGAACTCCTGCCAGCCTCATCTAACTCTTTAGGCGATTTGGCATATCCTCTCAACTATGGGGAATTACCCTACAAACCTCGGCGTCAACATCCATACCGAGCCAAAGCGAACAACGTTCCTTAAAGGTGACACCTTGATAAAGACCATATCTCCTACCTCAAACTCTAAGTCAGTCCTTCTCTGGTCAGCGTATGACTTCTACATGTCCTAAGATGCTTTCATCCATCTACGAACAAGGTCTATCTTCTCAGAAGTCTTTCTGACCATCTGAGGCTGAAGTAGAGGTCTGTCCGTAGACTCCCACCAACATGTAGGTGATCTGCAGGGTCGTCCATAAAGTGCCTCGAAGGGAGCCATACCAATACTTGACTGATAACTATTATTATAAGCAAACTCTACTAATGGGAGAGGCCCCTCCTAAGTCCCTCGAAGTGTAGGATACACAGCCTCAATAAATCCTTGAGAACTCTATTGAGCCCCTCAGTCTGTCCATCCATCTAAGGGTGATAGGCTGTGCAAAGTCGTGACTGTGTACCTAGTGCCTCTTGCAATATTCTCCAAAACTCACTCGTGAAGATGAGGTTACGGTCCTAACTATACTGGAAGGTACCCCATGAAGTCAGACAATATCTCTAAGGTATACTGATGCTAGCCAAGTTGTCGTCCTCTTTCTATGAACGAGGATAAAACGAGCACTCTTAGTTAACCTATCTACTGGTATTTCCCTTCCTCGATTTGGAAAAACCATCAATAAAATCCATAGATGCTCCCCCACTTCCATTGTGGAATATCTAAGGGCTGAAGCAATTCGTCAGGTTTCCTTTGTTCAGCCTTTACTCGCTGGCAAGTCAATCATCGAGCCACGAACTCTACCACGTCCTTCTTCATATCGGTTAATGAAAAATCGCTCTTCATGTTTCGGTACATCTTGTCATAGTCCGGATGGATAGTCAGCCGAGAGTGATGAGCCCCCTTAAGAACTATCCTCAACAAATCTCCTACTCTGGGAACACATAATCTCCCATCTCGACGTAGCCACCTTCTCTCGTCCACATAATATCTAGCTAGGTGACTAGAGGTCTCTCCTTCACTAAGTCTATCCAAGATACATACTAATTGTTGATCCTCTCGCTGTATGGATCCAGTGTGCTCCATAAGAGTAGGTACACCTCCGACGATGCCAACAAACCAGGTGTTAAACCCATATAAGGTCTAAAATCAAAGCTCGAGATGAACCCCAAGCTATGTCTCCCTACGAATAAAGGACTCAAGGTCATCCTCTGCCTACTTAATGCGTATGCAACCACATTCTTACTGCCTGGGGTATAAGCTATCTCAAAATAGAAGGATGAAAGGAACTCCATCCATTGATGCTATCATAAATTAAGATCCTTCTGCAAGAACAAATACTTGAGTGACTTGTGATCCGTGTAGAGCTCAAGCATTTCAAAAAATAGATAGTGTCGCTAAGACTTAAGTGCGAACACTATTGCTGCTACTCTAAATCATAGGTAGGGTAGTTCCTCTCACGAACCCCCAACTGCCTAATTCCATAGTAGACCATCTTACCTTCTTGCATCAACACAACACCTAAACCCGTACCACAAGCATCCGTATAGACTGTAAGCACCTTGGTACCATCAGGAATAGTCAGAACAGAGGTTGATGTCCGAGCTCTCTTTAATCTCTGGAATGCTTCCTCACAATCTATGCCCAAAGTGAAAACAAAATTCTTCTTCGTCAAATGGGTGAGTGGAGCTGAGATCCATGCAAAGTCCTTAAAAACTTCCTGTTGATACCCGCCAACCCCAAGAAACTCCTAACTTCTATCACATTTTTAGGGAATTTCCAATCTTGAACTGCGACAACTTAGCAGGGTCCACTGCTATTTTATCCTTGGAGACAACATGCCCTAGGTACCTTCCTTCCTTTCGCCAGAAATGAGACTTAGAAAACTTAGACTTAAGTTGATGCAATTTATGAGTGCAGAGAACCTCTACTAAGTGTATGACATGCTTTTTGTTACCCTTCGAGAAAACCAGAATATCATCCATGAAAACCACTACAAACTTGTTTAGGTACTCCCTAAACACATGACTCATCAAATACACAAAGTACACAGGTGCATTGGTCAGCCCAAAAGGCATGACTAACCACTCAAAGAATCCATTCGGATTCCTAAAAGCAGTCTTGTCTATATTATCATCCGCTACCCTCAGCTGATGAAAACCCGTGGCTAGATCCAACCGTGAGAAAATCGAAGTGCCCAACAACTGGTCAAACAAGTCATCAATCCTCGGGAGTGAGTGCCTACTACTCTTGGTGAGCTTATTCAAATCCATATAATCCACACATAGACAAAGAGAGCCGTCTGCCTTGGTTGCAAAGATGACTAGAGATCCCCACCCAGAAATGCTTCGTCTAATGAAAAGCTTCTCGAATAACTAATCTACTTGCTTGATGAGATCCCTTCTCTCTCTAGGAGCTATGTGGCGCACTGGTAAAGCGACAGGTTTCACATTCTTCACCAAGTAAATCCAGAAATCTATCTCTTGTTCGGGAGGTATTCCTCTAACCTCATCGAACACACCCAGAAAATATCTGAATATAGGTACAGATCTAAGATTGTCAACAGAAGATCAAGGGAATATAGGAAACTAAGCAAGACTCATCCCCATGGGTCACAAGAAATCTCGAGAGTTCCGTGTGGCATGTTAGAAGCCTAACAACTCTCCTCTCACATCCTAGAATGACACCATACATGGCTAGCCAATTTATTCCTACAATAAGCCTGTAACTTATAAAGCCAAGAACATGTGCCTCACACTCAAACTTGATGCCCATAACAGAGATTGTCAGACCCCTGCATATCATGGACCAGTGAGCCATGCCTCCTATGGGGTTTATGTAACGACCCACATTTTACGTATCAGAGGACTGTAAAATATTTTTATTTAATTCTTCGAGGGTCGAATCATTCTCATATTTTGATATGTTGTTTATGCGGATGTGAGACATGTCCATAAATTTTACCAATTTTATTTGTGACCATTTTTCTTCTGTCAGTTTTGCATAGGGAATAACTTTTGATTGGGATCGAATCTAGTGCTTAGGTTGATTTCGTTGGAAAGGAAATGGTGTTTCCAATTCTGTAGAGTGGTCACAATAAAGATTTGGTCCAGCAGTTTAGGAGTAATCACTATTTAGGTGCTGCACAATTTCTGTACATGCTTGACTAGTCATTAATGGGCTGACTTGGTGTGGCCCATTGTTGGGCTGGTTTGCGGCTATAAATAGGGGGTTTAAGGCATGTAAAGAGGGTTACTTTTCTTCATTCTCTCATTTGGTTGAGCTCATGATCCTCCTTGCTCAATCAAATACACCTTTCCTCCATTAAAATTCTAGATCTACGCAAGAAGACTGAAGATCTACATCAAACAAAGTTAGATCTACTTCAAGTGAAGTGAGATCGCATCAAATTGAGGAGTTTGAAAATCATTCCTCGCTGTCCGAATTGGGAATTTAGTGTTTTCAAGTTATTTTGAAGAATTGGTAAGTGATAGGCATCTATCACAAGGATGCAATCAAGTATATGAGTTGTTTGATCTTATTTTAATCATTTTTAGTTGTTTTCACCAAGATCTACATCATGGTAAGTATATTTTCATTTGAATCACCATAGGATAAAATTTATCAACTTAAATCGGTAATTCTTATGTTAATTCATATGTTTATGCAAGTTTTGATCCATTATTTTGTTTATTCATTGATTTGGTGAGTTTCATATGGTTGTATGATGAATAATTGTTGTTTAAGCGTTGTTTATGATTTCATAAAGTGTTGATGGTTAAATTGGATGATTTAGATGTGTTTTTGCATCAGTGATATTATTTAGGACGATTTGGTGAAAATTAGAGGTAGATTGGTCAGATCTGGAGTTTAGTCATTTTTGGATAGGTCGCATGGCTTGTTGCTCAAGAAATGGGGTCAGGTCGTCTCTTGAGGCTCGGGTCGTTGATGATGTGGCAGGTCTATGGGTAAAAATCATTAATGATGTGGCACGTCATAAGTTGAGGAACTTCTGGTCGGTTAGCTTACATGGTAAGTCGAGTCGTTCAAAATGATAGGTCAGGTCATTTGGAAGGAGTTAGGTCGTTGGTGCTTAGGTCGTTGAAAGTTAGTTCGGCCAGGATTATGGGTCGTAATGCATCTGTGTTGAGTTAGGTCGTTCTATTTTGGTTGGAGGCGGATCATTCTGTTTTGGTTGGAGGAGGGTTGTTGGAGTTGTCAAGTCATGGGAATGTGGGAGCGACCTGATGGAGATAGGTCGTTAAACAACCCGAAGAAGATTACAGCGTTGTGGAAATGCTATGAAAAGAATCCGAAATGTTGTAGTTTGTTTTCATAATGGGAAGCCTGGAAATGCTATGGAATGGAATATCGACCAAATATATTTGCTATTTTGGTTCGGGAATGTATGTGGCTAATGAACCGAGGTTTACCATTAGCCCTTGACGGATGGCAAAGTGTTGAGCCTGTCATACGATTAACGATGGTTTCAAAGCAGGACCAGTAGTGATAGCCAAAGTCATGGACGATGATTGTTTTGCTTGAATCATCTTGTGTAGATTATTCGACTTCGATAGAGATATCTCTTGCGTGCTTGTCTGATGTTGTTTTAGGCCTTCGGGGCTTGTGCTTGGGATATGTCCATATCAATTAGGATGTTTTACGCTTGATAACTGGTTTCCATGAATGCACTGTTTGTTTCTACTTGGGTGTTGGTAAAGGCTATCACTGTCGAATTGTACAGACTATCTAGCGTTTGTAAAGACTGTCTAGTATTTTTTGTTTTTCTGCTGCTATGCTGATGTATTCTCTGAGTGCTTGTAGTGAGGCTCATTGTACAGACTCTTATAGTGTAATCCAAGGTTGCATGGATATTTTTAATGATGATATGAAAAGTTTAAGATTATGCTCAATTCTGCTTCACTATTATTGCATGTTGTATATGTTTTATTATAGTTTATCCTTGCGCTGTGAGTCATACGACAGGATCCGCTTGTGTTATCCTACCCTGATGATCGTCCATAGCCGTCTGGCACGTCTTTCAGCGCATAATCCCTCTTGTTGAGTGCAAGAGTTGAGTTCAGTCATCACAGTTTAAGACCACCGCAGGGTCAGAAAGTATACAAGTATCTTGATGCAGACTATTTACCACAAAATTGGATATGAATTAATGAGAAGCACAGGAATCAAACAGAGTTCTTTTAGGAGAATCAAAAGAGAAATCAAACCTTCTATGGTGACTTTCCTACCTCGATCCGTTTCACCAGTCTGAGCTGCCTTTAGCGCATGAACTTACCCTCCTGATGATCCTGCTTTCTGACCTAGCTTGTTAGGGCACTGCTTGGTAAAATGTCCAACTTGACCACAATTGAAATAGGTGTTCTTGGTCTTCCTACAGTCTCTAACAAAGTGCCTCATATTTACACACCTATGACACTTAAACTCTATCTTGATTTGTGCCTTATCAGGATTTCCTCCCTTCTTTGCTATTCCCTTCTTAGGCCAACACCTCTTCTTCTTCGTCTTAGGCTCGTCCTCTTCAGTCTTAACTTCTTTCTTCTCCCTGTTCTCGTCCTCATGCATCAAAGCCATGGCCATAAGTATCTCAAAAGTCACTCCCATAAGGATATACATCATTGCCAGTCCTTGGAGAGGTTGATTCAACACTCTCGCAAATCTTAAAAGCCTTTATGTAAGTAGTGTTTACCAAATCTAAGCCAAATCTTGCCAATTTATTAAAGCTATTGACATATTCCTTCACTGTCATACTTCCTTGTTTCAAACTTAAAAACTTTTCCATTTGCATTCCTTCCTCAGCTCGCGAATGGAGTTTCATCGCAAATCTATTCTTAAATTCACCCCAAGTGACCATTGCCTTCCCTATCTAAGTCCCCTCCCACTAATGTGATGATTTCTCTTTCAGTTGCAAAACGACCAGCTGAATCTTTCTCTTGTCATGTAGCTCCAATAAATCGAACACATTCTCTGTCTCGCTTTAAGCCAAGTGTGCGCCTCCATGAAACTCTCAATACCACGAAACGGCTTGCCTCCCATCGCATAGAAATCTTTACAAAGATCAAAGAAGTTGACTACATGATTGGGTGGAACTACTACAACTGCAGCTGCGGGTGGAACATTACCTTGCACTTCGTTAGGTGTCGTACCCTCTACATATCTATGGAACCATGTCAGAATTGGAATGCCCACCGGGAAATTAGGAGCCCTAGACATGCTGAAATGAGAAGAAAATGGATTCAAAAAGAAATCGAATGAATATTTAAAATGACCTGAAGGGATATATTTTTCAAAAATAGGTTTACTTACTTTGAAAATACTTTTTCGAAAACTTTTTGTTTGATCCTGGAACCTTTGGCTCTAATACGAAATGTGACACCCCACGTTTCTTAATGTCACCCATATGAGGATGCATTAAGTTCTGTGAATCACAATAGGTTTAAGGTGATGACAACAAAGACTAAATTCACAAGACAAGATATAAAATGAAGCGGAAAAACTTTTCGAACTTTTGTTATTCAAACCAAGTACAACATTTCAGTTTTCAAATACAATAAATTCATAACAACTAAAATATCTGTCTCATCGAAACATAAACCATCAGAGTACAATGTCTTAAATATCATATCCCGCATGACCCATAACAATAAACATAGAACGGAAACTGAAACAATACATCAAGTGAGAAATAATCCAAGTCCAAGCTGAATCAAAGAATCAGGTCAATGTTGCATTCCACCACACTGAGAACCTAGGGGGGAGGAAGAGAGAGAGAAGGAAAAACAAAATAGGTCAGCCATAAAGTCTAACGAGTTGCAGTGATTTTTAGCATAAGCAATAGGTAAAGAAGTATCAAGATAGATAAATAATACTGGACATGAAAATACTGTAAAATACACAAGTACGAAACAAACGAGGTACGGTAAGATCGAATAAGCATCTCATTCATGTCATAGAACAGAATTTCTGCACCAACTATCATAATAATAGGATTGGGTTTTATCCTAATTACTACCCAGTGACCGGCTCCCAACAGACGCGGATAACTGGTGCTAGCTATGGAAGTCGGGAATATACATCACGATCCCATCAACTTTAAAGACACATCCCTATTCGCCAATGTTACAACGTCTTATCTTCCCCCGTCGGGCCCATGCACTCTCATGAATCCGCTGGAACACGCCCTTACCCACCTTATAAATTTGAACCTTTTACAATCATTCACAGTAAAGTGTGCCCTAGTCCCTACCTAGTGCAGGACTCGTTTGATAATAGGAGGGTACTGATTGATATGGACTTCAAGAAAACAACTGATTGACACAAACACCCCTAGGCTTGGTCTCCCAAGTAATATAGGATTTGAAGAGTTCCCCCAAGATATATTATTAACAGATATGGAACCTCTTAGCTTATTAATCAAACATGTTTAACTTAGCAGGTTTAAGTTTATTAATAAGCGTTATATAACCCCATGTTATATTTCCTAGTTGTAAATGACATTTCTCAAATGTAACTACCCTTCCCTAAATCATACAGGCACCTGCTCAAATGTATAGATTACGATAACATGTTTTACTTAATTCACATCTGATCCACATATATTCTCATAACATGTTCTAGTTAAGATAAAACTAAATCCAACCTATTCAGATTAACATGTTTACAATTCTTCCTTTATAATTATCCTAATTATACAGTCAATAGTTCTCATAATATGTCTAAATCTCATTTTTATCATCATTACATCTTATTTCGATTTTAGCCCAATTTTATGCAATTCTAACAAAAATGTCCTAGGCTCTCGATAGCCTAGACTCAATGCAAAATAAAAAGGAAAAGGAGAAAATAACCAAACTCAGATATGATAAACTGATAAAATAGGCATAATAAAACAATAAATATAACAGTGATAGAAAGGGGACAAGGAAGATAGATGTACATATAGACAAGTAATAACTAAAAATGAACATAATTGACAGTAATACAAAGAACAATAACATACAAGAATAAACTTATAAACACTATTACTTTTCAAATCCAATATTTATTTATTTTCAAAATCCTTTTTAAATTGCAGGTCTAAAAATAACGTGGAACTCACCGTGATTTGTAGTTGTATAAGACTTATCATTTCAATCTATGTTTGACAACACCCCAACATTTTCTTAATTTTACTTCAGAACATAACTTTGAGGAAGAAGTAGATGAAGAAATGTTTGTGTGTAGGAAAATGGTGAGGTTGCTAACCTATTTATAGATCTGCTAGGATAATATAAACCATAGGATATTAGGTTTTAAAAATCAAACCGTTAAAGACACATTATGCCGAGTAAGCATATAAATAAAACACATAAATCTATACAGGTTCAGGCTCCAGCCTGGTCGAAGGTGGGTCGACCCACCTACTACGTGGGTCGAAACATGGGTCGACCCATGTATGGTAAAGTCGACTCACAACCGTTGCTTCTATTTAAATTATTTGTTTAATTGTTTTAGGTTAGTTCAAACTTCTATAGTTCATAACTTCTTTATACTTAGATGATTTACGAAAACCAAGAGTCTATCTAAATCAAAATTTCATAACGAACGCAAAAATAAAGTCTGTTTTACTCAGTTCTGAATATTTTTTAATTAATATTCATTTTTTTATCGTTTTCATATAATTATGGTGTATTAAATTATCTGGTGTTTCATAAGGACTCCTGCACTTCCCTCTAACCCACCATAGCCACAACTTTAACCAACAATCACGCCTTTGTTTCACAATGAAATCACATTTCATCAATTTCAATGGGTCTCTTTTGACATGAACTTCGATTTTTGCCCAGCGAACCAGATCCCAACCTACTCCGTCTAATTCAATCCCTTAGATTCTCAATCGAATGACGCTATGGGTTGTGACATTTTATATATGATATTCCACAAAAATTCAAAATAAAGTGCAAATTTCCATTAGGAACTCGAATTTAAACTTCCGTTTGCAACTCGATGCTTCAATTTGTCATAAAGACTAACTCTATTAATGGACTCAAGCACGTTACTCTATAGCCATGTCGCTCTACACCCTAAAGCTAACTTAGCCTTTAACAAATGAAGATCTATGCCTCACTAAATAGAAGATTCAAGTTTTCCTATTTTTAGGATTTTTTCATTTGGTATACAATTTTAAGAGGACACAATTTTAAATTTTCTTATTTGAACACATGCTATGTTAGTCGTACTAGTTAAATGAAAGGAAACAAAAATGTGAAAGTAATGCTAGAATGTTTTCCCTTCAGCCTATACAAGTATTTAGTTTAATACAAATTCCATTATGACGCTGCATGAAATTTTGCTTCCATATTAATCAAAACCATGGAACTAAGATACGATCACACTCAAAACAACACCTCTAAACAATACAATTATTTACTAATTATTGAATTTTGGCAAGCCAAAGTGATCAGCATAGAAATATGTTAATTTATGCACCTATATTTTATCTTTTTTGTATATAAATAAATATTACGCTGGGTTATTTTCTTGTTGTTTTTATAGATATGTTGACCAGACCTCATTCAGCCTTAAAAGTGAAGAATAGATGTCATTTACCTGAAGAATTGCAAAAGAGCTTTCATTGGAGAATAGGTGTGTTCACATTAGAAGAAGATTGGTAGAAAAGATCTGAAAAGATGTCATTGGAAGATGTTTGTGTTCACATTGGCCACATGGAAGATATGGAAGATTTGAAGAATTTTCTTATATACTTTTGGAGTCTAACATGAGTCCATTAATCGCATGCAAATCTTTTGTCAATCAATTAGCCACATGGATAATTTGGAAGATATGGAAGGTGTTCACCATGATATGCACAGATATTCTTAGAGATTATTTCCAAACAAGCTTAGTCAAGAAAGGCATGTGATATGAAAACAATTCTTGGAAAAGAGGCCCATATACCCATTAGAGGATTAAGGTTTCCAATTCACCTATAAAAGCACATGTATACCCATTGTAACAATTATCTCATCCATTATTCTGTATTCTCTTCTCCATTAATAAAAGTTCTTCCTTTTTACTATTTCTGCATTTTTCTTTCTTAGCAATAGGTGTTGTCTTCACAATTAGTTTTGGAAGAGCACCAATTGTATTTTACATTTTTTTGTTAGTGATTAGTCGTTTGTTTAGTTTCAACGACAATCCTAATTTACTTTTTGTTGTTCTTCTTATTCTGCACTTTTATTTTCTGCCTTGTTGTTCTTGTTTTGCAATTTACTTTCTTTAGTGATTAATCGTTGATTAGATTCAACGATAATCCTAAGTTCGCAATTTCAATTTGTTTTTATTTCAACAAAATCTCCAGGCTTCGTCTAACTCGCCCAAGAGATTAGATAAATAATTTAATTTTAATTTACCTCCCTGTGTTCGACCTGTATGCTACACACCTGTGCGCTTGCAGAATTTTATTACAAATATCGCGCTTTTCTAGCGTCGATCACAAAGAAACACTATTTTTTTTTTGAAATTTAATGAATTCAAACTTATTATTTTCGAAATTAAAAAATATAAATAAATGCGTTGACATCAAAAAGTGGTCCGCTTGAGATTCAAACCCCAAAGTGCACACTCCGTACATAAATCACATAATTCAAGAATAAAGTAGAAATAGGGAATACACAATTTTTTTTATAGTGATTCGATAATCTGGGTCTTCATCCACTCTATAATCTTTTATTTATACTGTTAGATTACAAGACACAGTACATTTGCATGAAAAAAGTAGAGAAAGAAGTGTATGATTCTTCCGAACACAAAGTCTTTGAGTAATCTGAGTCCTACAACACAAAATCCTTGCATGTAGGTCAGTCGAGAAGAAGATCCTTGTTTGAGTCAAAAATAGGCTATTTATAGGTGGTACAGATCCTGGATTGGTATGCCACATAATGGCCGATTCGGTTCTCTAGGAGATCGTGGAAATGGTCTTTAGGCCATGGGAGATGTCCTTTTCATGTTGGAATCAGACAAGTGTATTCCGACCCGAGGAAATAGGAGATGGTAAACCATGCCAATAGAATAGATCCGAGTGCAATGCTCCAGGGTCCGGGTCGGTATAACCCGGGTCGGTATATCCAGAGTCGGATCGATGTGACCACTCTAGTCCAGTAGGACCACTCGGTCCGTTCCAAACGATAGTGAAGAGGTAGAGTTTTCTTGTTAAGCCAAGAAAAGTCCTTCCAACTCACTCCTTGCCTCATCTAAGCTTGATATGCTCCAATCTAAACTATGTGTAATGAGGAGAGATCAAGCAATGCTTCACGGAGCTTGGCGCAACAACCCGAGATCCAAGCATGCTAAACCAACAAATTTGAGTTGTCATGAGACCTCCATCTAGTGAATCCAAGTTTGCCTAGCTTTGATTTAAGTCCCGAGTACTTCGATGATCTGAAATCAGTATTGTGACAGCCTTTGTCAAAAGGCGGGTCAACACTTTGCTTCTCAAAACATATCTTTCGGAGGAAGATGTGTTTTAAATAATACATAAGCCATAGAAATCCAGTATCTAAGGTCCAGGATCCACGATCTCGCCAGATCGTAATAAGTAATAATATAAAAAAAGAAAATCATTATCACTCTGGATCATATTAATAGAAAAACAAAAATCCATGATCATGCCAGACCATATTATAAGAAAGCCATAATCGCTTCGGATCATATAAGAAGACCGAGAAACCAGAATACCAAGAAATCTAGTAATCACTCCGGATAGTAATATAAGTGAAATCATAATCCAAGAAATCCCTGGCCTCCCCAGGCCTATCCAATCGCAAATATAATCCATACTTGCAAATAAACCGGGTGAATAGTTTTGCCAAATCCTGACATTTCTATGTAGCCTTTCCAAACATAAACCATGATAGGAAATTCATGGTGAGTATAATCCATACCCGATCCATGATTGAATCGCCTTGTTAAGACCTTACAAGATAGCTCAAAGCTTCGGGTATAATCCATATTTGGAAATCCAACCTGAGTAAAATCCATACTCGAGTTGTGATTGAGTTTTCTCGCCAAGTTCTGGCAAGTTAAACCATCCTCATAGGTATAATCCATACCTGGAAGCCTAAATCGAGTATAAACCATACTCTAATCTTGGTTAAGTTGTCATGTCACATACTAAAAAGATAATTAAGTACTTCAAGCATAATCCATTTTATTAAATCTAAAAACTATCAAACAAACGATACAGTCCTAATGGTTTATTGTCGAGTTCAGGGCAAGGCTGAGGACTACGTCCTAGCCCCGTACGTGTGTGTAACCAACTTAGCCGTTTACTATTGGATGATTTTATTGTCGAGTACAAAGCACGACTAAGGATTATCATAATCCTCGTGCATGATTGAGTCAACATAGCGATCCAAAAAACAAAAAACAAATATAAACATATCTTTTATAAGAAATGCAAAATCCAACTAGATCTAGATCAACTACTAATGATTTCATGCATACTCGGCCCTAGGTCATTCCCTCTCCGGGGAGCAGGAGGTGGTAGTGATGGTGCTGACTCTGCTGGTGGTTGGACATACTCGGATAGCTCTCCGCGTCTGATCCGTTCCGATTAAGTTACGCAAATGGCTACATTCATTGGTAGCATGACCGACCATGTTATGGAATATGCAGTGCTTTCCAAATTATTTTTCCTTCAGGGTTGGCTCCCTCCTGGAAGGCCTTGGAAAAGTGATTGATCCTCAGGTTTCCAATAAGATATCCATTAAGGAGGAATTAAGTTAAGTGTACTTGTCGAACTTGGGCCCTCTTTGGAGCTAGAACTTATGATCATTCTTCGCCTGTGATTTTCCCTTCCCTTATCCATTCCAGAGTCGGATGGTTATCCATCCTTGTTCTTACAAACCTCGGCAACATCCTTCTCGACATTAGTGTCTTCCTTATGTAGAAATCTATTTGCTTCAAAGTAGAATTCTCCCAAATCCCATGGTGGTTCCCATTGCAGAGAAATCTTGAAGTTTATTTTATCCAATATATCAGATACTACAACAACTAAAACCATGAACGGTTCGGGTCGATCAACCGAAGTTACTGTTAACCCGCCTTTTGGCAAGGCCGCCAACCCATGAACCCATCACAGGATCGCTCAGGGCTCGAGCATGGGGTTGGACATGCCCGAACATTCATGGCTCGAAGCTCCTTGGCTCAAGGGATCTTGGATCGTAATATTCCAGCTCGAAATACCTTAGGTTAGATGGTCTTGAGATCAGCTTACACTACAACAATGACTTGGTCATGAGATCTATTTAATAGCCTACTTACTTGGGCCAACTACATATTCTAAAGTCTATAAACTCGGATCCAGCTACGTTTATGCTGCCACATATTAGAGGGAACTTCTCCACGTAATCAAGACTCGGCTCCATTATCCGCTATTCACACGGATCAACCGACACATGTCACCTCCAATTATTGAAGCCTTAGCCTATAAATACACCAAGCAATACAACAAAAAGGGGATCTTCTTCGGCTCATATTAGAGCCTAACTCTTTGGTCCACACATGACTCAATCATGGCTGCCAACCACTTTCATCACGAAATACTTGTCATATTCCTCAAAAACGATTATGTAATAGAGATCCTGACGATCTCATTCATTATATCCTGACTTTATGGTATTATTACGAGATTATAAAGTGGACGTAGACACGTTAACGCCGAACCACTATAAAAATGCTGTTGTCTTGGATGATGCACATCGTTCAAGAATGACTATTCATCCCGGTGGAGACAAAATGTACCAAGACATGAAGAGAGTTTTCTTCTGGGCCGGTATGAAGAAAGATGTGGCCGAGTATGTGGCTAGATGCTTAGTGTGCCAACAAGTTAAAGCGGAGCAAAGGAAACCCGGTGGGTTGCTACACCCACTGGAAATTCCGCAATGGAAGTGGGATAGTGTCTCGATGGATTTCATCGATGGGTTACCGAGATCGAGGAAGGGCAATACGGGAATTTGGGTTGTGGTAGACAGACTTACCAAGAGTGCCCATTTTATACCCGTGAAGAGTAAGAGGACCGCTCCATGGCTTGCTTCAGTCTATGTTAGAGAGATTGTTAGATTGCATGGTGTACCATCCAGCATTGTGAGTGATCGAGATCCTATCTTCACTAGTGAGTTTTGGAGAAGTTTGCAAGAAGCGGTAGGGACTCAGTTGTGTTTGAGCACCGCATATCATCCTCAGACGGACGGTCAGACCGAGAGGGTGAACCGTATCTTAGAAGATCTCTTGAGGCTTTGTATCTTGGATTTTGGAGGTACATGGGAAGAACATCTTCCTTTGGTGGAGTTCGCATACAATAACAGCTTTCAGTCTAGTATTGGCATGGCACCTTTCGAAGCTCTTTATAGAAGGCCTTGTCGATCTCCTACATGTTGGTGGGAATCTACGGATAAGATCTTGCTTGGGCCAGATATGGTTAGAGAGACTTCAGAAAAGATTGATTTGATTCGAAGAAGGATGAAGGCAGCGCAAGATAGACAGAAATCTTATGCGGATCGGAGAAGGACGGATCTTGAGTTTGAGGTTGGGGACATGGTTTTTGTCAAAGTATCTCCGTTGAGAAATGTTGTCCGCTTTGGGTCCGTTGGGAAGTTAGCACCGAGGTTTGTTGGGCCGTTTCCTATTAATGAAAGGATTGGACGGATGGCATATAGGGTGGAGTTGCCCGACAGACTTAGTGGTGTTCATGATGTATTCCATGTATCACATTTGAGGAAGTTCTTACATGAGACCGCAGAGGTGGAGCCGAGCTTGCTTAGAGATGTAGAGGTAGAGCATGATGCGATGATTCGACGAGCTCCTACTCGCATCCTTGGGTCAGAAACTAGGAAGTTGAGGAACAGAGAAGTTCAGCTAGTTAAAGTGCAATGGGGAGATGACGAAAGCAATGCTACTTGGGAGACGGAAGCGAAGATGCGTTCTTTGTACCCATTTCTTTTTGAGAGTATGTCTTTTAACTTCTCCTTTATCGCTTGTCTAGTACTTATCTTATCTTTAGTATATCCTCTCGCTAGTACCTATGACCTTTAGATAGGGTAAAACCTATGGTTGAAACATGTGTTTGAAACATGTTATGGTTGATGGATGCATGTGGATGCAGTTGTTTGCTAGTGGTTGCTCGTGGATGCATATACACACACATTAGGCACTAGATCGGCTCAGTCACTTCATGTTGCATATCTCATAAATGGATGTGGTAGTTAGATTGATGGATGTATCATGGCTGTGTTATCATGTGGATGATGCATTTTTGTGTATGGTTGTGCACGCATATAGAAATTGTATGTGTCAATAGGGTTTCGCATACATATTGGATGCATGGCACTATCATGGTTTGCATTAAGGAGGTCGACTGAATCAGTAGACCGCCTGATTTTGCATTAATATACGGACATATACACACACTTTCTGCATATGTTCATACATCATTAGAAGTTTCTAAGGATAATGGTTGCTTGTGGTTGATGGTTTAGTAGATGGTTGTTTGGTTGGTAGGATACATTCTTCTTGACTTAGAGATTTCGAGGACGAAATCCTTTAAGTAGGGGAGAATGTAACACCCCGAATTTCAATTAACACTAATGGTTAGTAATTAAAGTATAATTAATCTCAGATGTGAGAATCAGGGGAAACGGGCTGCGTCATTGCGTTCGTCTCGGAAAAATACGCGAAATAGAGTCCGAGTTTGCGTAAAACGGGTACCGTATGAAAGAGATATGGACGAACGAAGTTAGGCAGAAAAACCCGAAACAGGCCAGAAATGCACTGGCGCACTTGTGAAGTGCGCCAGCACAAAAATACACTGGCGCACTTGGGAAGTGCGCCCATGTCGGGACAGGAAACCTGCACAGTTTCTAGAGAGTTCTGTGGTTGGGTGCACCAGTTTGGGGTTTGGGCTTGGTCTTAGGGCTGGTTTCTGGAAGGTTCCGAAATCTAAGGGTCCTAATCTAATTTAGGGTTAATCTAAGGGCCTAAAACACTCACCTAATCTATAAATACACCCTAAACCTACCCTAATCCATACTAAAAATAGAATTGAGGGCTACATGCCGCCAAATTAAATCTTAGAAGGAGCCTCCACTAATTTATGAAGAGGGTTGCAAGCTAATCACTCTCTAATCAACCTCTAATCCATTCTAAGCATCTTAATCTTCTTCATTTGGAGTGCAAATTGGCTAGTTGTGAGTTTCTATCACTCTAATGATCAACTGCTAAACTAAGTAGATGAGATATGATGAGATCATACGGTTTTGTTTGTGGATTAATGGGTTTTAAGTCATATGACATGATGTTAGTTTGCTAATGTATGTGGGTTATGCAAGTTTTGTGCTTTGTGATCATATGTTAATATGCAAGTTACATGTATGATAATATGCAAGTTACATGTATGATAATTATGCAAGTTGTATGTTTCTTCATATGCAAGTTTATGAGTTCTTATGCAAGTATGTAACATGTTATGCAAGTTCATATGCAAGTTTATGAGTTCATATGCAAGTTATGTAACATGTTATGCAAGTTCATATGCAAGTTATGTGACATATTATGCAAGTTCATATGCAAGTCATGTATTTGTTAATATGTAAGTTTATGTAACATGTTATGCAAGTTAATATGCAAGTTATGTGACATGTTATACAAGTTAATATGCAAGTTATGTGACATGTTATACAAGATTATATGCAAGTTATGTGACATGTTATGCAAGTTCATATGCAAGTTATGTGTTTGTTAATATGCAAGATGGCACCCTTGAAACATGTTCATACATATGCAAGTTGACACCTTTTATATGTGTTATGTCATGAGAACGAAATTACGTGGGAACGATGGGGTTAATTAAATGCATATGTTAATAAGATTGTGTGAAATTAATATAATTATGCATAACATAAAATAAATGAACATAGTATGGGAATTTGCCTATTAAGTTAGGTGTACCCATACTATGTGTTGGGAATTTGCCTATTAAGTTAGGTGTACCCACACTTTGGAGTTGGGAATTTGCCTATTAAGTTAGGTGCACCCATATTCCTAAAATAAACATGATAATTAACACAAATTATGGGGGTGATTAATTAGGAGTAATTAATCGATTAAGACACGAGGTTGGACCCGTTTGTAGTGTAAGACTGCCCGGAGTTTACCGGCTTAACCAGGCATCTACAAATGACGGTCCAATGTGAGGGATCTTAATCATAAATTAAATACGTAACAAGGGTAAATGACACAAGGTTGGACCCGTTTGTAGTGTAAGACTGCCCGGAACCTACCGGCTTAACCAGGCATCTACAAATGACGGTCCAATGTGAGGGGTCCTTTACACGGTTACGGTGTTAATCAATTAAGAAACACTTAACCAGATAAGCATGTAGTGGGGCATGGGGGTTAAGTGGGTACCTTGGGTGGTATGTGGAAATTGCTAGTGGTTGCCAATAGAAAATATGATAAAATACTTAACCAAGATGAAACATGTAATTAAACATGATTAAAGGGTTAAGTGGGAAACACTAGAGTGTGGGCCAAGCTTAGGGGGATGGCTTGTGCTGGGGGCCCATTTCAACCAGTAACCCATACGTATCTTAGTGGGCTCGACCCATGTCGAGGACGGGACACGCATACTGGGCTTGACTATAAGAGGCCAAAATGGGTTAGCGGTGGCAACGCATGACCAACGGGTTTCATATGCGTGTGTGGACCCGGGCTGGTAAATAAGACGTTGTTGCATCGTGTAGATATAAGCCGTGCACCGTTAGTTTTATCAGGTTGCCACGTTGGGGAATGGTACACCCCACGGTGGGGCCAACACGGGTATCTACGTTAGGGAGCCGATCGAATGGGGAGTAGTGTGTACACCTAGTGGATTGTAGGGCCCCGTGGCGTCTACTTAGTCACCTAGGGGTACGCGAGAACTATTAAGTTAATTTTATAAGTCCATGGGTGGGATCAACCTTTAAGTTAGGAATGACTGGTGTGGTGCAGTTTAGCAATTTACCTTTGGAAGGGTAGATGCGTCTTTATCTTTTATCTTAGTTTAGTTGACTGCTTAGTGTAGCCATTCATCCCCATTAGTTACCGTATATCAGTTTATGTCTTCTCTGGTTACTTTAACGATTGTATTGTTAAAGTTATAGGACTCGCTCAGACTTATGTCTGACCCCGTTTTTTTTATCTTTTTTCCCAACCCTCAGGTCCTACGGTGAATCGTAGCAGTAGTGGAGCTTGATCGGATTGCTGTTCCAGTCTTTAGGAGCTTGGATAGATGTAAAGCTCCAGTTACCCAGTTATCTTTTCTTTTATCATGGCTATTGTATGAGAGTGGGATTATGTACTTCTTTCCTTTGATGGATATTGTACTTGACTTTTATTGTGGTTTTATGATGTAACCAGACATGTTTTACTTCCGCTGTTATGAGATGATGTTTTAAATTTCAAGTACTATTTATATCTGTCTTGTTGTAATTTTTCTGTTCTATATTCACTAAAATACTCCACCGATGCTATGGCATTCCCTTAATGAGTGACCATAGCGGGAGTGGGGTGTTACACGTGGTATCAGAGCTTAAGGTTACCAGAACAGATAAATTTTTTAGAAAAACTATTTTCTAAGAATATTTTTGAAAGGAGTATTTTCAAAAACATGTCTTTTAAGAGAAAAGTTTTTGAAAAAAAAAGAACATAATCCCCAATAGCCATATCTATATCTTTCGAATTCTCCGTTTTGAATCTCTTCCTCTCTCGTTTTGAGTTTCCCCTCCGTGTATAGATGATCTTTCTAAGATAGATAAGAATGGAAAACCACTTCAAGGGACTTAGACGTTAGTCAGATTAGAAGTTGGCTCAAGAAGGAGGAGGACTGGTAGGTACCTATTGGATAGACGATGGGAGGAAGGCTCAAATAGTTGTTTGGTTAATGAATGACTGCCCAAAGAAGGGGCAGAAGACGGGGTCTACGTCAGGAGGTCAGGTGCAAGCTCTTATGGAACCAGCTCAGGCAGGGGGGCAAGTTCAGGCTCTCTCAGTTCCACCGATTCAGCAGAGAGGTAGAACTATTACCGTTGAAAGTCTGGTTTTTCTGTTTGATCATCCAGTTCGTACTTTGTTTGACTCTGGCGCATCGCATTCTTTTATCTCACCATCGTTAGTTGAGTCACTGCACTTAGACACCAGTCTAGTTGATGATCCCTTGGTTGTTTCAAACCCAATTGGGGGCTCCATATATCTGTCTATGATATGTTTGGGTTTGAAGATTTCTATACTTAGCGTTGAGTTTGGATGTGATGCTTTTGTATTGGGCTTCACGGGCTATGGGTTGATTTTGGGCATGGACTGGTTATCCAGTAATGGTGCCGTTCTTGATTGTGAAAGGAGAGTTGTCAGGCTTATGACCCGCTTGGGTAATACTCTCGAGATCTCTTGTAATCCCATGGAATCTGTTTTGCTAAGTTATCTTGAATCGCTCGATGCTTCGGTCGAGAGTTTGCGTTCTGTCAGAGTGGTCCGGGAATATCCGGATGTGTTTGAAGAGGTGAAGGGTTTGCCTCCGAAGCAGGAGATAGATTTCCGAATTTATTTGGTGGATAATGCCAAACCAGTGTCTTTGCCAGTGCGCCACATGGCTCCTCGTGAGAGAAGAGAACTTCATAAGCAAGTAGGGGAGTTGCTTGAGAAGGGGTTCATAAGGCGAAGTATATCGGAGTGGGGAGCTCCAGTAGTGTTTGCCACGAAGGCGGATGGGTCCCTCAGACTTTGTGTGGATTATAGAGAACTTAATAAGCTCATGAAGAAGAATAGACACCCATTACCGAGGATAGATGATCTCTTTGATCAGTTGGTTGGCGCCTCAGTGTTTTCGCAGATGGACTTAGCTACAGGGTTTCATCAGTTGAGAGTGGCGGAGGACAGTATAGAGAAGACTGCTTTCCGGACTCCGGAGGGTTTTTATGAGTGGCTTGTGATGCCATTTGGGTTGACAAACGCCCCTGCATACTTTGTTGATCTGATGAGTAGAGTGTTCAGAGAGTATCTGAATAAGTTTGTAGTGGTCTTTGTGGATGACATCTTGGTCTTTTCCAAGAGTGAAGAAGAGCATGCCTTACATCTCAGAGAAGTGTTGGAGACTCTTCGAGCACATAGTCTTAAAGCTAAATTCTCTAAATGTCATTTTTGGAGAAGAGAAGTGCGATTCTTAGGGCATGTGGTCTCTAAGGAAGGGATAGCTGTGGATCCCGCAAAGATAGTATCTATCCAGGATTGGAAAGTTCCTAGAAATGCTACCGAAGTAAGAAGTTTCTTGGGGTTGGCAGGATATTATAGGAAGTTCATCAAAGACTTCGCGAAGATATCAGCCCCATTAACCCGCTTGACGAAGAAGAATCTGGTTTTCTCATGGGACGTAGATTGTGATGATGCTTTCCGACGGTTAAAGAGAGCTTTGACCACCGCTCCAGTTTTAGTGCTTCCAGATGGGAGTAAGCCGTTTGTTGTTTATACCGATGCTTGTGGGACAGGATTAGGCGCAGTCTTGATGCAGGAGGGAAGGGTAATAGCCTATGGAGGGAGGCAATTGAGAGTGCATGAGAAGAATTACCCTACCCATGATCTAGAGTTGGCCGCGATTGTTTTCGCACTTAAGTCTTGGCGCCATTATCTTCTTGGTGAGAGATTCGAGTTGTTCACTGACCATAAATCATTGAAGTACTTATTCTCTCAGATGGATTTAAACTTAAGACAGCAAAGGTGGATGGAGTTCTTAGCATCCTATGATTTCGAGATAGCGTATACCCCTGGCAAGGGTAACGTGGTGGCAGACACCTTGAGTAGAAAAAGGCTATCTTTGAGTCCATTGTTCGTGGAACGGCGAAGCTTGGAGTTTCTTTCTTTGTTCGACTTCAGACCTTCTGTTGACTTTGTACCTGGTTTGTTAGCATCCTTGGAGGTTAGACCTACTCTTTTGGGACGGATTGGCGAGGCTCAGCGAGACGACCCACAGTTGGTTGAGTTGGTAGAGAAGCTTATAAGGGGGGAGTCGTCCAGCCATTTGGGTAGATACACCATAGATGATAGGGGATGGTTGCATAGAGACGGTAGACTTTGTGTACCGCAAGATGAGGGTTTGAAGAAGGCTATTTTGGATGATGCACATCGTTCAAGAATGACTATTCATCCCGGTGGAGACAAAATGTACCAAGACATGAAGAGAGTTTTCTTCTGGGCCGGTATGAAGAAAGATGTGGCCGAGTATGTGGCTAGATGCTTAGTGTGCCAACAAGTTAAAGCGGAGCAAAGGAAACCCGGTGGGTTGCTACACCCACTGGAAATTCCGCAATGGAAGTGGGATAGTGTCTCGATGGATTTCATCGATGGGTTACCGAGATCGAGGAATGGCAATACGGGAATTTGGGTTGTGGTAGACAGACTTACCAAGAGTGCCCATTTTATACCCGTGAAGAGTAAGAGGACCGCTCCATGGCTTGCTTCAGTCTATGTTAGAGAGATTGTTAGATTGCATGGTGTACCATCCAGCATTGTGAGTGATCGAGATCCTATCTTCACTAGTGAGTTTTGGAGAAGTTTGCAAGAAGCGGTAGGGACTCAGTTGTGTTTGAGCACCGCATATCATCCTCAGACGGACGGTCAGACCGAGAGGGTGAACCGTATCTTAGAAGATCTCTTGAGGCTTTGTATCTTGGATTTTGGAGGTACATGGGAAGAACATCTTCCTTTGGTGGAGTTCGCATACAATAACAGCTTTCAGTCTAGTATTGGCATGGCACCTTTCGAAGCTCTTTATAGAAGGCCTTGTCGATCTCCTACATGTTGGTGGGAATCTACGGATAAGATCTTGCTTGGGCCAGATATGGTTAGAGAGACTTCAGAAAAGATTGATTTGATTCGAAGAAGGATGAAGGCAGCGCAAGATAGACAGAAATCTTATGCGGATCGGAGAAGGACGGATCTTGAGTTTGAGGTTGGGGACATGGTTTTTGTCAAAGTATCTCCATTGAGAAATGTTGTCCGCTTTGGGTCCGTTGGGAAGTTAGCACCGAGGTTTGTTGGGCCGTTTCCTATTAATGAAAGGATTGGACGGATGGCATATAGGGTAGAGTTGCCCGACAGACTTAGTGGTGTTCATGATGTATTCCATGTATCACATTTGAGGAAGTGCTTACATGAGACCGCAGAGGTGGAGCCGAGCTTGCTTAGAGATGTAGAGGTAGAGCGTGATGCGACGATTCGACGAGCTCCTACTCGCATCCTTGGGTCAGAAACTAGGAAGTTGAGGAACAGAGAAGTTCAGCTAGTTAAAGTGCAATGGGGAGATGACGAAAGCAATGCTACTTGGGAGACGGAAGCGAAGATGCGTTCTTTGTACCCATTTCTTTTTGAGAGTATGTCTTTTAACTTCTCCTTTATAGCTTGTCTAGTACTTATCTTTAGTATATCCTCTCGCTAGTACCTATGACCTTTAGATAGGGTAAAACCTATGGTTGAAACATGTGTTTGAAACATGTTATGGTTGATGGATGCATGTGGATGCAGTTGTTTGCTAGTGGTTGCTCGTGGATGCATATACACACACATTAGGCACTAGATCGGCTCAGTCACTTCATGTTGCATATCGCATAAATGGATGTGGTAGTTAGATTGATGGATGTATCATGGCTGTGTTATCATGTGGATGATGCATTTTTGTGTATGGTTGTGCACGCATATAGAAATTGTATGTGTCAATAGGGTTTCGCATACATATTGGATGCATGGCACTATCATGGTTTGCATTAAGGAGGTCGACTGAATCAGTAGACCGCCTGATTTTGCATTAGTATACGGACATATACACACACTTTCTGCATATGTTCATACATCATTAGAAGTTTCTAAGGATAATGGTTGCTTGTGGTTGATGGTTTAGTAGATGGTTGTTTGGTTGGTAGGATACATTCTTCTTGACTTAGAGATTTCGAGGACGAAATCCTTTAAGTAGGGGAGAATGTAACACCCCGAATTTCAATTAACACTAATGGTTAGTAATTAAAGTATAATTAATCTCAGATGTGAGAATCAGGGGAAACGGGCTGCGTCATTGCGTTCGTCTCGGAAAAATACGCGAAATAGAGTCCGAGTTTGCGTAAAACGGGTACCGTATGAAAGAGATATGGACGAACGAAGTTAGGCAGAAAAACCCGAAACAGGCCAGAAATGCACTGGCGCACTTGTGAAGTGCGCCAGCACAAAAATACACTGGGGCACTTGGGAAGTGCGCCCATGTCGGGACAGGAAACCTGCACAGTTTCTAGAGAGTTCTGTGGTTGGGTGCACCAGTTTGGGGTTTGGGCTTGGTCATAGGGCTGGTTTCTGGAAGGTTCCGAAATCTAAGGGTCCTAATCTAATTTAGGGTTAATCTAAGGGCCTAAAACACTCACCTAATCTATAAATACACCCTAAACCTACCCTAATCCATACTAAAAATAGAATTGAGGGCTACATGCCGCCAAATTAAATCTTAGAAGGAGCCTCCACTAATTTATGAAGAGGGTTGCAAGCTAATCACTCTCTAATCAACCTCTAATCCATTCTAAGCATCTTAATCTTCTTCATTTGGAGTGCAAATTGGCTAGTTGTGAGTTTCTATCACTCTAATGATCAACTGCTAAACTAAGTAGATGAGATATGATGAGATCATACGGTTTTGTTTGTGGATTAATGGGTTTTAAGTCATATGACATGATGTTAGTTTGCTAATGTATGTGGGTTATGCAAGTTTTGTGCTTTGTGATCATATGTTAATATGCAAGTTACATGTATGATAATATGCAAGTTACATGTATGATAATTATGCAAGTTGTATGTTTCTTCATATGCAAGTTTATGAGTTCTTATGCAAGTATGTAACATGTTATGCAAGTTCATATGCAAGTTTATGAGTTCATATGCAAGTTATGTAACATGTTATGCAAGTTCATATGCAAGTTATGTGACATATTATGCAAGTTCATATGCAAGTCATGTATTTGTTAATATGTAAGTTTATGTAACATGTTATGCAAGTTAATATGCAAGTTATGTGACATGTTATACAAGTTAATATGCAAGTTATGTGACATGTTATACAAGATTATATGCAAGTTATGTGACATGTTATGCAAGTTCATATGCAAGTTATGTGTTTGTTAATATGCAAGATGGCACCCTTGAAACATGTTCATACATATGCAAGTTGACACCTTTTATATGTGTTATGTCATGAGAACGAAATTACGTGGGAACGATGGGGTTAATTAAATGCATATGTTAATAAGATTGTGTGAAATTAATATAATTATGCATAACATAAAATAAATGAACATAGTATGGGAATTTGCCTATTAAGTTAGGTGTACCCATACTATGTGTTGGGAATTTGCCTATTAAGTTAGGTGTACCCACACTTTGGAGTTGGGAATTTGCCTATTAAGTTAGGTGCACCCATATTCCTAAAATAAACATGATAATTAACACAAATTATGGGGGTGATTAATTAGGAGTAATTAATCGATTAAGACACGAGGTTGGACCCGTTTGTAGTGTAAGACTGCCCGGAGTTTACCGGCTTAACCAGGCATCTACAAATGACGGTCCAATGTGAGGGATCTTAATCATAAATTAAATACGTAACAAGGGTAAATGACACAAGGTTGGACCCGTTTGTAGTGTAAGACTGCCCGGAACCTACCGGCTTAACCAGGCATCTACAAATGACGGTCCAATGTGAGGGGTCCTTTACACGGTTACGGTGTTAATCAATTAAGAAACACTTAACCAGATAAGCATGTAGTGGGGCATGGGGGTTAAGTGGGTACCTTGGGTGGTATGTGGAAATTGCTAGTGGTCGCCAATAGAAAATATGATAAAATACTTAACCAAGATGAAACATGTAATTAAACATGATTAAAGGGTTAAGTGGGAAACACTAGAGTGTGGGCCAAGCTTAGGGGGATGGCTTGTGCTGGGGGCCCATTTCAACCAGTAACCCATACGTATCTTAGTGGGCTCGACCCATGTCGAGGACGGGACACGCATACTGGGCTTGACTATAAGAGGCCAAAATGGGTTAGCGGTGGCAACGCATGACCAACGGGTTTCATATGCGTGTGTGGACCCGGGCTGGTAAATAAGACGTTGTTGCATCGTGTAGATATAAGCCGTGCACCGTTAGTTTTATCAGGTTGCCACGTTGGGGAATGGTACACCCCACGGTGGGGCCAGCACGGGTATCTACGTTAGGGAGCCGATCGAATGGGGAGTAGTGTGTACACCTAGTGGATTGTAGGGCCCCGTGGCGTCTACTTAGTCACCTAGGGGTACGCGAGAACTATTAAGTTAATTTTATAAGTCCATGGGTGGGATCAACCTTTAAGTTAGGAATGACTGGTGTGGTGCAGTTTAGCAATTTACCTTTGGAAGGGTAGATGCGTCTTTATCTTTTATCTTAGTTTAGTTGACTGCTTAGTGTAGCCATTCATCCCCATTAGTTACCGTATATCAGTTTATGTCTTCTCTGGTTACTTTAACGATTGTATTGTTAAAGTTATAGGACTCGCTCAGACTTATGTCTGACCCCGTTGTTTTTATCTTTTTTCCCAACCCTCAGGTCCTACGGTGAATCCTAGCAGTAGTGGAGCTTGATCGGATTGCTGTTCCAGTCTTTAGGAGCTTGGATAGATGTAAAGCTCCAGTTACCCAGTTATCTTTTCTTTTGTCATTGCTATTGTATGAGAGTGGGATTATGTACTTCTTTCCTTTGATGGATATTGTACTTGACTTTTATTGTGGTTTTATGATGTAACCAGACATGTTTTACTTCCGCTGTTATGAGATGATGTTTTAAATTTCAAGTACTATTTATATCTGTCTTGTTGTAATTTTTCTGCTCTATATTCACTAAAATACTCCACCGATGCTATGGCATTCCCTTAATGAGTGACCATAGCGGGAGTGGGGTGTTACAAGGATCAAGTAAGGATTTAAGGGCGATCACGGGGGTTCGATTGTTCAAACTTATTCATAGCTAAGTTAGGGTTTTACGTTTGGTGTGATTTGTCAAGAAGGGACATCGATTATCTAAAACTGTCGAAGTCTGGAACGGAGCTTGTAGAGAGTATCGCACTTCAAAGAGGATGTTCGAACTTAGTTGTAAGGTGATGGGTATATTTTATTCTTGAAGAAGAGATCGTCAAGATGAAGAGAAGGAAGCACCGCCTTTGGCTTGGGTGCAGTGATCAGTCAGTTAAGGAGGTTCAATTATGGAAGAGTGGGGTGGTTCGATGTAGTAACAATTCACACCTTCTGCTGTGACTACATGGAATGAGGTCGCGATATGGATAAGGGTTGGAGTTGTATGTATTGATGATGCAGAGTGGTTTTCAAACAAGAGAGTTGGAATTCATGGCAATGGAGGAAAACTTTGGTAGAATGGAATTTGAAAATGGTTGGGAAGACTGTAGTGTTTTGGTCAACGAGAGCGAGGTATATGTTTCTACCAGAAATTAAGCACGTAAAATAATTTAATTATTTATTTCTAGTTTAGTTAAATGAAAAAATGTTTAATCGATAATTAAAAATAAATAATTATAGGTACTAAATATGACTCAAGTAAATTTGTAGCCGGGACGATATGGAAATTTTCGGAATATTCGACAAAGGAAAATCACGGTGAGTAAATCTCACTCGGGTTTTATATTAAAATATATTTTTATCGTTAAAGATATTTATTGGTTGTTTGGTTGCATTTAAATATTTTTGTGGCTATTATTAAATATATATTAGTTATTTAGGATTGGTATTTGTGGTTATTAAATATATATTGGTGGTTGGATTCCCGTAGTATCATTAGCGGATGCCCGCAGTATCATTAGCGGATGACTTTATATGCCCCACGCTATGATAGTGTATGACCTTCTATACCGCGATATCCTACCTCGAAGCAGGATGGGTATTATTTATGTTGGCAACGTCTGTGGATGCAGGAAAATAGGTTGGACGGATCCTACTGGATTCCTCAAAAATATTATTATCTTTTTGTTTCACATATATTATCATATATGATGTGTTGGAAAATATGTGTTTGATAATTGGGTGTTTTTGATTAGTTGAATGTCACTGGCCCTAAATGTTGATTTATAAAATACCGTAAAAATAATATTTAGATATTTAAAAGGGAAATCTATTTTTCAAAAAATAGAAATTGAATTTTGAATGGACTAGAAATATTAACTTGTTTTGAATAAAGAAAACAAGTATTGAATAAACAAAACAAGTATTGAATTTATAAACGATGTTTATAAATTAAATAATACAGGAAATTGAAGTGGTGAATTTATAAACGACGTTTATAAATTAAATAACGTAGGAAATTGAAGTAAATTTATAAACGTGGTTTATAAATAAAATGGAATAATTTTCACTGATAATCAGGGAATTGAAGTTAATTTATAAACTGTGTTTATAAATGAAGTGGAAAATTACCGTTTGATATTTTGAATATTTAAATTCAAATGTGAATTTGAAAATAGAAATGGGGAATCGTTTTAAAGAAGTAAACAATGAAATTTATTCTGATGTTCAGAATATAAACTGAACTTAAATTAATCCGTAAGGATTTATGATTTGAATTCGATTGGTTTGAATTTATTTATATGTCTAATAAAAATATTAGGATTATATTAAATAGAAGTTAAATTTTAGTGTGAAAATAGACTTGATGTTATATATGGGTAAGTTAAAATAAATAAAATGTTCCAAAATGAGATTTTGGTTTTAAATAGATTCCGAATTGGAACTTGTTTAAATATATAAAACAAGAAAATTTATAAATGTTGTTTGTAAATATGATGAATTAACTATCAAGAGATAATTTGAAATATTAAATTCAAGTATGAATTTAAAAGTATAATTTGAAATCATTTCAAAAAAGGGAATGATAGTTTTTATTCTGGAATTCGAAATATAAAAGGAATTAGGGTTCAAATACATATTTGAAAAAGAAGCTTGTTTTAATTTTTAAACAAGAAAATTAATTATAAACAATGTTTATAAAAATAGGGAAATAAATTATCATCGGATAATTTAGAAGTTTATATTTCAAGTATGAATTGAAAAGCGAATTGGAAAATGGTTTGAAATAGTACGATAAATTTTATTCCAGAATTCGGAATATAAATTGAAGTGAGAAAAATCCAAACGGTTTATAATCAGAATTCGATTATATCAAATTTTATAAAATAATTTATTTCTAAAGGAATTGGGATCTTAAAATAAATAAGAGTTGTAAATAGATTTACGACTTAGTTATGAAAACCGACAATTTAGAAAAATTGAAATGTTTAACGTAGATTTGAAAAATCGATCTTATATATAAAATATATTAGAATAGAGTTGAAATTTTATTTATAAACAAAATTTAATGTTTGTTTTTAAATATAATTAAAACGAGCTCGCCGCAGCGCGATAGTTCGTAAATTAGTGTTTCGAACTTCAATTGAGTATATAGAACTCGAGTTAAGTCGGAATTCTTTGAAATAAGAACCGTTAGGACCAATTAGATAATAGTTTTCTAATGGAAGGGAAAAATCTAGATTTTGTCTTATAGATTCTGAGTTATGTCAAAATCAATTTTTCTTGAAAAACTACGCCATAACCTTTATAAAACCAAAGCGGTTTATTTAAATAAATAAAAGGATTTTAAGTAAATAAAATCCGAATTTCATTAGAAAAATCCAGAATTGAGATGTAAAATAAATATAAACTCAAGTGGAGTACGTGACTAATTTTTGAAACAAAAATCAGACTTTTAATTATTGAATAGAGTTAACTAATTTGGAGAATAATTAGTTAATTGTGTTTTGAATCGAAACTGGGCATGGGATAAGTGAATGAGGTTTATAAATTCATATTTAGAATCAAATATGAAACTCGGTTTGAAAATGGAATTCAATCAGTCGTAAGAAAATTAAAATGGTATATAAACATGATATGTTCAATTAAAATTATGAAATGGGCAAAAGAGCTAATTAAATAATAAATTAGCGAATTGAGTTAAAATGACCAGATAGAGTTGGAATAAATTAGGAATGGAAGTATATGGGTTAGACTGGTATGGAATGAAATGTATGAAGATTATAATTTGTGTGCCAAACAAAAAGGTACATGTTTAAATTCCATGTGAGATTTTATGCACCGAATCGGCAAGCCGCTTAGCTTTTTAATTTTCTTTTTGAATGGAAAGGGATTAGAGAGGCATTTTGTAGTCGTACCGAGTGACCCGTACAAAGGAAGTTATGGCGAAATTTTCCGGAAATTTAAGGAGTTAGAGTATTTTTAAGAAAATTAGATAACTAGAAAATCCATATATCGATATATATTGAATTCAATTAGGAAACGAATTTAAAATAGAATATTATAAACAAAAAGGAAATCAATAATCTGGAAATAGAAAGAGAAACGTATACGGGTTTAAAAATGAATAATTGGTTTTTATGATGTTGATTATTCGAGGGAAGTGGTCTTGTCTGTTTTAAAGTTAAGGATGTTTTCAGTTAAGGTCTGAGAAGTAGTTATACCCCAACTTGGTTGATTTCATTTTTAACCGATAAATAGCAAGATCCAGTCTTGAAGAGAAATGTTTGTATAAGAGTTAGTTGAATGCAGTATTTTGGGTTGTTGTAACGATGCTTTGCACAACATTCATTTTAACCCAAGTAAGTAGAAATTTGGAAATATAATAATAAATATTTCACGAGTATAGATATAAATGAATGGTCGTTGAAGAGATAAGTAATTGGAATGTTTTCCAATTATAAATAGAATATATGTTCTAACTACAGAAAATAAAAGAAGGCGATATATGGAAATGTTTTCCAAAGAGCGTAAGAGGCCAAGATGATTATCGAAAATATCGTGTTAACGAATATGGATAAGAAAATTGAGAAGTATTTTAATTAGTGAAATATTAATTAAAAGGCCCAGTGATTTATTTGATGCTTTGAATGAATGTTTGTTTTTCTTCAATAGTTAAACAACCGACTATCAAGGTGTTTGCCAATATCGAGAGACCGATTGGATTATTATCCGAGAACCACTCCGTACTGGCAGTAGCGTTGCGAATCAAATTATATGAAGATAATAGGAGACGGAGTAGAGTGCAAGGGCTTTTTCTATTAATGGAAATTGTGGTTTCGGTTTCGTTCAATCCCAGAACGAACGTATATAGACGAATGTCTAACAGAGTATTTCCAATAATCACATATGTTGGTCTGTACAAATATATATGGTGTCGGAGAATTTATTCTCTTAGCATAATATCCAGAATATATTTGTACAAATCAGTTAATGATTAACGGATCTGACAATAAGGCATTCAAAGTGATTGTGCTATCAATGAATGGAAAGTAATCGTAGCCTCATGCCTCAATAACCGGGAAATGACAAAAATCGGGCAGGCATCATGGCTATGTGGGTAGCTCCCATTAGGGTGTATTATCACCTATCTAGAAAAATTCATTTAAATTCGTTATTCTATTCAATGCTGTCCCATTCGGGAAAACAGCTGCTGATCCCAACCATTGGTGATATACATTCGATACACTCAAGCGAAATGAGTGGTCGGTCATGTGTGGCCGGGTTACAAGATGTTCTTGTTGAACCCATTAAATTCTCCTCTAGAGATACACTATCGGAAGGTGGTTCCATACCTTATCATACTTGGAAATTCATTACCCAATAAGTACCTGCGGTTTTAATTGTATATTATGTATGTGGAGCGTGAGATGAAAGCGTTCCACTAGATTTCTATTTATTTGATTTAGACACTATTATACTATCAAAAGAGCTTTGATATAAAGATTATCGTTTCTTTCAAAAGGATTTTGAAAGTTAAATAAACTTTTTTGGATTCTCATAAGGGAAAAACCCCTTCCGTGTTATAAGGCGTGGTCTTATGAGATATCGTTTAATTTCCCCAAACTGTTTCAAATTGTTTACTCATACCAGTCCCATGACTGACCCAGAGTTTATTTTGTTTTGTTTTGCCTAAACTCTTGGGTTCCCAAATTTGTACAGACAGTCAAGTAGTTCAGGATTTTACATATCTATCTAAAGGAGCTTGGAGCAGGAGGCTTCAGTGTTAGATATACAGTATTTCTTACCACTGTATTGTAAGTGTTGTACTCTGATAATTGTATGTTATACAGTTAAAATTTTGTATTTCCAAAGTTATGATATATTATATTTTGTTCCGCCACGATGTGAGATTATGTGTTGTTATTTTTGTTCTTCTTCTACCTTTTTCTTCTTAAAAAAATGATTCGTATTTCTGTGATATTTGGGTTGGACGTGTGATGTATGTAGTCAACTTAGATAGTACGGATTTGCGGTTCGTTACATCTTCCTTTCATCCTAGCAAAAAAACTATTTATTATTTCCTCTTGTTTGCGTAGAAGCTCATTTTGACAGTCCATTTGTAACCTTAATTCAGCCAGAATGCCATCCATCAATTCTCTAGCAACTAGACAGAAGGATCGATGCGGGAGGAAGCTTCCTGACTTCGCTCGTTTCCTGCACTTGCATTACCAATAGCCTCAGTGTGGGAGAATGTTCTATCCTTCTTCCATTTCACCATCCTTAATCCAAAGATGAGTAAATTTCCTTCAAGCAAGAAGTCGACGGTTCGCTCCCTTCCTAGAGCGCCAAAGTGTTGACGTCAAAAAGTGGTCCGTTTGACGTTTAACCCACAAAGTGCATACTCCGTACACAAATCACAAATAATTATCACAATCACAATCACTGAATGCAAGAATATAGTAAAAAAATAGGGAACACACAACAATTTTTATAGTGGTTCGGCAATCTGGGCCTACATCCACCTTACAATCTTTTATTTATAATGTTAGATTATAGGACACGGTACATTTGCATAAAAGATTGTTCAGAAAGAAGCATTTGATTCTCTCCTGCACAAAGTCCTTGTGTAATCTTAGTCCTACAGCACAAAATCACTGATAACCGTAACTTATTTGGTTAGACCACACGCCGTCTAAACTAATGACCCGAGTTTGAGTACCAGCGTCTCCTATTTTTGAAAACTTGATTTTTATTTAAAATAAAGTGTATGTCTTAGGAGAGATTTTTACATTAAATTTAACTAAATACTGACTCAATACAAACTAATATATCAATTTATCACATTTTTTGAATCTTCTTGCATTTGAACCATAATCTCCAGTATTTTTCCTGCAATAATCATTAGTATATGATGTTATCGATATATAGCTGTCATAGTCAAAATATAACTCAAGAAACGAGGTTCTAAAAGTATATTGTGCAGGATATCAAATAGGTCTTAATTAAGAACGACCTACAGTATCACGAGCGGATTCAAGATGCTGATACGAAGATTGATGACAATATGTAAGGGCTTGATATTGAGCACTTATGAGTATGAAGATTCAAGATTTCAAGATATCAAGATAAGTAGATAGAATGTCAGACTATTTTGTTAATGCCCTATAACACTTGTTTGATCTCTTTTCAATTTCAAATAGTTTCATAATCCTTTTTCCCATCTCTTTCGAAATAGTTTTCTTTTCGTTTTGGTTTAAAAAATGTATTTTAAGTGCTTTAATTTTAAAAATTATTTTTCAAACATCCTTCAAAATAGTTTCCAAATTAACTTGTTAGTTAGAAGTGCATTATATAATTAAGTTTTAAGCATTCCATATTTTACTATTTATTTTATATGTTAGAATAGCTTAATAGTTTTAGATTTAAGTTTATAATGATATTTACAAAAGGCTTGATATTCTTAATGATTTGGTGCTTATACATTGAGTTTAAACATATTTTTGTTTGTACTATTTTGCGTATATGTATGTGTGTACACGCTATTTTTAGAGAAATTTATATTTGAAGCTGTATATGAATTAAATATTTCTAAATTATTTTATAATGCTTCATTAAATTTTATTTAAATTAATATGTGTATAAACCTTGTTTAAATAAGCATACAACGTTTCAAAATATTTTACCAAGTTAAACATTTTAAAGTAAAATAATTTTTAAATCTACAAACAGTTTGTTGATAAGTAGATGCAAGTACATTCAGACATACATGACATATTTTGCAAATTACATGTTTGAAGCGATTTGCCTTTTCACCGTACCTCTTCGAAAAACGACATGACTGTTAATCTGTTAAAGATGGGGGTTGAACCAATGAGTTTTAATTAACTACCATCTACATTTTCTCTCTTCAAACTTTGTCTTACTTTATTGATATTCTAATCAAATTATACTCAAATTCTTATGGCGTCGAACTCAAACCGACCCACCGGAATGACTCGAACCACTACAATGAATAACAAGCCGGCATGACCTATATTTTTGAATCAGTACTGAACCTTATGCGATGTAGCAGTGCATAATCATATACGTTAGTGATTTTTACTTTTATCTTATGATTCATCTTCAGTGCTTCATGTTAAGTTGGCTCGCCTAGTTTTTGATTTTTTTTGGGTTAGCCTGATGATCCACTTATACGGGTCATCCAAATCCATTAGAATTGAAGAAAGAGTCACCCATAACCTACATAATCCAAGTAAAAAATATATTTATTTGTAATGTAAAGATGCAGAAGACCCAACATCATAGACAGGATGATCCAACTATAAGCTGTATGGATCTATGACAAACAATGGTAGATGGATTTGTGAAGATCCATAACCTTTGTTCCGGTCTGCTTCAAATTTCCCAAAGTTGCTTCCTTTTGTCTTCTGAGTACTTCTACCTTGTTTGGTTCTAGTCTAATCTCATTTGAATCTCCTAAGTCTACTTAAGATTGATTCGGGAAGACTTCAATTTCTTCCGTAGCTGGAGAGGCAACTGGTCATTCCGATTTTCTCCTCATCTGATCCGTTCGTCATAGACGATAGTTGGTTACTCGTACTCCCTGCACCATTCACATATGATCTATAACGGCGTCCGAGCAGATCGTAATATCTACTCGACACACACTTTGTATTATCTGATCTGGTTTTTTTCTGTTTCTTATCTTTCAGGTTCTCTTTCCCTATTCATTTTATGTTTTCTTCTTCTATTGTCTTGATGGCGAATTTCTTGTTCTGGAACATTCGCGGTATAGGGAATGATGCGTCTGTAGCTAGGATCAAACACACCATTAAGAAGAAATTCGTCTGCAGTTACTAAATTTTTTCTTTCCAATGGATGTGGCGGTGCCTTAGCCAATGTTTCCGACAAGATTTGGATCCTTTGGTCCAAAGACGTCATGGTCCGACCTGTCTTTCACTCTGCATAGCTTCCCTCTATGGCATGTTCTACTCCGATTTTCCCTTTCCCTTCCTTTTTTCGGTGGTTTACGCTAAATGTGATCAGATTGAGCAATTTGTCCTTTGGTCGTACATTCTCTCACTCATCGATCAGGGTTTAGGAGTCTCGGTCTTAGGCGGAAACTTTAATGTTATCTCTTGTCAAGCAGACAAACAGGGTGGCGCCTCTGTCAACAGGGCGACATTGGCGAATTTTAATTCTTTCATTGTCAGCTCTGGTCTGACGATGTTTCTTTTGTCGGGTCGGCTTTTACCTAGTGCAATAATCTGGAAGGGCCTAACCGAATTCTTTCTCGACTTGACAGAGTCTTCGGATTGGAAGGCTGGTTCAGCCTTTCGTTCTCTTTCTCTATTCCTCATCTACACCGTCCTTTCTTGGATCATGCTCCGATGATACTATGTTTCGCTCCCCTCACCCTACCCGGTCCTTCTTCTTTTTGGTTCTAGAGTATGTGGAGATTTCACCACACATTTCACCAGGTTGTGGCGAATTCATGAAATTCACAGGTTCATGGATCTCCCTTTGTTATGTTCTCTGTTAAACTAAAACGTCTCATCAAGATTTGGAACGTGTAGGCTTTAAGAATGTTTTGTTGGCCTATTTTGTGACTAGACGACACAAAGCCAAAACGTCGAGAATTTGACTACAAGGGAGACAAGGGTCAGAGCTGTTTAAAATACCCGAGTCTGGTCGGATGCCGAGTCTTGCTCCAAATCAAAAACAAACTATCTTTTTTGCACAGAAGAAGGGATCGGGTCGAATGAACTCGACCCGACCCGCAACACCTTTGAAACTGGCACTTCAATACCACCAGCTCGGCTTGTTGAAGACCGACCCGACCCGCTCGTGCCTTGAAACCGATTGATGGACATTTTCACTTCAAATCAGATGAGGACCGACCCGACCCCTTTCCTGTTACCCTGAAGCAGTTACACCACTTCAACCGTAGACCGAGTTTATTGCCTATTTTACTGGATCAAACTACACTTGGCAGGACCTGATCTAAGGACATTTCCTCCACTCACCCATGATCAATTCCAAAATTTGGGGTATGGGTCCCACGGGCCTCCGACCCTCTCTCATGAACCCCCTATAAATATCCACTCTGGTGAAATTTTGAGGGTTCATTTGGTAATCTAAACACGTGAGCTCCACCATTATCAATATTTCTCTATTTTGTTCAAATTGTACTCTATATTATTGAGCATAGTTCCATAAATCATGAGAGTGAACTGATTATATTAGCGAGATTGAGTGATTATCAGCATTGTACTTGTAATTTATTGTCCAATCAAAGAACTATAAAGTGAATGTTGGATTGTTAACGCCGAGCCACTATAAATCCTGTGTGCTAATTGCTTTTTCTCTGTTTGTAGATTATATGTCTTCATTGTTCTCTACAAAATCTTGTCAATTGGGTGTTAGTTCCATTTTTTGTCTAACATTTTGATGCTTTCACTGAGAACCTGAATTCTCAGTTTTCTGGATTGTCATTCTACAATTTGGATCACCCAGTCTGAAGAGATAATCCGCATTTTCATCATTTCCGAAGTTCTTGTCAATTTCAAGGAATTTGAATTCCATGGTTACACGGAAAGGCAAGGAACATCAAACTTCTCAAGCAAACAAAGAGCAACGCAGCGGTGCACAGGCTTTGGCCGGAGCATCAACCACCATCTCATAGGGAACTGGACGGGGTCTGACCCGACCTGAAGGCATGACCCCGATCCGACTTGTAGGGGGAGACCCGTACGTACCGGCCTACACTTGTGGATGCTTCCACCCAAGCCGTTCCCAATGCCTCAAATCAAGCTTATGTCGGGACTTCAAAACTAGCTGCTACAACCAGTAACCATCCTCCTACACCTGCACCCATTTCACATATTGACTTTGCATGCTTACTCGCCAAGTTGGAGGAAAAAAATGTGGCTTTGGAAGTTGAAAGAAGTGATCGTGTCGCGATTCGAGAGAATGTGAATTTAATGGCTAGACATATGGATGAGCTTCGCAGACAGAGCATACCTTCTCCTACCCATCATCAACTAGCAAACTATTCATCTTCTTCGGAGGAAAACGAAATGTATGCACATCAAAGAAGACCTCTCGAGAGAACTGAGAATCTCGAGCAAATCCAGTTTGGCTTGCTAGGTTCTCGTGAAGACGCAGCTCTTTGTTTGGGATCTAATGACCCTAGCCTGGCAGAGCCTATGTTATTGCCGATGCGTGCGTCTCATGTCCTTTCAAGGGACCCGAACATTACCAACCCTACTCGAGGCCAACTCCTTCAGCCTACTCGTCCTACGAATGACTAGTATAACACGAGGCAAGGTAACTCTACTCTCGCAACAAAAAGGAGGACGTTGCCTGACACAGGAGCTGGAAGTGCTAGAAGAGTGAGAAATGCTTAAACCCGAACCTACTTTAACCAATGCTGAAGTAAAAGATATAGTGCGTCAAATTATGTTTGATAGCAGAGGCAACACCAACGAAGATTGGGGCATAGATTGCAGCCATACGACTTTCATTGATGACATACTGGATGTTTTGTTCTCGAGGTGATTCAACCTCCTTACCATGAACCGTTATGGAGGGAGAACAAATCCACGACAACATCTGATGAGATATTCCTGGTACATGAATGTCGTAGCAGCTCCAGATACCATAAAATGCAAACCTTTCTCGATATACCTGGAGGATGTGGCTACGATGTGGTTTACCCAGCTTCAGCCACGATCGATTTCCCGCTTTAAAGAGCTAAGCGAGAGTTCCATGACTCAGTTTCGGCTTCACGCCCAGAAGTCCAAGAACGTCATCGAGCTTTCAATAGTCAAACCTGCTCCTGGGGAGAGTCTAAAATCATATTTGAAGTGAGCAATCCCTACAAACAGACTATCTTGACGGCGCTAATTGACGGAGTTGATAAAGTTACTGAATTTGGAAAATACCTAATTGGAAAGCCCCCGTTAACTAGAGAGATGTTTTATGAGAAGGCTAATATCTGCTTATGACAAGAAGAGGTGTACGCTAGCCAGAAAATAAAATCCAATGATGCCACGAGAGAAGACATCCAAAGCAACGTCGCCATTAAGCAGTCTAGTGACAGTGCAGGGAAAGTTGAAGTCAACTTAGGCAACCAATGTGGAGGAAATGGCCACCAAGGTGGGAACGACAACACGAGAAGCAGGAATCAGAGAAATGATCCTAAAAAGAGGCCTCAATTTCAACCTTTCAAGAGTTATACACCGCTAAACGACACCTTGGAGAATATCTATCTGGGCATCTTTAATGTTATCCAATACGAAAGCCTTCGCCAAGAGATTCGACGGAGAAAGAGCACGAGAAAGGGAAGTTCAGTTTATTTCATGAAACTTACGAGCACTTCACGAATGAGTGTCGCCACTTAAGGGATGAAGTGGAAAAGTTGCTTCGAGCAAGAAAACTGGACAAGTATACGGTTTCCCCTAGAGACATGGGGAAAGGAGGCTCAGCTCTGAATCAGAAGCAGCCGACCCCGAGAGCTACAACCCAGTAGAAAGGAAACTGGATAGTTATTAACACCATGGTTGGAGGACCACATCTAGGTGGTTTCAGCAATAGTGCCATAGACCAGTACATCAATGCCGCAAAACATCCGGAAGTAGGAGAATGTTGTGCTCTTGAAGATACCACTCCTGCAAAGTAGTAGAAAACGATGACCAACGACATTGTTTTCAAAGATAGAGAAGGCATGGGAGTAGAATCCCCGAGTATAGACTCATTGGTAATTTTTGCCATGTTTCAGACATTTGAAATTTTTATACCAAACGTCTGTATTTTCAAGAGTTAAAAATGTTGTTTCAGCAGACAGACGCCAGTTTTAATTATGTCAGACGTCTGTTTTTGTTACGAATGAAAACAAAAAGCAAATAGTTCATTTTTGGTTGATTTCAGATGTTTGGAGTTTTTAAATCATACGTCCGACTTAGAAGAGAATTTGAGTATTTCCAAATTTCAGACGTTTGTTTTACATTTTTAAACAAATAATTTATTTGATATAAAAAAATGTTGATACATAATACGTTAAAACATCAAAAAATAATCTTAAAGAAGAGCATGATTTAATTTTTAGGTGAAGGTGTTGGCGTCTTTTGTGGTGTTGTGTTTTGTCAACCTTCATTCTTCATATAGTTTCTATCCCAAGTGTTTGGACTATATGGGGGTCTTTGAGGAGAAACTCTATAGTATCTCATTGTGGGATTTACTGGATCATTTATTGTACGATATGATGCAGAAGGATCTATAGGATTGGTTGGAATAGGCAAAGGATCGAACATTTTTCATCTTTGATTTACAGAACTTAAGGCCAATTTTCTCGAGAAGGCTCAAACGAGTTGTAATTACTTTTTGTTCGAAGTATAGCTCCTTTTGAAGTGCTATTTGTTCTTTCCAACAATGATTAATGTCATCAATTTTTCTTTTCGTGTCTGGAGAAGCGAAAAGAGAACGTTTTGTTTTCTTTGAGTCTAGTGTAAATCCCGTATGGTAATTTCCCCATCTATACGTAGGTTCATTTTGAGGAATTGGTGTAGGAAGTTGAGGAGTTTCTGTCGGGCTATCCGTTGAAAAAGTTGTGTTGATTGAGGAGTTGGAGTTACTTGAAGACATTTTGAGATATTTGTGTTTGTACTCCTTGTTTTGAAATATAGTTTGTGTTTTTGCTTTACTGAAGTTGTTTATTTATAGACAAAAGATTGCAAAGAAATAATGGTGTAAAAACAAAAGAGATTTTAGCTAGAGATTAATCTCTTGCTTTAAAAGGTTTCTTTGAAAACTAGTGGTCTGAAACTAAAGTTTAAAAAATAACTAATTTTAAGCCTTTAGTATAGTTGATTTAGTTTCATGAAAAAAACAAGTACCACCTTTGTCATAAAAAGTTTGCCATTGATTTATAAAGATATTTTAAATATCTTTTAGCGACATAATACTAATTCTTGCCGGAGTTTTACAAACGTATTTTCTAATAATGGTTTGCTAAATATATCGGCTATTTGATTTTCAGCTGAGATATGTTCTAAATTTATAACATCTTTTTCTATGTTATCATGAAGAAAATGGTAACGGATGTCAATATGTTTAGTTCGTGTGTGATTTATAAGATTTTTGGATAAGTTCATTGTGCTTGTATTATCACAACATATTGTCGATTTAGTTAAGTTTATCCTGAAATCTCTGAGTGTCTGTTGCATATAGATTACCTGAGCACATGCTAAAGCAGCATATATGTATTCTGCTTCACACGTCGAGAGTGATACACAATTCTGTTTCTTACTAAACCAAGAGAGTAGTGATTTTCCAATAAAATGGCATGTACCACTTGTACTTTTCCTATCCGTCCAACATCCACCAAAAGCAGCATCATTGTAAGATACTAATTCGAGTGGACATTCCTTCGGATAGAAATTACCAAAGTCCTTTGTACTATTAAGATATCTCAGAATTCGTTTTACCGCTCTGAAATGTGATTCTTTAGGATCAGCTTGGAATCTTGCACATAAACACATACTCATCATTATATCAGGATGACTTGCAGTTAAATAGAGTAGCGAGCCGATCTTACTTTTATATAGCTTTTGGTCAACACTTTTTCCTTTTTCATCTCGATCAAGATGAGCTGTAGTACTCATAAGAGTTTGTTTTCCTGAAGTGTTGTCCAAACCAAATCGTTTAATTAGATTATTACAATGTTTTTCTTGATTAATAAAAATACCGTTTGAAAATTATTTAATTCGCAATTCGGGAAAGTATGATAACTCTCCCATATGTGACATTTCAAATTCATTTGTCATAATAGAAGAAAACTCTTTACATAATTCTTCATTAGTTGAACCAAAAATGATATCATCTACATAAATTTATATAACTAAAATATCTTTATTGGTATTTATAATAAGCAATGTTTGATCAGCTTTTCAAATTCGAAATCTTGAATTTATTAAGTAATTTTTAAGTTTGTCATACCAAGCACGAGGTACTTGTTTTAGACCATATAAAGCCTTTTTAAGTCTGTTGACATAATCTGGATATTTCTCATGTATAAATAAAGGTGGTTGTTCTATGTATACATTTTCTTTAATAAAACCATTTAGGAAAGCACTTTTAACATCCACTTGATAGAGTTTAAAGTTATGAAAACATGTGTTTGCTAATAAAGTACATACTGCTTCAAGCCTTTCTAGAAGAGCAAATGTTTCTTCATAATCAATAACCCTCCCCTTGATTATAGCCTTGTGCTACTAATCTAGCTTTGTTTCTCGTAATATTTCCGAGTTCAACAGCTTTATTCTTATAAACCCATTTGGTACCGATGACTGATTGATCATTTGGTCGAGGTACTAACTCCCAAACATCATTTCATTCGAATTGATTTAATTCCTCTTGCATAGCTATAATCCAATAATCATCCGTAGAGGCATCTATTGGATTTTTTGGTTCGATAGTTGAAAGAAATGCTACATGAACCATTTGATTTAGTTGATTCCTTGTTCGAACATGTGAATCAATTTCTTCGATAATATTTTTTGTAGGATGATCTCGTAGAATTCTGGGAGGTGGTCTAATTTGTTCTATGGGATTATTTTCAAATATTTCGTAGTCATCTTTGATGATTGTATTTTTATCAAAATTTTCATCAAAAGATACGTGCAAAGTTTCTTCTATAATATTAGTACATTTATTGATAACACGATTGGCCTTACTACATTCTGAATAACTAACAAAAATCCCATGATCAACTTTTGGATCAAATTTTCCGAGATGGTATTTAGTGTTAAGAATAAATCATTTTAACTCGAAAATATTAAAATAAGAAATATTAGGTTTTCTTCCATTAAAAACTTCATAATTTTTTTTATTAAATGGACGAATGGAAATACGATTTAATACATAACATGTAGTTGTTATAGCTTCTGCCGAAAGTTTTTTTGGGTAAAGCACTTCCATTTAATAGAGTTCTAACACATTCTTGTAAAGTTCTATTCTTTCTTTCTATAACCCCATTTTGTTGTTGAGTTATAGGAAAGGAAAAAATATGATTTATCCCTTTTTTCTTTACAAAAGTGGTCAAATAATTCATTTTCGAATTCACCACCATGATCACTTCGAATGTTCTTAACTTTTAGGTTTGTAATATTTTTAATTCTTTTGACATAATCTTTAAAATGTTCAAAAATATTTCTTTTATTTTCATAAAAATCGTCTATAAGTATCTTGAAAAGTCATCAACTGTCACTAACACATATCGATTATGATTTATGGATTGAACCTGAGTTGGTCCGAATAAATCCATTTATAATAATTCTAGTGGTTGTAAAGTTGAGATGACTTTCTTAGATTTGAAAGATGATATGGCCAATTTTTCTATTTGACAATCGTCGCAAAGATTTTTTATTTTAAAATTTACTTAGGTAAACCTTTTACTAATTCATTTTTCAAAAGTCTCTGAATAGTTTTAAATTTATATGACAAAAACATTTGCGACATAACCAAGAATCATTATCTTTGGCTATTAAACACATTTATTTATTATTATTAACTTTCATATTCAAAACATAAATATTTCTATCTCTATTTCCTTTAAAAATAAGATTTTGATCTTTGTCAAAAATACTACATTTATTTTCAAAAAATGTTATTTTAAAGACTTTGTCACATAATTGACTAATACCTAGTAAATTATGTTTTAAGTTTTTAACTAAATAAACATTAGTAATAAAATGTAGATTTGAAATACAGTAGTTGCACACATCTCCTTTGCCGATGATAAAGCCTTTTGAATTATCTCCGAAGGTAACAGATCCACCATTAAAGTAAGAAATATTTGTAAGCATATCTTTGTCTCCAGTCTTGTGTTTTGAGCAACCACTATCTAAAATCCATTTTCACTTCCTAAGTGGGACCTGTAAAAAATATTAATAAACACATTGGTACCCACTTTTGATAGGGTCCTAAGAGTTAGATCTTAGAAAGCCAAACCTAAGTGGGTTTAGTATCCCTTTTATAAATATAATTTTTATTATTATGAATAGTCTCCATAAATAAATCGATATGTTTGTTCCTAATCAAATTATTGTTTGTTTTTGGAACCCATATCTCAATTTTATTTACCTTTTTAGTATATTTTGATTTAAAAACTTTATTAAATTTTGAATCAAATTTCCACTTAGAATTTACATTTTTCTTTGGAAGAATTTTTGACTCCTTAAATCCTAATCCATTTTTGTTTGACGAGGTTTGAGGGCTTTCTATGAATCTAGAAAAATTTTCTCTACCCTTATTAAAATTAGATACATTCTTAGAAATACTATCTAATTTAGTTTGAATACTTGTATTTTCCAATTCCAATTCTTTTATTTTGATTTTCAGAACTAATCTCATCATTCTTTTCCTTTTGAGTTTCAATTTCTTGACTCAAAAGTGAAAGCTGACTATTCGAGTTTGAGAGAGATTCCCGAACTTTTTCAAGTTCTTCCTCTAAAATTGTCTTTCATCTTTTAGCATGTCTCTTTCAAATTCATCTTTATTCTGATTTTCATGTGTTTCCATAAGTTTCTTTTCAAGAATTTTTATAGTATTCAAAAATTTAGTGTTAACTTCTACTAAATCATCATAAGATTGATCACTTACTTCAGATTCTTGAGCCATGAAGCATACATTTGCTTGTTCGTTGTCACTATCACTTTTACTATCTGATAAATCTGAATCTGAGTCGTCCCATGTGACAGAAAAAGCCTTCTTTTTGAATTTATCTTTCTTATTCTTGCTGTTGAAATTTTTCTGATTCCAGACAGTCTTTCACCATATGACCTTTCTTGTGACAATTTAAGCATTCTAAGTTTGAGGATGTAGGTTTGGTTGAGGTATTCTTTTTGAAATTACTTTTATTTCCTTTTCTGTATTTCCGAAATTTCTTAATGTTCATGGCGGTAAAACTAGATCCTCATCTTCTGACTCCGATTCTTCTTTTTCTACATGAAAGGATACATTCTTTTTCTCTTGTGCTTGTTCCTTTTTAGCTTGGAGATTTACTTCATAAGACATAGGGTTGCCTATGAGTTCTTCTGGTTTTATTGTTGATAGATCATTGGTTCTTTCCCAATCGACAATTAAAGAGTTCAGTACCTTTGAAACAATATTAAAGTCACTATATTTTTCTCCTAAGACTATCAAGGTATGAAGAATATCTTGGAATCTTGAATACATAACGTTGATGGTTTCATTTTGTCTCATCTTAAAGTTTTGGAACTGGTTTTTGAGCATAGAGATCTTTGTTTGTTTGACTCTATTTGTTCCCTCGTGAATATTTTTGAGTGTTTCCCATATTTAATGTGCAGTAGTACAAATGTTAACACGATTGAATTAATTTCTAACCAAAGCACAGAATAACATATTCATAGCTTTGGCATTTGCACTAGCTTCATTTTTCTGAACAATTGTCTATGTAGAGTATTCAGTTGTAGGTGTTGTGAATTCTGTTTCAGTTGCATTACATGCATCAAGACCTGCTGCTTGCATATATATTTTCATTCTTGTCGCCCAATAATTATAATGCAATCCATTGAATAGTGGTGGCCTTTGAGTAGATTGACCTTCAACAAATGTAGATGTACTGCCGCTTGGGTTATTCTCCATATTATCAAAATATCGAATAACGGTGTTATGGTTACAAGATGGCCTTGCTCTAATGCCAATTGAAAGAGTCTAAGCAACGGTATGATCGGATAGTATGTAGTATAAGCAAAGGTATCGTGTCAATAATAAATCCGCAGCTGTAAGTAAAGTGGCATAATCAATTTTATAATGGTTCGAACCACTGTCCTACGTCTAGTCCCAGACTCCCTTCTAGTATTTCACTAACACATAAATCCTCACTTTACCCAGAGGAATAGTTTCAAAATTACCCGAACAACCGAACAAGATTTCTTGCCTCAAGTGCTGAAGAGGACTTCCACGATATATAATAATTGATGGTTACTTGAGTTCTTGATAACACAGATATGTCAATCTGATGTACACCCTTCCTATAGTCTTTTCTTGATGATAAACATGTAGTTTGTGAAAGAATATGGAAGATTTGAAATCTTAAGAATGTGAAAATAGAGTGCTTTTTGAGATTTTGAATGCTTTGAGTAAGATAGAAAGAATTAGAATAAGTTTCCCTGTGTAAAGCATTAAGTAGAATCTCTATTTATAAAGTATGAAAGATGGAAACTAATCATGAAGAGTTTTATCTAAAAGGAATGAAATAGAAGTTGCAACTTTTATTGAAAGTTTGCACCCTTTCGTTTTCAGATGTCTAAATAATAATTTCAGATGTCTGATTTTGAATTGAAATTAAAACATCAAAGAAATAGGCCATTTCGATGGAAATTCAGATGTCTGAAATATATGGGTCAGACGTATGAATATAGTGTGAAAATTAAATTCATTTCAGCAAACAGACGGCTGATTAAAATATTTCAGACGACTGTTTCCTGAAACATACCTATGTCTTTGTGAATGTTATTTGAAAAATAAATATATGTAAAATGTGTGTGTGTGTATCATCAATGAAGATTTTAACAATTTAAACTAAGACTCACAGGCTCTTTACATATATAATCATCAATCCAAGTTCTTGAATCTGTTGTCAAACACCTTCCTACAAAATAGAGTTAGCTGATATATATATATATATATGTACATGTATAGTTGTCATAATCAAAATGCTATTTAGTGAGATCCAACATGAGGGGTTGACATTATCGGAAGCCTACCAATCGCCAAAGGCGGAGCGAAATACGCAATCGTGGCAGTGGACTACTTTACGAAATGACAGAGGCTGGACCATTGACCACAATCACAAACAAGCAGGTGATTAACTTCATTGTCAGAAATATCATTTTTCGATTTAGGATCCCTAAAGTCGTCATAACCAGCAAAAAAACTCAGTTTGATAACACAGAGTTCTGAGATTTCTGTCAAAGATACCGCATCGATAAAATATACACTGCTGTGATGCATCCGTAATCAAATGGGAAAGCAGAAGCAGTGAATAAAATCATTAAGACAATTCTAAAGAAGCGGTTGGAATAGGCAAAAGCTATGTGGGTCGATGAATTGCCTTTAGCCCCATAGGCCAATAGAACGACCTACAAATTGGCGGCCGACCACACCCCATTCACATTGTCATTCGGATCAGAAGCAGTAGTCCCCATGAATTTGGAAGTACCCTCCCACAGGACGACTTACCATGATCCATTGGTAAAAAAAGATCTTCTCCTTGAGTCCTCGGACATGATAGAAGAAAAGAGAGATGAAGCGGACTTGCGTGCCTCAAGGCACAGACACCAGGTTGCTCGATACTACAACAGTAAGGTTCGACCCTGAACCTTTAAACCTGGAAAACTGGTTCTGAGATGTGTCTTCCCGACCCCCATCTTCCTGGTCCTGAAATGGGAAGGACCCTATGACATCAACGGAGGCTTGGTAACGGAGCTTATAAGCTAACGACCGTCGATGGCAGTGAAGTCCCCAGAGCGTGGAATGCCCAACATCTATGACACTACCTGATGTGAACCAGTTCTGAATTTTTTGTTTTTCATACTATGTAAAAAGGCGCGACTTGCCTAAAACTACCTAGTTGATACAAACAAAGAATTATAAAGTGGACGTAGGCTATGATTCGGCCGAACCACTACAGAAATATCGTGTGTCATTACCTTTCCTGCATTTATTTTTCTTTGTGCCCTGTGATATATTTGACATTCATTCCATGCTCTGTGATTGTTTTAATTTTTGATTTGATATTGCGATGTAGTTGGTCGGTGTCGGACCTACGGAAAAGGGAAGATTCACCCTCTACGATGCTCGATCACTCCCGCTTGGACAAGCAGGCTTAAGTTCATGGATGAAGTTTGATTTGCTAACGTCGAGCTCAGTATCAATGCCCAACATGGTGATTTTCACTTTGCGAACCAAAGCGTGGATATGACACCCAAACACCACACTAGTTTCATCCTACGATTCGACAGGATGAGAAAGACTTGACTGTTCTGAAGGGCTACCTCCACCCTTGAATTGGAAAAAAGAGGTAATGCCCGGGTAAGTATTACAAGACTACTCGCCCCAGCAAGCTCCATCCACTAGAACGAAGTGTGGAGTACAAACTAACATCGTGTTCGAAAACGACCCTCGAGCCGGCAGAATTCCACTCTTGGAAATAGATTGTAGAAGGAAAGCCGGGGCGAAGGACACGACTTCTCCTTACGACCTCAAACTCTCCAAATTTGATAGTGAGTATAAAATAGGTGTGAATTGGTGCACCACAATTAAAGACCGCCTCAGCCTAACTCTTACCTGGGCATACGATAGGAGAGTATAAAGGTGCTGAAACCAAGCGCTGAAGGAAATATGTTCCTACCCCACTTAAGGATTGAGGAAAGACTGAAAGCTGAGCCCGCACTCCCCACAGAAGGACCGAGAGCAACAAAATATCGCTACTAATCAATCCCGAACAAGCCCTTACCAAGCAGGTTATTCAAGATTGATTGAGGGCATACACACATCACACCCTTATGATAATTGCAATTTGACAAGCTGTCAATTACTTAGTTTAGTAAGGACTGACTGCATAAATTTTGATTTTTGATTTCCAAGGGCACTGAATGGAAATTCTGGTTTGTTATGTGATGTGATTTATTTTTTATTACTTAGCATAGTACTGTTTTGATTACACGTACACTCGAATGAAATATATAGTAAACTTGCAAATATATGATTTTGTAGGAACACTACTTTATTCACAAAGTGCATATTAATACAGGATAACTGGTCAAAAACACGAGGGCCGCACTTGTAACAACCACAACAGGTCAGTGGAAAAAAAAAGAGATATCAAAACAACGCTTCACTTGGACTTGGGAGAATGCTTGGCTTTCTTGGCATCCTTGAGTCCTACTTCTCCTCCTTTTCAGCATCAGTGCGAATACGCTTTTTCCTCTACTTGTCGAAAGGAGGATCTTCCATATCAATGACAGACTTATAAGCCAACTCTCCAGTAATCGATCGAGTTGGAATCTTGGCTGTTATTTTGCCATTGGGAGGAACTATTTGGAGATGGTCGACCAAGATGGGCTCTTCTTCTTTTGTGGCCTTTAAGAGTTCCTCGATTCTTGCTTTCATTTGAGCGAGGGACACGTTTTCGGCCTCATCAGAGGCTCCAGTGATGGTAACATCTTCTTCTTCATCCTCCTTGCCTTCCACATCCTTTAAAGCATCAATAATTTCTCCATCTTTGGTTGCTTCAGCGCTAGAAAGCACAATGGCCTTGTCCGCAACCTCTTCCTTTTTCTCTTCGACCACACCAGTAGGCTTTGTACCTAAAGAACAAGAAGAAACATTTATTAACTCTGGGGAAAATATAGGTCTTTCAATTGTCTACTCCACAACATGACATCACACTATGATAACCTTGACAAATTGCGGTGAAAAGGTAGAGATACCCTCAGTGACTTGTCTCCCTGAGTGGCAGGAGTAACTTCTTTATCGATGGGAGAGAGGAGGGAAGCCTTGGGAATCTCTGGACGTTCGGGATCATATCCCTCATTCTATGTAGCTCCGGGCACGGAAGAAGAGGAACTGGAGCCGCCTTCGATGGTATTTTTTCCCTTGGCTTGGCGCTTCTCCTCCTCCATAGCTTCCGGAATTAAGTTCCGCCCTTCAGCTAAGCGTTCTGGTTCTTCGCATCTTAAGTATGTTTCCATTAGATCCTCTTCGCCGATGGTCTCAACCTTTAACCGCCTCTCCTCTTCATCAACAATTTGATCCCACACATCAACCAAAGTTGTCGGATAATGTTGGATCCAAGATATATCTCGAGTCCGAAGCACTTGGGTGAAGAAAGATATCATAAGATCCCCATATTCATCTAACTCTTTTCAGACTTCGGCAATCTGTGCATTAGACTTAGAGGCAGATTTAAGAGCAAAATTGGCATTCACTTCAGCTAACACTGTCACCAACTTAGCCTTCAGACTGGCTACCTTTTTTTAACTCCGCCTTCTCTTGTTCGAGGCAAGTGCAAGATAGCTTCGACCCGGTATTCTCTGAAGTAACATCCTCAACTTGCTTTTTTAGAGTTGTGCACTCCTGACTGTGGGAACTAAGCTCGGGGTAATAACACTTTTGCAGCTCAACATGCTGCTTCTTGTAATTCTCAACATCACGCAGTGTGAGTGCGAGTTGAGCCTGGGCATCCTCAAGCTCTTTTTCCGCATTCTTTTCAGTTGACAAGTCATATTCGACTATTTGTTTCAGGTTGTCGACATCCGCTAGCAGATCCTTTATGATTTTGGAAAGCTTCCAGGAGAACTTACATGTTTCCCGATATTGTTGGACCACAAAATATATTTGGGCTTTGACTTTCGCCGTCCAATCTGAAGGTACTGGCTTAAGGTTCGGAATAATGTGCATATTCCCAAAGTGATAGTCCAAAATTGTTTATTCAAAACCTCTATCCTTGCCTTGGTGTCAGAATTGAGCACCACCGGCCTTATCGCAGTAATGTCAATATTTCTGCGCTTGGTGGAAATAATCGTCGCCCCACTCTTTTCTTTCTCTCTACCCGAGTCTTTGGCATTGTCTTTTGGATCTGAGCTCTTCCTCAAGGGTTTCTCTTGAGAATGAGAGTCCATTGATGGAACTGAAGCTTCATAAGAGAATTTATCTCCCCTGAATTGTTGTGATAGCCCTTGTACTTATTCGAATCTGAGCGGGCTGGAGAGCGAGAACAGAAAGATCGATGGTGATGAGACTGATAATGCCTCCTATCATCTCTCCCGCGGCTTTCCTGTTGATCGTGTTTAGTATCGGAGCCGTATCGGGGGATGCTCGCACGAACATCCCTAAGGCTATATCTACGACGAGGCATCTCTCCTACAAGTTAACAGAAGTTGACATTAGATGCCGAAATTGGCACAGTGTAAAGGTGCTATGACGTGCAGTGGCAGTGCAGTGTGTGTCTTAAGTGATTCCGCCGACGGACCAGAGCTTGGAGTTAGGCTTGTTAGTGTGGTCTCCCCGTCTTTCACAGGTGTCCCCTCTTCCTCAAAGGTAGGGAAGAAGGAGCCTGTGCTAATGTCTCGAGAGTTCTATATTACGTTAGGCAACGGGAGTTTAGCTAAATCGTTGAATATGGGATCCACTAGTTGGGTGTCACGGACGGGAGAATTGACTGGAGATAGTATCTTAGGGGAAGGCTGCCTTTCAACAACAGAGGCATCTTTGGGATCAACATCCCGGGGTTCCTCTCCAATTGGCCTGTTTAGAATTTCTTCGTCTTGGATTTGCATTGGAGAGGGACTCTTTAGAAAAGTAGCTGGATCTTCCTCAGGAATTATCTCTTTATCTCCCGACTGTGGTACTTGACCAGAACCCGTGAGCTCCTGGCCTCTTGAGCTTTCACCTACCTCAACCGAAGTCATAACTTGCCCCTCGACTGGGGGCACACTACCAGTTTCTGCGGGCGCGGGAAGAGTTGGAGCTGGGGGGCACATATGTGTAAGCACAGCCTTTACGGGCAATACTCCGACTGTCGACGGTGCCTATGAAGAACCTCATCCACTAAACATTTTCTGAAATTCAAAAAGTCTGGATTGCCATTTAGTAGACGACTCAAGTGGTCTAAGTATATTTGGCCTTGCTCTTTTCTGGGATTTGGAACTACAAATAGAAGAAGAAGAAAAAAGTTAGTGTGTTTGCTAATATGATCGAAATGGGAACACCGAAACTTGAAGCTTACTTGACTGTAGCCATCTTCTGGCACACCCAGGTTGGTGCATATGCAAAACCACTCAAGCTTTACATTGCCCAAGTTACTATAACCTTCACTGGGAATCTTTCTCTTGGGTACTGGCTCGAATTAGAGAAAGGACGGAGTTTCTTTCGAACGATGCTTGAAGTGATCGTAGAAGTTTACATCCTCAAAAGTGGGCTCCGTGCCCAAGATTTCTATGTATGCAATATACAATGTGTACAGTTAAAAATACAGTAGGCTGGAGTTTCATGGGGGAAATCTGCATTCGTCTTAGAAAATCAACGACTAATGGTGGAAATGGAGGAATAGCTCCCACTATGCACATTACTCGACTAACAGCCATATACCCCTCCGAAGAATTGTGGGGTCTGTCCGTGCCAACTACTACTATAACTTCTTCCCATGGAATCCCATGCCTTAGACATACCCGCCTAAGTTTAGTTTCATTAGTTGTCGTAGCCACTAAATCACTCGGTGCATCTAGAATGATTGCACTTTCGAATTCGTCAGGAGCCCGGTTGTCTCCTACTCCTCCTTCCTCTTTTTCATCTACTGAGACCTCTCCTCCAGATGACTCCGCACTCTCATGAAGGTCAATCTCGAAGTCAGACCTTTACTGTCCTAATCCGGAGCTAAATTTGACGAAAGAAAAACAAGATCGGGATTGCTAGATGATTCTGGAGCTTCATAATTGTCTGATTCAGAGAATCTTCTCGGGTACCTTCCAGACATGTTGGTTGAGCTATCCAAGAAATAACAAGGATTAGAGTATAACTGCCCATGCCCTTTGTGTGTGTGTGTGCTAGTGTGTGTCTGTGCGTGCAATGTTGATGTAAGAAAAGCAGAAAAAGCAAGATAATAATTGATACACATTTATTTGTTAAGTAATTTTATGTTCGTCATGTCTCGAGTGTTCAATTTTGAAGGCTTTATCCTTATTGTCCGTGAATTCGTAAGTTGTGATTAGCTTTGGTCAAGCCATATGTAAGCATATACTATGGGTTCATGTTGTCGAAGTCCTCATCTTGGCCAAGTCTAAGGGTGTACAGAAGTGCATAGATCTCATGTTGAAACTGTGGGATCGGGTCACAATTTGCAAAACAGGCGCCTCGGGTCGGGTCAGTACGGTTCGAAATGGTGCACCGGGTCGGGGAAAGCTTTGGGTCGAATGGGACTCGGGTCGAATGGGACTCGGGTCGGAGAAACTTGACCCGATCCGATATACCCCAAAGGGGTTCGACCTTTTCAATCCTCCACCTGTAACTCGAGCCGCCCTATCTAATCTGTTGGAGCCTGAACTGCACAACTCCTTTCTCCTCTCCTCAAACACTGATACTCCATCGTCCCCAATTCACACCTAGTTCCCACCGACGTCTGAAACCAATACCATGACCACCTCCTTGGGGGTAGATTCAGCATCATCAGCAACATCGATGACTTTTTGACTTAGCAGCGTCAACAACAACAACGAAGAAGGCGACCAACACGTAATTCAGAGTAGATTTAATCACGAATTTGAAACTAAGAAGCATGAAGTGAGTGATTTAGAACCCGAAATTAAATCAAAATTGGAGATCGAAGAAAATTGGGGTAATTTGAAAGTTAGGGTATCTCAGATTGAAGAGCTACACGAACTGAAGTGAGAAAGAGGAGAAAAGGGGTCGGTTTGAATATATATTGGCCAGAGAGGCCATTCGTATTCCAATGACATGACAACCCAATCTGATCCGATCTAGCGGTCCGATAGTTGAAGTGCTTCAAAGCCTTTCGGTCTGAGGGCAACCACCGGTCGAATAAATTCGACCCGATCCGCAACCTGATTCTCAGTCCAGTGAGCTGGTGATAAAGGTTTTTCGAGTCGAACAAATTAGACCCAAGCGCTGCTAGATATCCAGTCCCACAATTCAATTTTGGTGACAGATGATCTTGATAAATGGGGAACCGAAAGAAATTGCTAAAAATAGTATGCATATATATGTGAAGAGAACTTGAAAACCCAACATATGTTGAAAGTCTCCGCTTGCTTGACGCGACGAAGATAATTATGGAACAAACCTCGTATTTATACTTTATGCAGAAATCAAGTGACATGACTTGACCAAGCGCCACGACTTTGCAGATAGACACGGCAGTTGATTATCACCGATTCAAGAATAGACAAATTGGTTGCTTCAAAGCACGCACATCTTCGATAAGACATGTTGGAGAACAGAGTTTTGATGGCAACAAGCTTAATTCAATTATCATTAATTATAAAATACATACTAACATCTCTATCTAGAATATATATATATACATGCAGGATTTGTATATAGGACTTAAATATTGAAGACTGTTCAGTTTTAGAGCTTCAAGAGATTCTGAATTCAGAGGGGATTCAAGACTCATGAGTAATCAAGTTATCAATAGTTCAAGAAAAATATAGTTGTAGAGTCTAGTTTATATGTAAGACTCTGAATAACACTCCAGGTTCGAATTCGAATTCTGTTTTTCAAAATCTGATTTTTAATTTTCAAAATCTGTTTTCAAAATTCAATTTTTGTTTTCAAATTATTTTCAAAACTATTCTATCTTACTTATGATTTCAAATAAATTTAAAGTTTTAAATATAAATTTTTATATATATAGTTTTATAATATTATGGTTTTATAGCCTTAAACCTTATAATTTTATAAATATATTTATATAATATATGTTTACATTTTCATATGATTTTACTCTTTATAATACTCATTTATATCATTAAGTTTTAATTTAGGAATTTAAAAAATAATATATATGATCAACACTTGAAAAAGGTTTTTAAAAATAAAAATTATATGTATATATCGATATACATTTATGGGTATGTTGACATACAACTGTCAGAAATTCAATTTTCAAAGGAAGTGTCTTTTCACTATTTGTAACGTTCCAGAAATGTTGCAACCTATCAAATCTTATAAATAGATTCAATATTTCTCATCATTCTTCTTCTCCATCTTTACCCCTTTTCATCTCACCATTAATATTTCATATTCTATTCATTTCTACACTACTACTTTGTCGTTTTCTACTCTAATTATATAAAACTTCTTCTTTTCTCACTCTCTATCCATTACCCTCTGAATTGAGGTGCTATTGAAGAGTTACAAGGCTATTGTAACCTTTTGGAAGTTTGGAAAAGATTGTGTTCCTTGTATCCCTGAAATCAAGGAAAGGGAGAGGTGGTAACGTTATAGCCATGAAATCAGGGGTGTTTGGAGCAGTGTTAACCTCGTAGCCATGAAATCAAGGGGATTGTACTTGGATATTGATAATAATCAAACTCTGCGCAATTCAGCGCCACGTGGGACCAGATGTAGGAGTAATCCGAACCAGTATAAAATCCGATGTGTTCTTTCCTTTTTTGCATTTTACTTTTGTTTATTTCTGTGTCTGTGAACATTCTGTTGTGTGTAATTCATATAGTAAATCATATAAGTTTAAGATTTCATAAATTCTTCCAAAACACTATTCACCCCCTCTCTAGTGTTTGTTTTTCCTTAAGATCCGCATTCCACGTTCCCTAACAATTGGTATCGGAGTATAGGTATTCAAAACTTCATAATTTGATTTTTGAAAATATTAAATGACAACCAACACTGGTAATAATAGTTCTTTTGTAAAGGGTCATTCCACTATTAGACCACCACATAAAAATTTATTTACAATTGGTACATTTAGACACATGGAATAGTACACAGACTGAGTATGTTGAACCCACAACAAATTTTGCACAACGGACTAATGAACAAAAGACTGCTGCACAAAGCAATTCTAAAGTCATGAATATGTTATTATGTTCATTAGATAGAAATGAGTTTACTAGAGTGTCAATTCGTAAATCTGCTTATGAAATATGGAGGACTTTACAAGTTACTCATGAAGGAACCAATGAAGTTAAACAGACAAAGATATCAATGTTAATTAATCAGTTTGAGTTATTCAAAATGAAAGAGAATGAATCCATCCCCGATATGTATTACAGATTCCAAGAGATAGTGCATTCATTAATAGCATTGGGAAAGACTTATTCAGAAGAAGACCAAGTCAGAAAAATATTGAGTTCATTGACTCCAGAATGGGATCAGAATACATTGGCAATTGAAGAAGCCAATAATGTCAGTGAAATGAAGATTGAGGAGTTAATCAGAAATTTGATGTCTTTTGAAATTCAACTAAAGAATAGAAAGGAAAATAAGCCAACTGAAAAGAAATCTATAGCATTCAAAGCAACAAGGAATGGTTTTGATTCAAGCAGAGAAGACGACGAAGAAATTGCTTTAATGACAAGGAATTTCAGAAAATTCCTAAGAAATAAAAGAAGAAATAATTTTCAAAGAAATAATCAAGGGAATTCGGAAGAAATGACGACCGATGTTATAACTACAATAAATCAGACCATATAAAGAGAATTTGTCCATATTCAGATAAATCAAATCAACAAACAAATAATAGTAATTCGTCAAAGAAAAGAAAGAGGGCTTACGCATCAACTTTAGATGATTCAGATTCATCACCAATTGATGAAAAACCAGAAATTCAAATATGTGCTTTACGGCAATTTAGAATTCAGAAAATATCGAAGAAATGGATCTAAAAACCAGGTAAGCCTTACTTAATTTTTAATTTTTTGGTTGAATGGATGTTTTGTTTTGAATTTGAAATTTAAACTTTAAAATTCAAATTTGAAATTTAAAATTTGAATTTTGGAATTCAAAATTATAGTAATAAAATAATAAATATAATAATGAAATAAATTTCAGATGTTTGTTAGAATTAATGTTAATTCAGGAAATAATAAAACCTGAAATATAAATCGACAATATAATAAAACCAAAAGTCAAAATAACATGTCTTTTGAAAATTTTGCATGTATGTCGACATACATAAATAGTCATGTCGACATAAAGACCAGAAAATGAAATCCAAAATTGGATTTCAAAAGTTTAAACTTTCAAACTTCCTTCCAACTTTTCACCAACTTCCATGGTGTGAAAAGGTGTCATTGATTTTCAAAAAAGTTGCGCCAACTCAATCTCTATTTATATATATCTATCTTATTCTCTCTATCTTTCGTTTAGAATTCAAACAACTCTCTTCATCTTTATACTCTTCAAAAATCTCTAATAGCTTCCTCTAGCACTCCTAAAACAATGAGATTATTGAAAACAATCAAAGGATATCTCTACAATGATAGAGAAGAAATCAAAACCTATGTTGACTACGTAGAAAACACTAAAGTCAATATGGGAACTTTCGCCATCTTTGGAGATTTTCCATCTTATGATCTTCCTTCTCTTTTCAATCATAATGAAGTTTTAAGCTTGGTTGACGATCGAGATAACAATAAAATATGTTACCTGAAACTTGTCAAAATGTTCTATGCAAATATTGATCGTGACTTTTGTGAAGGAGATGAAAATCAAATATGGAGTAGCGTAAATGGTACTCAAATCGTTCGAGATTGTGAAATTTTGGGTAATATCTTGAATAGCAAGAGTACGGGCACAGATTTTTCAGAATTCGAAATTGATGAAATGAATTTGGAAATGTTTCATCACATATTTGAAAGTGATGCTCGCTTAGAATGAAAAAAATCGTTTTTCCCCCCAAAAACAAGAATCGTAAACCTCCTTCAACATACCATCACTCCTCGTTCCAGAAACTTCAATAACCCAACTCTCAAAGTCCAAAAAGAACTTTTTGCTATTATTGGTGGTTATGACATCAATTGGGTCAATATTATATTAAAAGAATTTAACCCAAAGAAATGACAAAAGAAATCACTCTTTATTATGGAGTTTACCTTACTCGAATTTTAAACTATTTCGGAGTTGATCTCATGGAAGAAGAATGTGTGTCAAGAATGGCGTTTGACTCCACAAATATACACCTTATGCAAATTCCATTCACCTTCAAGCCTTATGAGACATTCGAAGATAAAAAAGCTCGAATGCAACAAGAACCTATGGATATCGAAGGAGAAGAAAAATCTTCTTTGGATAGTGTAGAGTGTCCACTCAACACTAGAACCATTTCCAAAGAGACACCTGTTCAAAATCAAGTAAAACCAGCCAAGAACCAAAAGAAGCTCAAAAAGATGCTTACTCATATGTCTAAGTTCATTGGCAAAACAGGAAGAAAACTTGGAATTTCGTCTTCCTCCTCATCATCCGTTGAAATTTAATCTTATCTAGTTTATATTACCTTTCATATTTGCTTGTATTTGCTTTCGTATCTGGTACTTAGTGACTCGTAATTAGTTGCATGTATTTGCTTTCAAGTTGAAATGAATGGCGTTTTATTTATGTCAAAACTATCTTTAAGTTACTGTAAAAACATTAGAATTAAATAAAATAAAATAATATAATAAAAATTAACTAAAAATTGAGAATTTCCAAAAAAATTAAATATATGTCGACATACATATATACATATGTCGACATATAACTGACAGATTTTCAAATTTGTTGAAAATTTAAAATTTAAATAACTAACTCATATCTATTCAAATCCAACCAATTCCATACCATATATAAACCTGTTTCTTCCAGAAAAAATTATTTTATCATTTCTCCTTCTTCTAATCACTTCTTATCTAAAAACATCAAAATATGGCTAATCCAATTCATAATTTGAGTGAAAATCTTGAAGAAAATTTGAATTCTTTCAAGAATATCCTTTCTATTATACTACGTAATCAACGCCATCTAGAATTAATTCAGATGCAAATGGTTGAATATCGAGAGAAACACTTTGACGAAATTCGTTGATCAATCTCTTCTCATTTCAAAGATGAAAACTACAAAGCACCACTCACCAATGAAGAAGACTGGAAGGACGTCAAGAAGACCCAATCTCTAGAAAAGATGGATGGGTAGAAGTTCCTAGAGACGTTTGATTTAAAATTGTTTGGTATGATTTGTTTGGTTTGATTAGAATTTGTTTGAAAATGTGTGTTAATATTGCCTGGCTTGGATTATTTGGATTGAAAACTTGTATATATGGTTTGAAACATATGCAATTATTAACTATGATACTTGGATTGATTTGTTTATACATTTAGTATAATATAGGCATAAATTTAGGGGAAGTTATAAATATTAGTACTTTAGTATAGAATCAAACATTATAATCATAGGATATATGTATAGATATGTATAGGATTTAGGGGGGGTATATTTAGAATTTCTTTTTGTTGATGACAAAGGGGGAGAAACTATAAAATAAGGATTACTTAGACTTAGTTTAAGGGAGAGTATGTATAATTCATAATGACAGAGGGAGTACTAGAAGGATCAGAATCAATAGGTATGAACATGTATGAATATATTATAAACTAAGGTTGTCATCATCAAAAAGGGGGAGATTGTTTGAGAATGGAGTTTTGACGACAACAACCTTAATTCAATTATCACTGGTTATAAAATATATACTTACATCTCTATTTAGAATATATATATATATACACATATATACATACATACATACACACACGTACATACATATATGCAGGATTGTATACATGACTTAAATATTGAAAACTGTAAAGTTTTAGAGTTTCAAGAGATTCAGATTTTAGAGGAGATTCAAAACTCATTAGTAATCAAGTTATCAAGATTTCAAGAAAAATGTAGTAATAGAGTCTAGTTTATATGTAAGACTCTAAATAGCACTCCAAGTTCATATTCAAATTCTGATTTTAAATTTCAATTTCTGTTCTCAAAATTCGAATTCTATTTCAAATTATTTTCAAACTATTCTATCTAACTTACGATTTCAAATAAATTTAAAGTAATATATATATATAAATTTATATATAGTTTTATGATCTTATGGGTTTATAGATTTAAACCTTATAATTTAATAAATATGTTTATATAATATATATATATATATGTTTTCATATGATTTACATTTTAGAGTACTCATTTATATCATTAAGTTTAAATTTAGGAATTTCCAGAATAATATATATGATTAATCACTTGAAAATTAGGTTTTAAAAATAGAAATTATATGTATATGTCAACATACATATATGTGTATGTCGACATACAACTATCAGAAATTCAATTTTCAAAGAAAGTGTCTTTTCACTATTTGTAACGTCCAAAAATGTTGCAACCTTTCAAATCATATGAATAGGTGCTGATTTCGAATTTTTTTCATCATTCATCTTCTCCAGTTTCATCCCTCTTCATCCCACCATTAATATTTCATATTTTTATTGATTTCTACATTTCTACTTTGTTGAATTTCTACTCTAATTTTATAAAACTTCTTCTTTTCTCACTCTCTATCCATTACTCTCAGAAATTGAAGTGCTATTGAAGAGTTACAGAGCTGTTGTAATCTTTTGGGAGTTTGGAAAGGAGTGTGTTCCTTGTAGCCCTGAAATCAAGGAAAGGGAACGGTGGTAACCTTGTAGCCGTGAAATCAAGGGTGTTTGGAGCGGTATTAACCTTATAGCCGTGAAATCAAGGGGATTGTACTTAGATATTGATAATAATAAAACTCTGTGCAATACAGCGTTGCATGAGACTAGATGTAGGAGTAATCCGAACCAATATAAAATCCGGTGTGTTCTTTCCTTTTCTGCATTTTACTTTTGTTTATTTCTATGTCTGTGTTTGATTCTCTGTCTGTGATCATCTCTGTTGTGTGTGATTCATATAGTAGATCATATAAGTTTAAGATTTACATAAATTGTTTGAAAACACCATTCATCCCCTCTCTAGTGTTTGTTATGCCTTAAGATTTGCAATCGCGTTCCGTAACAAGACATACTTTGAGGGGGCAAAAAGTTAGCCTATTTTGTGACTAGGACACACAAAGTCACAACGCCGAGATTTTGAATGCAAGGAAGACAAGGGTCGGAGCAGCACAAAATACCCGAGTCCGGTCGGTTGCCGAGTCTTGCTCCAAACCAAAAGAAATAAAAGTTTCTTTTTTGCACAGAAGAAGGGATCGGGTCGAATGAACTCGACCCGACCCGCAACATGTAATGACCCGAAAATCCGGTCCAATTTGAGCTGACCAAATAACACAAGTCCAACCCCAAGTTGTACAGAAAACCAGGAAATTAATAGAAAGAAGTTAGAGGGTGAGAATAGATAAGGTAGAACTTATAGAATAGAAGAAGAAGAACGTCATCATCAGAGTAAACACGAATCTCACAGCGGAACGAATGAAATATAACATAACTTTTGAAATACAAACAGTATATGTATACAATAGCACTTATCAGAGTACAACACTTACAACACAGCGGAAATAATAATAGCTATAGAATCTGGAAGTCTCCTGCTCCAAGCTCTCCAAGTGTATCTATAAAATCCTGAACTACTTGACTACCCGTACAAATTTAGGCACCCAAGAGTTTAGGTAAACAAAACAAAGTAAACTCCGGGTCAGTCATGGGACTGGTATGAGTAAAACAGTTTAAAACAATTTGAACAAGTAAACGATATCTCATAAGACCACGCCGTATAACGGAACGGGTTTTTCCCTTATGAGAATCCAAAATATCTTTATATCAAAAACCTTTTGATATTATAGTAATGTCTATCAACCACAATATAATAATCATCTAGCAGAAACGCTTTCATCTCACGTTCTACATATATAGTATACAATCAAAACCGCAAGCACGTATTGGGTAATGGATTTCCAACTATGACAAGGTATGGAACCACCTTCCGATCAGTGTACTGTAGGAACGATACACTGGAGTTCAACAAGAACATCTTGCAACTCAGCCGCACATGACCGACCACTCATTTCGCTTGAGTGTATCGAATGTACACCACCAACGGTTGGGATCAGCAACCGTTTCCCGTATATATATGGGACAACATTGATAGATTAAAGAAGCAAATGAATATTCTCTAGATAGGTGATTATACACCCTACTTCGGAGCGACCGACTTAGCCATGCTGCCTGCCCGATTTTTGTCATTTCCTGGATGTTGAGGCCAGAGGCTACGATTACCTCCCATTCATTTATAACACGATCACTTTGAATGCCACATTATCAAATCCGTTAATCATTAATTGGTTTACACAAATATTCTGGATGTTATGCTAAGGGAATAAATCCGTTGCCACCATATATATTTATACAGACCAACCCATTCGATCATTGGAAATATTCTGTCAGACACTCGTCCATATACGTTCGTTCTGGGACTGAACGAAACCGAAGGCACTATTCAGTACATCCGTCCTAGTCACTGTTATCTAAGACTTATACAACAGCCCTTGCACTTTACTCCGTCTTCAATTTTCTTTGGCATATTCGCAACGCTAATGCCAATACAGAGTGGTTCTTTGGATAAGAATCCAACCGGTCTCTCCATATTAACAACGTAAATTGGTCAAAATTTTGATAGTCTGTGATTTAACTATCAAATGAAAACATGTCGGTGTTCACACAACGATCTTAATTCCAAATGGAATTATCGATCAAATCATCCAACATATATATATATATATACATATATATATATATATACATATATATATATATATTCATATTTCCTAATTTTCTATGATTAGAAAATATACGTTATTAACGTTGGAAAACATTTCCAATCCTCATTCACGCATCACTACCATTCCAAAATCATTAGTCCCTAACTGTAACTAGTAAGAGAACAATTCTCTAAGTATAAATCTCGAAGGCCGAAACCAACATCAGATCAATACTCAGAAAACCATTCGACTTAACTAATCTCTAGTCAGTTTCTAATATTATTTTAACTCTATTTGATTAACTCTTATTCGAATAACTAATATTCGATTAACTATATTTGAATAACTCTAGTTCGATTTGACTCTAATCGATTTACTCTAACTGAATAACTTATTTGATTAACTCTAACTGGTTAACTCTAACTGATTAACTCTAACTGAATAACTTATTTGATTAACTCTAACTGGTTAACTCTAACTGATTAACTCTAACTGAATAACTTATTTGATTCAACTCCTTTTTGATTAACTCCTTTCGAATACTAATATTCGATTACTTTATTGATTTAAAAAGATTTCCTTTTAACAACGTTTATTCATTTATAAAGATTTACTTTTAGTAACGGTTCTTCACTTTAAAAAATGTCCTTTTAACAACGTTTCTCCACTTATACAGATTTCCTTTTTATAACCTCCTATTCTGTTATAAATATTTTCCTTTTTATAAATCTATTTATTTTCTAAACAAAAATCTCCTTTATAATATCCTATGATTTTATAAATGCTTTATTTTCAAATTTATTTCTTTTTATAAAATCGGTTGATTTTATAAAATTCCTTTATTTCAATATACATTGAAATATTCCTTTTTACATCCCACGGTTTCTTATGATATTTAAAATATCGAATAACAAATGATCAATATCATTCTAACACACATAACCCATAACAGATATACATCACATCATATATCACAATATATGAAAACAGTAAAATAAATGTTGAGGAATCCAGTCGGATCCCTCCAACCTGTATCCCTGTATCCACAGATGTTACAGAGTATAATATACATCAATTTCATTTCAATATGAAATGTTCTGATAAACAACATCAACATATATTTAACGGTTTATATATATATATATATATATATATAATTTCAACTAACTGACTAGCAGTTCAATCAACCAAATCAACACACAACAATCAGTCATCATTTATCAGTTCTAAATATACGTTGTAAAAATAGAACTGTTCAGAGTTGGTGAGTTTTACTCACATTGTCGTTAATCGTGAAATAACGATTAACGGTCATTGATTCAGTTCAGTCGTTCTGATTTCGTCATAAATCCAGACAAGCTCTAAACCACTCCCATTCAGTTCCCTAGTGTAGCTCACGTCGGTAAGTTCATTTGAAAATCCAGCCCATCCTCTTGTACAGCACCAAGTGCGCATCCCATAAATCCCTTCTCTCCCAAAACAAATACCGTGACCTTCCTTTATTTTTATCTCTTCTTTATTTATGTGGGCTTCACCTTGAATTTGCCGGCCCAATAGCCCCCCTTATACCCGATACCAACAGGAGCTCCTTCCTCTTGTTATATGTTATCACCGTGCTCCAGATCCAGAAAACATCGAACCATTTCACAGTCATTTCTTTGATCCTTTCTCCAATCATATAACCACCCTTACTTCATGTAATTCCCAAGACAATTACCATTCTCTTCATGTTCGAAACCTCCATCTTCTCATTTGCAACTACCCGAAACGCATTGACAAACTCCTCATTTAAAACGCCAAGCTCCCCTTCCCCTTTAGTAAATCACGTACCCAGTTTAACTCCCCACCTTCAACTGTACGCTCTTTCCCTTCATGATTCATCCCCTTCCAATTCATGGTATACCGCTACAAACATTCGAACCCCTCATCGATACACCAAAACAATTCATACTAGTATTACCCATTAATTTTCTCTATCACTCTTCTGAAAGGGTCAGTAAGTTCGAAAACTCTCAGTCGTGTATCATCAGTTTGCCCTCATTTTATTTACGCAGTTTAATTGGTTTACAAATAATGATTTCAGGGAAAACATGTTCAACAGTTGGTCCATGGTGTAAAATACTAACCGTACACCATAACACTTGAACCATCTTCTCCACTACAGCATTTCCATGCGCTGCTCTATCAAAAACCCATCAACCTAAATCCAAGAATCCATACGCCCTCAATAAACAGTTCGCACCTCCCCTCCTGCTTCAGCGCTCCATCTCCATCCATATCACTCACGAACCAGACAACCCATCTACAACAGTCTCCCTCCGCCATACTTGATTCCGACGCCACCCAGATTCAACTCGCAACGCCCCTCGCAAACATCCCACTCCACGCATTAACTACCTAAGGCACGCTGCTCAAAAACGAGGCTCCAGAACAAATGACCGAGCTTAGAAAAGTGCATGACAGAGACGAACTCGATACCAGCAACACAGAGATATATGGTTTCGTAAATTAAGGATTTTTAAAGAGGAGTTTCGATCTTGGTTTTAGTTTGGACGCCATGAAGGATGTCGGCTTCCTGAAACCCGAAGAAAGGTATGGGCGTGATCTATTTATAACAGGAGAAGCTTAATTGCTAAGGAAAAGCAAAAGTAATGAGAAGACGGATGAAAAGATGGGGCGTAACTGCTCTGTACAAAGGGTACCGATACTTGGTAGCTAAGGAATAGCTGTCGTAGAGAAGTAGGTCTGCAGAATGAAAGGATTGGTTACGAACTTATGGACGCTCAAGGGCTAAGAAAGAAAATATATACTTTTTATTTATTTTATTTACACGAGAACTTAGGGGCTAAGGAAGCAAATATATATATATTCTTTACTGATGTTATGATGTTCGTTTCACACTCAACACATTACGTATTTTAATTTGCATGAACAGTTGAAGTTGGCGTCAGTCCCTAGATCTTTAATCGGTGCAAGAACCTTCTTTAGTAGACTGCCTTCAATAAGCCTTATTCCAACATTTTCTCAGTATATAAACCCACTACCAAGCTCTCACATGCACACAACACTTATACACTACACGCCATACGCACACATACATATATATATATATATATATATATATATATATATAACGTATACCTACTTTATGTGATGTATGTAAAATTCAAACGTCAAATTCTTAGTTAAATTGTGTATCCATCGTGTAATTCCGTTCATGTCTACGTTGGTACGGACAGAAATAAAAACACCATTGTGATGAGCGAGGTATCCCGACACCAGAAATATAATAATATCGGCAGTTTGACTCATATTTTGAAACTTCGAAATGTTGATTTCAGGATGCGAAATACTTCAAATAAAAAGTCGCTTATTAAATTAATTAAAAATTTCTATAAAATTATAAATATTAAATTATCACTATTTCCCAAAAGAACCTTGTCTAAATTCAAACCCGATCTCTAGTTATATCGAATAATCCGTTACGATCGATAAACGTTTCTATAGCGACTATTTTAAAATTTGATTTGGATATATCTCAAAATCTACACGACGAAATCCTGATTTCTCTCCTCCACTAGAAAGATATACTCCACCAGCTCCACACGTTTCTTGTTTCACAGAAATCCGATTAAAAACGAACCATGTACATTCAGTTGAAGTTCGAATCGCCAAATAGCGAACTACAACGCCATTTCGAGCTCGGTTTTAATTATAATATAATTATACGTTCTAACGTCGTCGATTAATTAATATATTCGTTATTTAAATAATTAAATAAGTTAATTATTACTCTGTCAAAAATCCGGGTCATTACATTCTTTCCCCCTTAAAATAATATCGTCCTCGAAATTGCTAAGCTAGAAGACGACCCTATCTACTGGGTAAATATTTATCGGTTTACCCCTTAACTTCAGTTTCAACTGAACCAATTAATATCGACTAAAATATTTATTCATTCCAACAAACAAAAATTTTCAATAATTCTGAAAATTTTCTAACGTCTAAATTTTTCGGAAAATTTCGCCATAACCTCCTTTGTACTGGTCGATACGTCAAATCACAACTCGCCTCTCTAGACTATCTCCAATCCAAAAGAAAATCAAACAGCCAAGTGACTTGCCGATTCGGCTCATAATTTCCAAACTCATATCAATTATAAACTTGTACCTTTTTGTCGGGTATATCGTTATATCTCTACCATCTGCTATCAATTTTTGCATATATCATGCCATCCAAATCAAACTCCAATCTGTCTTTATTCTTAACACAATCATTGGCTTGTACTCAAGTAAAATTCTATTCAAACTCTAATCTCAAATTTCAATCTCTCAACTTACCAACTCAATTTCGTATTCACTTATTTCAAGTTAAATCCCAATTTATAAATCACTTTTACCAGTTCATCTATTTAACTCATAAGTTAATTTAATTTCCGAATTTAAATTCTTGGGTTTATTCAAATCACTGGAAATCATAATAACAATTCAAAATCCTTTGAATTCCTGAATAACTTGTTTTTTTTTTCAAAACAATTCTCAGAACAAAATCTTTGGTAGTAATCCGTCACTTAGCAACTCGAAAATTACACCGATGATGTATCGATCCATCATCGGAATTATTTCCCAGCGATCAAAGTGAGTTCAATACTACCTTCCTTCAAAACCACTTTTAAACACTTCCCATTTTGAAATCAATCCCAGATATCCTTATCAAAACAATTTAAAACCTCCCAGGATTTTAAAATTCACGTATACTTAATCCAGATTCAATTACAAACACTGGTCTGAATTTCCAGTTTTAAATTTCAATTCTAACTTTAATTTCAGATTTAATTCATTTGTAACACTTATACGAATTCTGATTGGTTATTTATAACCATTCCACTTTTATAATCTTATTCGATTATAATAACAACCAACACATTATAATATTTCCAATATATATACTCGGGTAAAATTATTATATTTACCCTCTTTTCAAAACATACCATGTCGGTTCATCGTATTCAAGTGTTTAGAAACCCCTATCGATATTGTGGTGCCCTACCATCGACCAGAATTCATAAGCCACTTAACCAATAAACTCCACAATATAAAACAAATTTTTATATCAAATAACAAATACGTTCACTCGTATATATACACTCAACTCAATCTAGGGTATTCCTAACCCCATCTCTACTGAGTCGCGCCACAGAGCCAAGGTAATAACTTAACTTAAGCTCTGATACCAACTGTAATGACCCGAAAATCCGGTCCAATTTGAGCTGACCAAATAACACAAGTCCAACCCCAAATTGTACTGAAAGCCAGGAAATTAATAGAAAGAAGTTAGAGGGTGAGAATAGATAAGGTAGAACTTATAGAATAGAAGAAGAAGAAGAACATCATCATCAGAGTAAACACGAATCTCACAGCGGAACGAATGAAATATAACAAAACTTTTGAAATACAAACAGTATAAGTATACAATAGCACTTATCAGAGTACAACACTTACAACACAGCGGAAATAATAATAGCTATAGAATCTGGAAGCCTCCTGGTCCAAGCTCTCCAAGTGTATCTATAAAATCCTGAACTACTTGACTGCCCGTACAAATTTAGGCACCCAAGAGTTTAGGTAGAACAAAACAAAGTAAACTCCGGGTCAGTCATGGGACTGGTATGAGTAAAACAGTTTAAAACAATTTGAACAAGTAAACGATATCTCATAAGACCACGCCGTATAACGGAACGGGTTTTTCCCTTATGAGAATCCAAAATATCTTTATATAAAAAACCTTTTGATATTATAGTAATGTCTATCAACCACAATATAATAATCATCTAGCAGAAACGCTTTCATCTCACGTTCTACATATATAGTATACAATCAAAACCGCAAGCACGTATTGGGTAATGGATTTCCATCTATGACAAGGTATGGAACCACCTTCCGATCAGTGTACTCTAGGAACGATACACTGGAGTTCAACAAGAACATCTTGCAACTCAGCCACACATGACCGACCACTCATTTCGCTTGAGTGTATCGAATGTACACCACCAACGGTTGGGATCAACAACCGTTTCTCGTATATATATGGGACAACATTGATAGATTAAAGAAGCAAATGAATATTCTCTAGATAGGTGATTATACACCCTACTTCGGAGCGACCGACATAGCCATGCTGCCTGCCCGATTTTTGTCATTTCCTGGATGTTGAGGCCAGAGGCTACGATTACTTCCCATTCATTTATAACACGATCACTTTGAATGCCACATTATTAAATCCGTTAATCATTAATTGGTTTACACAAATATTCTGGATGTTATGCTAAGGGAATAAATCCGTTGCCACCATATATATTTATACAGACCAACCCATTCGATCATTGGAAATATTCTGTCAGACACTCGTCCATATACGTTCGTTCTGGGACTGAACGAAACCGAAGGCACTATTCAGTACATCCGTCCTAGTCACTGTTATCTAAGACTTATACAACATCCCTTGCACTTTACTCCGTCTTCAATTTTCTTTGGCATATTCGCAACGCTAATGCCAATACAGAGTGGTTCTTTGGATAAGAATCCAACCGGTCTCTCCATATTAACAACGTAAATTGGTCAATACTTTGATAGTCTGTGATTTAACTATCAAATGAAAACATGTCGGTGTTCACACAACGATCTTAATTCCAAATGGAATTATCGATCAAATCATCCAACATATATATATATATATATATATGTATATATATATATATTCATATTTCCTTATTTTCTATGAATAGAAAATATACGTTATTAACGTTGGAAAACATTTCCAATCCTCATTCACGCATCACTACCATTCCAAATCATTAGTCCCTAACTGTAACTAGTAAGAGAACAATTCTCTAAGTATAAACCCCGAAGGCCGAAACCAACATCAGATCGATACTCAGAAAACCATTCAACTTAACTAATCTCTAGTCAGTTTCTAATATTATTTTAACTCTATTTGATTAACTCTTATTCGAATAACTAATATTCGATTAACTATATTTGAATAACTCTAGTTCGATTTGACTCTAATCGATTTACTCTAACTGAATAACTTATTTGATTAACTCTAACTGGTTAACTCTAACTGATTAACTCTAACTGAATAACTTATTTGATTAACTCTAACTGGTTAACTCTAACTGATTAACTCTAACTGAATAACTTATTTGATTCAACTCCTTTTTGATTAACTCCTTTTGAATACTAATATTCGATTACTTTATTGATTTTAAAAGATTTCCTTTTAACAACGTTTATTCATTTATAAAGATTTACTTTTAGTAACGGTTCTTCACTTTAAAAAATGTCCTTTTAACAACGTTTCTCCACTTATACAGATTTCCTTTTTATAACCTCCTATTCTGTTATAAATATTTTCCTTTTTATAGCTCTATTTATTTTCTAAACAAAAATCTCCTTTATAATATCCTATGATTTTATAAATGCTTTATTTTCAAATTTATTTCTTTTTATAAAATCGGTTGATTTTATAAAATTCCTTTATTTCAATATACATTGAAATATTCCTTTTTACATCCCAGGGTTTCTTATGATATTTAAAATATCGAATAACAAATGATCAATATCATTCTAACACACATAACCCATAACAGATATACATCACATCATATATCACAATATATGAAAACAGTAAAATAAATGTTGAGGAATCCAGTCGGATCCCTCCAACCTGTATCCTTGTATCCACAGATGTTACAGAGTATAATATACATCAATTTCATTTCAATATGAAATGTTCTGATAAACAACATCAACATATATTTAACGGTTTATATATATATATAAATATATATATATATATAATTTCAACTAACTGACTAGCAGTTCAATCAACCAAATCAACACACAACAATCAGTCATCATTTATCAGTTCTAAATATACGTTATAAAAATAGAACTGTTCAGAGTTGGTGAGTTTTACTCACATTGTCGTTAATCGTGAAATAACGATTAACGGTCGTTGATTCGGTTCAGTCGTTCTGATTCCGTCATAAATCCAGACAAGCTCTAAACCACTCCCATTCAGTTCCCTAGTGTAGCTCACGTCGGTACGATCATTTGAAAATCCAGCCCATCCTCTTGTACAGCACCAAGTCCGCATCCCATAAATCCCTTCTCTCCCAAAACAAATACCATGACCTTCCTTTATTTTTATCTCTTCTTTATTTATGTGGGCTTCACCTTGAATTTGCCGTCCCAATAGCCCCCTTATACCCGATACCAACAGGAGCTCCTTCCTCTTGTTATATGTTATAACCGTGCTCCAGATCCAGAAAACATCGAACCATTTCACAGTCATTTCTTTGATCCTTTCTCCAATCATATAACCACCCTTACTTCACGTAATTCCCAAGACAATTACCATTCTCTTCATGTTCGAAACCTCCATCTTCTCATTTGCAACTACCCGAAACGCATTGACAAACTCCACGTTTAAAACGCCAAGCTCCCCTTCCCCTTTAGTAAATCACGTACCCAGTTTAACTCCCCACCTTCAACTGTACGCTCTTTCCCTTCATGATTCATCCCCTTCCAATTCATGGTATACCGCTGCAAACATTCGAATTAGCCCCTCATCGATACACCAAAACAATTCATACTAGTATTACCCATTAATTTTCTCTATCACTCTTCTGAAAGGGTCAGTAAGTTCGAAAACTCTCAGTCGTGTATCATCAGTTTGCCCTCATTTTATTTACGCAGTTTAATTGGTTTACAAATAATGATTTCAGGGAAAACATGTTCAACAGTTGGTCCATGGTGTAAAATACTAACCGTACACCATAACACTTGAACCATCTTCTCCACTACAGCATATCCATGCGCTGCTCTATCAAAAACCCATCAACCTAAATCCAAGAATCCATACGCCCTCAATAAATAGTTCGCACCTCCCCTCCTGCTTCAGCGCCCCATCTCCATCCATATCACTCACGAACCAGACAACCCAAGTACAACAGTCTCCCTCCGCCATACTTGATAATGACGCCACCCAGATTCAACTCGCAACGCCCCTCGCAAACATCCCACATCATGCGTTAACTACCCAAGGCACGCTGCTCAAAAACGAGGCTCCAGAACAAATGACCGAGCTTAGAAAAGTGCATGACAAAGACGAACTCGATACCAGCAACACAGAGATATATGGTTTCGTAAATTAAGGATTTTTAAAGAGGAATTTCGATCTTGGTTTTAGTTTGGACGCAATGAAGGATGTCGGCTTCCTGAAACACGAAGAAAGGTATGGGCGTGATCTATTTATAACAGGAGAAGCTTAATTGCTAAGGAAAAGCAAAAGTAATGAGAAGACGGATGAAAAGATGGGGCGTAACTGCTCGGTACAAAGGGTACCGATACTTGGTAGCTAAGGAATAGCTGTCGTAGAGAAGTAGGTCTGCAGAATGAAAGGATTGGTTACGAACTTATGGACGCTTAAGGGCTAAGAAAGAAAATATATATATATTATTTATTTTATTTACACGAGAACTTAGGGGCTAAGGAAGCAAATATATATATTCTTTACTGATGTTATGATGTTCGTTTCACACTCAACACATTACGTATTTTAATTTGCATGAACAGTTGAAGTTGGCGTCAGTCCCTAGATCTTTAATCGGTGCAAGAACCTTCTTTAGTAGACTGCCTTCAACAAGCCTTATTCCAACATTTTCTCAGTATATAAACCCACTACCAAGCTCTCACATGCACACAACACTTATACACTACACGCCATACGCACACATACATACATACATATACATATATATATATATATATATATATATATATATATATATATATATATAACGTATACCTACTTCATGTGATGTATGTAAAAAATCAAACGTCAAATTCTTAGTTAAATAGTGTATCCATCGTGTAATTCCGTTCATGTCTGCGTTGGTACGGACAGAAATAAAAACACCATTGTGATGAGCGAGGTGTCCCGACACCAGAAATATAATAATATCGGTAGTTTGACTCATATTTTGAAACTTCGAAATGTTGATTTCAGGGTGCGAAATACTTCAAATAAAAAGTCGCTTATTAAATTAATTAAAAAATTCTATAAAATTCTAAATATTAAATTATCACTATTTCCCAAAAGAACCTTGTCTAAATTCAAACCCGATCTCTAGTTATATCGAATAATCCGTTACGGTCGATAAACGATTCTATAGCGACTATTTTAAAATTTGTTTGGATATATCTCAAAATCTACACGACGAAATCCTGATTTCTCTCCTCCACTAGAAAGATATACTCCACCAGCTCCACACGTTTCTTGTTTCACAGAAATCCGATTAAAAACGAACCCTGTACATTCAGTTGAAGTTCGAATCGCCAAATAGCGAACTGCAGCGCCATTTCGAGCTCGGTTTTAATTATAATATAATTATACGTTCTAACGTCGTCGATTAATTAATATATTCGTTATTTAAATAATTAAATAAGTTAATTATTACTCTGTCAAAAATCCGGGTCATTACACAACACCTTTGAAACTAGTGCTTCAATACCACCAGCTCTGCTCACGTGAAGACCGACCCCACCCGCTCGTGCCTTGAAACCGATTGATGGACACCTTCGCTTCGAATCGGATGAGGACCGACCCGATCCCTTTCCTGTTACCCTGAAGCGGTTACACCACGTCAACCATAGACCAAGTTTATTGCCTATTTTACCGAATCAAACAACACTCGGCAGGGCCCGATCCAAGGACATTTCCTTCACTCACCCATGATAAATTCAGAAATTTGGTGGATGGGTACCACGTGGCATCCGACCCACTCTTAGGAACCCACTATAAATATCCACCTTGGTGACTTTTGAGGGATCTTTTGGCAATCTAGACACTTGAGCTCTACCTTTATTACTATTTATTCTTTTTATTCATGTTGTACTCCAGATTATTGAGTATAATTCCATAAATCCCGAGAGTGGATTGATTTTATTAGCGAGATTGAGTGATTATTAGCATTGTACTTGTACTTTATTACTCAATCAAAGAACTATAAAGTGGACGTAGGCTCGTTAACGCCGAACCACTATAAATCCAGTGTGTTTATTGCTTTTTATCTGTTTTTAGATTATATTTCTTCCTTGTTCTCTACGAAATCTTGTCAATTGGGTGTTAGTGCCATTTTTTGGTCTAATAATTTTCGATTGTGCTAGGGCGACCGTAGAAATTCTTGTCTTAGCAGAAGCCTCTTTTGATGAGGATTTCTCTTCTGCTAACAAGGAGACATGGGCACTAGCCCAACTCGCCTTCCCCTCGGAACTCCGTATCGAGAACGACTTCCTTCGCCAAAAGGGAAGGATCAAAAGGGTCGTCAATGGTGATACGAACTCAAAATTCTTTCATTCTTCTATTCGTAAGAAGAATAACATCCTCTCCATCCGTCAGATTCAGCGCCCTGATCTTTCTCTAACTTCCTCTCCGGAGGAGGTTAGAGAAACGATTTTGTCTCATTTTTAGTCCTCCACAGGTGCTCCTTCGGTGTCTCTATCAAACCCATCCCTTTTAGCTCTCATCCCTAGGCTAGTCTTACCGTCCGATAACTTCGACCTTTTAGCTCCTCCTCCCTCCGAAGAAATCTGGGTTTGCGTCTTTGCCCTCAACAAGGACAGTGCTTGTGGGCCTGGTGGTTTTTACAGATTTTTGTCTAACCATCCAATACTTCTTCTCCGGTGGAGATATCCCTAAGGGGTGGACTTCCACCAATTTGGTCCTTATCCCCAAATGCGAAAATCTTCGCTCATGCGCGGACTTTAACCCAGTCAGTTTGTGCAACTTTTCTAATAAGATTGTCTCCAAGGTGCTAAATTCTCGACTAGCACCTTTTCTAGCTCGTATTATCTCTCCCTCTTTAGGCTGGGTTGGTTAAAGGACATTTGATTACTGACAACATCCTCTTAGTTCAGGAGCAGATTTCCCACATTGATCGCAAGATCAAAGGCTCTAACTTGGTCGTCGAGTTTGACATGGCTAAAATTTACGACCGTATGTCTTGTTTCTTTGTCACCAAGGTGCTGAGGGCTTTCGATTTTCCAGAATCCCTTATAGCTCTTATTTGGAGGCTCATCTCCGACTGTTGGTTCTCCGTCCTCATTAGTGAATCGATCAACAGATTTTTCAAGTCAGGAAGGGGAATTCTTCAGGAAGACCCCCTTTCCCCGACTTTATTCGTCATTGCCGCCGAGGCTTTCGTGTGATGATTACATTCTCACGTTAACAGACCAGATTCAACGATTTGGCATCCCTTGAGGTTGTCCTCTCATTTCTTCCTTACCTTTCGCGGATGACATTATCATTTTTACCAATGGCAACCGTCGTTCCGTCCATCGTCTTCTTAGCCTCATTCAGCAGTACGAGAGGTCTTCGGGCTAACTCGTTAACTCTGCTAAAAGAGGCTTCGTATCCTCGCGTCTGACTTGTCCCCAGTAAGGTCTTCTTGGATTGAAACCTTCACATGGTTCAAAGCCGCCTTCTTCCATTACCTTACCTTGGTATTGTACTATATCGAGGAAGGAAGCTTATCGCCCTATTAGATCCTCTAACCGACAAAGTTAGGGGTAATATTATCAGGTGAAACGCGACTCTACTCTCTCAAGCTGGGAGACTGACGCATATTAAGTCAGTTCTTGACTCCCTTGGTTCGCATGTCTTTGCAGCAATGACACCGACTTCCTCCTTCCGTGCTTATCGGTCCTTGGCTTCGTCCTTTTTTTGGATTAAACGGGATAACGCCAATCATCATCACTGTATTTCTTGGGACATCGTTTGTCGCTCCAAAAACTAAGAAGGTCCAGGCCTTCGAAATCTGAAGGATGTTTGCACCGCCTTTGCTTGCAAGTTGAGGGTTCGTTTTGTGGAAAACGATTCGCTCTAGGCGACGTTTCTCCACACTAAGTACCGCCGACTTCCGGTCACGAATTACACTGGTGCCCCGTCCTACACTAGTGAGACGCGGAAACAGATGCAATCCATAAAGCTCTTATTCGACGCACATGGTGGTGGGTATGGATGGGATGACAGTCCTTTCTTGATCAAGGCAGCGTGGAGTGCGGCGAGGAGCCTAATTCCAAAGCTCCATATTTTTTCTTTCATTTGGGATGCTCGGCTTCCTCCGAAAGTTTCCGTGTTTATGTGGCGAACTCTTCACGAAGGGTTACCCCGACGTGAACCTCCAGAGGATTGACATTCCGTTGGTGTCCCGCTGCAGATGTAGTCGAGCCGATGACTTAGAGTCTAGTGCTCACTTGGTTTTCTTCAGCTCTTGTGCCAGATCGATCTGGAACTATTTCGGGAATTTAGTTGATTTCCGATGTAATGCGTCTTCTCTTGCTGATTTACTGCGTACTTAATGGGCAGGCATCTCGGGGAAGTTTATCTATTCCATCATTTTCCGCACTATTCCTAGTCTTATCTACTGTCATATTTGGTGCTCGCGGAATAAGGCCATCTTTGATGAGTCTTCTATGGATCCTTCTACTATCATTCGAAGGGTAAGGAATGACGTGTTCCATGCCTTCTGTGGTAGATCTTCTATGGATCCTCCTACTATCGTCCTTTTGATTTTTGTTACGGCTCAGTATTTTATGTTATATTGGTACAGATTTTGTAGTTGCCTTTTAACTGCAAATCTGTTTTTGTACGCCATTGGAGAAAGACTATTTTTCTCTCCATTGATTTCCTTTCTGTTAAAAAAAAAAAAGTAAGCAGTAAAAAGCATGCCTTAATCAAGTGTTCACTAACGAGAATTTGTTTTTGTACTCCAATTTTATTTGCTTGTATTGGCTCATATTCAAAGAGTGCGTAGAGAATTATTGGTTAATTTATTTTATTTCAAAATATCAATGGAGTTTCAAACAAACCGAGGTCTTAAAACCGAATCTGTCAAAATTATACAACATTGTGTTAAAATCGTTGGAAACCATCCAAGGATTCCAAGCCAAAGTTTTAATGTGATCCCATAAGGCTTGTCTCTAAAATTGAAGATGTAAACCAAAAACAGCACAGAAAATAGAAGCTTAATGCCACCAATGTTAACAAACAGCTCAGAAATAACTTGATTGTTCTTATAAATGATATCAAAATCCAGTAAGTCACATACCTTTCAACCACTTTTTAATGATCATCGAACGCTTATCATAAAAATAGTTTCCAAACTCTAGTTATATACACACGGAAAAAATGATAAGGCGCCTTTGACCCCATTACTTCCATTTTTCTATGGCAGATTGTATTACCTGGGAATTAATTTTAGCATGCTTCATCTTATTCACTTGACTTGGAGGATAATACTCGATAGGAGAACATGAAGAAACATCCAAGTCTGCCACCAGTTCATTCTGGGCTTTATAATTCGGTTTATTAGCAGTCGCACCCTTGTTCAAATTATCAGCTCCCTTATGAGCTTCTGCCACTGATGGGAATTCTTTGTTGTTAGTCAAATAATCATTCTAAAACTTTCACTGCTGCGACGAAGAATCCCCAAATCTGTATGTGCATCATTTGAATTCACCAAAGGATTAACTGAAGTAGAAACTTTTTTGTTATTAAAATCAACACACTAACTTTCTTCACTTTCCTGTTCATCACCTCAGTAAACTTGTCAGAGTCGCGCTCATCCGGAGGATCGACCGTTTTAGAATCTGTGTTAGAAACATCACGCAACAGAGGACCAATCACCCGAACCGCCATTAACGAGAAAACCAGAAGGTCTCGCGATTGTATGCTCAGATCGATGCTCGAATCTCGGAAAGGATTTCTGCTGGATCTGATTTTTATTCTCCCGCCTGGCTTCTCCAATCAGCTTATTGTTGCAATTTACCTTCTCTTGAAATACGATTATCATAAGAAGCTGATGAATGATTCATTTCTGAGTGGATTTGAATCTCGCATTGGGGCATGAACATTTCTTGCTTTTGTGGAGTAGGTGGGTATTGCTTTTGAGGACGAGTAGATCGGGGGGATTTGCTTTCATTTAAGTATCGACCCCTGGGGGACCGACCAGTTGGACTTCTACATTTAGTTTTTAATAAAAATTTGATTCTTTGGTGCGTGTCTTTGATTTTGTGCGCTTAGGGTGTTCTTTGCGAATGGAAGCAGGATATTTGAACGTGGTACTGCAGCGAACGAGGAATGTGTTTTTAGCTACGAACGGTGTATTTGAGCGTGGTATTTAAGCGGGGTATTTAATTCTTTTGATTTAATTAGATATTAATTTTTAATTGGACCGTTAAATCTAATTAGCGAATGTGTTGAAACCTTTTTAAACAACAATATAATTGATGCAAATATGTTGTAACATCATTAAGTATTAACAGTCTACAACAAAAAAAATTGAAAAATGACATTTAGCACATTAACAAATAGTCTACCATAGCCATTAAGCGCTAACAAACAATGTACAACAAAATACTATAAAATGTGGTGAAGGTGCAATTTGAACCTTGGTTGCTCACTCGGACGCGTCCGACGTCAACAAGCCAATTTCCAGCGTTAGCAAAACGTTGCTGGGAGCGTGATGGACCACATTCTGACGTCCGACGCGTCGGACGCGACCAACACTGACAGTGGCGCGCTCAAAGACTGCGAACGCACCCTTAGAGGGTCTTCATTTATGTACCAGTGAGTTTCAGTCAATTGTTTTCTTCCTTCACTTGTTTTGAATTTGATCACTTAAATTTGCACAACTTCTTTTCGTCTACTATCAATTTTCTTTAAAAAAAAAAGAGTTAAATTATTTCTTTTCCATCCTATTGTTTAAAATTTTCTTTTGAATCAACTTCTATTATGGAAAAGTAAGACTTAAATACTCAAAATTTCACGTCAAAACCATTTTTGAGATGATACAAAAATTTAGCACAAAAAATAGGTTTTAACGGTTCATTTATCAACACTAACCTTGGGTTTGTTTGGATATATTCGAACTTATTTCAAATGCATAATTGCAAAGAGAATAATGTACCAAATGCACCGCAATGTTCACCGGGGAAGACAACTCATCCCCACTTAGAAGACTACTCAAATTACCACAAAACGAATCAAAATGTTTTTGCTGAACTATCCAAGCATAACACATTTTTCATAAAAGTTCTTTTTGAAATAATATAAAAGTAACTCGGGTTTTTAAAGATCCTTTTTAAAACATGTTTTTTAGGCGAGTCTACATGAAATTGCCATTATATAAAATTAACTCACATTATAACAATTCAACTTTATTATAATATATGCTTTACACTATATTCATTTCCAAAAGATACATCTTCCCATTTAGACTATATTAAGTTGTTTTTATTAGAAGTAACTTTTTAACTTAACGATTTCTTCGAACACCTTAATGTCAGCTATGAAACTTAATTTACAAGGAGTTCGTTTTAATGTGCTGAGTTCTATCGGCAAATGACCATAAATTTAGTCGAGCATAAATTAACTGTAACAATCGGAATTACAGAAGGATATTTGGGAAATATTTAAAAGAAAAAATATCTGATTAATACGTAAATCGCATTATTTTATAAAATCCTTCATTGAAAAAATATACATGAATCTATTGCTATGTATCATTAAGATTCCAAGTTTTAAATCAACAAACAGAATTTATTCGACGTTCGAATTTCGACACTAATACATACTCTGTATTCACATGCCCAAACTCAAGTATCGAAAACCTAGAAAGTTAGAAGAAAGAAGTTAGCGGGTGGAAATGAAGAAATAGAGAAATGTTAGAATATAAGAAGAAGAAGAAGCACACAACACATCAAATTAGAGAAGATTAGAATCTCGCAGCGGAATGAAGAAAATATAATATACAAATACTCTTTACACAAAGAGAAAACTTTATATTTACATGAATAAATAATCAGAGTACACAACTAGATCGGCATATAAAGTCATAATAACATGTCTGTCTAATGACTGATAAATACAACACACATAGCAGAAATAAAATAATATGCTAAATATGAGAATATGTCCCGACTCCAGCTCCTCTCTTGCAGCTCTAAACAAATTCAAAGCAAACCTGGAAAATATACGTGATCTGAATGGGTTCTACATACAACGGAGTTTGGATTCTATACAATAGCAAGGTAAGGGACTACCTTCCGATTAGTACATCTCTAATAAAACGTATTGGAGAGCCACACAAGGACTCTGTAACGAACTAGAATTTTTGGCATTTAAATTTAGAGTTTAGTGTCAGAAATTTTGTTTGCACTTGATATGTGATTTTAATTTGAAATCTAGTCTATTTTATTTTGGTTTTAAATCAACTTTGTAAGTATAAATTAAATTTGTCTTTTATATTTGATTTAAATATTGTTAAATTAAATATTAGTGATATTTTAAACTAATTGAATTATATGGTTTGTGAATATTTTTTTTACTATTAACTTGATTTCGAGTTGATTTTGTAAGTGCGAATTTATAATTGAATATTTGAATTTAATTGTCCTGTTAAATTTCCCGATAGTTGTATATTTTAAATTTTCATTTGGATGCAAATAGCTCTATTTAATTTTAACTTTAGCGTATTTATAAATTTATTGAAATATATGGTTTAAATTTTGAATTTTATTTAACTTGAGAATCTATTTTATTTTATTTAGATTTAGGTTTTGGTTTTAAAATTTAACTTAAGTCTATTTTTGAAATAAACTTGTATTTGTTTACCAAGGGTAAATAATTAGTATATACTCTATTAAAATATTGTTTAATAATAGTTTTGCTACTTATGAGATCATGGAACCCTTAAACAAACACGTAGCAAACTTTATCAGAGAAATCAACGCGTGTACTCACCCTTCCTTTTATTTTCCCGTCCCTTTTCATTTTGTTTATCAGCCGACCATATCAAAACCTCTTCCTCAAAATAAATTTTTTTTCCCAAGTTTAATTTTACCTAAATGGTTCCTCTCTTTCATTTTCATGCTTCTGATAAATTGATCCATGGCCACCGCAACAGTTCACCACCTCCTCGTACACTTCCGCACCGAACACCCCATTCCCCTTCGGCCTTCGAAACCTCGCAGCCACCTTCTCTGCTGCACAAAGCCTTCGCCGTTCTATTCAAAGCTGTTATCTCCGATTCCCCCTTGTTTCCCGCCAACCGTGTCGTCCGACCCCTGCGCTACTTACAATTATTCGAAAGTCATGCCCAATCACCACCGCATCGTACTCCGCAACCACCGGTGGTTCCTCGCTACCCTTTAGTCATCGACCCTTGGGCCTCCTCGAAAAAAAGCAACTTCTGTAGCATCGCACGTCATAGCCGAACCTAACATCTACGCTTCTCTCACTGCCGCTCTAAAGTGAGTATTTGCTCACGATTACTTACTAAGTCAAGTATATCAATTCCAATAGTTAAACTAAATAGAATAGAAAATTTTGGTTGGTTTTTATATGTTGCTTTGTTGAGTTACTTGACTACCTGTGCTGTTTTTGGGTTATATACGTATTTGCCTTGCTGATTACATCTAAAAGGTAGAATTTATAGTCTGTTTATAATATTTTTGTGTCAAGTAGTTGTGAAGGTCATTCCCTCGTTAGAGAATTAGAATCAAAATAACAAAATAAAAATGACCGTTAAGTGGTTCATCATGTTGCTATGCATTCATTTGTGCTACAGTCCAAACTTGAGACTTGTTACATGTTATGTATGTGGTACACTCTCCCTAAGCATGCGTCGTTTGGTTTTACCTTGTACTTAGCATATGCTTCTACCTGTATAGATTTGGGTATGCTTATATGTACACATATATACAAATCTCATGACCTGGAATGCTTGAAAAACATGCATACAGTTTGGATTCCATTTAGTTGTAACTATATGTATATATTGATATTAATATGGAGTCTTGAAGACCCTCCAACATTCAACATATATTTGTCTTACGATGTTCTACAAACCTTCCATTTTTTCCTTGCTCATTATGCCGAACTGGAAATGATATATATGTATACAGTTATCTTGTCATTTGGTTCATTATATTTGTATGTTTGCCTGAGTTACCTAAGCTGCCCATACCCTTCATTTTTCTATATCCAAAGTGATTTCTTAATACTAACCTAAATCGTAAGACAACATTAATTGAACATGTATATGTATACATTTGGAACTAGGTCACCAATTAAACCCACTGTACACGGGAGGTATCGTGTTGCTTTTGCTTGGACTTTTCCTCGCATATGTAAATTGCTATAAATTGGCCTATCCATATTGAAACTGATCATATTTATATTGCCTTGTCATCTGTTATGCCTTGTTGCCAGTTGTGGTGGTATGAAGGATTTATATATTTTATGCATATATTTGATATTTTGATGGACTATTGTATTCAGTATGTATTGGAGTTAATTTACTTGAACTATGATTAATCCTGACTCGAGTGTTTTGTGTTTCTGTATGGAACACTTGGATCAGGCCCTAAGTGTTCTAGATTTAAAGATTTCAGCTCCCAAAACTGGAGAGGATTGTGTAGACGCAAGATGCTTACGCGCGCGCTCGAAAAAATTGTAAACTTTTGTTTAAAGATTTATGTATATATTTTTATTATCTTCCGTTGTAAATAAAAATTCTTGTATAACTCTGATTTTGTATATATATACATACATACATACATACATACATATATATATAAATTCCGTTGTGAGATATACTGTTGTCTCTCTGTGTCTATGATTCTGTGTTAATTTTATTTAAACCCTGTAAGCTAAATAACTACCCTTCGTTTTGAACATTCCGAGCTGGTTTAATTACCGACTTGGAGTGGTCAAAAGGGCATGGCATTAAAGTTGGTACCAGAGCTTTGGTTTGACAAAGCTTTGCTTATCGGGTTTAAAAACTCATTAGAGATATTGTAGCAATACTCTAGAATGAGTGGAAGTATCACCAGAATCACTTTAGAGAGAGCATATTTTGAAAATATAAATTATTTGAAATTTAATAAATCATTTTGAAAAGCGTAATTATTTTTGGTATATAATAAAGGTTTTCGATTATTTTATTGACGTCGAGATTGGACTATTTAGTGTGTATGGATTTATATACGCCTTATCAGCGTATATACGAAGTCCAATATATACTAGATGGATATTAAATCACCTTCTAGTCACTTGAAGATGGTTCTGTTGATGACTACAGCATCATCAGTAATAATTTTCGAGTTTCGAAAATAGGATGAATATATAGTTTTGATTTAAACGTCAAGAAATACTTGAAACTATTAGATAAATATTTGAAAATGTTTGGATAAAATTTTAATAATACATTTGATAAATTAATATGAACTGGAATAGATAAGCAAAATTTAAATAAATGGCATTTCCATTATTTGTAAAGTATGAATTGAAATTTGCAAATGAATTGCAATGAAATTGGGAATAATTTGAATTTTTTTGAATAATAATGTATTTTTGAAATATAATTCTACCTCTTCGTGTGTCATTGTGTTTTTGTTTCCCTTAACCTGTCGTCATCTTTTGCTTATCATTATCGATTCGAACCATTCATGCTTGAACTTTTTTTTTTGAAATTGTCCAATCTTGATCCCATTCAAAATCCATCTATGACTTGTCATAGCTTGTCGAGTTATATGAATGTAATTCTAGTAAATTAATAAGATTAGTTATTCAAAATACCCATTTTAAGAAAAATGGTTGCGTAGGATGATTTGCGGGTGTTAATAAATAAAGGATGTATGATGTATGAATGAATAAATATAAGAATGTTGAACTATTAAAATAAAAATAAAAAGTGTAATTTGAATAAAGATAAATTGTGGATTCAAATTAATTTAGTCATGACAAAGGATATCATTTTGACTAAAATTTGAGAATTTGATTCCAGAAAATTTGTTATTGATTTCTAAGCTTTCAAAAGGAAAAAACTAGAGGTATATACAAGTATTTTCGAAAATGTTTGAAGTAACTTTCTGAAATGTTTTCAAAAAGGAAAATACGAATGGAGAACCCACTCTTGTCACTAGGAAATAATTTCAATAATAATTTTACATCATTGGAATTTATTTTCAAGTCTCAAAAGTGGGGGAGACCACTTTGGTAGCTTTGTTCAAACGAAGTTGATTTGTGAAACATGATGTGATATGTAAATATGTATATTTTTGAATAATCAAAAGAAAAAAAATCGGAATTGAATCTCGAGTGTGAGTTGAACGATATCCATCCTATTTTATTAGGATAATATACTATGCATACCTTAAATGAGTATCTCAAAGAAAACTACTGAATATAAATTTCTAATGAATTGAGTAGAAGTTCAATTTTTTGACTTGTCGAATAAATTTGATTATTTTAAGAGATTGAATTTTGAGTTATAACTTTATAAGCTCAAAGGAATTTGATTGTAAATTTGAATAATTAATTCAATTTGGAGTATAATTGAAATTGAGATTTAAGTTTTGAACTTGATTGAAATTGAAAATGCAAACTCAAATATTGAGCTAATTTGAACCTTGGGTCCGACTAGGAATGTAAATGAATTGGATTTGAGGTTAAAGAGAGTTTAATCTCAAAATTGGAAACTAATATTAGTTAAGAAAAAATGTATTTTGGATAATGGATTTGGATTGGATTATTTTTGAAAGTAGAATTCATTATAAAACTATTTTATTTGAAATTATAGTATTATAATTTTTTATATCATTTAAATTATTTGGTTATAAGCCTATTTATCTTTGTTTTCAAACAAAATTTTAGAACTTACTTTTCCATAACCTATTTATTTATTTCAAACCATTTGCAAAACCTATATAATCATTTAACTTATTTTCCAAAGCTATCTATTTATTTAAATCTATTGTATACCAGGTTAGTTATTTTACAAAGCATATCTATTTATTTCAAACCCAATTTAAAAATCTATCAGTTTATTCAAGTTAATTTTACGTTAAGCTATTATTTTTCCAAAATTACTTTTATGTAGCTTAGTTATTTTGATAAACGTATATATTCGATCCGAACAAATTATGATTTGAAATGATTCAATGTAAAGTCTCAATTGAATATCGATAATTGTAATGTGAAATCCAAATTGAATATGAATGTTGATAACGAATCTAATTTGTAGATGTGGATTTAAAATTTGAAATTATTTTGAATACTCGGATTGTTTTGAAATTAATTTAGTTTGATATTGAAATTGGAAATTTTGAAGTCTTTGATTTTGACTATGAAGTTTTCGAACCTTATATGTATATGGGAGATGTATATAAAAATTATGATAAATTCGAAAATTATTGATTGGGAAGATAATGAACATAAGAGTGAATAAATGAATGTTAACTACCCAGGGTAATAAGATTTGAATTTGAGGTATACAATTTATTAAATGACTAGGAAAATAAACGATGGTAACTTGGTAAGTGATATGAAAATGAAACAAAGCGGAATTTTTTTTAAACTTGTTGATAAAATTATGAATTGAGTAAACCAATAAGGAATTGGATTGGGTAGGGAATTTGAAAATGAATGAACGAAATTAATAGAATGTAAAAGAAATGAACATCAATAATAATAAAGTTTGACGATTAAATGGAAAATGAGAATATTTATTTAATGTAAACCAACAGTAAGTGAATTCAATAAGAATGAACCGAGAAGAAAATGATTTGTATGACAATCTATTGATGTAAACGAATTTATTATGAATGACGAATGTGTAGAATGATAATGTTTGAAATAGTAAAATGTGTGTAATTGGAATGAGTGACGATAATATGGATTTTTAAAACAAAATGAAACAAGTTTGTATTTAAATGGACCATTTGCTTTTGTAAATAAATCTTATTTCATGTATACTGAAGTTTACATATCTTGCTTGATTATGCTTTATATATTGAGTTTTGTTATATATATATATATATATATATATATATATATATATATGATTCTCAGTATTTGTTAAGTGTTTTAGTAGGAAGCCATGGCGTGCACTTCGCATGAAAGCTCGCTTGTGCGCTAAATATTAAAAATTAAGCAACATGCTTATAAATGATAATATAAGGTACGCATCTTTGATTTAAAACTGTATTTGGGTTTTTTGTGTTGTGTTCCCCTGTTTAGGGATGCCTAGTTGTATAGATGACATGTATATTTTGGGTTTTTGTTGTTTTATGCACGAGAAAATTTTCTCAGTCGAACTGTCCAGAGGAGATGCCACCGGAGTTTTCCTTAAATTCGGGCGTTAGAAAAATTTTCAAGTCCTAAAATTCCATAACTTATTTTTGTTCTAATAAGTTTTAATAAAGAATAATTTGAATAGAAACGAGTATTCTAAAATATAATATCATCCTTTCGCTTGTTGACGCATTTAGTTTTCCATTGGCCTATCGTTACCTTTCGCTTATCATTCGATTTGTTCGTGCTTGGGTTATCCAATCCTATCTTTGAACCCTTCCTTGTGTCTGGCATCAACCAATTTATGGACAAGTTGAATTTTGAAAAGAAATATCTGAGAATGTGGTTCCAAAATTTTGAAATTGATTTCTAATATTTTAGAATTGATATTCCGGAAAATTTTGTTTGAAATGCATATGCAAATCAGAAGGGCATCGAAAGCGTGAAATATTTTCAAGTAAAACTGTTTCAAGAGATTCTGTGAATATTTTGAATAATGTGACCTTTCCAAACGAGATTTAAATATTTGAATTCGAAGTTAATAGAATCCTATATGTTGTGCAAACGATTTTGGAAGTGAAATTTGGGATGGAAAGTTATCAATTTTATGAAGCTCTTGAAAAAAATATTATCTCATGTGAAATTGTCAAAATCTTATTCCAATGATGTTTCGAAAATGATTTGAAATTTATTGGTATGAAAACCCGATATGGCTTATATGTTGAAATGTTTTATAAAAATGGTTTATGAACTATGGAAATTTCGACGACTAGAATTCCCGATTTTTTGAAATGTTTAGAAATAATAATAATATGATTTGAACTATTCATAAATTATTATTGTTACGAAATGATTTATAACTTCGGTGTATATGCTGTCCGAGTTTGGATGAAAACCAGGATATTTATTTCACGCTTTGTATTCGGTGTCCGAGTCTGGATGTTAGCTAGGAGATACTTAGCATTATATCGATACATGCGTAGGCCGAGTCTAGTGGACTTGTCACTAGGAGAAACCTCTCGACTTGAGACATAAATGTTTTAGTGAAAATAAGGCTCAGGTCCCTAAAAGTAAACTTAATTAGGCTCACATCCGGTCATAAACTTATTATAAAAGGGCTTGTTAAAGGGACTCCATTTTTTGTTAAAGGGGGGACAATTTTTCATTTTTTGATGAATTGTTAATGGGGGGGGGGGGGACAAAACAAGTTAGCCCCCCTTAACCATATAATTAAAAATTCCCGTACTATCCCTATAATCCTCTTATACCTGCTAATATACATACACGAAAACTCACACCAACATTACCCATATACATACAAATACATAACACATAAGCCCTCCTAACAGAGCAAAATTAATTAATACCTGCACATAATTATATAAATTTAAACACTTAATCATCAGACCACACTTGCATGAATTCAAACACTTAAGCATAAGCCAGACACTTATTAACACTTCTTAGTCTAATAAGATACATGAATAATTAACTCTGCAAATTGCAAAATAAATTTAGAAACAATATACAGTGACCTTCTATAATTCAACCAAAAAGGAAAATAAAAGGAAATAACAATCAGACGAAGATCCACCTCTTTCAACTCCCCTGAATAAAACAAAGTTCATATAATCTCAATATTCTAGTTTAAATCGTGTATTTATCACTCATATATACATATATATATATATGTATATATATATAAAATAAAAAACGATAATTACAATTGCATGCGCCTTCTATTTGGTGATGATATAAATATCGTAGATGATTCCTGCAGTCAAGTATCCAAAGACAATCAATGTTAAACATATCCAAAACTCAGCCTGGAATTATGACAAGTAATTAACAAATTAAATTATAGTTAATCACTGCATGTCTAATTAATTAAGGTTACGAGGGGCAGTTTAGTCCATGCTTCTTTTAAAATAAAAAAAACCAAACCCTCCCATAACAAATTTTGTTTAAGGTGGAGCCCCCTTAAAAATGTCCTCCCCTTAACCAAAAGTGGAGTCCCTTTAAGAATCCCCATTATAAATTAGGTCCCTATTTTTCTAAAGTAGCGAAAAAAATGAATAAAAAAAATATGAAAATTATTATTTAAATAAATTATGCATTCGACAAAAAAATCGCTTAAAAAAAACAGAAAACACGCAAAAAAACAACAACAAAAAAACAGCGAAAAATGCATAATGTTATGCAAGAATTCCAATTTCTTGCATATATATGTGCAAGTATTAAGAGAGTTGCATTCGTGTTTGATTTTTTTGCATATTTCAATGCAAGTATTGCATCATTCTTGCATAAAAATATGAAATATTTCATAACAGTGTAAATAAGTTCATTTTTATTTGTATTCAAGTGTGAAAGTAAATCCGAAACATGCACACATGTGTGCAACATACCTGCAGGCAAACCATTAGCATAATTCCCTTTATGCAATAATTGTATATATGCATGCAAGTATTGGCAATACTTGCATACATATACGCAACTTTTTTTTTCTTGGCGTGGATTTCTGCTATTATTTCCAGATTTTAGAATTTTTTTTTAATCACCACCGCATTTTTTTTGGAAGAAAATACAGGAGGCGTAACAAAATAAGTAGCAGGCGAAACCATGAATGTAGGATGCGGATCCTACAAAAAAGGAGGCGGGAATTCAAAAATAGGGGGCGGGTTTATATTATAAACTATGACTGTATGTGAGCCTAAATTTGAAACTTAATAGGGACCTGAAAAAAACGCACCCAATGTTTTATGTCATTTATCGTGAAATATTTGAAAATTTCAAAATGATTTTGGTTTTAAAAAAAATCCTGAAGCGAGTATAATTCGATATGAAAGAAAATGTTGTATTTCGAATGATTTGAATACAAAAACAAGATCTTAAGTCGAAAAATTTATTATATATGTTGATTTCATTTTACAATCTCTCCTTTTCGAGGACGAAAAGCTTTAGGAGGGTGGGGAGATTGTAACAAACTAGAATTTTTGGCATTTGAATTTTAGAGTTTAGTGTCAGAAATTTTGTTTACACTTGATATGTGATTTTAATTTGAAATATAATCAATTTTATTTTGGTTTTAAATCAACTTTGTAAGTATAAATTAAAATTTTCTTTTATATTCGATTTAAATATTTTGTTAAATTAAATATTAGTGGTATTTTAAACTAATTGAATTATATGTTTTGTGAAATTAAAAAAAAATTGATTTTTACATTTAACTTGATTTTGAGATGATTTTATAAGTGCGAATTTAAAATTGAATATTTGAATTTAAGTTGTCTTGTTAAATTTCCTGATAGTCGTATAATTTAACATTTCATTTGGATGCAAATAGCTCTATTTAATTTAAACGTTAGGTGTATTTATAAAATTATTGAAATATATTGTTTGAATTTTATTTAACTTGAGTATCTATTTTATTTTATTTTGATTTAGGTTTCAGTTTTAAAAATTAACTTAAGTCTTTTTTTGAAATAAACTTGTATTTGTTTACTAAGGGTAAATAATTAGTATATACTCTATTAAAATTTTGTTTAATAATAGTTTTGCCACTTGTGAGGTCACGGAACCCTTAAACATACACGTAGCAACGTTTATCAGAGGAATCAACGAGTGTACTCACCCCTTCCTTTTATTTTCCCGTCCCTTTTCATTTTGTTTATCAGCCGACCATATCAAACCTCTTCCCCAAAATTAATTTTTTTCCCAGATTTATTTTTTGCCCAAATCGTTCCTCTCTTCCATTTCTACGCTTCTGATAAATTGATCCATTGCTACCGCAAGATCGATGGACATGCCTCCTCAACAGTTTGTTGTCTCCTCCTACGCCTCCGCACCGAACATTCCACACCCTTTTGGCCTTCGAAACCTCGCAACCACCTTCTCCACTGCTCAAAGCATTCGTCGTTCTATTCAAAGTTGTTATCTCCGAGTCCTCCCTTATTTGTCGACAACCTTGCCGTATGACCCCTGCGCTATTAGCAATCACTCGAAAGTCGCGCCTAGTCATCGCCGCATCGTACTCCGCAACCAATAGTGGTTCCTCTGCTACACTGAAGCCATCGACCCCCAGGCCTCCTCGGGAAAAAAGCAACTTTTGTAGCATCGCACGTCATAGCTGATCCCTGCATCTACGCTTCTCTCGCTGCCGTTATAAGGTGAGTATTTTCTCACGATTACTTATTTAGTCAAGTATATCGACTCCAGTAGTTAAACTAAATGTAATAACCCATATTTTCAAAAGCAATTTAAAGTTTGTTTTAAGCTATTTTAAGGAATTTGTGAATATAAATTGGTTATATCTGCTAAATAAAATTTGAGAATAATTTTAAAATTAGTTTTTATATTTTATTTGACATTAAAAAAACTCAATAAAATTATTATATTGATTTATAAGCTTTGTTTTTTGAAAATTTTAAAAAATTGATTTTTAAAATCATCGCATAGCCCTTAAAAAGTGAAATTTTGCTAGGAAGCTCAGAATTCGACGAGACCAATTTTGTTGGATTCATAATGACAAATTATTACTGGGTTTCAAAATTTGCGCCGAACGAACTCAGTATGTGGCCATGCGAAGCAAAACCATTTGTTCAAAACCAGGCAGTCAGTTTACAAAAGAACATTGTTGAGACGACCTTGGAATTCGATTCCGTTTTTTTTCGGATTCATATCGTCAAATAATGGTTAAATCCAAAGGGCCAAAACTTTTGGAGTTAGTTGTGGGCGTACAAGAACAAAATATACGCTAAAATCGCATTTTTGAAGCTTATTTGAACATCTTTGAGAATTTTAACGGAAGGTCAAACGAACTCGGAATTCGACGAAACTTGATTCGTTGGATTCATGTTGACATATATTATCTCGTGTCCGAATTTCATGACAAATGCAAATCCTTTTCAGTTGGGCGATTTGGAGAGAAACGAGCATATAATCACTTTTTTCCATTCTTTCTTGACTTTCTTCCTCTTCCTCTTTTCTTTCTCCTTCTTCTTTAATGGCCTCCTCCCTTCCACAATGGCAACCGCCCTTCCCCACTAACCAGCCACCATCGGCCACCCTTCCTCCTCCTCCTCCTCCTCTCTCTCCTCCTCTTCTCTCTCCTTTTACCCTAAAACCCCAAGTTGCAACCCCTAGCCTCCATGGACCCCACACCGCCACCCCCTCCCAGTCGACCTGACCACCCCTTGCGCCGCCGTTAGGACACGCCCTCTGGCCATGGGCTCCGCCTCCTCCAAAATCCCCTCTTTTTCAAAAATTCTGTTTTGTAAATAATCCCCTCCTATTCTTTGCTCATTAACTTTCGATCCGTGCATTTTCGGTCGGGGCTCTACAAGACGAAAGTTGTAGATCTCGTTTTTCTGTACAAAATTGACATATCAAAATCGAATTTTGGAGTTCGAAGCAGCTCGAAAAACACATTTAAAGATCGCAGACCTGGAGCGAAGATTTGCGATTTCTGGCGAATTGGTGCATTTTTGGAAGAAAGTCCACTAAGCAAAAGTTGTCCGGAATGACGTTTTTGTGTTAGTGACAAAGTTTGGTAAAAATTGGAGGTCGTATGCAAATTGTAGAGCCCGAAAGGTGAATTCGAATGTGGAGAAATTCAAACGGCGAGTGCGCAGCAAGAAAATTCTACATAAGAAGTGTCGTAGTGTTTTTAGTTTATCTTATGGGTGAGAGCTCTAACTAAATTATTATTTAGTTGTATGAAAATTGAGAACACTTTAAATTGGTATATTAGAGTAGTAAATTAGTTATGCATTTTAAGTTGTAAGTTAGAAATTGCATCATGTAGTTATAGTATCCTTTTCGGAGTTCAACACACGAACTCTTCACAAATAATTTGCATTAGAAGCGTTGTGTGAATATGCGACACTCGCATTTCATACTCCGTGGATGGACACTTGTGGCACCTTAAATGACATTGGATAGTTGAGTATTTATTTATGTCTACGATGTGCGCATTGTATGCGAGTAATGATTCATTAATTAATTGTGTTGGTTGAAAACCACATACGGGTCTTTGAATGATATTTGACACACACATCTCCCTTGTGTGAAACTTCGGTTAATCGGTTGATTGACAGATTTATATGAGGATCAGTAAATCATTTGAAGCTTATATAAAAGTAAAATGCACACTAGTTGTCATTTTGGATGCAACTGTTGTTGGGTGTTTATGATGAATGCAATTCATATAAATTCATTTATATGGATATTGGCTGAGATTTTATTCCAATCCGAAATAAATATGAATATTTTTATAATGTAACATTCTGTGAAATTTAAAACTTGGTTTTGATGTCCGATTTTGGATGAGCACGAAAATATTGAAAAATATGAAGCCGAGTTAAGTATACGAATGCTATTTTAGCTCAATCAGATTTTATATCAGTTCTGTTTATTTTTTATAATGAACCTGAGAAGATTGAATTTTAAAAACTAACATTTTGAAAATATTGTCATTTTGAGATTACAAGAGTACAATAGATTCAATTTTAATTTAAATTGGTAATGGAAGTTGGAATCCTTTTTAACCAAATAAATAAACGTTTTGTAAAATACGTTTTTGAATGGAAATCGACGATATCTATTATATATATTTAAATGGCTTGAATAGAACACGTAACACAACGACCGTTTGCCAATTTCAACCATGAACTTCGAATTGACATAACGGGAGATCCGACCGTCGAATCCTCCTAAAACCGAAACCATTGGGTTCGTATCGAAAAGAGATTTCCAACGAATATATGAGATTTAAATATGAACGGTTAGATTTTAAAACATGTCCAAATGGATTTTGGAAAAGATTGCTATGGATGCAGTTAGGTGGCCGATATTGAAAATCGACTGTAAGGGCCTTAATAAAAGTATCAAAAACATAAATAAATTATTTGAAATCATAATGAATGATTTGGAAAGATTTTTGATGAAATATTCCACATTTTAAATGATAAAAGATATATTTATATGAATGAACTAGTTAATAACTAGAAAAATAATCCAATGGTTTTTAGAAATAATAAATTGGATAGTAAATGGTTTTTAACGTAACCGGGAATTCCAACGTATAAATCAGAATGGAAATTATCTTCGGTTATTTTCTACATTGGATTCCGTGACTATACGGATATCGTTGAAGAATTTGGAAGATATTGATATCGTTAGTCCAATACGATATTTGTTAGTTTCAAAATTTGGTATTGAATATAAGTCGACATGATTTCCATTTAAAATCTTATGTTTTATATCAAATTGGATTTGGGTTTGTTGTGAATGGTGTCTTCATTAATACCTCTCTTAAACCTAGTTAGGAATGGAATACATCTTTTAATTAAGGTTTGGAGAAAGTTTTCTAGATTATTTAATTAAATTGGAATTGAATGGAATTCGATTAATTATAATGGGGATGAGTTTCTATGAAAGAAGACGTTTACTATTTACGGAATTTAAAAGGGCTTTGCCATTATTCCACTTATAGTAATGGTTGGATATGGAAATTTATATCGATTATAAATTGTTTAGGTTTCTATGAAGATTCCATATTAATGGAAAAATGATTTTGGTTTTATTGTGAGCGGTTTTTTAAATGACATTTGTTCTTTAGCCCAATAAAGGAGAGATAAATTTCCTAAAGTTGAAAAATCATTAAGTAATGATTTTTGGGATTAAAAATGAACTAGTGTTTTAAAGAATCTTTACTTAGATTGAAACATAAAAAAGAGATAATTAAATTTATCAAACAAGAGAAATGATTGAGATGGAGTACCAACAGTTTTACTCCACACGATTGTTATCTTTAATAAGATTTGAAACGATAAATGGTGATTTAAATTACCGATAACACTACGGTGTTAAATATGGAGTACCACCAGTTTTACTTCATAGGATGAAAAGGTTGGGATTGAGAATATTAAAATAAATTACTGCTTCAGTAAGGCTCGATAATCCAAACTAGTTTGATAAACCTTAATTTGGTTTAAGTTGTGAAAAGTTAAAATGGAATATTTTGAAAATGATATCCAAAGGAAGATTAAACTATTAAGTTTAAAAGAATTTATCTTTAATAAAACTAATGGGAATATTTTCCAAAGATAATGAATATTTGAGTAAAAGGATATTCTGGTTTGGAATGAGATACATGTTATTTTTATATATCACATGGTTATAAGATGCACGAGTTATTCGAAATGATCGGGTTTAACCCATTCTGAATAACTATTATGACGACTAAAAGTCAAAGATATGAAGATGGTGGTTGAAGACCGAAGCTCTTCGCATCGAATGGATGATTACTGATGTCTTGATTGGGCTGATCCCCCAAGACAAGGTAATAAGTGGTGATCATCCAAACGTACTTGGAGATCGACCAGATATGCAAGGACCTCTCTCCCGTATTGGACACATCGGACGAGGAATAAGGTGCCTTCGATTCCGTTTAGACCTAGAACGGACTCGAAATGGATTATGTCTAACACTGTATTGTGTGTCATATCCGTTGATCACTTTTATATATATATATATACATATATCTGTTTGGTGACAGAGAATTTATTCTCTTGCTTAACACCCTTCTTTGAGACGTACAAGCATAGAGGTTATATATTGGCAAAAATTAATGGTATAGTGTAGATTGACAATGTGGCATGCTAAGATGCAAATGATCAAGGCTTTTGATGAAAAGTAGGGCCTTGTGGATGATGATCAAAGCACAACTCTAAGTAGCATAGCTTTGTGTAGATCGTTAATTCGCGAGACTTACACCCGTTTATGAGTCAAAAACGGGATAGTGACTGCAGGGAGTGCATGTGTTTCTTTCTAGCTAGTAGTGGTGTTATGGTATGGAGACCAGACATTTTTACTTATGTGTATGATGGATTGCGAGGTGCCTCAGATATAGAGGCGACTAAAAGGCTTGAGTGAAAGGTCCGATAAGACCGGGAAATGTATTGTTCAGGAATAACTAATCCACAAAAGTAAGTATGGACCGGCCCTGAAGATCCAAGTGTTACTAAGGGTGTGATCCTGAGGCATTTGCTAGAGTGTCTCGAATCGGTGAGGAGACATCCCTTGCCTCGACTCATAATTGGAATCCAATTTCCAATACGCGACTTTCGGTTTTAGGTGTAAATCTATATAGCGACATAATATATGGTAACTATGCCTTCTATTACTGATACATTTATATTTGAAGTTGTTTTGACACTATGCACATACAGTAATATCAAAATGATATGTTTTTAAAGCGTATCAAGCATGTTTGGCTATTATAAGGTAAAACTCTATCCTCTGACTTGTGTTGCATTGTGTGATGGGACCTGAGTCCTATAATAGCTTCATTTTTAAAAAAACATTGCGTTATTTTATTTCCAAACTTATATTCATGTGGAGTAAACCCATTACGGCGTGGTATCATGATTTTTTCCACTTTTAAAGTAAGTTTAATAACTGTTTTAAGTTCTCACATCAGTCCCATGACTGACCTGGAGCTTATTGTTTTCGCCTAAACTCCGGGTGCCCATATTTTCCATATGGGCAGCTAGTATTTTTTGTTTTGCAAATTTCTATTTAACAGGATCTTTGTTTACAGCTGGAGCCATATTCGGAAAGCTTTGTATCCGTGTATATCTTTCTGTTGTGTTAGTTGATGTATTTCCGCTATGCATTGTATTTATACATATTTATTTCCGCTGCTATGTATTTTATTCTCTGATAATTATATTTTTCCTCTGTGTAATTTTTATTCATACTCTGATATTCAAGTACTTGATGTAAATTGTTGTAATAGTAATGAAAAGTTCTGTCGTTCTGCGTTTCGATGTGTCATATTCTCACACAATCCGCATTTTTTCCGTCTCTTTGGAGATCGGGGGATTTCTGGTCGGGATAGGTGGTATCAGAGCTTTGGCTTACAAAGCTCGAGAACAAGAAACATTAAAGCCGAACAAAAGAATTCATTTGAGATGGAATTAGTAACATTCTATTTAAGAATACACATTAGAGATAGGATCAGTAGTATCCCGGAGTGAGAAACACATTAGAGATGGGGATAGTAATGCCCTATAATGAGATGAGAGTATTTATAAATAACGTATTTGTGATTATATATAATCTGATCTTAGAAAATATATTTTTGAGTATACAAAAGTAATATGTTTAGAAAGGTAAATAATCAATTGATTTTTTGTGTGATTGTTTGATTTCCTGTTTGATTACTTATGACGTCTAATTAAATAAATTAGATGAAACCTTCAGCAATTTTTGACATTGAATTTAAGAAACTACTTGTTATTTTATCTGATCAAGTTAAGTTAAACTGAATTGCAAGTTAAATTAGAATTGCATATACACATATATATGTTGAGCAGGTTAATGGCTTAGCGTTGAATAGAGAAATAAATTGCGTGACCGACAAACAGGTGCACCTTAATGAGTTGGTTGCGCAATTTTATTATTTATTATAACTACTGGGGATGATTTGAATGCGCTGTGATGGTTGTTCTATGTGAAATCAAACTTACACTGTAACACCCCATAATTTTGTTAACATTAAAGAGGACAAATTAAACAATAAATAATTTAATATTCATAGTTAAGGGAAACGGACTGTTCCATTGCGTTCGTCTCGAAATTCTTATCAAGATAGACATTTGGTTTGCGTAAAACGGACACTGTATAAAGAAGTTATGAGGGTTTTAAGTTTGTATACGCGTAGAAAGAACATATATACACATATGAGTCACGTATGAGTCAGATATGAGTCAGACCCTATCCAGAACAATTAAAAAATCAAAAATTCGTCAAGGTGGCAAATTTCCCGCTGTAGGGGTTCGACCCCCCTAGAGGGGTGTCGACACCGAGGTCGACCCCCCTTAAGGGGTGTCGACCTATGGGTCGACCCACCCGCAGAGGTGTTGACACCCCTAGGCTGATGTGGCACTCGGTTTCAGGGGGGCTGGCAGCTATATATATGGGTCAAATTCTCCTATTTTCTTCATTGGAAATCATGGGAGCCAAATGTTGCCGGTGTGCGAACAGAGACAAATCCGTTTCTTCAAACAACTATCAGTTTTGCAAATCAAATCTAGAGATTCAAGATCCATTCTTCTTATATTTTCTAATCCTAACACAGTTAGTTTCTAGTTACTTTTAGATTTGAATATTTAAAAGTAAATTGTGAAAGACTATGATTTGGATATGTTGTAAACTATGAATCTATGCTATTGTTAAATCTTATATTATGTCATGATAGATCTATTTCTCTAGAGCCAATGCAATTGTGGTTATTCTATTATGTCGCCTTTATAGATCTTGAATTGTAACTATATTGTGGTTAATTTAAATCTGTTAATTTGGACAGTTACAATGTTGGTAAGATCCAATTCTTTATGTAAATCATCTTTCACTTATCATATTGTGGTCAATTTAGATATGTTGTAAATTGGACATGTGAATCCATATTTAGATCTAAACATGTTACAATGTCATCCTAATTATGTTAGATCTGTTTTTTAGCACATTATAATTATGTTGGATCTAAATAGTTGGACACCTAAATGGTCAATTAAGATCTCATTATGCTCACTATGACATCATAGTTATGTAGAACTTGTAGTTGCCACAAGTTCATCAGTTTTATGCTCATATGTTCACCTTATCACCATGCTAGTTTATGTTTATGCCAAGTTATGTTAAAATGATCACTTTGGTTGTATTCCCATTATTTTCCCTGTTGTCGTTTATACTAGGCTATTGTCTAGCCTGGGCAAGCCGTCAATTTATGAGTGCGCTAGTTAGGGAACGGGGGAGAAAGGGTTAATATTAGCATAATTTGAATATGAACATTTTTGAATATATAATTCGAATTACTGGGTAGAGTGGGCATTAACACTTATAAAGGGAAGTGTTTAATTAATTGATTAACTAATTAATAATGGAATGTCTAGTAATTACAATTAGGAATTGTAATTGTACTTATGACACGAGGTTAGGTTGCATTAGTGGTGGAAGTCTGCCCGGACCCGACCGGCATATCCAGCCGCCACTAATGTTGAACCTAATGTGTAAGGTCTGAGTACGCAAATATGAATCTGGCTATGACACGAGGTTAGGCCCAACTGTGGAATAAGCCTGCCCGGACCCGACCGGCATATCCAACATTCACACATTGTAGGCCTAATGTGGGAGGTCTAGCCTATTATAAACCATAAGTGGACATGGTAATGAATTGGACTACTTAACCAAATCTAATCCATAGGGATTGTATGATTATGAACTAAAGTTAGGGTTAAGTATATTGATTGGATATGGATGGGTTAAGCAAATATGGAGGGGGTGGGTAATATTTACACATAGGCACACAAACTTAACCCGATAAGATTTTGTAATTTAAGACACCTTGTGGTACACATAACCTGAGGAAAATATAAAAGTTATGTAATTAAAGACACCTTTTAGGGTAAGCATAACTGAATAGGGTTATGTAATTAAAGACACCTAGTGGTATACATAGCCAGTTAAAAACCTAGTAGGGGATACAAGACAAAGGGGAGAACTTGTATCATATTGTGTGGGATCCATTTCAGTCAGTAACCCGGAGTAAGTATCAAATAAAATACTCTGTACTAAGCGGAGAGGGGACACGCTTACTGACTGATTGTAAGAGATCCAAACGTGGAGGACGGTGTGGGCAACGCAAACTGACCGGGCCATATGCGTGCATGAGCCGGGCAGTAGGGGATAAGACGACCGTGACACTAGTAGATATGGGGTTGTGCATATCAGTGAGGGGTTGTTACTATAGGATGTGATACATCCTACTGTGGGGCCGGCACAGAGTATCAACGGAGTAGGGAGCCGATCGATTACGGTAGTGTTTATGGTACATTTGGACGTATGCCCTAAGTCTACCACCTTATAGTAGAAGGGATCATCTCATTCTGGTTGTACTAGTAATAGTGCATAGTAATCATTAAAGAAGCGTATACACCTTATTCCGTCGACCTTGTCACATCTGCCATTTATGTAGTGATCTCTCTTATCCACTTTATATGCCTGTCATGTTACTTTTATTTATTTACTTGCTAAAAGTCACTAGACTCGCCAGACTTTATGTCTGACCCTCTTGTTTCCTCTTTTTTATTCCGTTTCCCCCCAGGTTCTCAGGGAGGAAACACTCATGCTTAGTCAGGACTCAGATATCATTTTGCTAGAGCTGCTTTCGAAGTATGGCTCAAGTTTTTATCTCTATTATGGCTTTGTATCTTTTATTTGGAAAATTATGTTTTTTTAAGTATTTATGTACTCTGATGTCAAAGGACAGGGACTTCTAGAGGGCAAGTGCATTCTCTCGCGATCAATGCTCCTGATAGAGATAGAAAAATTTCCGTGGAAGGTTTAATTTCTCTTTCAAACCATCCTATTAGAACACTTTTTGATTCTGGCGCTTCACATTCATTTATATCAAGTTCTATAGTTGAATCTCTGCACTTAATTACTAGTATGGTAGTGGATCCCGTAGTTGTTTCAAACACCGTTGGTGGTTCAGCTCATTTATCTATGATTTGTCGAGGTTTGAAAATATCTTTGTTAGGCATCGAGTTTTACTACGATGCGTATGTGCTTTGGTTTAGGGGTTATGGGTTGATTCTAGGAATGGATTGGCCTACCACTTATGGTGCCATTCTAGATTGTGAGAAGAGGGTTGTTAGGCTTCTACTTGTCATGGGAGGACCCTCGAGATTTCTTGTGACCCTCAAGGGTCTGTTATGCTTAGCTTCCTAGAGTCTCTTGATGCATCTATAGATGATTTGCAATCTGTTCCAGTAGTCCGATATTATTTTGATGTTTTTGATAAGGTTCGGGGTTTACCTCCGAAGCGCAAGATCGACTTTCGTATATATTTGGTGGACAATGCAAATCCAGTTGCATTACCAGTGTGCCATATGGCTCCGAGGGAAAGGAAGGAGTTGAGTAAGAAAGTAGGGGAGTTGCTTGAGAAAGGGTTTATCAGATGAAGCATATCTGAATGGGGTGCTCTAGTAGTATTCGCAACTAAGGCGGATGGTTCGCTTCGTTTGTGTGTTAACTATAGGGAGTTGAATAAACTCACCAAGAAGAATAGGCACCCTCTCCCGTGGATTGATGATTTATTTGATCAACTTGTTGGTGCCTCGGTATTTTCTCATTTAGACTTGGCCACGGGGTTCCATTAGTTGAGGGTGGCCGAGGACAACATAGATAAGACTGCTTTTAGAACTCCGGACGGTTTCTTTGAACGGCTAGTGATGCCTTTTGGGCTGACGAATGCACCCGCCTATTTTGTCGATTTGATGATTAGGGTGTTTCGGGAGTTCCTAAATAAATTTGTTGTAGTCTTTGTTGATGATATTTTGATCTTCTCCAAAAGCGAAGAAGAGCATGCCCAACATTTGAGACAAGTTTTGAAAACTCTCTGTGACCATCGGCTTAAGGCAAAGTTCTACAAATGCCATTTTTGGAGAAAAGAGGTAAGATTCTTAAGGCATGTGGTATCCAAAGAAGGGATAGTCATAGATCCTGCCAAGGTGGTTGTGGTGCAAGATTAAAAGATTCCTAAAAATGTAACAGATGTGAGAAGCTTTCTTGGGTTAGAAAGTTACTATAAGAAGTTCATTAAGGACTTCGCAAAGGTATCAGCCTCACTCACCAGGCTGACGAAGATGAACTTGTCATTCTCATGGGATATAGACTGTGACGTTGCTTTCCAACGACTGAAAAGGGCTCTGACAACAGCCCCAGTCTTGACCTTGCCTAACGGGAGTAAGGTGTTTACCGTTTACACTGATGCGTGTGGTACAGGGCTTGGTGCGGTTCTAATGCAAGAAGGGAAAGTAGTGTGTTATGGGGGTAGACAGTTGAGAGTTCATGAAAAGAACTACCCCACCCATGATCTAGAGCTAGCTTCCATAGTATCCACACTAAAAACGTGGCGTCATTATTTACTTGGAGAGAAGTTCGAGTTATACACCGATCATAAATCTCTCAAGTATCTGTTCTCGCAGAAAGACCTCAATTTAAGGCAACAACGGTGGATGAAGTTTCAAGCTTCTTACGATTTTTAGATTGCTTATACCCCTGACAAGGGTAACATGGGGGCAGATGCACTAAGTAGGCAGAGGATGGTCTTGAGTCCTCTGTTTGTGGAGAGGAAGAGCTTGGAGTTCATATCAGCTTTTGATTTTAGACCCTCCATCAAGATTTTGCCTGATTTGTTTGCATCCTTAGAGATACGACCAACTCTTATGGATCAAATAGGAGATTCGCAACAAGGTGACCCACAGATTTTAGACATCATGGGAAGGCTCAGAAGAGGGGAGACTTATAGTCACCTCAATAGATATGCAATAGATGAAAAGGGGTAGTAGCATCGAGATGGAAGGCTTTGTGTTCCTCAAACTAGAAGTTTGATAAAGGCCGTCCTAGAAGAAGCCCACATTCTAGGATGACCATTCATCCAGGCGGCGATAAGATGTATAGACACATGAAGAGGGTTTTCTTTTGGACTGGGATGAAGAAAGATGTGGCCGAATTTGTTTCTCAATGCTTAGTTTGCCAACAAGTTAAAGTTGAGCAAAAGAAGTCCGGGGGATTACTTCATCCTTTGGAGGTTCCTCAGTGGAAATGGGAAAGCGTCTCTATGGATTTCATAAATGGTTTGTCTAGACCGAAGAAAGGCAACCCCAGTATCCGGGTTGTGTAGATAGACTTACTAAGAGCGCTCACTTTATTCCGGTTATGAATAAGAGGACGACATCATGCTTGGCAGCAATTTATGTTCGTGAGATAGTTCGTCTTCATGGAGTACCTTCCAGCATCGTAAGCGATCATGACCCCATCTTTACCAGCGAATTTTGGAGGAGCTTGTAAGAAGCATTAGGTACACAGTTGTGTTTGATCATCGCTTATCATCCTCAAACCAATGGACAGACAGAGAGGGTGAACAGGATTCTTGAAGATCTTTTGAGGCTGTGTTTCCTAGACTTTAAAGGAACGTGGGAAGAGCATCTTCCTTTAGTAGAGTTTGCCTACAACAACGGCTATCAGACCAGCATCGTTGTGGCTCCCTACGAAGCATTGTATGGACAACCTTGTAGATCACCAACTTGTTGGTGGGAATCTACAGAAAGATTATTACTTAGGCTATATATGGTTAGAGAAACGTCCGAAAAGATTGACCTCATTCGAGGAAGGATGAAGACAGCTCAAGATAGACAGAAGTCCTTGCAGGCAAGAGAAGGGCTGACATCGAATTTGAAGTGGGAGACTTAATTTTTATCAAAGTATCACCTTTGAGGAATGTGGTACGCTTCGGATCAGTAGGGAAGTTGGCACCTAGGTTTGTGGGACCATTTCCCATAACCGAAAGGATTGGCCAAATGGCCTATAGAGTAAAGCTCCCAGAAAATTTATCCAGTGTTCATGATGTTTTCCATGTTTCCCATCTGCGGAAGTGCCTCCATGACACCGCAGTAATTGTTGAGCTGAGTGTTCTGGCAGAAGTCGAAGTGGAATGGGAGGCGACAGTCAGGCGAGTTCCTACCCATATTCTACGATCAGAAGTTAAGAAGCTACGTAATAAAGAGATCAAGTTGCTAAAGGTTCAATGGGGAGATAAACTAGAAGATGCGACTTGGGAGAGCGAAGACAAGATTCGTGCTTCGTACCCTTTCCTTTCCGAGGGTATGTTCTTAACTCCTTTTTCAAAAAAAATTATTAGTACTTGTTTCTATCACTTGAGTATATCTTTTCCATAGTATTTTTCCTATGGATGTAAACATGTGTTTGAGACATGTTATGTTTGATGGATGCAAGTGTTTGCTAGTGGGAGCCTGTGAACGCATATACACACACATATTAGGTACTAGATCGGCTCAATCACTCTCATACTGCGTATGGACGTGTGTGCATTTTCTTTTCTTATATGGATGGAAATGGATGAGTTAGCATATGGATGTTGCACTTGGACGAATGAGTGTGCACGCATATGGAGCTTACATGTGATAATAGGATTATTTGCATACATATTGTGTTCATGGCACTAACATACATTACATTAAGGAGGTCAACTGAATCAGTAGACCGCCTGATCTTCGCATTAGTATTGGGACATAAACACACACCTTTGCATATATTCATGTAAGCATTAGAAATCCTTAAGGACAATGGATGCTAGTGATGGATGGATGAGTAGATGGATGATGGATGGTAGGATATGCATTCTTCTCAACTTGGAGATTTCGGGGACGAAATCCTTTAAGAAGGGGGAATGTAACACCCCACAATTTTGTTAACATTAAAGAGGATAAATTATATAATAGTTAATTTAATATTCAGAATTAAGGGAAATGGACTGCGCCATTGCGTCCACTTCAAAATTCTGGTCAAGATAGACATTTGGTTTGCATAAAACGGACACCGTATGAAGAAGTTATGAGGGATTTAAGTTTGTATACATGTAGAAAGAACATATATACACATATGAGTCGCGTATGAGTCAGACCTTCAAAAATCAAAAATTCGTCAAGGCGACAAATTTCTTGCTCTAGGGGGTCGACCCCCTAGAGGGGTGTCGACACCGGGTTCGACCCCCTTTAAGGGGTGTCAACCTATGAGTCGACCTACCTACAGGGGTGTCGAAACCCCTAAGGCTAATGTGACACTCGGTTTCAGGGGGCCTGGCAGCTATATATATGTGTGTCCAATTCTCCTATTTTCTTCATTGAAAATCATGGGAGCCAAATGTTGCCGGTGTGCGAACTGAGACGAATCCGTTTCTTCGAACAACTCTCAGTTTTGCAAATCAAATCTAGAGATTCAAGATCCATTCTTCTTATATTTTCTAATCCTAACGCAGTGAGTTTCTGGTTACTTTTAGATATGAATATTTAAAAGTAAATTGTGAAAGACTATGATTTGGATATGTTGTAAACTATGAATCTATGCTCTTGTTAAATCTTATATTATGTAATGATAGATCTATTTCTCGAGATCCAATGCAATTGTGGTTATTCTATTATGTCGCCTTTGTGGATCTTGAATTGTAACTATATTGTGGTCAATGTAAATATGTTAATTTGGACAATTACAATGTTGGTTAGATCCAATTCTTATGTAAATCACCTTTCACCTATCATATTGTGGTCAATTTAGATATGTTGAAAATTGGACATGTGAATCCATATTTAGATCTAAACATGTTACTATGTCATCCTAATTATGTTAGATCTGTTTTTGTGACCACATTATAATTATGTTGGATCTAAATAGTTGGACACCTAAATGACCAATTAAGATCTCATTATACTCACTATGACATCATAGTTATGTAGAACTAGTAATTGCCACAAGTTCATCAGTTTTATGCTCATATGTCCACCTTATCACCATGCTAGTTTATGTTTATGCCAAGTTATGTTAAAATGATCACTTTGGTTATATTCCCATTATTTTCCTTATTGTCGTTTATGACTAGGCTATTGTCTAGCCTAGGTATGCCATCAATTTATGAGTGCGCTAGTTAGGGAACGGGGGATAAAGGGTTAATATTGGCATAATTTGAATATGAACATTTTTCGACAAATAATTCGAATTATTGGGTAGAGTGGGCATTAACACCTATAAAGGGAAAGGTTTAATTAATTGATAATTAATGGATTAATTAGTTAATAATGGAATGTCTAGTAATTACAATTAGGAATTGTAATTGTACTTATGACACAAGGTTAGGTTGCATTAGTGGTGGAAGTCTGCCCGGACCCGACCGGCATATCCAGTAGCCACTAATGTTGAACTTAATGTGGGAGGTTTAAGTACGCGAATAAGAATCAGACTATGACACGAGGTTAGGCCCAACTGTGGAATAAGTCTGTCCAAACCCGACCGGCATAGGATGACTACGCCATAGGATGACTACGCCGCATGACATACTAATTAAGATGGCATAGCATATCATATTCCATATAAGCATTTGGTGCTTATATGACGAGGTTTGGATTACCATATGAGCAAGATGATTGTATGGCGATGACTGAATTACAGGTTGTACTGAGGACTGAGTATGGACTTAATAACTTATAACAGTAAATCGCAAGATTCAATAACAAACCTTGCATAGGTCTTAAGATGACAAAAAAATACACGCGTCACGTCTCTCTTGTTTTAGTTTCGGTGCGTGGGTATGGGGGCCAGGGTATATAAATTATATCGGGTATGCACAATTGATTTGTATGCGATATATATGATTTATTGGGTTCCAAATACAGCCCAATAAATTTTCAAACCCTCCCCGTACAAAGAAGGTTATGGCGAATTTTTTCAGAAATTTGAGGTTTTAGCCAAATTTCTGGGAAATTTGAAAGTTGAGTTGGTTATTTAAACAACTTTCAGCTCCATTGTTTATCGGGGATGAAATTTTTTTTAAGTGGGGGAGATTTTAACAACCCGTGTTTTTAGAACCAAATTAAAGTTTTTTTAAGCTATTTTAAGGAATTTGTGAGTATAAATTGGTTAATTTTGCTGAATAAAATTTGAGAATAATTTTAAAATTTGTTTTTATATTTTATTTGACTTAAAACAAACTCAGTAAAATTATTAAATTTATTTATAAGCTTTGTTTTTTGAAAATTTTGAAATTTTGACTTTTAAAATCATCGCATTGCCCTTAAAAAGTGAGATTTTTCTAGGAAGCTCAAAATTCAACGAGACCAATTTTGTTGGATTCATAATGACAAATTATTGTCGGGTTTCAAAATTCTCTACAAACGGACCCAGTATGTGGCCGTGCGAAGCAAAATCATTTATTAAAAAAGTGGCAGTCAGTTTACAAAGGAACATTGTAGTGACGACCTCGGAATTCGATTCCGTTTTTTTTGGATTTGTATCTTCAAACAATGGTTAAATCCAAAAGGCCATAATTTTTGGAGTTAGCGTGTGGGCATGCAAGAAGAAAATGTACGCTAAAATCGAATTTTTGAAGCTTATTTGAGCATCTTTGAGAATTTTAACGGAAGACAAACGAACTTAGGATTCAACAAAACTTGATTCTTTAGATTTATCTCATGTTCGAATTTCATGTTAAATGGAGATCGTTTGCAGTCGGGCATTTCAGTGAGAAACAAGCATATAATCACTTTTATTCCATTGTTTCTTCACTTTCTTCATCTTCCTGTTTTCTTCCTCCTTCTTTAATGGCCTCCTCCCTTTCACAATGGCAGCCACCCCTCCCCGCTGACTAGCCACCATCGGCCACCCCTCCTCCACCTCCTTCTTCTCCTCTCTCTCTCTCCTCGTCTTCTCTCTCCCCTCTTTCTCTAAAAATCCTAAAACCCCAAATTGAAAACCCTAGCCTCCATGGACCCCACGCCACCGCCACCACCCTCCCCGCCAACCTGATCACCGCCTACGCCACTGTCAGGTCATCCCCTCTAGCCGTGGGCCCCACCTCCAAAATACCCTCTTTTTCAGAAATTCTGTTTTGCAAATAGGCCCCTCCTCTTCTTTCCTCAATAACTTTCGATCCATGCATTTCTGGCCGAGGCTCTACAACACGAAAGTTGTAGATCTCGTTTTCCTCTATAAATTTGACATATCAAAAACGAATTTTGGAGTTTGGAGCAGCTCGGAATATGATTTAAATATCACAGACCTAGAGTGAAGATTTGCGATTTCTAGCGAATTGGTGCATTTTTAGAAAAAAGTCCACTAGGTAAAAGTTGTCCGTAATGATGTTTTGTTCTGGTGACAAAGTTTGGTAAAAATTGGAGGTTGTATGCAAATTCTAAAGCCAGAAAGGTGAATTCGAGTGCGGAGAATGACAAACGGCGAGTTCGCGGCAAGAAAATTCTACATAAGAAGTGTCGCAGTGTTTGGTTTAGCTTATGAGTGAGAGCTCTAACTAAATTATTATTTAGTTGTTCGAAAAGCGAAACACTTTAAATTGGTATATTAGAGTAGTAAATTAGTTATGCATTTTAAGTTGCAAGTTAGAAATTGCATCATGTAGTTATAATATCCTTTTTGGAGTTCAACACAAGAACTCTTCACAAGTCATTTGCATTAGAAGCGTTGTGTGAATATGTGACACTCGCATTTCATACTCCGTGGATGGACATTCGTGGCGCCTGGATAGTTGAGTATTTATTTATTTACGTCTACGATGTGTGCATTGTATGCGAGTAATAATTCATTAATTAATTGTGTTGGTTGAAAACCCCACATGGGTCATTGAATAATATTTGACTCACACATCTCCCTTGTGTGAAATTTCGGTTAATCGGTTGGTTAACGGATTTATATGAGCGTCAGTAAATCATTTGTAGCTTATATAAAAGTAAAACGCACATTGGATGTCATTTTGGATGCAACTGTTGTTGGGTGTTTATGATGAATGCAATTCATATAAATTCATTTATATGGATATTGGCTGAGATTTTATTTCAATCCGGAATAAACATGAATATTTTTATAATGTAATATTCAGTGAAATTTAAAACTTGGTTTTGATGTCCGATTTTGGATGGACACGAAAATATTGGAAAATATGAAGCCGAGTTAAGTATACGAATGCTATTTTAGCTCGATCAGATTTTATATCAATTATGTTTATTTTTATAATGAAAACTGCGAAGACTGAATTTCAAAAACTAACATTTCGAAAATATTATCATTTTGAGATTATAAGAATACAAGAGATTCAATTTTAATTTAAACTGGTAATGGAAGTTGGAATCCTTTTTAAACGAATAAATAAATGTTTTATAAAATACGGTTTTGAATGAAAATCGATGATATATATTGTTCATATTTAAATGGCTTGACTAGAATGCGTCGCACAGCGACTGTTCTCGAATTTCAACCATGAACTTTGAATTGACATAACGGGAGATCCGATTATCAAACTCTCCTTAAACTAGAACCGTTGGGTTCTTATCGAAAAGGGCTTCCAACAAATATACGAGATTTAAATTTGAATGGTTAGATTTTAAAATGTGTTCAAATCAGTTTTGGAAAAGGTCGCTATGGATGCAGTTCGGTAGCCGATATTGGAAATCAACTGTAAGGGCCTTAATAAAAGTATCAAAAATATAAATAAATTATTTAAAATCATAATTAATGATTTGGAAAGATTTCGGATGAAATATTCCGCGTTTTGAAAGATAAAAGATATTTTTATTCGAATGAACTAGTTAATAACTAGAATAATAAACTAATTATTTTTAGAAATAATAAATTGGGTAGTAAATGGTTTTTAACGCAACCGGAAATTCCAACGTATAAATTGGAATGGAATGAATGAATATTTTCTTCGATTATTTTCTATACCGGATTCCGTGACTATACGGATATTGTTGAACAATTTGGAAGATATTGATATCGTTATTCCAATACGATATTTGTTGGTTTCATAATTTGGTAGTGAATATAAGTCGACATGATTTCCATTTAAAATCTTATGTTTAATATCAAATTGAATTTGGGTTGTTGTGAATGGTATCTTCATTAATACTGCTCTCAAACCCAGTTATGAATGGAATAAATCTTTTATTTAGGTTTGGACAAAGTTTTCTAGATTATTTAATTAAATTGGAATTGAATGGAATTCGATTAATAATAATCAAGATGAGTTTCTATGAAGGAAGGCATTTACTATTTATGGAATTTAAAAGGGCCTTGCCATTATTCCACTTATAGTGTTGGCCGGATATGGAATTTATGTTGATTGTAAATTGTTCAGGTTTCTGTGAAGATTCCATATTAATGGAAAAATGATTTTGGGTTTATTGCGAACGGTGTTTTAAATGACATTTTTTTCTTTAACCCAAGTATAGGCGAGATGAATTTCCTAAAGTTGAAAAATCATTAAGTAATGATTTTTGGGATTAAAACTGAATAAGAGTTTTAATGAATCTTTAATTAGATTGAAACATAAAAAGAGATAATTAAATTTATCAAACAAGAGAAATGATCGAGATGGAGTACCAACGGTTTTACTCCACATGATAGTTAAATCTTTAATTAGATTTGAAATGATAAATGGTAATTTAAATTACCGATAACACTACGGGTGTTAAATATGGAGTACCACAAGTTTTGCTTCATAGGATGAATAGGTTGGGACTGGGAATATTAAAACAAAATGACTACTTCGGTAAGGCTCGATAATCCCGACTAGTTTGATAAACCTTATTTTGGTTTAGGTTGTGAAAAGATAAATTGGAATATTTGGAAAATGATATCCAAAGGAAGATTAAACTATAAGTTTAAAAGAATTTTTCTTTGATAAAATCAATGGGAATCTTTCCCAGAAATAATGAATATTTGAATAAAAGAATATTCTGGATTGGAATGAGATGTGTGTTATTTTTATATATCACACTGTTATAAGAAGCGCGAGTTATTCGAAAATACCGAGTTTAACCCATTTTGAAAATACGACGACTAAAAGTAAAAAATATGAAGATGGTGGTTGAAGGCAGAAGATCTTCACATCGAATAGATGATTACTGATGTCTTGATTGCACTGATCCCTCGAGACAAGCGAATAAGTTGTGATCATCCAAACGTACTTGGAGATCGACCGGATATGCGAGGACTCACTCCTGTATTGGACATATGGGACGAGGAATAAGGTGCCTAAGGTTTCGTTCAGACCCAGAACGGATTTGTAAATGGATTATGTCTAACAATGTATTATGTGCTATGTTCGTTGATCTCTTCTAAATATATATCTGTTTGGTGGCGGTGAATTTATTCTCTTGCTTAACACCCTTCTCTAAGACGTACGAGCTTAGAGGTTATGTATTGGAAGAAATTAATGGTATAGTGTGGATTAACAATGTGGCATGCTAAGATGCAAATGATCAAGGCTTTTATTGAAAAGCAGGGCCTTGTGGATGATGATCAAAGCACAAGTCTAAGTAGCATAGTTTTTTGTAGAGCGTTAATTCGCGAGCCTCACACCCTGGTATGAGTCAAAAACGGGATATTGACTGCAGGGAGTGCATGCGTTTCTTTCTAGTTAGAAGTGGTGTCATGGTATGGAGCCTAGACATTTTTACTTATGTGGATGATGGATTGCGAGGCACCTCAGATATAGAGCCGAATAAGAGGCTCAATTGATTGGAAACGTATTGTTTAGGAATAACTAATCCAAAAAAGTAAGTGTGGACCGGCCATGAAGATCCAAGGGTAACTAAGGGTGTGATCCTAAGGCATTTGCTAGAGTGTCTCAAATCGGTGAGGACACATCCCTTGCCTCGACTCATACATGGAATCCAATTTCCAATATGCGACTGTCGGTTTTAGGTGTAAACCTATATGGAGACATAATATATGGTACCTATGTCGTCTATGATTGATACATTTATATTTGAAGTTGTTTTGACACTATGCACTTACAGTAATATCAAAATGATTTGTTTTTAAAGCGTATCAAGCATGTTTGGCTATTATAAGATAAAACTCTATCCTCTGGTTTGTGTTGCATTGTGTGATTGGACCTGAGTCTTATAATAGCTTCATTTTTGATAAACATTGCGTTGTTTTATTTCTAAACCGATATTCATGTGGAGTAAACAAGTTCTGTGTCATATGGCGTGGTCCCGTGTTTTTTTCCACTTTTAAAGTAAGTTTAATAACTGTTTTAAGTTCTCACACCAGTCCCATGATTGACATGGAGTTTATTGTTTTCGCCAAAACTCTGGGTGCTCATATTTTCCACACGGGCAGCTAGTAGTTTTGGTTTTGCAGATTTCTATTTAATAGGATCTTGGTTTACAGCTGGAGTAATATTCGGAAAGCTTTGTATCTGCATATTTTTTTTCAGTTGTATTAGTTGATGTATTTCTGCTATGCATTGTATTTATACATTTTTATTTCTGCTGCTATGTATTTTATTCTCTGATAACTGTATTTTTCCGTTGCGTAATATTTTTTCGTACTCTAATACTTTGCTGTAAGTTGTTTTAATAGCAATGAAAAGTTCTATCGTTCTGTGTTCCAATGCGCTGTGTTCTCACGCAATCCACATTTTTTCCATCTCTTCGAATATCAGGGATTTCGGGTTGTGATACTACATAGGATAGAATATTTTGGTTGATTTTTATATGTTGCTTGGTTGAGTTACTTGACTACATGTGTGCTGATTTTGGGTTATATACGTATTTGCCTTGCTGATTACATCTGAAAGGTAGAATCTATAGTAACTTGAACCTGTTTGTAATATTTTTGTGTCAAGTAGTTGTGAAGCTCATTCCCTCATTAAAGAAATAGAATCAAAATGATAAAATAAAAATGACCATTAAGTGGCTCACTGTGCTGCTATGCATTCATTTGTGCTACAGTCCAAACTTGAGGCTTGTTACATGTTGTGTATGCGGTACACTGTCCTTGAGCATGCATCATTTGGTTTTACCTTGTACTTAATATATGTTTGCTACATGTATAGATTTGGGTATGCTTCTATGTTCACATATACACAAATCACATGACCTGGAGTGCTTGAAAAACATGCATACTGTTCGGGTTCCATTTAGTTGTAACTATATGTATATATTGATATTAATGTGGAGTCATGAAGACACTCCAACATTCAACATATATTTGTCTTACAATGCTGTACAGACCTTCCTTTTTTTGTCTTTCTCATTTTGCCGAGCTGGAAGTGTTATACACACACACATAGACACACACACACACACACACACACACACACACACTTCTCTTGTCATTTGCATCTCACCTGGCTTGGTTTGTTATATTTGTTTGTTTGGCTGAGTTGCCTGCGCAATCCATGCCCTTCATTTTTCTATATCCAACGTGATTTCTTAATACTAAACTGAATCGTAAGACGACATTAATTGAACATGTATATGTATACATTTGGAACTAGGCCACCAATTAAACCCACTGTACACGAGAGGTATCGTGTTGCTGTTGCATGGACTTTTCCTCACATATGTAAATTGTTATAAATTGGCCTATCCATATTGAAATTGATCATATTTGTATTGCCTTGTCACCTGCTATGCCTTGTTGCCAGTTGTGGTGGTATGAAGGATTTATATATTTTATGCATATATTTGATATTGTGATTGACTATTATATTCAGTTTGTATTGGAGTTAATTTACGTAAACTGTGATTAATCCTGACTCGAGTGTTTTGTGTTTTTGCATGGAACGCTCAGGTCAGGCCCTAAGTGTTTCAGATTTAAAGATTTTAGCTCACAAAACTGGAGAGGAACGTGAAGACGCAAGTCGCTTACGCGCGCGCTCGATAAAACAGTAAACTTTTGTTTAAAGATTTATGTATATATTTTTATTATCTTCCGCTGTAAATAAAAATTCTTGTATAACTCTGATTTTTGTGTGTGTGTGTGTGTGTATAATTCCGTTGTGAGATATGTTGTCTCTCTGTATCTGTGATTCTCTGTTAATATTATTTAAACCCTGTAAGCTAAATAATTGCCCGTCGTTTTGAACATTCTGAGCTGGTTTAATTACCGACTTGGAGCAGTCAAAAGGGCAAGTCGTTAAAGACTCCCTAAGAGTTAGAGCCGGCTGGTCGTTTAACACGACGTGCCAGATTATTTCATTCCTCGGGTACAGGTTCAAAACCAATGTGCACCAACCTGGTCCAACTACTCGCGCGCATACCAAAAATTACATATCCATTATAGATTGAGGAATGACAACTCCTAATGGGTGCGACTCACATAGCTCTGAAGCAAATCCCTTGGTTTAGCCATTACTGGGTTGATGAGGTTAGATGCCACGATTTTACCTTTCATACTTGACACATACTCATCTTAGCGGATGCCACATCGCCATTTCTTCGATCACTAATTGACATCGACAAAAAATACAACCTCCAAGCGCATACGCCCCAAAGATGGGTGTTATGCTAAAAGAAATTGTCTTCTCCGCCACCAACGTATGTATCCTTGTAAAAATCAATGTACGTAATCTAAGAATTGCTATGTCAGACATCCATCCATACAAGTTGTCCAAAAACAGGACATACCGTAAGTACACTTTTACCACTTCCTATTGGGGATAATCCCTAGGATTAGTAACAAGAATTTCTTGCATCATGCAGACTCCAAAACATAGGGACTACTGCTATAATTATAATCATGGTGGCTAACCAGAGACATCAATAAACAGTATTTTCCGCTCTAAAGGTCTACGCCTTTCAATCATGCTCACCACCATAAGCATACCTGCAAATCTTAGTTTCGAACGCAACACTTGTTAAAAGTGGTTTTTGATCCAGTTTCAATCCTGATTCCTCAAACCAATGTGTTATTAGTAAAAAGGAATTTATTTATAGTCGGTCCTTTAACTATCAATTCATAACAGTACAGTTAAGTACATCCGCAATATAACCCTTTTTTATTAAATCATTCACTAAAATCATTTCAACGATTTTCAAATATTGATTCCATATACTTGTCTCAATGGGATGACTATATTCACAATTCTCTTATTTTCATTACTTTGGAAAACCATAGCCATAAACTTATCACTTTGGAATAAGTGTATTTATAAAACCTTACTACTTTCAATACTTAGAAAATAGTGTTATGTACTTAACCAAATGGAATAAGTATAGTCATAATTCATGACTGGGCTAAACAATGTCATGTGATACGTTGTTTGCTATAAAACACCAAGCAGTTTTATTTAATTTATAAACTTTGCAAATTAAAGTTGCAATATCACTTATGGAAATAATAATTTAATTTCCAACATCACTTTCATTTCAAACTAGTACCATCCCTTAAATAACAAATGAAGTCGTTCAAGTTGGGGCATTTTACTTACCTCTTAGACCTTGACTCGACAACATTCTCATCTTGAAGATAGATAGGAGTTTGTTAACACAAAACCTGATATTTGATAAATATCATAATAAGTTTCATTTACTATTCAATTCAAATAAGGATTAAAAACCATTTTTGTAATCGAAAATCTCTTCCCAAATATAACTATTTTTCCTTAATTCATTGATTAAGTAAGCTCCTGCTAAAAATATATCCTTTTAGCTTAAATTCTCTTGTTATAAAACTTGATTTAAAAACATGGATTTATTTATAAAATTACTTTATAAATTCCTTTATAAAAATTCATTTAAAATTTGACATAAACTCCATTTTTATACTTTTATAAAACTTTAAATCTTATCAAGACTTATTTGATTATAAATCAAATCTTTTATAACTAATTTCAAAATCAGATTAAATCATTATAAGTTCTTTAATAAATATCTAACTTTCCGTAAATCTCTATTCTAAAAACCAAGCATTTTACAAGTTAAATAAAGCTATTTATTAAACTTGTTCAAAATAGTTGAAATCACTTATAAACTCATTTAACTGCAAAACTTGGTTTTATGACTTCATAAAACTTAGTTAAGATTTAACACTCGAAATCTCTAGTTATAAAACTTATTTATAATACAGGAATTTGCTATACAAATCATTTTATAACCTCTTTATAAAATCAAACGATAAATATGGATTTATTATAAAAACTTTATTTTATATAACTTATGGAAAATAAAATTTAAAAACATTGCTTTTGTTGTAAAATAAATTTTATAACTTCAACTTAGTTAACTCGCCTGATAGCGGATCAACATCTTGGAAAGATGGAATTTAGGCCATCTGCTGCCATTCACTTAACCAATACCAATTATTTATTGATAAAACATCATTGTTGAATTTAGTTCAATCTTCATCCAAATAATGATTTTAATTTTACTTATGTTAGACAGTTCATATGTGTAAAACATGAAAGCAAGTAACATCCAAAACATTGAGGAATCCTGTTGGATCCCTCCAACCTGCCCTCCCCCCCCCCCCCCCGCATCACAACTCATATATCAGTTTATATATGCATATATATTAGATAATCTAATCTAATTCATTGATGATGAATATTCTGCTAAAAAGAAGGTAATGTCAAAGGTCATCCGCTCACAGACAGGAATATATATCAACAACCGCCAACAAAGCAATAAATCATCCAAAACATCCAAACACATAGTTTGATACAAAAATCGGCAATGAATATTATTATATGATATAACAATGTTAAACAATATTCTAGAAAGTGTTGGAGTTAACTCACCATCCTTTCAAATTCGACGATTTTGCGTCGTTTTAAATAATTTCAAACAGGCATTTGGAATTACATAATAATCCAAATAGCTCTAAATCACTCCAATCCAACTCATACATGTACCTTTAGCAAATACGAATCCAACATAACTTGTTTCGCCTCAATATTATTAAATATAGTTGTTGCAAGTTTGAATTTGAGTTAAAACATCATCAACATCTTAATTAAAAATTAATTAATCACCTAATCACCATGCAGTCCCTTTTTCCTCCTCAGTTATAAAATTTCGCTTCCCTACTACTAAACGCAAGCCATGGGAATATTCAAGCTTCTTTAACTCTCTCTACAAACCACGAAATCAAACGAAACGACCACCACTGTTCATCACTTCATGAGCTACATCTCCTTCACACCACCACCTCGAGCTCGCACTCCTCCCCTAGAATGCACCCCCCAACATCCACGCATTGCTATAGGGAACCCACAACAGAAATTTTCATGGAAATTCACCAATCTTTGAGAATATGTGCTAAACTCCTCATTGAATCCAAATATAAACTCGAATCAAGCTATTTCTTCCTTGTTTACAAATAAACTCCTACCTTAGTTGCTACACATTTCTTAGTCCACTGTAAAAATGTTGCACACCCCAAATTAGCAACACACGCCTTCAATGAATTGCAGAAGGAAGGTCTCATCCAAACGAACTCAAAGATATTAGTTTTGTAATTTATCGATTTTTGTTGGATTTGATTTTTAATTTAACAGGGAGGAGTATGTTTTTTAACTTAGAGAAAATGGCAGCTCCGAATTTTGGCAAATAGAAGAAAGAGGAAGGAATGAAATTAGGTTGGAAGTTAGTATTATTCATTGGTGGAGTTTTCTTATATTATATTAATACATTTTATCATCAAGCATTACACGCTTGCACGACCACACTGGTCATCCGATTATTATGAAATTTAAAATTTTACAATAGTTTAACATTCCAGACCCGATGAAACTACTTTCATCAATTTCTGAGATTGTTTTGGAAAAACGGCTATTTTACTTGTTAATCAAATCAATTAAAAATAAGTTCAATTTGAAAACACACAAATTATTGGTAATAAATTATTATTATCATTTATAGCCAAATAGTATTCACACAACTTCGAAATAGATTTAATTGGATTGTAAACTCAATATTTACAATTTCAAGTTAAATCGACAACCAAATAGTCATTTAAATTAATTTAAAATCATTAACTTTTAAAATTAATCATTTTAAATATTAAAATTAATTAAATATTCATTATTATATTTCGAATTGTTACATTAACATTCAATAAACAATAGTTAATGCACTAAACTATCCAAGAACATTAAACAATAATGGTAGTAAAACTAAAATTTATCATTGATAAAAAAATTAATCTTAAATATTATTTCTTTATATATGCAAAATATAACGTCCTATGTAAAATATTTTATTTTCCTAATTTTCAAAAACCGGTATCGTTACTGTTTGCCTATTTCAACTGTTTTGAAATGCCTGTTGACACTATAGCATCGCATGTCTCTACCAAAAGTCATAAACAACTCAATAGACAAATTAATACATTATGTATTAGAGTAATAACAATTATGGCATCAGATATATAATACTATCAAACTTATTTTAGGGTGTCATTTATTCTGTCTATAATGGTTACACATTCTAGGGCATTACAAACCATGTCTTTAATGAGTCATGCCCGATCAAAACCTAAGTTCTCGCTTAATCTTCAGTTCTGTTACTTCCATCTATGCCGAATACGTTTATGGTATTCTAACATCGAATATCTAATGGAAAAAATAGTAGATTATTGGGATAATAAAAAAAAATGTAACAAAATAATGAAATCTAATATTAAAATGATAACGTATAATATACTAAAGATGTTGATGGTTGTCACTCTAAAATACACGGTATATCTGAGTTAGAAACAAAACTTATTAGCTAGAAAGTTATAACTTTCTAACCTTACTATTGCTGATCGGAAAACATAATAATAAGAGGAAAAAGAAAAACTACGACAGTTGAATATCCAGCTCTATTCCACGAGTTACATGTATCCCCAATGATGAAATAATTAATTGCTTCATCTAACACAACGTTATGATAAAATATCACCTAGATTAGTCTAGAAAAATAGCATTGAGAAGTAATGTGATGAATATATGATAATTCTATGCGGTAATGCCACAAAAACAAAACATGTTTTTACCACAAAAGAAAATCATCAACATATGATAACATAAAGTAAATTAGGGCAATGATCCAAACAAGAAAGAGATAACATAAATAAAACTATAATCTAAGCTTAAAGGAAAGGGAAAAATAATTAAACACAAAGAAGAGAAAGAGACACTTCTCAATGCAATTTCAGTGTTTTTAATCAAATAAGGTAAATATATTTTCCTGTAATAACTAAAAGGGTGTGCCTTCCTTATCAAAGTATACCTCTATGAATATACTTGAGAAATTGTTTCTTGAACATCTCCAAGCCAAACCTTGGCTAATTTACCGAGTATCTAAGTATCTCACGTCTCCACTTGTCACCAAATCTGATTTAGAATAAATATGAAGATACCATAATGGGAGCAGACCCACATGGCTTGGCTTCCACTAGCTCTTTTGCTTTAATCATTTCCAATAAAGGATATTAATGCTACAACGATCAACAAATCATCAAGACGAATACAAAATAAGAAAGATGAATCGATAGTTAATAAATAAACGATTAAGGATAAGTGAAATGATCATATACCAAAATTAAATGTCATATCCTTATCACCGCACATAAATTTTGACTTGCATTATTACTCAATTGAGTATGAAGTTGGACAAGTTACAGTAGTGTTGCTATTAGGCATTGCCTTAGCAGTAATTTTATCCTTCAAGCTGGAAATATATTTCCATACCTCAGCGTTTAGGGCTAAGAGTATAACAAAATCCTTTTGCATATAAGTGGCATCATTAATTTGGTACTTATCAAAATAAACAAAAATATTATTTAAGGCTCAAATAAATAGCTCACAGTGGAATAAATTAAAACATAATAATAAGTTGATACTAACCAAAATTTTGTCACTTCTATGTTAACTGTCTTAATGTAGTCCCCATCCTTCCTAGATTACTAGTATTGTCTTTAACCTTATCTGTGGGTTGTTTTGAGAAGTAGATTAAAACAATTGTTCTAGTGACTAGTAAATTCCAATTTTTGTACACAACACTGTATATACCGATTGTCGACCATTTTAGTTATATTTGGTTTATTATAGTCATTTATACTAGTCACTGTGCACATACCATACCCTTCTACTTCATAGTAGATTTAGCCTAATATATAGTAAATATGTTCCATGAACCACCTCAGTCCTAGATACTACCTGTTGTAAGACCTGTTTTTTCAACCCCCCAGAGTCGACACTAATACGTTCACTCTATTCACATGCCCAAATTTTTAGTACATGAATGTTTAATTAATTTAAATATTTCAACGACAAATTTTAAGATTTAATGACTTGAATTTATATAAAATGAGAATTTGAATGTCGTTTGAACTTGAAATTGAAAAAAATGAGTTTAAAATCGAGTTAGGTTTAATTTAAAGCTATGTAAAATTCTATTTGAATAGAAAGATAATAATAATTTAATATACATGAATTAGAGTGGGTTGAAATCGATTTATTATTAATTGATTTTCGTTTACGCGTGAAAATAGAAAAATTTCAAACAATTTTGAAATTCGACATAACTAATTTCATTAGGTCTGGAATAATAAATTATTGTAAAATTCAAAATTTCACATTGATTGGACTTACTGTGCGATCGTGCATGATATAAATGCGTATTGATAAATGATTTGAAATTATTATGATATAAAAGAATAACTGTTACGTACGATCAAATTGGCTTCTGAAACAAGTTCTATTGTATTTGGAATATGGGTGCTTAGCTAGAAACCACTGTGAGCAAGGGTCATTTGGAGTTCTTGAAAAATTCGATGAATACTGTTGTGGAAATTTTTATTTAAGGACCTTAACAATTCTCTTTCTTCTTAAACCCTTAAAATCTACACAAAGCCTTCATTTCCCTCTTTCTTAAAACAACGACCTAGGTTAATAACATCTATCATAATATTTTTGGCCTATGGCTCCAACAACAAAGTTGTTAGCATCGAGCTGCGGAGGATGTCGATGGTCAGTGTTCAACAATCAGTGGGCTAACTTGGCTAGAAATTGCCATTTATCGGCGATCATATTTTGCAACTTTCTGGCGAACTCCGGTGGAGTTAGGAAACACCACTTCAGTCAAAGGGAGAGTGGAATCTTGTTGTTCCTTTGGTGGTGGTGGCTTAGTTGTTGATGGCTAGATGGCGGAGCTTGTGGGAGTTGATTGTTTTATGTTCAATTGAAAATTGGAGGTGACTAGCGAGGCATTGGAGCTTGGGACTGGGAGAGGTGGCGCAATGGAGATGACGATGGGGTCGGTCGGGCCTCTGATGGCGTAAGGCAATAGTGTTAGTAAACGTGATAATGGGAGCTTCGTTCGGTTCGAATGATTTAAGCGGAAAGGAGGTAAACACAATTTAAACGTGATTATCTTGATTAACTATTATACTTTTAAAAATTTTATGACTTAATTTAATTGAAATATGGTCTAATTTGCAATTACAAAATATATTTCATACGAGGTCAATTGGGATGAAAGAAATTGCTTTGGATTCGTATTGACAAATATTACGCCTACGAAATGGATTGGGTGGATTTTGGAGCTGTTGGAAATTTTGTCTAATTTCAAATGCATGTTTGAAATTAGGTAAACCAACATGAAAATGTTGATTGGATCGGATGGTGATTTAACTCTCATACTTTTTAAAGTACTATTGTGACATATGATTTATTTACTATTGATTTCCTAATATATGATTGGATAATTGGTTGATTTATTGCTTAGTTGATTGGTTATGGTTAAGTATTCCCGTCTGTGAGTAGATGACCTTTGACACTACCTACTTTTAAGTGGAAGATTCATGTGGAATGAATTATATTAGATTATTTTATTTTATTTATATGCATATATGAATTAATATATGAGTTACAATGTGGGGGGCAGGTTGGAGGGATCCAAGAGGATTGCTCAATGTTTTGGATGTTACTTGCTTTCATATTACGCAAATATGAACTATCAACATAAGTAACATTAAAGTCTAATTTAGATGATGATTGTTAAATTAAAATTCAACACTAATGTGTTATTGATCAATAAACAATATTGGTTAAGTGATTGGTAATAGATGTCTTGAATTTAATATTTTTAAGCATTGATTCACTATTAGGGGAGTTGTCCAAGTGCTGAAGTTATAGAATTATTTTTATAACAAAAATATGATTGATGAATCTAATTTTATATAAGTTATATAAAATAGTAGCTTTATATATAAAACAATATTTACTGCTTGATTTTATAAGAGATTATAAAATGAATTGTTTAGTGAAATTCTTGTTTTATAAATAAGTGTTATAATGGGAAATTTCGACGTTTAACACTTAACCAAGTTTAATAAATAAGTGTTAGGTTATAAAACCCAGTTTTGTAACTTAATGAGTTTATAAGTGATTTCAACTATTTTGAACAAGTTAAACAAATAGTTTTATTGAACTTATAAAACGACTTATAAGTGATCTTGGTACTTATAATAGAGATTATGAAAAGTTAACTATTCATAAAAGAAATAATAAATGATTTAATCTGGTTTCTAGGTAAGTGTAAAAGATCGATTTAAAATTAACAAGATTAGGTAAGATTTGAAGTTTTTTTTGGCATGACCGACCGTTTTTTATAATGATCTGTAACACTTATTTTTATAACAAATAATAATTATAATATTATAGGAGTTAGACAAATTATCCAACTACTATCGCTTTTTAAGGTGGATCATCCACCACAAACGGAGTTTAAAGTGGTCAGGCCACTAGGTTTTAAAGTGGAACATCCACTACTACTATCCAAGCTTACAGAACTGGAGCTAGTTAAGGTGACTAGACTACAAAATAACAAACTCCACTCAGAGAGAGAATTACATAAATAGTCAAAAAAAAAATGAAAAAATAGCAGGACAACAAAGTGTACATAAGTATAGCCAAAGACACTATGATAAGCGAAACTACACTGCACAAAAACGACTTAGGAAAGGAAAGCATGAGCCAAAAAACTAAGCAGTGCTTCCATAGTGTAGACCAGCATACCTAAACGGTGTACTGAAAAGTACATCACAATCTGAAATCACTCCAATCAATGCAGCCTACCCTATGACCACCAGCTGAACAAAATTTGCGACATCAAGAATGTCTACATTCATCAGTACAAGGCAGAAAAGTGGCCAAAACAGCAACAAACTACAAGAAGCAAGGATAACAGGGAACTTTGACATGAGCCAAAAAGGCATTGCATCCAAGCATCTAACATGAACCACATTGACATTGCTAGGACAGACATATTTAATCAGCGAGGTTTTCCTTCATTATGCAAGCAACTGTTGAGACCCCGCCCAGAAAGGCAACATCTCAACAAGAAGATTGTCAAACATTCCAAGCCCCAATATGTCACAAACCCACACAAAATACTTCATACATCCTAAAACACGCTACATCAAACTCATACCCCTTCAAGCAGTCTTTTGAAACTCCACGCATACACCAACACGCACTCACACACCAAAACAACATATCCAGTTAAATCAAGCAGTTTCAAGATAGGCTCACCATGCTAGATATGTGCTTTGCTTGCCCACATAAAACATAGTAATTAATGAAACATGCTCAAAGCATAACAGAGCTGAATCTTGGTGGAGTCAGAGACCACAAAAAGAGCACGTCCAAACTTAGAGCCGAAGGACTCCGCGAAGGGGATGAATTTCAGCAACACAAGTCGAACCACTTCCAAAGAAAACAAAAACCCTAGTGACCAAACCCACACTATTTAGCCCCAACAAACACCAGACCAACCCTATCAACCTGATGAGAGTGATCAGACAACGCCAGACAAAATATCACTAGGCAATGAATGAGGACAAATTCGCCTGGATTCCCAGCGTTGCACATTATAGGACGACGACTGGTTGGGGAGTCTCAACACTTAACAGCGTAGGCATGGCCTTGAAGATTGATGTATCCTAAGAGGGACACCACATTGGCAACAGAAGGGTGTAGCATGATTGGGAACGAGGAAGATTTAAGGGAGTAAGGTCGATTAAAACAAAACGCTATGAAGAGGAGGGATTCAGAACTGAAAGCAAGATCTAAAAATAGGGTTTGGCGATAACGCCCACACATGCAAAAACAAGGCATTGGGGCAGAGAGAATTAAATGCTGGTGGGCCAGAAAGTATGGAAGGCAAAGAAATTGGAAGCGGTGTAGAAAGGGAAGAATTGGAAGAAAAGGTAGAGGCATAGTTTTCATGACCGGACCGCGCGTCGAACCGTGGTAGTCCATGGTCGAAGGTTTTGATGGTCCGACCGATCGAACCGTAAAAGCCGTGACAAAAAAATATGCTACTGACGTGAATAAGTTTTGACAAAATTGTGTTTAAAGTTCCACATTTCAGTCCCACATTTCAAAACAACGAAGGTGCGCTGTATACTTCCACATATAAATATATCAATACTTGATTGCAAAGTCCCACATCGGCAAAACATGGAAAGCTATCCAGTGTTTTATTCTATAAATTAATTCCAGTGGCTGTTTGTATTTGCTGTGCCATTTGAGGGCTCACACGTGGCACGTTGGTGGCTTTATTCTGGAATGATGCTGCCCAATATAAATAATCTTTTGCTTTGCAGTTGGAAACTAAGCCGTATAGCCGCGGTTTTAAGAGGTTTACACGCGGTTTTGACGGTCCAGTGGAAATTGCGGCTTTAACAGTTTCCGGGCCGTTATTGCTGCTGGCTCACGGTTTTTGCGGTTGGACCCAAGGTTCGGTCCGGTCATGAAAACTAGGGGTAGAGGTGCCTTGTCACCATTAACAGGCGAAATCACCAAACCGAGCCCATGTTTCTTTTGATAAGATTTGAAGTTTTATAAAGAAATAGTAATAAAGTTTACAGTAAGATTTTATAAAATCATTTCTTATAAGGGGTTCTATAAATTTTATAATAAAATCCAAGTTTTATAAACTAGGTTTGCAAAAGAGATTTAAAGCTAATAAGATGGTTTTAAACAAGAGTTTACTTAATAAATGAATAATGTAAAAATGATTACTGTAATAAGATTTTAAAATGCAAGAAAGGGTTTTTAAAACCCGGTTTAAATTGAATAATAAATGGAACTTATTGTGATGTTTACTTAATACCGAGTTTTACGTTACAAACTTCTATTTATCTCGAAGATAAGAATGCTGTCGGGTCAATATCTCAGAGGTAAGTAGAATACCCCAACTTAAACGACTTCATTATTATCCAAGGGATGACACTAGTTTGGAATGAAAGTGGATGTCAGAAATCAAACTAATATTTCCCATAAGTGATATTGATAAGTTAAACTTTAACGTGTAAAGTTTAGAAGATAAATAAATTATTTAGGTTTACAGTAAACAATGTATCACGTGATATTATTTTGGTCTATATATGATCTGTAAATATACTCATACCAGTTGGTTAAGTATATAACACTAACTTCTAAGCGGTGAAAGCAATATGGTTTGTAAATACGCTTATTCCAAAGAGGTAAGTGTATGGATATGTTTTCGAAGTAACGAAAACAAGAGATTTGAGAATATGCTTAATCTGTTAAAATAAATATATGAAATCTGTGTGAACCTATTAATCTTTTTAATGAACGATTTAATTAAAAGGGCATGTGCTGCTAATGTACTTCACAACACAACTATAGATTGATAGTTAAAGAACCAACTGTAAATGTATTCACTTTTAACTTATAACATGTTGGTTCAATGAATAGGGATCGAAACTAGACCAATAACAACTTGGTGTTCGAAACTGAAATTACAAATGTGCCTATGTTTATATTGATGATTTAAAGGCGTAGACCATTAAAATGAAAAGGATATCTTGGTGACATCTCTGATTAGCTACCAAAATCATACTTCTACTAGTAGTCTCTATGATTTGGGGTCTACGTGACGCAAGGATTGTTATTGCTAATTATAGGGATTATTCCAAACAAGATGCGGTGAAAGAGTACCTTCGATTCTTCCTATTGCTAAGTAACTAATACAGACGAATGTTAATAGTACATTGCCATTAGAAGGCAATGAACGTTCGAGGTGAAATCCATTGAAGGAAGGTAAAAACATAGCCTAAGACCACATCAGCTGGTAATGACTGAAAAATGGGATATGCAGCAGGGCTATGTACGTCGCACCCATTAGTGTATGTTATCACCAATCTAGAACCATCTCTCGATCAGTGTTCTTATAACGACCCGCATTTTACGTATCAGATGATAGTAAAATATTTTTATTTAATTCTCCAAGGGTCAGATCATTCTCAACTTTTGACATGTTGTTTATGGCGATGTAAGACATGTCCATAATTTTCACCCATTTTATTTGTGACCATTTTGCCCTGGTTAGTTTTGTACAGGGCATAACTTTTGACTAGGATCGAATCAGATGTGCGTTCAATTTCATTGGAAAGGAAATGATGTTTTTTTTATAGAGTGGTCACATTAAACATCTGGTTCAACGGTTTAGGAGGAATCATTGCTTTAGTGTAATGCATTTTCAGGATAGACTAATTAGTCATTGGTGGGCTGATTGGTGAGACCCATTAAGACTAGGGGCTGTTGACAATAAATAGAGGGGTAAAGGTAAGGAGAATGGTTTAGTTTCTTTATTTCTTTAATTTGGTTGATCTCGAGATTTTCCTTGCTCAATCTAATACACCTCCACTCCATTAAATTCATAGACCTACATTAGAAGATTGAAAATCAACATCGAGGAAGAGTACATCGCATCAAATTATTTGATTTGAAATCCGTTCTTCATTGGCCGGATTAGAGATTCATCGATTTCAAGCTATTTCATGGATTTGGTGAATGATAAGCATCTCTCACACAGATTCAATCGAGTATATGAGTTTGTTTGATCTTAATTTCAGCATTTCAAATCATTTTCACGTAGATCTAATCAGGATAAGTGTATTTTCAGTTCAAATCAATACAGGATCTAATCTAGCATGATTATAATGGTAAATTCATGTGTTAATTCTATTATTATGCAAGTTTAGATCCATTTATTGATTCAATTATTATTCTTATCTTGATTTGGTTAAGTTCATATGATTGTATGATGATTATTCGTTGTGCTAATATTTGTTTGATGATTGCTTATTAAGTTATTGGATGAGTTTGATGTTCATCGTTAAGCATGTATTATATGGATCGTTTGTATGGCACGATAGAAGGCTTGGATTGGTTCAAAAAAAGGTAGATCTGGGATGGATCGCATGTCTTGTTATGCAAGAAATGACGAATTGTTAGTTGGATGGATCGGCAGTGATGGAATGGTGATTGATCTAGTGATGGATCAACGGTCAATCCCGTGATGGAATGGGGACTGATCCAGTAATGGATTGGCGACCGATCTAGTGATGGGATGTTCATAGCTTTAAGGTGAATTCTAGCAGAATGTTTGAAGCATGATGAGATGTTCGTTGATCGAGGAAATGCAACGAAGTTTTCAAGACGACTCAAGGATGATTTGAGCTCGTAGATAATGGTTGCTTAAGATGATTTGAGGTTATGGATTATCGTCGATGATGACGACTAGAGTTATTGAAGGTCGAGGGATTATCGTTAGTCGGAGGTTATAGCAGACTCAAAGCAGGTTTATAATAGGAACGCCTAAAAAACTATATGATTAGTCGAGTACCCTGGGTATCGAAGGAAGGCCTAGATACGAGTCACGATGGCACATGGAGTTTTGCTAGAACCGGGGTTACTATTACCCTTTGACGGATGGAGCCATTCGTATGATTAATGATGGCCACAAGGCAAGCCCGATAGTGATAGCCGGAGTTAAGGATGTTGATTGTTTTTCTTTTATCGTCTTTTGTATGCTACTCTGAGCTGCGACGAGCAGGGGGCTGACATATTATTTTTGTAATGTACATATCTTGTAACTTATGCTTTTATGTTTGATGTATGCTACTCTGAGTGATCTCGTAGTGAGGGTGATTGTATAGATTCTGACGATGTAATCCTGTATGATGTATGTATATTATTTTCATGATGATATGGAAGTTTAGATTATGTTCAATGATGCTTCACCATTAATGCCTGTTGTATATGTTCTATTATATTTTATCCTTGCCTGGTGAGTTATACGACAGGTTCCGCTTGTGTTATTCTACCCTGGTGATCGTCCATAACTGCCTAACACGTCTTTCAACACACTATTCTCTTTGTTTGAGTGCAGCGGTTATAGGCAGTCGTCACATTTGGTATCAGAGCTATGGTTAATCGATTTTAGCCAAGGTTCGAAGACGTAATGATGTATGAGAGACGTATTTGTAGATTTTAAATTAATGTATACTATATATTAGTGTATAGTATAATAGCGCTTGAACTCCATTGCAGTTCTTCTCATGTGCAGACTAATCATTCTATTTTTCATATTTAGAATGATTCGTCGATCTTTGAGACATATTGCTAGCGAGGAGACTATTCTTAGAGGGGGATATTTTAGTATACCTTATTAGCTAGCTATGTTCGAGTCCATGATGGCAGCGATCATGAGGAGGGTATCCTTTCAAGAAGCAGCCCCGGTAGATGTTGGGGTTCAGGTACCGAAGGTGTTTGGTTTCTCGAAGCTGAGCAAGGGCTTCACTGCTCTTGGTAGGAAGACGTTCAAAGGGACAGAGCTGATGGTTGAGATTCAAGGGTGGCTAGATACTTGTGTTCAGATATTTGTAGACTTGGGTATTAAGGACGAGACTAAGTAGAAGCTTGCGTCAAGGAAACTACAGGGCAGAGCTATAGATTGGTGGAACTCTATCACTTTAGAGACTCATAAGGATGAGATCACTTGGGTTCAGTTCCGAGTCAAGTTCGAGACGAAGTTCATCTCTACTGCCCAGAAGTTAATTCAGTTCAAGAATTTTGTTGAGCTAAAGTAGAATGGTTAACCAGTGTTGGGCAATTTTTTAGATTTTGAATTGAGACCCCTTGTCAGAGGAACGATAAGTTTGTTATAGGGTTGGATACCTATAGTGGGAAGAAGTTGGTTGATCATTTGGATGATTCTTATGAGAAGATCGATCGTGGAGAAAGCTTTGAGGCATGAGAGTTTGTTTCCCAAGGACGAAGTTGTTGTTGCAGCTAAAGAGGAGCCAAAACCATAGTAGGGTGGCAATAACAAGAAGAGGAAATAACAACAACATAAATGAAAATTTGGCTAGCAGAAACCAAAAAGCAAGGTGATTTGCTATAACTGCCGGTAGAAGGGTCATTTTTCCAAGGATTGTAAGAATCTGAAAGTCGAGAGCAAATGCTACAACTATAGCAAACCTGGGCATAATAAGAAGGATTGTCCAGAGCCAGTTAAGGGGAAGGAGATTGTGAAGGCGTATGCTTTGGAAGTCGTGCCATCTTCTCCGAGAGCTCCTACGGTAGTAGGGAAAGGAAAGAGTGTTGTTGTTCAAGGTACACTTTTTATTAGGGGTGTTTCAGTTCGAGTGTTGTTTGATACTGGGGCATCACATTCTTTCTTTTGCAATGAGCTTATGTGCCACTTGGGTTTGGAACCCGAGATTTGTCACAGACCATTGGTAGTTACTAATCCAGCCAGGGGTTCGTCTAGTCTTTGTATGATTTGTCATGGTCTAGTGTTATCGAGTCATGGTTTCTCTTTTGTGTGTGACTGCTTTGTTTTGAACTTCCCTGGGTTTGTGATCATTTTACGTATGGACTGCTCAAGAGGTATGCGACTAAAGTGGAATGCGAGAAGCTCGAGGTGACAGTCGGGAATGGGGAAAGGCGAATGGTTGTGATTCGATGTAAGCCCGAAGATGGTGTCTTCATAAGCTTTTTGTTTACACCAAAAATGGTCTAAACACCCAAGGTACTAAACTGTACTTCACCAATTCGGTAAGAAATAAATGGAGCCATGTTTAATCAGCAATAAGAAATGAAAAATCCGAATAAAGTAAAGTAGAGACGAGATTTAGAGTGGTTCAGCCGTTAATGAGGCCTACATCCACTATGAAGGTGATTTCCTGTCTTATAATGAGAATTATAGAATATATCAGCTTTCTCTTTTCATACATCTCGATATTCACTCAATATACCTTGTCTATGTATTTCAGTCTAAGTAATCATACAAGAGAATAGCAGAATTTAAGAAGAAGGAGGATGGATTAATGATTGAGAAGAAGGATGTCTTCATCTTCCCTCTTCATCAGATTGTATTTGTCGCCATGGCAGAATTTGTGGTTGAGGATGAAGTTCGGCGGCACTTCGTGGTCTTTTTTCTCCTCCTCCCCTCACTTTGGTAGCCATGGTGTATTTATAGGTGAACCCCCCTTGGTAAATGATTTGGAATCCCTTTATTCGGGTTGTGGATCGTTCATTTTGTTAATTACGACCATGCCACTGGATAGCTGTAGCCAGCTGTCCGTGGCTTTATCCAGTTATCATAAGCGGGCAGCTCGTTGGAACAAGTATCTTGAATAGCTAAGCGGATCCATGTAAGCAAGCGTCCTATGAGCGCCTCGAGAGATTCTGTAAAAGTGGGATGCGGGTTTGGAGTTGAGCCTTCTCTGCCCCTTGTGCGATCGTCCTTCTCAGTCCAAGGGCACTCGTCTTCGTGCTGCCTTTGTATGATGTTGTTTGGCTTCGCAGCTATGTTATGAGGTCGCTCTTGCTTATGTTGAACGGCGACTTGTTTGATGGCGAAACGAGGGAACAAGTCGGCCATGACACCTTTGTGTGGTTATGTTTGATTTGGTGAGCGAGTGATAGTGTTATGACTGACCGAGGCTGCGACTCAAAGATGTACAGACGCTTTTTCCGAAGACTGGTGTACGGCCGATCAGTAGGCTTTTGTTTGAGTATCGAGCAACAGGTAATGTCATCTACGGGCAGTTGTTCAGATATATACATATATGCGACCTGGATTTCCGTCCCGATACGCGTGACCGAGCTTTGATGCTAGGTCGAGCATTTCTGCTGGGCGAAGCGATTTCGTGGGATATTCGATCCTTCCCTTTGTTAAGTCATATTTCTTGTAATCATTTCGTGTCACCATCATTGGTTATGATGGCAGAATTTGACTTGTCTTAGGTTTGGCATCTGCATCTTGCTTTGTGCAGTTGCACTCCATCCGTTGTGAGCCATTTAAGCGCTTCGGATAACCTTTCGCACGACCGGCGCTGATACTTTCTATTCATTGTGCGTATGGATTTTTTAGGGATTAACACTTGCCCCTCAAAGTCCGTGATTTCTTTTTAATAAGGAATAACTGGCTACGATATATTTGATCACACATTGACTGATGGGTTTTGTTCTTACTTGTTGAGGGCTCGGTTGTGCCAAATATTAAGGTTACTTGATCGTTGCTGAGTGATATTGTCTTTTCTTGTGTGCGAGAGGCCCGATGTATCTTTTTGATTATTGTGTGAATAGCTGAATTTCAGGATGCCAGCTGGGATTTGATGAGACACTTTCGTGTAGTCAGGCGCTAGGCTGACGTGGCTAGAATTCTCTGAATGAATGCCTTTTAATCCTCCTTATTCATCTTTAACTTGCTTCACTTCGTTTTTACATATTTTCCAAAAAATTCTTTGGTCACAGTGGCGCTTCCTTAAGAGCTTACTTAGGTAACTTATGTCCGAAATTTCTGCCTTGATTTTTTTTTGTGAAAGGTTCTGACTTCCTCATTCCATCACTTTGCCTTTTATTTGTAGTAGCATCTGTCTGTCTTGAGCAATTTTCTTCGAGGTTCCATGATTTTTCTGGGTAAGATTTTTGTACAGCGCGGATTCTGTTTCTGTATTTATCTTTGCAAAACATGAACAATATGGTGGTTTTCTTTGGAACATCGATGCTTGGTATTTGTTCATAAATTGTTTGGTGAAATGCCCCAGTCTTCTTTAGTTGAAATATTTTTTATCTATGCTTGAACTCGACTAGGTTGTTCTCCTTTCCATGGTTGTCGTTTGTGTCCTTATTGGTCCATTTGAAGTAGGTCGCCTAAGGATGGAATTTCTTATGTCCAAGAAGCTCAGGAAGAAATCAGCGAGGAGGGCTGGTAGCAAAAAGTCGCCCCGGGGTAAGGAGGCCTCGAGTGTGAATGATACTCACAGTCATTGTTTGCTGAATGGACTCTCTGACTCAGATATTCAGACCGCTATTAGTCGTATGGTCTCTTCATCCATCACGTTAGATCCTGTAGCTGTACTAGAGCCTCTTCCTGTTCACAACCCTTGCCATCCTGCACTCGCCGAGGACTTTGTGGCTCATTGTCCAGTTAGCTCGCGTTCCGATGTGTACATAGATCCATTTGACAGAAGGATTATCGCAGGAAAGATGGATGCTATGAAGGACAACATATTGGTCGAATTCGACCAGTTGGAACCACGTCTGCATCTGGTTGAAGGCCTCATTACAATCGTTAGAGACTATATTGTAGAGAAAATGGTGGCTGGATTTCCTTGGTTGAAGATCTTCAGGAGTCGAACAGAGAGAATATTGAACGACTTCATGCTCTGGAAGAAGATAGGCGCAAACTTGTCGAGGCCCTGGAATCAAGGGAGAGAATCATTTCTCACCTCATCTGAGTATTGTGGCCTGCCAATGCTTCGCCTGTTCAGTTATTTTGGTTTTGATTTTGGGTAGTTCTCTTTAGTCTGGCTTGTGTATGCGGGAGCCAGACTCGCTTATTCTCGTACGTCTTAATTTGTGACTTAAAAGGTTTGACTTCAGTTTATTATTATTTTTCATCACGTACTTAGACCGGTTGTTTGCGCGAGTACCGGCCCTCGCTAAATATTCTATATTTGTGGTCTTACGTTTATATCGCTTAGGGGCTATCATAATTTTAATACTTTCATTCTTATGAGTTGTCATACTTTTAGTTTGTTGTTCGCACAAATCTTATCGTTCGAACAGTTCTCGCAACGAAGTTATAACTAGGCTATGGTATGTTTTGAGTGGGCATTGGTGGTTGTTTACACAATGGTTATGTCCCCATACCAAAGCTCTTTTTATTTTCATAAATTCTGTTGATTCCGCATCGTAGTTTGGTTAATTTATGATTTCTTAGAAGCAACGTATGGTTATTATGTGTTTTCTTTTTGGGTGCCCCCATGGGAGGTCTTGGATTTCAATTTCGACCCAATTTTGATCCCGTCAGTCCTGATTTTTCTAGGACTGAAAGACCTTTTGGATACCCCCAAATGGCTAGGATTTCTGATACCCCCTTTCGTCTAGGATTTTTGCTGTTGTAATCCATCCTTGGCTCTATTTGACTTGGTTAACAACAAATAATAAGGATGGCCACCTCCTTTCGGTAGGGTTTTTGTTTTGTGCTGGTCCTTCCAGCATGTTTAATCCTTCCCCACTTTGTGCTTCATCCCGAGGAGCGGACACTAATTCATCTCATCGAGCCTTGACTCAAAAGAGATAGACTTCTTGCCCTTCACCTAACAAGGTGCCCCTTGTGATTGGCAATTTTTCGTTTCGGGACATGTATGTTTTTCCGACTTTTTGCCTTACCTTAGGACATAGACATTGGTTTTCCTTATTGAGTTTTTTTTCCAAGTTGGAAAACTTGTGTCCAACACCTAGGAAGGTTACCTAAGAAGGTGCTTCTTTGGTGGGCTTAGCAATTTTAACCGTGGGACTTTTCGATGATATTTCTATATCTTCAATGAGGTCTGACAGCAGTCCTTTGAATGAGTGTTTGCCAAGCATTCAACATACTTCATAATGGGAGATGCATTCCTTTGTCTTGCTGTCTTCCTCAGAGCAGCTTGTTCCTAGTGAGGCGATGAGTCAATTGCTCCCGTTTGGTTTTGCTTGTTGTCTGCGATTCCCTAACTATTTCATTTGGTGTGTGCTCTGGGATTTCTCGTTACAACCCTTGCTGTGTATGGCGGATTGCTTTTGATGTACCTACATTCCAAGAGATTATTTTCCTTTTAGCACGGACCAACAAGTATGTTATTCAAGTAGGCATGTAATTAATTTCTGATGCACACAGTTTTTTTTTTTTGTAATTAAACCATTGCTTAACATGGACACAGTGAATAACAAAGCAAGTTAAAAAAGCTTTAATAGAAAGATAAAATCAGGGGAACTAGGTAAAGTAATAAGAGATTTAGTTTAATGCTCCATTATTGAAATATCAGCGGTTGGTCCCTCTGATGAGCATCCTCCTTGAATTGGTTTGAGCCCCTTCCCTTTTAGGGTGTAATGCCCCTTGTTTGAGAAGAGTCATGACGATCCTTATGATTTTGTATATACTGTTGCTACCGGTCCTTCCTAATCAACCCTTCGATCACTGACTTCAAGTGCCTGCATTCATCAGTATCGTGTCCTGGCTGTTTGTGGAATTACCAAAATTTTCCTGACCTCATGGCATCATTTTTGACGTGCCTTTGTTTCAAAACCGGAATTTCTCAGTGCCTTTAGTTGCCATGAAGATATTTCCCACGGAACCGTTGAGGGGAGTGAATTCGGAGTTCTTGAAAAAGCGTAGCTTCTTTCTTGCTCGATCGTCCTCCTCTTTGTTGTTCCTTTTTTGATTATCTGAGTTGCTTTGCACCTTTCCATTCTTTTCTGCCCATGCATTTCTTTCTTTAATATTTGCATATTTTTCGGCTTTACTAAGTAACCGTTCGGGTGTACTTGGTTTCTTTTTCCTGATCCATCGCCCTAACTTGGTTTTCTTGCATATGCTCCCTTTAAGAGCCACTAAGATCAAGTCGGGTTCGAGATTCTTGACTTTAGCCAATGCCATATCAAAGCGAGTGAGAAAAGATTTGAGAGGCTCCCCTGGTCTTTGTTGTAGTCCGCTTAGCTCCATAGCATCTCGAGTTTTGAACGCCTGGGATCTGAACTGCTCATTGAATAACTTAGCCAAGGTCACGAAATCATCCACAGACTGTGATGGAAGCTTTGTGGACCAAAGATAAGCTACTCCTTCTAGATAAGTTGGGAAATACAAGCATTTGATTTCATCAGTAGCGCATGCCCCATTATGTACTGGTTATATTTACACAGAAATATACTAGGGTAGCTTGCCCCATCATAGGGCTGCAATGACGGAGGCTCGAATCTTTGTAGATGTAGAGTTTCCTTAATTCTCTTGGTAAGTGGGGTTTTAGCTGGGAAGGACTCCCATTCTCTCTGGTCATCCTTCCTCTTCAGGCTTTTTTCCACAATTGCTTGCGCCATTTCCAAGATGTATTTTCGTTCGTTGGTTGGACCCATGGGCTGATCATTTCTTTTACCATCAACCCTCGATCTAGATGCGTCTTCATGGACCGGGGATAACGAAGTTGGGCATCTCTTCGGAAGGGTCGTCCTGTTGGTGGTAGGACAGTCGTCCCGTCCCGCGATCGCATCATTAAAGTAATCGTGCACAGGTGACTTGGCCTTTCATGGTTTGGATTGATGCAACGCGCAGCTCTCGGGGTGGAACCCTGCTGTCTTGAGTTTGGAGCGGGGAGCTCTGTTTTTGACTCGCGATTCGTTCGAGCCAGTGAGGAACAAGTGGCGCTTAGAGCGGCTTTTGCGGTAGCCGCTTGAATGGAGAGTATCGATTCGAGCTTCTTCATTATTGCGCTGCTTGCAATAGCTATTTGACTCGTTAATCCTATCACTGCTTCCTGCAGTTTTTCCCTGGTTACAGTTTCCGTAATTTCTGGCAGCTCCCCTTCCTCGGAGTCGATATTTAGCAATGTGATGATGTTGATGTCGTCGTTAGGGTTGTTGGGTTCATCAGTGATTCTCCTTAGCGTGCTCATGATCGTAAGCACAGTGCCTCCCAGAAAATCTCGTCAGATCTGAAATGGAAAAAGGAAAAACACGGCCCCACGGTAGGCGCCAAAATGCTTACACCAAAAATGGTCTAAACACCCAAGGTACTAAACTATACTTCACCAATTCGGTAAGAAATAAATGGATCCATGTTTAATCAGCAATAAAAAATGAAAAATACGAAAAAAGTAAAGTAGAGACGAGATTTAGAGTGGTTCATCCGTTAATGAGGCCTACATCCACTATGAAGGTGATTTCCTATCTTATAATGAGAATTACAGAACATATCAGCTCTCTCTCTCTTTTCATACATCTCGATATTCACTCAATATACCTTGTTTGTGTATTTCAATCTAAGGAATCATACAAGAGAATAGCAGAATTTAAGAAGAAGGAGGATGGATTAATGATTGAGAAGAAGGATGTCTTCGTCTTCACTATTCATCAGATTGTATTTGTCGCCATGGTAGAATTTGTGGTTTAGGATGAAGTTCGGCGGCACTTCGTGGTCTTTTTTCTTCTCCTCCCCCCACGTTGGTAGCCATGGTGTATTTATAGGTGAACCCCCTTAGTAAATGATTTGGAATCCCTTTATCCGGGCTGTGGATCGTTCATTTTATTAATTACGACCATGCCACTGGTTAGCTCTAGCCAGTTGTCCGTGGCTGTATCCAGTTATCATGTGCGAGCGGCTCGTTTGAACGAGTATCTTAAATAGCTGAATGGATCCATGTAAGCAAGTGTCCTATGAGCGCCTTGAGAGATTCTGTAAGAGTGGAATGCGGGTTTGGATTTGAGCCTCCTCTGCCCCTTGTGCGACCTTCCTTCTCAGTCCAAGGGCACTCGTCTTCGTGCTACCTTTTTATGATGTTGTTTGGCTTCGCAGCTATGTTATGAGGTCGCTATTGCTTATGTTGAACGGGCGACTTGTTTGATGGCAAAACGAGGGAACAAGTCGGCCATGACACCTTAGCGTTGTTATGTTTGATTTGGTGAGCGAGTGATAGTGTTATGACTGACCGGGGCTACGACTCTAAGATGTACAGGCGCTTTTTCCGAAGACTGGTGTACGACCGATCAGTAGGCCTTTGGTTTGAGTATCGAGTGACAGGTATTGTCATTTATGGGCAGTTGTTCAAATATATACATATATGCGACCTGGATTTTCATCTCGATACACGTGACCGAGCTTTGATGCTAGGTCGAGCATTCCTAGTGGGCGAAGCGACTTCGTGGGATATTCGATCCTTCCCTTTGTTAAGTCATACTTCTTGTAATCATTTCGTGTCACCATCATCCGATATGATGACAGAATTTGACTTGTCTTAGGTTTGGCGTCTGCATCTTGCTTTGTGCAGTTGCACTCCATCCGTTGTGAGCCATTTAAGCGCTTCAGATAACCTTTCGCACGACCGACTCTGATTCTTTCTATTCAATGTACATATGGATTTTTTTAGGGATTAACACTTTTTATATTCTCTTGTGATTCTACGGGAAGACTTGTCATCTATGCTGATCGCTAGTGAGTTCGATGATGTCGTTGAAGAGGTCAAAGATTTTCCGCCGCATTGCGAGATTGAGTTCAGGATCGATTTGGTCAAAGGTGATAGACCTATTGTTATGCCTCTTAGGCAGATGGCGCCTAGAGAACAACGAGAATTAGAGGTTCAAGTTAGAGACCTTTTGGGAAAAAGATTCATTTGGAGAAGTGTTTCCGAATGGAGTGCACCAGTTATGTTTGTAACCAAGGTTGATGGATCTTTGAGATTGTGTGTGGATTATCATGAGTTGAACAAGGTGATGAATAAGAACAAGTATCTGTTTCCAAGGATAGATGACTTGTTTGATCAGCTCCACAATGCCAAGGTGTTTTCTTAGATAGATTTGGTGATCGGATTTCACTAGTTGAGAGTGGAAAAGGATAGTGTGCCGAAGACAGCTTTTAGGACACCGTCCGGTTTCTTTGAGTGGTTGGTGATGCCATTTGAATTGACTTACGCGCCAACGTATTTTGTGGAACTTATGAATAGGGTTTTCAGAGATCAGTTGAACAAGTTCGTGCTTGTGTTCATGGATGGTATTCAGGTTTACTCCCGAAATGAGGAAGAGCATAAGACACACTAGCGAGTTGTTTCGGAAATTTTGTGAAATCATCATCTAAGATTTAAGTTTTCGAAGTGTCACTTCTAGAAAAGCGAAGTGAGGTTCTTAGGCCATGTTGTTTCTGGAAATGGAATAGCGGTGGGTCCCGCTACAAACATGAGGAGTTTCTTTGGTTTGGCGGGATATTATTGTCAGTTTATCAAGGATTTCCCCAAGATAGTTGCACCATTAACAGGATTGACGAAGAAGAATCAAGTGTTCACATGGGATGCGAAGTGTGAAAAAGCTTTTGGAATCCTGAAAGAGAGACTGACGAGCACTCCTGTTTTGATGATTCCAATCGGGAATGAAGATATGGTAGTGTATACTGATTCATGCGGTACTGGACTTGGAGCAGTGTTGATTTAGAAAGATAGAATTGTGACCTATGCGAGTTGACAACTGGAGCCGCACGAAAGGAATTATCCAACTCATGATTTGGAGTTAGTGGAAATCGTGTTTGCTCTGAAGACGCAGAGACATAACCTGTTGGGAGTTCGATTTGAGCTGTTTACGGATCACAAGTCATTAAAGTAACTTTTCTCCCAAAAAGTTTTAAATCTTCGGCAGCAACAATGGTGAGAGCTTTTGGCATCTTACGACTTTGGTATTGCACATACTCCTGGTAAATGTAACGCAATGGCGGATGCGTTAAGTCGAAGACATGCAGGTTTGGGAGCTATATTTTCAGAATGGAAGCACCTTAAGTACTTGGCAGGATTTGATTTCAAGCCTCGGTGTGAATTAGAGCCTGAAGCAAGCTTATTGTTAAGACCTACTCTCATCGAAAGGATTGAAGAGCTAAAAGCGTGACGAAAAGCATGTCGAGGTCATCCAGAAGTCGGAACCAAGGGATAAATAATTTGAAGTCAATTGAAATGGTTAGCTTCGTAAGAAATGACGATTGGTAGTTCCCAATATTGACGAATTGAGAGATGAAGATCTGAGGGAATTTCGTCACTCAAAGTTGATGATTCATCCTAGTGGTAATAAGATGTATTTGGACATGAAGCAAGCTTACTACTGGGAAGGGATGAAGAGGGATGTTGGAAATTTTATTTCCAAATGTATGAACTGTCAATTAATGAAAGCTGAATAGAAAAAGCCAAGTGGTTTGCCTCAGTCGTTGGAAGTTCCTACGTGGAAATGGGTGCAAGTATCGATGAATTTTATTGATGTGCTACCTAGAACCAGGTAAGGAAATAAAGGAATATGGATCATTGTGGATCGCTTGACAAAAGCGCAAGGTTTATTCCTGTTAGATCGACGAGGACAACATAAAAGTTGGCTGAGCTATGTATAAAATGGGTAGTTCGATTACATGGTATCCCGAAGAGCATAGTGAGTGATCGAGATCCAATGTTCACAAGTGGATATTGGAAGAGTTTGCAAGAGACTTTGGGAACCGAGTTATGTTTGAGTACAGCTTATCATCCCCAGACTGATAGTCAAACCGAGAGAGTTAACTGAGTATTGAAAGATCTCCTTAGAGCTTATGTACTGGATTTTAGGGGATCATGGGAAAACCATCTACATTTAGTTGAGTTTGCATAACATCTACCGTCGAGCATCGGGATGGCACCGTACGAGGCATTGTATGGAAGACCATGTAATTCTCCGGCATGTTGGTTAGAGACTGGAGATAAGCTGATACTTGGGCCAGAGATGATAAGAGAAACATTAGATTGTATTGTGGTCATTTGGAAACAAATGAAGGCAACCCAAGATCATCAGAAGATTTACGACGTTAAGCATTGAAAGGATTTAAAGTTCAACATTGGTGATATTATTTTCGTGAAGATTTCACCTTTGAAGAATGTTTTTCGATTCAGAAATAAAGGAAAGTTAGCCCCAACATTCGTTGCACCGTTTCCCACAGTCAAGCAAAATGGAAAGCTTGCATATAGATTGGATTTACCTGAGAAGATGTCGACTGTGCACAATCTTTTTCATGTGCCTTATCTATGGAAGTGTGTGCACAATTTGAATGTGGTGGTATCTCCGGATCAGTATGAAGACCTATAAGTCGAGTCTGTTGTCATGAAACCTCGTAAGCTGCTTCGCATTGTGGGGAATGAAATGAAACAACTAAGGAGGAAGACGGTTAAGCTAGCAAGGTGCAACGCAGTGCAGATGATGACGATTGTACGTAGGAAACGGAAGAGAATATGAAGATGATCCGTTCAGAACTCTTCGTTGGTATGACCCATTAATATCGTGTTACTCTTACACAATTGTAACTTGTACTATTGTTAGAACTCTGCGTGCTAGGTTGGATGATAGATTGGATGAAATTATTGGATGTTAGTTTGGATAATAGATTGGATCCTCGTGGATGACAAGCATGTAGAATTGTTTTCGGCTGCTTGTTTTCTTGGGATTTCAGGGGCGAAATTCCTAAAAGGGGAGAATGTAACGACCCGCATTTTAAGTATTGGAGGATCGTAAAATATTTTTATTTAATTATCCAAGGGTCGGATCATTCTCCACTTTAGAGATGTTGTTTGTAGGGATGTGAGACATGCCCATAATTTTTACTAGTTTTATTTTTGATCGTTTTCCCTTGTTAGTTTTGTACAGGGTATAACTTTTGATTGGGATCGGATCGGGTGTTGGCATTGATTCAATTGTAAAGGAAATGATGTTTCCGATTCCGTAGAGTGTTTACATTAAAGATTTGGTTAAGCTGTTTAGGAGGAATCGCTATTTTAGTGCTATACATTTTCAGGACATACTAATTAGTCATTAATGGGTTGATTAGTGAGGCCCATTATTGCTAGGGGTTGTTTGGCTATAAATAGAGGGGTAGAGGTAAGAAGAATGGTTTAGTTTCTTCATTTCTCTCTTTTGGTTAAGCTCGAGACTCTCCATGCTCAATCAAATACACCTCCACTCCATTAAATTCGCAGATCTACATTAGAAGATTGCAGAAACGTCGAGGAAGAGTAGATCATATCAAATTATTTGAAGACCGTTCTTCGCTGTCCGGATTAGAGATTCATCAATTTCAAGCTATTTCGTGGATTTAGCGAGTGATAATCATCTCTCAAATGGATTCAATCGAGTATATGAGTTCGCTTGATCTTAATTTCATCTTTTTAAGTCATTTTCACCTAGATCTAATCAAGGTATGTGTATTTTCAATTCGAATAACCAAAGGATCTAATTTAGGAAGATTATAATAGTAAATTCATGTGTTAATTCTATGATTATGCAAGTTTAGATCCAATTACTGATTCAATTATAATCTTATCATGATTTGGTGAAGTTCATATGATTTTATGATGATTATTCGTTGTTTTAATGTTTATTTGATGATTGCTTATTGAGATATTGGATGATTTGGATGAATTTGATGTTCGTCGTTAAGCATGGATTGTATGGATCGTTTGCATGGCACGATGGAAGGCTTGGATCGGCTCGTAAAAAAGGTAGATCTGGATGGATCACATGTCTTATTACGCAAGAAATGATGTTTTGAAAGTGAAGGATCGACGACCGATTCAGTGACGGATCGGCGACCGATTCAGTGACGGATCGGCGATCGATTTAGTGACGAATTGGCGACCGATCCAGTGATGATATGTTCGTAGCTTTAAGGTGAATTCTGAAGGAATGTTCGAAGTATGATGATATGTTCGTTGATTGATGAAATTCAATAAAGTTGGGAAGATGACTCAAGGATGATTTGAGCTCGTAGATAATGGTTGCTCAAGTTGATTTGAGTTTATGGATAGTCGCTGATGATGAATAGAGTTAGTGAAGGCCGAGGGATTATCGTTAGTCGGAGGTTCTAGCGGACTCAAACAAGGGGTATAATATGTATGACTAAAAGACTAGATGATTTATTGAGTACCATGGGTATCGATGAAAGGTCCAGATACGAGTCACGCTGGCATATGGAATTTTGCTAGAACCAGGGTTACAGTTAGCCCTTGATGGATGACAGGATGGAGCCAGTCATACAATTAACAATATCGTCAAGGCAAGGCCAAAGTGATAACCAGTGTCATGGATGCTGATCATTTTACTTGTATTGTCTTGTGTAGATTGTCCAACATCGAAGGGGACATCTCTTGGGTGCTTGTATGATGTTAGTTTAGGCCTTTGGGGCTTGTACTTGGGGGATGTTTATCTCGATTAAGATGGTCTACGTTGGATAACTGGTTGTTATGTCTGGTATTGTTTGTTTCTTCCTGATTCTTCTAAAGGCTACCACTATCAGATGTGGAGGAGATGGGTTTGGGTTTCTTCTTTGTTGATTTTGGTAGATTAGATGATCGGTCTACCTACTTCTCATATACTTTATTGATGATGTTAGATTGCAATTTTATTGCTCATTAAGACTATTGTTTGACTCTTGGTTTTATGTTCCCTCTTATTAAATTGGGCAGTTCATCCATGATGTTGTGGTTGGGCAGACTAGGTAGTAGGTAGTTGATCTTGATGAGGACGATGATGTTGAGCGATGATGAGCTAGAGGTTGATGTATTATTTTTCTACTATACACATCTTGCTATTTCCTCTTTTATGTTTGATGTATGCTAATCTGAGTGATCTTGTAGTGAGGATGATTGTACAGATTCTGATGTTGTATTCCAGTACGATGAATGGATATTTTCTTTCATGATGATATGGAATTTTAGATTTTGTTCAATGATCCTTCACTATTAATGCATGTTGTATATGTTCTATTATATTTTACCCCCACATTTTGAGTTATATGACATATTCCGCTTGTGTTATTCTACCCTGGTGATTGTTCGTGGCTGCCTAACATGTCTTTCAATGCACTATTCTTCTTATTTAAGTGCAGGGGTTATGGGCGGTCTTCACAGTTCTCTAGAGAGGAAACACTGGGGTTTAACAAGAACATCTGGCAACCCGGCCACATATGACCAACCACTTATTCAACTTGAGTGTACCGAATATATTGCCACCCATGGTTGTGATCAGCAATCATTTCCCGTAAGCATACAGAAGCAACAAAAGAAAATTAATAATAATTTCTGCTAGATGGTGATAATACACCATAATGGGAATAACCCACATAGCCATGTTGCCTTCCCGATTTTTTTCATTTCCCGGTAGATGAGGCTTGAGGTCACGATTACCTTTTTAGAACATCACATTCAAAATTTGAATGTTATATTGTAGGATCCGTCCAATCACTAGTTGATTTGCACAAATATACTCTAGGTGTTAAGCTAAAAGAAGTTTCCTTCTTCACCATCAAATTTGGTATATTGTAAGAATCACTGTACATGATCTTAGGAAATACTCTTTCAGACATTCATCCATACAAATTCATTCTGGCACTGACCGAAACTGAATATACCATAGAGCAAAGAGGTTTACTGCCATAATTTTTATTTCGGCAATTAACCAGAAACATCAGCGAGTATTCCTCTCGCTCCAAAGATCTATGTCTTCGAATTATCTCATAAGATCGTTGCTTGTTAGTTTCAAATGCAATGTTGGTTTGTAGTGATTTTGGGTCTAGTTTCCATCCCCGTCTCTTCGAACTAACATGTCAAAAGTCCATAAACAATATCTATCGATAGTTAACTATCAAATCAAAACACTACAACCAAGTACATCAACAGCCCAAGTACTATTCATTAAAACTATTCATTAAACCATTTATCGAATCTTAAACATCAAATTCCATATTCTTAGCTTAACGGAATAAGTGTATTCCCAAATCTCACTTGTTTTGGTTACTATGAAAACAATATCCAATTGTTGGACCAAAAAGTGGCACTAACACCCAATTGACAAGAAATTGCAAAGAATAATATTATAAAACAGGTAAAAATCAGTCGACACACAAGATTTATAGTTGTTCGGCGATAGCACCTACTTTCACTTTATAATTCTTTGATTAATCGATGAATTACAAGTAAAATGCAGATAATTGGTCAGTCTCACAAGCACAATCAATAACCTCTCAGAATCTATGAAATTATACTCAAAAATCTAGAGTACAATCTGAATAAAAAGAAGACTGTTGAAAATAGGGGAGCTTGAGTATGTAGAGTGCCAAAAGATCTCTTAAAACATCATCCAGGTGGGTATTTATAGGCAGAGAAAGGGACCAGGTCAGATGCCACATGGAATCCATACAGTGAATCTCATATCTGAGCGTAGGTAGGTGAAGATATGGTCCCTGGTTCAGATCTTGACAACTGTACCCCAATCCACATTTGCAGGCTTGAGAATCGGTTAACATTGCAATATGATGAAATGGTTCCAGGCGGATCAGGTAAGGGGAAGCTCCGAATCGATGTGATGATGATAGTTCACCATGCTGTCTTCATACATCGAGGGGTCATGCATTGGAGTCCCCGACCTGACCTGCTGCTCATCTTCTGGAGCTAATTTCTCTATTTGCATGAGAGGGTCGGACCACAACACCTCTGTCCCTACCCGGTCCTATTCAGAATTCGTCGATGCATGAGTTCCCTTCTCGACTTGAAACTCCTTCATCGACCTAATCAGACTCCGTTTCTCATAAGTGATTGTATGGACCTTGTGTGGCCTAGTCACAAAGTATTCCAACATTTTTCTCCCTCGAAGTTCGCTTTATTGCAGATGAGACGGTCTTTGAAACTACCAGTCTGTCTATTCTTGAATTTGTGATAATTAATAGTCGCATCTCTCTGTAAAGATGTGATGTTGTGTGAAGTCAGGTTCCTTGATTTCTGCATCAAGTATAAATAGGAGGCTTGACTCATTATCGCCTTTGTTGCATTCAATAAGTTGGAACTTCAATCTGGGTATAAGACAGTCTCCAGATAAGCTCATTAACTTTTGATGATCTGAAAAGTGAGAATCGCTTGGTTAAGCCACATTGTACTAGCGAATCAGTCACAATTGCTTTAATTAACTCATGATTTCGTGATTGGGATGAGGGGCCTGCATCGGATCGGATCGATCCCCTTTGTCCCGTTCCTCCATTCACCTCGGTAGGTTTCGAGTTGCTTCTTTTACTGCTACATAGGTCGAATTGAGCTCTTCTGACCCGCCATCGTACTTGCCTCGAAGGGCTTTGAAGCACTTCAGTTGCTACGCCACTGGAGTGGATTGGACTAGGCCGTCACTTCAGGAATAAGAACGACCTACAGAGATTATTATATAAACTGGTGCCTTCCCTCTCTCTTCTTCACTTTATTCCTCTTTCAGAATTACACCACTCAGGGTTTTAAACAATCCATAATTCTCAAATCCCATCAAATCTTTCAATCCCCAAATCCAGTTCAATGTTGGGTGCGATACCTTGTCTTCCTCGATTTTGATTAAATAATACTTGAACCTCATGTAAATTTTTGTTATATTTCCAATGTCGACGTCATTGTTGGTATCATGGTTTTTTGGTCCGCCGCCATCATCCTTGGTGACGTCATTGTCATCTCAAAGAGGCGTCTTTGGTGATCTATGCCCTTCATTAAGGATGTTGGTTTATCGGTTTGTCTTTTATCTTAATGAAGAGGAGAAGATGGGGGTATGTTTTCCGGTGGAGTAAAAGAATAGTGAAGATGATGGACTAGGAGGAGTAGGTGCTGGCGGGTCGGAGAAGTGAGCGGAGTCAGGAACGTATGACCGGAGAAGAAGTAGCAACTCTACCAGGATCGGGTCGGGTTGGTTTGGTCCGACCTGCTATACCTGCTCAGGGAAATCCGATCCGACAAATGGAGCTTCAACATGAAACTTATGCCTTTCTACATACCATTGAATTTGATCAAAACGAGCACTTTGACGATGAAGACTCATAGTACATGCTTGCATAAAACTCAATCAAAGTCAAATGCAACTTATAAACTCGCGGAATGTTAGGATAGAGCCCTCTGAACTGGACATTCTGGATTTAACAAACATATGATTACTCGAATATTCAACAAACACTGATTAATTACTTGATTTTCTTCTTATTCTCTTCTTTCTCATTTCAGCACTGCATGCACTGGCACACACTAGTACACACACATTCAGTGGGACATGGGAAACTACACTTTAGTTCTTGATATCTCTTGGATAGTACAACAAGCATATCCGGAAGACGCTCAGCAAGGTTATCAGGAAAGAGTGCAACTCCATGATCATCTCGCAATCCAAATCCTGACGTTCTCTTGTCAAATATAATTTGGGATAACACAGATTCAAACTTTGAGATTAAGTTTCATGAAAGTGAGGAATCATCTGGAGGAGAAGTTACGGTAGATGAGGAAGAGGAAGCGGGAGTAGGAGACAATCAGGCTCCCGACGAGTTTGAGAGTGCTGTTGTTCTAGATCCACCCAGTGATTCTGTGACTTCAATGACCGATGAAACCAAACTTAGGCTTATATTTTCGAAGCATGGGATTTCCTAGGAAGAAATTGGAGTTGCAACTGATACAGATAGTCCCCACAATCCTCCAGAGGGTATATGGCTATTAGCTGATTAATGTGCTTTATGGGTGCTATTCCTCCATTTCCACCATTCATCGTCGATTTTCTAAGATGAATGCATATTACTCCCATGTAGCTCAAGTCTAATGCGTATTCTTATCTATACACATTGAAAGTAGAATACATGGAGATTATGAGCACGGAACATACTTTTGAAGATGTAAACTTCTACAACCACTTCAAACATCGCCCGAAAGAAACACCTTCTTTTCTCTACTTCGAATCAGTGCCCAAAAAGAAAATCCTTAATGAGGGGTATGGCAACTTAGGCGACGTAAAGACTGAGTGGTTGTTCGTCAAACATCAAACCGGATGTGCTAGACGATGGCTTCAATCAAGTAAGCTCCAAATTTTGACGCTTTCATTTCAACTATTGTATTGAGCGTGCTAAATTCTCTTATTTATATGCAGTTAAAATCCAGGGAATGAGGAAGGTCAAATATATTGGGATTGTTTGAACAGTCTACTGAATGGCAACCTAGATTTTCTGAATGTCAGGAAATGTCTTGTTGACGAGTAGCTACATCAACATCATCTCCTAGATGTAAGCTGAAGCGTGGGCCATGGAGGTCGTGCTCATACATAAGTGCCCAAAGCAACAGCTCTTGTTGAACCCGCGGAAGCCAGTAGTGTTCCTCTAGCCAAGGGGCAAGTTATACTTTAGTTGATAACGGAGAGAGCTCTAAGGCCCAAGAACTTTCGGGTTCCAAGGAAGTATTACAGCCAGGAGATAAAGAGACGATTCCTACACAAGATCTATACACCATTCTAAAGGGTCCCTCTCCGATGCGAATCCAAGATGATGAACTTTTGAATATGCCAATTAGGGAGGAACCCTGGAATGCTGATCCAACATATGCCTCTATTACTGAAAGAAAGTCCTCTCCTAAGACATCATCTCCAATAAGGTCTCATGTCGGCAACTCCCAGCCAGATGATCCCATATTAAGAGATTTGGCTAAGCTTCCTTAGCTTCGAAGACATTGGCAGGGATTCTTTTTCCCTACCCATGAAGAAGAAGTTACTCCTGTAAAATCAGAGGAGACTTCACAGACATGCCGTACTCCGGGCACCAGTCCACCGGGTTAGTCACTTTGGACACACACTACGCTAACATTGCACGTCACAGTTTTCGTGTGTTATATCACTTCTTGGCTCTAATATCAATCTCTATTGACTTGCAGGAAGAATGACTTGCCAAAGATATGATCTCAGGGACGTTCATGCAAGCATTCCAAGGTATGGCCCTGATATTGAACATGATCGGCGGGAAAGGCGCGGGAGATACAACAAGATGCCTTATCTGTCTCGGCACCATTGGTCTTCCTGCTCTCGCACTCTGGCCCGGTTAGATACAGAGAAGTACAAGGGTTATCACAGCCAGACCATGGAGATAAATACCTTCCTAAAGCTCATGTTCCCCCCAAAGACTCTCACTCCCAAGATAAGCCATCGAGGAAACACTCTGATCCTAATGACAAGGCAAAAGATTCGGGTATGGAGAAAAGTAAGAGCAGTGCAGCGATTATGCCCGCCAAACGTCGGAACATCGAAATCACCGTGACGATCCGCGTAATACTCGATTCCGAGAATGAGCCATGATAAATATTTTGAGGGAACAACTTATAGATCATCAATTCAGGAACATACACTTCGTTCCGGACCTTAAGCCGGTACCTTCGCATAGGGCAGCAAAAGTCAAAGTTAAGACAGACTTTGTGGATAAACAATACAAGGAAATGCGTAAGTTCGCCCGAAATATTTCCAAGATCATTCGTGATTGTTGGTTGATGTAGATAATATGAAGAAGATGGCTAAATATGACTTGAAGGCCAAAGATACCACGGAGAAATAGCTCGAGGACACACAGGCCAAGCTTGCTCTTATGTAACGTGATGTTGGAAATTACAAGAAACAGCATCAAGAATTGTAGTAGTGCTACTATACTGAGCTCGATTCTCACAGTCTAGAGCACACATCCTTGAGAAAACAAGTTGAGGATGTTAAGTCAGAAAACATTGAGCTGATGCTATATTGCACTCGCCTCAAATAAGAAAAGGTGGAGTTGGACAAGAAAAATGCTAGTCTGGAGGCTAGATTGGTAGAGGCCGAGGCAAGGGCAGTACCTTATGAGGGAAATGCTGTTGTTGCTCTTAAATTCGCTTCTGAATCTAATGCACAGCTTTCCGAAGCCCGGAAAGAGTTAGATGGATATGGGGGTCACATGATATTTTCCTTGCTTAGGTGCTCCGGACTCGGGATATATGTTAGATCTGGCATTACCCAACAACTTTGGTCGACGTATAGGTTCAAATTGTTAAAGATGAGAAGAAGCGACTGAAGATTGACGCCATCGATGAGGAGGAGCCGATGAAGACATATTTGAAGGGCGAGGAGACAGAGCATTTAGCTGAGGGGCGTAAACTAATTCAAGAGGCTTTAGAAGAGGAGAAGCGTCAAGCCAAGGGGAAGAATACCATCATAGGTGGTTCCAGTTCCTCTTCCGCCATGCGTAGAGCTGTAGAGACCAAGGGATACGATCTTGAACATCCATCGATTCCCAAAGTTTCTCTCCTATCTCCTATCGAGGAAGGAGTTACTCCTACCACTCTCGGAGACAATTCCACCAAAGGTATCTCTACCTTTTCACCACAATTTATCAAGGCTATCATAGCATGTCTTTATATTGTGGAGTAGACAATTGAAGGACCTTGGTTTTCTCTAGTGTTAATAACTATTGCTTCGCATTCTCTAGGTACCAATCTTGTCGATGAGACTGAAAAGAAACAGCAAGGGGCCGCTGACAAGGACATAGTGCTCTCCAGTAGTGAAGCTCCCAAAGACGGGGAAATCATTGATTCTTTAAAGGATATGGAGAGTAAGGAGGATGAAGAGGATGCGAATGTCACCATTATTGGAGAACCGGAAGAGACTAAAAACTTGACACTTGCTTAGATGAAAGCTAGATCTAAGGCACTCTTAAAGGCCAAGAAAGAAGAAGAGCCCATCTCGGTTGATCCTCTCCAAGTAGTTTCTCCTGGAAGCAAAATAATTATCAAGGTGTCGTCTCAATCAATTACTAGAAAGTTGGCTTCCGAGTCCTCCTTCGATCCAAAAGAATCCCCCTCTAATAAGAAGAAGAAAAGGAACATTCTCACTAATGCAGAAAAGGAAGAGAAACAGAGGCTCAAGGATGCTAAGAAAGCCAAGCATTCTCCTAAGTCCAAGTAAAGCATCATTTTGATTTCTTTTTTTGCTTTCCACTGGCCTGTGGTTGTTGTTGCGATTGCGGCCCTCGCGTGTTTGACCAGTAATCTATGTAAATCTGAACGTTGTTAATAAAATAGTTTCCCTGCAATGTCATATGCTTGCAAGTTTACTATCTATTTTAATCAAATGTAACTGTGATCGAAAAATTATTATGCTAAGTATTAAACAATAGATGATATCACATATCAAACCAGGATTCCTATTCGACATCCATGCAAATCAAAAATCAACATTTCTACAATCAAAGAATTATTACTAAATTAATTAATAACATCACATCATATTGAAGTTATCATGAGGGGTGACATGTGTATGCCCCCAATCAATCTTGAATAAATTGCTTGGCAAGGGCTTATTCGGGATTGATTAGGTTCGACATTATATTATTCTCAATCCTTCTATGGGGAATGTGGGATCAGCTTTCAATCTTGCCCCCAATCCTTCAGTGGTATAGGAACCCTTTTCCTTCAGCACTTGGTTTCAATGCCTTTATACTCTTCTGTCGTATGCCCAAGTTAGAGTGTGGTTAAGGCGGTCTTTAATCATGGTGCACCAGTCACACCTTCTTTTATACTCACTCTCGTATCGAGAGTGTTTTAGCTGATCAGGTGAACAATCATGCCATTCGTCCCGACTGTCCTTCTACACTTTATTTCTAAGAGTGGGATTCCGCTGGTTCGAGTTTCGTTCTCACACTATATTTTAATCTGTACTCCATGCTTCACACTGGAGCATGGAGTTTTTCAGGAAAGAGGTCGTACCATGCTTGTCAAGATGTTCCTTTAAATCACGATTTGATCTAGATGGATATGACAAGGTGTTTGGGCATCGCATCCTTACTTTGGTTCATAAAGTGAAAGTTACCGAATGGGGTGTTGGTATCGAGCTCGAGGTTAGCCAATCAAACTTCAATTGGCCCTAGATTTAAGTCTTCTTACTCAAGTGGTGAATGAGCGAGCTTCAGAAAAAAAGGTGAATTATCCCTTTTTTGAAAGTCCGACACCATCCAATTACTTCACAGCATCAAGTCAAAGACTAAAATGATCACAGAGCATAGAAAATAAATGCAAGAAAAGTGAATGACACACGTTATTTTTAGTGGTTCGGCCAAATCATATCCTATGTCCACTTTATAATATATTTTTTATGTCAACTAGACTATTCTAGGCAAATTGTATCTTTTTACATAGCTTACTAAACAAAAGATTCAAGTAGTGCCATAGATGATGGGCATTCCACCCTCTGGCGACTTCATCGCCGTCTACAGTCATTTGCTTGAAAGCTCCTTTATCAAATTTTCGTTGGATGACATATGGTCCTTCCTATTTCGGGCTCAGAAAAACGGGGGTCGGGAAGATGCGCTTCAAAAACTGGTTTCCAAGTTCAAAGGTTCGGGATCAAACCTTCCTGTTGTAGTATTGGGCGACTTGGTGTCAATGCCTCGAGGCACGTAAGTCCGATTCATCTCTATTTTCCTCAATCGTGTCCTAGGACTCAACGAGAAGTGCTTTGTTCGTCATCGGGTCATAATTTGTTCTTCTATGAGAGTTACTTCCAATTCCATTGGAATGACTACTTCTGATCCGAATGAAAGTGAGAAGGGAGTGCAGCCAGTTACCGATTTGTAAGTCGTTCTGTTACCCCATTATGCTAAGGGTAATTCATCATCCCACTTGGCATTCGCCTGCTTCAATCGCTTCTTTAGAATGGACTTAATGATTTTATTTACTGCTTTGACTTGCCTATTCGATTGTAGGTGTGTTACAACGGTGTATCTCTTCTTGATGTTGTATTTTTGGTAGAAATCTATGAATTATGTGCCGTCAAACTGGGTTCTGTTGTTGGTTGTGATGACTTTGGGGATCCCAAATTGGCAAATGATGTTTCTAACAACGAACTTAACCACCTGCTTTGTCGTGATCAATTGTCAATGGATCGACTTTTTCCCATTTTGTAAAGTAATCCACGACCAAGATTGCGTACTTTGCACTGCCTTTGGTGATTGGAAGGCTTCCAATGATGTCAATTCCCCATATGGTGAATGGCCACGGGCTCACCATCGAATTTAGTTGGCTGGAAGGTGCTCTGGGAATCTTTGCTAATTTCTAGCACCTATCGCAACGTCGTGAATAACCAGCTGCATCCCGATTTACGGTAGGCCAGAAGTAGCCATACTGTAGTATCTTCTTTGCTAACGTCTGACATCTGTTGTGATCTCCACATTCGCCTTCATGCAATTCTCTCAACACACATTTGACGTCGTCATGTGCTATACAATAGAGTAGGGGAACTAAAAGTCCTTTTCTATAGAGGACATTATCTTGCATAACATACCTTGAAGCTTTTCGGACAATGGCACACCTTTCACTCTTTCTTGTTGGAAGCATTCCATTCTGCCGGAAGTTCTTTATCGGTGTCTTCCACGACTCTCTCTGGTTCGATCTCCAACAACGGATCAACTTCCATCTGATTAATGATCGGAGCTTCTAATATCTCGATTGGGACCATTTCTGTCTCTTATGGATTATTAATGCTCACTGATTTGGCAAACATATCCGCCTTCTAATTCTCTGTTCGCGAAATGTGGGATATACTGTTATATTCTAGGTTGTCCAATAGCTCCTCTACACTTTCTAGGTAAGCTGCGAGTCATGGTCCTTTTGTCTGAAATTCCTTATGAACCTAACAAACAACAATCTGAGAGTCATAAAAGATGTTCAACGCCGCTACTCCTAACTCCTCAATGAGTTTCAACCCAATAATCAGGGGCTCATATTCAGAATCGTTTTTAGTAGCGGAGAATTCCAATCGTAAAGTATAGTAAATTGACCGTCCTTCAGGAGTGATCATTACAATTCTTCAGGAATTGTGAATTCAGCGATGAAGTCGGCCAATGCATTCCCTTGTATGGACTTTTTGGGGAGGAAGCTGAAGTCAAACTGGCTTAACTCGATGTTCCATTTGAGCAATCTTGCAGATGCCTCAAATCATTGCATGACCTGTCAAAGTGGTTGATTGATGTATATAACAATTGGATGAGCTTTAAAGTAGTGGCGAAGCTTTCTAGATGCAGTCAACAGACTGTAATCAAGCATTTCTATATTTGAGTAGTGAGTTCTACGGCCGCCAATTTCTTGCTTACATAGTACACTGTTCTCTGAATTTTATCCTCCTCACGGACAAGTGCTGAACTAATTGCATGTGATAATACCACCAAATATATGAATAAATCTTCATGATCTACTGGCTTTGGTAATATCGGAGGCCTTTCCAAGTGATTGAGTAGGTTTTCAAAGGCTTCAATGCAATCTGGGGTCCACTCAAAGTTGCGCTTCCCTCGCTTTATCAAATTGAAGTAAGGAATGGATTTTTCGGTGGCTTTTGAAATGAATCTACTTAAAGCTTCCACCTTTCCTGCTTAGCTTTGGACATCTCTAATTTTCTGCGGCTCGCTAATGTTCCTGATTCCTAAAATCTGCTCGAGATCGATTATGATTCCACACTAGCTAATGATGAAGTCGAGCAACTTTCCTGAAGAGACTCTGAAGGAACATTTCAATGGGTTAAGCTTCATTCCATAGCGTCGGAGGATACCAAACATCTCTGCTAAATCCACCGTGTGATTAGATGATTGCTTGGACATCACAAGCATATCATCCATATAAACTACCATAGATTACCCAATTTGATTGTATAACATACGATTCACTAAACGCTAGTACTTTGCCTCGAAGTTCTTCAATCTAAAAGGCATTACCACGTGCCAGCACAATCCGATATCAGCGATAAAACAGTTATGCTCTTGATCTGGCATGTGCATGAAAATCTGGTTGTAACCCGAATATGCATCCATAAAAGAGAGAAGTTCATGTCCCGCCGTTGAGTCCACCAACTGATCAATTCTTGGCAATGGGAAGCCGTCCTTTGGGCATGCTTTGTTCAGATCCGAAAAATCAATGTATATATGCCACTTCCCTTTAGCCTTCTTGACGAGTGCAGGGTTCGATATCTAGTCGGGATATGTAGCATTTCTGATGAATCCATTATCTATCAACTTTTCTACTTCTTCTTTCAAGGCAACTGACCTCTCTGGTCCTAGAATACATCTTTTTTGCTTAACAGGTGGGTACTTCGGGTTTATGCTCAGCGAACTCATAATCAATGGATAAATTCCACATATATTAGCGTGGGTCCAAGCGAATACCTCTAGATTCACTCATAGAAAGTCAATCAATTCCCTCGTTCGGAGGGGGTCCAAGTGAGATATGATATTCAAGACCTTGATCGGGTCGTCGTCATCAATCGGAATGTCTACAGTGGTTTCATTAAGTATCTCCCTTTTACATCCCGAATATTCATCCTCTCTGGGATCTATGTCTTCGGGTAGGTCATTTGGCGACTCCTTCTGCGATTTTCCCTTTACTTGATATGTCGACGCCTCCTTTACAGGAGGTGAGGCATTCTTTGTGTCCACGCTCTCTTCGTTGTGCAACATTTTCCATTTTGCCATATAGCAGACTCTTTCGTTAACTTGGTCACCACAAACCATTTCTACTTTGGCTTCGGTTTGAAACTTCAGTAATAGACACCAGGGTGCGATGTAGGCTCTGAATTCCGCGAAAGCTAGTCGACCCAGAAAGGTGTTATACGACGAATCAATATTCATAACGATAAATGGAAGGATTCATACTCTCCTGCGATCTCTTTCCCCAAGTTCCACAGACAAGTTCACTACTTCCATCGGAGTTTTTGTTGAGCCCTTAAAGCCACGTATCCATCTAGTGCATGAGTTCAAATCTTTAGCTTCAAATTCATCCCATCAAATGATTTTTTGAACAAAATATTGAAGGAACTCCCGCAATCAATAAGGACTTTCCGTACAAGGGCTGGACCAATGGTAGAAATAATTGCTAATGGGTCGATACTCGGAGTCTCACTCCCACACTTTCTCTGTCTCGGAAGTTAACTTCGTCTGTCATCGTATTCTGCTGCTTCACGGGGGTTGTATCTTCGAGGGAACTACACTCTCCCACTACTGGATGTCTAGCGGCACTGACGTACTGCTCCATGGTTCTATTGTTGAATCCAACTGGGTGTGGTCCGCTGACCATGGTATTAATGACTATCCCTTTTCCTTTCTGCTGTGTAGTATGTCTAGGGGCTGGGTGGTTCTAATTTGGAGCCGATCCTCCTTGCCCTCTGTCTCAAAGAGCAACCTTATATTCGTCCAACTTCCCTGCTCTAACCAACTTTTCCATAACATCTCTTAAGTGGCGACACTCATTCGTGGAGTGGCCGTAAGTTTCATGAAATAAACAAAACTTCTCGGTCTCACATTCCTTTTCAACTGAGTCTCTTAGCGGAGAATTTTCGTATTAGATAACATTGAAGGTGTCTAAACGGATGTTCTCCTAGGTGTCATTTAACTGTGTGTAATTCTCAAAGGGTTGGAATCAAGGTCTCTTTTTGGGATTATTCCCCCGATTCCTGCTACTCTTTTTGTAGTTCCCACCTTGGCGACCATTTCCTCCAATCTTTTTGTCGACATTCACTTCAACTTTCCCTGTACTGTCACCAATGCCATCAAAATAGTCTGTTCGTGAGGGTTACTCACTTTTGCAACTGTCGGATTGAAACGATCCAAATATGATTTCAGAGTTTCTCCCTGAACTTGCTTAACTGTAGAGGGCTCGATGAAGTTATTGGACTTTCAAGCGTGATGTTGAAACTCATTAAAGAAACTCTCGTTTAGCTCTTTGAAACTGGTAATTGATCAAGGCAGAAGCTGGGTAAACCACATCATTGCAATATCTTTGAGGTATATTGGGAAGGTTTTGCACTTCACAACATCAAGGGTCGCCACGATGTTCATATACCAAGGGTATCTCTTCAGATGCTACCTTGGATCAGTTCTTCCTCTATATCATTCCATGGTGGGCAGATTGAATCGCCTCGGGAAGTGGACATATAATATGTTGTCGGTGACCAGCATGTGACTGCGATCGATACCCCAATCTTCATTAGTGTAACCTCTGTTATCGACCATAATTTGACGAACCATAGCTTCTACTTCATCATTGGTCAAAGCAGACTCGAATTCAACACTTCTTGCTATTTTAGCACTTCCCACTCCTGCATCAGGCAACTTCCTTAGATTTCTTGTGGGGGTAGAGTTCCCTTGGCCCCTGTGATCTTGGTCATTCACAGGACGAGTAGGCTGAAGGAGTTGGCCCTGAGTAGGGTTAGTGATATTTGGCTCCTTGGGAAGAACACAAGATCCCTGCATTGGTAGCAACATTGGTTCCACTAGGCTAGGATCATTAGGTCCCAGGCAACGAGTTGCGTCTTCGCGATATACTAATGAGCCAAACCGAATTTACCCAAGGTTCTCTGGTCTCTCATACGACCTTCTTGGATGTGGGTGCCTTTAGTTTTCCTCAGGAGAGGATGAGTATATTGTTGCAAGATGGTGACTTGGAGATGGGGAGATGGCGTTCTCTGCTTACGAAGTTCATCCATCTGCTAGTTCATTGCATTCATGTTTTCTTGGATTACGGCACTATCACTATGACACGCCATGTCCGTTAATGTCACTCACTAAGGGAATGCATTAAGTTTCGTGAAGCATTATAGGTAAACAAATACAGAATAATTACAAGACAGATTTAAATAAGATAGCAGCGGAAATTTAAATTTTTATTTTAGACATAAATCATAATATCATGGTTCATAATACCATAAGTCACAAAAACCATTACAATAAAATAACTTCTGTCTTGCACCATCAGAGTACTCAAATATATAAAAAAACATAATTCCCCTTAAAAGAGTTAAGCCATAGCAGAGATAAGAACTTGAGCCATACTTTAGAATTAGCTCCTAGCAAGATGATATCTGAGTCCTAACTAAGCCTGAGTGTTTCCTCTCTAAGAACCTATGGGGGGAGGGACCAGAAGGAAGAAGGAGAAACAAAAGGGTTTGATATAAAGTCTGGTGAGTCTAGTTACTTTTAGCTAGTAAATAAATAAAAGTAACATGATAGGCATATAAAGTGAATAAGTAAGATCACTACATAAATGGCAGGTGTGACAAGGTTGACATGGTTAGGTGTATTTGCTTCACTAATGAATACTCTGCACTATTACTAGAGTAACTAAAATGAGATGATCCCTTCCACTATAAGTTGGTAGACTTAGGGCATACGTCCGAGTGTACCCTAACCACTACCCTAATCGATCGGCTCCCTACTCCGTAGATATCCTGTGCTGACCCCACAGTAGGAGGTATCACTTCCTAAAGTGGCAACCCTTAATATGTGCACAACCATATCAACTGGTGTCACATTCGTCTTACCCCCCTCTTGCCGGCTCATGCACGCACATGGCCCGGTCGGTTTGCGCCGCCCACACCATTTGTCTTTGTAACACCCTGTGTTTTCTGTTAACATAAGCTAACGAATTAAAAAATACTTAATTTTAAATGTGAGAATCAAGGGGTACGGATTACGCCATTGTGTTCGTTTTGGAATTCTGGTTGAGATAGAGTCCGAGTTTGCGTAAATTGGACTTCGTATGAAGAAGTTATGGCTATCGGAAGTTTCCAGAAATTCGAATTTAAATTCAAAAACGAATTCAGACCCAGAACTAGGTAGGGCGGGAAATTTCCCGCCCAAGGCCAGGACGACCTCCCCTATACAGGTCGGCCTTAGGGTCGACCTGGGTGTCAACTTGCCCCTTCCCTCAGGCGGATCTGAAAGATGACGATTTTGTGACTTAGTGTTGAGTCATCAGGGATGACGTGTCACCCTATCTTGACTGGATGGTCTTGATTGATTCTAGGTTGATCGGGTGGCCTAAATTAATCCTAAATTCTATATAAACACATGTAGACTCAAACCCTAAAACCTAATCAAAATTAGAACCATGGTCGTCATGCTATCACCTTGCAACCTAGAATAGCCGTCATCAACTAGAGGAAAAGTAAAGCTAATCAACTCAATTCAACTCAAGTCTATAACAACTACAACAACAAATTTGTCTACTTCAAAGGCGAGCTAAATCAATTTCAGAAATCAGATCCCAGAACTCAAGATCTTCTTTGAGTTGTGAGTTCGATTTCTTTAATAAGATAATTAATAAGTTAATTAGATTGAGTTATAATTTGGGTTATATGGTTATGTTTGTAAAACATTGGGAAAAATGCGATATTTTGTGAATGTATGCTAGTTGTACATAATGATAGTTTTTGGTGTGAATCCCTTTGTATATACCCAATAATTTATGTTCAACCTAATTCATGTTTGACATCATATCAAGTTTGGGTGTAGATTATATGCAAGTTTCTATATGAATTGTATACAAGTTTACATGTGAATCAAACAAAGTGACTATATGCAGTTTAGGAAGAAATTGGATTCGCATATATGCAGGTTTACCCCTTTAGATTTAGATCTATGACATACATAGTTTTATGCAAGTTTGTGACTATGGCTTATGCAAGTTTTGGGTGAAAACTATATACATATATGCAAGTTTACCCCTTTAGATTTAGATCTATGACATACATAGTTTTATGCAAGTTTGTGACTATGGCTTATGCAAGTTTTTGGTGAAAACCATATTCATATATGAAAGTTCACACCTTTGGGCTTATGTTTAAATTCATGACAATACGAAGTTTATGTTGTAATCCTTATTTGTAAGTTAGATCCAATTTGTGTGTTATACAAATTTGCGATGTTTCTTCCCTTTTACGTCATTAGACTAATTGCTAGTCTAATATATATATATATATATATATATATATATATATCATGATAAGCGAACGAACAATGTGGGAACGATGGGGGGTAATATTGAATATTCACATATTTAGAGTTGGCATAAATGGCCTTAAAAAGGCATATAATTAATTTAAGACATTAATTGGAAAAATTGGTATTTATGGACATAATTTAGGTGACAATTATGGACATAAGTATATTTGGAATTTATTTACAAATTTGAATAGGGATATTAATCCAATTTGGGGTTAAAAAAAGATGTGTAATAATAAACCGCCTAAGACACGAGGTCAGACTCTTTTGTGGTGTAAGACTGCCCTAACCCGCTCGGCAAATCCAATAGCCACAAATGCCAGTCTAATGTGAGAGGTCAAAGGCATGAATTAAATACATAATAGTTGTAAAGACACGAGGTTAGGCTCGTTTGTGGTGTAAGACTGCCCGGACCCGCCCGACAAATCCAACAGCCACAAATGCCAGTCTAATGTGGGAGGTCTTTACAAGGTTACGGTGTTAATGAACTAAGAAACACTTAACCAGATAAACATGTGGTGGGACATGGGGGGTTAAGTGGGTGCCTTGGGTGGCATGTGAAGTTAAGAGGGTGCCTTGGGTGGCATGAGAAATACGATTAGATGCACTTAACCAAGATTGAAACATGTAAGAAGACATGAATAAGAGTGGGGTTAAGTGGGGAAAACCTTAGAGGGGACGAAGCATAGGTTGGAAAGCTTGTGTCATGCATGGGGGCCCTTTTCAAACCAGTAACCCACTAAGTATCTTTGTGGGCTCGACCCAAGTCGAGGACGGACACGCGTACTAGGTTTGATTGTAAGAGGTCAAAACGGGTTAGCGGTGGCAACGCAAGTCCAACGGGGTCATTTGCGTGTGTGGCCCCGGGCTGGTAGGTAAGACGTCGTTGCATCGTGTAGATATAAGCCGTGCATTTTTGGTGGTATCGGGTTGCCACTTTGGGGAGTGATACACCCCACTGTGGGGCCAGCACGGGTATCTACGAGTTAGGGAGCCGATCGAATGGGGGTAGTGGGTACACCTAGTGGAGATAGGGGCAGACGGCACCTATGAAGGCAGCTAGGGGTACCCACTGCTGCAAGAACGAGGTAGAACGATTTCCGTTGAAAGTTTAGTTTATCTTTTCGATCATCCTGTTCACACACTCTTTGATTCTGGCGCATCACACTCTTTTATACCCACTGCTTTAGTTGAGACACTACACCTAAACACCAGTATCGTAAGGATCCCTTAGTTGTTTCAAATCCAATTGGGGGTTCAGCCTATTTGTTGATGATTTGTTTGGATTTGGAAATTTCTATACTTAGCGTTGGGTTTAGATGTGATGCTTATGTTTTGGGCTTCACAGGCTATGGGTTAATTTTGGGCATGGATTGGTTATCCAGTAATGGAACTGTCCTAGATTATGAAAAGAGAGAGGTTAGGCCTATGACTCACTTGGGCAACACTCTCGAAATTTCTTGTAATCCCATGAATTCTGTTATGCTAAGTTTTTTAGAATCGCTTGACGCGTCTGTTGATAATTTGCAGTCTGTTAGAGTGGTCCATGAATACTCGGATGTCTTTGAGGAAGTAGAGGGCTTGCCTCCGAAGCGGGAGATAGACTTCCACATATATCTAGTTGATAACGCAAAACCCGTTGCTTTACCCATTAGGCATATGGCTCTAAGGGAGAGAAAGGAGCTTAGTAAGCAAGTTAAGGAGCTGCTAGAAAAAGGGTTTATACGGCGGAGTATTTCTGAATGGGGTGCTCCAGTGGTGTTCGCAACCAAAGCAAATGGTTCACTTCACCTATGCGTTGATTATAGGGAGCTAAACAAGCTGACCAAGAAGAATAGGCACCCACTTCCAAGAATAGACGATTTGTTCGATCAGCTTGTAGGTGCAACAGTTTTCTCCTAATTAGATATGGCTATCGGATTTCATCAGCTGAGAGTGGCTGAAGATAGCATTGATAAGATCACGTTCAGAACCCCAGACGGTTTCTTCGAATGGCTCGTCATGCCTTTCGGCTTGACAAACGCACCCGCTTATTTTGTCGATTTGATGAATAGAGTGTTCCGGGAGTTTCTCAATAAATTCGTGGTGGTCTTCGTAGATGATATTCTGATTTTCTCGAAGAATGAGGAAGAGCATGCTTTGTATTTGAGGGAAGTCATGAATACTCTCCGTGCACATCAGTTAAAAGTAAAATTCTCCAAGTGCCACTTCTAGAGGGAAGAAGTAAGATTTCTTGGGCATGTGGTGTCCAAAGAAGGGTTAGCTGTAGACCCTACAAAAGTAGTTGCGGTCCAGGATTGGAAGGTTCCAAAGAATGCAACCGAAGTCCGAAGTTTTCTTGGACTAGCAGGCTTTTATTGCAAGTTCATTAAAGACTTTGCGAAAATCTTAGCTCCACTTACAAGGTTAACGAAGAAGAACCTGACTTTCACTTGGGATTTGGATTGCGAAGTCGCTTTCCAACGATTGAAGAGGGCTCTGACAACAGCCCCAGTTTTGATATTACCAGATGGGAGCAAGATTTTTTCGGTATACACAGATGCATGTGGTACGGGACTAGGCGCTGTTTTGATGCAAAAGGGGAAGGTAGTAGCTTATGGTGGAAGGCAATTAAAAGTGCATGAGAAAAACTACCCAACCCACGATCTAGAGTTAGCAGCCATCATTTTTGCTCTCAAGTCTTGGCGCCACTATCTCTTAGGTGAGAAATATGAGTTGTATACTGACCATAAATCGTTGAAATACCTTTTCTCGCAGAAAGAACTCAATCTAAGGCAGCAAAGATGGATGGAGTTTCTCGCCTCATACGACTTTGAGATCTCCTATACTCCTGGCAATGGCAATGTAGTGGAAGACGCCCTAAGTAGAAAGAAGCTAACCTTAAGTCCTCTCTTTGTAGAAAGGAAAATTTTGGAGTACATAGCAAATTTTGATTTTAGACCCTCTGTTGATTATGTAACTGGCTTGATGGCAATGCTAAAGGTGCGGCCTACTTTGTTGGACTCAATAGGAACCACGCAACGTGAAGACCCTCAGCTAGATGATGTGATAGATAAGCTGATTAGGGGAGAGACTTCTAGTCACCTCAATAGGTACTCCACCGATGATAAGGGTTGGTTGAGACGGGATGGAAGACTATGCGTCCCTCAAGCAAGAGATTTGGTGAAGATGGTTTTGGAAGAAGCACACCATTCCAAGATGACCATACACCCCGGTGGAGACAAGATGTATAAAGATATCTAAAGAGTTTTCTTTTGGAATGGCATGAAGAGGGATGTAGCTGAATTTGTTTCGAAATGCATGATATGCCAGCAAGTCAAGGCGGAGCAGAAGAAGCCTGGCGGTTTGCTTCGTCCTCTAGAAGTTCCGCAATGGAAATGGGAAAGCATCTTAATGGACTTTGTTGATGGGTTGCCTAGGTCAAGAAGGGGAAATACCGGTATTTGGGTAATAGTGGACAGGCTCACGAAAAGCGCTCATTTTATACCTGTCAAGAGTAAGAGGACCATCTCGTCTTTAGCCTCCATTTATCTTAAGGAGATAGTTCGACTCCATGGGATACCCTCCAGCATAGTGAGTGACCGAGACCCTATCTTTACAAGTGAGTTTTGGAGGAGTTTGCAAGAGGCTGTAGGCACGCAGCTATGTTTAAGCACAGCCTATAACCCTCAAACCGATGGTCAGACGGAAAGGGTGAACAGAGTACTGGAAGATCTTTTGAGGCTGTGCATTCTTGACTTTGGAGTATCTTGGGAGGATCATCTCCCTTTGGTGGAATTCGCTTATAGCAATAGCTACCAAGCCACTATAGGCATGGCACCCTTCGAAGCTTTATATGGAAGGCCATGTCGATCACCAACTTGTTAGTGGGAGTCCACAGATAAACTTATACTTGGGCCGGACATGATTAGAGAGACTTCAGAGAAGGTGGACTTGATACGAAGGAGAATGAAGACTGCCCAAGATAGACGGAAATCCTATGCAGACAAGAGAAGGACCGACATTGAGTTTGAAGTTGGGGATAAGGTGTTCCTTAAAGTATCTCCTTTGAGGAATGTCATCTGCTCTGGGTCTGTAGGAAAGTTGGCACCACAATTCGTAGGACCATTTCCTATCATCGAAAGGATTGGGACGATGGCCTACAGAGTAGAGCTACCCGAAAGACTGGCTGGAGTTCATAATGTTTTTCATGTCTCTCAGCTACGAAAGTGCTTACATGAGTCTGCAGAAGTTGTGGAGCCAAGTATACTATAGGAAGTCGAAGTGGAACGAGAAGCGACTGTGAAGAGAGTTCCAACTCGTATCTTGGGGATGGAAGTCAAAAAGCTACGTAACCGTGAAGTTAAGCTTGTCAAAGTTCAATGAAGCGATGCCGAGGAAGACGCAACTTGGGAGACTGAGCCCAAAATACGTGCAGCCTACCCTTTTCTTTTTGAGGGTACATCTTTGATCTCTTTTTCCTTAAGTTTATTCAAGCTTGTATCTACCTTTTTAGTGTATCTCCTTGGTCATATTCTTTATCCTTAGGTAGAGGCCAATGGATGTAAATATGCATTTGAAACATGTTATGATTGATGGATGCTAGTGGATGCAAGTGTTTGCTAGTGGTTGCTTGTGGATGCATATACACACACATTAGGCACTAGATCGGCTCAATCACTTTCATACTGCATATAAATATGTTTTTATTTAGATTAATGGATGTATAATGGTTGTGTTATCATGTGGATGCTGCATTCGGATGAATGGGTGCGCACGCATGTAGAAATAATATGTATCATTAGGGATCTTTTGCATACATAATGGACGCATGACACTATCATAATCTGCATTAAGGAGGTCAACTGAATCAGTAGACCGCCTGATTTTGCATTAGATACGGACATGTACACACATTGTGCATATATACTTGAAAGCATTAGAAGTTTTTTAAGGACAATGGATGCCTGTGTTTGATGGTTGAGTAGATGGACGATTGGATGGTAGGATATGTATTTTTCGTAACTTGAAGATTTCATGGTCGAAATCCTTTAAGGAGGGGAGAATGTAACACCCCGTGTTTTCTGTTAACATAAGCTATGGAATTAAACAATACTTAATTTTAAATATGAGAATCAAAGGGAACGGGTTACGCCATTGTGTTTGCCTCGAAATTCTGGTTGAGATAGAGTCCCAGTTTGCATAAATTGGACTTCGTATGAAGAAGTTATGGTTTTCGGAAGTTTCCAAAAATTCAAATTTAAATTCAAAAACGAATTCAGACTCAGAACTGGGCAAGGCGGGAAATTTCCCGCCCAAGACCAGGTCGACCAGGGGGTCGACCTTAGTGTCGACCTCCCCTATACAGGTCGACCTTAGTGTCGAACTGGGGGTCGACCTTCCCCCACCCCCCGGGAAGATCTGAAAGATGACGATTTTGTGACTCGGTGCTGAGTCATTAGGGCTGAGGTGTCACCCTATCTTGACTGGATGGTCTTGATTGATTCTAGGTTGATCGGATGGCCTAAATTAATCCTAAATTCTATATAAACACATGTAGACTCAAACCCTAAAACCTAATCAAAATTAGAACCATGGCCGTCATGCTATACCCTTGCCACCTAGAATAGCCGTCATCAACTAGAGGAAAAGTAAAGCTAATCAACTCAATTCAACTCAAGTCTATAACAACTACAACAACAAATTTGTCTACTTCAATGGCGAGCTAAATCAATTTCAGAACTCAGATCCCAGAACTCAAGACTTTCTTTGAGTTGTGAGTTCGATTTCTTTAATAAGATAATTAACAAGTTAATTAGGTTAAGTTATAATTTGGGTTATATGGTTATGTTTGTAAAACATTGGGAAAAATGTGATATTTTGTGAATGTATGCTACTTGTACATAATGATAGTTTTTGTTGTGAATCCCTTTTGTATATACCCAATCATCTATGTTCAACCTGATTCATGTTTGACATCATTGTATATGCAAGTTTGGGTGTATATTATATGCTAGTTTCTATATGAATTTTATACAAGTTTACATGTGAATCAAACAAAGTGACTATATGAAAGTTTAGGTAGAAATTGGATTTACATATATTCAAGTTTACCCCTTTAGATTTAGATCTATGACATACATAGTTTTATGCAAGTTTGTGACTATGGCTTATGCAAGTTTTGGGTGAAAACTATATACATATATGCAAGTTTACGCCTTTAGATTTTGATCTATGACATACATAGTTTTATGCAAGTTTGTGACTATGGCTTATGCAAGTTTTTGGTGAAAACTATATTCATCTATGCAAGTTCACACCGTTAGGCTTATGTTTAGATTCATGACAATACGAAGTTTATGTTGTAATCCTTGTTTGTAAGTTAGATCCAATTTGTGTGTTATACAAATTTGCGATGTTTCTTCCCTTTTACGTCATTAGACTAATTGCTAGTCTAATATAATTATATATATGTCATGACAAGCGAACGAACAACGTGGGATATATCCAATTTGGGGTTAAAAAAAGATGTGTAATAATAAACCGCCTAAGACACGAGGTCAGACTCTTTTGTGGTGTAAGACTGCCCTAACCCGCTCGGCAAATCCAGCAGCCACAAATGCCAGTCTAATGTGAGAGGTGAAAGGCATGAATTAAATACATAATAGTTGTAAATACACGAGGTTAGGCTCGTTTGTGGTGTAAGACTGCCCGGACCCACCCGACAAATCCAGCAGTCACAAATGCCAGTCTAATGTGGGAGGTCTTTACAAGATTACAGTGTTAATGAACTAAGAAACAATTAAACAGATAAACATGTGGTGGGACATGGGGGGTTAAGTGGGTGCCTTGGGTGGCATGTGAAGTTAAGAGGGTGCCTTGGGTGGCATGAGAAATACGATTAGATGCACTTAACCAAGATTGAAACATGTAAGAAGACATGAATAAGAGTGGGATTAAGTGGGGAAAACCTTAGAGGGGACCAAGCATAAGTGGAAAGCTTGTGTCATGCATGGGGGCACTTTTCAAACCAGTAACCCATTAAGTATCTTTGTGGGCTCGACCCAAGTCGAGGACTGGACACACGTACTAGGTTTGATTGTAAGAGGTTAAAACGGGTTAGCGGTGCCAACGCAAGTCCAACGGGGTCATGTGTGTGTGTGGCCCCGGGCTGGTAGGTAAGACATTGTTGCATCGTGTAGATATAAGCCGTGCATTTTTGGTGGTATCGGGTTGCCACTTTGGGGAGTGATACACCCCACTGTGGGGCCAGCACGGGTATCTACGAGTTAGGGAGCCGATCGAATGGGGGTAGTGGGTACACCTAGTGGAGATAGGGGCAGGCAGCACCTATGAAGGCAGCTAGGGGTACATGAAACTACCATTATCATTATTAAGTTTGGTAGGCGGGATCAACTTTTAGGGTGTTTGGTGTGGTGCAATGTAGTAATTATCTTATAATGATTAGGTGTGCCTTTAACGTTGTCTTTTTTCATCTTATTCCTTTGTTTGCTCTGACATGAGCATTGGTTCACAGTCATTTCCTTATTTTCCAGCTTATGCCTTATCCTAGTTACTTAATGATTATATTGTTAAAGTTATTGCATTCGCCAGACTTTGTGTCTGATCCCCTTTGCTTCCACCTCTTTTCTTCCTCCCCCCCCAGGTGCTCAGGGTGGGACTAGCACTAGTGGAGCTTGATTTGGACAGCTTTATCTCTCTCTTTTTGGAAGTTGCTTGGATAGCTGAAGTAAAGTTCAACCTATCTTATTTTTGGCTATTTGGTGTTGGGGTTATGTCTTTTATTTTATGTATTCAGAACTTATTTGTCAAGATGGATAATAAGTGTATTTGGTTTTGTAGTTGGTTTTTGATGTGATGTAACCAAACTATTTCTCCGCTACAATAAAAGTGGCTTTTGTTTTCCAAGTACCAATATATTTATCTGTCTTGTTTACTTTTCTGTTCTATACACAATAAACGCTCCACCAAAATTAAGGCATTCCCTTAGTGAGTGACCTTAACGGAGGTGGGGTGTCACAGTCTTGTTTGGGTCTCTTATAATCTATCAGTATGCATGCCCCTTCTCCGCGTAGTACAGAGTTCTTTTTTTGATACCTACTCTAGGTTACTAACTGAAATGGGTCCCACACAATATGATACAAGCTCTCCCCTTTGTCTTGTATCCCCACTAGGTTTTTCACTAACTATGTATAGCCTTAAGTGTCTTTAATTACATAGCCCTATGTCAGTTATGCTTACCCTAATGGGTGTCTTTAATTACATAACTTTATTATATTTTTCCACCGGTTATGTATACTACTAGGTGTCTTTAATTACATAACCATATCGGGTTAAGTTCGTGGGCCTATATTTAAATATTGCCCACCCCCTCTAATTTACTTAACCCACCCACTACGCATCCAATTTTACTTAACCCTAACTTAAGTTCATAATCATACAATCCTTATGGATTAAATTGGGTTAAGCAGTCCAATTTATTACCATGTCCAATTATGGTTATAATTGGCAAGACCTCCCACATTAGACTTACAATGTGTGGATGCTGGATATGTCCGTCGGGTCCGGGCAGTCTTATTCCACAGTTGGGTCTAACCTCGTGTCTTAGCCCGATTCATACTTGCACACTTAGACCTCTCACATTAGGTTCAACATTAGTGGCGGCTGGATATGCCGGTCGGGTTCGGGCAGACTTCCACTACTAATGCAACCTAACCTCGTGTCATAAGTGCAATTACAATTCCTAATTGTAATTACTATACATTCCATTTTTATCTAAATCTACCTATATCATTATAGGTGATTATTTCTCTGTTTCCCCATTTGAATTATATGTCTAATTCATATAAATATTACATAAATTATGCCAATTATAAATTCCTTTTCCCCGTTTCTTAACTAACATATTCACTCGTATTTTGGCGACATCTAGGATATAAAGTAGCATAGCCATAACAATGAAAAGGGAATATGACAAAGGTGATAGTTTCAACATATCTTGGCATAAACATAAACTAGCATGATAACAAGGTGAATGGACATGTAATTAACATCATAATAAGGTGGATATAAAACTGAGGAATTTTTGGTAACTACGATATCAAAGCAAGCATAATGAGATCTAAATTAACCATTTAGGTGTTCAACTATTTAAATCTAGCATAATTTGGGTGACATAGTAACATGTTCAGATCTAAAGATGTCTTTGCATGTCAAGTTTACAACATATCTAGATTGATCACAATATGACAAGTGAAAGGTGATTAACATAAAGAACTAGATCTAGCCAATGTTACAGCTGTCCACTTTAATAGATGTACATCCACCACAATATAGTTACAAGTCAAGATCCACATAGGCAACATAATAGAATAACCACAATTGTATTAGATCTAGGGAAATAGATCTATCATGACATAGTATAGGATTTAACACTTTCACAGAATCATACTTTACAACATATCCAATTAACAGTCTTTCACAATTTACTTTTATTTATCTAAACCTAAAAGCATTCAAAAACTCACAGTGTTAGGTTTAGAGAATTGAGAAAGAACGGATCTTGAATTTCTGAATTTGATTTGCAAAGTATGTTGTTGAAGAAAACGGTTCCGTCTCAGTTCGTATCTCGACAGCAAATGGCCTCCATGATTTCCAATGAAGAAAATAGGAGAATAGGACACATATATATAGCTGCCATACCTCCTTAATCGAGTTCCACATTAGCCCTAGGGGTGTCGACACCCCTGTGGGTGGGTCGACCCCTAGGTCGACACCGCTTAAGTGGGGTCGACCTCGGTGTCGACACCCTTCTAGGGGGGTCGACCCCCTAGAGCGGGAATTCAGCTGCTATTTTTCAATTTTCGAATTTGAACTGTTCTGGATAAAATTCTGACTCATCTCTGACTCATATGTGTATACATAATATTTCTTTGCATATACAAACTTAAAACCCTCATAACTTCCTCATACGGTGTCCGTTTTATGCAAACCAATGTCTATCTTGAACAGAATTTCGAGATGGACGCAATGGTCCGTTTCCTCTAATTTTGAATTATAAATTAATTACTATTTAATTTATTCTCTTTAACATCGTTAAAAATTCAGGGTGTTACAATCACGTCTTTGGGCTTCTCAGGCCTCTTTAGTTCTCCATTATGGCAAGAAAACATTAAAAATCCATCTGCAAAATAGGGGAAGACGCAGTGGTTGTAGCAGATAGCGTGGATGTCCCTACACCAGTTTAGTTGGAGGCATTCAGGTCGGATCAGGCTAAGGGGTTAACATCAACTAGGTTTGGATCAGCAGATCAACTCATGACACAATCTCCAAATCAGGTCTGGGGCACGTCACCAAGCGAGTTTGCAGTATCTCGACCGGGTCGGGTTGAGGCATCACCCTCGGTTTAGATCGGGTCTGACCCGACCACACTCGACCCACGATTCTGCAACTCAGTGAGGGCCTGCACAACATCTCGTTGTTCTTCGGTCGCTTCATTACTTCGTAAATCTTGAGAGGTCTGGGTTTTTTTACCTTTCTTGGAGCTATGGAGTCTAATCCTGTTGAAATCGATGAAAACTTCAAAAATGGTTGAAATGCATATTATCTCTTTGGACTTGAAAATCAAAACAGTAGAATGACAATCCAGAAAGCTGAGGACTCGTTTCTCAGTGAAAGCACCAAAATTTTATACCAAAAAGTGGCACTAACACCCAATTCACTATAAATTGCAGAAAATAATAATCTAAAAACAGGTAAAAAGTAGTTGACAGGCAAGACTTATAGTGGTTCAGCGTTAACGAGCCTATGTCCACTTTATAGTTCATTGACAGATCGGTGAATTACAAGTACAATGCAGATAATTTTTCAATCTCACAAGTACAATCAATAACCTCTCAAAATCTGTAGAATTATACTCAGAAATCTAAGTACAATTTGAGTAAAAAGGAGAATTATTGATAATGGGGGAGCTTGAGTGTGTAGAGTGCCAAACGATCCCTTAAAATGTCATTCAGGTGGGTATTTATAGGCATAGAAGGGGAGTAGATCAGATGCCACATGGCACCCATCCAGTGAATTTCGTATCTGAATGTGAGTTGGTGAAGATATAGTCCTTGGTTTTGATCTTGACAAGTGTACCCCGATCCGCATTTGTAGGCTTGAGAATCGGGCAATATTATAATGTGCTGAAATGGTTCTAGGCGAATCAGGTAAGGGGGAAGCTTTGAACCGATGTGATGACACTGGTTCGTCATGCTGTCTTCATACATCGAGGGGGTCGGGTATAGGAATCCCTGACCCGGCCCACTGCTCATTTTCTGGAGCCAAGTTCTCTATGTGCATGAGGGGGTCGGACAATAGCACCTCCGACCCGGCCCGGTCCTATTCAGAATTCGTTGATGCGCGGGTTCCCTTCTCGACTTGAGACTCTTTCATCGACCCAATCCGACTCCGTTGCCCACAAGTGATCGTATGGACCTTATGTGGCATAGTTACAAAGTATGCTAACACCAACTCTTATATATTTGAGTAAAAGTATTCACCAAACACTTCTTTATTTCCTTTACCTCGGAAAAGATCATTAAATATTTTCAAAAAATCGCTTTTATTTCCTCTACTTAAGAAATATCGATATTTATTCACAAAAATCTTTTTATTTCCATTATTTAAGAAATATCACTATATATTCTCAAATCCCTTTTTATTTCCTTTACTTTGGAAATGTCGCTTTGTATGCTTAATCAATTTGTACAGGTTTCATTACCAAATATTATATGGACCAAATAATGTCATGCGAAATTTTTCTTATTATCTTAAAACTTTACCAATGGAAGTTTTTAACAAACGTTTATGAAAATAATAATTTAATCTTTCGATATTTACTTCCGTTTCCAAACCAATATACCCTCTTTCATTTTTTTGAAAAGAACATCGCCATTTACTTATTACTTGGAATAAGTGTATTCCAAAACCATACTATTTTCATTATTTATAAAATAGTGCTTTATATTTAACCAAATAGTATAATTATATTTCTGACCATACTACTTCATATCTGACCAACAATGTCAAGGAATACATTGTTTATGGTAAGCAAAATAGTTTTATTATATTTCTTATACCTTGCAAATAAAGTTGCAATATTATTTCTCTTATGGAAATAATTATTATTTCCAGAATCTTTACCATTACAAACTAATATCATCCTTAGATAATCCTAAAGCCGTTCAAGTTGGGGTATTCTACTTAACTCTCAGACCTTGTTCGAAAATGTTCTTAACTCAATTTAGATTAGAGTTTGTAACGCTAAAACCGATATTAATTCTAATGTAAAAACAAATATCATTTAATTATTTCATTTGAAATATGGTTTATAAATCATTTCTTGAATTGAAAGCTTTCCTTTCAAATATAACTATTTTTACACAACTCATTGATTAAGTAAAATTCTTAATAAACACCAACACTTAGCTTAAATTTCTTTTATAACACTATTTACGTCTTAAATTACATTTTAAAATCCATTTATTGAATCTTTACACAAATCCATTATACTTTTTATTATAAAGCCCAACTTGGGTTTATTACCAGAAATTCCTTTTCCCGATTCTTAACCCAAAGTGACTGAGCATATATTCCTTTTATTTTGAATTTTTTATCAATACATCGTTTTTTATTAATTCAAATATTAAGTAAATGCTTGTTTAACATCATCGTATTAGTCTTGAATCTCTTTTTAATACAAATCATCTACAATCTTGGATTTTTTACAAGAATCTAATTACGAAACCCTTTTTTGATTTGAGAGCTCCTTTTAGTTACAATTTTTTTATTTAAATTAGTCATTAAATAAACATTCATTTAAAATCATCGCTTTTGCTTTAACCTGTGACGACCCCAAACCCCCGTACGACGGTGGCAAGGGTAATCTTTAGAATATAACACATAAACAGATAACAGCAGAACAGAAATAAATAAATACACCAGATAATGTACAATAGAATACACTGGATAAACATAATCGTCAGAGTTACACAGTATATAGGATCATACTTAGTACAAAATACAGTTCAACTATACATAAATGTCTACAGCGGAATACAAAACATAATATGTACACTGAACAGCATAAAAAGAGATAAATGATAGAATCCATCTTCAGCTCCAGCTATCCAGAAAGAGCCTGCTAAAACCTGAATACAAGGCGACCCGTGTAGAAAAAGGGGCACCCGAGTTTGCAAGTGAAACAAACTACGAGTCAGTCATGGGACTGGTATGAGAAATCTACTTAACTTACTATATAATATGGCTAATCACAGGACCACGCCACTTTCGCGGAACGGGTTTACTCCATTGGATTTCCAGTGCTTTAAAACAAGTAAATCTTTTAAACATCGCAATGCTTTTTATAAAAATGAATCCATTATAAGACTCAGTTCCCATCACACGATGCAACGCAAACCGGAGGATAGAGTTTTACCTTATAATGGCCAAAATATGCTTGATACGAATAAAACAAAAGCATTTGATATTATTACTAGTGTTTATATGTTTCAAAAACAATTTCAAATCATAAGTATCAATCATAGACGACATTAATGCCCCATACCACTATGTCGCCATATATAGGTATACAATCAAAACCGCACGATGTCGTATTTGGAAATTGGATTTCCGTCATGAACCAAGGCAAAAGATAGTCCTTACCGAATTCGATGATGTCTAGCCCGAGCCTCAGGAACAGCCGCAACTGCCCCTTGGATCGTCAGGGTCGGTCCACCAATGTGGATTAAAATGCCTGAACACTGCGTTTCCCCGCCCTTTGGGGGCGTAAATGAGTCCTATGACCCCATCGGCTCCACATAGTCACCGATATATCCGAGGTGCCTCGCAACAGCAACAACCACACAGGTGAAAATAATATAAATGTCAGGGCTGGTAGGTCACTAACACCACCCTAGCTAGAAAGAAAAGCATGCCCTCCCTGAGGTCCCCTCCCGTTTCTGGTTCATACCGGGTTGTGAGGCTCACGAATCAACGTTATACACAAAGTTATGCCTCGCAGGCTGTGCTTTGATCATCAACCACAAGACTTTGCTTTTCAACAAAAGCCTTGATCATCTGCCACTTAGGCGTACCACACAGGCAATTCCCTCAATGGGACTGATTTCTATCGATATATAACCTCTGAGCTCGTACGTCTCGGAGAAGGGCGTTAAGCAAGAGAATAAATTCTCCGCCGCCAAACAGATATATATTTAATAGAGATCAATCAGCACAGAACAAAATCCAATGTCAGACACATAGTCCATTTACAAATTCGTTCTGGGTCTAAACGAAACCGGAGGCACTTAATACCTCGCACATCAGCACAATCAACAAGTACGTTCGGACGGCTACTACTTCAGCCCCTTTAAGGTAGCTACTCCTATCATGAGCATCAGTAGCACCCCTCTATTCGACGTGAAGATCATCAGTCTTGCACCGTCTTCATATCTTCAACTTCTAATCGTCGATCAATTATTTGAAATGAGAATTAACTCGGTCTTATCAAAAAATTCACGTATATTTAGAATTTCAAATCAATTCATTTCAATGGTTAAATTATTCAACATCAATAGTTCTGTTCTTTAATGTAATTTTCACGCCAAACACATTCAACCATCGAATATCAAATAAACCGAGCAAATTCAGTTTGTTTCCATTCCGTATCGTTTATAATATTTTATCACGATTTATCGCTATTTTTATTTATTTAAAAATAGCCAATTCATTCAAATGACGCTTCAGGCCATAACGCAGTCGTGGCGCTGTTTTTCTTTAGATTTGATTTACACATATCTGAAAATCTAACCATTGGATCTTCACAAATTTTATATCATTAGAAAGATCTTTTCAAAACGAATCCAACGGTTCCAGTTTCGGGAAAATCCGACGGTCGGATCTCCCGGTACAATCTTTTGAAGTTACGATTTCAAAATACGAACTGCAGCGTCGTTATTCGATTTAATTTAATTATATTTATATATATATAATATAATCGATTCTGGCGCTGTTTTTCTTCAGATTTGAATTAAACATTCCAAACATTCCAATCGTTGGATCTTTACAAAGTGGGTGTCGTTGGAAAGATATTTCCAAAGCGAACCCAACGGTTTCGGTTTCGGGAAAATCCGATGGTCGGATCTCCGGCACTAATCGTTTGAAATCACGGTTTTAAAACACGAACTGCAGCTTCGTTATTCAATTTATTTTAATTATATTTATATATGCATATATATAAATATAATTCATTCTTCGATTTCAAAACCATCTTCACTTCATATACTTGATAAAAATGATATTTTTATCATCAAAAATATTTATTCAACCCATGAATATTTTTAGCACTTCATATTCACAATAAAAATGTAGATTTTATTGTTCAATCTATATATTCAACACATGAATGTTTTCGACCTCACACATACGATAAAAATATGATTTTTATCGTTTTAGTCCTTTATTCAACACATGAATGTTTTCTATAGTTTATATATATATAATAAAAATGTGATTTTTATTGTTAAAACAATTTATTTAAAACACAATTATTATATATAGTTCATACATAAGGTAAAAATGTCATTTTTTGTTGTTAAAACGATTCATTTAAAATACTAATATATCATAAAGTCTATATATATAATAAAAATGTCATTTTTATCTTTCAAAGAATTTATTCAATACATGAACTTCATTCAACACATGAATTTCTATTCAACACATGAATACAGTTTCAACACATGAAAATAATTCTAACACATGAATATTATTGAAAATTTCGGCAGCAAAACGGCAGGGTAGTTAAAACCGGCACCGTCCCTAGTACGGCTCCTCGCTTTAACTTAAAGCCTCGCAGCTTTTGACAATGGAGATTTTCAATATCTAGTTCGTACACAGACGAATTTTCCCTATACTAATCCTATTGGGATTTCAACAACAATCAATCATTTCAAATCAACCATTCATGATATTCACCAAATTTCACATCAACCAATAATCCAAACAATATCACAACCAATATATATCGTCCATGGTCTGTCGACGAGGGGAGTATATATATATATACATATACGTACATAACTATATTTCGATTTCATTTCAATTCATTTCAACGCATATATTATTTTTACAATGCATATATAACTTATACATCGAACATACAACTTATACAACGCTTATACATGTGGTGTACAACGCTTATTTAATTCATACATCGACTATATAATTTATACATCATTGTTTTCCATATCGTTTATAATTCAGAAATCTCACATTGGTTTCCACTCCACCAAAAATTATAGAAGTTTCAGAAAAATATCCGGTCTCTTCTAGGATGTAGAAGACGTCCGCACGAGTCCGCTATCTCTTATTTCACTAGATTTCGACCACATAGCAAAAAGATATGATTTTTATAAGTTAATCATATTTCGTAGCGCTTAAATGTGTTATAAACAGTTTTAAAAAAAAGCACTACCGTACCTTTTTGAAATTATTCGAAACTAGGTTTCGATCTAGCGCCAAATCCGTTGCACGAGGTTGAAATCGAGCTGTGCCACGTTGAAGGGCATCGAAGGCCGCGCTAGACCAGGGTGGAGGCGTTGAACTCGGTCAATGGTGGAGGGCAGGGCGGCAGTTCGAAGTGGCTGGGTTTGAGGCTTCGATCCGGGCAGAATACTCGACGAGGAGGGGAGAGACGGGTATGGATTTGAAGGTGGTGGAGAGTACTACCTAATTCCCAACTGGGTCGAGGTGTTTCGTGGAGCGGAATGAAAGAAATCAAGGTGAGAAGTTTTGAAGGCCAGCCGCCGTTAATCGCAGCAGCGGTGAGAGAGAAACGAGGGTTTTGGTTTTTTTTTTTTTATAAATTTTCCGATTGGCCCGTATTTATATAAATTCAAAAATTAGGGTTTTCTCTCACGAACTCCAAATCAAACCCAACGACTATCGCCCCTAGCTAATTACCCCCATTCCGAACACAATGGGATATGTTTCGTAAGCCCACTCGACTATTTCAGTCAGTTTTTCTTCAAATTAAAATATAAAACATTCAATATTCGATTTGAACGTATATTTCAATTTGCCGGGGCCACATACTGCTTCTAAAAATTCCCCAAAAATAAATCTAGCTATGTTTTTACGATACGGTCCCAACAAAACAAGTTTCGTCGAATTATGAGACCGTTTGAAAAATGGCCATTTTCTGGTCGATCCAATTTAACAGAAATTCACCAAACACATTTTTCTTTGCCCCGCTCACATAATGACTTCAAAAATTATGAATTTTGAAACCTAGAAATACTTCGACATCCCGGATCCAACTAAAGTGGTTTCGTCGAAAACAGAGGTCGTTTGCAAAATGTCTATTTTCAAGGGCTATATATTCTCTATAGCGACCTTTTTGAAAATTCATTTAGCCATAACTTTTGATTCCCACTACGAAACTTTGATTTTTCAGATTCGTTAGAAAGATATTCATAAACAGATTTAAATATTTTTGGTTTCACTAAAATCCGTTTTAATTTGCACCCGGTACAGTCAATCAAAGTTCGAATTCAAAATTTGAAACTACCGCGGCATTTCAGGCCTTGTTTTCAATTTAAAATAAATATAATTATTTTCAAACATCGATTCAAACATACTTTTCGGCGTTATTATTTAAAATAATTTATTTTAAATATTTAAAATCCACTAAAATAGCCAAATTAAAATTTTTAAACTGGCTCAGATTTTCCGGGTTGTTACATAACCCCTTTTTATAAACCTTATTCACACGATTTGGATCTATTACCAAATCCCTTTATAAACACTTTACCATATTCAACTGCATCTTGACTCCTTCTTAATTGAATTTCATAAAAAGGTAATCAGTTCAATTATGATTAATGAAAATAATAATTAATTTCATTATTAACTACCGTATAAGTAGTTAACTTCTTTATTAACTAAAAACAGAATAATTAATCTTTTCTAAAAAGTTATTAAAATAATAATTAACTTTTTAATAATAGATAACTCGATGATTTTCTTTAAATACAATTAATTAGAAGATTAATTTTTTTAACGAAATCTTATTACATTTAAATAATCATTTATCAAAACAAATTCTATTAGGTTAGTTAAAAATCCAATTAATCTAATAACCAATTCCAGTTAAACAGTGCACTTAGTCAACTTGAAAACATCAGTTAACTGATTCTAATCAATTCTTCATCTTCATTTAATTAATAATTTCATTAATTGGATATAATCTTGCTTAATTGTTTTTCTTAAAAATAATTATTCCAAATCGTTAACCCTTTGGTTAATTTCTAGCATACTTGCTTATAAAATTTATTAAAACATAATAAATTGCAATATAAATCATTAATAATATTTTATAAAACTAATTATAAAAATTTATTTATAAAACATTCATTTTTATATAACTTATAAAATATAATTGTATTTTTTTCATTAGTTATAAAAATAAATTTTATAATTTTAAACAACGACAACTCGCTTGACAACAAATCAATGTCTTAAAATGATGCATTTTAGGCCATCTACTGCCAATCACTTAATCAATACCGTCAATTGATTAATGTCACATCAATGTTGAATTTCCATTCAACAACTATTATCTAATTCAACAATAAATATCCTAACAGGATTTAATATTAGTTGAGATAAACAATTCATGTATAAATAATATGAAAAACAAGTAACATCCAATTATTTGAGTAATCTAGTTCGATCCCTCCAACCTGATTTTCCTTCATAACAGCTCATATTATCATTTAATAACAACATATGAGGTAATAATTTTAATCTAATGCATTTAAACGATGTAAGTATAAATATCGTCAATCAACAATCAAACAGTCAAACAATAATCACCCAAAGCATCCAAACATCCAATTTATACTGATAATAGTAAACTATAATTATATGAATTTTACCACATCATAGTATTCTATAAATCGTGAGAGTTAAATCACAATTTGTTTTCAGTCGATTTATATAATTTCAAACGAGCAGTTGAAATTATATGAAAATCTAGTTAGCTTCGAATCTCTCTAAACTAGACAATGTTCCTACGATTCCAAAGGACCAAGTCACGCTGAATTCTGTTCATGAATGAATGGGTTATAGTAGTTACAAGTTTTTTATGAATTTAAAATAATTAAACATGATTAATAACCCTTAATTACTCTGTTAACCTTAAATCACAGTTTAAGTTTCTCTTCTTCCTTGATCAACAAAAACGCGCACGTAGCATTCAAGGATATTGCCGACATGCTCAAGCTCACATACTGTCCTCGTTCCACCATAATACCCCATAAAACCATCGTCGTTCTTCCCTTCGCCACCTCAGCTTCACATCAGTACCCTTGAAGTGAAACTCAAGTCGGCCTTCCAGTATACGACCTGCTCCACTCGTGCATGAAAGCAGGAAAAAAGTGATCAAAATATTCACCAAAACCAACGAAATCCTTTTGTTTGAATCGCCTTGCTGCAAGCAACCCATCGACAACCATTTTCACCCATCTCCGCCTCAAACGCCCAAAATTTTCCACTCCAGGCTGCTGCATAAACATGGACTAAAACTAAACATGATAGATTTGAGAGTAAATGATACGAAGTCAAAGATTTCTTCACTACGATCTCAACAAATCCAAAATATCAGATTTCACCAAGTGCTGTATTTGATTTACAATTTTTAAGGATATTGCAATGACCGTTGAAATAAAAATTGGGGAGGGATTTTAGAATTAGAGATTTACAAGGGAATAGGTTGATTGTATAGAAGAAAATATATTGTTTTATTTGATTTTTATACAATATAATAATCTATCTCTATTCTGTATTTAACGTTTCACGTTCGTTTGATCACACACGAATTCCAATTGCGATGAAAATGGACAACCTGATATAGTTTGACATTCCGGACCCAAAGAAACTTGTTTTGTTGGAATCCGATTCCATTTGCAAAAATAGTACTATTTTGAATATTAAATCTTAGATTGATTGACGTTTATTTTTCGCATGCTCACAAAACAATTCTGATTGGCTTGAAACTTGAAATCTTACAATAACTTTATATTTCGGATATGATGGAGCTGGTTTCGTCGAATTCTGAGATCGTCTGAAAAAAATTCATTTTTGATCCTATAACGTAAATCAATACGCGTTTAAATTTTGCATGATAAAAAAATAACTCTACTAGAATTTAAACTAGAAATCTTACAATAATTAACTATTACGGATTTAATAAAACTGGTTTCGTTGAAATTCGTGGTTGTTTGAAAATTGGTTATGCTTAAATTCTAGATTAAATAGACAGAATATAAATCGATTCCAAATAAACAAATCTATTGATAATAAATTATTATTATCATATATATATATATACATATATATTCAAACATAATTTTTATAACTTCCAATTAACCTAACTTGGATTTTAAACTCGATATTTTCATTTCAAATCGATATTCAATTACTACAAATCCTTTCATTTTATTACATATATCATTATAGTTCATAAATGATACTTGTAAAGTCCCGTATTTTTATGGTATAATAATTAATTTATTTAATTATTTAAATAGCGATTTAGAGATTTAAACGGTTGTTTAATTAAATAATATTGAGCATTTAATTAATATAAATAATAGAGTAATATATTTAATTCGAAAAATAGTTGGAAATAGTGAATTGACAATATTGTGTGAATTGAACAATTTATAATATATTATTCAGTTTAGAATCGAATTATATTAACGAATTTATTTATAAATGTCAGTTGAACATATAATTTATATTATAGTTATAATCGAGCCCGAAATGGTGCACCAGTTCGAAAATTGGCGATTCGAACTTTAAACGAATATACAGAACCCGTTTTAAATCGGATTTCTGTGAAACAAGAAACGTTCGGATCTATTGAACGATATTTTTCTAATGGAAGAGAAAAATCAGGATTTCGTCGTGTAGATTGTTAGTTATGTCCAAATCAAATTTTAAAATAGTCGCTATGGAATTTCTTTATAATTTATAAGGATTTAATTATATAATAAAAGGATATAAATATAAATCGAATATCCATATAACTGGGAATTTTGAAATATCGAGTTGTAAATCCATATATAATTATTTTGAAGTTGTATTTTATTCTGTGTGAATATATACGAAAATATTAAATTATTATTATTTTATTTAATTATTTTTAAATATATTAATATTTAAATGGGTTTATTTAGGGCTTTAAAAATAGCCATGTTTGCAAACGAACTCTGTTTTCGACGAAACTAATTTTGTTGGATCCGGAATATTAAATTATTGCTAGATTTCAATTTTCGTAATTTTTGGAGTCAGTATGTGGCCGTACGGGGTTTTAATGTAAAAAAAAATTTGACTTTAAAAATACACTGTGTGAGCAAACAAAGTCGGAATTCGACGAAACAAGTTTCGTTGGGTCCGTAATGTCAAACTATAACTGCTTTCCCATTTTCATGATTTTTAGATATCGTATGTGATCATACAGATTTTTAAATGACAAATACAAGCAACGATCAATTAAAATGGAATATAATATTCGAATATAAAAATATTAAAATCTTCCTATAAATAACCCTTAACATTTTCCTAACCCTAGAATCATTTTCCTCTGGTCAGCGATATTTGCACCGCTATGTTCTTCCGAAAAACAAAAATCCGCGACCTTCTCAAATTGTTTAAAACTCAAATGAAAATCATAAAATCATCTCATATATATATATATATATATATATATATATATGAATTCTCTGTGTTCCCCTCTTCGTCCCAGTATGATTTTATTAGGCTCGACATCATTTTCTCGTTGCTGGAAATGGACGTAGGAACCTAGGGTTCAAACTTTAGTGAGATTTAAGAAGTTTGAAATCAGTTCGTGTTCGCATTTGAACTCAGCGGATCGAATGGCTTCAGTTATGTTTTTGGGGTTTTCTGGAATTTTCATATGTCGGTGTCTTCCTGGGAGGTGCTATACGGTGTCAGCGACGCAGGTGATGAAGTGCGAGCGAGTGGTTGGGAAATGGCCGGAGTTTGCGGAGATTTTGAAGGGGAGTTTAACGGTGTTATTGGTTTGTGGATCGATGGAGGAATGGGTGTAATGGAGTTCGAACTTTACAGGGAACGGGATCTGTTGTCTTGGGCGCGAGCTGTTGAAGAGGTATACGGGAAGAATGAGACTTTGGTGAGGAGTATGATGGTGTTCTATGTTTGAATTTTTATTAAGTAATGAAGGGGCTTTGAACGAACTGAATATCCATGGATGTCTGAAGAAATGCGTGCGTATGTTACTGAATGGAAGAGCAACGTTATGACAGGGAAGAAGGATTTTACGAGTGGGTCTGGTTTGGTATGAAATGGGTATGGGACTAATTACAATGGTGAGCCCATTTAGAATTTAAAATCTAAATTTTTATTTAATTTAAATAATCATATAACTTGTAAATTAAATATCTCCATCATACATTATCAGAATTTCGAACGGTCAGATCCGTTGGAATCGTATGGACGACGACTACACAATGGAACTGTCTGGGAGTGAATCAGAGCTCGTTACAATTTATTGCAAAATAAATTGTCTTTCTGAATCAACTGACAGTTATCGTTAGTTAACGATGATCGTCCAATGTGAGTAAATCTCACTAACTCTGCTCAGTTTATATTTTCATAACGTGTTTTTAGAACTGACAAATATTATTTGATTGTTGTGTGTTAAATGGTTGGTTGAACTGCTAATTGATTAGTAAAAAAATATCGATATAGTTATATATATATCGTTAATTAAATATTGATTCTGTTGATCATAATATTTCATGTTGAAATGAAATCAATGTTATTTATATTGTTTAACATCTGTGGATGCAGGGAAACAGGTTGGAGGGATCCAACTGGATTCCTCAATATGTGTAATAATGTTTTCATATATTGTGATATATGGTGTGGTATATAATCTGTTATTGGTTATGTGTGTTTGGATGACGATTGATCCTTTTGATTTGGTATTTTAATACCATAAGTGATACTGGAAAGTAAAAAGGGAATTTTCAAAGTGTATTTTGAAAATAAAATATTTATATAAAATCAATGGATTTTATATGAAAGGAAATATTTATAAAATAAATAGAATTATAGAAGGAATATTTATTTAGAAAATAAATAGAATTATAAAAGGGAATTGATGAGATATGAAAGAATTACGAGAAGATTGTTTAAAGTAGAATTTAAATAGAATTTGTTTTAACAGATAAATTGAGAAGATTATTTATAAATATTGATTTTATAAATAAAATAAAATATTTATCATTGGATAAATTGAATATATAAGTCTGAATTTATATATCGAAGTAAAAATCTGTTTTAACACCGATATTTGAGATTGAAATTGAGTGTGACAATTATAAAAGGATTTATAAATGAGATTTAAGTGTTAGAAATAAAAAGAAGATTTGGTATGAAAATTTCTATAAATAGAAGTATAAATAGAATTTGCAATTGGGATATTATTTTAAAATGCGAAATCAAACTTAATGGATCATATAAAAGGAATATTTTCACATTTGATGTGAACAATGGATTAAAATAAATATTTTTATAAATTAAAACATTTATAAAGAAATTGGGTTTTGAAATAGGAATTCAAATGGGAATGGAATAGAGTTAATCAAACTAGAGTTAATGGAATAGAGTTAATCAAATTAGAGTTAATCGAATAGAATTAATCGAATATTAGTTATTAGAATTAGATTTAAGCGAATATTAGTTATTTGATATTTTGATTCAAACGCAACATTTTCTAACAAAAGGGATATTTTATCTAACCTAACATTTTCACAACAAAATGATTATTTTGATTCTAATGCAACATTTTCTAACAAAAGTGATACTTTATCTAACATAACATTTTTATAACAAAATGGTATTTTTATTCGAATGTTACACTTTATAACAAAGATGTTATTCTTTTTAATGCTACATTTTACACTAAAAATGTTATTTCTTACTAATGCAACATTTTATACAAAAATGTTATTTTTATTTACATAACGTATTTCTAACAAAAATGTTATTTTTATTATCATAACATATTTCTAACTAAAATTTTATTTGTATTATCACATGTCATTTCTAACAGAAACGCTATTTTTATTCTAACATGTCATTTCTAACAGAAATGTTATTTTTATTCTAACATGTCATTTCTAACAGAAATGCTATTTTTATTCTAACATGTCATTTCTAACAGAAATGCTATTTTTATTCTAACATGTTTTATTCTAACATGTCATTTCTAACAGAAATGCTATTTTTATTATCATAACATATTTTTATTAAAAATGTTATTTTTATTTACCCAACATATCTTAACAAAAGATGTTATCTTTGTTTACACAAAAATATTCTAACCAAAAATGTTATTTTTGTTCACAAAAATATGATTCGACAGATCATCATCAACACAGTCAATCGACCAATCTAATTTTTGCACGGCGCATATAATATTACAATCACAATATATATATATAATTTTCATTCTAAATTTAAAACGAGAAATCTCACATTGATTTTATCTGAGTTTCCACTTGGCTCCGTTTCAGATCTGGTTTGTCCCATGTTGTAGATCTTATCAAGATGATTTCAATGCAACTGAAATCGTTTGATTTCGTTTCTGTATGAACGAGATATGATAAATTAAACTTTAACAATTTAAATTCATAATTAGTTAAATTAATTAATTAATCACTTAACCAATGTTTTCCTAATTCTTTTTCCCCCTTCTTCGTTAACTGTCTTTAGGATTCAAAGAACCCATTTAGCTCGCCACCTAGGGTTTGGAACCACCATCATCTCACAACGCCGAACGCCAATTGGAGACAGCCGCCTCGAAGCCTTTGTCATCGCAACCCCACGCCGTGAGTTCAGGGGAACTCGAAGCCCTTGCTCCTATGAAACGGCATCGACTTCGATGACTTGGAGCTGCGTTATCTCGTGATTTACAAAACCAAAATCCATCGTACACTTACAGATCAGAAGCTCTCAGAAATCCCTATCATTTTTTAGTATAAACCCTGAATTAATTCGAATTAGATGTGGAGATTTTAATGGTTTCAATTCGGTGAATATCGGCCATCCTTCTGAGTTGTGGCGGCCACTGTTAGGTTTAGGGTTTAGGTGGAAAATACGCTGTATTTATACTAGTATACACTATTAATTAATTAATTTAATTTATTTAATCCCAATCTACATGTTTACCAAAACGAACTCCAAATCGAACCCAACGAGTGTCGCACCCAGCTAAATACCCCTATTCCGGGCCCAATGGACTAGGTCCCGTCAACCCATTCGATCATTTCAGACCACTTTTCTTTAAATTAAAATATAAATTATTTAATTATTTAATTTGATCGTACATTTTAATTTATCGGGGCCACATACTAACTCTAAAAATTACAAAAAAAAATATTTCTAGCTTTTTTTTGACGATACGGTCCTAACAAGACTAATTTCGTTGAATTTGAAGACCGTTTGAAAAATGGTCATTTTTAAGTCGATTAAATTTGACTAAAATTGACAAAACATGTTTTCTTTTGCCACGCTCACATATTAATTCTAAAAATTATGAAAATTTAAACCTAGCAGTAATTTGACATTCCGGTTCCAACAAAAGTGGCTTCGTCGAAAACGGAGGTCGTTAGCAAAATGGCTATTTTTAATATTAAAAAAATTATAAATTCTATTGCGATTGTCCTGAATATTTAACTGACCATAATTTTTGATTCCCGTTATGAAATTTCAATTTTTCAGATTCGTTAGAAAAATATTTTTAAATAGATTTAAATATTTCTAGTTTTAATGAAATCCGATTTATTTTGAATCCTTTACATTAAGTTAAAGTTTAAAATCAAATTTTCAAATTATCGCGCCATTTCTAACTCCTTTTACAAGTAAAATAAATATATTCGTTCTAACTTCGATTTAAATAATTTTTTCATCATTATTATTAAAAATAAATTATTTTAAATTTTCAAAATTCACTAAAATTGCTAAAATAAAATTTTTAAATTGGTTCGAAAATTTCGGGTTGTTATAGAATTAGAGTTAATCGAATATTGGTTATTAGAATAGAGTTAATCGAATATTAGTTATTCGAATAAAGTTAATCGAATATAGTTATTCGAAGAGAAGAGTTATCGAACAAAGTTATTTGAAGAAGAGACTATCGAATATAGTTACTTAAAGGAGAAGTTAATCGAATATAGTTTATTCGAAGATGGAGAAGTTAATCTAATATAGTTTATTCGAAGGAGAGTTACCGAATATAGTTTATTCGAAGGAGAGTTACCGAATATAGTTTATTCGAGAAAGAATTATACATTGAAATTCAACTATATCGAATGTAGGAAAGTATTATTTACTTCTGGTTTTTTAATCAAGATTTATTATTTAATAAATCCTTTGTTTATTTGTTTAAGTTAAGAAATAAAAGTTATATTTAAGTTATTATATTCAGGAAGCATGGGATTATAACACTATTGTTATAATCAAATGATTTCTGTAAAGAAGTAGATTCATAAATAGAATCCCGAGAGTTACGTCAGGAAGTTTGTTGAAGATTTAAAATGTGAACTTTGTTTATTTCGAGGTTGAAATGTTGTTTAGTTAAGGTCTGAGAGGTAGTTATGCCCTAACTTGATTGACTTCATTTTTAACTAAGGAATGGTTAAGGTTCGATAGTGAAGGTTAGTTAATTGAATTTAGTTAATAAGTATTAATGGTTCGAGTTGGCATAGCGACATTTTTTTTTAACATCTGTTTAAATCCAATGAAGGAATTTTGGAAATGTTTTCCAAATAAGAAATCATAAATATTTTAATATAGAAAATAAGAAACAGGAGTAAATATGGAAGTGTTTTCCAACGATTAATAATGTATATTTTCTAAACATAGAAAATAAAAATTCATGAATATATGGGATCGGGAATAGGGAATGAATAATTGAATGACAAATTAAATTAAAGGGGATCGGTGTTGATTGATGATTTGCTCGGTAAGATTTCCATTTAGAAATACACCGTTGTTTGCACACATGTTTTCCTTTGATAGTTAAATCACCGACTATCAAAGTTTTTGACCATTTTTCCATCGTCAATACAGAGAGACCGGGATCAGATTCATTATCTGAAAATCACTCTGTGTAGGCATTAGCGTTGCGAATCAAATATGATGAAGATAATTGAAGAGGGAGTTGTGCAAGGGCTATTCTGGCGATCCTAGGTAGAAATTGCTTAAGATGGATTTACAGAACAGTGCCTTCGGTTTGTCCAGACCCAGGACAGCGTGTATGGACGAATGTCTAACTGAGTATATCTAATGGATCATGTAAGTTGATCGCTTCAGATGTATCCACGTTTGGTGGTGGAGGAATTCGTTTCTCTTAGCCTTATACCCGTGGTATTTTTGTGGAAATCAATTGGTGATTTGGCGGGTATGACGATGTGGCATTCAAAATAAATGAATGTATGATCTGTCAAAAGATACGTTATGGCCTCAAGCCTCATCAACCGGAAATTGAAAAAAATCGGACAGGCTGCATGCTATGTGGGTCGCCCCCATTAAGGTGTATTATCACCATCTAGAGAATATTCATATTTGTTACTTCTTTTTGCTTCTGTATCTCCCGGGAACAGTTATGTTTCTAGCAACCGTAGGTGATAATATACTCGATACACTCAAGAGAAATGAGTGGTCGGTCATGTGTGGCCGGGTTGCAAGATGTTCTTGTTGAACCCAGTGTATTCCTCTCTAGAGATACACTATCGGCAGGTGATTCCATGCCTTGTCATAGTCAGAATCCAATCTCCAATAAGCGTCTGCGGTTTTGATTGTATACTATATATATGTGGAGTGTGAGATGCAAGCGTTCTGCTAGATTGTTAATTATTTGTGATTAGACATTATTATAATACCAGAAAAGTATTGATTATGGAAATGTTTTGGGTTATCATAAGGTAAAAACTGTTAACACCGTTAGTTCAACGCGGCTCAGAGAGAATACGGCAGCGACATAATGCACAATAGACCAGGCGGCTTGGCCAAACACGTTTTGGCGACATGACTCAAAGTCGTTCACATGACTTGGTGCAAGACCGTCAGCGCGACATGGAATCAAGTCGTTCAGCGCGACTCGAAAGCAGCCCGTCAAAATATCATCAAATTGAGTCATGTCGTGTCGCTTCATTCATATCGCATGCAGCACTGACCTCATACCGCAGATTTCACCAAATCCTAATCTGTCATGCCGCGCTCAACCTCATGTCTCGCTAACAACAACATTCATACCGTAAGAAGATGAAGGTCTTGATGCCGCATTAACTCAGTTTCATGGCGCATGTCGTCGAAACTCCCATTCCGTATGATGTTGAAGCGACTTGAGATGCCAAGTCGTGAATAATCTCAAAGTACAACTGGCAACGTGTCAAGAGCTTTCATCCCATCTAAACCTTCATACTACATCCGCGTTTCATTGATGTCGCGTACAACATCTTCTTGTTGTTAAAGCTTTCATGCCGCTATGATCACACAACAGCTCATGACGTCAAGGTTCTTGGATAAAACAACTCACGTGGCAAATAGTCCGTGGAGATTAACATGGGACAGTGGGCAAGCCATACATGGCGTTTAAACCATGTCATATTGGTTCCATACCATTCCTTTATCAAGTCAAGAACCATGTCGTACGAATGATGGTGTCGTGGCCTCTTTTATACATGAATTGCTATTCAATATGTTGAACCATATGAAAAGCCTGGAATTTGTAATGCAAGATGAGGCAGCACCATCTGTATAGAGAAAAAGGCCAGCTTCTAGAAGAATAGAGGCGCGTGCCAGTATTGATATATGGCACAGCGGCAAGTCATTTCTGCATAACACAATCGGGTCGTCACGTGACAAAATGATGCATGCCGTTATAAAGGCATGTCGCTTCCCAGTTAAAACAAGACGTGCTGCTATAGTCTATGCTGTCTATCACATGCCCACCTGTCAACAGCATGTCGTGATACCCATACCGTAAGCCGCACATCATTCGGGGCATCCCATTCCATGTCGCTGGAGCTATTATATTGGCCATGTTTAGATCATTCGAACCATGTGATATACTTTATGGATCAAACTGTTGGGACAACTATAAAATGTTGTATGTTAGCTGTCGCCACGTGAAAGAGCATGTCGTGGATATTACCATGTTAGTATCTCATTCAAGCCGCTATATCAGTCATGCTGCATATCGTTGAAGGATCCATGTCGTACGGCGTGAACTATAGCATGCCGCTCCATTTTATGGCGCTAATACAATTGTACACCCTATTTACCAAAGTTCCACTGATAGTCATACCGCATCTCACCATAGCGAAATGAAGTCATGGCGAGACAAGTCATGGCGAATTGAGTCATGTCGAAATTGAGTCATGGCATTTTCAGCATAATTACAGAATTGCCACCTGGGTCGAAATCACCTATAAATAACCCTCATAATTCACTTGAGAGGGGACGGAAAAGGGATTGGAAGGGGGAGACTCCGCCAAACTTAAAAATCACCTACAACTTCTCTAATGGCTTCGATGGATTCAACAACACTTTTCTAACTTCATGAAGATCCAATCTAAGTCAATGTTATGAAAGCTCTCTACAATTGAATCTAAAACACCTTCAGTCTCATCCAAGCTACAAGATGAATCATTCCTATATGATTCAAGCAATTTCATATCTTCTCTAATCCACTCTAAATCCGGATCTAACGCAAAACTCTTACAAAATCAAGGAGAAGGGCCAAAACACTTAGAGGATTGAGGATTCATACTTCTATCACTATTAAGCTTGAGACTCCGTCAACTCCTCGCCAATTTAAGAGAAGTTAGATCATAAATGGAATTAGAAGAGAGAAATGATTGTAATGAGGGAAAACTCATATGTTGTAAGCTCAAGTACCATAATGAGTATTGATTAAAAGTGGACGTAGATTCATATTGAATCGAACCACTATAAAAATTCCTTTGTGTTCTTACTTGTTTTTTATCCGTTTATTTTGTGATTACGCGGTTCCATATTCTTACCGAATCGGTGAAGTGTGACTTTTACACCTTTGGTGTTTGATCCCAAATTTGGGGGAAACATTTGGCGCCCACCGTGGGGCTGCATTCACACTTCTCTCAATCTTAAGAGTCTTGCCATTGAACTTCTAAGCCTACTTCTACCATAGATTTCATAAGTCCTCGATCCAGACTAATCGACCAACTCTATTTCAAATTGAAAAGGTCTCTACCAAAATCTAAAGAGTTGCACGAAGTTATGCCTCTGCCGAAAAAGTACGACAATAAGTCCGCCGGATGTTAGGGAAGTGTCGATCATGAAGCTATCACCAACCCACAAGCTAATCTTTCAAATATTGATCGATCTGTGGGATGTGGAGTTGGCATAACTCAAGATCAACTGGATACGGTTATGGGCGGCTTGAATCAACAGATGGTGATTTCACACAAAGCCTTAATGGATAAGCTCGATGTGCTTCTAGCCACTCAAACGAATCCCATATCTTTAAAAGTTGACTTGCAAAAATGCGGTAAAGCTGTAAAAAATGTCTCCGTCATTCCACAAACTAATAACCCGACTGTCGCTGAAACTGTGGAAGCTAGAATAACCCATAGCAAGTTTAAAGCTGTTGACACCGATTCCAATAAGAAGGATGAAACTTTGGTGGATAAGATGGAAACTCTTCTTGTTGCTCGAGCCAATCCAGCACCTCGCAAAATTGAAACCGACTTAAATGGAAATGAACACTCGTTGGTGTTAGATCATAATCACGATCACGAGGTAAATGAAGTTGATGTTTAGTCGAATATTAGAAATGAAACCAACATTGAAGATTTCAAAACAAATCTCGAAGTGTTCAAATAAGTCCCGTCAAAGAAAAGACACGAGAACGAGTACGGTTCCCAGAAGGTTGCAAATCCTAATGAAGGGGCATTTCTTCAGACCAGGACTACAGGCCCTCATCTTGTTAGCCGTCATTGCTTGCCCGAACGAATGTCAAAGAAAAGGGCCGATGTCTGCCCCATGGAACAATGCAAAGACAAGGAGCCTATCTCAGGAAATAACATTAAGCATGTAGGAACCTTTAACAATGCTATTATCTATACTCCCGTCGATTCCCAAGCCAACAATCTTACCGCGAATGAAACTCCAAGGGATTATGTAACTCAAAAAGAATTTGTTGCCACTATGACCAGTTTGCACCAGAAAATAGATGCTTTAAATGAGATGTTGCTGAATCAAATAAGGGCACTCGAAACCACTCAAGCCAGCCTCACAAACCATGTAGAACAACTTGGTGTGGAAAGGAGGATGTACCTTACTGTTTCAGATTTTTGTATAGAGAATTGTGGTCATCATGATAATAAGGATAGCAAGTCCAAGCAACCTTCCTCCCCCACCTATCCAGTAAGCCACAAGAAGGATGTCGGAGGGCGAAAAGAGCTTATGGAGACAAAGGGGAAAAAGCGAATAAGAGATTTCACTTTTTCAAGTCTAAAGAATTAACTATATTAAATGATACCTCGGAGAACATCTTCTTTGCCACTAAAGGCGCAGGGTTCTTTCCAGAGCCACCACCAATATTAAAGATCTCAAACAAAGCAACGACATCTGGAAGTTTCTGCCATTATCACAACCAACCTGGTCATGATACTAATTATTGCAGACATCTGAAAAGCTCAATCGAGATGTTGGTTAGGAAGAGCAAGCTGCAAAAATATGTCAGGAAATCGCATACGGCAAATCCTCTTTCAACTCCACAAAATTGAAGCATATCCGTCAAACGATCAAGCCCAGGTGGAGAGGCTCCAACGAGTAACCGTGCAGAGTAAACGTTCAATATTACGGCGAATAGTTCTCGCTCAGACAATAAAAGTTGGGGGATGATGCAAAGATATGCAAGTTCTCAAGAGTATAACCTGACGGAGGCAATGATCCCAATGGAATTACAAGCTTCTGTTCATCCAATGATCGCCCGACACTTCGATACCGAAACTCAGTAAAAGCCGGTGTTGAAATATTCGAGTCTAACCGGCAAAGGTCATATGTTATTAACCAAGAGCATCTGAATGGCATCAACAAACTGTCAACCTTTGATGAAGTTTCAATACTGGGAATCCGGAATAACGACCGCTTATGACAACATTCTACATAAAAACACTACTTAGTTCTTATGAAAAATTATTATGCTTCCCTTTACAAATATTAACCTCCTATGGTAAAAAGGGGAATTGTAATTGAGCAAGTACCGTGTCGATTTTCATATAATAAGAAGTCTGCATTTGATGTACTTCGATTATTTCATTACATCGAAAGTCACTAAAATCAATTTAATACTATAGGACGCTTACTGGCTCGCGGTCTGATAAATTCTGGCAACCCTTGCTAACATACCCCATTTGGACAGTCCAAGTGTTGGGTACGAAAGCATCATATGGAGTAAACCCGGTGATGTGAAGTGCCACTTTGCAAATCAAATGAAAAATTTATCCAGAGTCAGACGATGAAAAGCATAACAAATGGGCACTGTGTCATTGAGCTGCATATTCCATTAAAGAGGTACTAATTAAAGTAAGAAGTTGGAAACATTAAATCTCCAACTTCAAGTCACTTACCAAGATAAACACCATGCGGCTCAAGGAATGTTGACTCCCTTGTGGTTCAACAAGTCTGAGAGATATTTATAACACGCCTCGACAATGATATTCCAAGCGTCAAGTGCAACGAGCACCATTCCGCATGTAAAGCGAAGATGTAATGCATCATACAGAAAATAGAAAGGGGAATTCAAGCAGTGAATTTAACAAGATCGCCAAAGCCGAATTTTCTCGGTGTGATTGTGAAAAATGACGCTTGACGAGCGCTTATTCCGTAGAAAATCGACGATACTTCACGACCCCTAAAAATACCAGTCCAAGTGACAAATATACCTAAGTATAGAGATAAAAAGCACTACCTTGAAAAGTAGAAGGAAGGGGTTGCGAAGGGTCGGCAGTGAGCAAGTGTCACAATAAACGAACTAAAGGGTTATAAGTTTCACTCAAAGGACATTTCTCCGAGGAAAAATACCATGGCCAGCATACTACATTAATAAAAGCTTACCGGGGCAAAGCTGAACTATCCTAAGTTGGAGAAGTTAGCATACTATCTGCTCATTGCCTCAAAGAAGAAAAGGCCACACTACCAAGCCCATTCTATCAAAGTTCTTACTGATGAGCCGCTAAAGCAAGTTCTCTTCCGCTCATAAGCTTCGGAAGGATAAGTAAAGCGGGATATTGAGCTTAGCCAATATTACATCACTTACCATCCTCGAAGAACTATAAATGGATAGGCTTTAGCCGGTTTCATCGCTGAAGTTCACTGACAAGGGAGAAAAGAAGAAGGAAGCAGTTAAAGCAACCGTCTTCTAAAAAGAACGTTAACACATCCGTATCCTAGCAGAACCTGGTAACCATTGTAGCGCATCCCGAGTGGGATAGCTCAAGTGCTCACTGCTCAGTACTTGAAACATTATTCATGGCAAACACGAAGGTGTGGAGCACAGCCTGGCCAATAAGGGGAATCATGAACTGAACAGCCATATGATGTAACGTTCAGGTTACAAAACAAGTTGTAAGTTTCATCGAAGGGGCACCTTCTTAATTGCAAGGTCCCTGGCCCTAGTTATGACAAACTGTGGCAGAACCCGATAAATGAACTAGCGTCTGCCCCGTGAAACAATGCAACCCTAAACCAAAGACCTCCTCGAGGGGCCCCTGGTTCATCGCCCACGCCATTAAGATATGGCTGGATAGCGATACAAACACCGGGCTTTTTAAACCAAAGACCTCCCCGAGGGGCACCTGGTTCATCGCCAATGCCATTAAGATATGGCTGGATAGTGATACAAACACTGGGCTTTTTAAACCAAAGACCTCCCCGAGGGGCACCCGGTTCATCGCCGACGCCATTAATACATGGTCGGATAGCGATATAAACACCGGGTTTTTAGAGACCTCTTCGGAGGCATCTGCTCAGATGCTGGATCTTCCAAATCAAGCTATTGATTCTGGGTTTTCCAAACCCAGTTACTGACGGACCCAAAGACCTCTTCGGAGGCGTCCGACAAGTTCGGCAAGTGTCTGAATTATTCAGACTCAACGAACAACAGATCAAAGACCCCTTCGAGGGCATCGGATCATAAGCCGAATCTTCCAAATTCGGATAGTGATGGACCCAAAGACCTTCTTCGAAGGCATCCGACAAATTCTACAAGTGACAGGCTTGTTCAGTTACAACGAATAACGGATTTCCGAAAAAACCAAGACCTCTCCGAGGGCACATGTTTAAATCTAACCTCCAAAGGGCCTGAACTGTCAGGTTAGCGAGAAATATGATTGAACATATAAAATATAAGACCCTTCACACAGCGGCACAAAAATGGAATTCATCTTTATAAAAAAGGCATGAGTAGGATCGACCAAACTGGAAGTTTTTAATCGTAATCACGTCAAAAATTCAATAATGGCAAAAACACACGATCAAGAAATTCCAAATGAAGTCGGACACACAATGCCACACCTAATCTTCAAATCCTATGACAAATTTTGGTATGGGGGCATTACCACCGCATTAACCGCATTAAGGGATTCAACAATGCTCACTTCTTAACACATACCACAAATTCGTCACAATTTTGAAGTTAAAGGTTCGTGGCTACAATTGAAAAAAAAACAACTCGCCAAAAGTACCACGGAATCATTATAATAATGTAAAGCATTGCAAAAACAAATGACTTACAGTTTAAAATTTGTGTTGTGAGCATGAAAAGGGAACAAGTGCGGAATGCTAAACAAAAAAGCACAACAAGCAAACATGTTTCCATCACGACATCACAAAAGCAAGTCTTAATAAAGCTCTCCAATGGAATTCTCCAAACACTTTTTCAATACAAACACTTTTTCAAATCAGACTCTCCAATAGAATTTTCTAATGCAACACTTCTATCGGAGGCCTAGGGCATCCGATGCTTTGGGCACACAACGAAAAGCAAAAATAATCCCTCGGGAGAGAAAGAATCGAGTCGGTGCAAGTAGTCTGAATTCACAGAGATATCCATCTGCGATAAGAAACCTCATAGTTTTATCTTGCTCATTGATAGCCTTCAAAGACTCAAGCACATAGTCAGCTACTAAATCCAGGTTTCCTAGGTGCATTGGCATGCTCAGAAGTTCTAAATTAGTCGATAAAAGTAAAATACTTTTGCCAACAAGTTAGAAGCTTCTAGTACGACAATCTAAATCATGGAAATTTGGCAAAATTGATTGTATCCATCTTACGCAATTCGTGACAGCCTATGATAAAAAAGTATCGTGACCATACTAAGAACTGAACAATATTCGAAAGACATATCACAGGTTCACCATGACATCGTAATAAACAAAAACCCCGATTTATACTCAACAAAAAGGGCAAGTATACTCAGAAATACATAAGCCAAAGTGCGCAAAAAACGGTAGATCCATCCTCAGAAGCTCGTCAAAAGGACTTCCGCTTCAAAAAAGAGCATCCAGAAATTGCGAAAAAATCAATATGACTTGATACGTTAATAAAAGGCGACCTCGAAAGTTCAATTAGTAAAACATCGATCAGTCCCGAGGAGAAGAAAGGGTAGGTACATTTGTCAAGGTAGATCAAAGACGATCTCTTGTGGGAGTGAATTCCTTGGCCAAGAAAACTAAAGTGCCTCAACACGAAAGCCTCTTTGACTACAAAGCTCTAATCGTATATAACTCAAAGAACCCGATAATACTCTGCTTCAAACCTGAAAATAAATGATGCTTAAAGCAATTACGCTAATATGGCATAATCCCATAAAGTGATAGCACTTCTCTAGGAATTGAAGCTAGTATCCATCAACATTTTCAATATGAGTTATAAGTAAGGTTGAGCAATGACCATGCGCTGGGGCAAACAGATGTGAGGCGAAAATTCAAAGTTTTGTCCAGCCTGGGATGATAAACTATGTCAAACACGATTGAAAGAAACAACAAAACTGTAAGGTTGCAATATACAATGGTGCTTCTCGGACTGCGAAAAGGCTGATATGGGCAAATGCAAAAGTAATAAAAGATGCAAATTTATTAATGAGCAACTTTCAAATTCCGAAAACCCAATTCCAAGACTCAAGGTCCTCAGGATGAATACCGCAAAAGCATTGCATGAAATGTTGACCTAGCACAACTTATTAAGTGATGCACATAAGCTACTCGATTTACCAAAAATACTATGGTCATTGTAATAACCTGGAAATTTGAGCCAATTAAAAATTTTTATTTTGGCGATTTTAGTGAATTTTGAATATTTAAAATGAATTATTTCAAATAATAACGACGTGAAATTTATTTTGAATAGAATTCGAATGTATATATTTATATGAATCGTCGTTAGAATATAAATATTTATTTATATTTCTAAAAGGAATTGGAAATGGCGCGGTAGTTTGAAAATTAGATTTCAAAGTTCAAATGAATGTACAGGATTCAAAATAAACCGGATTTTAGTGAAACCAAAAATATTTGAATCTATTTGAGAATATCTTTCTAACGAATCCGAAAAATTGAAATTTCCTAGCGGGAATTAAAAGATACGTCCAGTTGAAAATTCAGAATAGTCGTTATGGAATTCTGGCCCTTAAAAATGGGAATTTTGCAAACGATCTCGGTTTTCGATGAAAACACTTTTGTTGGATCCGGGATGTAGAATTATGGCTAGATTCCAATTTTCATAATTTTCTGAATCAATATGTGAGCGTGGCAAAGGAAAAACGTATTTGACCAGTTTCAGTTGATTTTAATCGACTGGAAAATGGCCATTTTTCTAATGGTCTTAGAATTTGATGAAATTAGTTTTGTTAGGACCGTATCGTCAATACGAAGCTAGAAAATATTTTTCGGGAATTTTTCTAGTTAGTATGTGACCCCGGTAAAATCAAATGCTCGTTGGAATTCAATATATAGATTTATATTTTGATTTTGATGAAAACTGATCGAATCAGGCTACGATACATATCCCATTGTGTTCGGAATGGGGGTAATTAGCTAGGGGCGATGGTTGTTGGAACTTGTTTGGAGTTCGAATAAAATTTCACCTTTTTGAAATAAAATAATCTTATATTATTATATATATATATATATTTATAAAGTTCTAACCTAAACCTAATTCATTTTTCTCTAATAAAAAAATCCCGCCTCCAGAAAAGGAAATCGACCGATTTCCTTCACCGTTGACCAACCCTCCTCCGCCTCCCTCCTCCATCGGGCGCCACCACAACTCCAAGCCCCATCGCCTCCCCTCCCCCATCGCGAGTTCGATCCGCGCCTCCCGAAGCTGGAAACCCTGTCGTCGCTCCCAACAGGCCGCACCCCCCCTCGCGCTCCTCCCTCTGATTCCCTTTCCTCGTTCGAAGAACCTAAAGCCCCACAACAAAACCCAAGTCGCCTGTCCCCTTGTCCACCGCCGCCGGAACGGTCTCCATCACCACTACCTGACGGTCTGACGCCCCCTTCCCTCCTTGGATAGCCACCGTGAGTTTTTAATTTAATTTATTTTCTTTTTAGGGAATTAGATTTTTATGTCGATGATAAAAATTAGATTTTTATGGCCATGAAGTTTTAATTTTTCCATATATGAAATTAACGAATATAAAAATCAGCTTATATATAATATTAGCAATAAAGATTTGATTTTTTTAGAGTATAAAAATACGATTTTTATATGTATGGTTTTGGAGTAAAAATATAATTTTTAGTCATATATAAAAGATTGATTTATATATATATATTAGTGAACTAAAAATATGATTTTTATATAGTAGCGATAAAAATTTGATTTTTATTGTTTATAAAGAAATGATTTTTTGAAAAGATAAAAAGTGATTTTTATATATATTAGTGAACTAAAAATATATGATTTTTATTTATGTAGAGTAATAAAAATATAATTTTTATTATATTACTAGCAAGATAAAAATGGAATTTTTATCTATATAGTAGTGGGATAAATATAGAATTTTTATCTATATAGTAGCGGTATAAAAATAGAATTTTTATCTATATAGTAGCGGTATAAAAATAGAATTTTTATCTACATAGTAGCGATGTAAAAATAGGATTTTTATCCATATAAAGCGATTATAAAAATGTGATTTTTATATACATAGAAATAATATAAAAATGTGATTTTTATATATGTAGTGGCTACGGACAATGAAATTGACAAAAGGCGAGCACGAGGAGGACTTCTACATACGAAGAGTCGCAGTGTATTGGTTTAGCAAGTCGGTGAGAAGTCCTCACTTTTACTTTGATTTATAGTTGAAATATATACTAGGATGCAGACGTTGCTTAGTAGCACCCGACACCCGTCGTCCACAGACCATGGATGACTTGTTTGTTTGATTGTTGCGTTGTGAAATTTGATTGTGTGATGTGGAATGAAATAAAATATTTTATAGTGGAAAATATTTTATAGTTAAAAATACGATTTTTAACGTGTATATAAAACAAATAGTAATAAACAAATCGGAGATTTGTTTATATACACTGATTTGACTGATATTGATTGGGACGATAAATTTTACACATCGCCCAACTGCACAAATAAAAATATGTGTTTGTTGATTTGAAAAATCCCACACGGGTATTAGGATGATATTTGACGTACACTAATCCCGATTATTTAGTTGTATGTCAATCGATGGGTTGACAGACTGTGTAAGCGTTAATTATTTATATTTAATGCTTATGCAGTTGTGTGGTGCACTCTGGATGATGGTTGATTATTTATCGTTGCTATTATATACATGTGTTATAGAAAATCCATATAATAAACATTATATGGTAATTGATTGGGTCTCATTCCAATTTAGAAAATAAATTCATGTGTTGAATTGAAAATAAATTCAGGTGTTGAATTGAAAATAAATTCATGTGTTGAATTGAAAATATATATTCATGTGTTGAAATAAAATATATATTCATGTGTTGAATAGAATAAAACATTCATGTGTTGAATAAAAGCCGTGTTAATTAGATTGACGCCATTTTGACGTGAACAATATTTATATTGATTTTATTCATTTTTTATAATGAATATAGAAAAGAAAGTGATTTCAAAATTTAACGTTTTGAAAATATTATCATTTGTATATCGATGATGTGGAATATTCAATTTTGATTCAAAATTGAATATGAAGTTGAAATCGTTTCGAAAACGAATTTAAAACGATTTATAAAATACGTTTTAAAAAGAGAATCGATGAAGTATATATTATATATATAATATAATGGCCTGAATTGAACGCGTCGCGCTGCGGCAGTTCGCGAATTTCGACCATTGACTTCGAATGGATATTACGGGAGATCCGACCATCGGATTGTCCTAAAACCGGAACCATTGGGTTCGTATCGAAAAGGGCTTTCTAATGAATATTAGCGATTTGAAATCTAACGGTTGGATTTGGAATTATGTCCAAATCAAATTTGGAAAAGGTCACTGTAAGTGCAGTTCGATGGCCGTTGATGGAAATCGACTGTACGGGCCTTGATAAAATTATTAAAAATAGTAATAATTTGTGTAAAATCATAAGAAATGATTTGGGAAGAATTGGGATGAAAAACTCCATATTTGAAAAGATAAAAGTAGTTTTTTATCGAAATGAACTAGTTTTGAACTAGAATAATAATTTATTTATTTTTAAAATAAATAAATTGGATTTGAAATGGTTTTAAAATAACCAGAAGTTTGCCATATATGAATTGGAATGGATTTGAATCGAAATCATCTTCGGAATAGTTCGATGTTTGATTTCGTGATTATACAGATGTTGTTATGGAAATTTGAAAGATATATTTATATCATTATTTCCAATACGATATTTGTTGGTTTCAGAATTTGATATTGAATATAAGCCGATATATTTTCTATTCAGAGCCTTGTGTTTAATATCAAATGGGATTTTGGGTTGTCGTGACCGGTATCTTTAATAATACTGTTCTTAAACCCAAATGGAGTTAAGAAAATTAGGAACTAACTGGGGATCAGTTAAGTTGGAGGGTTTTTTGGATATTGATCTGATGTTGGTTTCGGCCTTCGGGGTTAATATTTTAGGGAACTGTCCTCTTACTAATTTACGGTTAGGGACTGATTGAAATGTGATGTGATTTTGGGGTTTATCGTGAACCGTGTTTTAAATGACATCGGTTCTTTAACCCGGTTAAAGATTAAAACTAAGTGGAGTTTTAATGAATCTTTAATTAGATTGAAAAGATCGAGAATGGAGTATCACCAGTTTTGCTCCAGGCGATAGTTAAATCTTTAATTAGATTTGAACATGAAATGGTAATTGAATTTACCGATAACACCGTGGTGTTAGATATGAAGTATTACCAGTTTTACTTCATGGGATGAATAGGTTGGGATTGGGAAATTAAAACAAATGATTACTTCGGCAAGGTTCGTTAATCCCGGCTAGTTTGGATAAACCATAATTTGGTTTGAATTGATATTCAAAAGAAGATTAAAGAATAAATTTAAAGAATTTATCTTTGATAAAATTAATGGGAACCTATCCCTAAGAATGTGAAATTTAGCAACTAACTGAAGATTAGTTAAGATGAATGGTTTCCTGGGTATTGATCTGATGTTGGTTTCGGCCTTCGTGGTTAATATTTGGGGAATTGTTCCCTTACTAATTTACGGTTAGTGGCTGATGAATTGGAATGAGGCGTATGTTGTGTTTGTGTAACACTTGTTTATTATATACGCGAGTTATTCAGAAAGACCGGGTTTATTACATTATGAATAACTGATTCGACGTGGTGTCGAAGAGAAAGATGGTGGTTGAAGACCAGAGGTCTTCACGTCGTTTGGGTGATTACTGATGATCTTGATTGGGCTGTACACCCAAGAGGAGGGAATCAGTTGGTGATCGTCCAGACGTACTTGGAGATCGATGGATATGCGAGGTACAAGGTGCCTCCGGTTTCGTTCAGACCCAGAACGGACTTGTAAATGGACTGTGTGTCTGAAATTGGATTTTAGTCTGTGTGATTGATTTCTATTAAATATATATCTGTTTGGCGGTGGAGAATTTATTCTCTTGCTTAACGCCCTTCTCTGAGACGTACGAGCTCAGTGGTTATATATTGATGGATATCAAACGCATGGAGTGAATTGCCTGTATGGCATGCCTAAGTGGCAATATGATCAAGGCTTCTGTTGAAAAGTAGAGTCTTGTGGTTGATGATCAAACCACGACCTGTGTGGCATAGCTTTGTGTAGCGTTGATTCGCGAGCCTCACACCCCGGTTGTGAACCAGAAACGGGAGAGGACATCAGGGAGGGCATGCGTTTCCTTATAGCTAGAAGTGGCGTCAGTGGTTTTACACGCCCTGACGAGTTTGACTTATGTGGTTGTTGCTGTTGCGAGGCACCTCAGATATATCGGTGACTGTGTGGAGCCGATGGAGTCATTGGACTCATTGACACCCCATAGGGTGGGGAAACGCAGTGTTCAGGCATTTTAATCCACATCGGTGGACCGACCCTGACGATCCAAAGGTTTGTCTGCGCGCTTGCCTGAGACACGGGCTACAGCGTCTCGAATCGGTAGGGGACTATCTTTTGCCTCGGTTCACAGATGGAAATCCAACTTCCAATACGTGACTTTGCGGTTTTATTTGTAGAGCCTAGTATGGCGACATAGTGGGATGGGGCACTTATGCCGTCTATGATTGATACTTATGATTGAAATTGTTTTGTACGCTATGCACTTATAATAGTATCAAATGATTTGTTTTTAGCGTATCAAGCATTTTTTGGCTATTGTAAGGTAAAAACCCTATCCTCCGGCTTGTGTTGCATTGTGTGATGGGACCTGGGTCTTATAATAGCTTCATTGTTCTTTATTTAGCATTGCGTTGTTGTTTTATGCACTGGTGTTCTTGGGAGGAAACCCGTTCCGTGTTATACGGTGTGGTCCCTTGATTTACCTAACATTAAAATAAAGATTAATAACTGTTTTAGTTCTCACACTAGTCACATGACTGACCTGGAGTTTATTGTTTTAACCTAAACTCTGGGTGCCTTTATTTTGACACGGGCAGCTAGTAGTTTTGGTTTTGCAGATTTATATTCACAGGATCCTGATTTACAGCTGGAACGATACTCGGAAAGCTCTGTATCCGTGTATTACTTCTAGTTGTGTATTGTATTATTTTCCGCTGCTATGTAATGTATTGTAATCTCTGGTATTTTATAATGTACACTATTTGTTAATACGCTGTATATTCTTGTATTCTGATGGAATTATTGTAATATACAATGAAATGTTTTTCTGTTTGTGTTCCGATTTGTCGTGTTCTCAAAACGATCAGGGGTTTCGAAAGGTCTTGGTCAATTTAACGATCGATTCAGATCAAACGAAATTCTTTGTCTTTACAGTCATGACCACCCAAGAAGATTGGCTAAGAACACGAGTCAAGCAGACTGGGGCATCACTAATAATTAAACAGGGCAAGCCAAATTCGGAATTACATCAGACAAATGGTCAGGTGCGCACATTTCATAGGTATTTAACCTAATACAGTGATAATTTGAAAGATAATACTTAGAATTCGCAGTCCAAAACTAGGACTGACAAATCTCGAGTATTGTCGCTGAGCAAATTAAGTGTATTATCAGTGTGAACTATATCTACCAAGTCATAAACTCCTAAATAAAAAGAAGCTTCACATTCATAACACATTCAAATCTATGAATATTTCTCATGATTTGTCTCCTTTTACTAAACAAACTCGTTGTCACCTTGAGCAATCAACAATGAATTTGCCGCCAAATGTGCACAAAAGCTCATTACAGGTTCCCTAAAAAGTCGCCTATGCTAAGGGAGATCCTCCGATGAAATTGAGCCAGTGTTACACCACCATCCATTCAAATAAGACAAAGACAACATGTATCAGTATCTTGTTCAGGAGTCATGTACTGAGATTTCTGAGTACAACCAAATTATTGTGGCAAAGCTAAAAGGTGAACAATCACAAATTGCCAAAAGGACAATGGATAACCAAAAATCGGTTCATTAAAAATCCTAAAACTACACCTTTTTTAACCTTGGAAACCCAAGTTAAAGTTTCAGTTTAAGCAAAAGCGATCTACTTTCCAGAACGATGACCAAAAACTTCCGTCCAATATCCACTCTGCGCATGGAACTTCATTTTTCAACAAAGTACGGACAGGAAACAGGGCACGAGGTGTTCAACTCTCAAGACATAGATGTGGATTGTTCAAGTTCTAGAGTGCTCAAATATAACGTACTTCAAAACAAGCATCGAGTATCAAATAAACCTCCCAACGACCTAACAATTAGGTCGCTCCACGGCTTAAAGCCCAAATTCTTCAACAACCTAAAAGTCTTAAGTCATTTAAAGGCTTAAAAGCTTATGTTGCTCAAAGGATAGGTCACTCAACTATTCAAAGTTTAAGGGTGTTGCAACATTTCAAGCTCAGAAGACGTTCGGTCATCTCAAGGCCCCATATCGTGAGCCGAGCAAATTGTTCAAATCACTCAAAGGCTTGGGTTGCCCCATAATTGAGGAGTTTGAGTCTTCCCGTGATTTAAAATGTTATATTGACGAGTGAAAACTTTAGGCCACTAACGACCTAAAGCATAGGACGCAATGACGACCTTAACTGATTTAACGACCTAAGAGCCCCAAACCTGGTAGCGATCTAAAGCTTAAGATCGCGACATCAACCCAAAGCCTCGAAGTGTCTATTAAGCTAAAGCTCGGGTGGTGTGTTGTCATAAGGGAGTTCAGGACATATAAAAAGCTACGACTGAATCTCAACACGACAAACATATGATTACCGGATTTAAAGCAACCCAATATCAAAGCACACTGCAGATTCCAAAGTACCTATTGGTATGCAAGGCCATTTTCCATCTACAACACTGAATGCCCAAAGCCGATTCCAAGCTCACTTCAGCAAATTAGTAATTCAATAAGGCTTGAAGCCATACAAGCTCGATCATGATCTCCAATTTGGACTTTGCAAGTTATCAAAATATCACCCAACTGCTTCAAGTTGGAAGTATGCAGCTTTTGAATACAAACTACAGGTGCTGGTTACGATTCGGGAAGACCTAGTTCTGAACTATTACACAATGTTCAGACTATGAAAAATCAAACTCGGTCCTATTATCACAAGTCAACACTTTCCAGCGTTCCAAGCCTCGAGCAGAATCCATAGAGTAGAATCAAACAAAGTTTAGCAATACAGAAAATACAATGACATACAAAGGCCCTAACACAGGAAAATCTTCAACTAATGTGCATACTCGAACAAATATATGTTCATATAATGGGATGAGCATGCTTAAACCAACATGTTGGACAAGCATGACTACACGATATGGTCAAGCACGAGTGATCATAACAATTCGAGTAGACAAGATGGTAGATTGCCAGACCATGTTAGCAGGCTTCCAGATGATCAAGTTTATGAGGGAAGAATATATGAATCCCCTAACTTCCAGACTACTACATGTAATCCGGGAAGAAGAAGACAAATCGTCGAATAGTGGCATCCAATGGAATCTCCGATGTTAGAACTGACCGACGAAGCAGGCAAACATTGAACCACGAAAATTCTTCTCATAATGAAAACTAGTGGTGACCTCCAAAGCTGGGGCACAAATAATCAAAGATTCTCCAAAGAAAAACAGAAAATAAAGCACAAATATGTATTTCTCGAATGACAAATATCGTATGCTATCATATAAGTTATAAAGCGATAATGTTTGAAATCCACAGTCGGCATAGTCGATTGGTTGATTTCAAGCGTTAACGCGAATTCGAATTAGAATGTTGTGTTTGTACAAGCAATATTTGACGAGTTATAAACCGTTGAATAAAATAATTTTGTGCAGACACTTCATTCAATTCAAAATAAAATTCGCTATAATTCAGTTTTAATAATTAACTAATCTGTTGTTGATGTGGACGGTCAATGACAAGGTATAAGTCCAAAATTGTACAAACGCTTGTTTTAATTACAGAACAGGTGGCACAATGCATACGAATTCAAAGAATGATTCCATAGCAAACAAAAAGCTATGACAAAATCTCAATGCAAATTATGTTTATTTCGAAACCCGCATTTCTCGCAAGCAAAAAATACATGCTTCGAGGGGCAAATGTTAACACCTTTAGTTCAACGCGGCTCAGAGAAAATACGGCAGCAACATAATGCACAATGGACCAGGCGGCTTCGCCAAACTCGTTTTGGCGACATGATTCAAAGTCGTTCACATGACTTGGTGCAAGACCGTCAACGCGACATGGAATCAAGCCGTTCACCGCGACTCGAAAGCAACCCGTCAAAACATCATTAAATTGAGTCATGTCGTGTCGCTTCATTCATATCGCATGCGCACTGACCTCATACCGCAGATTTCACCAAATCGTAATCCGTCATGCCGCGCTCAACCTCATGTCGCGCTAATAACATCATTCATACCGTAAGAAGATGAAGGTCTTGATGCCGCATTCACTCAGTTTCATGGCGCATGTCGTCGAAACTCCCATTCCGTATGATGTTGAAGCGACTTGAGATGCCAAGTCGTGAATAATCTCAAAGTACAACTGGCAATGTGTCAAGAGCTTTCATCCCGTCTAGACCTTCATACTACATCCACGTTTCATTGATGTCGCGTACAACATCTTCATGTTGTTAAAGCTTTCATGCCGCTATGATCACACAAAGCTCATGACGTCAAGGTTCTTGGATAAAACAACTCACGTGGCAAATAGTCCGTGGAGATTAACATGGGACAGTGGGCAAGCCATACATGGCGCTTAAACCATGTCTTATTAGTTCCATACCGTTCCTTTATCAAGTCAAGAACCATGTCGTACGAATGATGGTGACGTGGCCTCTTTTATACATGAATTGCTATTCAATATGCTGAACCATATGAGGCAGCACCATCTGTATAGAGAAAAAGGCCAGCTTCTAGAAGAATAGAGGCGCGTGCCAGTATTGATATGTGGCACAGCGGCAAGTCGTTTCTACATAACACAATCGTTTCGTCACGTGACAAAATGATGCATGCCGTTATAAAAGCATGTCGCGTCCCAGTTAAAACAAGACGTGGTGATATAGTCTATGCTGTCTATCACATGCCCACCTGTCAACAGCATGTCGTGATACCCATGCCGTAAGCCGCACATCATTCGGGGCATCCCATTCCATGTCGCTGGAGCTGTTATATTGGCCATGTTTAGATCATTCGAACCATGTGATATACTTTACGGATCAAACTGTTGGGACAACTGTAAAATGTTGTATGTTAGATGTTGCCACGTGAAATAGCATGCCGTGGATATTACCATGTCAGTAACTCATTCAAGCCGCTATACCACTCATGTTGCATATCGCTGAAGGATCCATGTCGTACGGCGTGAACTAGAGCATACCGCTCCATTTTATGGCGCTAATACAATTGTACACCCTATTTACCAAAGTTCCACTGATAGTCATACCGCATCTCACCATGGCGAAATGAAGTCATGGAGAGACAAGTCATGGCGAATTGAGTCATGTCGAAATTGAGTCATGGCGTTTTTAGCATAATTACAGAATTGCCACCTGGGCCGAAATCACCTATAAATACCCCTCATAATTCACTTGAGGGGAGACAGAAAAGGGATTGGAAGGGGGAGACTCCGCCAAACTTAAAACTCACCTACAACTTCTCTAATGGCTTCGATGGATTCAACACCACTTTTATAACTTCATGATGATCCAATCCAAGTTAATGATCGTGAAAGCTCTCTACAATTGAATCTAAAACACCTTCAATCTCATCCAAGCTACAAGATGAATCATTCCTATATGATTCAAGCAATTTCATATCTTCTCTAATCCACTCTAAATCCGGATCTAACGCAAAACTCTTACAAAATCAAGGAGAAGGGCCAAAACACTTAGAGGATTGAGGATTCATACTTCTATCACTATTAAGCTTGAGGCTCCGTCAACTCCTCGCCAATTTAAGAGAAGTTAGATCATAAATGGAATTAGAAGAGAGAAATGATTGTAATGAGGGAAAACTCATATGTTGTAAGCTCAAGTACCATAATGAGTATTGATTAAAAGTGGATGTAGATTCATATTGAATCGAACCACTATAAAAATTCCTTTGTGTTCTTACTTGTTTTTTATCCGTTTATTTTGTGATTACGCGGTTCCATATTCTTACTGAATCGGTGAAGTGTGACTTTTACACCTTTGGTGTTTGATCCCAAATTTGGGGGAAACATTTGGCTTATTATAAAAATTTGGGGGAAACCTTTGGTGTTTGATCCAAAATGTTTACACCAAAAATGGTCTAAACACCCAAGGTATTGAATTGTACTTCACCGATTCGGTAGGATTAAAATGTGGAACCGCGTAATCTCAAAATAAAATGCATAAAATGGAGATAAGGCAATTTTTATAGTGATTCGATCCGATGTGGATCTACATCCACTTTCCAATCACATTTTATTATGATATTTCATTTACAATATGTATGAACTCTCTCTACATATTCACTTTCCTCTTCTCCCTCTTTTATGATCTAACTCCACTTGAATTTGATGGAGAACAATGAAGAGGCCTTTAGCTTTGTGATGAATGTCCAATCACTTAGGTGTTTTGATCATACTCCATGATCTTCACGAATTTCGTAGTGAATTAACAACCGATTTAGGCTTCGGAGAGGATTGGAGATGTATGTGGATCGACTGAATAGTGCTTGAGAGATTTATCATGTAGCTTGAGTGAGATTGAAGGCGCTTAGATTCAATTGTGGAGAGCCCTCTTGATCATTGACTTGCATTTGATCTTCAACAATTTAGAAAAGTGTTGTTGAATCCATAGAAGCCATTAAAGAAGTTGTAGATAAGCTTTGAATTTGACGGAGTCTCCTTGTAGAAATGAATTTTCGGTCCCGCATCAAGTATGATGTGTGGGGGTATTTATAGAAATGTTTTAAGGGTAGTGGCACAGTCATAAATAAGCGTGTAGAGCTGGAATTGTTACCTTACAACTGTCGATGGGTTGGCAGACGTCATAATGTGGATCTGCCACCTTAATATAAGCGGCTTTGCTTCATAAATATAACGTCTTGCGACCTGAGTCCTCATCTATTTCAAACGGCATGACTTCTCCCATGGAAACAACGTCAGATAGGATTTCTACTATTGTACAGCTGGCGATTTTTCTTCATATGGAATGCTTAATCCTCATGTCATGCGCTATGTTGATATGTGTTCCCCCCCTTAATTTCTTGCACCTGCTTCCTTTTATATGATCTGAGCACATATTTTGCCAAGTGGAACTTTCTGAATGTCATGCTTTATTACATATGACATGAATATGGCACATCGTGTTTTAGCGGCATGGTGAAACGCGACATGGACTGCGCGGCATGCCTGAAGCTCATGGCATGAATGGAATTTATATGACACGTGTCTCGAACATCTCCAATTTATGGAACACGCACACTGTATTAAAGTTGGTACGGCTCATGCCTATATAATCGCTCATCTGCTACTTGCATGGCTTTCTAGTATGAATAGTATGACTAAATAACATTATTTCCATCCCTTTGTTCTTATTGCTCTTTTATAAGTTTGTTTCCTCAATAAGCACAAGGAATAAAAATCTGTGTTACAGCTCAGAGACTTGAAGCTATGTTATAGCACAGTACTTAATAAGTACAAGGAATAAAAGTCACCTTTCGTGAATGCTAGATTGTTAATTATTTGTGATTAGACATTATTATAATATCAGAAAAGTATTGATTTTGGAAATGTTTTGGGTTATCGTAAGGTAAAACCATCCGTGTTTATGTGTGGATCGGTCTTATGATTATCATTTCTTTCGAAAATGATTTTGGAAAAGTTAAACCGAGTGGTTGGAGTTTACTCACACAGTCCCATGACTGACCCAGAGTTTATTTTGTTTTGTCTTCCCTAAACTCTTGGGTGCCCAAAATTTGTACCGGCAGTCGAGTAGTCGGGATTTATAGATACACTAGATGGAGCTTGGAGCAGGAGGCTTTAACATCATTTTATAGCTATTGTTTATTTCCACTGTGATGTAAGTGTTGTACTCTAATATACAAATACAGTTTTGTATTTCAAAGTTATGTTATATAATATATTTTATTCGTTCCGCTGTGAGATTCGTGTTATTCTGATGTTGTTGTGTTCTTCTTCTACTATTCTAATAGTTCTACTTTATCTATTCTCACCCTCTAACTTCTTTCTATTAAGTATCCGACATTTCCGATGTTTGAATAGTCGACATTTGTAATTGTGTCAATTTTCGAAGTCGAAAATCTCTGGGTCGTTACAATTCTATGGCGACATTATAAAAATTTGATTTTGACATGACTCAAAATCAATAATATGAAATATCGATTTTTCTCTCCCACTAGAAAACTACAATACAATAGATTCGGAAGATTCCTGTTTCAAGGAGTTCCGACTTATATTGGATCTTGTATACTCAATTGAAGTTCAAAATGCAACGACCCGGAAAATCATAACCAATTTAAAAAATTTATTTTAGTTATTTTATTTGATTTTGAATATTTAAAATGATTTATTTTAAATAATACCGACTAAAAATTTATTTAAATCGAAGTTAGAATGAATACATTTATTTTAGTTATATAACGAGCCTGAAATGGCGCGATAGTTTGAAAATTCGATTTCAAATTTCTAATGAATGTACATGATTCAAAATAAATCGGATTTCAGTGAAACGAGAATATTTGAATCTGTTTAAAAATATCTTTCTAATGAATGAAAAATCCATATTTCATAATGGGAATAAAAAGTTATGTCCAGTTTAAAATTCAGAATAGTCGCTATGGAATTTAATATAATATATAGCCCTTAAAAATAGCCATTTTGCAAACGACCTCTGTTTTTGACAAAACCACTTTTATTAGATCCGAAAAGTCGAATTACTCCTAGATTCCAATTTTCATAATTTTTGGAATTAATATGTGAGCATGGTGAATTTAAGCGTGTTTGGTCAATTCAGTTTGAATTTAACCGACTGGAAAATGACCGTTTTTCAAACGGTCTCCAAATTTGATGAAATTAGTTTTCTTAGGATCGTATTGTTAAACCAAAGCTAGATTTATTTTCTTGGAATTTTTGGTGTCAGTATGTGGCTCCGGTAAATTAAAATGTACGTTTAAATTGAATATATAATTATTTATATTTTAATTTAAAGCAAAACTGGTCGAAGCGATAGAATTGGCTTACCGGACATATTCCATTGTGTCCGGAATAAGGGTATTTGTCTAGGGGCAATAGTCGTTGGGTTCAATTCGGAGTTCGGGAGTTAAACAAGTAATATTCGTAATTAAATAATATTATAATATATAATATATGGCCGGTCAAAACCCTTTATTTACTCAACCCTTCGTCAACCGTTGCTGTCAGCCGTCAGCCCCCTTGTTTCTCTTTTCCTTCCCATTCGTTCAAAGTAAATAAGAAAGAAATTAAAAAAAACGAAACGAACGATTGAAGATCGTCACCGCCTCCTCCGAGGCCACCACCGTCAGCCGTTCTCCCCTCCCCCCTCGTCCAGTCGCCAGTGAACCCCCTCCCCGTCTCCTCTCTCTCTCCTTCTGAAAACCCGTGCCCTAGCCCCCAAACCCTCTTGTAGCCGCCGCCGCTGCCCCATGCACCGCCGCCGATCTCCTCTGGCCCACCGCTGGCCAGCGCAGCACCACCCTTTGACCGCCACCGCCTATCCTCGCCCAACACCACTAGTAAGTTTATTTTTCTTTATTATTATTTATAAATTTAAAAAAATCAGTTTTTTTTATATATAGAGATAAAAATGAGATTTTTATTTATATAAAGTTAGGATTCTTACTAATAAAAAGTTAGGATTTTTATTAATAAAAAGATAGGATTTTTAACAATAAAATTATATACACGTATAGCGAATAAAAATTTGATTTCTATATGTATGCATAGCGAATAAAAATTTGATTTTTATATATATGCACATCGAATAATTTTTTTATTTTTATACATATGAATAGCGAATAAAAATTTGAGTTTTATATATATGAGTAGCATATAAAAATGCAATTTTTATATATATTGTAGAGATATAAAAATATGATATATATATATATATATATAGTAGCGTCATAAAAATATGATTTTTATATATAATGGCGATATGAAAATATAATTTTTAGTGATGTAAAAATATGATTTATATATATATATATATAGTAGCGTCATAAAAATATAATATATATATATATACAATGGCGATATAAAAATATAATTTTTAGTGATATAAAAATATGATTTTTATATATATAGAAGCGTCATAAAAATATGATTTATATATATGTATATATATAATGGCGATATAAAAATATAATTTTTAGTGATGTAAAAATATGATTTTTTATATATATAGTAGCATCATAAAAATATGATATATATATATATATAATGGCGATATAAAAATATAATTTTTAGTGATGTAAAAATATGATTTTTATACAAATAGTAACGTCATAAAAATATGATTTTTATATATATAATGGCGATATAAAAATATAATTTTTAGTGATGTAAAAATATGATTTTTATCGCAAAAAGGAAATATTTTTGGTTAGATAAAAACAGGATTTTTATCGTATGTATGAAATTATTTTTAGAAAGATAAAAAAGTGATTTTATTCTATATATAGCTTTAATTAAAAATGTGTGTTATTATGAAATAGCGTCAGAATAAAAATATGATTTTTTTAATATATATAGAAAGGTTTTAAAATGCGATTTTTACATATATAAACATCATATTAAAAATGTGATTTTTACTATGAACAGCGTGAAAAAGACTGCGTTGGAATTTTAGCAAATCCAAACTGTTCAGGAATTCAAAAATAAAACTGGAGGAGTGGAAATCAAAGGTGAGAACTTCTCACTCTAACCTTGTTTATAGTTAAATATATATACTAGGATGCAGACGGTGCTTAGTAGCACCCTGCACCTTTGACTGAAACCATGGATGTTTGGTTGTTTGTTTTGATTGATTTAATTGGTTGAATTTGGTTTGGGATGTGAATGGAATTGATTGAATTTGGTTTGTGTATGGTGCGAGCCATTATTAGGCGAGGGATAAGGCTGGACCTTATTTCGGTTCTAGTATCGCACCGTTATGCTGCCGAATTTTTCTAAAATAAAACGTGTTAGTTAAAAATAATATTTTTATTGTATAAATGAACTGTATAAAATATTCCTATGTTAAAATAAATATTTTATCATTAAAAATAAAAAATTTAACGAGTATATGACTGAAAATAAATATTCATTTACAAATCGGACGATTTGTTTATATACACTCATTTGACTGATATTGATTGGGATGAGATATTTTACACATCGCCCAATGGCACAAATAAAATCTGTGTGTGTTGATTGAAACCCCACATGGGTATTGGGATGATATTTGACGTACACTAATCCCAATTGTTTAGTTGTATGTCAATCGATGGGTTGACAGACTATTGTAAGCGTTAATTATTTATATTTAACGCTTATGCAATTGTGTAATGCACTCTTGATGATGGTTGACTGTGTTTGATTATTGTTGTGTACATGTGTGTATGAAATATATATAAATAAAATTATATGGTAATTGACTGTATCTGATTCCAATTCGGAAAAGAACATTTTGAATTAACGAATATTTTTAAATTACGAATAATGATTATTTTAAAATAACTAATATTTTAAAATAATATTCAGTAATGGATCAAAATCTGATTTTGATGTCCGATTTGGGATGGACACAGAAATACTGAAATATATGAAGCCATGTTGATTAGAGATGCGCCATTTTGACGCGAATGATAATTATATCGATTTTATTCATTTTTGTAATGAATATCGAAAAGGAAGTAATTTCAAAATCTAATGTTTTGAAAATATTTATATAATAATTATATGGAATATTCAATTTTGATTTAAAATTGAATATGAAGTTGAAATCGTTTTTAAAACGAATTATAAAACACGTTTTAAATGGAAATCAACGAAATATATATAAAATATATTACATATATTAAATGGCCTGAATAGAACGCGCCCCGCGACCGTTTGCGAATTTCGACCATTTACTTCGAATTGATATTACGGGAGATCCGACCGTCGGATTCTCTTAAAACAGGAACCATTGGGTTCGTATCGAAAAGAGCTTTCCAAAGAATATAAGAGATTTGAAATCTAACGGTTGGATTTGGAATTATGTCCAAATCAAATTTGGAAAAGGTCGCTGTAAGTGCAGTTCGATGACCGTTTATGGAAATCAACTGAAAGGGCCTTAATAAAATTACTGAAAATATTGATAATTTGTGTAAAATCATAATAAATGATTTGGAAAGAATTGGGACGAAAAATTCCATATTTGAAAAGATAGAAATATATTTTTATCGAAATGAACTAGTTATTAACTAGAATTATAATCCAATTATTTTTAAATAAATGAACTGGATTGGGAATGGGTTTCAGTATAACCAGGATTTCCAATATATGAATTGGAATGGATTTGAATGGAAATCATCTTCGAAATATTTCGATGTTGGATTTCGTGATTATACAGATATTGTTATGGAAATTTGGAAGATATAGTTATATCGTTATTTCCAATACGATATTTGTTGGTTTTAGAATTTGATATTGAATATAAGCCGATATAATTTCTATTCAGAGCCTTGTATTTGATATCGAATTGGAATTTGGGTTTGACGTGAATGGTGCCTTTATTAACATTGTTCTTAAACCCAGTTGAGAAAAAGAGTAAACCTTTTAATTAAGATTTAGTGAAGTTTTCCAATTAATTAATATTTAATTGGAATTGAATAAAAGAACTGGATTTTGGGTTTGTCGTGAATGGTTTTTTCAGTAACACTATTCTTGAACCCCGTGTGAAAAGAACAAACATTTTAATTAAGATTATAAGAGTTTCCAATTATATTTAATAATTGGAATGTGAATTGGGTTTATTGTGAACTGTGTTTTTAACGACATTCGTTCTTTAACCCGATTTACAATGACATGCGATTTGGAATTTATAAATCTTTTATTTAGATTTAAAGGAAATTTTCCAAAGTAAAGTTTTCCAATTTAAAATAACAAATTGGAATGGAATGGAATTCGAATGGGTAATAATCGAAGTGAGCTTCTGCGGAGGAAGACTGTTAATATATATGGAATTTAAAAGGCTTTGTCGTTATTCCATTTATACTATTAGTCAAATACAGAAATTTATGTCGACTATATATTGATTTATTTTTTGCGAAGATTCCATAAATAATGGAATGTGATTTTTGGGTTTATCGTGAATTGTGTTTTAAATGACATTAGTTCTTTAACCCAGTTAAAGAGAGGATTACATTTCTAACATTGTATTTCGTACAGTATGGTTAACCTCTGCTAAATATATATTTGTTTGGTGGTGCACAATTTATTCTCTTGCTTAACACCCTTCTCTAAGACGTACGAGCTTAGAGGTTATATATCGGCAAAAATAAATAGTACGGTGTAGATTGTCGATGCAGCATGTTTGTGTTTCCAAAGTTAAATAATCATAATATTGATTTTTGGGAAGATTAAAACTAAGTGGAGTTTTAATGAATCTTTAATTAGATTGAAAAGAGAATGTGATAATTTAAATTATCAAATTCGGGAAATGATCGAGAATGGAGTAGCACCAGTTTTACTCCAAGCAATAGTTAAATCTTTAATTAGATTTGAACGTGAAATAGTAATTAAATTTACCGATAACACCGTGGTGTCAGATATGGAGTATAACTAGTTTGCTATATGGGATGAATAGGTTGGGATTGGGAAATAAAAGAAATGATTACTTCGGTAAGGTGTGCTAATCTCAACTAGTTGATAAACCTTAATTTGGTTTAGAAATGATATCCAAAGGAATATTAAAGAATAAATTTAAAGAATTTATCTTTGATAAAATTAATGGGAACTTTTCACAAAGGATGTGAATATTTGAATAAAAGAATATTCTGAATTGGAATGAGGCGTATGTTGTGTTTGTGTAGCACTTGTTTATTATATACGCAAGTTATTCGGAAAGGCCGGGTTTATACCCATTCTGAATAACTGATTCGACGATAAGTCGACGATAAAGATGGTGGTTGAAGACCGGAGGTCTTCACATCGTTTGGATGATTACTGATGTCTTGATTGGGCTGTACACCCAATATAAGGTAATAAGTGGTGATCGTCCAGACGTACTTGGAGATCGACCGGATATGCGAGGGCCTCTCTCCTGTATTGGACACGGGATGAGGAATAAGGTGCCTCCGGTTTCGTTTAGACCTAGAACAAACTATTAAATGGATGTGTGTCTGACATTGGATTTTATTTTTTGTTGATTGATCTCTATTAAATATATATCTGTTTGGTGGCGGAGAATTTATTCTCTTGCTTAACACCCTTCTCTGAGACGTACGAGCTCAGAGGTTATATATCGATAGACATTAGTTGCATGGCGTGAATTGTCAGTGTGGCATGCTGAGATGCAAATGATCAAGGCTTCTGTTGAAAAGCAGAGTCTTGTGGTTGATGATCAAAGCATGGCCTTAAAGGGCATAACTTTGTGTATAGCATTAATTCGCGAGCCTAACACCTTGGTTTGAGTCAAAAACCGGATAAGGGACCCAAGGAAGACATGATGTTTCTTTCTAACTATGGGTGGTGTCATGGTATGGAGCCTAGACATTTATTATATTTTTACCTATGTGGATGATTGATTACGAGGCGCCTCGGATATATTGGTTACTACGGAGCCGAAGGATAGGTCCTATAGGACCAGGAAACGTGTGTTCAGGAATTTCCAATCCTCAAACATAAGAGAGGACCAGCCTTGGAGGGTCCAAGGGTCTACTGCGGGAGATCCTGAGGCATTTTCTAGATGTCTCGAAGCCGGCGAGGAATGCATCCCTTGCCTCGACTCATGACGAAAATGCAATTCCAATACGTGACATTTCGGTTTTAGTTTTAAACCTATATGACGACATAGTAGCATGGGATACTATGCCATCTATTATTGAATCATTCATATTTGAAGTTGTTTGATACACTATGCACTTATAGTAATATCAAAATGACTTGTTTTAAATGTACCAAGCATGTTTGGCTATTATAAGGTAAAACTCTATCCTCTGGCTTGCGTTGCATTATGTGATGGGACCTGGGTCTTATAATAGCTTCATTTTTTCAAAAAACATTGCACTGTTTATAATTGTTTATGCACTAGTATCCTTGGGAGGAAACCCGTTCCTGTTATACGGTGTGGTCCCTTGAATTACTTTATTTAACAGTAAAGTTTTGAATAACTGTTTTAGTTCTCACGCCAGTCACATGACTAATCTGGAGTTTATTGTTTTAACATAATCTCTGGGTGCCCCTATTTTCCACATGGGCAGCTAGCAGTTTTGGTTTTGCAGATTTATTTTTATAGGATCCCTGTTTACAGTTGGAGCTAAATTTGGAACGCTCTGTATCCGTGTATTTTTTAAGCTGTGTTATGTATTATTTTTCCGCTACATTGTAATTTTAAATCTCTGATATTTTCCAATGTATATTATTTATTCAAACCTTGTATATTCTTGTACTCTGATGTAAATTGTTGTAATAAGCAATGAAATGTTCTTCTGTTTGCATTCTGATTTGTCGTGTTCTCAACTCAATTCGGGCTTTGCCGTAAGGGCGAGTTTGGGTCATTTCACAAAACGTAAACCTACGAAATACCACGACATTACGAGCTCATTTATAATTAAATTAGATTTAAACATCTAAAATCTTTTAATTAATAAATTCTTTGCTATAAGTGCTTTTATATTTCCAATACAGTATTCAAAACAAATTTTAAATGTTTAAAATCAACGGCTAAAAATCCAGGTCGTTGTATTCCTTCCCCACCTTAAAGAATTTCGTCCCCGAAATTAATAAGGTACGGAAAATGTTACGAGCTCACTAAATTTTCACAAATCCATTTAGTTAAAATTTTCTTTTCCGTTTTCTGAACTTTTATTTCAACTGACCTAATTAGCTATAATCAACACACCAACTGATTTTTGTTAATAAAAATTTCCAAAAATTTTGAAAATTTTCTAAGGCCTTAAATTTCGGAAAACTTTTGGTAGATTCTCCCCTGTACGGAGGGACTTTCGCAATATTACATTAAAGAAAAAATATATACACATCGACCTACACGGTTGGGAAACCCAATTCATAAACAAAATTTTGTATTTTTGCATAGGCGTTCCTTATGTGAGCGTTATTAAGCAAACTCGCTTCATATTTATGCAATCAGATGTAAACCAAACCCGATACAGTAGCTCTAGGTACCTGTACTTACTAAATTTAAACAAGTAAGTTTCAATACGTAAGGTTTTAATAAAAATTCATTCCTTCTTTTAACCAATATAACCACATTATTTGTTTCGTTTTGGATGATTTTCAATTCGTATTTTCACATCCAACTCATAATCCACATTCAAATATTCACGTTCATTCAAATTGATTTTTAATCAATTTATTCAATTTTGATTTATAAGCTACTCAGTTTAATTTCATTTTCTTTGATACCATACAATTATATTTAACTTAAGTTATATTTCAACCCATTCGATTCACTTTCATTATTTCAATCCATTTAACTTGCAAAAGTTAAATTTAAATTCCATAATTCAAAACCCCGGCTTTATTTCAAACTCTCTTAAAATAATATAAATATATTTGCATATATTTGTAACCAATAAATTCAAAACATTTGAATTTTCAAGACTTTGTTTTTCTGAAATAATTTTCCATCAACCAATTAACTATGGTAGCAATCCTTCACCTAGAGACTCGAAATTGAATAATAATGATGTGTCCATCCATCATTAGAACTATTTTCTAGCGACTGTAGTGAGTTCAATGCTTTCTTTCTTTAAAAATCCTTTTTAAAACGATTTTTTTATTCAAAAATCCATTAAAGTATTGCTATATTACTTTATAGTACTTCAGAAAATATTTTCTAAACATCCAGGATTCAAATTCTCAATTCTGGTCTGAATCCAATTTTTAATTCATCTCATTTGTATAATCTATTCTTATGCAAATTCTATTTGGTTACCATCTCTATATTATAATCTCGTTTGATTATAATAAGAAACAACCACATCAATAATTCCAGAAAATTATTTCTTTATATCAAAATATAATTCTGGGTAATATTATTTTATTTACCCACTTTGAAGACAATATTTTGTCGAATTTCACTCAAGAGTTTAGAAATCCCTATCGACCACGTCAGCTAAACGTATCGATGCGGAATTTATATACTAGTTAACAAATTAATCAATACAATATAAAACATTTTTTATATAATTCTAACAAGTATGCTCTCTCATATATATAAAATCAAACTCAATCCTAGGTATTACCAAACCCATCTCTATTGAGTTATGCCACACAGCCAAGGTTATTACTCAACCTTCAACTCTGATACCAAATGTGTTATAACACAGAATTTTGACAATAAATAAATTAGTTATTTAATCAGATTTCCAAAAACAGGAATTTTGCAAACTATGGAATTTGACTATGAAATTTGAACCGTTATGTTCGTCATGGAATTCAGGTCAACTTTCATATTTAGGGTTTCACGAGCGGAGTCTGTACGAAAAAGTAACGGACGAATAGTAATTAAAATAGAATAATATATATATGGTAAATATTTATTACACTGCTCCACCTGCCAGGTCGACCTGAAGTGGTCAACTAACGGTCGACCACTTGGGTCGACATAACAGGTGGCGGCCAGGGTTTTTATTATATAATATACAAAACAGATGGATGAATGTTTATTTAATTAAATATGACGATTCAAGGTAATTTCAAATACTTTAGTTAAAGGGTTAGGCCCATATTCTTTGCTACATATTTCTGAGAGCAGTAGCGAAACTCTACCATTTCTTTTCTCCTCAAACAAATTCTAAATTAAAATATATTCCTATATACATACATATATATATATATATATATATATATTCATAATCAAACATAAATAACATAAATTTGAGAAGATTAATCAAATTCAAGTGGAAAAGGATAAGGATTTGCATTTAGGTTCTTCTTCATCATATTTCTTCCCTCTTTTTTTATTTTCTTGCAAATCTACAAATCTGAAAGTATCCCATTTCCAGAATAACTGTTGTTCAATAAGAATTTAGGAATTGTAGACCAAAAAACTATTCAGATTCAGATTTGGATGCTTTCAGATAAGTGGAAAGTCTATTACATAGTTAACAATAATATGATAACTTCGTTTGTATTAAATCGCAAAAGTATGCCTATGTGTTCATCATTTCTGTTATAGTTTTGTCACATCTGAAAGAATAATTGTAGTTTGAACATTATTTTTTTTTTGGCTTATTAGATTGTTAAAATTATTGCCTACAATTGTATTTAAAAATAATTTTGTTATTGTAAACACCATGGATCTGAAAATCAAACCCATAAATCATCGTTAAGTGTAGTATTACTCCAGATCTATAGATTTGGTGTTGATTTGTGGTTCACGTAAGTTTTATTAAAAGTATATAAGCCTGTGTGTATTCAGTTTTATTTGGGTTTTAACCTGGTTATTGTAACCATGCCTTTTTATTCATTTTCAATAAAAAGACATTCTTTGAAAACATTAAGAAATATGTACAAAAACAAAAAGGAAAGTGTTGTTGTAAATTCATGTACAAATATAGATTTATGTATGTTTGTTCATAGTTTACATCAAGCATTTAAAATCATACATATTATATATTTCTTATGATTTGAAAGATGTTTATTCCTCTTTTAAATATCTAAGGCGTAATTTACAATAATTGTAGTTAATAACCTTTTGTATGGTTTGGAATCTTATTACAAGATTGAACGCTAAAAGGAACGTTTTGGTTGTTAGCTTAACCAAAACATTGAATCAAATAATAATAAAAATAAATGAATAATAACTACATTAACTGCACGAAAAATATATATCTACATTATCCGTCCAAATCTATGTAAATAACGCAAAATATATTATAATTAATGTTTGTTTTATATTTGTGTTTGAATGGTTTCTATTTATGGAATTACATATGGAAGCATAATCAATATTAAAGGGAAATATATATTATAGCCATTGGAGCAATAAATGTGATTGATTTACTATGTATAAGGTCATATAGGAATAATCACTAACCGTCGTTGATTTAGGGAAAATAAATTGAATTAGGTAGTTATGCCTAAATGGTTATAATTTTAAAACGACGAATAGGAATAGGAATTGTAAGTCCAGTTAAATAAAAAATAATTCTTATAACATATAACTATATACGTATATAAGAATGAATCAAGATAATAAAAATATAAAGATTTAAGGAGTTACAATAATTAAACTAGAATAATAAGGGACTAATACAATATGGACATTCACCAGTTTAATTTATGTCTTAGGACATTATGACTGTTAGGTTCATTAATGACATTAATTATAATTGATGGTAATAAATGGCATTTAAGTGGTTTATTTAGTGCCTTGGGAAATTATGACTGCTATTGTCATAAATGGCAATAACTCTAGTAAATAGCAATAAACGGAATTAAAAGGGGATTAACAGGTATTGGTTGTCATTTTAAATGCTAAGTCCAATAAGGAAACAATTAATTAAACGTCCTAGGACAAGAAAGGAATGGGTTTTCCTCATTCTATTCTAGTTAATCTAGAATTAATATAATTAAAAATTAGAATTGGACTTAGTAGGTATGCAAGGTCATTTGCCTTATTCGATAGAAGTCTGCACTTTTTAGCAGTCGAATATATGTCCAACTGATGTGAGACATCATCGACCATACCGAGACATCATCGACCATAGGAACCCATGATGATAATTAGTTTATGTACAAAAATTATTTCCAAATTTAAGGTTTGCTTCATAAGTGAGGTCTTAAGTAGCTGTAGAGCCTCCTCTTGTCTTAAAGAAGAAACCAAAAAGGAGATAATTTAGTGACGTGGCCTGCTCTGTGAAATAAGATATAAAATGGTTAGATCCACCTTTAAAAAGGTATTAACTGATTGCGTAGCCTACCTTTCATAAATGAAAGCATTAAAGCTAATTGGTACGATTTTGATAATCTCCATGATTAGTCTGGTTTCCTAGGGTCTTAAGTGGCTGAGGTTGAGGATCCACCTAGGGATAGGTCTTAAATAACCACTAAGAAGGTGCCATAGACAAGGTTTCAAATCTCAGATATGGATTGTGTTTCGTCTCGGGGATTTTATAAACATGATCTCGTATCGGGGGAGATCTTGGGCGAGATGAGTCTAACTCGGGAGTTCGTGTCGGATTTCCGTCTCGGGTCAGAAAGTTCATATCGGAACATACTCGGGGTACATGATATTTTTACAAAATGATTTTTATGAATGCTATTAAAATCATAGTGACTCAAAGTTGAGTTGCAAAATAACTTTATTATTTTTATTTTGTGAAAAGCATTCATACTATAAATCGTAATATGCTTAGAACAGAAATATAGTTTGACATAAAACATTAAAAGGATCCAAAAGATTAAAAAATTCAGCATAAATAGATCATAAAATACATAATTTCATAGGTGACTTGTATGTGAAAAAGACAAATATGAAAATCATAAGCATTTTAGAACATATATGAACATACAATATGGTCGTTTAACATGCAACATGTAAAATAACAAAAGATTATCATGGCTAGATTGAGTTTTTCTAATTATTGTTCTAGTTCAGACATGTATTTAAATTTTAACAAAAAAACAAAGACCTTGGACGATATTCTAGTATTTCATCTCGATCGTTATATCGTTCGATATTGCAATATCTCGGACAATATATTCGAAAGGAGATTTAGAGTGATATTTTCTGTTTCGTTTCGGAAGGAGCCCAAAACGAGATATCGGAGGAGATCTCAGGCGATATTTGCGAGATTTGAAACAGTGACCATTGGTTAACCTAATAGGGGGGAAGTGTTAAGTGATTAGGGGATTATCCAAATAAGGTCAGCTAGATGGTAACAAGGGGGTCCACCATAGGGAGGTCTTGAATAGCTTGCTATGTCTACCAATCTGATTTGTCCAAAGTGACTACTTACTATCTCTCGCCTTATGCGGAGCATGGGTTTATACACGTGAACGATGGAAGCCTTAAATTAGTAGGACTAATACCTAGCATCCTCTAATTTATATTAGTGCAGGGTAAACCATCGAAAAAGGTATTAAGTGGCTGATGGTTCCACCTTGGGTCTTAAGTGATCAAAAAGATCCACCCTTATCTATCACAGATAGTGAGGTCTTAAGTCGCTCTATAGAAATAATTAACCTCCATATGAATAGTGAGTAATTGAGAGCCCATGTCTTATTTTTTGGTAACTGGTTGAATGATGGTTTAAAGGCTTCATAATTATGCGTAAATGTTCTATCTCGTATCGTTATCATTTGGGAATGCTACCTTGGGAAAATTAGTTAGTGTCATGCGTATGTGTTTACAAGGTTAGGTTAGAATTACTAGCCTTAATAGACATAGGTCGCTGGTTGAACCAAATGAGATACATCTGTGTATTGTAGAACGTATTATACTCTTTCTGCTCACAGAAAATTATTGTTCTGACACCCTCCTCATTACAAATCCTAGGTTATCTTGAAAAGGCCAGGTTTCCACAGGTGTTTAAGTTTGGTTTTTTGTTCTCGTTCTCTCTCATGCTCGGTATTAACATGGTGATTTACTCTTATAAGGTTGTTACCCGAGTTTATACTATTTCATTTCCTCTGTGAGTTGTTTATCGTACTTTGATTAAGCTCATTCTCTTTTATATGCAGGTATCAAATTTACATGCTCTATGTTTGGATTGGTTGGAGTTTCGATTTCTATCGAAATTTGGGCTCAGAAAAGTGTGGGGTGTTACATTTGGTATCATAGCTTAGGTTAGATGATCAGAGGAATTAGTCAAATAAGGACTCGTGCGAGAACGTATTCGATTTCCTTTTCTTTTTTCTCCGTCTTTCTTACCCGACTTTAAATTATTTCGATGATGAAATAGCCTTAGGCCTATTTAGTTAAGATGAGCCTTAAGCGAGTAAGAGTTTAAAATATTTTGAGTTTGAGTTTCTTGGCCAATTCAATCTTACCCCATAATATGTTGGTGATTTTGTTTTAGAGAGCATGAGGATGGCGTATGGTGAATCCCGTGGATTTGAGTTTGGAGATTGGACAAAAATCTTGCTAAAACTGAGACAGTCACAATTTCTGATTTTGGTTTCGTTGGTGGTTCCAGTCAATGGCATTTTCTTGATCTGAAGTGGGAAATTCATGCAATATGCAGTATCGGTCCGGATATTCTTTTGTTAGGAATATTCATTTGAGTCCTTAATCTTATATTCGAAGGAAAATTTCATTTTTAAAACTGCCTATGAAAATAAAATGGACTTCGAAAGTTTTAAAAACTATGGTTTCGGAAAATAGTTTTATAAAAATATGGTTTTAAAATTTTAAATCTATTCGCAGTTCAGAATTGTTCGAGTTAATTAATCTAGTTGGTTAAAAGATAGAACTAGAAATGATAAGGAATATGCCTCAAAACTTAAAAATAATTAACACTCATTCCTTGTGATTATTAGCGTTCCTCTTTTTATTGATATTAAATGATTTATCAAAATTATCACAATTAATCTTTTCAAGATTTTAAAATCCTGACGTTTTTTAACACAAAAAGGTATTCCAGTTAGCCAAATAAACTGGGATATAAATAATAATAAAATGGATTTATAATACGAAACCTTTAGTTTATAATAAATAAATCAATTTCGAAAAAGTTTTTTGTTTTACTTCAAAAGGACTAAGGAAAATCTTTCGTTCTGATTTTAGGGTAATTGATTTCTGAATCATTTATTTATTTGTTAGCTTGGCGAGGAGAAAATCCGTTTTAAATTTTATTTCGGATTCTAGCGGATTTTCTATTCGAAAATTCGTTCATTGGTTTGTTGGTCGCAACCATTCGGAGGCAAGGAAAAAGGCGTTGGAAATTTAAATCCGCGACTCGATAAGTGGTGGAACTCTGCGTAGAATTTCGGTTGGGATTCAGAAGTTGATATGGGGTAGTAAAGATTTTTATTATAATTTTTACAAACTAAAACTGGCCATCAGGCCGTGATTCAGGCTGCACCCATTTATGGGCAAGTGCTCGACTGCCAAGCGGTCGACCGCCCATTGCCAGGTCGACCGCTATGGACCCCCGGGGCGACCGAAGCCCGACCTGAATGGTTCTGGAACTATATACATGTATATATATCGTTCCACCCAACTTCTTCCTCCCCACCTCCATTTTTCAGCAAACTTAAACCCTCCTCCTTCCTAAGTTCCAATCCAAGCATCCCTCACTCCATTTCGCCTCTGATTTCCACTAAAATCATCTTCATACAGATATCAACCTTTATATACTCTAGATCTACAATTTCTTTTGTTCGATTCGCCATTACCTTCATGGCCTCTCCTCCAAATGTCATAGCTAGACACCTTGGCCTTTCACCTCAGGAGGCTGTATAGCTGGACCGCAACGAGGAGAATATTCATCGTTATTTGGCTACAACCAATTATGATTTTCACCATGGTCAACCGGTGAAATTCGTTGATTTCACTCCTCTTCATTTGGAGGATTTGTTCGTATCCACAGGCCTGGCAACAATCATGTTCTTTGATACGTTCGAGCGTGAATATTATATGCATTGCATCCGCCTCTTCGATGCTCAAACGGATGCTAATATCGATGACGAGGCTTGTGTCATTCGGTCTGAGGTCATGGGCACCCACATTGAATTCTCTGACGACGATTTGGCAGAGATTTTGGGTGTCTCAGTGGTCGGAGCCGAGCTGGATGCCGTTGAAATGGATGACCCACAAATCCTTGAACACGTCTTCCTTGAAGCCCCCAGAGTTTGAACCATGACCAATCTATGACCTATTGCTCGTTTAGTTGTGCACATCATTCAACACAACATCATCTCAAAGACGAGAAGTTTGAAGTAGATCTATCCTTCGGTGCGTTGCACCGCATATGCCATTTTGGACAGTAGCCGTCAAATGGGCATGCGTAATTATGATTCACCTTCACGAGCCTTTCATCGGTACCCCGAGGATCCACTTCCTTTATAGCCATCTTCTCACCCGTGTTTTCTGACACTTTCACGTGAGGCTTTTTGGAGAGACCACGGTGAAGAAGGCGATTACATCCATTTGCCACGCCACTCTCCGTAAGATGGGCATTCAGCTGCTCGATGCTCCTGTTCCTGCACCTCCTGCGCTTGTTCAGCAACTACAGCAGTCGTAGCATTCGCAGCTGCCACAACAGCCTTAGCAGCCTGGCTAGGATTATCCAGAGCTTGCTATCCTCTACAATTTCTAGACCGAGCTTCGTGAGGTGCATAGGGAGCAGCATTGGCAAGCCTGCGAGATTGGCTGCATTTCTGCTATACTACATTTCTGGCGTGGGCGCAGAAATGGATCGAGTTCCATCTACGGAGCATGACCATCTTGTAGTGCTTAGGTAGTGTTAGACCTTGTCTAGTGTATTTTGTATCATGTGTTTCCCTTTCCAACATTTTATCCTTGTTATTGTAGTTGAGTTGTAAATATTAGTGTTGTTTGTAATCACATGGCTTTTAATGAGATTTCTATGTTTAGGAATATTTGTGTCATTTACGCATATCTAATTGAAATCTCATTTTTCTTATCTAACTAACAATTGTCTTAGAGCTAAATAAAAATTTCCATGTTGAATAAATTTTAGCGAAGGACGGGTATTGCACCGTTTTCGTCATAAGTACATTTATCACCTGTTCCTTGTTAAGATAAAATTTATTTTTCTATTTTTGTGTGTGGTTTCAATTTTCGCATTTTTCGTGTGATCGACATTCCCTTTCCCCAACATGTAACTTGAATCATTTAAGTTTCTGCAACACACGTTTTTGACGTTTTTGCAAATGTTTTTTGAAATATGTTTTTTATCCTTTTTGAAATTTATATTTTACTGACTGACTTCCTTTTATTTTGGTTTGCGCAAAAACTTGTATTTGGTTACGGTAATTTGCGCATGTTTAAACATTTGTTTTGCATTAAAATAGATGATTTAAATAATGTAAAGTGCACATTTCCAAATTATTAGTTTTTGTACAGATCTCATATGGAATTCGAAACAGTATTGAGAGGAAATTTCTAAAATTTATAAAAGAAGTTTTAAAATGGAAATTTATTTTTGTGAAAAAATCGATTTTTGATCACATGAACAACATAAGGATGATTTTTGGATGGTTTGTGTATTCGTTTTAGCGGTGCATTAGGGTCGGGGATGTGATAAAAACATTAACGACAATAAGATGTTGTTTTAGCCTTGGAAACGTTAATTTTCATACCTTATCAAAGATGGTGGCGAGTTGTTAATTGACTTGTTTTACGTTTTAAAGCTCGCTTTAAGCCTCCTTTGCAATCTACAAATGGAAATTTTTGGAGTATTTTGAGAAACTGAGGTAAAATTCCGCTGTAGGACGGAAATTGGAATATTTATAAGCAAAGGGAATGTCAAAATTCTTCGCTTTGATTTCCTTTTTTGGCTTAGGAGAAATTAAATAGGAAGCGATCAAATTCGTTGATGTTTTGGATGGTAGGATCTGGATGCAAAATTGGTTGCTTCACATTTCTACTCGTAGTTCTGTGAGGATTATGGATGAAAAAGGGTTTTCAAAATTTGCATTCATATAGAACTGCTAGTACATTTAGGATGTTTTGCATTATGTTTTCAAAAGTGTTTTAATAATTTATTGCATACATGTAGGAAGATCCGATTTAGAATCATAGTACATACTTGTTTTATGATTACGATGCATTATGTACACTGTGCACATGCGCACTTGGTTGCAAAGTGAATGTACACAAATTGGTTGTGTACGATAGGATATGTAGGTGTCAAAATCTCGGGACGAAATTCCTTTTAAGGGAGGAAGAATGCAACAACTCGGAATTTTGACAATAAATAAATTAGTTATTTATTTTGATTCCCAAAAATAGGAATTTCGGCAAACGATGGAATTTATCTGTGAAAGTTATACCGTTACATCTGCCACAGAATTTTAGTCAACTTTTATGTTTGGAGTTTCACGAACGGAGTCTGTATGAAAAATTTACGGACAAAATAGGAAAGCGAATGGAAAATGATTAAAATAGAATAATATATATGGTAAATATTTACTACCCCACTCCCACTTGCCAGGTCGACCCGAAGGGGTTGACCGCTATGTCGACCACTTAGGTCGACACAACAAGTGGCAGTTAGGGTTTTATTATATAATATATAAAACGGATGGACGGATGTTTATTAAATTAAATCTGACGGTTCAGGGTCATTTCAACTCCCATAAATAAAGGTTTAGGCCCCCATTCTTTTCCACATATTTCTGAGAGCAACAGCGAAGCTCTGCGATTTCTTTTCACCTCAAACAAATTCTAAAACAAAATATATTCATATACAATCATAATCAAGCATAAACAATAAAGCTGTGACGATCCCAAAACCCCGTACCACGGTGTTAAGGATAATCATTGGAATATAACACATTAATCATCATTAGCAGATCACAGATAATAGCATAAAAATAAAATAGAATAATTTACACACATATGATAGCGGAATCATATAGATATCAACACATCAGAGAGCACAATATAGGATACTACTTAGTGCATAATAATACATAATCAGTCATCATCGCCAAAGGCGAAATCATACATAAAGAGTAAACGAAATAAATATCAGTCTACATCGCCAATGGCGGAATCATAATATAGATACAATAATGGCGGAAAGAGTCAAAGTCTTCTCAATGTAGTCAAGCCTCGCCATAGCCAAAAGCGCACCAGATACCTGTAACTAGGCTGCCCATGTGAAAATGAGGGCACCCGAGTTTGCAAGGTGAAACAAACTACGAGTCAGTCATGGGACTGGTATGAGAAATCTACTTAACTTATTAAACAACAATAATAAGGCAAATCAAAGGACCATGCCACTTTCGCAGAACGGGTTTACTCCAATGAGTGCTAGTGCATAAAATAAAGTACACGGTTAAATCATCGCAATGCTTTTTATCAAAATGAAGCCATTATAAGACTCAGGTCCCATCACACAATGCAACGCAAGCCAGAGGATAGAGTTTTTACCTTATAATGGCCAAAAATGCTTCATACGAATAAAACGAAGGTGTTTGATATTATCACTAGTGCATATATGTTTCAAAAGCAAATTCAATCATAAATATCAATCATAGGCGGCATAAATGACCCATACCACTATGTCGCCATACTAGTAATATAATCACATCTGAAATTTTGTATTGGAAATTGGATTCCATCATGAGTTGAGGCAAGGAGCAAGCTCCTCTCCGTTCGAGACATTCTAGCATATGTCCCAAGACCGCACACAGCAATCCCATGGATCCTCCAAGGTCGGTCCTCTCTTACTTTTGAGGATTGGCAATTCCTGAAGACACGTTTCCCGGTCCTTACAGACCTATAATCGAGGCGCCTCGCATTCCAACAACCACACAGGTGAAAAGTATATATAATGTCAGGGCTGGTAGGTCACTGACACCATCTTAGCTAGAAAGAAACGTCGTGCACTCCTTGGGTCCTTCTCCCGTTTTTGACTCATACCGAGGTGTGAGGCTCGCGAATTCACGTTATACACAAAGCTACGTCACACAGACCATGCTTTGATCATCAACCACAAGACTTTGCTTTGCAACAAAAGCCTTGATCATATGCCACTTAGGCGTGCCACACAGGCAATCCACTCCATGTGACTGATTTCTATCTATATATAACCTCTGAGCTCGTACGTCTCAGAGAAGGGCGTTAAGCAAGAGAATAAATTCTCCGCCGCTAAACAGATATATATTCAATAGAGATCAATCAGCACAGAACAAAATCCAATGTCAGACACACAGTCCATTTACAAGTTCGTTCTGGGTTTGAACGAAGCCGGAGGCACCAATTCCTCGCATATCCGCACAGTCAACACTATGTCCGGACGAATACTACCTCAGCTCATTCAAGGTAGCTACTCCAATCACAAGCATCAGTAGCGCCCATCCATCCAATGTGAAGATCGTCGGTCTTCAATTGTCTTCAACTCTTCGACTTCACATCGTCGATCGGTTATTTGAAATGAGAATAAACTCGACCTTTTCAAATAATCCACATATATTTAGATTTTCAAATCATTTCATCACATGGTTAAATCACTCAACATTCACATTTCAGTTCATTAGCATAGTTTCTATGTTAAATACATTCAACCATCACATCTCAAGCAAACCAAGCAAATTTGGTTTATTTTCATTCTATATCGTCAATAATATTTTTCAAAAAATATCGCCATTTTTATTTATTTAAAAACGGCCATATTCTATTAAACGACATTTCAGGTCGTGCCGAAGCACTAGCGCTGTTTTTCCCTAAATTTGTTTTACACATATCTGAAAATCTAACCGTTGGATCATCACAAATTTTATATCATTAGAAAGATCATTTCAAAACGAATCCAACGAGTCCAGTTTTGGGAAAATCCTACGGTCGGATCTCCCACACTAGTCGTTTGAAATCACGATTTCAAAATATGAACTGCAGCGTCGTTATTCGATTTAATTTAATTATATTTATATTTATATATAAATATAATCGATTCTGGCGCAGTTTTTCTTCAGATTTGAATTAAACATTCCAGACAATCCAACCGTCGGATCTTCACAAAGTTGGTGCCGTTGGAAAGATATTTCCAAGGCGAACCCAACGGTTGCGGTTTCGGGAAAATTCAACGGTCGGATTTTCCCGCATTAGTCGTTTGAAATCACGGTTTCAAAATACGAACTGCACGTCCACGATTCGTTTAAATTTAATTTATATATTTATATAAATATAGTTCATTCGACGATTTCAATATCGTTTTCACTTCAAATATTTCACTAACGCCTTTAAATTTTGGAAAATTTCGCCATAACCTCCTTTGTACGGGAGGGGCTGGGAAAATTCCCAAATAGCCACACGGGCGTCTCATGTCAAAAAGGAAAAGAAAAAGCCAAGCGGCTAGCCAATAGGCTCATAAAATAATCACCCAAACAAAACAGCAAACATGTACCTATTTGTCGGGCACATAATTTTATTCCTCTTCTCTAGCCTCTTTGCTATAACCTGTTCAATAAATATGCATGCACATATATGCAATTTTCATCACTTATCCTTTTCTATTCAATTTCATTTTCGGTTCACTTTGGTTTAAAGTCACCATTCATTCTAATGTTGCATACATAAGCAAAAATCACATCATTAGCTAATTAATGAATATTTCAACTCATGCATATTTATTTGAACAAGTGGTTATTTTTAACACTTCACATTTCAATAAAAATCATATTTTTGGCGAACTAAAATATATTTCAACACATGACTATTTCATTTAGTTCCTTTACATATTAAAAATAATATTCACTTCACAAATATTTATTTCAACACTGGTATATCTTTAGCAAATCACATATATGATGAAAATGGTATTTTCATCGTCTAAAATATTTATTCAACACAGGAATGTTTTTAACACTTCATAGTTTCAATAAAAATGTAATTTTTATTGTTCAACCTTTTATTCAACACATGAATATTTCCAACACACACACTTCTCAACAAATGAGCATTTCCACACATGGACAGTTTATATAGTTTGTTCATATAAGAAAGATGAAATTTTTATTGTTGAAACTATTTATATATAAGGCGGATATTTTACATACTTCATATATATTATAAAATGTGATTTTAATGTTTAAACACTTTATTCATTCACACATGAATTTAATTTCCACACATCACTTCTCAACACATGAAGGTAATTTCAACATATGAAAATAATTCTAACACATAGATATTATTCAAAATTTCGGCATCATAACGACAGGGTAGTTAAAACCGGCACCATCTCTAGTACGGCTCCTCGCTCTACCTTAAAACCTCGCGGTTTTTGACAATGGGGATTCATGCATCTAATTCACACGCAGGCGACATGTTTTATTTTTATTTCCACAATTATTTCCAATTCATTTCAATCACCAATGGGTATTTTTCAACCACAACCAAACAATATCAACCACAAACAATTATTCAACCATTTGAATATTTCACCCAATATTTCACACCAAATCACAACAATAAATATCGCCCATGGTTTGTGGACGAGGGGAGTGTGTATATATATATATTTTCTATATTTCACTTGCATTTCGACACACATATCATTTAAACAATGCATGTATAATTCCTACTTCGCTCATACAACTTATACTACGCATGTATATGTGGTATACAACACGCATATAAATTATATTTCGTTTATATAATTCATACATGACATTTTCTATTCAATTTCATTTATTTTAGATTTCTCACATTGGTTTTCGGAGTGCTAAAAATCGTAGATGACTCAGAAAAATCCGCGGTCTCTTCTATGTGGTAGAGAGCTTCCTTGCGGTCCCGATGTTTCCTGTTTCATCGAATTTCGTCAACACACTAAAAGGATATGATTTTTCAAAGTTCATACATCAAAAAGGACTCACCTTTCACGATGGTTCAAAACTAGGGTTGCAGTTTTCGCAAGAACCGAGGCACGATAGGATGATCAGAGGTGATGACGTGGAAGAGGGAGGAGAGGGGAGTCGATCGGTGGTGGTCGGAGGTTGTTCGGTGGTCTCTGGCGATCGGGGTGGCGCTGGGAAGGGGGAAACTTTGCGGGCTCAATTCTGGCAGAGGCGGCGACGGTGGAGGCTGAGGTATGGTCGGATTTGAAGAGGAGGAGGAGGCGCTTCGACTGGTGGTGGTGGCGGAGGCTGGAATTGCCTGTGGCGGCGGCGATTAGGAGAATAAGTGGCGAATGGGTTTCCGTCGTTCGTCGATAGGGGTACGAGGTTTTTTTTATTTTTAAATAATGAATGAAATTTCCTTATTGGCCCATGGTTTTATTAAACTTTTAAATAGTGCTTTCTCCAACGAACTCCTTTTCAAACCCAACGACTGTCGCCTCTAGCTAAATACCCCAATTCCTGACACAATGGGATATGTTTAGTTGGCCAATTCGACTGTTACAGTCAGTTATTTTACAAATTAAAGTATAAAGCATTTAATTTTAACTTTGAATGTACATTTCAATTTTCCAAGGCCACAAACTGATTCGAAAAATTCCATAAAAATAAATCTAGCTATGTTTTGACGCTACGGTCCCAACAAAATCAGTTTCATCGAATTCTGAGATCGTTTGAAAAATGGCCATTTTCTGGTCGATCCAATTTAACAGAAACTGGCCAAACACATTTTCTTTTGCCACGCTCACATACTAGCTTCAAAAATTATGAAATTTGAAATCTAGCAATAGTTTGACATCCCGGACCCAACAAAAGTGGTTTCGTCGAATTCCGAGGTTGTTTGCAAAATATCTATTTTCAAGGGCTATATATTCTATATAGCGGCCTTTCTGAAAATTCATTCGGCCATAACTTTTGATTCCCGCTATGAAACTTCGATTTTTCAGATTCGTTAGAAAGATATTCATAAACAGATTTAGATTTTTTTGGTTTCACTAAAATACGTTGTATTTTCCACCTGGCACAATCAGTCAAAGTTTGAATTCAAATTTTCAAACTGCCACACTATTCCTAATTCATTATTTTATTGAAATATTCTATTTCAATTGTTCAAATTGCATTGAATAACCAATTTAAAATTTTTAAATTGGCTCGTATTTTCCGGGTTGTTACAAAAGATTCTAGGAGATTAATCATGTTCCAGAGGAAAAGGATATGGATTAGTGTTTAGATTCTTCTTCATCGGATTTCCTCTCTCTTTTCATATTTTCTTGCAAATCTACAAATTTGAAGGTATCCCCTTTTTGGAATAAATGTATATCTATAAGAATCTTGGAATTGTAGGCCTAAAAGATTTTTCAAATACAAATTTAGATGCTTTCAGGTGAGTGGAAGGTCTATCACTTAGTTCACAATAACATGATTACTTTGTTTGTGTTTAAGATCTGTTATATTTTTGTCAAATATGGAATTTTGTAGGCTTTTTAGATTTTTCATATTATTGCCTAAAATTTTGTTTAAAAATATTTTATTTATTGTAAACACCATGGATCTGGAAATCAGACCCATTAATCAACATTAAGTGTAGTTTTATTCCAAATATATTGTTTTAGTGTTGATTTGTAGTTCATGTAAATTTTGTTAAAAAGATATAAGCCTGTTTAGGTTTTTTTGTGTTTTAACTTGGTTATTATAAATATGTCTTTTTGTTCTTTTTCAATAAAAAGACATTATTTGAAATCAACAAGAAATGTACAAAAACAAAAAGGAAAGGGTTGTGTAAATTCACGTACATATATAGATTTATGTATGTTTGTGCGTAGTTTACATCAACCATTCCAAAAACATACATATCATATATTTTGCATGATTTGAAATATGTTTATTCCTCTTTTAAATATCTTTGGCATAATTTACTATAATTGGATTTGACCTTTTTGTAAGATTTGTAATCTTAAAACAAGACCGAACACAAAAAGGAATGCTTTGGTTATTAGCTTAAACCAAAAAATTGAACTGGATAATAATAAAAATAAAAGAATAATAACTACGTTAACTACGCGAAAATATAAATATAAATACACATACATTATCCGTCCAAATCTACGTAAATAACGCAAAATATATTATAATTAATATCTGTTGTATATTTGTGTTTGAATGGTTTCCATTTTATGGACTTACATATGGAAGTATAGTCCATATTAAATGGAAATATATATTATGACGTTCGTAGCAATAGATGTGATTGATTTGCTATGAATAAGGTCATAAAGGAATAATAACTATTGTAACCACAGTTGATTTGGATAAAATTAATTGAATTAGGTAGTTATGCCTAAATGGTTACAATATTAAAACGATGACTAGATATAGAAATTGTAACTCCAATTAAGTAGATGAATAATTCCGACAACATATAAATATATACATATATGAGAATGAATCAAACTAAAATGAAATATAAAGATTTAAGGATTTACAATAATTAAATTAGAATAATAAGGGACAGATACAATAAGGACATTCACTGGTTTACTTCGTGTCGTAGGAAATTATGACCGTCAGGTTCATAAATAACATTAATATAATTGATGGCAACAAATTGCAATTAAGGGGTTTAATAAGTGCCTTAGGAAAATATGACTATTATGGTCATAAATGGCAATAACCTTAGTAAATAGCAATAAATGGGAACTAAAAGGGGATTAATGGGTATTGGTCGTCATATAAATACTAAGTACAATAAGGAAACAAGTAATTAAACATCCTAGGATAGCAAAGGTATAGGTTTTTCTTATTCTATTTCTGTTAATCTGGAACTTATATAATTAGAAATTAGATTTGGACTTCAAGGTTAATGATGCGAGGTCAGTTGCCTTATTTGATAGAAGTATGCACTTTCCAGTAGTAAAATATATGTCCAACCGATGTTAGACATCATCGACCATAGGAACCCATGACGATAGTTAGTTTGCATACATGGATTATTTTCAAATTTAAGGTTTGCTTCATTAGTGAGGTCTTAAGTGGTTGTAGGGGCCTGTTGACGCGAAAAAGTGATCATCAACGACCAAAAGTCGAATTTGAGCGTGATTTATGAAGAAATATCCAAAAAAGCAAGACAACATCATTTTTATAGTGGTTCGATGTTAACGAGCCTACATCCACTTTATAATCTCACGATAATATCATAAAGTCGGAGATACAATAAATGAGATCGTCATGATCACCATTACATAGTCGTTTTTTATTAATATAGCAAGTATTTTTAAGGTGAAAGTGGTTGGCAGCCATGATTGAGTTGTAGAGGGTATGCATGAGCTATAAAGTCAAGCTCAGATGTCAGCCAAAAGTCCTCTTTTTTTATGTAGCATGGTTTATTTATAGGCAGTAAGCTTCAACAATTCGAGTTGCCATGTGTTGGTTGATCCATGTGAATAACAGATAATGGAGCTGAGTCTTGATTACATGGAGAAGTTCCATCTAATATGTGGCAGCATAAATATAGCTAGATCCGAGTTTATAGGCTTTAGAATAGGTAGTTGGACTAAGTAAGTACGCTATTAATTAGATCTCATGACCAAGTCATTGCTGTAGTGTAAGCTAATATCAAGACCATCTAGCCTAGGTATTTTGTGCTGAAATATTTCCATCCAAGAGCCCTTAAGCCATAGTGCTTCGAGCCATGGATGTCCGGGCTTGTCCAAACTCTTGCTCGAGCCCTGAGCGATCCTGTGATGGGTCCATGGGTTGATGGCCTTGCCAAAAAGAGGGACAACACTTTTCCCCCCAAAGTACATCGTGTGGCTGGCAGGATGTACTTTGAATAAGTCGAACTGCATCTCTTTGGAATGTCATTCATCTTCGAGAAAGTAATGTTGAATTGTCATGTCTTTAGGAGTAATCCTGAAGCTTGAATTCTTTTTTTCTTTTCCGTATGAAAACATAACTTATGTATCACATCGCCATTTGTGGTACCTATCGAGCCAAAGTTTGAGGCTGGAGTAGTTGAGATGAATAGGTAATCACTTACGCCTCGTCGAGTCAAGAGGTCGAATGATATCATCATAAGTCAAGTTGGGCCGCTGGCTTCTGCACATGGTCATTCATAAAGAGTCTTCGCCAAATGGTGTCATCTTCTTATGCAAGTCGAAAGCATGGTCAAGTGTAAGGTCAAGTCAGACCATTAGTCATACACAAGTCAGTGCATTGTTCGGTTATCCAAATCATGTGATAGTGTAGAAAAACAGAAATGGCATGTGAACTTGACATCGCATAAGGGTTTTTACTTCCCGAGTCATTGGAATAGTAGGCTAGAAATCCATGATCGCGCCGTATCTTACCAATATAAAGCCAAAAACCATGATCACTCTGGATCATATTAACAGAAGACTAAAAATCCATGGTCACGTCAAACCACATTTAGGGAAATCCACTATTGTTCTAGATTGTTTTTATGGTCCAATGATCACGTAAGAGCTAGGGCAAGATGTTATTGAAATCATGTGAGCCGATGTCTAGTATGATTGTCAAAATCATAAGGCATTATAAAAGTTAGTCTCGCTCTCCATTTAATGTACTTGCGATTTGAATCTTCAACGTCATGCCTAAGTCATAAGCTGTCTCGCTTGAATAAGTAAGCCAAGTCATGTCAAACTCGTAAGCAGTCTCACTTGAACGAGTAAGTCAAGTACTATCGAACTCATAAGCTGTCTCGCTTGGATAAGTAAGACAACTCGTGTCATGGTCTGAAGGTATAGTATATATCCTTTGAATCGCATGTCAAGTATGTGTTCAAATTCGGTCTATAAGCTGACGCACATGCCTATATCATTGGTGTGTGACAAACGAAGCCAGTGCTCATGCCCCAACATCAGTGGAGGTTGAGCTAAGACAGTCGGACATCCAGTCCTTAAGCCTTTATACTCTTCGCCGTTGTTTCAGGTTAGAGTAGTGGGTTTGGTGATCTTAGCCAACCTAAGTCGCTTTATACTCTCTCCCGAGTCAGCGAGAGTTAGAGTTGAACATGTAAACAGTTGAATCACATTTGTCTAGGCATTGTTCCTTCACTTTAATCGGAAAGTGAGGATCACTTCATCGAGCGCCAGTGAACATAGTTACTTTTATCTTATTAGTAGCAGACTTGAGTAAGCTCATAAAAAATATAAGCGAATGAACGTCATTTGAGAGTTAGTCGACCTCCCTTTGTACATGTTTCAGCATAGTCCATAATAGTCATCGTACTCTTATTGAGTTTGTTATTCATTCTCGGTTCCATTGAGCTCATCATTTTTGTTGTAGTTTGGGATCCTACAAAACTTTAAGAAGTTGAAAATGTGCATAGAGTAGTTGAGTAGTAGATTCATGCTTTTCATGGATCGCACTCTTCGTCCTTAGTCATTGGGAGCTTGACTGAGTGGCAGACTTCAAATCGATGTCTTCTCATGATTCATACTTCCTCATCATGTCGTGAGTTAGAATTGGATGCAAAATGATTTGTTGGTACTCAACCCTTACTGGTTTCTGCTCTCTTATCCAAGGTTTGAGGATCGAAGTTGGTCTGCAAGAGGTCAGACTATAGTCACTTAGAATGCTCAGATTCTTCCCCTTCCAATTGGGAAGTAGGTTGGGATCAGTCAATGGATGGTCACTCTGCACCTCTTCCGTGATCCACATGCGGCCACGTGAAACTCGTCGTTGCACTTAGGCTATAATCAGTCACATATGGGCATATGTTTTGATTCTAGATATCACTCTCAAGGCCCTCTTTCAGTCGTTGCCTTAAGTTGTGTGATGTGTTATTGAACATCCCACTCTTAAGGTCTCCTTTCGCTCATTGCATTGAGTCGTGTGGGAAGTTTAGCATTAGAAGTCGATGTCAGTCATTCGAACACGACCTGTTTGTTGTTGTATGCGAGTGTGTCCCTCATGTCTTTGCTTTGTATCTATACATAATCCTGCAATTTGAATAGAATAATTAGTTTAATTTGCAAGTTACTAAGTCAACCTTTATGTCACAAGCAAGTCTGACTTGAAATGAAAATGTGTTAAGTGCTAAGCTCTCTAGCATAAAACTATTAAATGTCAAAGTGTCAGGTGTCGTAGGTTGGAGGTATAGTGTCTGTAACTTCCATTTAACTTTGAAACATGGGTCGCGTCCGAAGTGTGTTCGAAGTTAATTCAGAAATCTATGCCCGTGCCCCCAACGTTGATGGGAAACGGGTTAAGTCGTTCGGACGTCTGGTCTGTAAGTCTTTTATAAACATGTCCTCGGTCGGAGGGCGATGGAGATTGCATGCACGTCGCAACATTGTTCTTTATACTCTCTCTCAAGTCATGAGAGTTAGAGTTATGAGTTTAGTGGTCTTTAGTCGTGGTGCACCATTCACACTAACCCAACAGATTTAAACTCTCTCTCAAGTCATGAGAGTTAGAGTTATGGACGTCGTGGCTCGTCCTTTATAATCTCCCAAAGTCAGTTTGGGTTATAGTTGTGGATCAAGTGATCTTAAATCTTGGTGCGCCTGTCATACTCGTCCTAAGTTTATACTCATATCCTAGCTCTGAGGATTAGAGTTAGTTAGGAAAACAGCTGGATCATATTTTCCTTGGCATCGTCCCTTTGCTCCCACGTCAAGGGAAAAGGTCACCATTAGGGGTGGTCAGTTCACACCCCTATTGAGTTTATACTCCTTCCATTGAAGTCATAGGAAAGAGTTAGAGACGTTGTTGGAGAGCGGTCGAGTCATACTCATCCTCATCTTAACATTACTCTTTTGCCCTCACGTCAAAAGCAAAAGTTGTTATGCTGTTTGTGGGATCGTTCCCCAGTAATTGTGACACTCTTCCCGTCGGATTAAGGAATGGAGTCTTCGATCTACTGAATGGTTATGTCACACCCGAATACGTCTCTATGTCTTGCCTGGAGAATCGAAGGCTAGATGCTGAGGATGCCTCACTAGTATGCCCATGCATAGATAGCTCACGACGAACTCATGTGCGTGTATTCTCTTGCCCCCTACTTCAAGGGCAAAAAGACAATAAATGAATGGGCAAACTTCATTTACGTCAGACTATTAGCGTCAGGCCAAGAGTAAGCGGTTGAATAGTCGAATCACGTTCGCCCAAGCTTTTCGTTCCTCCGATCAAACTATGGAAGGAGTGGTGGGTACCAAACCTCAGGTACCTGCATCATTTATATATGAATTTGCATGAGTTAGTCATGTTAATAGCTCATAAAGCATGCAAGGATAAGAGATATGGGTAAAAAGTAATCCTATGAAAGGAATGCGTATTATTCAGAATGGTATTGCATATCCTTTGCCAATCCATTCCGCTTTGTCCTATCTCTAACAGGAGATAACCGCTGAAGTTTTAGTTGATGAAGGAAGTCTTTTCAAATCCTCATGGGGAGGCAATGCCAAGAATGATCAGACCTTGATCGAGGTATCGGGATAATAAAGGTAATCAGGCGGCCTTTGTGGGTGAATGATGAGGGTGTGTTTCCATTGAATCGCCTTCTTGCCCCCACGTCAAGGGCAGGGAATAAGGGTCGGGTAGTCATATCAAAACCGCTAATGGTGGCATCTTATCTTGTCGGTGCTAAGATGGTGATCAGCATGAGATCAACGGATCCATGTTTATAGAAGCTTTGGCTTTTCCATGCAGGAAGTGGGATACAGAGGCTAGGATTGTAGACATGTCTCATCTATCCTCCGCTATGTCTTTAATCCTGCTTCGAAGAATGAGAGTTGATGTATAAATGATTAATCATCCTCATGGCTTGAGTGTTTCAAACTTTTAACTCACCGATCTTTGGGCAAGATTGAAGCAGTCGATCAGGATTGATTAACCTCAGTAAGTGGGGGTGATGGCCCTTAGAAGATTCCCAGTCGTTGCCATCTTGCTGTTGATATTCTCGGACCATCCATCAAATCTTGGATGATAAGTGTTTATGATTATCGTTGGCCAAAATATATGTCGAGTCGAAGGCGAGCCGTGCTCCGAGCCGAAGGCGAGCCGTCAAGCGGCTCCGGGTGCAGCGCTGGTGGGGGTCCGGGGCCCCAAAATCTCGGCGGTGATCGACCTAACCGGTTAGGTCGAGCAGGTAGGCACCGCCAGATTCATTTGATTTCGGAAGATCGATCCTTCTTTGAAACGATCAGAAAAATGCATTTTTTCTGAAAATGACCTGTCTCGGGTCGATGTGCAGGGCTTTAGAAATGGCTAGTAATCCGGGTTGGTATATCTGGAAGAGTTGGTCGACCTGGAGAGTTTCGTAAGAGTCGGTCAATCTGTAGTTGGTTGACCTGGTATTGAACATCATTATGACGATGGTTGTTCGAACCGATCTCACCCCGACCTAATACCTGCTTTGGGCCAGGCTGCATACTGGGAGCCTTCCAAAGTGCAATTTCCACTACACAGTCGACTGGAAAGCAGGGCTATTGAAGATGACTGAAACTAGATTTCGTCTTGGACTTGGTGATTCAAAAGTTGAGCGAAACCCTTAAGACATTGAGAATTCATTATTCAGTGAAAGCACCAAACTGTTGACGCCAAAAAGTGGTCATCAACGGCCAAAAGTCGAATTTGATCATGATTTATGAAGAAATATCTGAAAAAGCGAGAAAAAGAAAGAAAAAGCAAGACAACAACATTTTTATAGTGGTTCGACGTTAACGAGCCTACGTCCACTTTATAATCTCACAATAATATCCTAAAATCGGAGATACAATAAATGGGATCGTCATGATCTCCATTACATAATCGTTTTTGATGAATATGGCAAGTATTTTTGAGGTGAAAGTGGTTAGCAGCCAAGATTGAGTTATGGAAGGCATGCATGAGCTATAAAGTTAGGCTCAGATCTAAACCAAAAGACCACTTTTTTGTTATGTAGCATGGTATATTTATAGGCAATAGGTTTCAACAAATCGAGTTGCCATGTGTCGGTTGATCCATGTGAATAGAAGATAATGGAGCCAAATCTTGATTACGTGGAGAAGTTCCATCTAATATGTGGCAGCATAAACGTAGCTAGATCCGAGTTTATAGGCTTTAAAATAGGTAGTTGAACCATGTAAGTAGGCTATTAAATAGATCTCATGACCAAGTCATTGCTGTAGTGTAAGCTAATATCAAGACCATCTAGCCTAGGTATTTTGAGCTGAAATATTCTGATCCCAGAGCCCTTGAGCCAAGGAGCTTCGAGCCATGAATATCCGGGCTTTTCCAAGCCCATGCACTAGCCCTGAGTGATCCTGTGATGGGTCCATGGGTTGACGACCTTTCCAAAAGGCGGGTCAACGGGCCCTCCTCTCATTTGAAAGAAGAAATCAAAAACAAAATAATTTAGTGACATGGCTTACTTTGGGAATTAAGGCCTTAAGTGGTTAGATCTACCTTTAAAAATGTAATAAGTGATCACGTAGCTCACCTCCCATAAATGAATGCATTGTAGGCTAATTAGATACGAACTTGATAATCTCCATGATTAGTCTGCTTCCCTTGGATGTTAGGAATTGCGGAATGGTTCGTTAAGGCAAAACTAACACTAGAGGGGGGTGAATTGTGTTTTTGAGAATTTAAACAGAATCTAAAACTTATATGAACTACTATATGAATCAAACACCACAGAAACAATCACAGAAACAGAATCATACACAAACAAAAAGATAAACAAAAATAAAGTGCAGCAAAGGAAAGAACACACCGAATTTTATACTGGTTCAGAATTGCTCCTAAATCCAGCCCCACACAACCCTGGATTGCACAAAGTTTTATTACTATATCAATATCCAATTACAATCCTCCTTGATTTCACGGCTACAAGAGATACCACCGATTCCACACACATTTAATCAAGTATATCCTCCTTGATTTCACGGCTACAAGGGATACCACTGATTACCCGTCCTTGATTTCACGGCTACAAGGAATACCACCGATTACCCGTCCTTGATTTCACGGATATAAGGGATACCACCGATTAATTACACAACCCAAACAATTACAAACAACCCAATAACTCTTCAATAGCACTTGATTCAGAGGGTAATGAGTAGAGAGTGAGAAGAGAAGAAGTCTAATGAAAATTGAATTGAATTCGCCAGAGTATAAGTGCAGAAATCATAAAAATGAGAAGATATAATGGTGTAAAGAAAGGAGATGAAGATAGAGAAGAAGAATGATAAAAAATTGCAATCAGCCCCCATTTATAAAATTTGAAAGGTTGCAACGTTTCTGTACCGTCACAAATAGTGAAAAGTCACTTCCTTTCAATTTTGAAAAAATAACAGTTATATGTCGACATATCATGCTTAAAAATTGAAATTTGAGCATTTTTCAAATGTTTTGATATATATAATTAAAGACATTCTTGAATTAAAACACAGTGTTATAAATGAATATTGTAAAGTAGAAAATCATATGAAAGCATAAATATAAAGTACATAAACATATTTATAAAATTATAGAGTTAAAACTGTATAAATATAAAGTATATAAAAGTATAAGTATATAAAACTTATAAAACTTGAGTTTGAAATCAAAAGTAAAGTAAAGAAAATAAAATAGAGAAGATAGAGATTAAAAATAGAATTTGAAATCAAAAATTGAAAAATAAAATTTGAATTTAAATTTGAACATGGAGTCCTATTAAAAGTCTTACATAAACTGGACTTAATTACAATATTTGTCTTGAACTCTTGAAATCTTGAATACTCATGAGTCTTGAATCATCTCTGAATTCTGAATCACTGATATCTTTAAACTGTACAGTCTTCAGTAATAGTTTCTGTTTATGAATCCTGCATATATATATATATATATATATATATATATATATATATATTTGTGTGTGTGTGTGTATTAGACAAAAGTGTTAGTATATATTTCATAATCAATTAATATTGAAATAAGGCTGTAGTCATCAAAACTCCATTCTCCAAAAATCTCCCCCTTTTTGTTGATGACAACTTTAGTTTATAAAATCTACCTGTATATACCTGTTTATGATGGTCCTTCAAATGCTCCCCCCTTCTATACGAATCCTATAAACTATGTCTATATTTTATAATTTCTTCCCCTTTGGCATCATCAAATAGAAATTCTAAAACTACTCCCCCTAAATCAAAGTAGAATACTCCCCCTTAATCTATATAATCTTATAATTGAAATTTCTAACATCATGATTATCAATACAAACCAATCCAAGTATTATAAGTACATTTGTTTGATATCAAATATGCAAACATACCAAATCAAAGCACACCACACAATATGTTTAATTTATATAAGTTTGAATTCATAGAATTCAAATTTCAAACAAATCATTCAAATCAACCAAACCAATCAATTAAACGTTTCTTGGGACTTCAACCCAACCATTTCTCCAAAAATTGGATCCTTCTTGATGACTTCCCAATCTTCATCTTCTTTGGTTGGTGGAGCCTTAGCGAGATTGTTATCTTCATATTTGAAAAGAGAAGAGATTAGCCACTAAATTGCATCAAAATGCTTCTCTTGCTGTTCAAACATTTTATTTGGCTTAATTCGAGATGACGCTGATTTCGTAGAATTATAGAGAATGTTCTTGAAAGAATTCAAGGTTTATTCAAGATTTTCACAAAGATTATAAATTGGATTTGAATGAATTTTTTTGGAAGAAATAGGTTTAAATAGGGTCTGGAATTTGTTGGATTTTGAGTGGATATGAGTAATTTATTTAATTTTAAAATTTTAAAAGATTTGAAAATCTGGAAGTTATATGTCGACATATACATAAATGTATGTCGACATATGCTATTAGTAAATTTGAAACTTTTTAAATTTTGAATCTTTTGATCTTTTTTTAATTAACTCTAAGGTTTTTACAGTAACTTGAAGATTATTTTAACACAAATAAAACTCCAATCATTACTTCATAGAAAGCAAATATATTCAACTAATTAAGACACACTAAATACGAGATTAGAAAGCAAATACAAGCAAATATAAGAGAATACATAAAGATATATTAAATTAGACAGACTTGTTTTCAGATCATGATGAGGGAGGTGAGATTGCAAGCTTTCTTCCAATCTTGACCATGAATTTGGTCATTTTTGAAAAGTTCTTCTTAAGCTTATTTTGATTATTGGCAATCTTTACTTGATTTTGAACAATCATCTTTTTGGAAATGTGTCTAGTGTTGGTTGGACACTCAATACTTTCTAAAGAAATCTCTTTGAAAAAATAGTCGTGGCATCCGAAGAAGTGTGCAGCTGTACTGAAAGTAAATGAGAACTCTCAATTGTAGCATACGTTTTCGGAAAAAGACCTCCATATCATTATTTCAGGAATTTTGTGGTAAGAACATGGAACCCGAGTGGTTCTTTTGAAATATTTACTAGAGAAAATGGTTTCTTCATTCTCAGATTCACAAATGCTGAAGATAGCGAAAAGCTTCTGAACGGAGGACCCTATTTTATAAACGGAAAGCTGATTATATTAAAGAAATGGTCCAAGAAAGTAGTTCTTGACCGAGACTTACTGAATACTATGCCAATATGGATCCGATTACCAGAGATGAACTTACGTTTATGGGATAAAGAGATTTTTAGTGCAATTGGAAGCCTAGTTGGAACTCCATTAAAGATGAATGAACAAACCGCTAAGGAAACTAGTTGAGTTATGCGAGACTTCTTGTTGAAATTAATGCAGATGCTGATCTACCTAATGAGGTTTCTATCTACACGCATGATGGAGAGGTCATCTCTCAATCAATCACGTATGAGACAATACCAGATAGATGTAAATGCTGCAAGTGTTTTGGACATTCTACTGATCTATGTTCGACCAACAATGATCAGCAAGATCAGCAAAAAGATGATGTAATGCACGACATTAATTCCAATGGTAAAGATTTTGAAATCATTTCAGATTTCTTTAAAATAGAAATCAATTTAACTGGAATTAACTCAACATCGCTGGCCATTCGCCCTGAACATGAAGTTGCTCACAAGGCAAATACCCAGGATGAGATGAATATTGATGCACCATCGCTTCATTCGACTCAAGGACTTAGCCGTCAAAAAAATACGACTAAATCTCTTTCAAAGCCTGCAATTTCCAATGGAAAAACGCAGACTTCACATGATCCAGTCCATACAATGGGAATAAACTCTGAAATTCCCACATATACGGTGGATAAATCAATATCAGATAGCATAAAGGAAAAAGTATCAGAGGGATCCTACGCTATTCAGACCTCAGAGAACCTCCCCCTCTCGAAGGACTCAAGCATTATTACAGACACAAAAAATAACTCAAAACAAGAGTATATGGAAAACTGCAGTGAGCTCCTTGATGCAGACCCCATTTACACTAATGTCTCGTTGCTGGCTGACGGGTTAGCTCCTTCCAAATTTAACATCACCATTGAAAACATCCAAGAGGCTGTAAATCAATCCATTGTTGCAGCTAAGCGTTCAAAGCCTACTCCTCCTGCAAGCAAAAAGAAGAAAGGCAGTGCCAAAAGCCTAACAGACATACATTATCAGAAGAAACTGAAGATGATAAAGATCATGACTTCAGAACCAAATACATTAGTAGAAATGCTAAATGGGATATACAGCTCAAGCCTAAGGACAAAAGCAGCTACAAAAAAAGTGGTAAACAGGTGGGAGTTAAAGTGGATAACAAAAGGAACAGTGGTCCTCCTTAGGTACTCTGTTTCCTTTCTCTTTTACATTCCTTACCCTTTTATTTAATGGATATCATAGCCTGGAATTTAAGGGGTCTAAATTCCCCTGAAAGATAGCTTGATTTAGCTAATTTTTTAGGTAAGTACAAACCCAGTATTGTTGGTCTAATTGAACATAAACTCAATGATCAAAAGATCAACGAATTGCAGTTTAAAATCTTTTCAAAATGGAGCATTATCAATAATAACTTGATGGGTGGAAATGGTAGGATCATGGTCCTCTATAATCCTACCATTTGGTCACTCATCAGTTATTTCATTGATATGCAATATATTCATTGCATTTTTAATAATAAGGGTTGTTTTTCTCTAAAAATCACCTTAATTTATGCTTCCAACTTTGAAAATGATAGAACTATGCTTTGGAAATATATTGAGCAGTTCGGTAAAGTTATTAAAAGTCCTTGGATGCTTATAGGGGATTTCAACACTGTTTTTCACAATTGTGAAAAAAAGGAGGCAATCCTAAACCTTTTGTTAAATTAAATAAAATTGTCTGCTTTATGTTGAAAACTGGATTAATAGAACCCCAAATTGCTGGCAATAAATTCACTTGGAAGTCAGGGGAGTTTAGAAATATTCACTGCAAGCTAGACAGGGTTCTATTTAATCAGCAATTCATGGATTTTTTTCCTAACATTTACTGTAGTACTTTACCCCAAAATACTAGTGATCATACACTTATCCTAGTCACTCTCAGCACAAATAAAGATAAAGTTGGTTTCTCTCCTTTTAGATTTGTTAATGGATAGGTGTATGAAAAGGATTACAAGGATACTGTTTCCAATTGCTTTAGTAATAATTTCTTTTGGACTGCTCAGTTTAAGTTCAATAAAACCTTACAGCTGGTTAAGACTAACCTGAAAAATTGGAATTCTTCCAGAAAAAGAAAGGACATCAATTCTATTAGGGGTGAATGTGATAAATTACAGGATGAATTAGATAACAGTTGCTCAGACTTGAACAAGGCTGAGAAAATTTATAATGCTCAAGCCAAATTAATTAATGCTCTTCATATTAGTTCTGTCAATCTCAAACAAAAAGCAAAAGTTGACTGGCTTACAGCTGGGGATGGAGCTAGTAAATTCTTTTACTCTAAAATGTCCAGTAGGAAAAATAGGAATAATATTGGTAAGATTATAGATAGTAAAGGAAAAATAGTAAATGAAGCTTCCGTCATTGAGAAGGATGCTATTAATTATTTTTCCTCTCTATACAACTCTGATAATCTTACCAATAATTTTCCTGATATTGAGTTTAAATATTTTGCTAATAACAATAGCACTGAAATTCTGCTTGCTCCTATTAGACAAGAGGAGATTAAAGATATTATATTTAATGCTAACAATGATAAAAGTCCAGGTCCTAATGGGTTTGGTGAAAATTTTTACAAAACTCATTAGGATGAAATGCAGCATATTCTTAGCGATTCAATTAAGGAATTTTTTAATTCTGGTAAGATATTGAAGAACTCTAACCACACCTTTATCACCTTAATCCCAAAAGTAGAAAATCCATCAGGTCTTGATGAGTATAGGCCTATAGCCTGTTGCAATTTTATTTATAAAATCATTTCTTCCCTCTTGTGTAATAGGTTAAAATGTTTTTTAAAGTTCATTATATCTGAAAATCAGAGTGCTTTCATTCCTGGTAGATTAATTTCTGAAAATTCCTTATTAGCTCATGAGCTAATCAGGAATTTTAATATGAAAAATAGAAATCTCATGTGTATAAAAATTGATCTTCACAAAGCTTTTGATAAAATTAATAGAAATTTTATCATTTATGCTATGCAGAAAATGGGCTTTGATGATAGATTTTGTGATTTGATTAAAGAGTGTATTTGTAATGTGACCTACTCTATTATGATAAATGGTTCCCTTAAAGGCTTCATCAATAGCAATAGAGGAATAAGGCAGGGTGACCCTTTGTCACCATACTTATTCTCGATTGTTATGGAATATTTCTCCATGCAAATGGAGTTATAAGTTCTTAAGGGAAACATCAAACCTATAAATAGAGTTAAACCTCACATTACAAACCTATTATATGCAGATGATATGCTTCTATTTTTAAAAGCAGATAAAAGTAGTGCTATTGCTGTTCACAAAATATTAGACAATATGGAAAAATACACTGGATTATCTATTAATTTAAATAAAAGCAAGGTGTATTTCAGCAAAGACGTTCTTACTAAGGATGAGATTCTGAATCTTCTGAAATTCAGAGAGGGTAATCTCCCTATCAAGTACTTAGGGCTCCCATTAAGTATTAATCAAGTTAATGACAGGGAATGCCTTAAATTATTAGACATGATTCAGAACAAACTTGAGGGGTGGTCTGGCAAGTTACTTTCATTAGCAGGCAGAATGGAGCTAACACACGCAGTCATCACTGCAATGATTATCTACTGGGTCCGGTCTCACAACATCCCTAATAGTGTTGTTATTAGCAAAATTGAAAAAATGTGCTCCAATTTTATTTGGAAAGGTAATTATCATAAAGTTGCATGGGATATAGTGTGCAAGCCAAAAAAATTTGGTGGGCTTGGGCTTAGAAAAATTAAAGATATTGCTGAAGTTAGTAAATTTAAACTTTTTGGAAATTCCTGGATGGTAAATCCCTTTGGTCCAGATGGATGAGAGCTAAATATTTAAAAAACAATAAAAATTTCTGGATTGCTAGAAAAGAGATGCACCATTCATATGTTTGGAAAAACATTTTAGATTGCAGAGAAATAGGTAGAAAATTTCTGCTCAGAAAATTAAAAGATGGAAGTCAAACCAGTTTATGGTTTGACCCATGGATTAGTGGTAATTCACTAATCAACCTTCTGGGTTGGAATAACCTATATATTCTGGGGGGGTTAATGATAGGGTGCAGAATATTATATTAAATAACTGTTGGAGCTTTCTTAACAACCCTGCTGCTAGTATCTTTAAAAATTCAATTTTGGGTATTCATATTGACCAGGACTGTTATAAAGATCATTGGACTTGGAACTTGTGTTCCAAGGATAAATTCTCTTTCAAAAAAGTGTGGGAGGTTTTACAAGGGGATGAAGTTGAGGTTAACTGGCACAAAATTATTTGGTGCAAAGCTAATACTACCAAAATGGCTCACTGTACTTATTTTGCTATTTTAAATAAACTTCCAACCAGAGATAGATGTAGTAAATGGTATAAGAGTTCTGAAAACATTTGTCTTTTATGTAAAAAAGAGGTTGAAAGCTCCAATCACTTATTTTTTGACTGTTATTTCTCCCAGTACATCTGGTTTAATGCCAAATGCACTTTAGGTTTCAGTCATACATATGACACTTTGAGCATCAGGGACAGTATTGATTATATTTTAAAAAAATATTAAGCCCAAGTCCTACAAATTTAATAGAGCGTGTATATTACTTACTGCATCTGTTTATTACATTTGGAGAGAAAGAAACCAGAGACTTCATACTGGTAAGGAAACTAATTGCATCCAAATCTGGAAAAACTATTCTTCATGATAGTGATATTATCATGAAAAAAGTCAACAGATTTGGAAATGATAATATGCATAATCTTATGTCTCATAAAGATAATGCAGATGGAGATAAACAAGTTGAAGAATTTTTACTGAATGGCAAGCAGCACTCCAATAAAAAGCTCTCAAGCCTCCACACTGGTGAAAGAAGTCCTTGCCACACCAATAGCTTTCAACACTGTAAAGGGAGGAACCACAACATTATTGATAGTCATCCTATAAATTTAAATAATAGGAACAATAATACTATGTCCTTACCTATTGCAGGAAACAGAGAATATCTTCACACTAGCAAAGATGCTTTGATCAGATCTGACGTCCTCACTGGGGCTTCCACTAACTCTGCAATCAATTCTAATCTTAGAAAGGGAAGTAGACAAATTTCTGATTCAAGAGTGCGTGGTTCTTTGAGCAATACATATAGTTATCAAATGTTTTTACCTGTGGTAGAGCATGGTTCCTCCAGTAGTGATCCAGATCTCGCAAAGCATCCAGATAAGAAGAAATCAGATGAAAAGTTCAGATCTTTACACAGAATCGGGGATAATCACTACAAGAGCAAGTTGAACAACCAGATTTATCACTTATCTGTTTGGACTAAAGGAGAGAGCAGCATTAACAGCTCAGAGAACAACAACAGAGAATTATTTGGACGGAAGAGAAGCTTTGGGAGCATGGAAAGTTCAGATCTTAAAGATATAAACTCAACAACTCACATCGAGCTTCTAGATCTGCCATCGAGAAAGCATTATATGCTTCTGAGACGCTATGAAGTCAATCGTAAGCTGGATTCGAGCAGTCAAAGCAAGGATACCAATGAAGAGATGGTGTGGAATCCGCCATGAAGACATCGGATTTAATTTTCATAGAGGAGCCGCCATTACTGATTGTTTTTGTGAGATAAGTGGAGCTTAGGTTATGTCGGCTAGGGTTTACTAACCCTAATTTTCTTATGTTATGTTGTTGGGCTTGGGCTTGTTCCCGGTTTTCATTTGGGCCTTGGGCCAAACACTGTTTTTATCCTGTTTCAAAAAAAAAATTCAGACTTAAATGACACCTTTTCAGACCTTGGGAGTTGGTGAAAAGTTGGAGGGAAGTTTGAAAGTTTAAACCTTTGAATTTCAAATTTCTGGTCATATATGTCGACATATAGACATATATATGTCTACATATGTGCCGATTTTCAAAGGAAATAATTTTTTTGTGAATTGAAATTTATATTATCGATTTATAATTCAGGTTTAACGATCTCCTAAAATAATTCTAATCCTATCAAACATTCAAAATTTTATTTTATTATTTTATTTGTTATTTGTTATTATAGTATTATTTTGAATTTCAAAATTCAAAATTCAAATTAGAGTTTCAAATTTAAAGTTCAAAATTTTAAAGTTTTTAAATTCAAAATAAAGCAAACAAAAAAAACAACCATTCATCCAAATAAAATTAAAAATTAATTAAGGCAAGCCCGTTTTTAGATTCTCTTCTTTGAAAGATTCTGAACTATGAATTTCCGTAAAGCACATATTCGAATTTCCAGTTTTTGGCTCTTCATCACTTGATGGTGAATCTGAATAATCTAACGTTGCTATGTATACTTTCTTTCTCTTTCTTGATGAATTCCTGTTGTCTGTTTGTTGAGTCGATTTATCTAGATATGGACACATTTTCTTTATATGTCCAGGTTTGTTGCAGTTATAACATCAACCATCATTACTTCTTGAACTTCCTTGGTTATAATTTTCCTGCTATGTCTCCGAATTTTTTTTAGAATGACTTGTCATAAGAGTTGTTTCTTCATCATCTTCACTATTCAAGTCAGAATCATCTGCTATTTCTTTTAATGCAATAGATTTATTCTTAGTTGGCCTGTTTTCTTTTCTCTTCTATAATTGGACTTCATAAGACATCAAATTTCCGATTTACTCCTCAATCTTCATTTCATTGACATCATTGGCTTCTACAATAGCCAAAGTTTTATGATCCCGTTCTAGAGTCAATGAACTCAATATTTTTCTAAATTAATCTACTTTAGAATAAGTTTTTCCAAATGCTGTTAATGAATGCACTATCTCTTGAAAGCTGCAATACATATCGGTGATAGACTCATTCTCGTTCATTTTGAATAACTCAAACTGATTAACTAACATTCCTATTTTAGTTTGTTTAAGTTTACTAGTTCCTTCATTAGTAATTTGTAAAGTTCTCCAAATTTCATAAGAAATTTTACATACTAACACAATATTAAACCCATTCCTATCTAATGAATAGAATGACATATTGATGTCTTTAGAATTGCTTTGTGCAACAGTCTTTTGTTCACTTGTCAATTGTGCAAAAGCAGTTGTGGGTTTAACAAATTCATTTTGGGTACTCTTCCATGTGTTTAATCCTACTGATTGTAAATATATTTTCATTCTACATGCCTAATATGAATAATTACTACCATTAAATAGTGGTGGTCTAACAGTTGACTGACCCTCTACAAAAGAACTATTATTGCTACTAGTGTTGGTTGCCATTATCACTATTTTCAAAAATCAAATTATGAACTTTTTGAAAGACCTTGCTCCAATACCAATTGTTAGGAATTGCGTAATGGAAATAACGCATAAATTTTGAGGAATCCGGATGGATTCCTCCAACCTGTCCTTCCCTGCATCCAATGGTTTATCTCAAATACAACAGATCGTCCAAAATTACAATATAGACCGGATAATTAATTCAACTAATCCTGGTCAATCAATAACGACAATTCAATTATTCAATTTAAAATTCGATTCGTTTATTTTATTATAAACGGACCCAAAGGATAAGTTAATCTGTTTGGAAATCATAGGAAAAAAATACTATGTCATTCCATTTAAATTAAACCACAGTTTAATTTAAATGATTGATATAAAATATTTATCACACATCCAATTAATCTTCGAATAATCAAATAATTAGCAGCCATAGCATACAGATGGTAAACCCAAGTTATAATCATTATAAGTGGGGAAACTGAGTGAGGTTAACTCACCTTGATTTAGTTTGGTCGTTAAAATGCTTTGTTTTAGTTAAATTAAAATAGCGTTTAATTTAACTGACGATTCCAGCTGCTTCCATCTCTAACTAGACCAGTGCCATCTCGAAACTTCCGTCAATGTGGTTCCAACATGACCAACCACTCCAAACTCTGATAAGGCACGTACGATTTATAATATTAACAATGTTAAAAAACAATTTTATTTGCTTTAAACTTTTGGATTTAATTATAAATGGGACAAACCTTTGTACACGTTCTAGCCCCTTCCTCAAATAACCATCTACTATCCTTCCCCATCTCACATTTCTTGAATCTGAGACTTAGCAGCCTTCTTAACAGTTTGTCTAACTTCCAGTTTGTCTCTTTTCTTTTCCTTTCCTCTTTTCTTTCTATATACTCCTCCCTTTAAATAAAACAGGGCCTAAGCCCACCAACCTCACCAATACAGCCCATACCCCCTTCCTTATTCCTTCCCCAACCATTATTCCCCTCCCACGTTACTCCTTTGCTTCTCTGTCCCTTGCTTCAACCTTCTCTGATCTCATTCCTTCCTCTCCAATCATATTTTTTATATAAAATCCTGGCCCAAAACTCATAGATCCCAAAGCCCACCTTCTCTGATCTCTTTCTTCTCCAACTCTGCCTCTCGATTTTTCGCTAAAACATAATCATGCTCCGTGTGTTATTGACGCCATCATCCACTTCACGCATCACCAAACAAACTACACCTTTCGACTCCACTTCCAATGCTCGTTCTGCTGGCGTCACCACTTCCTTATCCGGTCGCCATTTCCTTCGACCGACGTCTACAGGGTGCTCCAGAGATCGACACTTTTTATGTCCATATTTCCCAAAAATATACCCACTCAATCGCCCCACTCCAATCATTGTTCCACACTCGAATTCGTGAATTAATCTCTATATCTCGAGTAAATGTGAAACCTAATTTCTAGCTTCATACCTGGGTTACATCGCACCACCTATGATTAGCGCCTGATCGAAGATTGCATTGATCTGAGTTCACTGGAGTTGGTTTCAGAATTTTAAGTGGAGTGTGTGATTTTTAAAAAAATCAAAGAAGCATTTGGAAATTTATTTCTTCACTGTTATTTGATTTCTGAGAATAAAAATGTAATGCGTGGTCTATATTTATACTCAGAAGGTTCTTGGCCATCAAGGAATTTATGGCATGGTCATCATGGTTCATAGTTTGCGGAGCACGGTATGTCGGTGATTAGGGTGTAGTGTAGCTGTGACCCTCTATCTTTTCCATAGCTGAATTGATTTGCAAGGCTATGCGTGTTAACGAATATATGGCAACTGTGCCTATTTGTCACATTGATTGATTTAGGTCTGTAGTGTTTATATTTGGGTAGGATGCTCCTATTTCTTGCTAGTGGTGGGGTAGCTATGTCCTTAGAAGGGTAGGTTACAGAAAAAAAGATGAGGAAGACGCATGTGCTCTTTCCCATTTCCAGGCTGTGTCGATAGGAACATTGAAGGGTAGCTGTGTTCTTACGTTACAGCTATTGGATTGATTTACACACTTTTAAAAAATCTAAAATTAACTTACGCCATGATGGATGTCTTCATAAACATTTATTCAATTCTTTAGCAGCAAAAGATATACAACACTTCTGTTTTGATTCGGGTAGGCTATGGGTTTGCAGTCGTACTGGATAGGCAGAAGAGACTTTTTGCATAGGCATTTACTCATTCTATGATTTGACAAATTTTATTTACTACCTAGCTTAAGGTAGAAGAATTTATTTATTATGGATAAATTAAATTTTAACTGCTACTTGACTCTGTATGTTAAATATATGTACTGCCATATACTAACCCGAATACAATGAAAATGGGCGTACTGCTATGTTTTAATGTTACGAACCCAGAGAAATTAATTTCGTTGAAAACCGACCCTATTAGCACAACGTCGTTATTTATATTTATCGGTTCACCATTAAATTGCATGCATGATAAAACAATTTCTATTGGCTCCAAACTGGAGAATCTAGTAATAATTAACTGTACGTATTCCAATAAAATTCATTTCGTCGAAAACAAGGGTCGTTTGAAAAATAACTATATCTAATGCATATATAATATTGATTCAATATAAATAAATCCGAAAACAATAAAAATAAATTATTATATATTCATAAATAATATACAACTCCAAATGTAAACCAATATGGACTTATAACTCAATATTCATATATTCGAGTTAAATGATACTTGAAATCAATTTAAATTCTTATTAAATTTATTAAATAAGTGTTATCGTTCATTAACGATTTCCATAGGGACTATTTTAAAATTTGAATAGGACATAACTAATAATCTATAAACTGAAATCCCGATTTTTCTCTTTCATTTGAAAATTATAATTAAACATATTCAAATGTTTGTCGCTTCACGAAATTCCAACTTATATTGGATCCTGTATATTCAACTGAAGTTCAAAACTGAATATTTCGAACTGCCGCACCATTACGAGCTCGTTTTAAATAAATATAAATTATAACGTTTAAACTTCATTTTAAATAATGAATTAAATATTAAAAATCCATAAATATTCCAATTAAAATATTTAAACCATAATTAAATATCCAAATTATAATGATCAAAAATCTGGGTCGTTGCATTCTCCCCCCCTTAAAAGAATTTCGTCCCCAAAATTACTAGGGTAAGAAAACGTTACAACCCATTATATTTTCTAAACCAAATTCATTTTAAATCAAAAACCTATCCGATATCACAAACAAAAATTTCCAAAAATATCAAAAAAATTCAAATACTTTAAATTCCCAGAAAAATTCGGCAGAGTCTCCCTTGTACGGAGCGACATCTACGATATCGCAGGAATAAATAATATAAATATATCGACACGCATGGTCGGAAAAAAATATTCAAAACCCCAAAAATTATAATTTCGCTTAGGCGTACCTCATGCGAGCGCTATTGAGTATATTTGGTCAACTTATTGCGATCTACTTAGCCAATATTTTATCCTTATAGCTTTCTAACACCTGTATTCAACTCAATCCAACATGTAAGTGATCATTACATGAAATTTTTAAATAATACTTCATTGATCAAGCAGTATAATTTTACCAATCCCCAAGGCATTATTCAGGAAGGTGTATGCAAATCAGTCTTAAATCACCCAACTTTAAATCATAAATAGTTCCACTTAAATTTTATTATACTGGAACTTAGTTTTGAATCCATCTAACTTTATATTTAGCTAGTGATGAATTTATTTCAACCAATCTTATATCCAAACAACAGTTAATACACAATAATTCAACCAACCATTCAATTTACATTAAATTCCATTAATGTTCAACACTAATATTTACATCACCAATTTAAATTTTATTTCATATCCAATTACTAAATTGATTTCATTTTATAATTCCAATCCTGATTTTTAATTCAAACACCATCACTCTAATTTGTTCCATTTTAACTTATCTTAAATTCTGATTTCAATTCCATACTAAAATTCTCATTCACAACTATATATGTGAAATTTTCTGGTTATATTAACCCTTCAAATTCAAATTTTCATTTGAATTCTACTCAAATCAACCAAACCACAATATCTCAATAAAATTATTTCCTTTACCCTATTTATAAAACAATATTGTGTACATTCCCAGTCTAATGCTTCTCAACACTTGAACCGATCAAACAACACAATACAAAACATTTTTATATAAAATCTACAAATACGCTCTCATATATATACACACACACACACACTTAACTCAATCTTGGGTGTTACTAACCTTATCTCTATCGAGTCACGCCACAGAGCCAAGGTTATTACTAAACTAATAGCCCTGATACCACTGTAACGACCCAGTAGGGATAAACGCCCGAATTCCGATGATAATACATAATCCTGTATTTTTTCTAGAACTCAGTTACCAAAAATACCAGATAGTTATTAGAAATAATTTAGAGGGTGAGATAAGAAAGATAGAAATATTAGAATAGAAGAAGAAGAAGTTCCAACACAACACAGAGTCTCATATCGCAGCAGAACAAAATATAATATAGAAATAAATCTTTATTGAGAGCTTGAAAATATACTTACAATCATCAGAGTACATCAATACACACCGAAACAGTTATAATGACCTGTCCTCGTATACATCACACAGCGGAAAAATACTAGATAATATCATACGCTTGAACTTCTCTGACACATCTTTGGACTTTATAGCATTCTATAACCTGAACATGCAGACCCGGCTAACCCGAGCATTACCAACATTGGGTTAGTTTGGTGAACTAGAGTAAGAAAACCCCTTAAGTTTAAATATCATCCAACTTGATTTTAAAGTTCAAATTCCTTTATGAAAGAAAAGGGTAATCATAGGACCAATCCACATATATAGTATACAAACAAAACCGCGGGCTCTTATTGGAGATTGGATTCCGACTATGACAAGGTATGGAACCACCTGCCGATAGTGTATCTGTAGAGGCGAGTACACTGGGTTCAGCAAGAACGTCTTGCAACCCGACCCACACATGACCGACCACTCATTTCGCTTGAGTGTTTTGAATGTATATCCCCAACGGTTGGGAGCTACCCACCGTTTCCCGAAAAGGGACAACATCAAAATTAGATTGAAGAAGCAAAAGGAATTTCTCTAGATAGGTGATTATACCCCCTAATGGGAGCGACCCACATAGCCATGCCGCCTGCCCGATTTTTGTTATTTCAAAGTTGATGAGGCTTGAGGTTATTACTTCTTTGAACATCTGGCCACCATTCACTTTGAATGCCACATCGTCAGATCCATCAGATATCACTAATTAATGTCCACAAAAAATACTCTAGTAGATAAGGTAAGAGCGGTGCCCCTCTCCGCCACCAATTATAGTACGTTTGAAGAAATCAACGTACGTAATACCTTTGGAAATACTTTGTCAAACATCCGTCCATACAAGTTGTCCTGGGATTGGACAAACCGAAGGCACCCTCCTACTGCATCCTGGGAATCACCCTTTGGATCAGTAGCGAGTAGTCCTTGCAATACATAGATATCAATCACGACCGAATTACTATCAAAATATCTCTGGTTGCAACATCAGAGAAATCTATCAAGTAGCCCTTCCGCTTATGAAGATCCACGGTCTTCAACTACTTCATCTTCAACCAGCGTTTTTTACGTATTTGCTGGTTCCGAATGGTTTTCGAATATAAATTCGATCCCGGTCTTTCCGTACCAACAACGCATTGACCATGATTTTGATAGTCGGTTATTTAACTATCAAAATAAACAATCATGAGAAAATAAAATAAATCCATTGGTTTATTCACAACATCACTTGGCCATTAAAATAATTTATTAGTTGTAATACCAAAGATAATTTATTAATTTAATATATAAATGCTCTCGGATCATTTTATTAAAATACTTAAAAGAAATATCTGAAAATCCTTTCCAAATTCCCGTTATTGTCCTTTAAAACCTTTTCCACCACATTAGTTATCGTGGAGACTGATTCACTTACCATCGTACAACAATCATTACAAAACCCCTTTTATTTCATTATTCTGGAAATATCATTCATATTCTCAAGCCTTCCTTTATTTTCTTTTATTTCGAAATCCCATCATATATATATATATCCCAATTCTTTAGATAACGTTAACTAATACTTCCCCAAATAATTTACTTTAACATCTCCACTATCACGAATCATATCATCCTTCGATAATCCTGAGATTGTTCAAGTCGGGGTATTTTAATTACCTCTCAGATCTTGATCAACAACGTTCTTATCTTAAGATAAATATGAATCGTAGTTCAAAAACCAATATTCAATTTGATATCCCTTCATTATTGTATTAAAATACGGTTTTATAAAGCCTTCTTGCTTTTTGAAATCTCCTTTTTAAACATATGGTTATTAAATTCATTGACACATTAACTTTTAAACTTTAACTTCTTTATTATCTGGATTTTTATTTCAAATCCTATTACTAAACATTTTACTAAATTCAATTACAGAAATCCCTTTTCTAATCCTTTAAATCATTTCCTTTGGGAAATCTCACTTCAGTCTCATCCATTACACTCAACGTTAATTTTCAATTTTAACGCTTTAACTCCACATCTCCTTATTCACAACTCGTTTACACATCTCTGGTTCAATATTACACCCTTTCCCATCTCAATTTCCTTTACTCAAAATATTGAGTAACACCTATTTTAAGCTTACCATATTCGTTTAAAATTACTTTATAACTTCATTTATCAAATTTGGTTTAAATATAAATTCATTCATAAATTTCCTTTGAAATTTAATTATAATTTATTTCTAACTTCAATCTCTTACTTAAATGGACTTCATAAAAGAAATAGTTTCTTAAATTAAATAAAACTTATAATTTACTTCATCAATAACTGGAATTAAATTTCCTTTTTAAAATCTCATTAAATTAAACAATTATTCGCTAAATTATTTCATTAGGTTAGTCGGCACCATCTATTTTAATTTAATAATCAATTTCTGTTAAAACAGTTGGCTTGGTGAATCCTAAAACATGATTAACCCATTGATCAACCTTAGCTCGTTCTTTTCATTTAAATTAATAAATAACATTATTAATTCAAATAATCTCTTTACCTCGATAATTATTAAATAGACAATATTCTATTTCTAAATAAATTTATTTTAATTGTTTTTAAAAATAATAAATCCAAGTTATTACTAGTAGCTAATTCCCGCCCACTTGCTTATCAATCTTATTAATATAAAAATCAGTTTTATAAAATTATTCAGTAATTAAAATGAAGCACGTGCTCCGCACACGGTAGATTTTTATACAAAAATATCGGTAAAAACAAACGATATATATGGTTGGTTTATTTCCTTTTTAACTTTATTTAAAATTATATTTAAAAATCTATATTCAGTTATAAATTAAATTTCATAGCTTCATTTCTATTGACTCACCTAACGGTAAATCAATTTTTTACAAAACAGTTTGTATTTTTGGCCATCTGCTATAAATTGCTCAACCAATATTACTATTAGTTAATAACCAAATAAATGTTGAATTTGGGTTTAACAATCAATAACCAATTCAGTAATCCAATCATATGGTTTAACAGTTCATTTATGCTCATATGGAAATAACCCATAAATTTTGAGGAATCTGGTTGGATTCCTCCAACTTGTCCTTCCCTGCATCCAATGGTTTATTTCATATACAACAGATCGTCCAATATTACAATATAGACCAGATAATTAATTCAACTAATCCTGATCAATCAATAACGATAATTCAATTATTCAATTTAAAATTCGATTCGTTTATTTTATTATAAACGGACCCAAAGGATAAGCTAATCTGTTTGGAAATCATCTAAAAAATACGATGTCATTCCATTTAAATTAAACCACAGTTTAATTTAAATGATTGATATAAAATTTTTAACACACATCCAATTAGTCATCGAGTAACCAAATAATTAGCAGCCATAGCATACAGATCGTAAATCCGACTTATGATCATTATAAGTAGGGAAATTGAGTGAGGTTAACTCACCTTGATTTAATTTGGTTGTAAAAATGCTTTGTTTTAGTTAAATTAAAACGACATTTAATTTAACTGATGATTCCAGCTGCTTCCATCTCTGACTAGACCAGTGCCATCTCGGAACTTCCGTTAATGTGCTTGCAAGGAGACCAACCACTCCAAACTCTGATAAGGCACGTACGATTTATAATACCAACAATGTTATAAAACAATTTTATTTACTTTAAACTTTTGGATTTAATTATAAATGGGACAAACATTTGTACACGTTCTAGCCCCTTCCTCAATTAACCATCCACTTTCCTTCCCCATCTCATATTTCTTGAATCTGAGACTCAGTAGCCTTCTTCACAGTTTGTCTACCTTCCAGTTTGTCTCATTTCTTTTCCTTTCCTCTTTTCTTTCTATATACTCCTCCCTTTAAATGAAACTTGGTTGAAGCCCACCAACCTCACCAATACAGCCCACGCCCCCTTCCCTATTCCTTCCCCAACCTTTATTCCCCTCCCACGTTACTCCTTTGCTTCTCTATCCCTTGCTTCAACCTGCTTTGATCTCATTCCTTCCTCTCCAATCATTTTTTTGTAAAATCCTGGCCCAAAAACGTAGATCCCAAAGCCCACCCGCCTGCAATTGAACCCGTATCCAGCAGCACATTACTCTTTCTTCTCCAACTCTACCTCTCTTTTTTCGTTGAAACATATTCGTGCACCGTGTGTTACTGACGCCATCATCCACTTCACGCATCACCAAACAAACTACACCCTCCGACTCCACTTCCAATGCTCATTCTGCTGGCGTCACCACTTATCCGGCCGCTAGTTCCTTCGACCGATGTGTACAGGGTGATCCAGGGATCGACACTTTTTGTGTCCAGATTTCCCAAAAATTTACCTACTCAGTCGCCCCACTCCACCGATCATTATTCCACACTCGAATTCGTGAATAAATCTCTATATCTCGAATAAATGTGAAACATAGTTTCTAACTTCATTCCTAGGTCACGTCGCACCGCCTGTGATTAGCACCTGATCGAAGCTTGCATTGATCTGAGTTCACTAGAGTTGGTTTCAGGATTTTAAGTGGAGTGTGTGATTTTAAAATAATAATCAAAGAAGTAATTGGAAATTTATTTCTTCACTGTTATTTGATTTCTGAGAATGAAAATGAAATGTGTGGTCTATATTTATACTCAGAAGGTCCTTGGACATCAAGGAATTTATGGCGTGGTCATCACGGTTCATAGTTTGGGGAGCACGGTATGTAGATGATTAGGGTGTAGTGTAGCTGTGATCCTCTATCTTTTCCATACCTGAATTGATTTGCAAGGCTATGCGTGTTGACGAATATAGGGTAGTTGTGCCTATTTGTCACAGTGATTGATTTAGGTCCGTAGTGTTTATATTTGGGTAGACTGCTACTATTTCTTGCTAGTGGTGGGATAGCTGTGTCCTTAGAAGGGTAGGTTACAGAAAAAAAGATGAGGAAGACGCATGTGCTCTTTCCCATTTCCAGGCTGTGTCGATAGGAACATTGGAGGGTAGCTGTGTTCTTACGTTACAGCTATTGGATTGATTTACACACTTTTAAAAACTCTAAAATTAATTTACTCCATGATGGATGTCTTCATAAACATTTATTCAATTCTTTAGCAGTAAAAGATATACAACACTTCTGTTTTGATTCGGGTAGGCTATGGGTTTGCAGTCGTACTGGATAGGGAGAAGAGTCTTTTTGCATAGGCATTTAATCATTCTATGATTTGACAAATTTTATTTACAACCCAGCTTAAGGTAGAAGAATTTATTTATTACGGATAAATTAAATTTTGACTTCTATTTGACACCGTACGTTAAATATATGTACTGTCGCATACTAACCCAAATACAACGAAAATGGGTGTACTGCTATGTTTAGATGTTACGAACCCAGAGAAATTAATTTCGATGAAAATCGACTCTAATAGCACAACGTCGTTATTTTTATTTATATTTATCGGTTCACCATTAAATTGCACGCACCGATAAAATAATTTCGATTGGCTCCAAACTGGAGAATCTAGTAATAATTAACTATACATATTCCAATAAAATTCCTTTCGTCGAAAACGAGGGTCGTCTGAAAAATAACTATATCTAACGCACATGTAATATTGATTCAATATAAATAAATCCCAAAACAATAAAAATAAATTATTATATATTCATAAATAATATACAACTCCAAATGTAAACCAGTATGGACTTATTACTCAATATTTATATTTTGGAGTTAAACGATACTTGAAATCAATTTAAATTCTTATTAAATTTATTAAATAAATGTTATCGTTCATTAACGATTTGCATAGCGACTATTTTAAAATTTGAATTGGACATAACTAACAATCTATAAACAGAAATCCCGATTTTTCTCTTTCATTTGAAAATTATAATTAAACATATTCAAACATTCTCATTTCACGAAATTCCAACTTATATCGGATCTTGTATATTCAGCTGAAGTTCAAAACTAAATATTTCAAACTGCCGCGCCATTACGAGCTCATTTTAAATAAATATAAATTATAACATTTAAACATCGTTTTAAATAACGAATTAAATACTAAAAATCCATAAATATTCCAATTAGAATATTTAAATATAATTAAATATCCAAATCATAATGATCAAAAATCTGGGTCGTTACACATATTTATAAAATTATAGAATTAAAACTATGTAAATATAAAGTACATAAAAGTATAAATATATAAAACTTATAAAACATGAGTTTGAAATCAAAAGTACAGTAAAGAAAATAAAATAGAGAAGATAAATATTAAAAATAGAATTTGAAATCAGAAATTGAAAAACATAATTTGAATTTAAATTTGAATTTGAACCTGGAGATCTATTCAGAGTCTTACATAATCTAGACTCTATTTGTGGCGACCCGAACTTCCCCATGAAGGAAAGCCCGGATTGCTTTGAGAACACGATGAATCAGAACACAAACAGAAGAACATTCCATTGCTTATTACAACAATTCCATCAGAATACAAGAATATACAAAGTATGAATAAATATTACGCATCATAATATATCAAAGATTTAAATACATTACTGCAACGGAAAATAATAAAAAACACAACCAAAGGTAATATACGGATACAGAGCTTCCAGAATATCATTCCAGCTGTAAACCAAGATCATGTGAATAAGGATCCACAAAACCAAAACTACTAGCTGCCCGTGTGGAAAATAGGGGCACCCGGAGTTTAGGTTAAAACAATAAACTCCAGATCAGTCATGCGACTGGTGTGAGAACTAAAACAGTTATTTAAAACTTTACTTTAAAAATAAAGTAAATCAAGGGACCACGCCGTATAACACGGAACGGGTTTCCTCCCAAGAATACTAGTGCATAGAATAAACAACGCAATGCTTTTTGAAAAAATGAAGCTATTATAAGACCCAGATCCCATCACACAATGCAACGCAAGCCGGAGGATAGGGTTTTACCTTATAATAGCCAAATAATGCATGGTATGCTTAAAACAAATCATTTTGATACTATTATAGTGTGAAGTGTATAAAACAACTTCAAACATAAATGTACCAATCATAGGCGGCATGGGTACCATCTATCATGTCGCCAATACTAGGCTCTACAATCAAAATCGAAATGTCACGTATTGGAAATTGGATTTTCGTCATTATTCTAGGCAAGGGATGTACTCCTTTCCGCTTCGAGACACTCTAGCAAATGTCTCGGGACTACACACTCTGGGTAACCCATAGAACCTGCAGTGCCGGTCCTCCCTTACATTTGAGGATTGGCAATTCCTGAACACACGTTTCCCGGTCCATAGGACTTACCGTCGGCTCCGTAGAGACCGATATAACCAAGGCGCCTCGCAATCCAAAAACCACATAGGTAAAAATGATATAAATATCAGGGCTTGTAAAACGCTGACACCACCTATAGCTAGAAAGAAACGTCATGCACCCACTACGTTCTCTTATCCCGTTTTTGACTCATACTGAGGTGTGAGGCTCGCGAATTAACGCTATACACAAAGCTACGTTGTATTAAAGCCGTGCTTTGATCATCAACCACAAGACTCTGCTTTTCAACAAAAGCCTTGATCACTGCATCTCAGCATGCTACACAGGCAATTCGTGCCGTACGACTGATATCTATCGATATATTACCTCTGAGGTCGTATGTCTCAGAGAAGGGCGTTAAGTAAGAGAATAAATTCTCCGCCGCCAAACAGAGATATATTTAATAGAAATCAATCAACACAGAATAAAATCCAATGTCAGACACACAATCCATTTACAAGTTTTTTCTGGGTCTGAACGAAACCGGAGGCACCTTATTCCTCGTTCCACATGTCCAATGCAGAAGAGAGGCCCTCGCATATGCGTCGATCTCCAAGTTCGTTCTTGGGTGTACAACCCAATCAAGACATCAGTAATCATCCAAACGATGTGAAGACCTCCGGTCTTCAACCACCGTCTTCATCGTCAACTTATCGTCAAATTAGTTATTCAGAATGGGTATAAACCCGGCCTTTCTGAATAACTCGCGTATATAACAAACAAGTGCTATAAAAACACAACATATGCCTCATTCCAATTCGGAATATTCTTTTATTCAAATATTCATATACTTTGGGAAAGGTTCCCATTAATTTTATCAAAGATAAATTCTTTAAATTTATTCTTTAATCTTCCTTTGGATGTCAATTCAAACCATGTTACGGTTTTCCAAACTAGTCGGGATTAGCTCACCTTACCGAAGTAATCATTTGTTTAATTTCCTAATCCCAACCTATTCATCCCATGGAGCAAAACTGGTCGTACTCCATATCTAACACCCCAGTGTTATCGATAAATTTAATTACCTTTTTCCCGTTTAAATCTAATTAAAGATTTAACTATCGCTAGGAGCAAAACTGGTGATACTCCACTCTCGATCAGCTCCCCATATTTGATAATTTAAATTATCAATTCACAATTCAATCTAATTAAGGATTCATTAAAACTCCACTTAGTTTTAATCTTCCCAAAAATTAATATTAATGATTATTTAACTTTGGAAAAATAAATATTCCGCATCGACAATCTACACCGTACTATTGATTTCTGCCGATATATAACCTCTGAGCTCATACGTCCCAAAGAAGGGTGTTAAGCAAGAGAATAAATTCTCTGCCACCAAACAGATATATATTTTTCAGAGATCAACCATACAGTTAGGAATACAATGACAGATATGTACTCATGTCTTTAACTGGGTTAAAGAACTAATGTCATTTAAGACATGGTTCACGATAAAAGACATAGTTCACGATAAACCCAAATCACATTCCATTATTTATGGAATCTCCACGGAAAAACAAATCAATATATAATCAATATCAATTTCAGTATCCGACTAATAATATAAATGGAATAACAGCAAAGCCTTTTAAATTCCATATGTATTAACAGTCTTCCCCCACAAAATTTCACTTCGATTATTATCAAATCGAATTCCATTCAATTCCAACTTAATATATTAAATTGGAAAACTTTACTTTGGAAAATTCCCGTTATATCTTAATAAAAAGATTTAAAAATTCCAAATCCATTTTCAATTCCAATTAAATGTTAATTAATTGGTAATTCTTCTTCAAACCTTAATTAAAAGATTTATTCTATTCAAACGGGGTTCAAGAACAGTGTTATTTAAGACACCATTCACGACAAACCCAAATCCCATTTGATATTAAATACAAGGCTCTGAATAGAAAATATATCGGCTTATATTCAATATAAAATTCTGAAATCAACAAATATCATATTGGAATAACGATATATATATATATCTTCCAAATTCCTCCACAATACCGTACAATCACGGAATCCAATATTGAAATATTCCGAAGATAATTTCGATTCAAATCCATTCCAATTCATATATTGGAAATTCTGGTTATTTTTAAAACCATTTCAAATCCAATTTATTTATTTTAAAAATATTGGATTTCTAATTCTAGTTCATAATTAGTTCATTTCGATAAAAATATATATTTATCCTTTCAAATGAGGAATTTTTCATCCTAATTCTTTCCAAATCATTTATTATGATTTTACACAAATTAATGATATTTTAAATAATTTTATCAAGGCCCATACAGTCGATTTCCATAAACAGCAATCGAACTGCACTTATAACGACCTTTTCCAAATTTGATTTGGACATAATTCCAAATCCATCCATTAGATTTCAAATCTCTAATATTCTTTGGAAAGCACTTTTCGATACGAACCCAACGGTTCTGATTAAGGAGAATCCGACGGTCGGATCTCCCGTAATGTCCGTTTGAAGTCAATGGTCGAAATTCACGAACTGTCGCGGCGCGGCGCGTTCCATTCAGGCCATTATATATATATATATAATATATTATATGTATTTCGTCGATTTCTGTTTAAAACGTATTTTATAAATCATTTTAAACTCGTTTTCAAAATGATTTCAACTTCATGTTCAATTTCAAATCAAAATTGAATATTCCATATCATTGATGTATAAATGATAGTATTTTCAAAACATTAGATTTTGAAATCAAATTCCTTTTCGACATTTATTATAAAAATGAATAAAATCGATATAAATATCGTTCACGTCAAAATGGCATCAATCTAATCAACACGGCTATATATATTTAAGTATTTTCGTGTCCATTCCAAATTGGACATCAAAATCATATTTTGATCCATTACTGAATATTATTTTAAAATATTCATTATTTTAAAATATTCGTTATTTTAAAATATTCATTCTTTCTGAATTGGAATCAGACACAGTCAATTACCATATAATGTGATTTATATGGATTTCATACACACATGTACACAACAATAATCAAACACAGTCAACCATCATCCAAAGTGCATTCTACACTGCATAAGCATCAAATATAAATATTCAATGCTTACATAGCTTGTCAACCGATCGATTGACATACAACTAAATATTGGGATTAGTGTATGTCCAATATCATCTCAATACCCGTGTGGGGTTTCAATCAACAAATAATGAATTTTATTTGTGCAGTTGGACGATGTGTAAAATTTATTGTCCCAATCAATATCAGTCAAATGTGTGTACATAAACAAGCCGTCCGATTTGTTTATGAATATTCATTTTATTCATATATACGTTAAAAATTATATTTTAACTATAAAATATTTATTCCATTCCACATCACACAATCAATTTTCACATCACAATCAAACAAACAAACAAGTTGTCCATGGTCTGTGGACGACGGGTGTCGGGTGCTGCTAAGCACCGTCTGCATCCTAGTATATATTTTAACTAGAAAATAAAATTCAAATTGAGAAGTTCTCACTTTTGGGTTCCACTCCGCCGTGCTTTAATGGACGATGGTTTGGATTCTATTCAAAATTCCAACACAATCTTCTTCATGCTGTTCATAGATAAAAATCACATTTTTATCGCTTCATTCCAATAAATAAAAAAAATCATATTTTTATTTCCACTTCATATATTTTTACAACGCTTCTTTCTATATAAAAATTGTATTTTTATATTTCTACTTCTTATATAAAGGTCGAATTTTTATTTCGCTTCATATATAATAAAAATCGAATTTTTATCTTAATGAAATCCATATAATGATCTTATCTTTATCAAAATGAAAACATTATAAAAATTGTATATTTATTTACAAAAATCACATTTTATAATTCTTCCAACAAAATAAAAATTATATTTTTATCGCCTTTTTACATATATAAAAATCGAATCTTTATATTATTACATACGTACGATAAAATTTATATTTTTATATCGTTATTCATATTATAAAAATCATATTTTTATTATCCCTATAATATAAAAATCATATTTTTATTATCCTATAATATAAAAATCATATTTTTATTATCCTATAATATAAAAATCTAAGCTTTCTATTAAAATAAAAATCAAACCTTTTTGTAATATCTATACATATAAACCATACAATGTTATTCAAAATAAAAATCGCATTTTTATTTTCAGATTTCCCGTATAAAACTCGCATTTTTATTTTCAGATTTCCCATATAAAACTCGCATTTTATTTTCAGATTTAAATAAAAATAAAATAAAATGAAGAAAAGCTCACCGGCGTATGGAAGTCGAAGGAGGGTGGCCAGAGGTGGCCAGGGCGGTTGGTGAGCGGCTATTGATCAGCGCAAGGGGTGGTGGGCCAGGGGGAGGGCTGGCGGCGCCTAGGGTTTCTGGATTTTGGGGGGGGGAGCTACGGCTAAATTAGAAGAGGGGATGAGAAGGTGGAGAGATAGAGGTGGGGGCGGTTCCCTCTGGTGGCGGCGCCGGAGGCGCGGCGCCCCTAGGGACCACAGCGACGTCGATCTCCCCCCTGTTCTCTTTTTTTTATTTCAATATACCCGATGTCGGGTTGTGGAAGAAAGGAAAGGGGGTTGACCCCCTTTTCTATATATTATATATTTTTTTATTTAATTATTCCTAAAAAGTAACCATCAAATTCGAACTCTAAATTGAACCCATCAATTGTCATCTATAACTAATTACCCCTATTCCGAACACAATGGGATATGTCCGGTAAGCTGATTCGACTATTTCGATCAGTTTCCTTCAAAATCAAAATATAAATCTATATATCGAATTTGAACGCACATTTCAATTTACCGGGGCCACATACGGACTCTAAAAATTCCCGAAAAATATATTCTAGCTTCATATTGACGATACAGTTCTAGCAAAACTAATTTCGCTAAATTTGGAGACCGTTTGAAAAATGGCCAATTTCTGGTCGATCCAAATTGACTAAAACTGTCAAAACACGTTTTACTTCGCCACGCTCACATATTGATACCAAAAATTATGAATTTTGGAATCTGGCAATAATTTGACATCCCGGATCCAACAAAAGTGGTATCGTCGAAAACGGAGGTCATTTGCAAAATTTCCATTTTTAAGGGCCAAAATTCCATAGCGACTATTCTGAATTTTCAACTGGACATAACTTTTTATTCCCGCTATGAAATTTCAATTTTTCGGATTCGTTGGAAAGATATTCTCAAATAGATTCTAATATTTTTGGTTTCGCTAAAATCCAGTTTGTTTTGAATCCTGTACATTCATTTGAAATCTGAAATCGAATTTCAAACTACCGTGCCATTTTCAATTCCTTTTATAATTAAAAATAAATATTTATATTCTAACATCGATTCAAATAAATATATACGTTCTAATTCTATTCAAAATAAATTTCTCGTCGTTATTATTTAAAATAAATTATTTCAAATATTCAAAATTCATCAAAATTGCCAAAATAAAAATTTTAAATTGGTTCGAATTTTCCGGGTTGTTACGCTATTACTATATTTGTCTTAAACTCTTGAAATATTGAATACTCATGAGTCTTGAATCATCTCTAAATTCCAAATCTCCAATATCTTTAAACTGTACAGGCTTCTGTAATAATTAATGTATATGAATCCATAATATATATATATATATATATATATATTTCTGTACAAAAGTGTTAGTATATATTTTATAATCAATTAATGTTGAAAGAAGGTTGTTTCTATCAAAACTCCATTCTCCAACATTGGGTTCTTAGTGGCTAGGGTTGAGGGTCCACCTGGAGATTGGTTTTAAATGATAGCTACGGTGCACCATAGGTCAACCTATCCTAAGGGGGACGTATTAAGTTATTAGGGGATTATCCAAATAGGGTCAGCTAGATGGTAAAATAAGGGCCTACCATAGGGAGGTCTTAAATGGCATGCTACGTTTACCTATCTGATTGGTCTTAAGTGACTGCTTACTATCTCTCGCCTTATGCGGGGGAATTGTTTATATGTGTGAATGACTGAAGCCTTAAATTAGTAGGACTTATAGCTAGTGTCCTCTAACTTATATTAGTGTGACGCCCCTCCCCGAGACCCACATTAACAAAAAGAATTGCATAGTAATTTCATCTGCTAATGCAGAGAATTGGGCTGGCTAAGGGCAACCCACTATAACCTTGTCTTAACTATCTACTGAACATGTCGATAATTTATGTATATATATATATATATATATCCATCTCAGTGGATCGACGTATTCAATAAATATTTAATACAAAGCTATAGATGGTTATGGATGTATCATAACATAACACTATCACTAAATGAATATCTCATTACAGAACAATAATGAATACGTATGTATACATATACATGTTTACATATACGATGATACATTGTAATATAATACAAATACTACATCAAAGTGGTACGACGACCAATCAATCCCAAAAATGAAAAGTCTAAAGTAAACTTGATAATATGTCTTAAGAAAGTGAACAATCCCTAGGAAAAGGCTCGATCCCAAAGAATGTTTCATGAAACAGCTTCCTCCAAAAGTAAAGCTTACCCCTGAAACAAACTCGGTTTGACCCGAGTGAAAACACATGGGTCATGCTGGCTAAACACATCAGTTAACATAGAACAATTTGATAATAGAAAGTAAGCGGGTAAATATGGTACCCTTTTACTTAAGGATATATACCGTACCATGACATCAAAGAATAGAGTTTTAAAAGTAGGGTTCAGCTAATATCGCTTCCGCCTCATATCATCAATGGTATAAACGAAAATGACTTCAAAGGAATGTACATCAATATAAATATACACCAACAGTACTTAACTTTTATAAATTAATCAAAATGCATATGGAAATGCCATATCTCATCCGCATGTCCTTAAGTACCATTTAAAGAAATACAAATCTCAACATAAGTAAAAGTTCATATTTACCCATACCTTATCTCATTGGCACAAATAATTGAGCATTTCAAATTCATCATTAAAACTCAACGTAAAAGAAGTACCATAATATATGCCTCATTTCATTTGTACAATCATAAAAATATCTCAAATCTATCCTAATAGACCCCGAGATGAGTTCAAAACATTATATTCGAAATCACCTTAAGACATATTATAAATGTGGCCTTTTTCATACTCGAGGACTTATCCAAGCGTCATAAAAGAAATGTGAAATCAAAACATCAAAAGCTTCATAGGAACCTACATGTGCGTACTACTATTATTTGGTTCCCTTCATCATGATGACTTAGGGTCACATAACATCGTGATTGACTATAGTCAAAAACATCGTGATGACACCCAGTCAAAAAACCCGAGTAATAACATCGTGATGATTTGAGTTGAATAATATCATCGTGAACATCGTGATGACTCCAATCGATTAGTCATTCTATAGTACTATTAACATCTTGAATGTGTCTCAACCTCTCGGTTAGAAACCATAAGGCGCCAACGTATGTCCCATTCCATACGTACGCACCTAAGGGTTTATTACTCGTTAATCGGTTAGACACTGGAATACATCATCAAATATACACCGCCTCATCTCATTATCGAGTGTAAATATACCAAATTCATCTCATCTTTCTCTCTTTCCAACGAGTACTAAGTGCCATTTCAATTTGTCTCATCTTATCGAAAAGTAAAAATCCATCATAAACACCAAAACATATTGAATTCATAAACGTCAAAATGTAATCATAAACATCAAAACATCATGAATTCAACATAGAACAACTTGCTTCGTCTCATTGGCAAGTTTACATAGCATCATGGTTGATTAATCATCGAGTGTGCTTCAAATGAGTAGTTCTCGAACCAATGGCCTTCGCCAAAATTTGGCAACATCTCAAAACATCACATCAAAAGGGTTTCGATCGTACAAGTCCAGTATTAAGCGATAAAGCAATACCACGGGTTCCATACCGCAGATTTTTACTAAATCATTTAATTATCATTCCTTTATGCCAAAATTCATAATAATATGCTAAAATATATTTAAATACATTATAGAGAATATGAGATTTTTAAACAAATTTTGAGAACCATTCAAAAAGTTTTTATATAGAAAAATCCATTATTTTAGGGAGAACTTCTTATTTAAAAATACTTTGAAAATATTATTCAATTGATTAAAATTCCTTTAAAAATACATCAAAATGATTATTTCAAGAACCGTGATTTAAATTTAAATTTAGCTAGAATAAAAAAAAACAATTAGAACCATAAAAAATAGTCAATATCTATATTAAATGATATTTAAATTTAAATGGGATTAAAATCAAATTAAAATCTCAGATTTCTTCGAATATGAGTTAGTCCATTGATGAACATCACTGCTACTTAATAACGTCTAGTTACATCAAAAGAATACAATAAAATCATCAAAATTAGCAAAATAACATCAAATATAGAAACTAAACATTTCAAGCCTCTTGTAAATAATTCAGATTTTGACATAACAAACTGCAAAATCTTAAAATACTTATAAAACATAATTTATTCTACTAAAGCCTAAACTTTCCAAGATACAAAAATTATCGAAATTGGACTTAGTATGCAAGAGATATGGTGAAAATTATTCTCAAATTTTTAAAATTACTATCGCAGTCATTTATTTTCAGGACAACGACAAAGAAATAAGGTGTCGACTACCTTAACTTCAAGATTCAAAGAAAGAAAGTTTTAGTTCATAATCTAAGCTTTCTAGAACATCTATGATTGCCGAATTCGGACAAGAAATAAAAAATTATGGCCGATTTCGTTTCAGCTTAGACCACAGAGTAAATGTTAGTTTTGCTCTTGGGATAACAGTAGAAAACTTCAAGTTTGACTTAGCTAATTTAAAATTTATAGAAAACTCAAAACATGAAACTTGTAGCTCATGATTCAAGCTTTTTGGAATTTACAAGATCATCGAATTATGACTAGTAGTCCAAAAGTTATGGCTATTTTACAAAATTTATTAAACTCGGCTTGTAAACTAGGTACTAAATAGGCCAACGACCGACAATCTTGATTTCAATAAAGAAATAATCAAAATTCAGCAAAATGCATAAAGCGAAAGTTGTAGCTTAAATTCTAAGCTTTTCGGAATAACAATAATTAACAAACTCAGATAAAAAACAAGAGAGATATTGCTAAAATAACATCTGATTGAAACTCAGACTATTTTGTTAAAGTCTAAATTTGACTTTTGTCTTCAAATCCATTTTAGGTCATTGAAGTTGCAAAATTTCGAAAAGTGACCTAAACAAAAAATGTTCCTTATTGAATCTAATTTCCAACAATTTTTTTTGGCATAAATCAGATAATGAACCTGGAATTTAAGCCCAAATTCATTTCAGCTTCAACAATGGACAAAAATCAGTTTGTTCTGAGCACAAACTCAAAATCTAATTTTACAGTCCAACTTTCAATTTGACCTCAAATAATAACTAGTAACAGATTACTCTAGCTAACATGAGTGTTGAAACTCACCTTAGATTAGTTCTATGAATTTGCAGCGAAGAATTGAAGGAAAGATGGCTTGTTTTGGTGGAATATGCTTGAAACATGCTTCAAAACCCTACAAATTCAATTGATAGCAACATGCAAGGAAGAAGAAGATTGTTAAAGTAGATTTACAGTAACTAATTCCAGATTAAAGATAGGTCTAGGTGTTAAATAGGTAGGAGATTATCTTAATTTAAATTTTGCAGATTGATCTTAGCTCTAGATTGTAAGGAACGATTTTCTCTTGAATGGAAGCCATTGTTTTTTCTCTTCGTTTCGTTAAGAAAGGTAACGACCCGAATTTTTGGTTGGTTAATTTTAAATATTTAATATGGATTTAATATTTAGTTGATAATATAAATCGATTTTTATATTGAGTTAACGGTTTAATAATCGGAATACAATTTATTTTGAATATATATAATCATCGTAATACGAAAATGAATTTAATTGAATTCGAAATTTAAAAACTGAATTGAAAACAGTTCTGATGATCAATACAAACTTCTGTTTGAATTAGAATAATAATATAAATTTATTATTGAAGAATATATTGTTCTAAATTTAATTTATATTGATTTAAATTAATACCTTCTCCATACGATCAAATAGAGCTTTGAATCCTGTTTCATTGTGTTTAGAATAGTCGTACAACCCTAAAAACGTCAGTTGTTGCGCTCGAATTGAAGTTCGGAACCCTAAATTATATTATTATAAAATTCAATGGATAAGATCGAACTCAAATAGTAGTTAAATCAAAATCAAAATGTATTTAATAACAATGTACTTAACCTACCCTATCTTTGTACCTTTCACAGACAAATTCCTTAATGCCTAAGTTACATCATCTATAAATCGCGCCTTTACCCCCATCTTCCTTTCCATTTCGTTTCTCAAGAAAACCAAACTCTTCAAACAAATTTAAAATGGCGTGAGTTTTTCAAACCAAACTGAAATGGCCACTACCTTTAATGAAATCTATTCATTTAAAAGAAAAAGGAGCTTCCATCATCAAATCATTTCAAAATCCAATTATTTAACAACCGTATATTTTTCCCTTCCTATCCTTAATTCAAAGTCTCAGCAAAATATAGACAGTCGCTTCATTTCTTTTTGTTTGAAATTGGAAATTGAATTTCTGTTCCTCTCTTTCCAATTCATCTCCTTCGATTGAAAATAATAATATAGAAAAGGTAGTCGCGATGTTCGGAAATCGCAATACTGCCAGAAATGCTTATGGCCAGGAAATCGAACGTGGTTATTGGGGAAGCTCACGCATGAAGGAGTCTTGGGGATGATTCGAGGAGGCGCTTGAAGTTTATTCAAAGAGAAAAAGGGCCGATCGAACTCAGTTTTAGAACCGCGAGCTATGACCTTGGTTATTGGAAGGTGCAGGTGTTGGTGGTAGGTAATTTGGAGGGTGCGGACTGTTATTTGGAGGTGCGAATTTCAAATAGAAGTCGATTTAGGGCTTTCCGATTTTGGGATCAAAATGGTGTTGGAGGAACATCATGGTGCTTCTAGGGGTTAGGCTGGTGGATATAAGGTTTCCAATGGGATTCAAAGTAAATTGTTTTCCTTGTAGCAGTGCCAATAGGAAGTTGCAAATGGAGTTGTTCATCGAGTAATGGAAGGGTGTTGAAGTTGCAAGGAGGTACGGTGTGATTTTACTATTTTTGGTGATGATAAAATCTAGGAAATTGTTTGGATATATATTGTAAATGGAACGCAAAGTGTGCAATAGAATTTAGAAGCATGTCTGGATTAAGTCATTCACTATACTTGATTCATTCTTGTTATTGATACATATTTTTTGATGGTGAGGCTAAGTGGATATTTTGCAAATTCAACGGAAGGTTGCATTAAATTCTTAGTATGCAAAGTGGAAGGTCATTTGGGAATTTCAAAAGCATGGTGTTGGTAGGTAGAGAAAGCGAAGAAGTATTAGACAAGAGGATTAAGGTGATTAATTTAAATTAGGTAATAAATTTATAATTTATCGTTATTAAAATTCAAGTTCAATTATGTGATTAATTACATATATTTGATCAGGTAATTAACAAAGGAATAAATATTTTTTACAAGGTTAAATGGATTAAAGCAAGTCGCGTGAGGTTTGGAGCTGCAAAATCTTTACTAAGGAACGAGAATTTGAAACTAATAGCAATTAAAAATTCATTAATTGATCGTTGTTTAGTTGCATTAAAGTATTACTATGGCTATTATTAAATATATATTAGCTATTTGGGATTGGTGTTTGTGGTTATTATATATATATTGGTGATTGGATAGTTCCCGCAGTATCATTAGCGGATGCCCGCAATATCACTAGCAGATGACCCTATACGTCCCATGCTATGATAGTGGATGAGCTTCTATATCGCGATATCCTGCCTCGAAGCAGGATGGGTATTATTTATGTTGGCTAACGTCTGTGGATGCAGGAAAATAGGTTGGAGGGATCCAATTGGATTCCTCAAAATTTATTATTGTTTGTTTTCATATATATATATATTATCATATATATGACGCATTGATTAAAAATTGGGTGGTTTGATTGTTTAAATATCAGTGGACCCAAAATGTTGATTTATAAAAATACCGTGATAAGGATATTTCAAGATTTCAAATGGAAAATTTATTTTTCAAAAATAGAATTTGAATTTCGAATGGGTTATGAAGGTATTAACTAGTTTTGAATAAATAAGACAAGTATTGAATTTATAAAAGTTGTTTATAAATTAAATAATACATGAAATTGAAGTAATGAATTTCTAAACGATGTTTATAAATCGAATAATGCAGGAAATTGAAATTTATAAACGGTGTTTATAAATAAAATGGAATAATTATCATTAGATAATTTGAATATTTAAATTCAAATGTGAATTTAAAAATGGAAATTTGGAATCGTTTGAAAGAAGTAAATGATGAAGTTTATTCTGATGTTTAGATTATAAATCAAACTAAAATAAATCTGCATGGATTTATGGTTTGAATTCGATTAGTTTGAATTTATTTAAATAAATTATGTCTTGAAAAAAATATCAGGATTGTATTAAGTATAAGTTAAATTTAAATATGAAAATAGATTCTATGTTATATATGGATAAGTTAAAATAAATAGAATATTCCAAAATAAGATTTTGGTTTATAATAGATTTTTAAATGGAACTTGTCTTTAATATATAAAACAAGTAAATTTATAAACGATGTTATAATTGTAGCAAATTAATTATTTGATGATAATTTGAAATTCTAAATTCAAGTTTGAATTTAAAAATAGAAAGTTGAAATCATTTTGAAAAGGAACGACGGTTTTCATTCCGGAATTCGAAATATAAAAATGGGTGGAGTTTCGAAATAGAATTTTGAAATGGAAACTTATTTTAATATATAAAACAAGGAATTTAAATTTATAAACGACGTTTATAAATTAAGTGAGATAATTATCATTTGGATAATTTAAATATTTAAATTCAAATGTGAATTTAAAAGTGAATTGGGAAGTGTTTTGAAACAGAACGATTGATTATATTTCGAAATTTGAAACATAAGCTAAATTGAGAGAAATCCAATGGGTTTATAATTGACATTCAATTATATCTAATTTTATAAATAATTTATTTATAAAAGGAATCATAATTAAATATAGAAGATCGAAGTATAAATAAATTTATAACTGAGTTATGAAATAATTGACGATTAGGAATAATCGAAATATTTAGTTAGATTTGGTAAACGAGTTTAATTTACATTTAATATTTAAGAAATGGAGTTGAAATTTATTATAAACGAAGTTTAAATGTTTATATATATAAATATAATTAAAACGTACTCGCTGTAGTGCGGTAGTTCGTAAATTGGCATTTCAAACTTCGATTGTGTATATAGAACTCAATTTAAGACTTTAAGTCAGAAATCTTTGAAACAAGAAACATTAGGACCGATTTGATAGTAATTTTCTAATGGAAGAGAAACATCTAGATTTCATCTTATAGATTTTGAGTTATGTTAAATTCAAATTTTCAGAAAAGCAGCGCCATAACCGTTATAAAAACCATATGGTTTATTAATTAAAACGAAGTATTTTATGTTAATAAAGTATGGATTTTAAAATTAAAAATCCAGATTTGAGTTGTAAAATAAATACGAACTCAAGTTGTGTAAATGGAATGATTTTTGACACAAAAATCATATTTTTAATTATGGAATAGAATTAACTAATTTAAAGAATAATTAGTTAATCGAAATTGGACGTTTGATAAGTGAATGAGGTTTATGAATTTATATTCGGAATCGAATATGAAACTCGAGTGGAAAAGTGGAATTAGATTGAGTTCATAAGTAAATTAAAACATATTTGAACGTGATATGTTCAAATAAAAAGTGGAATGGGCAAAATAGTTAATTAAAGAATAAATTAGTGAATTGAGTTAAAGGTGACCAGATTGAGTTGGAATAAATTGGGAATGGATGTATATGGGGTAGAAAGGTACGGAATGAAGTGTATGAAGGTTAGAATTCGTGTGCCTGACAAAAAGGTACACATTTAATTTCCACATGAGTTTTTATATGCCGAATCGACAAGCCACTTGGCTTTTTGATCTTCTTTTTTAATGGAAAGGGCCTAGAGAGGTGAGTTGAGGTTTGAACTATTGACTGATACAATGGAGGTGCTGGCGAAATTTTCTGGAAACTTAAGGAGTTAGAATATTTTTTAGAAAATTTGATAACTAGAAATCAATATATCAACATGTATTACATTCGTTAAGGAAACGAACTTAAAAATAGAATATTATAAACAAAATGGAAATCTATAGTTGAGTCTGGTAAAAATAAATTAGAATATCGTATATATGTTCTAAACGAAATGAATAATTGGTTTTTATGATATTGATTATTCGAGATAAGCAGTCTTATCCGTTTTGAAGTTAAGAATGTAATTCAGTCAAGTTCTGAGAGGTAGTTATTCCCTAACTTGATTGATTTCATTTTAAACCGATACATAACAAGATTCAGTATCGAAGAAAAATGTTTGAATAAGATTTAGTAGAATGCAGTGTTTTGGGTTTTTGTAACGATGTTTTACACAACATTCGTTTTCACCCAAGAAAGTGGAATTTTGGAAATATAATAATAAATATTTACTAAGTATGGAAACAAAAAAGTCGGGAAAAGAGATAAGTAATTGGAATGTTTTCTAGTTATAAATATAATATATTTTCTATGTATAGAAAATAAAAGGAGTTGATATATGGAAATGTTTCCCAAATAGTGTAAGAGGCCAAAATGATTGCCAAAAATATCGTGTTAACGAATATTGATAAGAAAAATGGAGAGGTGGTTTAATTAATAAAATATTAACTAAGGGGCCCAGTGATTGTTTGATGCTTTGAATGGATGTTTGTTTTTCTTCGATAGTTAAATTACCGACTATCAAAGTATTTGCCAATATTGTTGTCAATATGGAGAAACCGATTGGATTATTATCCGAGAACCACTGTGTACTGGCAGCAGCGTTGCAAATCAGATTATACGAAGATAATCAAAGACGAAGTAAAGTGCAAGGTCTTTTTCTGTAAACCTAGGTAGAAATTGCCTAAGATGGATTAATGGAAATTGTGCCTTCGGTTTCGTTCAGCCCCAGAACGAAGTGTATGGACAAATGTCTGACAGAATATTTCCAATTATCACATATGTTGGTTTTTATAAATATATATATATATATATATATATATATATATATATATATATATTGGCGGAGAATTTATTCTCTTAGCATGATATCCAGAATATATTTGTTTAATCAATTAGTGATTAACGGATATGACAATATGGCATTCAAAGTGATTGTGCTATCAATGAAATGTAAGTAATCGTAGCCTCAGGCCTCAACAACCGGGAAATGACAAAAATCGGGCAGGCAACATGACTAAGTGGGTGGCACCCAATTAGGGTGTATTATCACCTGTCTAGAGAAATTCGTTTCATTATTTATTCTATTTGATGTAGTCCCATTCGGAAAAACGGTTGCTAATCCCAACCGTTGGTGATATACATTCGATACACTCAAGTGAAAAGAGTTGTCGGTCATGTGTGGCCGGGTTACAAGATGTTCTTGTTGAACCCAGTGTATTCTCCTCTAGAGATACACTATCGGAAGGTGATTCCATACCTTGTCATAGTTGGAAATTCATCACCCAATAAATGCCTGCAGTTTTGATTGTATATTATGTATGTGGAGCGTGAGATGAAAGTGTTCCACTAGATTTCTATTTATTTGATTTATACACTATTATAATATCAAAATAGTTTTGATATAAAGATTTTCATTTCTTTCAAAAGTATTTCGAAAGTTAAATCAAGTTTTTTGGATTCTCATAAGTGAAAAAACCATTTCGTGTTATACGATGTGGTCTTATGAGATATCATTTATTTTCTTAAACTGTTTTAAATTGTTTACTCATACCAGTCCCATGACTGACCCAGAGTTTATTTTGTTTTGTTTTACCTAAACTCTTGGGTGCCCAAATTTGTATGGGCAGTCAAGTAGTTCAGGATTTTACAGATCTATCTAAAAGGAGCTTGGAGCATGTGGCTTCAGTGTTAGATATATAGTATTTTTATTTCCATTGTGTTGTAAGTGTTGTACTCTGATAATTGTATGTTATGCAACTAATTTTGTATTTCAAAAGTTATGATATATTATATTTTATTCCACTACAATGTGAGATTCTGTGTTGTTATTTCTATTCTTCTACCTTTTTCTTCTAAAAAATGATTCGTATTTCTATGATATTTGCGTTGGACGTGTGATGTCTGTAGCTAATTCAGATAGTACGGATATGTGGGCATCACAGTTGGTATCAGAGCTTAGGTTGAGCGAATACCTAGGCTTTGGTGGGGTTGTGCTCATTAGAGATAGGGTCAGTAGTACCCTAGAATGATTTGAGTGTATATATATACGAGAGTGTGTATTTGTTAGTTGATATAAAATTTGTGTCATACTATGTTGGCTTGTCTGTTTATTGGGTTAGGAATTCTATTTGAATCATGGGACGCCACGAAGTCGATAGGAATTTCTAAACACTTGATGAAACACTCCACCTCCGTTAAGGTCACTCACAAAGGGAATGCCTTAACTTCGATGAAGCGCTTTAGGTAAAAGATGCAGATAAATTGCCATGAAGATGCTAGATGTACCCTTACTACCCTATCGATCGGCTTCCCCCTTGTATTAAAGTTCCATGTGTATGTGTCAATCGGCCCTCTCTTGCGTGTAGATACCCTGTGTTGGTTCCACCATAAGGTGTATCGATCCTTATGATAGCGACCCGACACGATTCAAGATGCACAGTGTATAACTACTGGTACCCAGTGCCTGCTTTTTCCCACTCCGGAGTACGTGCACGCCCGTAAACCGTCGGATCCTACACTGATGTACCCCCTGCCACTGTTTTGACCGCTTATAATCAGCCCAGTAATCGTGCCCCACTCTGCCTAGTTTTAGGGTACCATGATACATCTATGTGGATTACTACTGAAATGGGTCCCCGTTACTAGGGTTTCCTACTGGTTAAGTTTTGCGGGCCTATATTTACTAATATTACCCACCAACCCGATATGTACTTAACCCTCCAACTAATTCAAGCGTGTTTACTTAACAGTTAAGTTTGTGGGCCTATATGTACTGATATTACCCACCTACACGAGACGTACTTAACCCTCCCATCGATTCAAGCATGTTCATTTAACGGTTAAGTTTGTGGGCCTATATGTATTGATATTACCCACCTATACGAGATGTACTTAACCCTCCCACTGATTCAAGCATGTTTATTTAATGGTTAAGTTTTGTGGGCCTATATGTACTGATATTACCCACCAACCCGATATGTAATCAACCCTTCCACTAATTCAAGCATGTTTATTTAATGGTTAAGTTTTGTGGGCCAATATTTACTAATATTACCCACCAACCGATATGTACTTAACATTCCTGCACATTACGTCATATTGGTTAAGTGTTGTTCGTTCATGTTAACTTAACCTACTCATTCATCATGTCATGTTGGTTAAGCGTTTTTTATTAACTTTACCCTCCTTACTTATCATGTTGGATCGGTTAAGTATTTCCTATTAACTTAATCCAGTTCGTTCATCATGTTATATTGGCCAAGTGTTTCTTGTTAACTTTACCCCACGTATTCATCTTGTTGTATTGGTTAAGTGTCATCAATCAATTCAAGTTAACTTAACCCACCTACGTGTCGTGTTACTTTGGTTAAGTGTTGCCTTCTTGTGTTAACTTAACCCTACCACAAATCAAGTTATATTGGTTAAGTGTTGCCCTCTTGGTTTAACTTAACCTTACCACAAATCAAGTTATATTGGTAAAGTGTTGCCCTCTTGTTTTAACTTAACCTTACCACAAATCAATTTATATTGGTTAAGTGTTTCTAAATTTACTTAACCTCATCCACTTGTCTAATTAACATGTTATAACGGTTAAGTGTTTTAAATTTACTTAACCTCACCCACTTGTCTAATTAACATGTTATAACGGTTAAGTGTTCTAAATTTACTTAACCTCACCCACTTGTCTAATTAACATGGTGTATTTGTTAAGTGTTACCTTAATTAACTTAACCCTACCATTCCTATCTTAGCTTTAATTCTTTTATTAAAGCACCAACCACTCACATTAGGCAGGTATTGTTACGGTCACTGGATGTGCCGGTCGGTTCCGGACAGTTTTATACCGTAACTCAGTCTAACCTCGAGTTCTTTTGGGCTCAATACGCTAATCTCTCACATTAGATCTATATTGTTACGGCTGCTGGATTTGCTGGGAAGTTCCGGGCAGTCTTATATCGTAACTCAATCTAACCTCGGGTTAGGCATATTCGTCTTTTACTAAATTTACATATTTATCCTTTTATGTAAATTATCAACAATTTATTGTCATGGCCCACTTTCCCTCTAAATCAAGCTCATAATTTTAGTTATAAAAATTTATACCACTTTTATGCCATAAACCATTTACATGTTTATAAGCTAAATATGCCAATTATATGTAATTTCATATTTTTCCCCAAAGTTACCCCCGTTAAACGTTCGCACAAATCACATAAAATGTTAGGCTCGATACATAGCCTAATCTTATACACAAAAGGGGAAAAAGAGGAACATGTAATAATTCCAACATCATAAAAATATGGATCTAACTACACATGTATCATATGAATTTGGCATAGAACAATATACATTTAATTATGAACTTGTAAATTTAGATCTATTCAGCATGAATCAAGAAATAGGGACTTCACATAAAACTACATAAACTTAAAATTAGACATGTAGTTGTGAACTTGCAAATCAGTTGGATCAAATCTAACATGAACCTAATCATATTAACATGTAGTTTTGGATCATATATGGGAACATGGTTGAACATAGCAAAATCCCCAAATTGTCATACAACATATAAGTGTCATTACCAAATCATACAACTTGAAATGTCATCACCAAATTATACAATATGGTATGTCATCGCCAAATTGCACAATATGATATTCCATCGCCAAATTATAATATGTCATCGCCAATTTGTGTCATCGCCAAAATACACAACATAATACGTCATTGCCAAATTACGCCACATATGTATTCATTGCCAAGCGTTTAATATTTATCATCAAATTACATACAACATGATCACCACTTAGCATGATAAGAATCATAGTCTCAATCAATTCAGTTTTAACAAAAAAATAGGCATAGATTTACATTAGGCGATGTTCTACATTCATTTATTTAGTCATGATTCTAATATCATTTAAGTATAAATGATAACTAGACTTACAAAAAGGAGACTAGTCTTGTGTTCAGCGATCTGTATTCTGAATTTGGATAGCTCTCCTTTGTTGTAGACGTTGAGTTCTCTTAGTTGAATTAGATTTGATTTAATTTGATTCTTTCTTCTATCTTGCTTTCTAGTTGAATGGAAATGGCGGCTACTCTAGGTTGAGTGTTGGCAGCATGACGGTCTTAGGAATATTTTTGTGTGGCTTACGGTTTTAGATTTAGGTTGCTTATATAGAATTTTAATTAAATAAGAGCCGTCAGATCAACCTAGAAGCAATCAAGACCATCCAGCTAAAGCAATGTGTCTCTCAGCCAATCATAGCATGACACATAAGCCCTAACACCTCAGAATTTATCGCAAAGCCAATCAGAGAAGGCCACGTAAAAAGACAATCCTTGACCAACAAAAAATGTGCCACGTGCACCACATGATGCGTACACGTCATATATATATATGTATATATATATATATGTTCTCTCTCTCTCTTTTTATATATATATATATATATATATTTATCTATCTTCCCAATTAACAATTTTCACACTAAACCACTTTTTGAACTGCGTTCACACTAAGCCACTTTTTAGTCATTCCCCTAAAACAAAAATATGGCGTTGGCGGGGATCGAATTCTGTACCTCTTGTATGCAAGTCACATGTTCTAACCAAATGAGCTACTAAGTCTTTTGCTTACAAACCTTAGAACAAATTAAAGATATCTTCTTCATACGGAGTCCGATTTACGCAAACTCGGACTCTATCCCAAGCAGAATTCCGAGATGAACGCAATGGCGCAACCTGTTTCACCTATTTCTTCTTTTTCAAATTAATTATTCTTTAATTTGTTATTTTAATATTCTCAGAAAATACGGGGTGTTACATTCTCCCCTCCTTAAAGGATTTCGTCCCCGTAATCTTCAAGTTAAGAAGAATGTATATCCTACCATCCAATCATCCATCTACTCAACCATCAAACACAGGCATTCATTGTCCTAAAAAGATTTCTAATGCCTTCATGATCATATGCATAGTGTGTGTACATGTCCTTATCTAATGCTAAATCAGGCGTTCTAACGATTCAGTTGACCTCCTCAATGCGAATTATGTCGGTGCCATGAGTCCATCATGTATGCAATTATTCCTAATCGTACTTTATAACTTCTACATAAGTGCACAATCATTCATACAAATGCAATATCCATATGATAACACATCAAGTTTCAGTTCATATGTATAAAAATTCACTCATGCATATGCAATATGAAAGAGACTGAGCTGATCTAGTGCCTAATATGTGTATATGCATCCACGACTAGCAACCACTTGCAACCACCAATCATAACATGTTTCAAACACATGTTTACATCCATTGGCTTCTACCTAAGGATTGAAGATATGACCTAGAGGATATTCCTAAAAAGGTAGAAACAAACATGCATAGAATTCCTAGAAAAAGAGATCAAGGATATACCCTCAAGAAAAAGGGTATGATGCGCGTGTCTTATCTTCATTCTCCTATGTTGCGTCTTCTTGAGCTTCACTCCACTGTCCCTAACTAATTTAACTTCACAGTTGCGAAGCTTCTTGACCTCCATTTCTAAAACTCACTAGTAAAGATAGGACCTCGATCACTTACTATGCTATACGGTATCCAATGTAGTCGAACTATCTTTCCAAGATAAACAGGTGTGAGCCAAGATACCAAGTGTATATACTAAGATGATTGGAGGTCTCTCCTCTACTTAGTTTATCCATAATGTCACAAATCTGAGGGTTTAAAGCTAAAGGTTGCTATGTACTTTTTACCTCTCTTAAGGTCAGTCTGACTTTAGGGCGCCTGCCACAACCATTTATTTCTCACGTAAACCATCTTAGTCGAACTCGACATCCCTCAAGTACAAGCCCCAAAGGCCTAAACCAATATCAGACAAGCACCCAAGGAATACCTCCTCCGAATTTGGACGATTTACGTGAGATGATACTAGCAAAACGACAAAACAATTGAGCACTTAACCGAATTTGGCTATCCTCGCCAATCTTACTCCAAAACTATCATTGATCGCATAACTGGCTTTGTATTGTCAACTTGATATATGCGGAAGTCTATCTCGAGTTTTTAGGGGGAAAACTCCTAAACTTAATCAAAAAACATATGTGTACTCATGGACTACTCTAACGGATCGAAAATCGTCGATAAATACACAAAGTGATTCTTGGTAGCTAAGACAAACTGATCCCTTAGGATCGCACGAAATTTCGAGGGTATTCCCGCGGCAAGTCGAAATTCTAACTACCCTCCTTTCACAATTACTAGCTAACTAATCCATGCCTAGAATCAACCCATAGCCCATGAAACCAAAAACATAAGTATCTCAAATCCTTACAAACCAAAGATAGATGAGTCGAACCACAAATTGGACTTGAGACAATAATGGGATCCTCTACTATACAAGCTCTAGGGTGCAGAGACTCAACTGTGGAAGCAAATATAAATGAATGCGAAGCGCAAAAATCAAAAATAGTACTAGCAGGATGATCAAGAAGAAAAACTAAACTTTTCAACAGAAACCTTACTACCTCTCTCTCAGGTACGCTGGCAGTGAGAGCATGGATTTGCCCTCCTGAAAATCCTGTTATTTGTTCTTTCCCTTGCCCTTAATTATACGACCAGTTATACCATAATAAAGATACATCCTCTTGTTTTTAGGTTTTACTATTCTTTCCTCCCCTCCTTTGTGAACCAAGTCTATATCCATGAGTTCTTCATCCTTCAGTTGTGCTCCTTAACCAAACTCCTTTATTCTCATCTTTGCCATCCTTGTGTAACTTGTTGACAGGTCTCTTGAAAGCTGCCTCTATCGCACGGAAAATCCTACAAAACTCGAAAGAAAATTAGCCGTTGGTGAAGCTACTGCGGCTATAGATGGAAGTTGGGCGCTTATTTTCCCTTTGACAAGTGTCGCAGTCTCATCAATCCTACGGAAACATGCCGCGATGAGGTTACCTCCCAGAAAGCCAGGAGCCCCAGAGACTTAGGAAAGAAGGAAACAAGGATTCAAATAGAGGATCAAAAAGATAGTGCATATGGCTTTGGGGAATATGCCTTTAAAAACAAAACTTTTCTTTAGAAAATGCTTCTTTTAAAACCGTTGTGAAAATAATTTTTCAAATCTTTTATCTGATCCGGTAACCTTCAGCTCTAATACCAAGTGAAACACACCACCTCCGTTAAGGTCACTCACAAAGGGAATGCCTTAACTTTGGTGAAGCACTTTTGGTAAAAGATGTAGATAAATTACAAGACAGACAAATAAAATAGCGGAAAATAAAGTCATTTTATTAACAATGTGATTCAGTCAAGCTTTTACAACAATTTTCTCAAATCATACATAAAAGTAATACATAGAACTTCTGTCTTGATTTAATAACTTCCAGGTGTAAAAGAAGCACAAAAATACTAATGATATTCCCCAATAAAGCATGAGCCAGCCATAGCAGTGGAAGAGAGAGTCCAAAGAAAAACATCGACCCCCTTCGAGCTTGAAAAGAAAACTGAGCTAAGTGGTAACATTTCCTCCTTGAGAACCTGAGGGGGAAACAGAAGAAAAGAGGCGAAACAAAACTAGGTTAAACATGAATCTGGTAAGTCCAGTGATTATTTAGCATATAAACTGGTAAGAGAACCATGACATGAATAAACTGGATGCAGGACAACAACAAAGAAATAAGGTAACATAGGATAAGCATAAGGTATGATAAGGCAAGATAAACTGAATGCGCTCCTACTCTTTCTTTGCTTCGCTACTACCTAGTTAATCCGATTTTTATATCTATCTCTACACCACCTAACTAGTGTCCCAACTAGTAATCTGTATAAAATGATAATATTACAACGAGATCCCAATCCCTACAATTGAGGTAGCCTTCAGGTGTACATCTTGTATGAGGATCTTACCTCAATCAGCCTAATTGACATGACGATGTTAGATGTACCTTTACTACCCTATTGATCGGCTCCCTACTTGTATTAAAGTTCCATGTGTCTGTGTCAATCGGTCCTCTCTTGCATGTAGATACCCAGTGCTGGTCCACCATAAGGTGTATCAATCCTTATGATAGCGACCTGACACGATTCAAGATGCATAGTGTATAACTACTGGTACCCAGTGCCTACTTTTTCCCACTTCGGAGTACGTGCACGCCCGTAAACCATCGGAACCTACACTGACATACCCCCTGCCGCTGTTTTGACCACTTATAATCAGCCCAGTAATCGTGCCCCACCCTTCCTAGTTCCAGGGTACCATGATACATCTATGTAGGTTACTACTGAAATGGGTCCCAGTTACTAGGGTTTCCAACCGGTTAAGTTTTGCGGGCTTATATTTACTAATATTACCCACCAACCCGATATGTACTTAACCCTCCCACTGATTCAAGTGTGTTTGCTTAACGGTTAAGTTTGTGGGCCTATATGTACTGATATTACCCACCTACATGAGATGTAATTAACCCTCCCATCGGTTCAAGCATGTTCATTTAACGGTTAAGTTTGTGGGCCTATATGTACTGATATTACCCACCTATACGAGATGTACTTAACCCTCCCCCTGATTCAAGCATGTTTATTTAATGGTTAAGTTTTATAGGCCTATATGTACTGATATTACCCACCAACCCGATATGTACTTAACCCTTCCACTGATTCAAGCATGTTTATTTAATGGTTAAGTTTTGTGGGCCTATATTTACTAATATTACCCACCAACCCGATATGTACTTAACCCTCCTGCACATTACGTCATATTGGTTAAGTGTTGTCCGTTCATGTTAACTTAACCCACTCATTCATCATGTCATGTTGGTTAAGCGTTTCTTATTAACTTGACCCTCCTTACTTATCATGTTGGATCGGTTAAGTGTTTCCTATTAACTTAACCCCGTTCGTTCATCAAGTTATATTGGTCAAGTGTTTCTTGTTAACTTAACCCCACGTATTCATCTTGTTGTATTGGTTAAGTGTCATCAATCAATTCAAGTTAACTTAACCGGCCTACATGTCATGTTACTTTGGTTAAGTGTTGCCTTCTTGTGTTAACTTAACCCTACCACAAATCAAGTTATATTGGTTAAGTGTTGCCCTCTTGTTTTAACTTAACCTTACCACAAATCAATTTATATTGGTTAAGTGTTGCCTTCTTGTTTTAACTTAAACTTACCACAAATCAAGTTATATTGGTTAAGTGTTTCTAAATTTACTTAACCTCACCCACTTGTCTAATTAACATGTTATAACTGTTAAGTGTTCTAAATTTACTTAACCTCACCCACTTGTTTAATTAACATGTTATAACGGTTAAGTGTTCTAAATTTACTTAACCTCACCCACTTGTCTAGTTAACATGGTGTATTGGTTAAGTGTTACCTTAATTAACTTTACCCTACCATTCCTGTCTTAGCTTTAATTCTTTTATTAAAGCACCAACCACTCACATTAGACAGGTATTGTTTACGGTCACTAGATGTGCCGGCCGGTTCCGGACAGTTTTATACCGTAACTCAGTCTAACCTCGAGTTCTTTTGGGCTCAATGCGTTAATCTCTCACATTATATCTATATTGTTACAGTTGCTGGATTTGCCGGGAAGTTCCGGGCAGTCTTATATCGTAACTCAATCTAACCTCGGGTTAGGCATATTCGTCTTTTACTAAATTTACATATTTATCCTTTTATGTAAATTATCAACAATTTATTGTCATGGCCCACTTTCCCTCTAAATCAAGCTCATAATTTTAGTTATAAAAATTTATACCAATTTTATGCCATAAACCATTTACATGTTTATAAGCTAAATATGCCAATTATATGTAATTTCATGTTTTTCCCCAAAGTTACCCCCATTAAACGTTCGCACAAACCACATAAAATGTTAGGCTCGATACATAGCCTAATCATATACACAAAAGGGGAAAAAGAGGAACATGTAATAATTCCAACATCATTAAAATATGGATCTAACTACACATGTATCATAAGAATTTGGCATAGAACAATATACATTTAATTATGAACTTGTAAATTTAGATCTATTCAGAATGAATCATGAAATAGGGATTTTACATAAAACTACATAAACTTAAAATTAGACACGTAGTTGTGAACTTGAAAATCAGTTGGATCAAATCTAACATGAACCTAATCATATTAACATGTAGTTTTGGATCATATATGTGAACATGGTTAAACATAGCAAAATCCCCAAATTGTCACACAACATATAAGTGTCATTACCAAATCATACAACTTGAAATGTCATCACCAAATTATACAATATGGTATGTCAGTGCCAAATTGCACAATATGATATTCCATCGCCAAATTATAATATGTCATCGCCAAAATACACAACATAATATATCATTGCCAAATTACGCCACATATGGATTCATTGCCAAGCGTTTAATATTTTCATCAAATTACATACAACATGATCACCACTTAACATGATAAGAATCATAGTCTCTATCAATTCAGTTTTAACAAAAAGGATAGGCATAGATTTACATTAGGCGGTGTTCTACATCCATTTATTTAGTCACGATTCTAATATCATTTAAATCTAAATGATAACTAGACTTACAAAAAGGAGACTAGTCTTGTGTTTAGGGATATGTATTCTGAATTTGGATAGCTCTCCTTTGTTGTAGACGTTGAGTTCTCTTAGTTGAATTAGATTTGATTTAATTTGATTCTTGCTTTTATCTTGCTTTCTAGTTGAATGGAAATGGCGGCTACTCTAGGTTGAGTGTTGACAGCATGACGGTCTTAGGAATATTTTTGTGTGGCTTACGGTTTTAGATTTAGGTTGCTTATATAGAATTTTAATTAAATAAGAGCCGTCAGATCAACCTAGAAGCAATCAAGACCATCCAATTAGAGAAGGCCACGTAAAAAGACAATCCTTAACCAACAAAAAATGCGCCACATGCACCACAAGATGCGTACACGTTTTATATATATATGTATGTATGTATATATTATATACATATATATATATTATTTATCTATCTTCCCAATTAACAATTTTCACACTAAACCACATTTTGAACTGCGTTCACACTAAGCCACTTTTTAGCCATTCCCCTAAAACAAAAATATGGGGCTGGCGGGGATCGAACTCTATACCTCTTATATGCAAGTCACATGTTCTAACCAAATGAGCTACTAAGTCTTTTGCTTACAAACCTTAAAGCAATTTAAAGATATCTTCTTCATACGAAGTCCAATTTACGCAAACTCGGACTCTATCTCAAGCAGAATTCCGAGATGAACGCAATGGCGCAACCCGTTTCACCTATTTCTTCTTTTCCTAATTAATTATTCTTTAGTTTGCTATTTTAATATTCTCATAAAATACGAGGTGTTACACTTGAACAGAGAAATTCGACACAATATTGTTTTAAATTGGGTAAATGAAATAATTTTACCCAAAATTCTATTTTGTTATAAAATGATAATTTTATGAAATTATTATAATATATCGATGTATTGATTGATATTATTATAATCAAATGAGATTACAGAAATAAACAGTTATATATAACCAAATAAAATTTGTATATAAATGAAATATACAAATAAGATGAATTGAAATTGGATTCATACCAGAAGTTGGAAAATATTTTTTCGAAGTACATTAAAATAATATAGCTTTGCTTTGGAAGGATTTTTGATTAAAATCATTTTGAATGGATTTTGAAATTAATAAAGCACCGAACTCACTTCAGTAGCTGGAAAATAATTCTAATGATGACTGCAGCATCATCAGTGTTCATTTTCGAGTCTCTAAGTGATGGATTGCTACCTTAGAAAAGTTTTTGATAGATATTTGTTTGAAAGAAAACAAATTGGTTTGAAAAATTCAAATGTTTAGATTTGAGATGGTTATAAATATATGTATATATTTATGTGATTTCAGAAGGATTTGTAATGAAAACCTAGGGATTTGAATTCTGGAATTTAAAATTTGACTAAAGCAAGTTCAATGGATTTAAGTGAATACATTGACTAGAAGCAATTTGAATAGATTAATGGAATACAGATTGGATGTAAATGTATTTATTGTAGATCATTTAATTAAATGAACGAAAACTAAAAGTTTTAGTGGAATTAAATTTGTTGAAATTTGAAGAGGAATTTCAACATAAGTATGTTTTTGAAAAGTTAATGGGTTCGTACCATTTTTCATACCTTGGTAATTTCGGGGACGAAATTCTTTTAAGAGGGGAAGAAGGTAACGACACAGATTTTTGGTTGGTAAATTTTAAATATTTAATATGGATTTAAATATTGAGTTGATAATATAAATCGATTTTTATATTGAGTTATCGATTTAATAATCGGAATACAATTTATTTCAAATATATATAATCATCATAATACGAAAATGAATTTAATTGAATTCAAAATTTAAAAACTGAATTGAAAACAGTTCAGATGATCAATACAAACTTCTATTTGAATTAGAATAATAATATAAATTTATTATCGAAGAATATATTGTTTTGAATTTAATTTATAACGATTTAAATTAATATCTTCTCCATACGATCAAATGGAGCTTCGAACCCTGTTTCAGTGTGTTTCGAATAGTAGTACAACCCTAGAAACGTCGGTTGTTGCACTTGAATTGGAGGTCGAAATCCTGAATTGTATTATTATAAAATTCAATGGATAAGGTCGAACTCAAATCATAGTTAAATCAAAATCAAATCGTATTTAATAACAATGTACTTAACCTACCCTACCTTTGTACCTTTCACAAAAAAAATCCTTAATGCCTAAGTTACATCATCTATAAATCGCGCCTTTACCTCCTTCTTCCTTTCCATTTTGTTTCTCAGGAAAACCAAACTCTTAAAACAAAATTAAAATGGCGTGAGTTTTTCAAACCAAACTGAATGGTCACTACCTTCAATGAAATCTATTCGTTTAAAAGAAAAAGGAGCTTCCATCCTAAAATCATTTCAAAATCCAATTATTTAACAACCGTGTATTTTTCCCTTCCTATCCTCAATTCAAAGTCTCAGCAAAATAAAGACAGTTGCTTCATTTCTTTATGTAATTGGCATATATTGGTTAGTAACCATGTAATTAACTTGAGACATAAATTGGTATAGTTTATATACATGGAAATTATGGACAAAATTTGGAGGATAATTATGAGCATAGCTTGAATTGGAAATTATGGACAATTTGAAATAGGGATATTAAATCAAATTGGGGTTGAATAATAAAATGAGATAATGAACATGCCTAACCCAAGGTTAGATTGAGTTGCGGTGTAAGACTGCCCGGAACCACCCGGCACATCTAGCAACCGCAACAACAGGTCTAATGTGAGAGGTTAGTGCATCAAACCCAAAACCCGAGGTTAGAATGAGTTTGCGGTAGAAGTCTTCCCGGAACCACCCGACACATCCAGCAACCGCAAACAACAGTTCTTATGTGAGAGATTGGTGCATTAATGAATCAATTAATGCCAATGAATAGACATGCTAAGAATGGTAAGGTTAAGTAACATGAATAGGCGACACATAACCAATACAACATGTTAATTAAACAAATGGGTGGGGTTAGGTTAAATTGAGAACACTTAACCGTTATAACATGTTGATTAGGAAACCCTAGTAATGGGGACCCATTTCAGCAGTAACCCACATATATGTATCATGGTACCCTGAACTAGGCAAGGTGGGACACGATTATTGGGCTAGTTATAAGCGGTTAAAATAGCGGCGGGTGGTGCGTCGGTGTAGGTTCCAATGGAGTACGTGTGTGTACGTGCTCCGAACAGGAAAAATCAGGCACTGGGCATCAGTAGTTATACACTGTGCATCTTAAATTGTGTCGGATTGCCATTATAGGGATTGATACACCCCATGGTGGGACCAGCACAGGTATCTACAAACAAGCGGGGTCGAATGACACAAGTAATAAATACACACGAGTTAGGGAGCCGATCGAATGGGGAGGGTAGTGGGTACAACTATTGGGGATAGGGGCAGGCGGCACTTATGATAGCAACTAGGGGTACACGAAACTACCATTACTATTATTATCATTATGATTAGTAAGAGGGATCAACTTTCAGAGTAAATAGGGTTGGTGCAGTGTAGTAATTATCCTATAGTGATTAGAAGCACAATCAACGTTTACCTTATCCATCTTGCTTACCTTGTCATATATGCTTATACTGCAGTCGTTTCTTACTTTCCAGTTTATGTTCTTATCCTGTTACTTTAATAATAATACTGTTAAAGTTACTGGACTCGCTAGACTTTATGTCTGACCTCGTTTGTTTCGCCCCTTATCTTTCCGTTCCCCCTCCCCAGGTTCTCAGTATGGGCCTAGTGGAGCTTGATTTGGAATCTTTTTCTCTCTCTTTTGGAAGTGCTTGGATTGCTGAAAGTAAAAGTTCAACTTATCTCTTTTTATGGCTATTTATGTTAGGGTTATGCTTTTGTTTTTACGTACTCAAAAAATAATTTGTCAAGATGGATATTAAGTGTACTTGGTTTTATTGCTGGTTTTTGTGTTGTAACAAAACTATTTTTCCGCTGCAACAAAGTTGTTTTAAAATTTTAAAAGTACCAATATATGTATCTGTCTTGTCATATTTTGTTCTATACACTTATAATACTCCATGAAAGTTAATGCATTCCCTTTGTGAGTGACATTAAAGGACGTGGGGTGTTACACGTGGTATCAGAGCTTAAGGTTGTTGGATCTAGATTAACCCTAGAGGGGGGTGAATAGGGTTTATCACGTTTTCCCCCCAATTTAAAAATCTGATAGAATATTAAAATAATAAACATATCACAGAATGCAGCTAAAATAAAAGTGCAGAAAATAAATCACACACAGATGTACCCAACTTCGGCAAAACCCTGCCTACTGCTGCATTCCTAAGGTTTCTACTAGGTAAGAGAACAGATCCCGCATATAAGACCATGTACACTCACGAACCCCTTGCTCCTATTCTAATCCTACGCTCAAAACCCTAGACTGGTCTATATCCACTAGACCAGATTTTCCCTAGATTTACAGACTCTAGTAAACTATCAGCTAAAACCTTAACTGGATTTCCTAGTATTTTACAGACACTAGAAACTGACACGTTTTACAAATGAATTACAAAATAATAAAAAAATTGAACAAATAAGAAAACCCTTGTCCCCTTTGAAATAGAAAAATAGGCTTAGCCTAAGCCAAGTATGTCGGCCCATTTTTTATTATCCATTTGAAAGCCATGCTCCAAAATAATGTCAGTCGTTCCTAAAACCTAGGGTTTCCTGAAATCCCCAAATTGAATCGATTGCTAGAAGAATTCTCGTATGGATTTAGTCTCGAGTTGCTTGCTTCTTCGATTGGATGTTATCTGATTTGAGGAATTTGTGGAGATCGAAACACACGTAAAGGATAGTGAGTTCTCTTGTATTTTCTCTTCTGATTTCTTTTGAATTTTTTTGTGGTTTCAATCTCGATGTTTGTCAGTGATGAAATGGTGATAAAAATAGGATTTCAAATCCTTAACTTGCGCTCTGATTTCAATTAAAATGGCTTGCCTGATTTGTGTTTTCCCTTTTGAATTCTCGGCTTTAAAAGCTACCTGATTTTGAATGGTTTCCTCTTTTGCTTGCATAATTGTTTCTGGATTGAATTCTGATAGAATTTCCTTGCCAAGAAAAAGCTGTTGCATTTTTGTGCCTCGATTGGATTGATGAAATATTGCCCAAACCATGAACTTGATTTCCTCGGCAATGATTGAACAATGTAATTCTGAAAATTGTTTAATTTATGTCCCTTGCTTACATGCATAAAATGAACTGGAAAGAATTCTTTGCCAATTATATATATATATATATACATATATATATTCGAAACCATTTCTGGTAACATTGGAAAGATTTTATTTGATTTTTCTCCCTTTTAAACACTTGCTAGAAACACTTATTCCCTTGCTTAATATTGTTCATTTCTGGAAAGAAGTTTTGTCGTACATGAATTCAAAATTGTGTTGAATTTGACTTTGCCACAAATCACAATAGATTTGATCTTTCTGAAAAAGCTTTAAATGCTTGCCAAACTATATCCGTTGATTGAATCTCTGATTCTTGCTTTCACCATCCATGAATATGAACTGCCATTTTGAAAAGAATTGAAGCAGAACAAATGTTTATGCCAAAAATTATAGCTGTTAATCAAAAAGTGGAAACAATAAAACTTGTGATTAAAAAAATGATTTCTTTGGCAAAAGCATTTGTTTCCATGCTTGCATTCGAACAGTCTGAACTTGAGTTGTTTTTCTCTTCCACTTTGGCTATGTACACTTCCACTTGTGCATATCCCATGAACTTGAAACACTGACCTGATTGTATTCCAATGTACTTGCTTTGGCTTTGTATTACTTTGTTGAACAGTTGGTGTCACCTGACCTGAATTTGGAAACTGGAACTCTTGACACATTTTAAAACTAATGCTATACACTTAATATTGCCACTTTAGCTGTTGTTGCAAACTTTTGTTTGTTTTCTTGAAATATATGCATATACATATAGCGTGAGTATGAATTATTTGTCTTGCCAGCTCCATGTATGTTCATATTGAACCTGATATGCCTGTGTAGACCATTCTTTCACTAATTTGAATTGGAAACTTATACATGCTCATGCCAATGTAGTATATGCATGTATATTCTGTGACATGCTTTTGAATGTATACCAGTTTACACTGTTTCACCTTAATTTTTGAACATTGCATTCCATGTTGTGATTGAGCTGTACTAAACAGTTTTACCATGATTGTTGAGCATCAATACAATGGGCCCATGACCTTGTTTTTAGCCTGTTTGAACCATGTCTTAATTTTGTTGTGCAATCATGTCTTCACTTGTGCATACAGTTTTGACTCTCCTGCTGTTTGTTTTCATATTGTCATTCTCTCTGTTGATCATGCACATGTGTACGAATTTGATCACTATTCATGTGTAATGCTGCTTCATCACTCTATATACATTGAGATTTGTGTGCACCACCACTTATATTACTGTGATTGTTGTATATCCACCAATGCATGAATAATCATGGCTGCATCCATGTGTTGATCACTTTCATTTGCATGCTCTGCTTTGTTATTGTATTGGCCATTTTGATTTGAACTTTGCTCGGCCATTGGTGTTGACTTTGAATATGCTGGTTGACATTTGTTTTGTTGCTTGAGTGTTGCACTGAGCCGAGATGGTCCACGTGGCTCCTCCTCAGCTGCATACACTGTATTCTGATTGGCGAGGCAGTGCACATATGTATATTGATACATGTGTGTATATGCAGCCATCAGATTAATTTTCCTATCCCTACACTGTATATACATACTGTCTGCCTTGTGGTATTTATAGTGTATCTCTGTGAATATCACAAGCCATTTAGACACAGATTTATGGTTATATAAATTAGATCAAGTCATGAAAAATGATGAGAAACACACCAGAAATCTGAGGCAAATAAAATATTAAAATATAATTTATATTCACATGTATTCTGTTTTATTTCTATTGCAGTGTACTGTGTGTGTATTTTCATGTGACAGGTAAGAAGATGATGACTGGACTGACTGAAGAATGCTGTGAAGACAGAAGATAAAGATAAAAGGAATGAATGAGAGTGTTAGTGTGTGTCTGTATATATTAAATATAATTGTGTCAAAGAATGTGATGAGTGGTGTAGTGAACTGTAGTGAGAAGCAGAGTTTATGAAATCTGTTATGATATGAAATACAGAGTTGTACAAATAGTGGAGTAAAAAATTTGTACTGTTTGATATTGAAATAAAATATTATATTTAAATAAAATACTATGTGAATATTTAAATTTCTGTACAGTCGTATTTCATTTAAATATAAATATTATATTCCTGTCTGTGATGTAGATATGAAACAGTACAGTAACAAACACATTTAAAATAATTTTTATTTGGTTGTTATCATCAAACAAAAATCATATAATTGTGTATACAACTACGTCATATACAACAATCTCCCCCTTTTGATGATGACAAACAAATAAAAGATTTTGATCACAATAAATGTGTTTGACAGTGAATATTGAACTCCCCCTATTTATTAGCCCCCCTACAACTGTGTGTAAGTGAAACAAATGAATTTAATAAATTTTCAAAATTAAAAATATTTATAAAATATTCACTATAAATCAAAATATCAATCCATTCTCCCCCTTTTGTTATCATCAAAAGGATTCAGAATTTAAAATATAGATGAAAAATGACTAAACAAAGTATAATTTCAACTTAAGAGGAAGAACGGTCATCATAAATCTCAATCAATCAAACAAAAATCATAATAAACTGAGAACTAGTGGCATATTTCACATTGTAGAATGATAGATTTATGATGAAATTTGTATATAATGGAGAGAGAGTTAAAAACATGATTTCCAATTATTTTCAAAAGAATTTATAAAAAAGAAGTTCAAAAATAGTGACGAATTAGGACTATAATTAATAATTCAATTTAAGTGATAAAATCGTATAATCTCAAATCCCAATAGTCATCAATCAACAAATCATAATACTTCATAAGATTTCAACACATTTCACAAGTTAGAAGATGGATTGATAGGCTAGTTTTTATATACCAAGGAGAATTTCATATACAAATTTATTTAGCAAATTATTTTCTTTTTCTTTTAATTTAAGAGCACGCTGACCACGCATAACCAGATCTTGGATTTTTAAATGAGATCAGTTGTAGCTAAAATATAAGTAATCTCATAACCATGCATAACCAAAGCTTGGATTTTTAAATGAGGTTAGAGAAATACTTATGAATATTATATTACTGTCTTTTTCTGTTTCAAAATGAAAAAAAAAACTCCTCAGTATATAAACCTAATATGGATGATAGAAATATGATAGGTACAGAAATGGTTTGTGAAATAAATTTCTAAATTAATCATATTATGAAATATAATCAACTCTACCGAGATCAATTGAAAATTTTCAATTATCACTAATTCTGAATAATAACGTAGCCACATTTCCATCACAAATATTTCCACTGTTTATTTAAGATGATTTTTTTTTTCAAAATTATTAAACTCTCCACATTATTATAAAGTCACAGTGGATGACAGAAAGATGAAAGATAATGAAGATGGTCATGAAATAATTGCCAGTTCAAAGTTATTATAATAACTGTTCAACCATCATGAAAATCTAAGTAAAATCTCCTCTTGTTGTGAAATATACTGCAGTCACAATTTATCACAATTTCAAAATCTATTAATAATTTTGATGAATTATAAATACAGTTCAATTAGGATATAGACTTCAATTTCTGAATGAATAACCAATAAATAATTTTAAAATTGAAAATCAATTACAAGAGGGATTTAGAGTGATATATACAAGACAAGAAAAAAATATATACAAAAAAAATATTCAGCACTTCTAAACTGATACCACTTGATGTCTCTATTCATGAGGATTTTAATATGACACTAGTGTCTAACAAGAGTATCCTAGACAATGAATATTCAGTAAGCCCAAGCGGCAAGACTAACAAATTGAGCATATTTATCAGAGCATGGTATACATTTGATACCACAACAGGGAGTCACCAAAAAATATTTTCAAAAACAATATCAGAGCAGCAAAAAATATATTTTCAAATCATACTTGTCAAGATGGCGGTCACATAAGATGATTCATGATCCAATGATTAAAATACTGTTTATTTGAAATCATTTGAGGAATACGAAACTCTCAAGATTCAGTGAATCAATCACACCAGAATGTAAATTTCAGATTCAAGATATATCTGTGATTCAATAAATCAATAATTTCAAATGATTTTAAACAAACATATATTCGAATCAAATAATCATGAAATAATAGTGATTTTCAAAGACAATTTTTCAAAAGAATTTCTCAAGATATTTCTGACAGGTATAAGGGAAATTTCAGATCATTTACATCACGATTGAGAGGTATTCATGATCCAAAAAATTAAAAATAATTTATTTGAAATCGCTTGAAACAATGTCAAGTTTGAGATATAATGAATTATTCACACAAGTTTGATAATTTGAAATTTAATTGGTGTTTGATATTCAAAATATCAAGAATTTTAGATGATTTCAAATAAACAAATTTCAACCATACTGATCATGAATACAAAATGAATTTCAAGATGTATCATTGAAATTCAAGACAATTTAAACTATCCAAGCCAATCTGAAAATTAATGAAATTTTCACAACTGATAAATATTGGAGTGCTGTAATGAGTACATTATTTCAAGCTTTTGTAAAAAGAATTAGTGAAAACTCAAAACAACAGATATATGTGAAATTTCATTAAAAATTCAAATCTTCAAAAAAATCTAGAATTTAAACTAACAGTGTTCAAGATATGATATGAATGCTTCAGCACTGTTAGAAATTCAGAAATCAGAAAATAAGCTTTAAAACAATTGCAGAAATATTTACAAATTTGAATTCAAGATCTGGAAATTATTAAACATTAGTGTTTTATTCAAGAGAAGCAAATTTCTAGAAAAACATGACTTCTGCTATTGGAAGTTAAGGATGCCCAAGAAGTTACAAAGATACGAAAGTGAAAAATTAAAACAAAGAAAAATAAACAGATTGGATAGAGGGAGAAATAAAAAAAGAAAATAAAAAAAGAAAAAATATTTACAAAGGTGAGTTTAGAGATCATACCAGAATCCAATGTAAATCAGAATCTCTAACTCAACAATACTGGCTGGAGGAACTGTGGATGATTTGGTGACATGAAGCAGTTTGAATCCAATTTTTCTTTTGCTATGCAATTCCTCAGCCTCCTTCGGTACCTAACTGTTAAGAGGATTAAGTGGTCTAACAAAATTTGTAAAACCACTCTCAATTGTTTTCTTACGTTTTGGTATCCAAATCTGTTTGTATAACAATCCATCAGAATTTACTCAAGTTCCTTTAGGGACCCAATTCTGTTTGAATTTATATGAATTCGCTTTGTTTTTTTTGGGTCCAAAATGGATTGAATTGACTATTATCAAACAATTTCTTTTCACGTTTGTGATTCAATTTTTTTTTTAAATATCCAGAGTTCAACTTTTCAAAACTATCCTTCTTGAAGCAACTTGAGGGATTTTTAAAACCATTTGAATTGACATTTTCAAAAACATTGTTTTTCCCAGATCCAGTACCATATTTATTTCCAATAGAAACTTGATTTTGCAACAACATATTCAATGATTTTTCCCCATTAGAAAATTTATCCAAAGTTGATTCTAATCGTTGAATTTTGGATTTAAGATCACTGTTTTCTTTTATTAAATCAGAACATCGATTATTAGTGATCTTCCTTTCAATATCATGTTGTTTCAAAACCAAATTTTCAGATTCAAGTAATTTGATTTTGGCTTGGGACTCAGAGATCTCAGATTCAAATCGTTTTTGTTTTTCAGACTCAAATTTCTCGGATTTTTCAATCACGTTTTCAAGTTCTTTCAAAATCAAATTAGATTTCAACAAATTCTCCTTTTCAGCAATTTCAAAATTGGAATGTATATCAGTCTTAAAATTTTCAAATTCCTTTTGTAGAAAATTGTTCAAACTTGACAACTCAATCTTGTTTTCTTTTAAGACCAGAATTTCCTTTTCAAACATTTGAATATTTTTATTGAGATGAACAAGGTTGGTTTCCAATTTCAAACAATTATTGCAATCTAAATTTGAAGAATTTTTAAAATATTCAAGTTATGATTCCAAATCAACAATTCTGCTGGTCAACTCAGAATTCTTAGATTTCAAAGATTTATTTTTCAGTTGTATTTTATCAATAGATTTAGTTAGATCAGCATAAAAATAAACCAAATCTTCATAAGAGAAATTTTCTATTTCATTGTCTGTTGAGTCTCCATTCAGTTGATCCATCTGAGTTATCTTTTGTAAAACTTGTCAAGCATAGATCTGAAGTTGAGTTGTCATCCTTGGGTTGTGAGCTGTTGTTAGATTTTCCATACAGCTTATAGAGAGTTCTCCAGACTTCCTGCGCAGTCAAACAGTGAGATATAAGATCAAGCTGATTATTACTGAGATAAGAATAGATAATATGCATAACACGGGCATTGACAACTTTATTTTTCTTATCTAACATATCTCCCATATTTTCAATAATATTCCAATATTAAAAATTAACAGATTTTAAATATAATTCGAATTTTGATTTCCATATTAAAAAATCTGTTCCATTGAAAATTATTGGAATATAACTAGACTGACTATCAGAAGACTGACAACTAGGATTCACCATATCTCTAGAGTTAAAGAAAAATACCTGCTCTGATACCACTTGTTGGATCTAGATTAACCCTAGAGGGGGGATGAATAGGGTTTATCACGGTTTTTCGCTGAATTTAAAAATATGACAGAATATTAAAATAATAAACAGATCATAGAATGCAGCAAAATAAAAGTGCAGAAAATAAATCACACAAAGGTGTACCTAGCTTCGGCAAAACCCTGCCTACTGCTGCATTCCTAAGGTTTCTACTAGGTAAGAGAACAGATCCCGCATATAAGACCATGTACACTCGCGAACCCCTCACTCATATTCTAATGCTACGCTCAAAACCCTAGACTGGTTTATATCCACTAGACCAAATTTTCCCTAGATTTACAGACTCTAGTAAACTGCCAGGTAAAACCTTAACTGGATTTCCTAGTATTTTACAGACACTAGAAACTGATACGGTTTACAAATGAATTACAAAACAATAAAAAATTGAACAAATAAGAAAACCCTTGTCCCTTTTGAAATAGAAAAATAGGCTTAGCCTAAGCCAAGCATGTCGGCCCATTTTTTATTATCCATTTGAAAGCCATACTCCAAAATAATGTCGGCCGTTCCTAAAACCTAGGGTTTCCAGAAATCCCCAAATTGAATCGATTGCTGAAAGAATTCTCATATGGATTTAGTCTCGAGTTGCTTGCTTCTTCGATTGGATGTTATCTGATTTGAGGAATTTGTGGCGATCAAAACACACATGAAAGATAGTGAGTTCTTTTGTATTTTCTCTTCTGATTTCTTTTGAATTTTTTTGTGGTTTCAATCCTGATGTTTGCCAGTGATGAAATGGTGATAAAAATAGGATTTCAAATCCTTAACTTGTGCTCTGATTTTAATTAAAATGGCTTGCCTGATTTGTGTTTTCCCTTTTGAATTCTCGTCTTTAAAAGCTACCTGATTTTGAATGGTTTCCTCTTTTGCTTGCGTAATTGTTTCTGGATTGAATTCTGAAAGAATTTCCTTGCCAAGAAAAAACTGTTGCTTTTTTGTGCCTTTATTGGATTGATGAAATATTGCCCAAACTGTGAACTTGATTTCCTCGGCATTGATTGAACAAAGTAATTCTGGAAATTGTTTAATTTATGTCCCTTACTTATATGCATAAAAAACTGGAAAGAATTCTTTGCCAATTATACATATATATTCGAAACCATTTCTGGTAACATTGGAAATATTTTATTTGATTTTGCTCCCTTTTAAGCACTTGCCAGGAACACTTATTCCCTTGCTTAATATTGTTCATTTCTGGAAAGAAGTTTTGCCGTACATGAATTCAAAATTGTGTTGAATTTGACTTTGCCACAAATCACAGTAGATTTGATCTTTTTGAGAAAGCTTTAAATTCTTGCCAAACTATATCCATTGATTGAATCTCTGATTCTTGCTTTCACAATCCATGAATATGAACTGCCATTTTGAAAAGAATTGAAGCAGAACAAATGTTTATGCCAAAAATTATAGTTGTTAATCAAAAAGTGAAACCAATATAACATGTGATTAAAAAATGATTTCTTTGGCAAAAGCATTTGTTTCCATGCTTGCATTCCAACAGTCTGAACTAGAGTTCTTTTTCTCTCCACTTTGGTTGTGTACACTTCCACTTGTGCATATGCCATGAACTTGAAACACTGACCTGATTGTATTCCAATGTACTTGCTTTGGCTTTGTATTACTTTGTTGAGCAGTTGGTGTCACCTGACATGAATTTGGAAACTGGAACTCTTGACACATTTTAAAACTGATGTTATACACTTGATATTGCCACTTTAGCTGTTGTTGCACACTTTTGTTTGTTTTCCTGAAATATATACGTATACATATGTATTCTGATTGGCGAGGCAATGCACATATGTATATTTATACATGTGTGTATATGCAACCACCAGACTAATTTTCCTGTCCCTGCACTGTATATACATACTGTCTGCCTTGTGGTATTTACAGTGTATCTCTGTGAATATCACAAGCTGTCTAGACACAGATTTATGGTTATATAAATCAGATCAAGTCATGAAAAATGATGAGAAACACACCTGAAATCTGAGGCAAATAAAATTTTAAAATAAAATTTATATTCACATGTATTCTATTTTATTTCTATTGCAGTGTACTGTGTGTGTGTTTTCATGTGACAGGTAAGCAGATGATGACTGGACTGACTGAAGAATGCTGTAAAGCCAGAAGATAAAGATAGAAGGCAGTGAATGAGAGTGTTAGTGTGTGTCTGTATATATTAAATATAATTGTGTCAAAGAATGTGATGAGTGGTGTAGTGAACTATAGTGAGAAGCGGAGTTTATGAAATCTGTTATGATATGAAATACAAAGTTGTACAAATAGTGGAGTAAAAAATTCGTACTGTTTGATATTGAAATAAAATATTATATTTAAATAAAATACCGTGTGAATATTTAAATTTCTGCACAGTCGTATTTTATTTAAATATAAATATTATATTCCTGTCTCTGATGTAGATATAAATCAGTACAGTAACAAAAACACATTTAAAATAATATTTATTTGGTTGTTATCATCAAACAAAAATCATATAATTGTGTATACAACTACGTCATATACAACAAAGGTTACTAGAACAGATAAAGGATTTTGAAAACTATTTTCAAAAGCATTTTTATAAACAAGTATTTTCAAAAACATGTTTTAACGAAGGAGTTTTCGAGAGAAAGGTTTATTATGAGAAACATAATCCCCAAATGCCATACATCTTTCTTTCGATTCTTTGTTTCGAATCTCTCCCTTTTCCTTCTTGAGTCTCTTTCCCCGCATGTTGATGATTTTTCTAAGATATGAAATGACTTTCGTGCGATTGGAGGAAAACCGTTTCATAGGACTGAGATGTTTGTCGAAGCTAGAATTGGCTCAAGGAAGTGGAGGACTCATTTGGTATCTTTGAGATAGACAATGGAAGGAAAGTTCAACTAGTTGCTTGGCCGATGAGGGAGTTTAAACTAAGGAGCACGACCCAAGGATGAGGAATTTGTTGATATGGATTTAATCGACGAAGAAGGTAAAGGAGAAAGTGGAAATAATAATTAAACCCGTGACAAAAGAAGGTATCTTTATTGTGGTACAGCGGGCCATGTAATTAAGGAATGTAGGAAGAAGAAGCCTGGTTGTTTTCATTGCGGTGAGACAGGACATCTGATTAAAGACTTCCCGTGGAGGCAAGGACAAGGGCTAGGGCAGAGGACAGGACCTACTTCTGGAGGATAGGTTCATGCTCTTATAGCACCAGGACAGGAGAGAGATAAAAACGTTTTTGTTGAAAGTTTGATTTTTCCTTTTTAATCATCCTATTCGAACTTTGTTTGACTCTGGCGCTTCGCATTCATTCATATCTGATTCGTTAGTTGAAACACTGCACATAGATACTAGTTTAGTTATGGATCCCACTATAGTCTTAAATCCTATTGGTGGTTCGGCTCATTTATCTATGCTTTGTCGGGATTTGAGAGTGTCTATCTTGTACGTTGGGTTTGAATGCAACGCCTACATTCTTGGTTTCATGGGCTACGACTTGACTCTAGGGATGGATTGGCTAGCTAGGTATGGTGCCATCCTAGACTGTGAAGGGAGGGTAGTTAGATTGTTGATTCGTTGTGGAAGAACCCTTGATATTTCTTGTGACCCTAGAGGTGGTGATGGTTAGACTCCTGGAATCTCTTGACGCATCCATCGATGATTTGGAATTTGTTCGTGTAGTCCGTGAGTATGGTGACGTCTTTGATGTGGTCCGGGGTTTACCCACGAGGCACGAGATAGACCTCCATATATACTTAGTAGATAATGCAAAACCAGTAGCATTACCAGTGCGCCACATGGCTCCGAGAGAGAGAAGGGAAATCAGTAAGCAAGTGAAAGAGCTACTTGAGAAAGGGTTCATAAAAAGAAGCATTTCGGAATGGGGTGCTCCAATTGTTATTGCTACGAAGGCTGGTGGTTCGCTTAGATTGTACATGGACTATAGAGAGCTAATAAGCTCACAAAGAAGAATAGACACCCATTGCCGAGGATAGACGATTTGTTCGATCGGTTGGTTGGTGCTTCGGTTTTCTCGCAGTTGGATTTAGCTACAAGATTTCATCAGTTAAGGGCAGCTGAGGACAACATAGATAAGGATGCTTTTAGGGCTCCCGACAGTTTCTTCGAGTGGCTCGTCATGCCTTTTGGTTTGACGAATGCACCAGCATATTTCATAGACTTGATGAGTAGGGTGTTTAGGGAGTTTCTAAACAAGTTTGTGGTAGTCTTTGTGGATGGTATTTTGATTTTCTCTAAAAGCGAGAAGAGCATGCCCTACATCTTAGGGAAGTCTTAGAGACCCTACGAGCGCATCAACTCAAAGCTAAGCTCTCCAAATGTCATTTTTGGAGGAAAGAAGTGAGGTTCTTAGGACACGTGGTATCTAAGGAAGGGATAGCAGTGGATCCCGCGAAGGTGGTAGCAATCCAAGATTGGAAGATTCCTAAGAATGCAACAGAAGTAAGAAGTTTTCTAGGATTGGCGGGCTACTATAGGAAGTTTGTTAAGGACTTTGCGAAGATGTCAGCCCCAGTTTTAACTTTGCTAGATGGAAGAAAACCGTTCACAGTACATGTCGGTGCTTGCGGGACAGGGCTTGGAGCAGTTGTCGATGCAAGAAGAAAAGGTAATATGCAAAAGGCGGTAGGTACGCAGTTATGTTTGAGCATCGCGTATCGTCCACAGACAGATGGACGGACAGAAAGGGTGAATAGAATCCTTGAAGATCTTTTGAGGTTATGTATCCTAGATTTTGGAGGGACATGAGAAGAGCACCTTCCATTGGTGGAGTTCTCTTATAACAACAGTTATTAAGCTAGTATGAGGGTTTTTATGGACGACCGCGTCGATCACCAACTTGTTGGTAGGAATCTACAAACAAGATTTTTCTTGGACCCGAGATGATTAGATAGAAACTTCCGAGAAGAGGGACTTGATTCGAAGATGAATGAAGACAGGACAAGGGCTAGCAAAAGTCAAACGCTGACAAGAGACAAACCGATCTTGAGTTTGATGTTGGAGACATGGTTTTTATTAAAGTGTAACCGTTGAGGAATGTAGTTCGCTTTGGGGAGTGTGGGGAAATTAACACCAAGGTTCGTAGGACCCTTTCCCATTACAGAGAGGATTGGACAGATGGCGTACAGGGTGAAGTTGCCGGAGAAGCTTAGTGGTGTGCATGACGTATTTCATGTGTCGCATTTGAGGAAGTGTTTACACGATACCGCGGAAGTGGTGGAGCCGAGCATTCTTAGAGAAGTGGAAGTGGAGCAAGATGCCACGATTAGACGAGCTCCTACATGCATCCTTGGATCAGAGGTTAAGAAATTACGCAATCGAGAGGTCAAGTTGGTCAAAGTACAATGGGGAGATGATCAAGGAAACACGACTTGGGAGACGGAAGACAAGATGCATGCGTCGTACCCTTTCCTTTTTGAGGGTATGTTCTAAATTTCTCCTTTTTCTACCGCTTTGTTTGTACTTGTTCTATCGTTTAGTATGTCCTCCCGATTACATCTTCGATCTTTAGATAGGAAAATCCTATGGTTGTAAACATGTGTTTGAGACATTTTATGTTTAGTGGATGCAAGTGTTTGCTAGTGGTTGCTCGTGGATGCATTTACACACACATCAAGCACTAGATCGGCTCAATCACTTTCATATTGCATATGAATAAGTGTGCATATTTTAATGTATGTATATTGATGTGTTATCATATGGATGTTGCATTTGTATGAATGATTGTGCACTCATGTAGAAGTCATATAGTACGATTAGGAATAATTGCATACATGATGGACTCATGGCACTGACATAATTCGCATTAAGGAGGTCAACTGAATTAGTAGACCACCTGATTTTGCATTAGATAAGGACATATACACACATTATGCATATAATCATGAAAGCATTAGAAATCTTTTTAAGGACAATGGATGCCTATGATTGTTGGTTAAGTAGATGGATGTTGGATGTTAGGATACATTCTTCTTAACTCAGAGATTTCGGGGATGAAATCCTTTAAGGAGAGGAGAATGTAACACCCCGTATTTTCTGTGGATATTAAAAATAACGAATTAAAGAATGCTTAATTTTAAAAGTGGGAATTAAGTAAAATGGGTAGCGCCATTGCGTTCGTCCCGGAATTCGGCTTGAGATAGAGTCCGAGTTTGCGTAAAACGGATACAGTATGAAGAAGTTATGGAGGTTAGAAGATTTAAATTTAAATCAGAATTAAATAAATAATTAATAAATCAAAATTAGAAATTCAAACCAGCGAAAAGAAGTGGGTGGGAAAATTCCCACCAGAGGGTGTAGACCCGGTGTCGACACAGGTGTCGACCCCCTATAGGGGTGTCGACATAGGTGTCGACCCCCCTGTAGGGGTCGACCCCTGCTGACTGTTCTGGACAGTGACGATTTTCTGAGTTTTAGGGCTATGTGGCGACTTCTAATTGGCCTGATGACGCATTTTCTTGGACTAGACAGTTTGGATGGATCCTATGTTGATCTAAAGGCTCTAATTAATCCTACACATCTATATAAACACCCTTAAACCTAAACCCTAATCTAAACTAAATTCATTCATAAGTCGCCATACCGCTGCATCGTAAACTAAGCTAATATCTTCTCCTACGAATTAAAGCTTAGAAATTGTGAAAAGGGATTCTAGAACAATAACGAACGAATCTATTATTTCTTCTATCACTATGAGTATAGTTGCTTTCACAAGATATTAATTAAAATAATTATGATACGTTGTGATCTGGACTGTATGAATATGCCTGTTGAATCATATGTTATTAACCAGTTCTGTTATCGTCTATTTTGTTAATATGTGCCAGTTTTTTATCATATGTAATTAGATTCATTTTATGATGTTAATTCCTATGTCTAATTACATATGCCTGATTAGATTCATCTATGCATGATATGTTTATCTATGTAAGTTATGCAAGTTTATATGCAAGTTATGTTCATCTATACAAGTTATGCAAGTTTATATGCAAGTTATGTTTATCTATGCAAGTTATGCAAGTTTATCTATACAAGTTTATATGCAAGTTATGTTCATCTATGCAAGTTATGCAAGTTTATATGCAAGTTATGTTCATTTATGCAAGTTATGCGAGTTTATATGCAAGTTATGTTCATCTATGCAAGTTTATATGCAAGTTATGTTCATCTATGCAAGTTTATACTTATATGTTTAGATCCATGCCAGTTCTTATGTTTAGATCTATGTTAGTTTACATTGCATATGTTAATTGGATCCATCTTATATGCTAGTTCACGTTCATATGCTTAATTAGATTTATGTTGTTCTATGCCAAGTTTGTGTTACACATGATTAATTAGATCTATATTGTTTTGTGCCAGTGTGGATGTCATATGCCTCTTTCTTTTCCTTGTCTTATGAGTTAGGCTAACAGCGAGCCTAATGTATTATGTGAATTATACGTACGAACGACGTGGGAACGTTGGGGATTAGTTTGGGTAATATTAAACATTGGATATTACGTAATTGGCATAAATTGGTTAGTAACCATGTAATTAACTTGAGACATAAATTGGTATAGTTTATATACATGGAAATTATGGACATAATTTGGAGGATAATTATGAACATAGCTTAAATTGGAAATTATGGACAATTTGAAATAGGGATATTAATTCAAATTGGGGTTGAATAATAAAATGAGATAATGAACATGCCTAACCCGAGGTTAGATTGAGTTGCGGCGTAAGACTGCCCGGAACCACCCGGCACATCCAGCAACCGCAACAACAGGTCTAATGTGAGAGGTTAGTGCATCAAACCCCAAACCCGAGGTTAGAATGAGTTGGAGGTAGAAGTATGCCCGAAACCGCCCGACACATCCAGCAACCGCAAACAACAGTTCTATTGTGAGAGGTTGGTGCATTAATAAATCAATTAATGCCAATGAACAGACATGCTAAGAATGGTAAGGTTAAGTAACATGAATAGGCGACACTTAACCAATACAACATGTTAATTAAACAAATGGGTGGGGATAGGTTAAATTGAGAACACTTAATCGTTATAACATGTTGATTAGGAAACCCTAGTAACGGTGACCCATTTCAGCAGTAACCCACATAGATGTATCATGGTACCCTGAACTAGGCAGGGTGGGGCACGATTACCGGGCTGATTTTAAGCGGTCAAAATAGCGGCGGGTGGTGCGTCAGTGTAGGTTCCGACGGAGTACGGGCATGCACGTGCTCCGGAATGGAAAAATCAGGCACCGGGCATCAGTAGTTATACACCGTGCATCTTGAATTGTGTCGGGTTGCCATCATAGGGATTGATACACCCCCGGTGGGACAAACATAGTTATCTACAAACAAGCGGGGTCGAATGACACAAGTAATAAATACACACGAGTTAGGGAGCCGATCGAATGGGGAGGGTAGTGGGTACAACTAGTGGAGATAGGGGTAGGCAACACCTATGACAACAGCTAGGGGTACATGAAACTACTACTATTATTATTATCATTATGATTAGTAAGAGGGGTCAACTTTCAGAGTAAATAGGGTTGGTGTAGTGTAGTAAATATCCTATAGTGATTAGAAGCGCAATTAACGCTTACCTTATCCATCTTGCTTACCTTGTCATATATGATTATGTTACAGTCATTTCTTACTTTCCAGTTTATGTTCTTATCTTGTTACTTTAATAATTATATTGTTAAAGTTACTGGACTCGCCAGACTTTATGTATGACCTCGTTTGTTTCGCCCCTTTTCTTTCCGTCCCCCCTCCAGGTTCTCAGGGTGGGCCTAGTGGAGCTTGATTTGGAATCTCTTTCTCTCTCTTTTGGAAGTGCTTGGATTAATGAAAGTAAAAGTTCAGCTTATCTCTTTTTATGGCTATTTATGTTGGGGTTATGCTTTTTTGTTTTGTGTACTCAAAAAATAATTTGTCAAGATGGATATTAAGTGTACTTGGTTTTATAGCCGGTTCTGGTGTTGTAACCAAACTATTTTTCCACTGTAATGAAGTTGTTTTAAATTTTTAAAAGTACTAGTATATGTATCTGTCTCGTTATATTCTGTTCTATACACTTATAATACTCCATGAAAGTTAATGCATTCCCTTTGTGAGTGACATTAATGGACGTGGGGTGTTACACTCTGCCCACCATCCGCTCTAATGGTCATCGAAGGCCGCTCACAGTCTACCACCTCCCCATACCTTTGGAGCCAATTGACTCCTAAAATAATGTCAAACCCAGTAAAGCCCTAAACAAAGCAATCACAAGCAAACATATATCCATGACTTGATAAGACCAAATTACGATAAATCATACTAAGGATAGTTAAACCACTGATCGGGTTCGTCACAATTAAAGGTCTATCGACAATATCAGGTTCCACTTCTAATCTATCTACCAGGTCACGAGATACGAAGGAATGGGAAGCCCCGGTATCAAATAGTACTCGAACAACAACATCATAAATAGAAAGAATACCTTGGATAACAACATCCTTTCCCTTCTATGCCGCTGTTGGGGCATTCGACGAAGAAGGAACAGCGTTGATAGCATATGCTTTCACGATCTGCTTCTTTGGGGGTTGTGGAAATTTATCCTTATGATGTCCCACTTGGCCGTAGTTGAAGCACTTCCTGTCCGTTGGCTTTGCTCGACAATCTATGGCATAGTGGCCCTTCTTGCCACAGCTAAAGCTCTCGATATCTTTCTCATTCTTCTTTTTCTAACCGTCCTCGATTTGGTTCTGTTTTCTCTTATTATGAGAATTCTTATTGCCTTCACCGCTTGCCCGCGGTTTCGGCTCCTCTGCAGATGTAACAGAGACCTCAGTCTTTGGCTTAGGATAAAGGCTCTCCGACCTCAATGCCTTTCCCACAATAGATTCGAATGTCTCATCGATATGGTTTATAAGTTTTTCCCCTAAGTACCCATCGAGGCCAGCTATGAACTTCTCGTTCTTCTTCTTGGCAGTATCGATAAGGCATAATCCATATTTCGATAAGATATCGAATTCAGCAATATATTCCGAGACCGTCCTACCATTTTGCTTAAGCTCCAAAAATTTCCTAAACAATTCCGAGTCTTAAACTGATTCCAAGTAACTTGATCCTCGGGAGTAGCCGCTTTAATGGCATTCCACCAATTCATAGCCCGTCCTTGGAGCTGACGCGATGATAACTTTCTCTTCATTGCAACATCGATCCCCAAATATTTGAAGATGCACTCACAACTATCAAGCCAATCTTTAACCTTCGTAGCCGATTCCATTCCATGGAGGGGCTTCCCACCAAGACTAGTATAATCCTTACTAAGCTTGGCGAAATCGGCTCTAGGCGCCTGCACTACTGCACCACCACCATTAGCAACATTAGGAACTGCTCTCTGAGCATCCTTAAGCATCTCTCACATGAAGGCAGTAAACCTCGTTCTTATATCATGGACATTCCCGTTATTGGCCCCTGAACCCGTACTCCTCGTATTTCGGATCATCGTTCAATCTATAAAGCTAAAACGATTAACCTTCTCAATGTGGTGCCAGTGCAGTGCGACTTCATCCTTAGATATACTAATAGTATATATATAGATTTTAAAAACCAAAATATCACAAATACGTGCTCTCATATACGTATACTATCTCTCCCTGATGTGTTCCTCTAGGTTAGACGACGCAACCTAGGCTCTTATACCAAGTGTGATGGCCGCCCCGCACCATCAGACATTTCTCCGAAATGCGCTGCGCCAATGCCCGACTGGCACGGGACGATCGTCAAGAGCAAGGATTTTGAAACGATTAATCATCAAGAACCTATATTATATCCCACATCGCATGGAATAAAATATGATAATAACATAATTTGATATAAAACAGGCGAGACAATACACAAACTAAAAACTAAACCATATCCATCAAAGTAGCGGAATCCAAAATATAACTTATGATCCAAACCATTATTATAACTTCAAAATACTGTCTCCAAAAAGAAAATAAAAGAGGTACACTACTAATGCCAAGCAGCGACCAGCAACAACACAGGAGAATATATGTATATAGTACGTGTGTGACAGCCCGCCCCGCACGAGCCGACATTTCCCATGAAAATGCGCTGTACCGATGTCCAACCGGCACGGGACGGTCGCCAAAGAAAGGAAAAAGGAAAGGACTTACTGGTGAACTAACAAAGAACCTGTAGTATGTCTCACAGCGCAAGGAATAAAATATAATAATAACATACTTGACATAAAACAGGTGAGACAGTGCATAAGCTGAAACTAAACATCATAGCAGCGGAAAATTCAAATACAGCTTATGTTCCACATCATCATTATTACAACTTTAAAACTGTCTCTAAAGCAAAAGAAAGGAAAGGTACACTACTAATGCCCAAAGTAGTGACCAACAACGACACAGGGAGAATATATATATATATATATCATACGTGGAAGCCTCCTGCTCGTCTCTGGTACAGCTACTCGTGCTTCACTAGCTAACAGGTCTCTAGTCTGCTCGTGAGAGCACCCAAAGTAATAAGAAGAGACATAAAACTCTAGGTCAGACAAAAGTCTGGTATGAGTGATAAGCAGCAAAACAGAACAATACCAGGTATACTAAACCATACCTGAACCTGGACCTGCAACCAAAGAGTTATCACTACCTACTGTACAATACTCTAAGGTGCCACTAACATATGGTGTAAAGAATACGGGGTAGGGGTGTGCATGTCATAGTGATGGCAAACAAATCAAGCATGGCAACCATCCTCACATCTCTCAATCAGTGCATAAAGCATACGATGTCCACCACTTCGATCACTAGACCCATCGAGGTAATGACGGAGTTCGACTTGTACAACTACTGCTACCACCAAGCTTATCCCATGGGGTCATGACCAAACCTTTTCAAATGACCCCACTTCATTGGTCTATAGCCCACTAGTCGTACCTAGGCTACTGTGGCCCTGAATCCATCCACGTACCACCCATACATAGTGATCCAAAGTCCTAGACATCTACAACCCCTTAGCACACGTCCTGCAGCAAAGTCCAATCACGAAGTTAACTCATTGGTTCCCAACTGGATCCTGAGTTCTACATCCTATTTGGACTACCTTCGCATCTCGGGTCTTTGGTTGAGTTGGTGTTGGTCTTCAGAAGAGTCATCGCGTAGTAGGAGTAGAGGTTCAAACTCGGTTCGGTTCGGTCTGTGGTGCTCAGGCTCCCCGTTTAGTTCAGCTTATTTCCCCTCCTTCGCCACGGTTCGGGTTCATCTCATCCATGCGGTTCGGTTCGGGTTCACCTCCTCCATGTGGTTCGGTTCGGGTTCACCTCCTCCATGCGGTTCGGTTCGGGTTCCCTCCTCAATGCGGTTCCGTTCGGGTTCCCTCCTCAATGCGGTTCGGTTCGGGTTCCCTCCTCAATGCGGTTCGGTTCGGGTTCCCATCCGATCTGATCCGGTTCGGGTACTTTCCTGCACTTTTCCTACAACTTCCAACGGCTGTTTATACGCCATTCGACGGCTTTTTCGACCACTCTAACTATTTAAGACAATCACAAAGCATACCATAAAGTCATAGCAACAAATAGAAGTGACCAAAAACACCAAAACAACAACTTGATAGGTTAAAATGGATCAAACATAACCAAAACCCCATATTTCCCCTTAATCATGTTCAAGTATAATTAATGATAGGATTAGCAAAACTTAACCAAATTAACCCAAGTTTCTAACAAAGGTCTAAAACATCAATTCGAATTTTATAAATATTTTTCCAGATTTTTAACATGTATAATTTCACTTATTATCACTAATTACCCTTAATTAACCATAATTAGTGAGGAACTATGCAAATCACTCACCTTTGCCATAAATGAACATTAGATCTGAAATGATTCTCTGTTTGGGTGCGAATACCAATGCAACACAGCAGCTCCACCTCGATTCTTGTGCTAATCCTCTTTGATTTGATGTAGATTTGGCTTAATTAGCGATTAGGAGGTGATTTGGGGTGTTTTAGATGTTGGAGGTCATTACTAGGGTTCCAAGAATGAAAGTGGAGGCTGTGAAAGTGAGAAAAAGGGTGTTCTCTAAACCCTAACAGCCCTCTTATACGCTTAATCCGAAATTCCCCTTTGGGCCTAGCTGTTAATCACCCGTTTATGCCCAATTAAGCTGTTTTCACTACCTGAAACTTTTTTCAGCCATATCTCCCAAACGGTGAGTCCGTTTGGCTAATGTGACAACTCTACGGAAAGGTAAACCATCATCCGGATCTAATGGAAGTGGTTTCAGGTCAAAACTCCTTTCCAGTCAAAAGTTATGGCCGAAACAAGATTAGCTTGGGGCAAAACGGTCACTTAAAAATTGGCAAAAATCATGAATATGGGAAATGACCCCAAAAGTCGTCTCCCAAAGTTACATGACCATACGACTTTGCATGTGAAAGAAATAAATATTCTACGATCCTTCGATGCGTAGAATGCGGGTCGTTACACTCTCCCCCCTTTAAGAAATTTCGTCCCCGAAATTCCTTAACCCAAAGCATACAAAGGATCACGCATGCCTACCAATCTTATACAACAATCAAACATGCAAAAAAAAAATAAAACAAACCAATCCTAGCATGCGGAAAGACTAAATCGAAACTGAAACCTTACCAGGCGAAGAGTTCTGGATACGTCTTCCTAATGCTCTCCTCTGTCTCCCAAGTACAGTCATTCTCATCCTTGCCTCCACTGAACTTTGACTAATTTCACCGCCTTCCTTCGAAGATGCTTTGTATCGTTCCCAACAATACGCATAGGCCTGCGGTTCCCAACCGCCTCGGGTTCAACCTCGATATCATCCAACTGATCAGGTGAAATAGTCACATCGGGGTCGTGCACGAACTTCCTTAACTGGGAAACATAAAATACGTTATGAACTCCTGCCATCTTCTCTGGTAATTCAACTTTATATGCCAAATTCCCAATTTGCTCAAGAACTAGGAATGGACTAACAAATCTTGGTGCTAACTTGCCTCTCCTGCCAAATCGTATCACGCTTTTCAACGGAGAAATCTTGACAAACACCAAGTCGACAATGGAGAACTTTAATTCTCTTCTCCTCTCATCAGCATAACTTTTCTGCCTATCTTGGGCATCCTTCATTCGTTGTTGGACAACCTTAATCTTAGCTGAAGTTTCTCTTATCATATCTGGTCCAAGCACAAACTTCTCACCAGTTTCTAACTAACACAACGGTGAGTTGCACGGTCTTCCGTACAAAGCTTCAAATGGAGCCATACCAATACTGGATTGAAAACTATTATTATATGCAAACTCTACTAGATGCAAATGGTCATCCCATGATCCACCAAAGTCTAATATGCAAGCTCTTAAGAGATCTTCTAACACTTGATTTACCCTCTCTGTTTGACCGTCGGTTTGAGGATGATATGCGGTACTGAGATGTAATTCTGATCCTAACGCCTCTTGTAATCTCTTCCAAAATCCACTAGTGAACAACGGATCTCGGTCACTCACAATGCCTTTGGGTATTCCATGAAATCTCACTACCCACTTTACATATAGTTCAGCTAACTTAGTTGTCGTTCTATTTGACTTGACGGGTATAAATCTTGCACTCTTGGTCAAGCGGTCCACAATCACCCAAATGCTATCATGACCCGATCTAGTCCTTGGTAACCCATCAATGAAATCCATTGAGACTTGTTCCCATTTCCATTCTGTAATCTCTATTGGTTGTAACAAACCACTAGGCTTCTTTTGCTCAGCTTTAACCAGCTGGTAGTTCATACATTTGGATATAAACTTCCCAACGTCTCTTTTCATTCCTTCCCAGTAGTAGGTCTGCTTCATGTCTCGATACATCTTGTTACCACCGAGGTGTATAGTCAGTTTTGAGTGATGACATTCTCTAAGCACTTCATCTCTCAATCCATTGACATTAGGTACAACTAGTCTTCCATCTTTTCTAAGCCATCCATCTCGATCAAGCCCATACTTGTTCATCCCTTCGTCGATTCCCATCTCTAACTTTGAGATGATTTCCAATAGGTTAGGATTGCTACTCTGACTGGAACCAATCCGCTCAAGCAAAGTGGGTCTGATCATCAAACTTGCTAACATTTATGGATCCAATTTGCACTTTGGTCTGAAATCATACCCAGCGATGTACTCCAGTTGCTTCAATTCTAGAAACATAGCCCCTAAACTGGCATGTCTTCTACTCAATGCATCAGCTACCGCGTTGCGCTTCCCCGTCGTATATGCGATATCGAAATCATAAGAAGCCGAGAATTCTAACCATCTTTGCTGTCGGAGATTTAGGTCCTTCTGATAGAAAAGATATATTAGCGATTTATGATCAGTAAACAACTCGAATCTTTCTCCCAAGAGATAATGTCTCCACATGTTCAATGCGAACATGATCGCTGCCAATTCCAAATCATAGGTAGGATATCTTTTCTCATGCGGTTTCAGTTGCCAACTTGCATAAGCTACAACCCTACCTCCTTGCATCAATATAGCACCTAGTCCGGTACCACATGCATCCATGTATACTGTCATCAGGAATGACTAACACTGGTGCACATGTCAACTTGTCCTTTAGACTCTTGAATGCATTCTCGCACCTTTCGTCCCAGACGAAGGCTTGATTCTTCTTGGTAAACTGAATCAACGGTGCTGCTATCTTGGAGAAGTCTTGGATAAACATACGATAATATCCAGCTAATCCCAAGAAACTTCTTATGTCCGTTGCATTATTGGGCGCAGACCAATCTTGTACCGTAGCTACCTTCGCATGATCCACGGCAACACCATTCTCTGAAACAACATGTCCCAAGAATCTCACTTCCCTCCTCCAGAAGTGACACTTAGAAAACTTTGCTTTCAATTTGGTGTTTTCTCAACACCTCCATCACTATCCTCAAGCGTTCCTTGTGTTCTTCCTCTGTCCTTGAATAAACCAGTATATCGTCCACGAACACAAGAACAAACTTATTCAACTGATCTCTGAACACCTTATTCATAAGATCCACAAAATATGCTGGCGCATTGGTCAACCCAAATGGCATGACCAACCACTCATCAAATCCAGACGGCATCCGAAATGCCGTTTTAGTTATACTCTCAGCTTCCACTCTAAGCTGATGAAAACCTGTCGCGAAATCCAGTTGGGAGAATACTCTCGCGCCACTCAACTGGTAAAACAAGTCATATATCCGCGGTAGAGGATACTTATTCTTCCTCGTCATCTTATTTAGCTCGCGGTAGTCCATACACAATCGAAGGGAACCATCTGCCTTGGTAGCAAACACAACTGGTGCTCCCCACTCAGAAACACTTCTTCTGATAAATCCCTTCTTCATAAGATCGCTTACTTGCACCCCGAGCTCTTGCTGCTCCCTTGGTGCCATACGACGAAGTGGCATCACTATAGGTCTGACATCTTTCACTAAATCAATACGGAACTCAATCTCTCGGTGTGGTGGAAGCCCGATCACTTCCTCGAAGACGTCCGGATACTGGCCAACCATGGGAAAACCTGACAACTCATCATGCGGGATGTCGAAGGAATTTAGAAAACTAGCCATTACCCCATCACTAGGTAGACCACCAAACACTACCCTCCGCCCATCATTCGCTCTAGCTATCACCAAAAAGCCCTCACAGTCTACTACCACCCCGTATCTTTGGAACCAATCGACTCCCAGAATAATGCCAAACCCAGTAAAGCCCAAAACAAAGCAATCACAAACAAACATGCATCCATGACTCAATAAAACCACATTAAGACAAATCATGCTAAGGCTAGTCGAACCACCAATCGGGTTCGTCACTACTAAAGGTCTATCGACAATCTCGGGCTCCAATCCCAACCTATCTACAGGTCACTAGATATGAAGGAATTGGAACCCCGGTATCAATCAATACTCGAACAGGAACATCATAAACAGAAAGAATACCTTGGATAACAACATTCTTTCCTTTCTCCGCCGCAGTTGGGGCATTCGACGAAGAAGGAACATCATTGATAGCATATGCTTTCACAATCTGCTTTTCCTTAGGGGGTTGCGGACACTTGTCCTTGTGATGTCCCGCTTGGCCACAGTTGAAGCACTTCCTATCCGCTGGCTTGGCCCGACACTCTTTGGCATAGTGGCCCTTCTTACCACAGCTGAAGCACTCAACATATTTCTTTTTCTTTTTCTTTTGGCCATCCTCAGTCTGATTCTGTTTTCTCTTATTCTGAGAACCAATCTTGCCTCCACCGCTTGCTTGCTGCTTTGGCTCTTCTGCAGTTGCGACCTCAGTCTTCGACTTAGGGTATAGGCTCTCTGATCTCAAAGCTTTCCCCACAATCGATTCAAACGTCTCATTGATGTGGTTAATAAGCCTTTCCCCCAAGTACTGATCCAAGCTTGTTATGAATTTCTCATTCTTCTTCTCGGGAGTGTTAATGAGGGATAACCCATACTTCGATAAAGTATCGAATTCTGCAATATACTCCGAGACAGCTCTGCCATTCTGCTTGAGTTGCAAGAATTTCAACACTGAATTCTAAGCAGCTGGAATGAACTTATCGCTAAAGCGAGCCTTAAACTGATACCAAGTAATCTGATCCTCGGGAGTAGCTACCTTTATAGAATTCCACCAATTCATTGCCCGTCCTTGGAGCTGACGGGACGCTAGCTCCCTTTTCATCGCATCCTCGATACCTAAGTCTTCGAAGATACGCTCGCAGCTATCCAACAAATCCTGAACTTCTGTCCGATTCCGTTCCGTGGAACGACTTTCCACCAAGACTAGTGTAATCCTTGCATAGCTTGGCGAAATCGGCTCTAGGCGCCTGCACCGCTACACCACCACCATTTGCAGCATTGGGAGCTGCTCCTTGCACATTTCTAAGCATCTCTGTCATAAAGTCAGTAAACATAGCCCTCATGTCAGGAGCATTCCCATTGTTGGCTCCTCTATCAACACCCCTCGTATATCGGCTCATCGTTCAATCTGTAAAGGGAAACGATTAACCATTCTCTTTGTGGTGTCAGTACAGTGCAACTTCATCCTTAGATATACTAATAGCATATATATATATATAGCTTTTAAAAACCAAAATAATCACAAATACGCGCTCTCATATACGGTTACTTTCTCTCCTTGATAACTTCCCTAGGTTAACTACGCAACCTAGAGCTCTGATACCGAGTGTGACAGCCCGCCCCGCACCAGCCGACATTTCCCATGAAAATGCGCTGTTCCGATGTCCAACCGGCATGGGACGGTCGCCAAAGAAAGGAAAAAAGGAAAGGACATACTGGTGAACTAACAAAGAACCTGTAGAATGTCTCACAGCGCAAGGAATAAAATATAATAATAACATACTTGACATAAAATAGGTGAGACAGTGCATAAGATGAAACTAAGCATCATAGCAACGGAAAATCCAAATACAGCTTATGTTCCACATCATCATTATTACAACTTTAAAACTGTCTCTAAAGCAAAAGAAAGGAAAGTTACACTACTAATGCCCAAAGAAGTGACCAGCAACGACACAGGGAGAATATATATATATATATATCATACGTGGAAGCCTCCTGCTCGTCTCTGGTACAGCTACTCGTGCTTCACCAGCTAACCTGTCTCTAGTCTACTCGTGAGAGCACCCAGAGTAATAGGAAGAGACATAAAACTCTGGGTCAGACAAAAGTCTGGTATGAGCAATAAGCAGCAAAACAGAACAATAACAGGTATACTAAACCATACCTGAACCTGGACCTGCAACCAAAGAGTTAGCACTACATACTGTACTATACTCTAAGGTGCCACTAACATATGGTGTAAAAAATACGGGGTGGGGGTGTGCATGTCATAGTGATGGCAAACAAATCAAGCATGGCAACCATCCTCACATCTCTCACCCAGTGCGTAAAGCATACGATGTCCACCACTTCGATCACTAGACCCATCGAGGTAATGACGGAGTTCGACTTGTACAAAAACTGCTACCACCAAGCTTATCCCATGGGATCATGACCAAACCTTTTCAAATGACCCCACTTCATTGGTATATAGCCCACTAGTCGTACCTAGGCCACTGTGGCCCTGAATCCGTCCACGTACCTCCCATACATAGTGATCCAAAGTCCTAGACATCGACAACCCCTTAGCACACGTCCCGCAGCAAAGTCCAATCACAAAGTTAACTCATTGGTTCCCAACTGGATCCTGAGTTCTACTTCCTATTTGGACTACCTTCGCATCTCGGGTCTTTGGTTGAGTTGGTGTTGGTCTTCAGAAGAGTCATCGCGTAGTAGGAGTAGAAGTCCAAACTCGGTCGGTTCGGTCTGTGGTGCTCAGGCTCCCCATTTAGTTCAACTTATTTCCCCTCCTTCGCCATGGTTCAGGTTCACCTCCTCCATGCGGTTCGGTTCGGGTTCATCTCCTCTATGCGGTTCAGTTCGGGTTCACCTCCTCCATGCGGTTCGGTTCGGGTTCACCTCCTCAATACGGTTCGGTTCGGGTTCCCTCCTCAATGCGGTTCGGTTCGGGTTCCCTCCTCAATGCGGTCGGTTCGGGTTCCCTCCTGAATGCGGTTCGGTTCGGGTTCCCTTCTCAATGCGGTTCGGTTCGGGTTCCTTCCTGAATGCGGTTCGGTTCGGGTTCCCTCCTCAATGCGGTTCGGTTCGGGTTCCCATCCGATCCGGTTCGGGTACTTTCCTGCACTTTTCCTGCAACTTCCAACGACTGTTTGTACGCCATTCGATGGCGTTTTCGACCACTCTAACTATTTTAGACAATCACAAAGCATACCATATAGTCATAGAAACAAATAGAAGTGATCACAAACACCAAAACAACAACTTGATAGGTTAAAATGGACCAAACATAACCAAAACCCCATATTTTCCCTTAATCATGTTCAAGTATAATTAATGATAGGATTAGCAAAACTTAACCAAATTAACCCAAGTTTCTAACAGAGGTCTAAAACATCATTTCGAATTTTATAAATATTTTTCCAGATTTTTAACGTGTATAATTTCACTAATTATCACTAATTACCCTTAATTAACCATAATTAGTGAGGAACTATGCAAATCACTCACCTTTGCCACAAATAAACTTTAGATCTGAAATGATTCTCTGTTTGGGTGCCAATACCAATGCAACACAGCAGCTCTACCTCGATTCTTGTGCTAATCCTCTTTGATTTGAGGTAGATTTGGCTTAATTAGCGATTAGGAGGTGATTTGGGGTGTTTTAGATGTTGGAGGCCATTACTAGGGTTCCAAGAATGAAAGTGGCGGCTGTGAAAGTGAGAAAAAGGGTGTTCTCTAAACCCTAACATCCCTCTTATACGCTTAACCTGAAATTCCCCTTTGGGCCTAGCTGTTAATCACCCGGTTAAGCCCAATTAAGCTATTTTTCACCACCTGAAACTTTTTTCAGCCATATCTCCCAAACGGTGAGTCCGTTTGGCTAATGTGACCACTCTACGGAAAGGTAAACCACCATCCGGATTTAGTGGAAGTGGTTTTAGATCAAAACTCCTTTCCAGTCAAAAGTTATGGCCAAAACAAGATTAGCTAGGGGCAAAACGGTCATTTAAAAATTGGCAAAAATCATGAATATGGGAAATGACCCCAATAGTCGTCTCCCAAAGTTACATGACCATACGACTTCGCATGTGAAAGAAATAAATATTCTACGATCCTTCGATGCATAGAATGCGGGTCGTTACAACGTGGAAGCCTCCTGCTTGTCTCCGGACAGCTACTCGTGCATAACCACCTAACCTGTCTCTTGTCTGCTCGTTTAGGAACACCCAGAGTAATAAGAAGAGACATAAACTCTGGGTCAGACAAAAGTCTGGTATGAGCAATAGCAGTAAAATAAAATAATAACAGGTATAAATAATGATACCTGACGTGGACCTGCAACCAAAGATTTAGCATAACAAGATGTACAGTACTTTAGGTTAACACTAACATAGGGCATAAAATGGAAGTGTGAGTGTCATGGTGGTGGCAAACATCAAACATAGCAATCACCCTCACATCTCTCACTCAGTGCATAAGCATACGATATCCACCGCTTTGATCACCAGATCCACTGGGTCCATGATAGAGTCCAACTCCGTACAACTATCTCTATGACCACTTTTCCCTTTGGAGCCCTGATGGAGTCCAACTCCATACAACCTCTGACCCCATTGCACTGGTCCATAGTCAATACCCCATCCCTCAATAGTGAACCAAAGTTATAGATATCGATAACCCCTTTGCACACGTCCCGTAGCAAAGCCTAACTTTAGAAGTTAACTGGTCGATCCACATTTGGATCCTTAGCAATAACCTCTCATCTGGCCTTCCTTTGCATCTCGGGTTTTTGGTCGAACTAGGTTTCAAGTCCTTGGTTCGGATCGAGTTCAGCTTCTTCGAGACAAACGGGTCGGCCCATGGCTCAGGGATGCCAACGGTTCGAGTCGTGATTACCCCACCGGGTTGGGTCGGGTCAGGCTACTTCATCAGGTTCGATTCGTGAGCTCCTTCAAGGCGTCGAGTCGGGGTCCTCCATCCATTCGTGGGTCAAGCCCTCCATCAGTTCGAGTCATGATGCCTCATCAGGGTCTTCAGGTGCGAGCGGAACGGATCGAGTCTCTTGGCTCAAGTAGGTGGCTCGTGGTGCTCTTCAAGTGAGCGGGTCGGTCATGAGGAGCGCGAGCCGGTTCGATTCGAGGAGCCCCATCTGGTTTCCTATGCCTCCTTCCAACGAGCTGTTTACGCCACCCGATGACGTTTTCGACCATTCTAACTTCACTAAACAATCATAAAACATCCCAAACAATAGTAACAACATATAGGCTCGATCAAAAAGATCAAAACATCAAGCATATGGGTTATTTTAGATCAAATGTGCCCAAATCCATGATTTTCCCTTTAATTCCCTAAATTTCGGGATTTGTAAACTTTATCCAAATTAACCCAAATTTTTACCAATGACATAAAATAATATTTTAGAATTTATGCATATTTTCCCATATTTTTAGAGTCATAATTTAGCTAATTATCACTAATCACCCCTAATTAGCCATAATTAGTGAACAAATATGCTAATTACTCACCTTAGCCATAAATAAATGATAGATCTGAAACTTTCACTGATTTGGCTTGGATTCCAATGCAATGCAGCAGGTTAACTCTAATTTGGTGTTAATCCGACTTGATTTGATGTAGATTTGCTTAATTAGTGATTAGAAAGTGATTAGAGAGAGATTTAGATGATGGAGGCCATTACCAGAGTTCAAGGAATGTTTGTGGCGGCTGGAAAAATGAAAGGGAATGTTTCTCCAAACCATTTCAGCCCTCCAATAACCCTAGTCCGGAAATGGATTATGGGCCTACCTGCTAATCACCCTATTTGGCCCGATTTAGCTGTTTTTCCATCTTCAAATCTTATTTCGGCCATATCTCCGAGACGGTAAGTCCGTTTAAATAATGTGACCACTCCACGGAATGGAAAACCATCATCCGAATCCAATGGTAGTGGTTTCAAGTCAAAACCCCTTACTAATCAAAAGTTGCTGGCGAAACAAGATTCACCAGGGGCAAAATGGTCATTTAAAATTCGGCAAAAATCGTGAATGTGGGAAATGACCCTAGTAGTCATTTCCCAAAGTTACATGGCCATATGACTTCTAATGTAAATAAAATAAATATTCTACGATCCTCCGATTCGTAGAATGTGGGTCGTTACATATACTCTTTCCGCTCATCAGAACTTATTGTTCTAACCCCCCTCCTCCGGCTCTAAATACAACTCGCACGTTAGCTCGAGAAGGTCAGGTTTCCATATGTGTTTAAGTTTGGCTTCAGTTCTCATTCTCTCTTATGGAGGTATTGACGTGGTGATTTACTCTTATAAGGTAGTTAACTGAGTTGATTTTAGTTTATCCTATTTCGTTTCCGTTGTGAGTTATTTTATCATACCCTAGTTATGCTTATGATTTTTTATTTGTAAGTACCAAATTTACACGTTCCATGCTTGGATGGGTTTGAGTTTTTATTTCTATCGAAATTTTGGCTTAGAAAAGTGTGAGATGTTACAAACTGTAACGACCTGTTTTTTTCGTACTATTCAAGTAGACATTTAATCACATGTCCAACTTAAATGGCATAGGAAAGCGGATAGTTAGGATAGAGAAGCTAGAGGGTGAGGAAAAGAATGAAAGAAATATTAGAATTGAAGAAGAAGAAAATATCAACACAACGAAATCAGTGTAGACAAGAATCTCACAGCGGAATGAGTAAAATATAATATATCAGTACTCTTTACCAAAAGAGAAAACTATATATATATATATGATACAACATCAGAGTACATAAACAAATCAAATTGTAAAATCTGATTAATAAAGCACACATATTGGAAATAAATTTATAATAGAAAATATGGGAATATGTCCCGACTCCAGCTCCTCTCCCGAAGCTCCAAGCAAAACTTATCGTGGAAAATTTACTGGGTCTGACCCGAGCACATTTTGAAGCAAAGAAAAATCAACCTGGATCAGTCTGAAATACTTTTAGTGGTAAAATTCACAACACAAAAACTTTCTTAAAATTTGACTAATCCTTTAAAAATATTGGTACTCTCGTAGGACACGACCATACATAAACATGGTACATGTTTTTACCTTATAATATAACCAATTCACTTTTTATACCAAAATCCAATGATACAATAATAACTTCCATCAAACCACAAATAAATAGGAAAATAGCAGGAAAGCTTGCATCTCACTTTCAAACGTAGTTGGCTTACAACTAAAAACATACATCTCGTATTAGAATTTGGATTTCCAACATGACAAGGCATGAAACCACCACCCGATCAGCGTTCTCTAGAGAGGAACACTAGGGTTCAACAATAATATCTTGCAACCCGGCACACATGACTCGCCATTCATTCAACTTGAGTGTACCGAATATATTATCACCTACGGTTGTGATCAACAACCGTTTCCCAAAAGCATACAAAAGCGATAGAAGATTAAGCAAATGAATTTTCTCTAGATGGTGACAATATACCATAATGGGAATGACCCACATAGCCACATTGCCTGCCCGTTTCCTGTCATTTCCCTTTGATGAGGCTTGAGGTCACTATTACCTTTTTAGAACATCACATTCGAACTTTGATTGCCACATTGATAGATCCATACAATCACTTATTGATTTGCACAAATATACACTTGGTGTTAAGCTAAAATAGGTTTCCTTCTTTGCCAACAAACCTGGTATATTTTTAACAATCAATGTACATGATCTTAGGAAATACTCTGTCAGACTTTTGTCCATACAAGTTCGTTCTACGACTGAACGAAACCAAAAAATGTAACAACCCTGATTTTCAGAACAAATTTAAAAATTTTATTTTAGCAATTTTAATGGATTTTGAATATTTAAAATAATTTATTTTAAATAATAATGACTAAAAATTTATTTAAATCGAAGTTGAAATAAATTTTTTTAATTTAATTATAAAAGGAGTTTAAAATGGCGCAGTAATTTGAAAATTCGATTTCAAATTTCAAATGAATGTAGAGGATTCAAAATAAATCGGATTTCAGTAAAAAAAAAAATTAAATCTGTTTAATTATATCTTTTTAACGAATGTGAAAAATTCAGATTTCATAATAAATTGAAAGTTACGTCCAGTTTAAAATTCAGAAAAGTCGCTATAGAATTTATATATTTTTTAATATAATATATGGCCCTTAAATGTAGCCATTTTGCAAACCACCTCCGTTTTCAACAAAACCACTTTTGTTGGATCCGGAATGTCAAATTATTGCTAGATTCCAATTTTCATAATTTTTGGAATTAATATGTGAGCATGGAAAAAGAAAACATGTTTTAACAACTTTAGTCAATTTGGATCGACCAGAAAATGGCCATTTTTCAAACGGTCTCCAAATTCAATGAAATTAATTTTGTTAGGACTGTATCGTCAAAACAAAGCTAGAACTAATTTTTTGTAATTTTTAGAGTCAATATGTGGCCCTAGTAAATTAAAATGTACGTTTAAATGAAATACATATTGGTTTATATTTTAATTTAAAGAAAAATTGATTAAATAAATCAAACAGGCTTACGAAAGATGGTCCATTGAGTCTGGCATAGGGGTATTTAGCTAGGGGCGATAGTTGTTGCACTTGATTTGGAGTTCGTTTAGATTAACGGGTCTTTTTGAAAATAAATATAATATAAATTAATTATAAATGGCCCTTTTTTATCCACTAAACCCTAGTTTCTCAAGAAGAGTCGCCGCTCAAATCAAACCAACGGCCATGTTGTTCTATTCTTTTTCCCATTCTTTCTCCAAATCTAGACATTAAATTCAGAGGTCATCAAAGAGGAAACTGGTGACGTAGGAGGGCTCTAAAGAATCAATGGAGGTGATCGACTGATACGGCGTGGTTTGCCGGAATTTGAAGCTAGAAGTCGCAGTAGTTGAAGAGGTTTCCTGATTGATAGGGAGGTGCAAGTGGGGTCATGCTCACGGCGCTGGGTGATGGCATCCAGCCCTTTGACGTGGTGAGGACGGATTGGTGGCTGATGGCCTCGATGGACGTGCGGCGGTTTCTTTTTGAAGGCGGTGATGGGTTTCCCGTGATTGACTGAAGATGCCGTGAAGGAAAGGGATAATCAGAGGGATTAGGTTAAAATATTAATAATTAATTATTTGTTAATAAAGTAATTAATATATTCAATGTATAGACAAGTGAATCTTCCTCATACGTTGACAGAATTGAACGATTTCAAAAGCACTGGAATCGTGAAGATAAGATCGACAAAATGGAGCAGATCAGATCTGAAACAGAGACCATTTGGTTTTTTGATAAAATTAAACACCGGTTTGATTTTATTAAAATAATCGTTGTTCATCGATTTCAAAACCCACCACTGTGAGAACTCCTTTCACTCTAATCTTTTTTTACAGTTAAATTTATACTAGGATGTAGACGGTGCTTAGCAGCACCCGACGCCACTGATTGTACAAACCATGATTGTTAGTTTGGATTGTGATTTGGATTGTTATTGTTTGATATTGTTTTATACAAAAATTATTCTTATGAATTATATACATATATTATCATGACATGAAAATAAAATTTTTAAAATAATAAAAATTTACATTTTTATTTTACATAAGAAATACTGAAAAATATTCATTTCCTGGAATTAAATGATTGAACAAAAAGAATTACATGTTTACGGTATGTTTAATTCTTTAAAAATATTCATGTTTGTATTAAAATGCGTTAACATATAAAATTTACATTTTATTTTTATGTAAGAAGAATCATAAAAAATATTCAAGTTTGGATTAAAATGTGTTAACATATAAATCACATTTATAAGGTATGAAATATTCAAATTTGATAAAAATGTTTTTAATGTTGAAAATTACATTTTTAAACGTATGGTTAAATCATATAAAAAGATTAAACTGGTTAAAGTGTTTACATTAAAAATTACATTTTAATGTATGTATGAATCATATAAAAAGATTCAAATAGGGTAAAACTGTGTTTACATTAAAAAGTACATTTTAATGTAAGATGGATCATATAAAAAGACTCAAGAATACTAAAATTGTGTTTACATTAAAAAATTACATTTTGATGTAAGTATGAACATTAAAAAGATTCAAGTTTGAAATGGAAATATTTTAACAATAAAAAGTACACTTTTATTGTACGAATGAATCACTAAAAAGATTCAAGTTTAAAATAAAATGTTTTGACAATAAAAATCACATTTTTATTGTACGTATAGACCAATAAAATAATCATTTATTAATTTATGTTCAGTTGAGAAAAATGTCATCTTTATCATGACGATGTAGAATAAAAGAATTATTTATTAATATATGTTTTGTTGATAAAATTGTCATCTTTATCATGTTAGTAAAGAAATAAAATAAAATATTTGTGTTTAAAAGATAAGGATTTTTACAATAAAAATCACACATTTATTGCTTGTTTTAAATCATTAAAAACATTCATTGTTTGAACTAAAATATGCCAACAATAAAATATACATTTTTATTACGTATGTAGATTATATTAAAACATTGTCATGTTAGCGACGTTAATAATAAAATGTTCATGTTTAATAAAATATATTTATACAATAAAAATCATATTTTTATTTTATATGTGAATCAATAAAATATTTATCTACAAATCGGACGATTTGTTTATGTACACCCATTTATCTGATATGATTGGGACGATAAATTTTACACATCGCCCAACTGCACAAATAAATAAACTGTTGTTTGAAAACCCCACATGGGTATTGGGATGATATTTGACATACACTATTCCCAATATTTAGTTGTATGTCAATCAATGGAATGACAGTCTGTGATGAGCGTTATTTATTTATTTTAATGCGCACACAGTTGTAAATTGCACTCTGGATGTTGTATGAATTTTTAATGGTTGTTTATCATTATTGTTGTATACATGCGATGTATGAAATTCATATAAATAACATTATATGGTAATTGGTTGGGTCTCATTCCAATTTGGAAAATAAAGAATATTTTTAATATTCAGTAAATATTGAAACGAACGATATTTTTATCGATTTTATTCATTTTATAACGCCATTTTAAAACGAACGATATTTTTAATATTCAGTAAATAAAGAATAGTTTAACGCCATTTTAAAACGAACGATATTTTTATCGATTTTATTCATTTTATATTGAATATCGAAAAGTGATTTCAAAATCGGATATTTTGAAAATATTAACATTATTAGAACGATATAAAATATTCATTGTTTGAAACAAAAATATGTAACAATTAAAATTTACATTTTTATTGTATGAGGGTTAGGTTAAAATATTTTTATTAACATGTTAGCAATGTTAGTATAAAAATAATCATATGTTGAAATATGATTTTGTTCACTTAAAGATAACCTTTAATATGTAAGTGAAATTAAAAAGATGCATGATTGAAGAAAATAATTAGACAATAAAAATTACATTTTCACTATACAGTTGATTCATAAAAAAAAGAATCATATTTAAAGGAATATGTTGTCACAATAAAAATTACATTTTCATTGTACTGTTGAATCATCAAAAAGTTTCATGCTTAAAAGATAATGTTTTTACAATAAAAATCGCATTTTCATTGTATGTTTAATTCACTAAAAATATCCATTGTTTGAAATAGAATATGTTAACAATAAAAATATACATTTTTATTGTGTATGCAGGAATGATTTAAAATATTCAATGTTTCAAATAAAATGTTTATACAACGAAATTACATTGTCATTGTTACTGTATTATAAAATCATTAAAATGTAAATCGTTTACATGATAGCAAAGTAGGAAATATTATAATTTTAATATGATAAAGATGTGGAATATTCAATTTTGATATAAAATTGAAAAAAAGGTTGAAATCGTTTCTAAATGAATTTATAAATAATTTGTAAAACACGTTTTAAGTAGAAATCGACGAAATATATATAATATTTATATTATATATAATGGCCTGAATAGAACGCGCCGCGCATCAATTATTCGCGAATTTCGACCATTAACTTCAAATTGACATTACGGGAGATCCGACCGTCGGATTATCCTAAACCGAAACCGTTGGTTTCGTATCGAAAAGAGCTTTCCAATGTATATAAGAGATTTGAAATCTAACGGTCAGATTTGCAAATATGTCCAAACCAATTTCAAAAAAGGTCGCTACGGATGCAGTTCGGTGGCCGTTATAGGAAACCGACTGTAGGGCGATAATAAAATTATTAAAAATATGGAAAAATTATGTAAAATCATAATACATGATTTAGAAAGGTTTTCATGAAAAGTTCCAATTTTGAAAAGATAAAAATATATTTTTATCAAAATGAACTAGTTATTAACTAGAATAATAATCCAAATATTTTTAAATAAATAAAATGGATTTGTAAATGGTTTTGAAATAACCATAATTTTCCAATACATATACTGGAATGGATTTGAATGGAAATTATTTTTGGAATATTTCGATATTGGATTCCGTGATTATACAGATATTGTTTTGGGAATTGGAAGATATATATATATATATATATATATATATATATATATCGTTATTCCCAATACAATATTTGTTGGTTTCAGAATTTGATATTGTATATAAGCCAATATAATTTTTATTCAGACCCTCACATTTAATATCAAATGGGATTTTGGGTTTGCCGTGAACGGTGTCTTTAATAACACTATTCTTAAACGCAATTCAGAAAATAATAAATCTTTTAACTAAGATTTAGGAAATTTTACCAATTAATTGATATTAAATTGGAATTGAATAAAGGAATTGGACTTTGGGTTTATCGTGAACAATGTTTTAAATAACATTTGTTCTTTAACCGAATTATCAGTGAAGAAATAATTTGGAATTTATAAATCTTTTATTAAGATTTAATGGAAATTTTCCAAAGTAAAGTTTTCCCAATTTAATATATTAAATTGGAATTGAATGGAATTCGATTTGTTAATAATCGAGATGAGCTTCTATGAATGAAGGTTGTTAATATATATGGGATTTAAAGGGCTTTGCCGCTATTCCATTTATATTATTAGTCTGATACGGGAATTTATATAGATTACACACCATTATGATTTTCGTGAAGATTCCGTAGTTAATGGAAGATAATTTTGAGTTTATCGTGAACTGTGTTTTTAAAATGACATTAGTTCTTTAACCTAGCTAAAGATAAGATTAATTTCTTAAATTCAAATAATCACTAAGTAATGGTTTTTTTTTAGATTAAAAAGAATAAATTTATAAGGATTTATCTTTTATAAAATTAATGGGAACCATCCCCTAAATTGTGAATATTTTATTAAAAGAGTATTTTGAATTGGAATGAGGCGTTGGATGTGTTTTTATTGCACCTAATTATAAATTACGCGAGTTATTCGGAAAGACCGAGTTTAACCCATTTTGAAAAATGAATACGACGAATAACAGTCGAAGAGATTGAAGACGGTGCAAGACCGACTATCTTCACATTAAATGGATGAGTTGCTACTTATGCCTGTGATTCGAGAAGCTACCTTGAAGAGGCTATAACGGTGGCCGTCCGAACGTACTTGTTGATTGTTCGGATATGCGAGGGCCTCTCTTCTGTATTGGATATACAGGACGAGGAACAAGGTATCTCCGATTTTGTTCAGACCCAGAACGGACTTATAAATGGATGGTATGTATGACGTTGTATTTTTTTACGCTGTATTCGTTGATCTCTGCTAATATATATATGTTTGGTGGCGGAGAATTTATTCTCTTGCTTAACACCCTTCTCTGAGACGTATGAGCTCAGAGGTTATATATGGGCAGAAATCAATGGTATGGTATAGATTGACAATGTGGCATGCTAAGATGCATTGATTAAGGCTTTTGTTGAAAAGCAGAGCCGTGTGGATGATGATCAAAGCACAACTTTATTTAGCATAGCTTTGTGTAGCATGACTTCGCGAGCCTCACACCCCGGTATGATGGTGAACTGATGGTCAGATCAGTATGCTTTCGATATTAGTTTGGATTCAGTCGACCATGATGAGGGATAGGGCATTTCCCCTAATTCCCATATAGAGATAGAGTAAGCGGTGTTTTCTCTCGCTGGGACGTAAGCCGTGGTGATACTTGATTTCCCAAAAGTTCAGATGTGCATTACGATGTTTTCTCTAGCTGGGACGTAAGTCGTGGAGTATTGCCCTACGCAATAGATCTTTCGAATTAGGAGCCATCATGATGGAAATCCATCTCTCCAATACGAACTTTGCAGTTTTAATTGTAAACCTATATATGGCGACATAGTGGGATGGGGCACTCATGCCGTCTACGATTGATACATCTACTTTCGAAATTTATTTCTACACTATGCACTTATTTTAATAATAAAAGAGAACTTTCGCGTACCAAGCATATTTGGCTATTGTAAGGTAAAACTCTATCCTCCGGTTTGCGTTGCATTATGTGATGGGACCTGAGGTTTATAACAACTTCTTTTTTCTTAAATTAGCATTGCGTTGTTTATTTATGCACTAGTATTCTTGGGGGTAAACCCGTTTCGTGTTATACGGCGTGGTCCCTTGATTTACCTTACTTTAAAATCAAATTAATAACTGTTTTGAGTTCTCATACCAGTCCCATGACTGACCTGGAGTTTATTGTTCCTTCCTAAACTCTGGGTGCCCATATTTTCCACACGGGCAGTCAGTAGTTTTGGTTTTGCAGATTTCTATTTAATAGGATCCTGGATTACAGCTGGAGCTATATTCGAGAAGCTTTTCAGTTACGCATTATACTTATGTTTTATTTTCCGCTGCTATGTAAAATTTTAAATCTCTGATATTATTTTCTGTTGTATAATTATTCATACTCTAGAATATTCCTGTACTCTGATGTAAATTGTTGTAATAAGCAATGAAATGTTCTTCTGTTTTATGTTCTGATTTGTCATGTTCTCAGCTCAATCCGGGCTTTCCCGAAAGGGCGAGTTTGGGTCGTTTCATTTGGTATCCGAGCTTTGGTTTACATAGCTCGAGAACAAGATACATTAGAATCGAATGAAAGAATTCATCAGGGATTGGATTAGTAATATCCAATAAGAATGACTCGTTAGAGATGGGATCAGCAGTATCCTAGAATGAGTCCGAAGAGTGTAAAATGATAACAAATTTAGTTTTGAAAATTTTATCTTAAAATACGTATTTGAAATATAATTATATTTTAATTTGGACAATCGAGTATATAGAGATTTTAATATACGTCTGATCCACGTGTATACGAAGTCTCAAATATACTGGGTAGATATAGAATCACACTCTAGTCGCCCGGAGATGATTATGATGATGAGTCATCATCGTTAGTGCTTATGTCCGAGTTTCGAAAGTGGTATATCTATATTTTTCTAATCGACTGGTGTGAGAACCAAAACGAGATAGGGTTATTATTGTGATTTGGCATCAAAAATATGATTTTCAAATATAGATATATGTAGAAATATACTTGTTTGAAAATTTAACCAACTAATTGATTGCAGGTTGTGATGTCTGATAATTAGTTTAACTAATTAAAATATTGGAATGATAATTAATTTAACCAATATAAGAAAGAATGATTAATTTAGCTAAATCGAATTTAATATTAAACTAAATTGAAAATTGATTAGAATTGAAAGTTGAGTTGGTAAGTTAAACAACTTTCAGCTACGTTCCTTTTCGAAGACGAAATTTTTTTAACTCGGGGAGATTGTATCAACCTAGATTTTCAGAACAAATTTAAAATTTTTATTTTAGCAATTTTAATGGATTTTGAATATTTAAAATAATTTATTTTAAATAATAACGACTAAAAATTTATTTCAATCGAAGTTGAAACGAATTTTTTTAATTTAATTATAAAAGGAGTTTAAAATGGTGCGGTAGTTTGAAAATTCGATTCCAAATTTCAAATGAATGTACATGATTCAAAATAAATCAGATTTCAGTAAAACAAAAAAATATTTAAATCTGTTTAATTATATCTTTTTAACGAATGTGAAAAATCCAGATTTCATAATATAAATTGAAAGGTACGTCCGGTTTAAAATTCAGAAAAGTCGCTATAGAATTAATATATATATTTTAATATAATATATGGCCCTTAAATATAGCCATTTTGCAAACTACCTCCGTTTTCGACGAAACCACTTTTGTTGGATCTGGAATGTCAAATTATTACTAGATTCCAATTTTCACAATTTTTGGAATTAATATGTGAGCGTGGCAAAAGAAAACGTGTTTTAATAGTTTTAGTCAATTTGGATCGACCAGAAAATTGCCATATTTCAAACGGTCTCCAAATTCGATGAAATTAATTTTGTTAGGACCGTATCGTTAAAACAAATCCAGAAATATATTTTTTGTAATTTTTAGAGTTAGTATGTGGACCCAGTAAATTACAATGTACGCTTAAATTAAATATATATTGATTTATATTTTAATTTAAATAAAAACTAATTAAAACAATTAAATGCGATTTAGAAACATTGTCCATTGAGTCGGGAATAGGGGTATTTAGCTAGGGGCGACAGCTGTTGGGCTTGATTTGGAGTTCGCTTAGATTAACGGGCCTTTTTGAAAATCAAGAATTAAATATAATATAAATTAATTATAAATGGCCCCTTTTTATCCACTAAACCCTAGTTTCTCAAGAACAGCCGCCGCTCAAATCAAACCAATGGCCATGGTGTTCTATTCTTTTTCCCATTCTTTCTTCAAATCTACACATTAAATTCAGAGATCATCAAAGAGGAAACTGACGACCTAATAGGGCTCTAAATAATCAACGGAGGTGATCGACTGATACGGCGTGGTTTGACGAAATTTGAAGCTCAAAGTCGCAGTAGTTGAAGAGGTTTCCTGATTGATAGGGAGGTGCGAGTGGGGTCATGCTCATGGCGCTGGGTGATGGCGTCCGACCCTTTGACATGGTGAGGACGGATAGGTGGCTGATGGCCTCGATGGACGTGCGGCGGTTTCTTTTTGAAGGTGGTGATGGGTTTCCTGTGATTGACTAAAGATGTCATGAAGGAAAGGGATAATCAGAGGGATTAGGTTAAAATATTAATAATTAATTATTTGTTAATAAAGTAATTAATATATTCAATGTATAAACAAGTGAATCTTTCTCATACGTTGACATAATTGAACGATTTCAAAAGCAGTGGAATCGTGAAGATGAGATCGACAAAATGGAGCAGACCAGATCTGAAACAGAGACCATTTGGATTTTTGATTAAATTAAACATTGGTTTAATTTTATTAAAATAATCGTTGTTCATCGATTTCAAAACCCACCACTATGAGAACTCCTTTCACCCTAATTTTTTTTACAGTTAAATTTATACTAGGATGTAGACGGTGCTTAGCAGCACCCGACACCACTGATTCTACAAACCACGATTGTATGTTTGGATTGTGATTTGGATTGTTATTATTTGATATTGTTTTATATAAAAATTATTTATATGAAATATATACATATATTATCATTACATAAAATAAAATGTTTAAAGCAATAAAAATTTACATTTTTATTTTATATAAGAAATCCTGAAAAATATTCATATCTTGGAGTTAAATGATTGAACAAAAAGAATTACATTTTTACGGTATGTTTAATTCTTTAAAAATATTCAAGTTTGAATTAAAATGTGTTAACATATAAATACTACATTTTATTTTATGTAAGAAGAATCATCAAAAATATTCAAGTTTGGATTAAAATGTGTTAACATAAAAAATCATATTTATAAGGTATGAAAGATTCAAATTTGATAAAAATGTTTTTAACAGTGAAAATTACATTTTTAAACGTATGGTTGAATCATGTAAAAAGATTTAAACTGGTTAAAGTGTTTACATTAAAAATTACATTTTAATGTATGTATGGATCATATAAAAAGATTCAAATAGGGTAAAGCTGTGTTTACATTAAAAAGTACATTTTAATGTAAGATGGATCATATAAAAAGACTCAAGAATACTAAAATGGTGTTTACATAAAAAAATTACATTTTGATGTAAGTATGAACATTAAAAAGATTCAAGTTTGAAATGGAAATATTTTAACGATAAAAATTACACTTTTATTGTATGAATGAATCACTAAAAAAATTCAAGTTTAAAATAAAATGTTTCGACAATAAAAATCACATTTTTATTGTACGTATAGACCAATAAAATAATCATTTATTAATTTATGTTCTGTTGAGAAAAATGTCATCTTTATCATGACGATGTAGAATAAAAGAATTATTTATTAATATATGTTTTGTTGATAAAATTGTCATCTTTATCATGTTAGTAAAGAAATAAAATAAAATATTTGTGTTTAAAAGACAAGGATTTTTACAATAAAAATCACACCTTTATTGCATGTTTTAAATCATTAAAAACATTCATTGTTTGAACTAAAATATGTTAACAATAAAATATACATTTTTATTATGTATGTAGATTAGATTAAAACATTGATATGTTAGCGACGTTAATAATAAAATGTTCATGTCTAATAAAATATATTTATACAATAAAAATCATATTTTTATTTTATATGTGAATCAATAAAATATTCATCTACAAATCAGACGATTTGTTTATGTACACCCATTTATCTGATATGTTTGGGACGATAAATTTTACACATCGCCCAACTGCACAAATAAATAAACTGTTGTTTGAAAACCCCACGTGGGTATTGGGATGATATTTGACATACACTAATCCCAATATTTAGTTGTATGTCAATCAATGGAATGACAGTCTGTGATGAGCGTTATTTATTTATTTTAATGCTCACACAGTTGTAAATTGCACTCTGGATGTTGTATGAATTTTTAATGGTTGTTTATCATTATTGTTGTATACATGCGATGTATGAAATTCATATAAATAACATTATATGGTAATTGATTGGGTCTCATTCCAATTTGGAAAATAAAGAATATTTTTAATATTTAGTAAATATTGAAATGTGAAGCCGTGTTAAGTAGTTTAACGCCATTTTAAAACGAACGATATTTATATCGATTTTATTCATTTTATAATGAATATCGAAAAGTGATTTCAAAATCGGATATTTTGAAAATATTAACATTATTAGAACAATATAAAATATTCATTGTTTGAAACAAAAATATGTAACAATTAAAATTTACATTTTTATTGTATTAAGGTTAGGTTAAAATATTTTTATTAACATGTTAGCAATGTTAGTATAAAAATAATCATATGTTGAAATATGATTTTGTGCACTTAAAAATAACCTTTAACATGTAAGTGAAATTAAAAAGATGCATGATTGAAGAAAATAATTAGACAATAAAAATTACATTTTTATTGCGCTGTTGATTTATTAAAAAAAAAGAATCATATTTAAAGGAATATGTTGTCACAATAAAAATTACATTTCCATTGTACTGTTGAATCATCAAAAAGTTTCATGCTTAAAATATAATGTTTTTACAATAAAAATCACATTTTTATTGTATGTGTAAATCACTGAAAATATCCATTGTTTGAAATAGAATATGTTAACAATAAAAATATACATTTTTATTGTGTATGTAGGAATGATTTAAAATATTAGTGTTTCAAATAAATTGGTTAAACAACAAAATTACATTATCATTGTTATGTATTATAAAATCATTAAAATGTAAATCATTTACATGATAGCAAAGTTGGAAATATTATCATTTTAATATGATAAAGATGTGGAATATTCAAATTTGAAATAAAATTGAAAAAGAAGTTGAAATCGTTTCTTAATGAATTTATAAATAATTTATAAAATACGTTTTAAATGGAAATCAACGAAATATATATAATATACATATTATATATAATGGCCTGAATAGAACGTGCTGCGTAGCGATCGTTCGCGAATTTCGACCATTAACTTCAAATTAACATTACGGGAGATCCGACCGTCAGATTCTCCTAAAACTGGAACTGATAGGTTCGTATCGAAAAGAGCTTTCCAATGAATATAAGATATTTAAAATTTAACGGTTAGATTTGGAAATATGTCCAAATCAATTTCAGAAAAGGTTGCTATAGATGCAGTTCGGTGGCCGTTATTGGAAACTGACTATACGGGCGATAATAAAATTATTAAAAATATGGAAAAGTTATGTAAAATCATAATAAATGATTTAAAAAGATTTTTTATGAAAAATTCAAGTTTTGAAAAGATAAAAATATATTTTTATCAAAATGAACTAGTTGCTAACTAGAATAATAATCCAAATATTTTTAAATAAATAAAATTGATTTGTAAATGGTTTTGAAATAACTAGTAATTTCCAATACATATACTGGAATGGATTTAAATGGAAATTATCTTCGGAATATTTCGATATTCGATTCTGTGATTATGCAGATATTGTTATGGGAATTTGGGATATATATATATATATATTTATTCCCAATACAATATTTGGTGGTTTCAGAATTTGATATTGAATATAGGCCAATATAATTTTTATTCAGAACCTTACATTTAATATCAAATGGGATTTTGGATTTGTCGTGAATGGTGTCTTTAATAACACTGTTCTTAAGCCCAGTTTAGAAAATAATAAATCTTTTAACTAAGATTTAGAAAATTTTACCAATTAATTGATATTAAATTGGAATTGAATAACGGAATTGGATTTTAGGTTTATCATGAACAATGTTTTAAATAACATTTTTTCTATAACCCAATTAACAGTGAAGAAATAATTTGGAATTTATAAATATTTTATTAAGCTTTAATGGAAAATTTCCAAAGTATAGTTTTCCGAATTTAATATATTAAATTGTAATTGGATGGAATTCGATTTAGTAGTAATCGAGATGAGTTTCTGTGAATGAAGGCTGTTACTATATATGGAATTTAAAAGGCTTTACCGCTATTCGATTTATATTATTAGTCTGATGCGGGAATTTATATAGATTACACACCATTATGATTTCCGTGAAGATTCCATTGTTAATGGAAGATAATTTTGAGTTTATCGTGAACTATGTTTTTAAAATGACATTAGTTCAAGATAAGATTAATTTCTTAAATTCAAATAATTACTAAGTAAAGATTTTTTTTAGATTAAAAAGAATAAATTTAAAAGGATTTATCTTTGATAAAATTAATGGGAACCGTCCCCTAAAATGTGAAAATTTATTAAAAGAATATTCTGAATTGGAATGAGGCGTTGGATGTGTTTTTATAGCACCTGATTATAAATTACGCGAGTTATTCGGAAAGACCGGGTTTAACCCATTCTGAATAATGAATACGACGAATAATAGTCAAAGAGATTGAAGATGGTGCAAGACCGACGATCTTCACATCGAATGGATGAATTGCTACTGATGCCCATGATTGGAGTAGCTACCATGAAGGGGCTATAGTGGTGGCCGTCCGGACGTACTTGTTGATTGTTCGGATATGCGAGGGCCTCTCTTCCGTATTGGACATATGGGACGAGGAACAAGGTACCTCCGGTTTCGTTCAAACCCAGAACGGACTTGTAAATGGATGGTATGTCTGACGTTGTATTCCTTTTACACTGTATTCGTTGATCTCTGCTAATGTATATCTGTTTGGTGGAGGAGAATTTATTCTCTTGCTTAACACCCTTCTCTGAGACGTATGAGCTCAGAGGTTATATATTGGTTGAAATCAATGGTATGGTATGGATTGACAATGTGGCATGCTAAGATGCATTGATCAAAGCTTTTGTTGAAAAGCAGAGCCTTGTGGATGATGATCGAAGCACATCTTTATTTAGCATAGCTTTGTGTAGCGTGACTTCGCGAGCCTCACATCCCGGTATGATGGTGAACTGATGGTCAGATCAGTATGCTTTCGATATTAGTTTGGATTCGGCCTACCGTAATGAGGGATAGGGCATTTCCCCCAATTCCCATATAGGGATAGAGTAAGTGGTGTTTTCTCTCGTTGGGACGTAAGCCGCGGTTATACTTGATTTCCCAAAAGTATGGATGTGCATAACGTTGTTTTCTATAGGTGGGACATAAGCGTGGAGTATTGCACTACGCGATAGATCTTTCGAATCAGGTGCCATCATGATGGAAACCCAACTTTCCAATACGAACTTTGTGGTTTTAATTGTAAAGCTATATATGGTGACATAGTGGGATGGGGCACTCATGCCATCTATGATTGATACATTTACTTTCGAAATTGATTTCTACACTATGCACTTGTTGTAATAATAAAAGAGAATTTTCGTGTATCAAGCATATTTGGCTATTATAAGGTAAAACTCTATCCCCCGGCTTGCGTTGCATTGTGTGATGGGGCCTGAGTCTTATAATAGCTTCGTTTTCTTAAATTAGTATTGCGTTATTTATTTATGCACTGGTATTCTTAGGGGTAAACCCATTTCGTGTTATACGGCATGGTCCCTTGATTTACCTTGCTTTAAAATCAAATTAACAACTGTTTTGAGTTCTCATACCAGTCCCATGACTGACCTGGAGTTTACTGTTCCTTCCTAAACTCTGGGTGCCCATATTTTCCACATGGGCAATCAGTAGTTTTGGTTTTGCAGATTTCTATTTAACAGAATCCTGGATTACAGCTGGAGCTATATTCGGGAAGCGTTTCTTCTACATATTATACTTATGTTTTATTTTCCACTACTATATAAATATTTAAATCTCTGATATTATTCTCTGTTGTATAATTAATCATACTCTAGAATGTTCTTGTACTCTGATGTAAATTGTTGTAATAAGCAATGAAATGTTCTTTTGTTTTGTGTTCTGATTTGTCGTGTTCTCAACTCAATCCGGGATTTCCCGAAAAGGCGACTTTGTGTCGTTTCAGAAAATAGGTTTACTGACACGAGTTTATTCTCCATAATTAACCAGGGACATCAACGAGTATTCCTCTCGATTCGAAGATCTATGTCTTCAAATTATCTCATAAGATTTCAACATGTTGGCTTTGAATACAAAGTTTGTTCGAAGTGGTTTTGGATCTAGTTCCCGTCCCGGTCTCTTCGAACTCACACGTCAGAAGTCCAAAAACAATATTTATTGATAGTCGGGATTTTAACTATAAAATCAAAACAGTACAACCAAGTACATCAACAACTTAGGTCCTTTTCAATAATAATAATTTATCAAATAATTTATCGATTCTTAAAAATTGAATTTCATATTCTTAGGCTAACGGAATAATTGTATCCCAAATTCTCATTTGTTTTTTGTTACTTTGAAAACAATATACAACTGTTATATCTTTACAGTAAACGTATTCACCAAACACTTCTTTATTTCCCTTACCTCCAAAACATCGATATATATTTCACAAAATCCCTTTTATTTCCTCTATTTCGAAGATATTGATATTTATTCACAAAAATTCTTTTTATTTCCTTAATTTAGGAAATATCACTATATATATTCTCAACTCCCTTTTTATTTCCTTTACCTTGGAAATATCTTTTTATATACTTAACTAATCCGTACATGCTTTATTACTAAATCTTATATGGATCAAATAATATCATGCGACACTTTTCTTATTATAAAAAACCTAAACGGTTTTCTTTAACTTTAAAACTTTACTGATTGAAGTTTCTAAATAACACTTATGAAAATAATAAATTAAACGTCCAATATTTACTCCCGTTCCTAAACCAATATACCCTCTTTCTTTTCTTCAAAAAAAACATCACTATTTACTTATTACATGAAATAAGTGTATTCCAAAACCATACTATTTTCATTCCTTAGAAAATAGTGCTTTATAGTTAACCAAACAGTATAATTATTATCACTCTTCATATCTGGCCAACAATATCAAGTAATACATTGTTTATGGTATGCCAAATAGTTTTATTATATTTATTATACCCAGCAAAGTTACAATATTATTTCTCTTATGAAAAAAAAATTATTCCCAACGTTTTTACCATTACAAACTAATATCATCCTAAGATAATCATAAAGATGTTCAAGTTAGGGTATTCTATTTACCTCTCAGACCTTGATCGACAACGTTCTTACCTTAAGATATATATATTGGACAATGGAATTTTGATGACAACAACCTTGTTTCAATCATTATTGATAATAAAATATATACTAACACCTTTGTCCATAATATATATATATATATGCATGTAATTGATATTGAAGACTGTACAGTTTAATAGATTCAAGATTTCAAAGGGGATTCAAGACTCATAAGTATCAAGATATCAAGGTTTCGAGATTATCATAGTAATAGAGTCTAGTTAGTATGTTAAAACTCTAATTAGCACTCTCAAATTTATGTTTTCAAATTATTCTTTTTAAGTTGTTTTCAAATCATTTCAAACCCCTTTCAACATGTTTTAAATCATCCAAAGATTTGTTACTTATGATTCCAAATATATATATATATATATATATATATAATTTTCTTATATTATATATGTTTATAATTATATGTTTCTTATATAGTTTATATATTATATATAGTTTATCATTCGTGTGTATATATATATATATATTGAATCATATATTTAAATATGTTTTTATACGTGAGAACTTATATTTTAAACAACTAGTTTTATTTTAGGTTTTTCCAGAATATATATTGATTTAAATTCTTGAAAAATGATTTAAAATTAAATATGCAATATATATGTTGACATATACTTTTGTACATGTCGACATATAATTGTCACAAATTTTAAATTCGAATAGATGTGCCTTTTCACATGTAAAACGTTCCAGGAATGGTTGTGTCCCTTGGAACACTATATAAAGGGTCTGATTTCGAGTTTTTTCATAAGATTTCATCTCCTTCTTCCCTACTTCATATTCCACCATTATTCTACTTTAAAATACAAATTTCTACACTTATACTCTACCTATTTCAATACAAATTATATCATTTTCTATCTATTATCAATTTCTATCAAATACTGTCTGTTTGGAAGTGCTATTAAAGAGTTCTAGGGCAATTGTAATCAATAAGGAAAAGGTATGTTCCTTGTAGCCCGTAAATCATGGAAAAGGAGTGTTGTTAACCTTGTAGCCGTGAAATCAAGGATGTTGAATTGTTGTTAACCTTGTAGCCGTGAAATCAAGGGGTTTGTAATTGGATACTGATATTATTAAAACTATGCGCAGTGGGATCAGACGTTGGAGTAATCCGAACCAGTATAAAGTCCCGTATGTTCTTTCCTTTTCTGCATTTTCTTTAAGTTTATATGTGCATCTGTGATTGTTTCTGTTGTGATATTCATTTTGTGATTCATATAGATGTTTGAGTAATCGTTAATTATTTAAGATTTCTATTAGTTCTTTAAAAACTATTCACCCCCTCTAGTGTTAGTTTAGCCTTAAAATCCGTGATTCTCTTCCCTAACTAGATAAAAGTTTGTAACTCTAAAACTGATATTAAAAACAAATTAATTTAACTATTTCATTTAAAATATGGTTTTATAAATCATTTCTTGATTTGAAAGCTTTCCGCTCAAATATAACTACTTTTACTTAACTCAATGATCAAGTAAAACTCTTAATAAACACTAACACTTAGCTTAAATTTCTTTTATAACTCTATATACAAATTGGATTACATTTTTAAATCCATTTATCGAATCTTTACACAAATCCATTATGCTTTCCATTATAAAACCCAACTTGGGTTTATTACAACAAATTCTTTTTCCCGATTTCTAACACAAAGTCATTGAGCATCTTTCCCTTTTATCTTTGAAATTTTCTTTCCAACACAACGTTTTTACTTAATTCAAATATTTAGTAAACTCTTCTTTAGCATCATCGTATTAGCCTTAACTCTCTTTTTAATACAATTCATTAACAATCTGGGATTTATTTCAAGAATCCAACTACCAAATCCTTTTGCATTTGAAAGCTCCATTCAGTTACAATCGTTTTACTTAACTTAATCATTAAGTAAACATTCATTTAAAATCAACGCTTTTGCTTTAACCCTTTTTTATAAACCTTGTTTACACAATTTGGTACTATTTCCAAATCCCTTTACAAACACTTTACCATATTCAACTACAACTTGATTACTATTTAATTGAATTTCAAAAAAAAGTAATCACTTCATTTATTATTAATTAAAATAACAATTAATTTCATCTTTAACTACCATAGAAGTAGTTAACTTTTTATAACTAAATAAAATAGCTATTTTTTTAAAGTTATTAAAATAATAATTAACTTTATTAATAATAAACAACTCGATGGTTTTCTTTAATATAGTTAATTAGAAGATTAACAAATTTAATGAAATCTTATTACATTTAAATAATCATTTGTCAAAACTATTTCTATTAAATTAACTAAAAATCCAATTAATCAAATAACCAATTCTGGTTAAACGGTTTACTTAGTCAACTTGAAAACATCAGCTAACTTGTTAACTTATTCTAACCGATCCTTCATCTTCAATTAATTAATAATATCATTAATTGGATATAATCTCATTTAACTGTTTTTCTTAAAAACAATTATTCCAAATCATTAAACCTTAGGTTAATTTCCAACTTACTGGCTTATGAAATTTATCAAAACATAAGAAATTGCAATATAAATCATTTAATAATATTTTATAAAACTAATTATAAACATTTATTTATTGAACTTCCATTTAAATTCAACTTATAAAATATAATTGAAAACAGTTATAAAAATAAATTTATAACTTTAAACTAAGTCAACTCGCCTGACGCAAATCAACTTCTTAAAATGATGGATTTAAGGCCATTTACTGCCAATCACTTAATCAATATTGTCTATTGATTAATATCGCATCAACGTTGAATTTCCATTCAACAACCAACATCCAATTCAACAATTAACATCCAAACAGGATTAAATGTTACTTTATATAAACAATTCATTTACATCCAATTATTTGAGGAATCCAGTTGGATCCCACAAACCAGTTTTTCCCTGAATCACAGCTCATAATATCATTTAATAACTACAGATGAGATAATAATTTTAATCTAATGTATTTAAATGACGTAAATATAAATATCTTCTATCAATAGTCAAACATCCAAACAACACTCGCCCAAAGCATCCAAACAACACATTTATACTAACAATAGTAAAATATAATTATATGAATTTTACCACATCACAGTATTTTAGAAAGCGTGAGAGTTAACTCGCTATTTGTTTTTGATCGACAATTCAAGTCGATTTATATAATTTCAAATGAGTGTTTGAAATTATATGAACATCCAATTAGCTCCGAGTCTCTCTAACCAATTCTACTATGTAGATAATGTTCCTACGCTTCCAATGAACCTAGTTGCACTGAATTTTGCTTACAAATGAATGAGTTATAGTGGTTACAAGTTATTTATGAATATACAATAATTAAACATTATTAATAACCCATAATTAGTCTATTAATCTTAAATCATAATTTAAGTTTCTCTTCTTCCTCGATCACAAAAATAACACCTGTAGCTTTCAAAGACATCACCGACATGCATAAGCTCACCTACTGCCCCCTTGCCACCTTAGCTGCATGCCAGTACCCTTGACGTCGAAGTAGAATTGCCCTTCCAATATGCGACCTGCTCCTCCCATGCACGATAACAAGAAAAGAATGCAATCAAAATTTACACCAAAATCCACGAAATCTCATCATTCGAATTGCCTTGCTGCCAGCAACCCATCGATAACCATCGTCCCTTCATCTCCACCCCAAACGCCTAAAATTTTTAGCCTTAGGCTGCTGCGAAAAGAAGGACAGAAACTGAACATGATCAAGTTAAGAGTAAGTGTATGAAGTTGAACCTTTCTTTACTACGATCTCTAAGAATCCAAAAATGTCAGATTTCATTAAGTTTTGGATTTGATTTCAATTTTTTAAGGATATTGTAATGATTGTTGAAATAAGAAATGGGGAGGCATTTGGGGATTACGGACATAGAAAGGAATGGCTTGATTATATAGAAGAAAATATGTTATTTCATTTGATTTTTATGCAATATAATAATATATCATTATTATGTGTTGAACGTTTCACATTAGATTGATCACATATGAACTCCGGTTGCAATGAAAATGGACATTTTTATATAGTTTGACATTCTGGACCTAATGAAACTTGTTTCGACGAAGTCTTCCATTTGCAAATATAGTTCTATTTTTAATGTTAAATCTTTAATTGATTCATGTTTATTGTTCGCATGCTCACATAACAATTTCGATTGGCTCGAAACTTGGTATCTTACAATAACTTAATACTTCGAACATGATGGAACTGGGTTCATCGAATTCTGAGATCGTTTGGAAAACTTTCTTCTAATTCCACAACGTAAATCGATACGCATTTTAATTGCACATGATCACAAAATAACTCCAATTGACTTAAACTGAAAATCTTGCAATAATTAACTATTATGGATTTAATAAAAATGGTTTCGTTGAAATCCGAGGTCGTTTGGAAATTGATTATCCTTAAGTTCCATGTTAAATCGACAAAATATAAATCGATTCCAAAATAAAAAATTCTATTGATAATAAATTATTATATATATATGTATGTGTGTGTGTGTGTGTATATATATATATATATTCTAACAGAATTTTAATAACTTCCAAATAATATAACTTGGATTTTAAACTCAATATTTTCATTTCAAATCGATATTCAATTTATTTAAAAACCTTTTATTTTATTAAATAAATTGTTATAGTTCATTAATGATTCTACAACGACTTTTTGAAAGTTTGATTTTGACATAACTCAAAATCTACGATTTGAAATCTCTATTTTTCTCTTCCATAAGAAAACTACAATTCAATAGATCCAGAAAATTCTTGTTTTAAAGAATTCTGTCTTATATTGGATCTTGTACACTTAGTTGAAGTTCAAAATGTAAGACTACGAACTACCTCGACGCTACGAGCTTATTTATAATTAAATTAAATTTATACATTCAAAATCATTTAATTAATAAATTCATTATTATAAATCTTTTATACTTCCAATACAATATATAAAACCAATTTAAACGTTTAAAATTAGCAGCTAATAATCCTTGTTGTTATATGTAACAACTCGGGGAATTCGCGATCCTGAGTAATCAACATAAACTCAATGTTGGTTATTCAAGCATCGAAAATACCGAATAGTTAATGAAAGAAAATAGAGGGTGAAAATAGATAAGATAGAATGTTTGAATAGAAGAAGAAGAAAATACGACATCAGAGTAAACACGAATCTCACAGCGGAAAGAATAAAATATAACATAACTTTGAAATAAAACTCGTATATGTATACAATAACATTTATCAGAGTACAACACTTACAACACAGCAGAAATAAACAATTGCTATAAAATCCTGAAGCCCCTGCTCCAAGCTCTCAGTATATCTGTATAATCTTGACTGGTGTGAGTAAACAATTTAAAACAGTTTGAGAAAATAAACGATATCTCATAAGACCACGCCGTATAACACGGAACGGGTTTTTCCCTTATGAGAATCCAAAACACTTGATTTAACATTTCAAAATCTTTTGGCAAGAACGATAATCTTTATGTCAAAACTCTTTGGATATTATAATAGTGTCTATCAACCAAAATATAATTATCATCTAGCAGAATGCTTTCATCTCACGTTCCACATACATAATATATAATCAAAAACCGTGGGCGCTTATTGGTTAATGAATTCCAACTGGCAAGGTATGGGACCACCTTCCGACAGTGTATCTCTAGAGAGGAATACACCGGGTTCAACAAGAACATCTCGTAACCCAGGCTAAACATGACCGGTCACTCATTTCGCCTGAGTGTACCGAATGTATTATCACCAACGGTTGGGCTCAGCAACTTTTTCCCGGAAGAGACAACATCGAAATAGATTATAGAAGTAAATGAAATTTCTCTAGATTAGGTGACAATACACCCTAATTGGCAGCTAACCACTTAGCCATGCGACCTACCCGATTTTATATCATTTCCTGGTTGTGAGGCTAGAAGCCATAACCTATCCTTTTACAAACCAAGCCTTTCTTCACTTTGAATGTCACATCGTCATACCCGCCATATTACAAATTGATTTCTCCAAACATACCATGGGTAAACAGCTAAGAGAAACGAATTCCTCTGCCACCAAACATAAATACGTTTGAAGTGATCAACTTACACGATCTATTAAATACACTCCGTCAGACATTCTTCCATACAGGTCGTCCTGGGACTGGATAGACCGAAGGCACTATTCTGTAAATAGGACAGCCCTTGCATAACTCCGTCTTCAATTATCCTCATCATATTTGATCGCAATGCTAACACCCATACAGAGTGGTTTTCAGATAATGAATCCGATCCCGGTCTCTCCGTATTGACAACGGAAAAATGGTCAAAAACTTCGATAGTCGGTGATTTAACTATCAGATAAAAACATGTGTGCAAACAAAGATATTATTTCCAGATGGGAATTCTATCGATCAATCACCAATCATCATTTATCTCTTAAATTAATTTATCATTAATTTATTCAGTTACCCATTCCCATATCTCCGTAAATTCTTATTTTCTAAATTTAGAAAATATACCTTATTAACATTGAAAAACGTTTCCATTTCTGATTCATGCATCACTATCTTCTCACATATATCAGTCTCTAACTGTAAACTAGTAAGAGAGAAAACCCTACGTATTAACCCTGAAGGCTAAAACCAACGTCAGATCAATACCCAGACAGTTGTTCAACTTAACTAATCTCCAGTCAGTTTCTAATTCCTTTAACTCCATTTTAATTCCTATTTCAAACCCTATTTCCTTTATAAATATTTTATTAGCAAAATATTTACTCAAATCTTTTATTCTCATTAAATGTAAATAATATTTCTTCTTTGTAATCAAAACAGTTTGATTTCGTATTTAAAACAATATCCCAAATCCAATTTCTATTTATACTTCTAATTATAGAATTATTTATATATAATCTCATTTTATTCTTCTAACACTTATAATCCCGTTTATAATCACCTTTATAAATGCTGCTCAAATTCCATTTAAAATATCGATGTTAAAACCAATTCCTACTTCTCTATATAAATTTAGTCTTATATATTCTGTTTATCAAATGATAAATATTTTATTTAATTTATAAAACATTATTTATAAATTAATCTTCTCAATCTATTTGTTAAAACAGATTTCTATTTAATATCCACTTTAAACAATCTTCTGAAAATTCTTTTATATCTTGTCAAATATCCCTTTTATAATTCTATTTACTTTCTAAATAAATAATCCTTTTATACTTCTATTTATTTTCTATATAAATAATCCTTTTATACTTCTATTTATTTTCTATATAAATTATCCTTTTATACTTCTATTTATTTTCTATATAAATATTTCATTTTCAATATTCACTTTGAAAATTTTATTTTTACATTCCAGTATTTCATATGGTATTTAAACTATCAAATAACATGATCAGTATCATCATAATCAATCACAGATTATATATCACATCACATATCACAATATATGAAAACAAACAGTAATATAATATTGAGGAATCCAATTGGATCCCTCCAACCTATTTCCCTGCATCCACAAATGTTAAACAATATAAATAACATCGATTTCATTTAAATATGAAATATTCTGATAAACAAAATCAATATTTGATTAACGATTTATATATATATATATATCGTTATCTATAATTTCAACCAATAAATCAGCAATTCAACGAAACAATCAACACACATCAATCAATCATCATTTATCAACACTAGATTATATTTAAAAAAAATATAAACTGTACTGAGTTAGTGAGATTTACTCACAAAGGACGATCATCGTTAAATAACGATAATTGTCATTGATTCAGATCAGACAATCTATCTCGCTATAAATTGTAACGATCTCCAATTCACTCTTCGTTAGTTCCAATGTGTAGCTGCCGTCCATACGATCCCAACGGATCTTGTTTCGCTGAAAACTGATATTATATGCTCAAGTGATTAATTTTATATGTTTATTCATTATTTAACTTAAAATAGAAATTAATTTCTTTTCAATTAAAAATTTGGGCCTTACTGGATTTAAGCAGCCCATACCCCATGCAAAAAGTCTGACTCGCGATGGAAGGAATTCATCTTTCTCCTCTAGATCGGTACAGCTCCGTATACCAGAACTTCGCACCTCCCATTCCCTTCCATTTCATCACGAAAATTTCAAAGTAAAAGCATACAACTTCTTCTCTACGCATCCTCTTTCGATCTATCCCTAAAAGAAAGAACTCGATTCCATTTTCTATCTCGCGTTGGAACAGCACTCCTCTGTACAAGCTTCACTGTCTTGCCTTCCTCCATCTCATCCCCCACATCACCGTTCAACAAACCACAACCACCGTGTTATTCCTCTTCGAACCCTCAACATCACCATCTCAATATCCTTAAGCTCGAACGCCTCCGGTTCCTTGCGTTCGTGAGCGCTCACGAAACCATTTCAGCAGGTATTGATAATCAACATCACCGAATAGTCCAAACTTTTGCAAACCAATGGTATATTTCCTACCACAAACACTCGACTAAACTCCATTTCTTCAATCAAGACTTCAATCCCTATCTAACCTTAGCCCTAGGTCACTGTACGTTTTCGAGCACCAGTAAACACGCATCGCGTCTCCAATTACCTATACTGAGATGAAGATCACTTTGCAAGGATTCCACGTATATATGTTTTTCAAATTACAAAAATTTATCTTAATAGATTTTGATTTTTGAAAGGCACGTTCTGCCTTTGTTTTTGTGGTGGCCACCATGAGTATTGACCGGGAGATGAATTGTTTAGGGTTTGAGGGAGAAGTGTATTTATAGGTAGAGTACATAATTTTATAATCGAATTTTATATTCTATTTTATTGAATCACTGTCTATAATTACCTCTTAAAAACTGCTATGATCACCTAAAATGTCCAATTTCGATGGAAATGGACATATCACTATGGTTCGACATTACAGACCCAACGAAACTTGTTCCATTGAATTCCATCTCCGTTTGCTCAAACAGCGTATTTTTAAAGTCAGATAATTGATTGTTTTTCAAATTAAAATCCCATATGACCACATACTGACTTCAAAAATCACGAAAATTGAAATCTAACAATAATTTAATATTCCGGATCCAACAAAATTAGTTTCAACAAAAACGGAGGTTATTTGCAAAACTGGCTATTTTTAAAGTTCTAAATAAACCCATTTAAATATTAATATATTTAAAAATAATTAAATTAAATATTTATAAATGAATATTATCGTATATATTTACATAGAATATAATACAGCTCCAAAATATTCCTATCTGAATTTATAACTCGACATTTCAAATCCAGATTAAATCAGTATTCAATTTATATTGAAAATCCATTTATAATATAAATAAATCGTTATAAACTATAAAGGAATTCCATAGCCACTATTTTAAAATTTGATTTGGACATTACTCAAAATCTACACGACGAAATCTCGATTTTTCCCTTCCATTAGAAAATATCGTTCAACAGATTCGAACATTTCTTGTTTCACAGAAATCCAATTTAAATCGGATTTTGTATATTCATTTAAAGTTCAAATCGCCAAATTACGAACTACAGCGCCATTTCGAGCTCGATTATAATTATAATATTTATACGTTCAACTGTCGTTTATATAATATATTCGTTAATATAATTCAACTCTATACTGAATTATATATTTTAAATTGTCCAATTCACACAATATTGTGAATTCTGTTATTTCCGATTATTTCGGAAATAAATATATTATTATATTTTTTATATTAATTAAATATTCAATATTATTTAATTAACCAACCGTATAAATTACCAAACCATTATTTAAATAATTAAATAAATTATTTATTATCCGTTAGAAATACAGGTCGTTACATTACAAGTGGCATAATGAATAAATAATTGTCTTATGGGAGTCTATCTCGGCAGCGATAACCGGTTAGGGAAATAAATGGCTCATAGTTGTGGTCAGTTCTGGTATCATAGGCTGATTACGGAAAAAAAGTGGCAACACAAAATAATTAATCTACAATGGCCTTGGCGTTCGCTGACAATTCTATGGGGGTCTAGGCAACTAGGCGGTCGACAATAATTTTATTGGAGCCTTGGCATTCGTTGAAAATTCTATGGGGGTCATGGTAGTTAGGTGGTCGACGATAATTCTATGGTGGCCTTTACATTTGTTGAAAATTTTATGAGAAGCTATATCAGTAGGCAACGATAATAAATTAAATAATGGGTTGATTGAGTCAAATTTAATTTTTGTTTGGGAACCCGTATTAGGTAGTATCCCTTTTATCATTCCATAGAGGACACATGAGGAGGAGGCGAGGGAACGCTTTACTGCATTGGGTAGTAAAAGCGCCAAACATAGTGGGTATGAGCGTGTTCCGGCGGAGTGTTAAGTGTGCATCACGCCAATTATGGAAAATAAGACATTGTAATGCTTTTGAAGAGTGCTATGTCTTTTAGAGCTTGTGGGATCGAGCTTGGAAAACCTGAGGCCCATAATGGGTATAGGTTATCATGCTATGGTACAAGAGCTGACTGATGGGTAGAAATTAGGGAACAGCTAATAATGACTTGTAGTAATTTGGTGCAGAAATCATAATGATATGAATGAGAAGATAATTAACTTTATTCATGCTTATCTTTCCACTACTTTATTTACTACATTTCTGCCTTTATGTTCTTGGACTCACCCGACTTATGTTTGATTAGTTTCCTTTCTTCATTCTCCCTTCCTTTTCCCCCCTCAATTTCAAAAGGCATAGGAACTCAGAGTTGATAAGGTTTGGTTCATCTTGGCTCATTCAAAGATTTCCTATATGATTCACATTCCACTTGTTCATGTAATACTCCATTCATGGTTTGCTCCTTGTTATTGTACTTGACATTGAGAGGGATGATTTTAAGTTTTTCTCTAATGGTTTTTCATAAGACACCTTGTGATTGTTTTGTGACAATTATTTTTAAGATGTAATGACAATTATGATTTGACTTTAAATTAATGATTTTAATTATGCTATGCTTTTATATATTCTTTATTGTGAATTTTTGCCTTTGTAATGTTTGCTTATAACTGTACGATTAGATAGCCTAAGGTTACATGATCCATAATATTAAGTTTTTGAGGTGTTTCGTTTGGTATTAGAGCCAAAGGTTACAATATCACTGAAATTTTATTTTAAGAGAAACTATTTTTGAAAGAAAACATATATTGGTTAGTTAAGAAAAAGGGATATATCTGATGAAAAGATTAGTAAGGTGAGATCATTTTTACGGACTAACTGGTCTTTGGTAGACAACAACGACTCAGGTAGCAAGGGCAGAATCATTATCTTTTGGGATTCTAATGCATGGTCTGTTCAGGTAGTTTATAAATCTTATCAACATATGTCAATTTTAGCAGAGAATGCGGTTGGTTTAAAATGTAGAATGACCTTTAGTTATGCTAGTAATTTCATACTAGATATAGAAAAACTTTAGGTCGAGGTGACTAACGAAGATACATATGTGAATGTGCCATTGCTAGTTTTGGGTGATTTTAATAATATAACTTCCATAAGTGACAAAAGGGCGGTACTCCTATCCCTTTTAGATATTTATCTGGTCTTATTAAATGTATTACCAGTTCTAGACTTCAGGAAATTAATGTCGCAGGTTTTAAATTTACATGGAGAAGGAAAGGAGTTGTGACCAAAATAGATAAGGTATTCCATAATTGCATTTTTTTGGAGAAGTTCCTGGATCTATATGCTTACGGCCAAGCTAATCCTGTGAGCAATCACATTCCTATTTGTATCAGTTTCAAGTTGGATAAGCTAGTCGTTAAGAATATTCCTTTTGGATATGTTAACTCCTAGCATTATAATGAAGGATATTTGGACTATTTTCTTGCTGCTTTTGAAAAACTGTATTTCTGTTTTTGTGAAGGGAAAAAACTGCATAGATTTTTAGTATTTTTGAGAGACTGCAAAATTCAATTAAAGAAATGGAGCTGTCACAGATCTAAAGATGATAATAACATTAAGAAGATGGAAGAAAATTATAGAGACATATTGAAAGAGTTGGATAATTTTCCTACTGATCATGCAATTTTCGATAGTCTCAAAACAACGTACAATGGTTGGAAGGAGCAAAGCATCATTCAATACATTAACAATTGTCAAAAGGCTAAAATATCATGGCTTAATGAAGGGGACTCTTGTACAAAAAAAAATCATGCGAAAATGTCACTTAGGAAGCACATAAATAACTAGGGCAATGTGTTTATGGAAAATGGAGAGCTAAAGCACAATGAAGATTACATGGAAAATGAGGCTATAATGTATTTTCAGATATTTTTATGTCTAATTCTCCATGTAATAATTCTTTTCAGCAGATAAACTATAAATTCATTATCAATGAAAGAGGGCGTAATCACCTGTTTATTAATATCTGTATGGAGGAAGTCCGCAAGGCCGTCATCTCCATCCCTGATGATAAAAGCCCAAGGCCAGATGGTTTCTCTACAAAAAATTTCAAGATACATTGGTGTGAGCTAAGTGAAATCATGCTCAATATGATTCAATAGGTTTTCAGAACGGGTAAATTAGCTAAAGGTATCAATCATACTTTTATCACCCTCATTCCCAAAGTTGACAAACCATCAAGTATTACTGATTTTAGACCTATTTCTTTTTATAATGTGATTTATAAAATAATTTTAAAGTGATTTGCAATAGATTAAAACCTATCTAATGCATCTTATTTTGGATAACCTATCAGCTTTCATTCTGGGTAGGCTTATTGTAGAAAATATTTTGTTGGCACATGAAAAAATCATACTTTTTAATAGAAATGGTAGTAACAAATTGTGCATAAAGATAGATTTACAGAAAGCATACGACATGATTAACATGGAGTTTATATTCCATATGTTAGTTATGATAGGTTTCCCTAAAATCATAATTCGTATTACTAGAACCTGCATTACCATACCAACGTTCACTATATTAATTTATGGAAGCCCGAAAGGATTTATCATCAGCAATAGAGGATTACGACAGGGGGATCCGCTATCACCTTATCTTTTTTGTATTGCAATGGAATAATTTTCCATCCTTATGTTTAAGGCCACTCATATGAAAATTGTGGAGCCTATCTACAAAAATGATCCTACTATCACACATTTAATATACGCCGATGATTTGATGATTTTTTCTAAGGCTAAAATTAAAGGTGTTAAAGGGATCAAAAAGGTTCTGGATAACTTAAGGGAGGTTGCTGGTCTTAAACTTAACAATGTCAAGTCCAAAGTTTTTTTTAGTAAATGGCTGGGTAATAAAGAGCAATATCTACAGATTCTTGACATGAAGGAAGGAAAACTACCAATAAAATATTTGGGGATCCTTTTTCCACAAACTATCTGAATTTCGCTGATTGTGGACAACTTTTTGATAAAATGAGAAAAAGAATGGATAGCTGGGACTGCAGACTGCTATCTATGGCGGGGAGAGTTGAACTTATTCGGTCTGTCATCACGCCTATGGTTATGTACTAGATGTTGACATATCAATTACCGATGGCTACTATTGGGAAGATTAACAGACTGTGTGCAAATTTTATCTGGGCTGGGAAAACTCATAAAATAGCTTGGGATATTTTATGTACTCCTAAATTAGAGGGGTGTATAGGTCTTTGAAATTTTAGAGATATTAAGACACCTGCTGCACTTAAATTACTCTGGATTTTGTTAATGGAGACGGCATGTGGAAAAAATGGATGGCAAGTAAATATTTTAATGGTGAACACTTCTGGGTTATGAAATGTGACTCGAATATCTCTTGTACTTGGAAATCAATTCTTAGACATAGAAAGTTGGGGCTTCAAGGCATTAACCGGTGTATAGTCAATGGGCTTGATTCTAACTTATGGTTCGATCCATGGATTAACAGTGATATACTAGTTAAATTGCTAGGATGGGATTATTTAAGTATTTGTGGTGGTGAGAATTTGATGGTTAGTGGTGTTATACAAAATGGTTTGTTCAACACTAATAATTTGTTAGCGACCAGACTGGTTTCAGAAAAAATTAGAAAGGCCACAATTCATTAACCCTATGATAAGGATTTTGGAGCTGGAATGATATACCAAATGGATTTACTTTCAATTCTGCTTGGGACATTTCTAGAAAACATTTTCCAGAGCTGGATTGGTGGAAAGTGACGTGGCACTACATAAATAGTCCTAAAATGTCTCTACGCACGTACAAAGCTATGCTTGATCGTTCGAGTACTAAATACAAAATGACTTCATGGGCTAATGATGTGAATCCTAATTGTGTATTATGCTTTGAAAGCTTGGAGAACATAGTTCACATTTATTTTCAGTGTCCCTATACATCCTATCAGTGGATCCGCTGCAGAATCAATCTCTATGTTCCCCCATCGACTGTAGATCCGTTGAAGTTGTAGAACGAACTTCTATTCCTCAAATCAGCGTTTCAATATAGAGGATTTATTCAAGACATCGCCTTTTGCAGTATAGTTGCAACTATCTATCATATCTGGAAGGAAAGAAACGAAAGAATACATAACAATCAGCAAAGAGATTAGTTTCAAAGATGGGAATTATTGAATTTGGATATAAAATACTTACTCCGTAAATCAAAAAGAGGCATTTAGAAGCAAGTAGACATGAAGATCTTGGAGAAGTGGGGAATTGATCTCAACGATGAAGGCTAAATCTGCATATTCCGCTTCGATAGCTAATGGCAGCACAGTAGTAGGTTTTCTTTTGTCTATTTTGGGGAAGTGAAGTTCTATTTCCTGCCACGTGGTATTTGTTGCTGACGTGTTCGGTCTTGCGCTTTTCTGAGCCCTAGTGGCTACATTTTAATCTGGACCGAGTTTTCATGTTATAGTTTCTCCATAGTTAATTTTGGGTTGGGATGTTAATGTCTTGTTGTATAAATGCTCTATGTATTTTGGAGTTATGTACATTTTTATTGATTCGCTGTCAACAAAATGTCGCACTCTTTTTTCCTAGCTAGTACTTACTCTGAGCACTAAATTAGTGTGACGACCCAAAACCCCGTACCGACGGCGGCAAGGGTAATCCTTGGAATATAACACAGAAACAGATAATAGCAGAATAGAAACAAATAAATACACTAGATAATGCACAATAGAATATACTGGATAAATATAATCATCAGAGTTACACAGTATACAGGATCATACTTAGTACAAATACAGTTCAGCTATACATAAATGTCTACAGCGGAAAAACAAACATAAAGTACAATAGGAGCTGAACAGCATAAAAAGAAATAAATGATAGAATCCATCTTCAGCTCCAGCTATCCAGAGAAAGCTAGCTAAAACCTGAATACAAGGCTGCCCGTGTAGAAAAAGGGGCACCCGAGTTTTAAAGTGAAACAAACTACGAGTCAGTCATGGGACTGGTATGAGAAATCTACTCAACACATTAAAAATATGGCTAATCACAGGACCACGCCACTTTCGTGGAACGGGTTTACTCCATCGGATCGCCAGTGCTTTAAAACAAATAGTTCTTTGAAACATCGCAATGATTTTTATAAAAATGAAGCCATTATAAGACTCAGTTCCCATCACACAATGCAACGCAAACCGGAGGATAGAGTTTTACCTTATCATGGCCAAAATATGCTTGATACGAATAAAACAAAAGCATTTGCTATTATTACTAGTGTTTATATGTTTCAAAAGCAATTTCAAATCATAACTATCAATCATAGACGACATGAGCGTCCCATGCCACTATGTCGCCAAATATAGGTATACAATCAAAACCACACAGTCACGTATTTTGAAATTGGATTTCCGTCATGAACCAAGGCAAAAGATAGTCCTTACCGACTTCGCGACTCTCTAGCCCGAGCCACAGGATCAGAGCTCGAGTGACCCTAGGATCTTCAGGGCCGGTCCACCGATGTGGATTAAAATTCCTTAACAATACGTTTCCCTGCCCTTTGGGGCGTAAATGAGCCAACGAATGACTCCATCGGACCCGGATCGTCCGATCAAACCGAGGCGCCTCGCAACAGCAACAACCACATAAGTCAAACTCGTCAGGGCATGTAAAACCACTGACGCCACTTCTAACTAGAAAGAAACGCATGCCGTCCCTGAGGTCCTTCTCCCGTTTTTGGTTCATACCGGGGTGTGAGGTTCGCGAATTCATGTTATACACAAAGCTACGCCACACAGGCGGTGCTTTGATCATCTCCACAAGACTTTGCTTTTCAACAAAAGTCCCTGATCACTGCATCTTAGCATGCAACACAGGCAATTCACACCGTGCAGCTGATGGCTATCAATCACACAGAATAAATTCCAATGTCAGACACACTGTCCATTTGCAAGTCCGTTCTGGGTCTGAACGAAACCGAAGGCACTAAATACCTCGCAAACCCATCGATCACCACGTACGTCTAGACGATCACCACTCATTATCCATATTTCGGGATGCCTCCCAATCAGGACCTCGGTTACCATCCAAACGAGGTGAAGATCTCCGGTCTTCGACCACTGTCTTCATCTTCGATTTCTTATCATCGATTCAGTTATTCAAAATGGGATAAACCCGGTCTTTCTGAACAACTCGCGTATGTAATAACCAAGTGCAACACCAACATACACACGCATCATTTCAATTCATTAGTCACTAACTGTCAATCAGTAAGAGAATGATTTCCCAAATATTAACCCCGAAGGCCGAAACCAACATCAGATCAACACCCAGGAAACCATTCAACTTAGCCAACCTTCAGTTAATTTCTAAATCACATCCATATCGTTTATAATATTTTATAATGATTTATCGCTATTTTTATTTATTTTAAAATAGCCAATTTTATTCAAAACAACACTTCGGGCCATAACGCGGCCGTGGCACTGTTTTTCTTCAGATTTGATTTACACATATCTGAAAATCTAACTGTTGGATCTTCACAAAATTTACATCATTAGAAAGATCTTTTCAAAACGAATCCAACGGTTCCAGTTTCGGGAAATTCCGATGGTCGGATCTCCCGGTATAATCGTTCGAAGTTTCGATTTCAAAATACGAACTGCAGCGTCGTTATTCGATTATATATTATTATATTTATATATATAAATATAATCGATTCTGGCGCTGTTTTTCTTCAGATTTGAATTAAACATTCCAGACAATCCAACCGTTGGATTTTTACAAAGTTGGTGCCGTTGGAAAGATATTTCCAAAGCGAACCCAACGGTTGCGGTTTTGGGAAAATCCGATGGTCGGATCTCCCGGTATAATCGTTTGAAATCACGGTTTCAAAATACGAACTGCAGCTTCATTATTCGATATAATTTAATTCTATTTATATATATATATCGATTCTTTGATTTCAAAACTATATTCTTTTCATATATTTGATAAAAATGATATTTTTATCTAACTGTCTTCTATTTCAACACTTCACTATTTTTACCAATTCATGTATATAATAAAAATGTGATTTTTAATGTAAACAATTTATTTCAAAACACGATTATTTTCTATAGTTCATATAGGTGATAAAAATAGGATTTTTATTATAAAACAATTTATTTCAAAACAAGATTATTTTATATAGTTCCTATCAATGATAAAAATAGGATTTTTATTATAAAACAATTTCTTTCAAAATATGAATACCATTCAACACATGAATTTCAATTCAACGAATGAATTTCGATTCAACACATGAAGGTTTTCTATAGTTTATATATATAGATAAAAAGGTCATTTTTATATTTAAAACACGAATACCATTCAACACATGAATTTCAATTCAACGAATGAATTTCGATTCAACACATGAAGGTTTTCTATAGTTTATATATAGATAAAAAGGTGATTTTTATATTTAAAACACGAATACCATTCAACACATGAATTTCAATTCAACGAATGAATTTCGATTCAACACATGAAGGTTTTCTATAGTTTATATATATAGATAAAAATGTGATTTTTATATTTAAAACACGAAAACCATTCAACACATGAATTTCAATTCAACGAATAAATATAGTTTCAACAAATGAAAATAATTCTAACACATGAATATTATTAAAAAATTTGGCAGCATAATGGCAGGGTAGTTAAAACCGGGACCGTCCTTAGTACGGCTCCTCGCTCTACCTTAAAGCCTCGCAGCTTTTGACAATGGGGAATCATGCATCTAGTTCGCACGCAGGCGGCATGTATATTTATTTCATTTCCACAAACTAATCCTATGTGGTTTCAACCAAATATTTCTCAACCACAAACGGGTATTTTCCAACCACAATCAATCAATGTCAACCACAAACAATTCCAATCGACCATTCGTTATCAATCAATTTTCACACCAATCACAACCAATAAATATCGTCCATGGTTTGTGGACGAGGGGCGTATATATATATATTTATATATAGCATTTCACTTCTATTTCAACACATATATAATTTTTACAACGCATATACAACTTATACATCGAACGTACAGCTTATACAACGCTTATACAAGAGGTGTACAACGCTTATATAACTCATACATCGATTATATAATTTATACATCGTTGTTTTCCATATCGTTTATAAATTAGAAATCTCACATTGGGTTTCACTCCACCAAAAATAGCAGAAGGTTCATAAAAATATGCGGTCTCTTCTAGAAGGTAGAAGACGTCCACACGAGTCCACTGTCTCTTGTTTCACTTAATTTCGTCAACACACGAAAAAGATATTATTTTTACAAGTTTGCAACGGTTTAAAGGTGTTAAAACTGCGGAAAATAAACAAAGCCGTATGATTTCTAACCTGTTCAAAACTAGGTTTTTGTTTTTCGCGAGAACCGTGCAGCGTGGAGACGATCGGAGGGTACCACGGCCTAGAGCTACGAGAGGGCTTCCTGGCGATGGGGGTCTCGTGCAGTTCGGTGGCGGATCTGGGTTGTGGCGGCAATGGGAAGCGGCGAACTTTGGAGATGTGTTTCTCGTCGTTGCGACGACGAGGAGGGTCGAGGCTGGTCGGATTGGAAGAGTGGAGGAAGGGCTCTCGATTCGAGGTGGTGGCGGCGGTGGAAGATGGCTGAGGCGGCGGGATTTTAGTCGGGAAGTTTGGAGCAAGCGGCGCCGTCAGTCGCAAAAAGGAACGAGGGTTTTATTGATTTTTGATTTTAAAATAAATAATGAAAGAAAAATTCCTATTCGCCGATATATATTTATTTCAAAAATTAGAGTTTTCTTAAACGAACCCCAAATTAAACCCAACGACTGTCATCCCTAGCGTTTTACCCCCATTCCGAACACAGTGGGATATGTTTCGTAGGCCCATTCGACTGTTTCTGTCAGTTTCCATTAAAATTAAAATATATAATATTCAATATTTGATTTGAACGTACATTTCAATTTGCCAAGGCCACAAACTGATTCGAAAAATTCCAGAAAAATAAATCTAGCTATGTTTTGACGATACGGTCCCAACAAAATTAGTTTCGCCGAATTCTGAGACCATTTGCAAAAAGGCCCATTTCTGGTCGATCCAATTTAACTGTAATTGACCAAAAACACGTTTTCCTTTGCCACGCTCACATACTAGCTTCAAAAATTATGAAATTTGAATCCTAGCAATAACTTCACATCCCGGATCCAACAAAAGTGGTTTCGTCGAATTCTGAGGTCATTTGCAAAATGGCCAATTTCACGGGCTATATAAATTCCATAGCGACCTTTCTGAAAATTCATTTGGCCATAACTTTTGCTTTCCGCTATGAAACTTCGATTTTTCAGATTCGTTAGAAAGGTATTCACTAACAGATTTAAATATTTTTGGTTTCACTCAAATCCGTTTTGTTTTGCACCCGGTACAGTCCGACAAAGTTTGAATTCAATTTTTGAAACTGCCGCTCCATTTCAGGCCTTGTTTATAATTAGAATTAATTATATTCCTTTTCAAACGTCGATTCAAACTCACTTTTCATTGCTATTATTTAAAATATTTATTTTGAATATTTAAAATCCACTATTTTAGCCAATTTAAAAATTTTAAATTGGTTCAGATTTTCCGGGTCGTTACAATCTCCCCCACTTAAAACTTTTCGTCCCCGAAAAGGAACAAAGTAGAAAGTGGTTTGATTAATCAACTCTACGTCCAATCTGGCTTCAATTCTCTAACTTTTCAGTTTCTGAGAATTTTCAAATTCTTCAAAAATATGGCTAACACCCGGAATTTTAGAAAAATTTCGCCATAACCTCCTTTGTACAGGGAGGGGTTTGGAAATTTATTGGGTCGTATTTGGTACCCAATAAATCATAATAAGCATACACATATTTATAGTGATATATTCTGGTGTTTACAGGGGAGCGTGTATAGATAATAACTCCAGAGAATAAATTCTCGTCACCCTGTCAAAGCCTGAGGGAGTGTGTATTTTAAATGCTCCAGAGGATAAATCCTCGTCACCTCGTCTCGTGTGGGAAATAAATAGTCCATGTGCCATATCTAATAACTAGAGGGACATGATTATTGTCAACTCCAGACCCGTGTGGGGTTTTTATTAATCTGGCAATTTATCGTTACAAATTTTAATAGTCCATATCAGTCATCAGTTCAACCTGTAAAATATAGTCATCGCCATACAAGCCTCTCGCTCGTATGGTAAATCTTCCACCTCGTCACACAAGCTCCAAATGCTTATGTGGTATATGATGAAGTATGCCTATCTTCAGAAGTATGCCATGCAGTGTGATTCAAAATTAATTGTTACTATCCTATGGCGACATTTATGATTACACACAGAATAACCAGCACTCCGCATCCAATGGCATTCACAGGAGTTGATATAATAATAAAATTGCGCATCCAACTCATTAAGGTTTACCTATTTGTCGGGCACGCAAATAAAATCTTTACTCAACAGCTAATCCAATTACCTGTTCAAACATATATAATGCACAAGTATATATTTCTATCTATTTTCTAATCAGTTCATTGTGTGGTTTAATCAAATAAATTCTACCATTCATTCTCTTACTAATTAAATTAATTATCGTTTTAATAATTTAATTAATCAAATTTACCATCACACAACACAAACAACAATCAAATTGTTTTTAAACTTTTTATCTTTTCAAATATATACCTTTTATATATTCAAAAATCATATTTCTAAAACCAAACTAGATATATAATCACAAATACGTTATATATAAACATATAACTCCCGACTCGTTCTGGGTCACTACTGACCCCATCTCTAACGAGTTATTCTGATTCTGCTACACCCATACTAGGATATTACCGATCCTATTTGTAATGAGTTATTCGTCCTAGAACACTACTGGTTCTATCTATGACGAGTTCGTTAATGTGTTATATACCAGAGCTAAGCTTAACCAAAGCTCTAATACCACGTTGTGACGACCCCAAACCCCGTACTGACAGCGGCAAGGGTAGTCCATGGAATATAACACAGAAATAGATAATAGCAGAACAGAAACAAATAAATACACCAGATAATGCACAATAGAATATACTGGATAAATATAATCATCAGAGTTACACAGTATACAGGATCATACTTAGTACAAATACAGTTCAGCTATACATAAATGTCTACAGCAGAAAAACAAACATAATGTACAATAGGAGTTGAACAACATAAAAAGAGATAAATGAGAGAATCCATCTTCAGCTCCAGCTATCCAGAGAAAGCCAGCTAAAATATGAATACAAGGCTGCCCGTGTAGAAAAAGGGGCACCCGAGTTTTAAAGTGAAACAAACTACGAGTCAGTCATGGGACTGGTATGAGAAATCTAATCAACACATTAAAAATATAGCTAATCACAGGACCACGCCACTTTCGTGGAACGGGTTTACTCCATCGGATCGCCAGTGCTTTAAAACAAATAGTTCTTTGAAACATCGCAATGCTTTTTATAAAAATGAAGCCATTATAAGACTCAGTTCCCATCACACAATGCAACGCAAACTGGAGGATAGAGTTTTACCTTATCATGGCCAAAATATGCTTGATACGAATAAAACAAAAGCATTTGCTATTATTACTAGTGTTTATATGTTTCAAAAGCAATTTCAAATCATAACTATCAATCATAAACGACATGAGCATCCCATGCCACTATGTCGCCAAATATAGGTATATAATCTGAACCGCATAGTCACGTATTTGGAAATTGGATTTCCATCATGAACCAAGGCAAAAGATAGTCCTTACCGACTTCGCGGCTCTCTAGCCCGAGCCACAGGATCAGAGATCGAGTGACCCTCGGATCGTCAGGGCCGGTCCACCGATGTGGATTAAAATTCCTGAACAATACGTTTCCCCGCCCTTTGGGGCGTAAATGAGCCAACGAATGACTCCATCGGACCCGGATCGTCCGATCAAACCGAGGCGCCTCACAACAGCAACAACCACATAAGTCAAACTCGTCAGGGCGTGTAAAACCACTGACGCCACTTCTAACTAGAAAGAAACGCATGCCCTCCCTGAGGTCCTTTTCCCGTTTCTGGTTCATACCGGGGTGTGAGGTTCGCGAATTCACGTTATACACAAAGCTACGCCACACAGGCGGGGCTTTGATCATCTCCACAAGACTTTGCTTTTCAACAGAAGTCCTGATCACTGCATCTTAGCATGCCACATAGGCAATTCACACCATGCAGCTGATGGCTATCAATCACACAGAATAAATTCCAATGTCAGACACATTGTCCATTTGCAAGTCCGTTCTGGGTCTGAACGAAACCGGAGGCACTAAATACCTCGCAAACCCATCGACCACCACGTACATCTGGACGATCACCACTCATTATCCATATTTCGGGATGCCTTCCAATCAGGACCTCGGTTACCATCCAAATGAGGTGAAGATCTCCGGTCTTCGACCACTGTCTTCATCTTCGATTTCTTATCGTCGATTCAGTTATTCAGAATGGGATAAACCCGGTCTTTCTGAACAACTTGCGTATATAATAACCAAGTGCAACACTAACATACACACGCATCATTTCAATTCATTAGTCACTAACCGTCAATCAGTAAGAGAACAATTTCCCAAATATTAACCCCGAAGGCCGAAACCAACATCAGATCAACACCCAGGAAACCATTCGACTTAGCCAACCTTCAGTTAATTTCTAAATCACATCCATATCATTTATAATATTTTATAACGATTTATTGCTATTTTTATTTATTTTAAAATAGCCAATTTTATTCAAAATGACGCTTCGGGCCATAACGCGGCCATGACGCTGTTTTTCTACAGATTTGATTTACGCATATCTGAAAATCTAACCGTTAGATCTTCACAAAATTTACATCATTAGAATTATCTTTACAAAACGAATCCAACGGTTCCAGTTTCGGGAAATTCCGACGGTCGGATCTCCCGGTATAATTGTTTGAAGTTTCGATTTCAAAATACGAACTGCAGCGTCGTTATTCGATTATATATAATTATATTTATATATATAAAAATATAATCGATTCTGGCGCTGTTTTTCTTCAAATTTGAATTAAACATTCCAGACAATCCAACCGTTGGATTTTTACAAAGTTGGTGCCGTTGGAAAGATATTTCCAAAGCGAACCCAACGGTTGCGGTTTTGGGAAAATCCGATGGTTGGATCTCCCGGTATAATCGTTTGAAATCACGGTTTCAAAATACGAACTGCAGCTTCGTTATTCGATATAATTTAATTCTATATATATATATATATATATATATATATATATCGATTCTTCGATTTCAAAACTATATTCTTTTCATATATTTGATAAAAATGATATTTTTATCTAACTGTCTTCTATTTCAACACTTCACTATTTTTACCAATTCATGTATATAATAAAAATGTGATTTTTAGTGTAAAACAATTTATTTCAAAACACGATTATTTTCTATAGTTTATATAGGTGATAAAAATAGGATTTTTATTTTAAAACAATTTATTTCAAAACAAGATTATTTTATATAGTTCATATCGATGATAAAAATAGGATTATTATTATAAAACAATTTCTTTCAAAATATGAATACCATTCAACACATGAATTTCAATTCAACGAATGAATTTCGATTCAACACATGAAGGTTTTCTATAGTTTATATATATAGATAAAAAGGTGATTTTTATATTTAAAACACGAATACCATTCAACACATGAATTTCAATTCAACGAATGAATTTCGATTCAACACATGAAGGTTTTCTATAGTTTATATATATATAGATAAAAAGGTGATTTTTATATTTAAAACACGAATACCATTCAACACATGAATTTCAATTCAACGAATGAATTTCGATTCAACACATGAAGGTTTTCTATAGTTTATATATATAGATAAAAATGTGATTTTTATATTTAAAACACGAATACCATTCAACACATGAATTTCAATTCAACGAATAAATATAGTTTCAACAAACGAAAATAATTCTAACACATGAATATTATTAAAAAATTCGGCAGCATAATGGCAGGGTAGTTAAAAACGGGACCGTCCCTAATACGGCTCCTCGCTCTACCTTAAAGCCTCGCAGCTTTTGACAATGGGGAATCATGCATCTATTTCGCACGCAGGCGGCATGTATATTTATTTCATTTCCACAAACTAATCCTATGTGGTTTCAACCAAATATTTCTCAACAACAAACGGGTATTTTTCAACCACAATCAATCAATATCAACCACAAACAATTCCAATCGACCATTCGTTATCAATCAATTTTCACACCAATCACAACCAATAAATATCGTCCATGGTTTGTGGACGAGGGGCATATATATATATATATATTTATATATAGCATTTCACTTCTATTTCAACACATATATAATTTTTACAACGCATATACAACTTATACATCGAACGTACAACTTATACAACGATTATACAAGAGGTGTACAACGCTTATATAACTCATATATCGATTATATAATTTATACATCGTTGTTTTCCATATCGTTTATAAATTAGAAATCTCACATTGGGTTCCACTCCACCAAAAATAGCAGAAGGTTCAGAAAAATATGTGGTCTTTTCTAGAAGGTAGAAGTCGTCCACACGAGTCCAATGTCTCTTGTTTCACTGAATTTCATCAACACATGAAAAAGATATGATTTTTACAAGTTTGCAACGGTTTAAAGGTGTTAAAACTACGGAAAATAAACAAAGCCGTATGATTTCTAACCTGTTCAAAACTAGGTTTTTGTTTTTCGCGAGAACCGTGCAGCGTGGAGACGATCGGAGGGTACCATGGCCTAGAGCTACGAGAGGGCTTCCTGGCGATGGGGGTCTCGTGCAGTTCGGTGGCGGATCTGGGTCGTGGCGGCGATGGGAAGCGGCGAACTTTGGAGAGGGGGTTCTCGTCGATGCGACGACAAGGAGAGTCGAGGCTGGTCGGATTGGAAGAGTGGAGGAAGGGCTCTCGATTCGAGGTGGTGGCGTCGGTGGAAGATGGCTGATGTAACACCCCACCTCCGCCAGTACCACTCTTGCAAGGGCACTGACTTTGGAGGGGCGTTTGAATCTGGTAAACATGCATAATGATATATCAAGGCAGAACAAGAACATATAAACAGAGTAAATAACATAGATAAAACAGCGGAAGATTTTAAACCATGTCAAATCAAGTCTGGTACAACATAATATCAATTTTCCAAATAAACAAGTCTAGAACAACATCAACTGACAAACTGAAATACATAAATGCTATCCCCAAAATACGTGAGAACCATAGCTAGCTTCATGTAGAAAGCGTACATGAGCTGGAATCCCACAAGCAAGCAATCCAAAATCCAAGCTAGGCTCCTGTATTCCCTCCCTGAGAACCTGGGGGGGGGAAACGGAAGAAAAGAGGCGAAAGAAAACAGGTCAGTCAAAAAGACTGAGTAAGCCCTACTACAATCAATGTAAACTGATAAAGCTAACTGGTATGAGCAGCAGGGATGAACATAAGGATAACAACATACTAGCATGATGATTAACTAACAAGGTAGATAAAGGTGTCATCGCATAATCAGGATTAAGGTTTTGCACCACCGGTGTACTAGCGAACTAACATGACTTGAATAAACAAGTATTGATCCCTTGGCCAAAGCTTTGGCCCAATAACATGAAGTGACCCTCATACGAGGTCCAATAACATGAAGTGACCCTAACACGAGGTCCAACCCAACGGTCTAGTCGATCGGCTCCCTAAGCCTAACTCGTCCTGTGTTGGTGTCAATACGGTCCCAAACATGATTGTAGTCGAACTGTGCTGGGTCCACCCTTCGGGTGTATCAAGCCCTAGGGTGTCAACCCCTGGACACCATGAACATGAGTGCACAGTCCCGATCTACTGGTACCCGTGCTTGTTTTCTCCGGCTACGGACTATGTGCACGACCAGAGTCCGCCCGGAAGTATACCGGCGGACCTCCCTGCCGTCGTTTATTGGTCGCTTACCTCCAGTCTAGTAATCGTGCCCCCCACCATAGCCTAGTCCCTAGGGTCATGATGATACAAACTAGGGATTACTGCTGGAGTGGACCCCCATTGCTGGGATTTCTCTAGTGGGTTAAGTACGGTTTAACCCCTTTACTAATCACGGATTAACTTGGTTAAGTGTAACGGTGAGTTCACGACTTAACCCCGGTTAATCTACCGAGCCCAAATTGGTTAAGTATTAAATGGACCATGACTTAACCCTAATCATGAGGCATTATTTAATTAATGCACCTTAACCTCTCACATTAGACTTTGTTGTGGTTACTAGTTAAGCCGGTCGGTTCCGGGTAGCTTTACACCACAACTTGGTCTAACCTCGGGTCCAAGGTACCACATGACCAACTTCTCACATTGGGTCCTATTGTTTGTAGCAACTAGTTAAGCCGGTCGGTTCCGGGTAGGTTTACGCTACAAACTCAACCCAACCTCGAGTTGGCCACACTTATCTTTTCTAAGTGTCATGTCCACCATGTTTCCAAAACATGTTACAAATTTTCAAGCAATTGGGTAGACCTAACTTAATAGGTAAATTCCCAATGGGTAGACCTAACTTAATAGGTAAATTCCCAAGCTTATATTTTTATGTCTTTTAAGTTTACTCAACCCCAAACGCAATCCCATCGCTTACATATCGCAATAACGCATAAAGGATAGAAAGAGGGAACTTGGCATAATCATGACATAAAAGTGTTAAGCCACAAGTTTAACATGGTGGCATATGAAATGTACATATGTTCATATACTTGCATTAGGACTCAAAAGCATGCATAACATGATAGCATGAACAAAATGTTCAACCCAAACTTGCATAACATACTTGCATATCATAACATGACATACTTGCATATAAACTTGCGTATTACAACATGACATACTTGCATATAAACTTGTGTATTACAACATGACATACTTGCATATAAACTTGCATATTACAACATGACATACTTGCATATTACAACATGACATACTTGCATATGACATACTTGCATATTACAACATGACATACTTGCATATAAACTTGCATATTACAACATGACATACTTGCATATTACAACATGACATACTTGCATATAAACTTGCATAGCATAACTTGATGAACTTGCATAACACATCATAATAAACTTGCATATCACATCATAGTAAACTTGCATAACACATCATAGTAAACTTGCATATAAACTCGCATATCATACATTTAACTTCAAAGTTTAAGTATGAAAGTAGAATAGGGCTTACAATGCTTATGCGGACTCAAATGAGTATAGCAAATGTAAGAAAACCCTTATGCAACCAATTGAACCCCAAAACTGCAAGCAAAATTGATCAAAACTCTCTCTTTATGATACCAAGATAGAAACTTGACTTTGAATGCAAGCTAATGATGATCATACAAGTCTAAAAACACTTGTATGCATGGAAAATCACTTAGAAATTTATTTAGGAATTTAGGAAGAGAGTGGAGGCCATGAGAGGATTGATTTTGCCATAGTTTAGTTGCTAGAATGAATAATGATGATTTAGGGTAGGTTAGGGTCTTATTTATAGATTAGGCAAGTGTTTTAGGCCATAGGATTAAACCCTAGTTCCAATCTCAGCCCTCAAAACCGAATCTGGCCCCCAAGCTCAACACATTCTCAAAATGGTGCACCAGGCAGGACTGCTCGTCTGAGCCAAGTCGACAGCCAAGTTGACAGGGCTGTCGACTTGGTCAGACCAAGTCGACTCCCAAGTCGACAGGGCTGTCGACTTGGGTACTCTGGCGGGAATTCTCCCGCCTGGCCCAATATGGCCCAATTTCCCAAATTCAAGTTTGAATTTGAAATCTGTTTTTACCTTGGAATTTTCTGAAAACTTCGTTGGGCCTTAATCGGGTCATACGGACCCCGATTTTCGAAAACTCGGACTCTATTTCGCGTATTTTTCCGAAACGAACGCAATGGCATAGCCCGTTTCCCTTAATTCAGATTTTAGAATTAAATTCTGCCTCGATTTACATTATTACAGGTTATTGAAAATACGGGTTGTTACATTCTCCCCTCCTTAAAGGATTTCGTCCCCGAAATCTTCAAGTTAGGAAGAACGTATCCTACCATCCAATCATCCATCTACTCAAAACATCATCCACGAGCAATCATTATTCTTACAAGATTCTAAATGTTGTATGAACATATGCAAAGGTGTGTGTATATGTACTTATCTAATGCAAATATCATCAATGCAAATTATGCTAGTGAAATGAATCCATATGTATGCAATTTCTAACATAATGTATAACATCTATATGCGTGCACATAACATACATCCATATGCAGCATCCATGTGATAACACAAAAATTTTCATCCATGAATAAGCATAAACACCCATGCATATGCAATATGAGGAGTGTGTGAGCCGATCTAGTTCTTAATCGTGTATAATGCATCCACGAGCAACCACTTGCAAACACTTTCAACCACTTGCAACCATCAAGCATAACATGTTTCAAACACATGTTTCATCCAAAGGGTTTCTAACTAAGGTTCTCATGACAAGATTAACACGATAAACTAGATAAACATGGATAGCAAAGAGAAAGATATGCTAGCAAAGAAAAGAGATTGAGAGTGTACCCTCAAAAAGGAATGGATAAAGCCCACGCATCTTCTCCTCGGTTTCCCAAGTTGCGTCTTCTTCGGCTTCACCCCATTGAACCTTCACCAACTTGACCTCTCGATTCCTTAGCTTCTTGGTCTCATTCCCCAAGATACGAATCGGAGCTCTCCTCAAGGTAGCTTCTTTCTCCACTTCCACATCTTCCAGAACACTTGGCTCAACAACCTCTGCTGATTCATGTAAACACTTCCGGAGATGCGAGACATGAAAAACATCGTGTACTCCGGCAAGCTTCTCGGGCAACTTCACTCTATAAGCCATCTGCCCGATCCTCTCTATAATAGGGAATGGTCCAACAAACCTCGGTGCTAACTTCCCAACGGCTCCAAATCGGACCACATTCCGCAAAGGAGAAACCTTCACGAAAACCATATCCCCAACATCAAACTCCAAATCAGTTCTTCGCTTATCAGCATAGGATTTCTGTCGGTCTTGGGCCGCTTTCATCCGTCTCCGAATCAACTCGATCTTCTCGGATGTATCTCTGATCATATCAGGCCCAAGTATAAGCTCATCTGTAGTCTCCCACCAACATGTAGGCGACTTGCACGGCCTCCCATATAAAGCTTCAAATGGTGCCATCCCTATGCTTGCCTGATAACTATTATTATATGCAAACTCAACAAGAGGAAGGTGGTCTTCCCAAGTACCACCAAAATCCAGAGTACAAAGCCTCAACAGATCCTCGAGTACCCTATTCACCCTTTCGGTTTGACCGTCCGTCTGTGGGTGATAAGCAGTACTCAGATTCAACCTCGTGCCCATGGCTTCTTGCAAGCTATTCCAGAACTGACTTGTAAAGATTGGGTCACGGTCACTGACTATACTAGAAGGGACTCTATGTAGTCTCACAATCTCACGAAGATATACAGACGCTAGCCAAGATGCGGTCCTCTTGCTCTTTACCGGGATGAAATGGGCACTCTTCGTAAGTCTATCCACAATAACCCAAATGCTCGTATTTCCTTTTCTTGACCTTGGTAGCCCATCGATAAAATCCATGGAAATACTCTCCCACTTCCAAAGTGGGACGTCTAGAGGATGCAATAGCCCACCGGGCTTCTTCGACTCGGCCTTAACTTGCTGGCAAATGATGCATCTAGAAACAAACTCTGCCACATCCTTCTTCATCCCAGGCCAAAAGAAAATACGCTTCTTATCTTTATACATCTTATCTCCGCCTGGATGTATGGTCAACTTAGAGCGATGCGCTTCCTCAAGAACTTTTCTTACTAAATCTTCTACCATTGGAACACATAACCTTCCATCTCTCCTCAGCCACCCCTTGTCATCAATCGAATATCGAGCGAAATGACTAGACGTCTCTCCTCGAATCAGCTTATCCATAATCTCAACTATCTGAGGGTCTTCTCTCTGCGAAGCCCCAACTTGATCAAGAAGGGTAGGTCTGAGTTCCAGAGATGCTAAAGAACCGGTCATCGACTCAGTCGCCAAAGAGAAATCAAAGGTTGCCACATACTCTAAATTCTTCATCTCAACGAATAGAGGACTTAGGGTCAACCTTCTTCTACTCAATGCATTTGCTACCACATTCCCCTTGCCAGGGGTATAGGCTATCTCAAAATCGTAGGACGCCAAGAATTCCATCCACCTTTGTTGCCTTAGATTCAGATCCTTCTGAGAAAAGAGATACTTCAATGACTTGTGATCGGTATAAATCTCAAATCTCTCTCCCAAAAGATAATGGCGCCAAGCCTTGAGTGCATATACTATTGCTGCCAACTCTAAGTCATGAGTGGGATAATTCTTCTCATGCACTTTGAGTTGTCTACCGCCAAAGCATATCACCCTTCCTTCTTGCATCAAAACAGCTCCTAACCCCGTGCCACATGCATCGGTGTATACGGTAAATAACTTCCCTCCATCGGGCAAAGCTAGAACAGGTGCTGATGTGAGAGCTCTCTTGAGCTTCTGAAAAGCAAGCTCGCATTCTATGCTCCAAGCAAAAACTAAATTCTTCTTCGTCAATTTAGTAAGAGGAGCGGAAATCTTCGCGAAGTCTTTGATGAACTTCCGGTAAAAACCCGCAAGACCTAGAAAACTTCTCACTTCAGTTGCATTCCTTGGAGTCTTCCAATCCTGAACTGCCACTACCTTAGCGGGATCCACCGCTAAGCCTTGCTTAGACACTATATGCCCAAGGAATCTAACTTCCCTTCTCCAAAAGTGACACTTGGAGAACTTGGCCTTCAACTGATGCGCTCTAAGCGTATCCATCACCTCCACGAGATGCCTTGCGTGCTCTTCCTCATCCTTAGAGAAGATCAGAATATCATCTACGAAGACCACGACAAACTTGTTCAAGAACTCCCTGAACACCCTACTCATCAAGTCCACGAAATATGCGAGTGCATTAGTCAAGCCGAACGACATGACAAGCCATTCGAAGAATCCATCTGGAGTCCTGAACGCAGTCTTGTCTATACTATCCTCAGCTACCCTGAGCTGATGGAATCCAGTAGCAAGATCAAGCTGAGAGAAAACAGAAGCACCGACAAGCTGGTCAAAGAGATCATCAATCCTCGGTAACGGGTGTCTGTTTTTCTTAGTCAGCTTATTCAACTCTCGATAGTCAACACAAAGTCGGAGAGAACCATCTGCCTTGGTAGCAAATACCACAGGCGCTCCCCATTCAGATATACTTCGTCTAATGAAGTTCTTCTCAAGCAACTCCTTCACTTGCTTACTTAGCTCCCGCCTTTCACGCGGAGCCATGTGCCGAACGGGCAAAGAAACCGGCTTTGCATTATCCACCAGATAAATGCGGAAATCAATCTCTCGCTTAGGGGGCAACCCCCTAACTTCATCAAAAACATCCGGATAATCTCGAACCACTCTCACAGACTGAAGAGTCTCTACTGACGAGTCGAGTGATTCAAGATAGCACAACATGACGGGACCTCTCAGATCACAAGAAATCTCTAGGGTGTTCCCGAGGCGAGTCACGAGCCTCACAACCCTATGCTCACAATCAAGAATGGCTCCATATCTGGACAGCCAATCCATGCCCAATATCAATCCGTATCCCCTGAAACCAAGAACATAAGCACTGCACAAGAACTCTACACTCAGTATAGAGATCCTCAAATCCCCACATATCATAGACAAATGGGCGGAACCCCCAATAGGATTTGAGACACAGACGGGATCCTCTACCAAGCTAGTACTAAGGTGCAAACTATCAACAAGATCAGATGAGATAAAGCTATGCGATGCACCAGAATCAAACAAGGTACGAACTGGAAAATCAGAAATATATACAAGGCTCTCAACAGAAATACTACCTCGATCGGGAGCTGGAGCGATATTTAGAGCATGAACTTGCCCTCCTGAAGGTCCAGCACGCTGAGTCTGACCCTGGCCTTGCCCTCGCTTCTTCGGGCAATCCTTGCTGAAATGTCCAGTCTCACCGCAGAAAAAGCATTCACCATTCTTCCTTTTTCTCTTCCTACAATCCTTAATAAGATGCCCAACTGAACCGCAATAATGGCACTTCCCCTTGACGTTCTTGCCCTTGCTGTTGTTCCCCTTGTTGCCTTGACCCTTGTTCTTGTTCTGGTTGCCTTGACTGCTTTGACCACTTGGATTACCCTGATTTCCTTTTCCCTGGGAATCAGTCTTCTTGGCTTGAGTATCATTCACCTTGATCTCTTTCTTGCCATCTCCCTGAAGTAACGCCATATCAACCAAGCTCTCAAACGTGGCCCCATGGGGAATATGTGACATAGCCAGTCCCTGCAACGGCTCATTTAATCCTCTAGCTAAACGAAGAGCCTTCTTCTGAGGAGTATTCACCATATCCAAACCAAAACGAGCTAACTGATTGAACTTGTTCACATATTCTTTGACAGACATATCTCCTTGCTTCAAAGTGATGAACCTCTCCATTTGCAAATTCTCCTCAGCAGAAGATAAAAACTTAAGCATGAACCTTGCCCTGAAATCGGCCCAAGTCTCAACAGGCCTAGTACCATTGGTGACTTCCCACCAATAAGCGGCTTCATCCTTCATAAGCCAAACCGCCAACAAGAGCTTCCTCTGATCGTCTAACCCAAAGATAGCAAATAAATCCTCGGTCTCTTTCAACCAATTTCTGGCTTCTACAAAAGTCTCAGTGCCTTGAAAGTTCTTGCCACCCATTGCTTTGAAATCTTTGCAAGTCCTTGCGAAGTCAGCCTGAGGATGCTGAGGGGGAGGAGGAAGAGGAACCTCAGCGACAGGAGGAGGAGGAACATTAGCGACGGGAGGAGGAGGAATATTAACTACTGGAGGAGGAGGAGGAACATCTGCGGGGCCGGCTTCGGTCGCCCTAGCCTGCAAAAGTCTCCTATACCAAACAGGTACGTGCACTCCCTCCGGAATAGCAAAGTTATCGGCCATACTGAAACGAAGAAAAAGACAATTCAGAATGGAGAAAAACGAAGGGATTTTGCTAATGGCTTTTTGGGGAATAGCCTTTAAAATAAACTAGACTTTTCTTTGGAAAATACTTTATACTTGATTTTGAAAATAGTTTTTCAAAAGTTTTCTAAAAACCTTTTTGTTCCTTCTCGTAAACCATATGCTCTGATACCAAATTGTAACACCCCACCTCCGCCAGTACCACTCTTGCAAGGGCACTGACTTTGGAGGGGCGTTTGAATCAGGTAAACATGCATAATGATATATCAAGGCAGAACAAGAACATATAAACAGAGTAAATAACATAGATAAAACAGCGGAAGATTTTAAACCATGTCAAATCAAGTCTGGTACAACATAATATCAATTTTCCAAATAAACAAGTCTAGAACAACATCAACTGACAAACTGAAATACATAAATGCTATCCCCAAAATACGTGAGAACCATAGCTAGCTTCATGTAGAAAGCGTACATGAGCTGGAATCCCACAAGCAAGCAATCCAAAATACAAGCTGGGCTCCTGTATTCCCTCCCTGAGAACCTGGGGGGGGAACGGAAGAAAAGAGGCGAAAGAAAACAGGTCAGTCAAAAAGACTGAGTAAGCCCTACTACAATCAATGTAAACTGATAAAGCTAACTGGTATGAGCAGCAGGGATGAACATAAGGATAACAACATACTAGCATGATGATTAACTAACAAGGTAGATAAAGGTGTCATCGCATAATCAGGATTAAGGTTTTGCACCACCGGTGTACTAGCGAACTAACATGACTTGAATAAACAAGTATTGATCCCTTGGCCCAAGCTTTGGCCCAATAACATGAAATGACCCTCATACGAGGTCCAATAACATGAAGTGACCCTAACACGAGGTCCAACCCAATGGTCTAGTCGATCGGCTCCCTAAGCCTAACTCGTCCTGTGTTGGTGTCAATACGGCCCCAAACATGATTGTAGTCGAACTGTGCTGGGTCCACCCTTCGGGTGTATCAAGCCCTAGGGTGTCAACCCCTGGACACCATGAACATGAGTGCACAGTCCCGATCTACTGGTACCCGTGCTTGTTTTCTCCGGCTACGGACTATGTGCACGACCAGAGTCCGCCCGGAACTACACCGGCGTACCGCCCTGCCGTCGTTTATTGGTCGCTTACCTCCAGTCTAGTAATCGTGCCCCCCACCCTAGCCTAGTCCCTAGGGTCATGATGATACAAACTAGGGATTACTGCTGGAGTGGACCCCCATTGCTAGGATTTCTCTAGTGGGTTAAGTACGGTTTAACCCCTTTACTAATCACGGATTAACTTGGTTAAGTGTAACGGTGAGTTCACGACTTAACCCCGGTTAATCTACCGAGCCCAAATTGGTTAAGTATTAAATGGACCATGACTTAACCCTAATCATGAGGCATTAATTAATTAATTAATGCACCTTAACCTCTCACATTAGACTTTGTTGTGGTTACTAGTTAAGTCGGTCGGTTCCGGGTAGCTTTACACCACAACTTGGTCTAACCTCGGGTCCAAGGTACCACATGACCAACTTCTCACATTGGGTCCTATTGTTTGTAGCAACTAGTTAAGCCGGTCGGTTCCGGGTAGGTTTACGCTACAAACTCAACCCAACCTCGAGTTGGCCACACTTATCTTTTCTAAGTGTCATGTCCACCATGTTTCCAAAACATGTTACAAATTTTCAAGCAATTGGGTAGACCTAACTTAATAGGTAAATTCCCAATGGGTAGACCTAACTTAATAGGTAAATTCCCAAGCTTATATTTTTATGTCTTTTAAGTTTACCCAACCCCAAACGCAATCCCATCGCTTACATATCGCAATAGCGCATAAAGGATAGAAAGAGGGAACTTGGCATAATCATGACATAAAAGTGTTAAGCCACAAGTTTAACATGGTGGCATATGAAATGTACATATGTTCATATACTTGCATTAGGCCTCAAAAGCATGCATAACATGATAGCATGAACAAAATGTTCAACCCAAACTTGCATAACATACTTGCATATCATAACATGACATACTTGCATATAAACTTGCGTATTACAACATGACATACTTGCATATAAACTTGCGTATTACAACATGACATACTTGCATATAAACTTGCATATTACAACATGACATACTTGCATATTACAACATGACATACTTGCATATGACATACTTGAATATTACAACATGACATACTTGCATATAAACTTGCATATTACAACATGACATACTTGCATATTACAACATGACATACTTGCATATAAACTTGCATAGCATAACTTGATGAACTTGCATAACACATCATAATAAACTTGCATATCACATCATAGTAAACTTGCATAACACATCATAGTAAACTTGCATATAAACTCGCATATCATACATTTAACTTCAAAGTTTAAGTATGAAAGTAGAATAGGGCTTACAATGCTTATGCGGACTCAAATGAGTATAGCAAATGTAAGAAAACCCTTATGCAACCAATTGAACCCCAAAAATGCAAGCAAAATTGATCAAAACTCTCTCTTTATGATACCAAGATAGAAACTTGACTTTGAATGCAAGCTAATGATGATCATACAAGTCTAAAAACACTTGTATGCATGGAAAATCACTTAGAAATTTATTTAGGAATTTATGAAGAGAGTGGAGGCCATGAGAGGATTGATTTTGCCATAGTTTAGTTGCTAGAATGAATAATGATGATTTAGGGTAGGTTAGGGTCTTATTTATAGATTAGGCAAGTGTTTTAGGCCATAGGATTAAACCCTAGTTCCAATCTCAGCCCTCAAAACCGAATATGGCCCCCAAGCTCAACACATTCTCAAAATGGTGCACCAGGCAGGACTGCTCGTCTGAGCCAAGTCGACAGCCAAGTCGACAGGGCTGTCGACTTGGTCAGACCAAGTCGACTCCCAAGTCGATAGGGCTGTCGACTTGGGTACTCTGGCAGGAATTCTCCCGCCTGGCCCAATATCCCAAATTCAAGTTTGAATTTGAAATCTATTTTTACCTTGGAATTTTCTGAAAACTTCATTGGGCCTTAATCGGGTCATACGGACTCCGATTTTCGAAAACTCGGACTCTATTTCGCGTATTTTTCCGAGACGAACGCAATGGCATAGCCCGTTTCCCTTGATTCAGATTTTAGAATTAAATTCTGCCTCGATTTACATTATTACAGGTTATTGAAAATACGGGTTGTTACAGCTGAGGCGGCGGGATTTTAGTCGGGAAGTTTGGAGCAAGCGGCGCCGTCAGTCGCGAAAAGGAACGAGGGTTTTTTTGATTTTTTATTTTAAAATAAATAATGAAAGAAAAATTCCTATTCGCTGATATATATTTATTTCAAAAATTAGAGTTTTCTTAAACGAACCCCAAATTAAACCCAACGACTGTCGTCTCTAGCGTTTTACCCCCATTCCGAACACAATGGGATATGTTTTGTAGGCCCATTCGACTGTTTCTGTCAGTTTCCATTCAAATTAAAATATATAATATTCAATATTCGATTTGAACGTACATTTCAATTTGCCAGGGCCACAAACTGATTCGAAAAATTCCAGAAAAATAAATCTAGCTATGTTTTGACGATACGGTCCAAACAAAACTAGTTTCGTCGAATTCTGAGACCGTTTGCAAAAAGGCCCATTTCTGGTCGATCCAATTTAAATGTAATTGACCAAAACACGTTTTCCTTTGCCACGCTCACATACTAGCTTCAAAAATTATGAAATTTGTAACCTAGCAATAACTTCACATCCCGGATCCAACAAAAGTGGTTTCGTCGAATTCTGAGGTCGTTTGCAAAATGGCCAATTTCACGGGCTATATAAATTCCATAGCGACCTTTTTGAAAATTCATTTAGCCATAACTTTTTCTTTCCGCTATGAAACTTCGATTTTTCAGATTCGTTAGAAATGTATTCACTAATAGATTTAAATATTTTTGGTTTCACTCAAATCCGTTTTGTTTTGCACCCAGTACAGTCCGACAAAGTTTGAATTCAATTTTTGAAACTGCCGCGCCATTTCAGGCCTTGTTTATAATTAGAATTAATTATATTCATTTTCAAACGTCGATTCAAACTCACTTTTCATTGCTATTATTTAAAATATTTATTTTAAATATTTAAAATCCACTATTTTAGCCAACTTAAAATTTTTTAATTGGTTCAGATTTTCCGGGTCGTTACACTTAGGTTTTTAACGAGGTGGTTTACCCATTTTAAAAAAAAGGGATATATTTCCAAAATTTTGCTTTTGATTAATATAGAAATGTAATTGCAAGAATAACAGGAAAAAGATACGGATTAGTGCGAAATAAGGATTTTGCTATACAACGCACTACTCAACAACCGAGAGATAATCAAAAGGAATGTCTTGCAATTACGGATTTCTATTAATTATATTGCTTTATACTATGGAAATAGATTTTCGCACATTTTCGGTAACTAATCAATTAGGAATGAGAAAAACTTCGTAAAAGGTAAACTTTCCAAGGTGGTAAGTAAAAGAGTGACATAAAGATGTTAACATCGAAAGGATTATAGGAAACGTGTCAATCAAAAGGATTGAGTAATGGAAGGAGGTTAAGGTTGGTGAAAGAAAGAGTGATATGTATCTTTAGTCTTTCTAATTCTCCTATTTTTGTCTGATTTAGGAGTATTTTGTACCTTTAACTTTGATTATCCAATGAGGTGACTGTAGTATGCCATAGCCATGCAGATATGAGTTAAGCTATGTAAGGCATCTGTATTATAGGCCTAATGAAGATGTCCTTTGTAAATAGGATATATCCTCGAGTGTGTGGTGATAACAATAGATGAAAGTTTGCACTTAGGTATTTTTCTGTACCTAGTAGTATTTTCTTGACCCCGTAGGAAGATTGGCATGATTATATATGGTGAGTCGGGGTTGAAACTAGAAACTTTGATTTACTAAATGAATAGGGCATTTTTGGGTATAGGCTGAGTATGGGTCAAGTGAGTTAACTTAGTTATTTATCTGAAATTTTACAGAATAAGAATTTGAGGGAGGTGCTTTTATTTTAAGGATTTTGAGATAGGAAAAATTTGAAGGATGGATTAGTTAGCCAAGTACAGGGCTATCTTGACTGCAAGAAGAGGATTGCTGGGCTAGGATATGTAGTGGACTAACCCTTTGAATTTGTTGCAACCCGAGGGGTCATTCATGTTGATTTTATTACTTTTCCCTTAGTGCATCTCTAGGTGATGTTGATCCAGTTCTCATTGTGTTATATATTCGGAGTATTGTAAGAGGTTGGAAGGTTATCTCCTAGAAGAGAGATTGATTTCAGATCTATATTTACGGCGATGTCAAGTTTGTGGTATGACCTATAAAGCACATGGTTGTACGAAATAAGAGAGAATTGAGTTTCATGTTTACAACATCAACCTTTTCTAGATATGGAGTAATACATACAACATTTCTATATGTGATTTTTTTTGAAGTTTTAGACGGGTTATGGGCTATCTTAGATATTAGAAGGAGAGTAGTTTTTTTTTGTTATGTATAGTAGGTGCACCCTAGAGTTGTCCCATGACAAAATATTTTGGAATGGAATATTTTAGTTCTTAAACTTATCTTTAGGTAGATTAAATGTGGCGCATATGATGGGGGACTTTCACTTATGTTTTAAAGTAGTCATTGGATTTTAGTCGCAGCAAAAGGAATTTTGGAAAAACAATGTAAGGAACTTTTTGAAAATAGTTAATGAATAAAGAATTTTTGGATTAATGACGTCATTCAATGGATAGTTTCTCTGGCTCAGTAGTAATCATAAGTGAATTGGTTTAGTAGAAACATTTCTCTTCGAATCATGTAGATGGTATTTTTGGTAAACCGTGGGAACTAGATTTTCCCTATAGCTAAATTTCTTTGCTTCTGCCAATAAGTTTTGAGTGGTGGAAGGGTATAAAAATGGAGTTTTTCATAGAAAATCGGATGGATATTAAGGGTAGTTGTCATGTCTTTTTGGACTAGTTGGAGCCTAAGCTAAGTTATTGACCTATGCAGTAGGCTGATTAGTGGGGTTCTTTGGTAGGGAACTGTGGATGGCAAGTAAATGGGAAGGGAAAATTTTAGTACTTATAAGCACATAGACCCTATGCCAAGTTCTATGAGTCGCACTTTTAGAAGGTTGTAAATTTTATAGGATTAAGGGGTTATTATAAGGGAAGTTATTTCCAAAATAGAAATTTTCTTGACCTACCTCACCGAGAGAAGTTTAGTTTTTATGAAAAAAATGAGGAACTTTCTTTAAATGATTTCGTCGTAGTACTTTAGCATCAATTATGTGGTAGCATTAATAAAGAAGCTTGTGAGATTGGTTACCTTTGACTTAATATTGTTACTTTCTGTCTGTTATAAGCGCACGATTACATATTGTAAGGAAAGTTTGAACTTTCAGCAATCATGGATTATTAGTTTGGTACATGTAAAAGAACTTAAACCAATAATGATTGAGTTGAGTTGGAGTCCTTGATAATTTTCGGGATTTCCTTGTAAAAATAAGAATACGATTGGCATTAACTTTTGGGTATAAAGTTCATGTAACCTCTATAGAAATATCATGTAGAGTGATAAGATCTCTTTGGACCTTAAAAAGATATAACCCAAAAATAAAATTTTAACAGCAATTCACCATTTGTTATACTTTATGATTGAGGTTTGTTATATATCAAGGTTATGTCATTTGGGCATATACTAAAAATCCTATAAAATCAATTGGAAAAATGCGGCTTAAAACCTAATATAGGGGATCTGATTAGTATGAAAAATCTTGGTGTGACTACCAAATTGAAGTAAGAAAAGTTTTCCTAATGAAGGAATGACTAAGATAAAGGATTTTAAACAGATAATGACTTGGTTAAGCATTGTGTCCAAAAGAAGGAATTTTAAAAGAGTATTTTGAAGAAAAAAGAAATTCGTAGAACTACTTTGAGTCTAAACCCCATAAGTATATAAGTATATATGTATGTATATATATATATATTCAGAATATAGAAATTTTACGGGACAAACATATTTTGGTATGAAATTTGTATTTTTTATGAAATTTCATAAAAGTAACTATATATTTAAAAAATTGTAACCTTATGAATGAAAAGCTATCTCACTGGGAATTTTGGAATGAGATTTTGGAAAATAATAGCAATAAAATAAGTTGTGAAAATATATATAAGAAATAAGTCCTTAATGGATTGGCACAATGTAAGTGGAATAAATGATGGAACATAAGATAGTAAAGGTAAAGGCCATAAATCAGATTGTGGTTATGATTTTTTGACCAAACGGCTTAGCCATGTTTAAATGATTTAAAAAGGAATAGGCAGAAAACCTGTAGAATAATATATTGGCGCACTTGGGATATTTCTTCCTAATGTATTTGGGGATGGGTACGATAAGGAAGTTTTCTAGCGAATTAGCCTAGAAAATTTTGAAAGTTACATGGGAAACCATTTAGACTAGAAGTTTTGGAATTTTTGGGTTAATGATGATGAGACACTAACGGGTTCAGTAATAAAATCTTTCATCTTATATGGAGAATTCAAGTTTCTTACCAGTGTTTATTTGAAAAATGTTTCTTTTTGATATTCTACCATTAGCTTCTTCCTTTTATTAGGGCCTTTCTTCTAAATAACCTTTGGAAGGCTAGATCTAAGGGATCAAGTCATGGATGTTAGGATATGGTTTAAACATGTAATAATTGATTGTTGCAAATGGATGTAAGTGTTTACAAGTAGATGCATATACACACACTAGGCACTATGATTGGCTGAATAGGGCACTTGCATATGCGTATGTATGTGTGTACATCTTATTTTTTTCTATGGTTGTAATAAATGGATGTCAACATATGGTTGTACATATAGATGATGTTTGATGCATGCATATAGAATTATCTGTCATCATTAGAATTCTGCATACATTTTGATGCAAGGCACAGACACAGTTGCATAAAAAGGAGGTCAATTGAATCAGTGGATCACCTAATCTTTTGCATTAGTTAGAATCATATACACTACACCATTGCATAAGTACGTATATTGTATTAGATAAATTAAAAAAAAAATTGCTAGTGGACGACAGATGTGTCGATGGATGTAGAAAACACTTATATTCTTCTTCTACTTTAGAGATTTCAATGGTGAAATCCTTTATGAGGGGTGAATATGAAAACACAAATTTTGACAAATAGAAATTAATCAATTAATTAATGAAATAATAAGTTGAAAAATAATGGGAATTGGGGAACTCGGTTTGCGCCATTGGTTCGTTATGATTTTCTGGTTCAAATAGACTTTTGGTTTGCGTAAAACGAACTTAAAATGATGAAGTAATGACCAATAGAAGTTTGAAATTCAAAATAAGAATTTAATAAATATATATATATATAAATTAAAATAGGAACATCAATTGGACGACCCAGGATATAACTGGGTCGACCCATGTTGAAAGTGGGTTGACCTAGCTATATATTGGGTCGACCCATGTCGTGGCCTGGCAATTTACTTGGCAGGTATGGAATCGACTAAATAGGTGGGATTTCTCGTGGTGATTCCAGATTTTTATTTGTGTCTGATGGACCAAATCGAAAACCTAATATCCAATGGCCTCGGTTAATCTACCTTAACTATGAATAAGCCTTTATCCCTTTCCCCATTCAACACAATGCCTTTTCTTTATTTTTATGCCTATACTACATGTAACACCCCACGTCCATTAATGTCACTCTCAAAGGGACAACATTAACTTCCATGGAGTATTATTGGTGTATAGAACAGAATATAACAAGACAGATACATATATTGGTACTTGAAAATTTTTAAACAACTTTTATTGCAGCGGAGAAATAGTTTGATTACAATAGCTTCATAAACCAACAATAAAACCAAGTACAATTAATATCCATCTTGACAAATTGTTTTCTGAGTACACAAAGTAAAAAGCATAACCCCAACATAAGTAGCCATAAAAGAGATGAGCTGAACTTTACTTTCAGCAATCCAAGCACTTCCAAAAGAGAGAGAAAGATCCAAATCAAGCTCCACTAGCACTAGTCCCACCCTGATTACCGGGGGGAGGAAGAAAAGAGGCGAAAACAAAGGGGGTTAGACATAAAGTTTGGCGAGTCCAATAACTTTAACACTATAATTATTAAAGTAATTAGGATAAGGCATAAAATGGTAAAACATGGAATGACTGTGAAACAAGTGGGCAAGATAAAACAAACAAGAGGAATATTCTGGCGTTAATCTCGCTCCTAATCACTATAGGATAATTACTATACTGCACCACTACTAGTCAGCCTAAAAGTTGATCCCGCCTACCGAACATAATAATCATAATGGTAGTTTCGTGTACCCCTAGCTGTCTTCATAGGTGCCGCCTGCCCCTATCTCCACTAGTTGTACCCACTACACCCATGTGATTGGCTCCCTAACTCGTAGATACCCGTGGTGGTCCCACAGTGGGGTGTATCACTCCCCAAAGTGGCAACCCGATACCACTAAAGATGCACGGCTTATATCTACACGATGCAACAACGTCTTACCTACCAGCCCGGGCCCACGCACGCAGATGACCCTGTTGGACTTGCATTGCCACCGCTAACCCGTTTTGACCTCTTACAATCAAACCCAATAAGCGTGTCCCATCCTCGATCTAACTCGAGCTCACAAAGATACTTAATGGGTTACTGGTTTGAAAAGGGTCCCCCAAACTTGACACAAGCTTTCCACCTATGCTTGGTCCCCACTAAGATTTCCAATTAACCCCTTCTTATTCATGTCTTCTTACATGTTTCAATTTGGTTAAGTGTTTCTAATCGTATTTCACATGTCACCCACTTAAAATCCATGTCCCACCACATGTTTATCTTGGTTAAGTGTTACTTAATTCATTATAACTGTAACCTTGTAAGCACGTTAGACTACCGTTTGCGGTTGCTGGATTTGTCGGGTGAGTCCGGGCAGTCTTATACCGCAAACGAGTCTAACCTCGTGTCTTTACAATTGTTAAGCATTTAATTTATGCCTTTGACCTCTCACATTAGACTACCATTTGTGGTTGCTGGATTTGTCAGGCATGTCCGGGCAGTCTTATACCACAAACGAGTCTAACCTCGTGTCTTAGGCGTTTATTATTACAAATTATTTCACCCCAATATGAATTAATTATCCCTATTCAAATTGTCAATAATTTCCAAATTAATTATGTCCATAATTGTCACCTAAATTATGTTCATACTTTTGGTATATAAATTATACCAATTAGGGTCTCAAATTAATTATATGCCTTTAAAGCTACTTTATGCCAATTCACAATTTGCATAATTAATATTTTCCCATTGTCCCCACGCTATTCGTACGTTTTAATATGATATATGTTAGACTCGCAAATAGTCTAACTCATAAAAATAAAAGAAACATCACAACTTGCATAACACATAAAATATGTCTAACTTGCGAATAAGAATTATACATAAGTTTGCATAGCCAATAACTTGGATAGGCAATGGACATATAGAACGTAAATTTTCATAAACTACCATGGATCTAAATATAGATCTAAACATGAAATTGTGAACTTGCATATATGAATTATGGGTTTCTCCTAAACTTGCATATGTGAATATAATTTTCACCTAAAAATGTGAATATAGTTTTCACCTAAACTTGCATATGGATTCCTACAACTTGTGTATGAATTTATCACATGTTTTTGCATATAAACTAGCATATGAATACACTTGATTCGCATATAAACTTGTGTACAATTCACATACAGACTTGCATAAGATTCACATTCAAACTAGCATGTGATTTAACATCCCAAACTTGCATAAGATTCACATATGAACTAGCATATGATTTAACATCCCAAACTTGCATAAGATTCACATAAAACCAGCATATGATTTACATCCCAAACATGCATATAAAATGAACCAAGTTAAACATGTGTGATTGGACATATGAAATAGATCTACTAACATAAGTTAACAAAACTGTCATATGTTCACCCACAAACGATAACGAAGTTAAACAACATCACATGATTCAATAGACATGTTCTCATAATCCAATTATAACTCATCATAATTAAATTGTTAGTTATTTTGTGAAAGAAATTGTACTCACAAAGACGGGTTAGAGTAGAGAATGATTCGTTCGTCTTTTGAATTAGAATTCTGACTTGCTAATCCCTAAGCTTTAGGAAGAAGAACTATTCTAGTAGCAGCATGGTGGCCAAGAGACTAATTTAGTTTAGGTTTAGGGTTTGAGTCTATGCGTGCTTATATAGAAGTTTAGATCAACCTAAGCCGTTAGATTATCATAGGAGCAATCCCAACCGTCCAGACTAGATAATTTATCTAGAATTCCCACCTCTGCCCTAGTGACTCAGCAACAGTTCAGATAAGACTTAGCAACAAGTTAGAATCGTCTGATTTCTTATCTTCCCCGAGGGGTAGGTCGACCCCCAGGTCGACCCCCTGGTCGACCTGTATAGGGGAAGTCGACCCCCTGGTCGACCTGGCCTTGGGCTGGAGAAGTCCCGCCCAGCCCGCTTCCCTGTTTGAATTTTGAATTTTGAATTTTTTTATTCTGAACTGTTTTAATTTATATAAAATTCTGAAACTTCCGAGGGGCATAACTTCCTCATACGAAGTCCGATTTACGAAAACTTGGACTCTATTCCAAGCAGAATTTCGAGATGAACGCGATGGCTTAACCCATTTCCCTTAATTCTCACTTTAACAATTAATTATTCTTAAAATTGTTAAATTTTAATATTTAAAATTACAGGGTGTTACATTCTCCCCTCCTTAAAGGATTTCACCCCTGAAATCTCCAAGTTAAGGAGAATGTATATCATAACATCCAATCATCCATCTACTCAACCATCAAACACAGGCATCCATTGTCCTTACAAGATTTCTAATGCCGTATGAACATATGCAAAAAGTGTGTGTATATGTTCCTTATCCAATGCAAAATCAGGCGGTCCACTGATTCAGTTGACCTCCTTAATGCAAATCATGATAGTGTCGTGCGTCCATTATGCATGCAAAAGAATCCTAACGATACATATTACTTCTACATGTGTGCACAACCATTCATCAAAATGCAGCATTCATATGATAACACAACTATTATATATCCATTAATATGCACACACATTTATATGCAATATGAAAGTGACTGAGCCGATCTAGTACCTAATGTGTGTGTACATGCATCCACGAGCAACACTAGCAACCACTCGCAACCATCAATCAGAACATGTTTCAAATACATGTTTACATCCATTGGTTTCTAACTAAGGATTAGGACCGAGGAGATATACTTAAAAGATAGATATAAGCATAAATAAACTTATGGAAAAATAGATCGAGGAGGTACCCTTAAAAATAAAAGGGTAGGTTGCGCGTATTTTCCTCTAAGTTTCCCAAGTCGCATCTTCCTCAGCGTCACTCCATTGAACTTTAACAAGCTTGACTTCACGGTTGCGTAGCTTTTTGACTTCCGTTCCCAAGAAAAGAGTTGGAACTCTTCTCACGGTCGCTTCTCGTTCCACTTCTGAAAAACCCCACCTCCGTTAAGGTCACTCACAAAGGGAATTCCTTAACTTCGGTGGAGCATTTTTAGTACAAGATGCAGAAAAATTACAAGACAGACAAATAAAGCAGCGGAAAATAAATAACCTTTATTGATTAAAATAGCTTGTACAAAGATTGTTTTAAAACACCAATACTTATTACAATAAATCATTTGTCTTGTTCAATATAAAGAAGCACAAACTGACAATGATATTCCCCGATAAACCATGAGCCAGCCATAGCAGTAGAAAATGGAGTTTAAAGCAATGCGCCAAAGAATCTTCAAGCTCGGAAAGAGTAACGGCCCCAAAATAAGCTGAGCTTTTCCCTCCCTGACTACCTGGGGGGGGGAACGGAAGAAAAGAGGCGAAAGCAAACTAGATCAGACATAAAGCCTGGTAAACCCAGTGATTCTAAGCATTTAAACGAGGAAAAGGGTCATGACATGAATAAACTAAATATAAGACTAAACCAGAGTAATAAGATAACAAGGGATAAGCATGAGATATGGCAAGATAAACTGGATGTACTGATAAACTGGATATACTTGTAAATTGAATATACTGATAAACTGAATGTGCTTCTACTCCTTCTCTACTTCGCAACAACCCTGTTATACTAATTTCTATATCTCTACACTACCTAACTAGTGTCCATACTAGTAATCTATATAAAATGATCATATTATAACGTGATCCTAATCCCCGTAATTGTGGTTGCCTTCAGGTGTACATCTATTATAGGGATTCCATTTATTACCAAGATCTAATCTAGGGTTTACTATCGAGCGCTTCCTAGACTCAACCAGGGTTTACGCTACCCAGGGCCACTGGGGTTTATGCTACCTATTGAACGCTTCTCGGATTTAGGGTTTACGCGACCTAGGTCCAACTAGGGATTATGCTACCTTTCGAACGATGCCCCCTATTCTAGGACACACTACCTAGAGTGGTATATGTTCCTCGACTTTCCCCACGTATGTGTTGTGAATCGTTATCGATGTCTAGATACACATGTCTTCTAAATGTGTGACCCGAGTCCCATGGCAGGGCTAGTCAAGAAATACGGAACTCGGTCGGGAGCTTTCAGATATCTGCCGATTGCAGATGCTAAGGTCTGCTTTTACAGTGGCTATGGTCCCACTCGACCCCTCCCTCAACTAACAAATGAAAGGCACCCAAGAAAATCAAGAATGAGAACTGTACGCAAGCCCCTCTATGCCCCCACCAACCTATGGGCCAACCTCACCCATAACTAGATAGCAAGTATATGGTCTGTTGGAGTTCTCCGCCTTTTCGTATCTCGACTGACTCAAGATGGTAGGTAGACGACCAGTTGCTATCACAAGGGAAAAACTAGTCTCGCCGAATCACTTTGGTCCATCCTAGTCTTTAGGTTGCCTTATTATTGCAACCAAGGCATACTCTTGGCTCTTCTAACGCAGACCTTAACCTCTGTGAGCCCAGGAGGATCATCTGCAGCATCACAGAGGGATACCAAGAGTACCCTCACGTCCCCTCGAAGCTGCGTGCTTCGTAACCCAGTTCGTTGGAGCCTTCTTCATGATTATATGGACGTTCGCTCCTCCTCGTATTCTACTTGGTTTTCTTGACTAAGGTTTACTACTTAGTTCTCTTAACTAAGGTTTACTGCTTAGTTTCCTGAATCGTTCGTTTTATTAACTAAGGTTTACAACTTAGTTCTCTTAACTAAAGTTTACTACTTAGTTCTCTTCCTCATCATGTTGGGTTGGTTAAGTGTTATCCAACAGTTTACGTTGACTTAACCTACCCATATATCATGTTAAATTGGTTAAGCATTCCTTAACCTTACTCGTTTACCAGGTTATACTGGTTAAGTGTCTCTCATTAACTTAACCCTGTTTATTTATCATGCTATAACGGTTAAGTGTTCTAAGTTTACTTAACCCCACCATCTAGTCTAGTTAGCATGTTATAACGGTTAAACATTTACTTAACCTTACCCACTTGTCTAGTTTACATGTTATAATGTTTAAGTGTTTCCTTAGTTACTTAACCCCCACAAATCTTGCCTTGTTAACTTGTTAAGTTGGTTAAGTGTCCAAATTATCCTAACCCCTATCAATCTTGTCTAGTGAACATGTTGAATTGGCTAAGTGTTTTCTCAATTACTTAACCCCACCCATCTTGTCTTTGTTAACATGTTAAGTTGGTTAAGTTTTTCCTTAATTACTTAACCTTACCATTTCTAGCTTGATTGTTCATGAGCTTTAATTAATTAACTAATTAAAGCACCAACCACTCACATTAGACAGGTATTGTTGTGGTTACAGGATGTGCCGGTCGGTTCCGGGCAGTTTCACACCACAACTCAGTCTAACCTCGGGTCTTTCTGGGCTTGATGCACTAACCTCTCACATTAGATAGGTATTATTGTGGTTACTGGATGTGCCGGGCGGTTCTGGGAAGTTTTACACCACAACTCAGTCTATCCTTGGGTTAGGCATTTTCCTCTTCTCTAATTTTACATATTTACTATTCATGTAAATTTTCCATAAATCAATTTAGCCTAGATCATATTCATTCGTCATGCAAATTAACATACTTATATTCTATGCCCAAAACTTGATTTACCTATCAATTAACCCAACTTGCAATTTATACCAATTTAGATTTAATATTTCCCTTTTACAATTCATGCCCAATCTAGATTAATATCCCAATTTACAGTTCATGTCAAAACTAGATTTAATATTCTAGTTTACCGTTTATGTCCAAAACTTGGTTTACATGCCAATTACATACTTGCAGCTAATTAAAATTAATCATTTGTGCCCAACTCTAATATGCATGTAGATTATTCACTATTATAGCCAATTCAGATTATGCCAACATATTTATTATGCCAAATTATCTTAATTAAGCTACGCCCAATCCCCGCATCATAATCGTACGTATAGCATGATTTCACAAGTTTTCTAAGTACTCATGAAATGGAACTAACAAAAGGAATAAGGGATAAGCACAAGAATGGATATGAAAGAATAGGCATGCAAAAATAATGGCTCCAATAGGTTCGATGTACATAATAGTGAATAGGAATAAACTAGCGAAGTTACACACTAAATATGAGATCCAACATAATAAAGGGAATAGGCATAGGTGATTTGGTCCAACATAATGCCAGCTCAAGGTACAACATGATCGGTTAATTGTAACAATGTGAATAGGCATAAGCAACTAACTACAATAGTTATAGGCAATTAACCACAATAGCCATGGGCGACTAATCACAATAATTTCTTAATCAATGTCATAGGCAATAGTCTCGTAGTTATGAATCATAGTCGTGTGCAACAGTCTCATAGTCACGAATCATAGTCATAGGCAATAATTTCATAGGCAACAGTTCATGGCCATCGTCTTAGGCAAAGGTCTCATAGTCATAGTCATAGGCAATAGCTTCATAGGCAACAGTTTCATAGTCATAGTCTTAGGCAAACGTCTCATAGTCATAGTTGTAAATCAAATCCAAAGGCATAGATAACTTTAGATTTGACATAAGCATGAATCAAAGATAATTAACTTGCAAATAGGTATAGTTCTATATTTTGATTTATTACATTCACGATTCCAATTACACGTTCAAATCTAAGGAATAACCAAACTTATAAAGAAGGAATTCTTGATTTCTAGAATTTGAATTCTGAAGTTGGAATGCTCGCCTTTGATGTAGATCGTTGTTCTTATAATTCAAATTTGATTCACTTCGTAGCTTTCTAGTTTTCTTTTAGATGAAAGAGAATGGTGGTTGTCCTAGGTTAAGTATGGCGGTATGACGGCTCTTAGAATGAATTAGTGTGATTTTAGGGTTGAGTGTTAGGTTGTTTATATAGAATTTCAATTTAATTAAAGCCGTCGGATGAATCTAGAGTGAACCACAACCATTCAGTCAGGATAGGGTGACACCTCAGCCCTAATGACTCAGCAAGGAGTCAGAAAGGACTCAACAATGAGTCACAGTACGGATCTGAACACACCAGAAAGCTGTGTAGGCTTTCATCCCGACCTGGGCGCACTTGGCAGGTGCGCCAGTGTAATTTTTGTACTGGCGCACTTCCCAAGTGCGCCAGTGCATTTATGTTTTTTTTCTTTCTTCTCTTCTTCTGGTTTTCTACCTAACTTCGTTCGTCCATATCTTAATCTCAAGCAGAATTCCAGGACGAACGCAATGGCTTAACCCATTTCCCTTAATTCTCGCATTTGAAATTAATTATTCTTTGATTATGTCTTATGTCCTGATTTAAAATTGCGGGGTGTTACATCTCCCCTCCTTAAAGGATTTCGTCCCCGAAATCTCTAAGTTAAGAAGAATGCATATCCTATCATCCAACATTCATGTACTCAACCATTCAATCACTGGCGTCCATTGTCCTTAAAAGATTTCTAATGCTTTCATGATCATATGCTGTAACAACCCGAATTTTAATAACATGTTAAAACCATAAATCAAGGCAGAATTAATTTTTAAAATAAGAACCAAGGGAAACGGGTTGCGCCATTGCGTTCATCTCGAAATTCTGCTTGGAAACGAGTCCGAGTTTTCGAGAAACGGAGTCTGTATGAGGGAGATATAACCCTCCGAAGTTTCAAGGATTTTCAGAACCGAAAAACAGCTCGAATTCGAATTCGAAATTCGAATTCAAACCCCAGCGTAGACTGGGAGGGAATTTTCCCGCCCAGGACCAGGTCGACCTGGGGGTCGACACTATGGTCGACCTCCCAGGGGCCAGGTCGACCTGGGGGTCGACCTGGTGCCATAACCCAGTTTTGAGCCTGGGTTCATTCTGATGTATCTGGTTTCGTTTTCATTCTAGATTTTCTCGCCTAATACCCCCTAGCCCCATTCTCTTTACACCATTCTTCTCTCCTTATGCTGCCTCTGAAATAATAGAAATAAATAAATAAAATAATGGCATCGCTACTCTGCTGGGATCGAAACTAGAACTAGTGCATCTTCTTCCAAATCTGAATAAGACTTAAAGAGAACAACTGCAACTCTTCTTCTATAATCCAACAAAGGCAAGTGCAGTTATTTTCCGATATGAAATTTAATCATGATCTTGACATAATTATAAATCTGAATCTGAGACTAAGCCCTTTTTCTATTTATCAGATCTGTTCTTCTGTTTTATTATTCTGTTTGTTCTGTATTTCTTCCTTCTTTCTTTCTTTTTGTTTGATATCCAGGCTACCAAGAGCCTGAGCCAAGTCTCATAAGAGATGAACGCATAAACGCTAAATTTGGGAAGAATATTGAATGAGGCATATTTGGGCAAAATCGATTTGTAACTAATTTGAGGATACAACGCATGTTGTAATTCTGGACATAAATTTGAGACATATTGCATAAGATGAACTATGACTTGGAAGAAGTGGATTATAGTGACTTAGAACATAAAGAACATATTTCATAATTTCAAATCTGGATCTGGGCATATTAAATTTGATAGTTTGTCATTCGGAAGTAGGAGAATTAATTTGCATATGACTTAGGTGTAGAAACCTATATTAAGATTTGATGACTATTAAGTGTGAATACACCTAAGTAAGGTTTTTTTTTTTCCGGATATGTGACATGCGTTGTAATCAATGGCTATATTTGGCATAATTCATATGTGAATCACGATTCGGGTTTTTGGAGAATATTCTGAACTATGCAAGTTTAACTAAAATTTGGGACATATGTTATATGGTGGATTATGACCATAATTTGGGCATATAAGTTTAGGCTTACTTTATGAATTAGGCAAGATATGTGAATAGGGCTTTAAGGAATGTTTAAATCGGCTAAAACTGTTGTCTGCTTAAAATGTTAAATTTGCCTAATTTGCTAAATCTGTTACCTGTTTAATCTGTTGAATTGCCTAAACTGTTAAATATGTTGAATCGCCTAAACTGCTAATTATGCCTAATCAGCTAAATCTGTTGAGTTGCCTATCTGCTAAATCTGTTGAACCGCCTGAGCTGCTAAATCTGTTGAAAAGCTGAATGATTGTAATTTGTGTATGAAAATCCGAAGGCTCGATCTAAGATTGAGTAAAACATGTTAATTTGATTAAGCTGCTGCGACTTGAAAAGAAGTGAAATCTGTTAAATTGACATAATTAGTCTTATATTTGTGTAATTTGTAATGGAATAAACTGGTTATAATAAAAATGCTGAGACATGAGGTTAGGTCTGGCTTGTGGCTGAAGTCTGCTCGGAACTGCCCGGCTTATCCAGCGGCCACAAGCTACCGACCTAATGTGAGAGGTCTGTGCATTAATATTTAATTAATGCAAATCTGAGATAAATATGATGTCTAAAACGTGTTGGATGGATAAGGCTAAACCAACTGGACTGATGAATTAATAAACCTGTTTCGTGAATCTGCTGGCCCAATACAAAGTTAGATAATCTGTAACTCTGTTAAAACTGTACATCTTATCCGTTTGTCTGAAAACCTATTGACTTGATATTCTGATCTGTGAACTAGTTGATCTGAACTCTGTAGGTCTGAAAACTTGTAAACAAGTTAATATGAAATCCATTAGTCTGGGGACAGAAGGTTAGGAGGGAAAATACTTGTGTCATCTGTTGTTTGGGACCCATATTAGTCAGTAACCCTTTCTCGTATCAAAACTACGACCCAACAGTAGGTAGGGTTCGGGCACGCTTACTGAACTAATTATAAGCGGTTCATTCTGATAATGGCGAGGGGTGTTGATGGTGCATTCCAACTGGGTCATGTGCGTGCATGGATCCCGGTCTGCCTCTGAGGATGTAAGATGTCGTGACATCTATAAATAGGTCTGTGTCATTTAAAGGTTGCCACTTTAGGGAGTGATACACCCTTTTGTGGGGCTGGCACAGGGTATTTATGTATTAGGGAGCCGATCGCTTGTGCTAGATTTAGGGTACACTTAGTTCTATCTGTTTCCGTTGGGGTACCGTCTGTTTCTGTTGGGTGGTAACACCTGTCTGTTTCTGCGTGGTACCATCTGTTGGGGTGGTAAAGGCCCATTTTCTAGTGTACACCTAATTTTAACATTTTGTTTCCGTAGGGATTATTCTGTTTCCGTCTCTGATTACGTTTATGTACCTTCTGTCTGTTGGGGTGGTAAAGGCCCATTACTGGCATTCTGTTTCTATATAGATTATTCTGCTCCGTTTCTGTTTCAGTTTAGACATTAGGGTAACACCTAATCCTGTTATACTAGTATTAGTGAAAAGAATTAAGATATAAGTAATAAGCATAACTTGGGCTATATCATTCTGTTTCTTCTGTTTAGCTTAAGTATACCAGTTACTCCTGTTGCTGTTGTCTCTTATCCAGCTTTATTTTCATGTCATGATATTATTATCTGTTCATATGCTGAAAGTCACTGGACTTGCCAGAATTTATGTCTGACCTTGCTTGTTTTCTCCCCTTTTCTTTCGTCCCCCCCCCCCCCCGGTTTTTAGGGTGGAAATATAGGAGCTTGATTTGGATTTTCTCTGCTTGAAGTATCGCTTGGCCTTGGCTCTATCTTTCCATGGAAGTTTATGTTGGGGATTATGACTTTAAAAACTATGCATTCTGAAGGCTTTTGTACAAGACCGATATTTGGTACTTGAATTCTGATATTGTGATTTGAAAAGATGTAACCAAACTTATTTCGGTTTCTGTTGTAATAAAGTTATAAAATTTTCAAGTATTGTTTTACCTGTCTTGTAAATTTCTGTTATGTCTACTAAAACGCTCCATCAAAGTTAAGGCATTCCCTTTGTGAGTGACCTTAACGGAGGTGGGGTGTTACACCTGGTATCAGAGCTGAAGGGTACTAGATTTGAAAAAAAAAATTTGAAAACTACTTTCAAAAAGGTTTTAAAAAGGAAGTATTTTCAAAAGGAAAGTTTATTTTGAAAAACATAGTCCCCGAAGCCATATATCTATCTTTTGATCCTCTGTTTGAATCTTTGTTTCCTTCTTTCCTGAGTCTCTGGGGCTCCTGGCTTTCTGGGAGGTAACCTCATCGCGACATGGTTCTGTAGGCTTGATTAGACTACGACACCTGTCAAAGGGCAAATAAGCACCCACTTCCATCTGTAGCCGCAGTAGTCTCACCTACGGCTAATTTTCTTTCAGGCTTTGTAGGATTTTCCATACGACGGAGGCCGCTTTCGAGGGACTTGTCAACGTGTTACACAAGGAAAGTAAAGATGAGAATGAGGGAGTTTGGCTAAGGGGCACGACCCAAGGATGGGAAACTCATGGATATGGACTTGGTTCACAAAGGTGGCAAAAAGGAAACACAAAAGAAGGAAGAAAAGTCTGAAGATAAGGAGGAGAAAAGTGCTTTACTTGTGGAAGCTTGACTCATCTGAACAATGATTGCAGAAATAGGAAGGGCACTTGCTTCAACCGTGGTGAAATGGGACACTTCACTAGGGACTGCCCGAAGAAACGAGGGCAAGGACAGAGGACAGGACCTACTTCTGAAGGGCAGACGAATGCTCCCGTGGATGGTAGATAGGATAGTGATAAGAAAATTTATGTAGAAGGTTTAATTTCCTTATCTGATTGAGGAGTTAAAAACTCTTTCTGATTCTGGCATTTTTATTCTGTAATTGAAACTCTGCACTTTAATACTAGTCATGTTTCTGGTTCCGTTATAGTCTCAGACCCCATGAGGTTTATGACTCATCTGTTTGTGATTAGTTGGGGTTTGAGGGCATCTGTGTCAGGCATTAAGTTGACCATGATGCATACATTCTGAGTTTTTATCATGCTTAGTTTCCTAAGAATCATTTGGTAATCTGATCTGTATCAGTAGTCTGTAGGTTTCTGAAAAGGATAGGAGTTTTTACTCAAAGTGTGAAATAGATTTCCAGTTGGGAATTTGTTTATTGGGAGTGATTCTCTGAGTATTAATCTGATGTTGATTTCGGTCTTCGGGGTTGATACTTAGGGAGTTATTCTCTTAAACCGATGTCTAATGGGAACCTAGCTTTAGTTTTAATTATACTTGTTTCTATCGCTCGACTTCGACCTTTAGGTAGAAACTAATGGGTGTAAACATGTGTTTGAGACATGTTATGTTTGATGGTTGCAAGTGGATGCAAGTTGTTGCTAGTGATTGCTGGTGGATGCATATACACACACTAGGCACTAGATCGGCTCAAAAACACTCTCATACTGCATATGGATATGTGTGCATTTTTTTTAAAAAAAATTATGGATGCAAAATGGTTGACTCAGCACATGGATGTTGCATATGAATGAACGGTTGTGCGCTCATATAGAAATGATATGTATCAGATAGGAAAATTGCATACATGTTGGACTCATGGCACTGACATAATTCGCATTAAGGAGGTCAACTGAATCAGTGGACCGCCTGATATTTGCATTAGACAAGTACATATACACACACTCTTGCACAAGTTCATACAACATTAGAAATCTTTTAAGGACAATGGTTGCTTGTGGATGATGGTTGAGTAGATGGATGACTGGATGATAGGATGCATTCTTCTTAACTTGATGATTTCGGGGATGAAATCCTTTAAGGAGGGGAGAATGTAACAACCCGAATTTTAATAACATGTTAAAACCACAAATCAAGGCAGAATTAATTTTTAAAATAAGAACCAAGGGAAACGGGTTGCACCATTGCGTTCATCTTGAAATTATGCTTGGAAACAAGTCTGAGTTTTCGAGAAACGGAGACCATATGAGGGAGATATGACCCTCCGAAGTTTCAGGGATTTTCAAAACCGAAAAACTGCTCGAATTCGAAATTCGAATTCGAACCCCAGCGCATAATGGGTGGGAATTTTCCCGCCCAGGACCAGGTCGACTTGGGGGTCGACACTATGGTCGACCTCCTAGGGGCCAGGTCGACCTGGGGGTCGACCTGGTGCCAAAACCCAGTTTTGAGCCTGGGTTCATTCTGATGTATCTGGTCTCGTTTTCAGTCAAGATTCGCTCGCCTAATCCTATATAAACAGCCCCTAGCCCCGTTCTCTTTACACCATTCTTCTCTCCTTATGCTGCCTCTGAAATAATAGAAATAAATAAATAAAATAATGGCGTTGCTACTCTGCTGGGATCAAAACTAGAACTAGTGCATCTTCTTCCAAATCTGAAGAAGATTAAAAGAGAACGACTACAACTCTTCTTCTATAATCCAACCAAGGCAAGTGCAGTTATTTTTCGATATGAAATTTAATCATGATCTTGACATAATTATAAATATGAATCTGAGACTAGGCCCTTTTTCTATTTATCAGATATGTTCCTCTGTTTTATTATTATGTTTGTTCTGTATTTCTTCCTCCTTTCTTTCTTTTTGTTTGATAGCCAGGCTACCACGAGCCTGAGCCAAGTCTCATAAGAGATGAACGCATAAACGCTAAATTTGGGAAGAATATTGAATAAGGCATATTTGGGAAAAATCGATTGTAACTCATTTGAGGACACAACGCATGTTGTAATTCTGGGCATAAATTTGAGACATATTGCATAATATGATCTATGACTTGGAAGAAGAGGATTATAGTGACTTAGAACATAAAGAACATATTTCATAATTTAAGATCTGGATCTGGGCATATTAAATCTGATAGTTTGTCATTTGGAAGTAGGAGAATTAATTTGCATATGACTTAGGTGTAAAAACCTATATTAAGATTTGATGACTATTAAGTGTGAATACACCTAAGTAAGAGTTTTTTTTTTGGATATGTGACATGCATTATAATCAATGGCTATATTTTGCATAATTTATATGTGAATCACGATTAGGTTTTTTGGAGAATATTCTGAACTATGCAAGTTTAACTAAAATTTTGGACATATGTTATATGGTGGATTATGACCATAATTTGGGCATATAAGTTTAGGCTTACTTTATGAATTAGGAGAGATATGTGAATAGGACTTTAAGGAATGTTTCAACCGGCTAAAACTGTTATCTGCTTAAAATGTTAAATTTCCCTAATCTGCTAAATCTATTACCTGTTTAATCTGTTGAATTGCCTAAACTGTTAAATATGTTGAATCGCCTAAACTGCTAATTATGCCTAATCTGCTAAATCCGTTGAGTTGCCTATCTGCTAAATCTATTGAACTGCCTGAGCTGCTAAATCTGTTAAATTGTTGAAAAGCTGAATGATTGTAAATTGTGTATGAAAATCCGTAGGCTCGATCTAAGATTGAGTAAAAACATGTTAATTTGATTAATCTGTTGTGACTTGAAAAGAAGTCAAATCTGTTAAATTGACATAATTAGTCTGATATTTGTATAATTTGTAATGGAATAAGCTGGTTATAATAAAAATGCTGAGACACGAGGTTAGGTCTGGCTTGTGGCAGAAGTCTGCCCGGAACCGCCCGGCTTATCCAGCGGCCAAAAGCAACCAACCTAATGTGAGAGGTCTGCGCATTAATATTTAATTAATGCAAATCTGAGATAAATATGATGTCTAAAACGTGTTGGGTGGATAGGGCTAAACCAACTGGACTGATGAATTAATAAACCTGTTTCGTGAATCTGTAGGCCCAATACAAAGTTAGACAATATGTAAGTCTGTTAATACTGTACATCTGATCCGTTATTCTGAAAACATGTTGACTTTATTTTCTGATCTGTGAACTAGTTGATCTGAACTCTGTAGGTCTGAAAACTTGTAAACAAGTTAATCTGAAATTCATTAGTCTGGGGACACAAGGTTAGGAGGGAAAATACTTGTGTCATCTGTTGTTTGGGACCCATATTAGTCAGTAACCCTTTCTGGTATCAAAACTACGACCCAACAGTAGGTAGGGTCCGGGCACGCTTACTGAACTAATTATAAGCGGTTCATTTTGATAATGGCGAGGGGTGTTGATGGTGCGTTCCAACCGGGTCATGTGCGTGCATGGATCCCGGTCTGCCTCTGAGGATGTAAGACGCCGTGACATCTATAAATAGGTCTGTGTCATTTAAAGGTTGCCACTTTAGGGAGTGATACACCCTTCTGTGGGGCTGGCACAGGGTATTTATGTATTAGGGAGCCGATCGCTTGTGCTAGATTTAGGGTACACTTAGTTCTATATGTTTCCGTTGGGGTACCGTCTGTTTCGGTTGGGTGGTAACACCTGTCTGTTTCTGCGTGGTACCATCTGTTGGGGTGGTAAAGGCCCATTTACTAGTGTACACCTAATTCTAACATTCTGTTTCCGTAGGGATTATACTGTTTCCGTCTCTGATTACGTTTATGTACCTTCTGTTTGTTGGGGTGGTAAAGTCCCATTACTGGCATTATGTTTCTATATAGATTATTCTGCTCCGTTTCTGTTTCAGTTTAGACATTAGGGTAACACCTAATCCTGTTATACTAGTATTGGTGAAAAGAAGTAAGATATAAGTAATAAGCATAACTTGGGCTATATCATTCTGTTTCTTCTGTTTAGCTTAAGTATACCAGTTACTCCTGTTGCTGTTGTCTCTTATCCAGCTTTATTTTCATGTCATGATATTATTATCTATTCATATGCTGAAAGTCACTGGACTTGCCAGACTTTATGTCTGACCTTGCTTGTTTTCGCCCCTTTTCTTTTGTCCCCCCCCCCCCCCCAGGGTTTTTGGGGTGGAAATATAGGAGCCTCGGAGACTCAAGAAAGAAGGAAACAAGGATTCAAGCAGAGGGTCAAAAGATAGTGCATATGGCTTTGGGGAATATCCCTTTAAAACAAAACTTTTCTTTTGAAAATGCTTCTTTTAAAATCGTTTTGAAAATAATTTTTCAAATATTTTATCTGATCTGGTAACCTTCAGCTTTTATAATAAGTGAAACACCCCTACCTCCGTTAAGGTCAGTCACAAAGGGAATGCCTTAACTTCGGTGGAGCATTTTTAGTACAAGATGCAGAAAAATTACAAGACAGACAAATAAAGCGGCGGAAAATAAATAACCTTTATTGATTAAAACAGCTTGTACAAAGATTGTTTTACAACACCAATACATATTACAATAAAGCATCTGTCTTGTTCAATATAAAGAAGCACAAACTGACAATGATATTCCCCGATAAAGCATGAGCCAGCCATAGCAGTAGAAAATGGAGTTCAAAGCAATGCGCCAAAGAATCTTCAAGCTCGGAAAGAGTAATGGCCCCAAAATGAGCTGAGCTTTTCCCTTCCTGACTACCCGGGGGGGGGGGGGGGGGGGAGGAAACGGAAGAAAAGAGGCGAAAGCAAACTAGGTCAGACATAAACCTTGTAAGCTCAACGATTCTTAGCATTTAAACGAGGAAAAGGGTCATGACATGAATAAACTAAATATAAGACAAAACCAGAGTAACAAGATAACATGGGATAAGCATGGGATATGGCAAGATAAACTGAATGTACCGATAAACTGGATACACCGGTAAACTGAATATACTGATAAACTGAATATACAAATAAACTAAATGCGCTTCTACTCCTTCTCTACCTCGCAACTACCTTGTTATATTGATTTCTACATCTCTGCACTTCCTAACTAGTGTTCAAACTAGTAATCTATATAAAATGATCATATGATAACGTGATCCCAATCCCCATAATTGTGGTTGCCTTCAGCTGTACATCTATTATGGGGATTCCATTTATTACCTAGATCTAATCTAGGGTTTACTATCGAGCGCTTCCTAGACTCAACCAGGGTTTACGCTACCCAGGGCCACTGGGGTTTGTGCTACCAATTGAACGCTTCTCGGATTTAGGGTTTACGCAACCTAGATCCAACTAGGGATTATGCTACCTATCGAACGATGCCCCTAGTCTAGGACACACTACCCAGAGTGGTATATGTTCATCAACTTTCCCCACGTATGTATCGTGAATCGTTATCGATGTCTAGATGCACATGTCCTCTATATGTGCGACCCGAGTCCCATGGCAGGTCTAGTCAAGAAACATGGAACTTGGTCGGGAGCTTTCAGATATCTGCCGATTGCAGATGCTAAGGTCTATTTTTACAATAGCTATGGTCCCACTAGACCCCTCCCTCAACTAACAAATGAAAGGCACCCAAGAAAATCAAGAATGAGAATGGTACGCAGGCCCCTCTATGCCCCACCAACCTATGGGCCAACCTCACCCATAAATAAATAGCAAGTATATGGTCTGTTGGAGTTCTCCTCCTTTCTGTATCTCGACTAACTCAAGATGGTAGGTAGACGACGAGTTGTTATCACAGGGCAAAAACTGGTCTCGCCGAATCACGCTGGTCCATCCTAGTCTTTAGGTTGCCTTATTATTGCAACCAAGGCATACCCTTGGCTCTTCTAACACAGACCTTAACCTCTGTGAGCCTAGGAGGATCATCCGCAGCCTCACAGAGGGATACCAAGAGTACCCTCATGTCCCCTCGAAGCTGCGTGCTTCGTAACCCAGTTCGTTGGAGCCTTCTTCATGATCAGATGGACGTTCGCTCCTCCTCGTATTCTACTTGGTTTTCTTGACTAAGGTTTACTACTTAGTTCTCTTAACTAAGGTTTACTACTTAGTTTCCTGAATCGTTCGTTTCCTTAACTAAGGTTTACAACTTAGTTCTCTTAACTAAGGTTTACTACTTAGTTCTCTTCCTCATCATGTTGGGTTGGTAAAGTGTTATCCAGCAGTTTACGTTGACTTAACCTACCCATATATCGTGTTAAATTGGTTAAGCGTTCCATAACCTTACTCGTTTATCAGGTAATACTGGTTAAGTGTCTCTCATTAAATTAACCCTGTTTATTTATCATGCTATAACGGTTAAGTGTTCTAAGTTTACTTAACCCCACCATCTAGTCTAGTTAGCATGTTATAATGGTTAAACATTTACTTAACCTTACCCACTTGTCTAGTTTACATGTTATAATGGTTAAATGTTTCCATAGTTCCTTAACACCCACAAATCTTGCCTTGTTAACATGTTAAGTTGGTTAAGTGTCCAAATTAACCTAACCCCTATCAATCTTGTCTAGTTAACATGTTGAATAGGCTAAGTGTTTTCTCAATTACTTAACCCCACCCTTCTTGTCTTTGTTAACATGTTAAGTTGGTTAATTGTTTCCTTAATTACTTAACCTTACCATTTCTAGCTTGATTGTTCATGAGCTTAAATTAATTAATTAAAGCACCAACCACTCACATTAGACAGGTATTGTTGTGGTTACTGGATGTGCCGGTCGGTTCCGGGCAGTTTTGCACCACAACTCAGTCTAATCTCGGGTCTTTCTGGGCTTGATGCACTAACCTCTCACATTAGACAGGTATTGTTGTGGTTACTGGATGTGCCGAGCGTTTCCCGGCAGTTTTACACCACAACTCAGTCTAACCTCGGGTTAGGCATTTTCCTTTTCTCTAATTTTACATATTTACTATTCATGTAAATTTTCCATAAATCAATATAGCCTAGATCATATTCATTCGTCATGCAAATTAACATACTTATATTCTATGCCCAAAATTTATTTACCTATCAATTAACCCAACTTGCAGTTTATACCAATTTAGATTTAATATTCCCCTTTTACAATTCATGCCCAATCTAGATTAATATCCCAATTTACAGTTCATGTCAAAACTAGATTTAATATTCTAGTTTACCGTTTATGTCCAAAACATGGTTTACATGCCAATTACATACTTGCGGCTAACTAAAATTTATCATTTGTGCCCAAGTCTAATATGCATGTAGATTATTCACTATTATAGCCAATTCAGATTATGCCAAAATATTTATTATGCCAAATTATCTTAATTAAGCTACGCCCAATCCTCGCATCATAATCGTATGTATAACATGATTTCACAAATTTTCTAAGTACTCATGAAATGACACTAACAAAAGGAATAGGGGATAAGCACAAGAATTGATATGAAAGAATAGGCATGCAAAAATAATGGCTCCAACAGGTTCGATGTACAGAATAGTGAATAGGAATAAACTAGCCAAGTTACACACTAAATATGAGATCCAACATAATCAACGATTAGGCATAGGTGATTTGGTCCAACATAATGCCAGTTCAAGGTACAACATGATCGGTTAATTGTAACAATGGGAATAAGCATAAGCAACTAACTACAATAGTTATAGGCAATTAACCACAATAGTCATGGGCGACTAATCACAATAATTTCTTAATCAATGTCATAGGCAATATTCTCATAGTTATGAATCATAGTCGTGGGCAACAGTCTCATAGTCACGAATCATAGTCATAGGAAATAATTTCATTGGCAATAGTTCATGGCCATCGTCTTAGGCAAAGGTCTCATAGTCGTAGTCATAGTCATAGGTAATAGCTTCATAGGCAACAATTTCATTATCATAGTCTTAGGAAAAAGTCTCATAGTCATAGTTGTAAATCAAATCCAAAGGCATAGATAACTTTACATTTGACATAAGCATGAATCAAAGATAATTAACCTGCAAATAGGTACAGTTCTATATTTTGATTTGTTACATTCACGATTCCAATTACACGTTCAAATCTAAGGAATAACCGAACTTACAAAGAAGGAATTCTTGATTTATGGAATCTGAATTCTGAAGTTGGAATGCTCGCCTTTGATGTAGATCATTGTTCTTATAATTCAGATTTGATTCACTTCGTAGATTTCTAGTTTTCTTTTTAGATGAAATAGAATTGTGGTTGTCCTAGGTTGAGTATGGCGGTATGACGGCTCTTAGAATGAATAAGTGTGATTTTAGGGTTGAGTGTTAGGTTGTCTATATAGATTTCAATTTAATTAACGCCGTCGGATGAACCTAGAGTTAACCATAACCATTTAGTCAGGATAGGGTGACACCTCAGCCCTAATGACTTAGCAAGGAGTCAGAAAGGACTCAGCAATGAGTCACAGTACAGGTCAGAACACACCAGAACGCTGTGCAGGATTTCAGCCCGACCTGGGCGCACTTGGCAGGTGCGCCAGTGCAATTTTTGTACTGGCGCACTTCCCAAGTGCGCCAGTGCATCTATGTTTTTTTCTTTCTTCTCTTCTTCTGGTTTTCTGCATAACTTCGTTCGTCTATATCTTCTTCATACGGTGCCCAATTTATGCAAACTCGGACTCTGTCTCAAGCAGAATTTCGAGACGAACACAATGGCGTAACTCGTTTCCCTCAATTCTCGCATTTGAAATTAATTATTCTTTGATTATATCTTATGTCATTTAAAATTGCGGGGTGTTACAACTTCTACTTCCTCTAGTATACTTGGCTCCACCACTTCCGCAGACTCATGTAAGCACTTTCGTAGTTGAGAAACATGAAAAACATTATGAACTCCAGCCAGTCTCTCAGGTAGCTCTACTCTGTAAGCCATCGCCCCAATCCTTTCAATGATAGGAAATGGTCCTACAAATCTTCGTGCTAGCTTTCCTACGGACCCAAAGCGAATGACATTCCTCAAAGGAGATACTTTAAGGAACACCCTATCTTTAACCTCAAACTCAAGGTCGGTCCTTCTTTTTTCTGCATAGGACTTATGTCTATCTTGTGTAGCCTTCATCCATCCTCTTATCAAGTCCACCTTTTCTGAGGTTTCACTAATCATGTCTGGCCCAAGTACGAGCTTGTCTGTAGACTCCCACCAACAAGTTGGTGATCGGCATGGTCTTCCATATAAAGCTTCAAAGGGCGCCATGCCTATGGTGGCTTGGTAGCTATTGTTGTAAGAGAATTCCACCAAAGGAAGATGATCCTCCCATGTCCCTCCAAAGTCTAGAATGCACAATCTCAAGAGGTCTTCCAAAACTCTATTCACCCTTTCCATCTGACAATCGGTTTGGGGGTGATAGGCCATGCTTAAGCATAATTGTGTGCCTACAGCCTCTTGCAAACTCTTCCAAAACTCGCTCGTAAAGATAGGATCTCGATCACTCACTATGCTGGAGGGTATCCCATGGAGTCGAGCTATCTCTTTAAGGTAAATGGATGCTAGGGATGAGGCAGTCCTTCTACTCTTAACAGGTATAAAGTGAGCGCTTTTAGTGAGCATGTCCACTATTACCCGAATACTGGTATTGCCCCTTCTTGACCTAGGAAACCCATCAACAAAGTCCATCGAAATGATATCCCACTTCCACTGTGGGACCTCCAGAGGATGAAGTAGACCACCAGGCTTCTTCTGCTCCGCTTTGACTTGCTGGCATATCAAACACTTAGCGACGAACTCAACTACATCCCTCTTCATGCCATTCCAAAAGAAAACCCTTTTTATATCTTTATACATCTTGTCTCCGCCTGGGTGTATGGTCAGCCTAGAACACTACAACAAATTGACCATACTACAATGGTGGAAAAAAGTTGTAAAAGACTTTTTACAACGGTGGGACCACCGTCGTCTATTAAGAAGTTGTAATAGACTAAAGTCTTTTACAACTTTTTTACACCGTTGCAACACTGTTGTAGAATGTACATTTTACAACTGGTTTCCACCGTTGTAATAAACTTTATTACAACTGTTTTCCACAGTTGTTGTTATAATTTTTACAACTTTTTATAACCGTTGTGATATATTTTATTATAACTATTATTTTACAATTGTAATACATCCACAAATTATATACATATTACTGATAAAAGAATTCATTCCAGAACATATTATCTACAAAACTTAAGATATCAAACAAACTTAAAACATAAACCAAAAAAATTTATTAATATTTTCAACCTCTCATCATTTTTTTTACATAATATGCTTACAAAACACAAAACATACAGTCCAACACTTCAACAGTGTACACAAGATCAATGACATCAATCGAAGATGATTCTGACAGAACTTGACTAGCAGAAATACGAGAATTGTCCAGAGAGGTTACTCTCATCTGTAGTGGCATTAACAAACAACTGAGAAGCTTGGCTATATGCTATTGAGCCAAAAATCAAGACCCATCTCTAAGAAAATTCAATACCTATCTCGAACTCTCCTGTACATAACCCGCCCAATTAGAAGACACGACCAAATCGAAGCTCCTCCACCTTATTTCTTTTGCATATCTACCAAGTCCTTCACTAATTCTTTTAATCTCCTCTTTACCTCCACCACTCGACAGTCGGTTGCCAAACATCGAGCAAGAACTGCACCATCTTCAAGCGCTAAGCAACTGCCTTGGCCCAAGTCAGGAGTCATTCCATGAAGTGCATCACCTGCAATGCATGTATTTCCTTTGCTTATAATCAACAATAACTTAAGTGAAAAAAAAACTCATGGGTGGAAGTTACGTTAACATCTGAAAATATGAAATAATGACTCTACGTGAGTTAGTGAAACAGACGTTGGCCAATCTCTTTACCATTCCTACTTCTATTTAGTGGACCAATACTAGTCAGAGGCACAAAGTTAAGCTAGCAGAGATCATAACTAATTACAAGAATAAAAAGTGTTAGAAAAGTTGATATAGTGCAGACTCGACCAATTTGGCAGGCCTTATATGGATGAGGTGTATTTTATTCCCAATGCTATTGCGATGAGGAACTTATAAAGTGCTCTCATTCAGGATTGTCTATACATCCAAATTACTCTTCGTGATTTGAAACGAAGGAAAGGATGAATAAGAATGTTGGGCATCCATTTCCTGGTGAGTGGTCTTTCAAAATCAATTATAATTGTTTAAAAGAAACTCGTAAGTAGAGCCTTAGGAGCCAGAATTAACGATATGAAAGAAAAAGTGTATTAAGTTAAGCAGCTAAATACACTTGTAACCAGAATCAGCATCAAATATTACTTATGCCTTGTGATAGTGATGTAGTTTGTAGAGCAAAACCTTCCCATTTGAATTCCCAATTGCCGCGAATCCACCTCCAGGACTGAAATCCAAGCACCTTGGTTGCTGTAAAATATTCATTGCGTTGATGAGTCAGTAAAAAAAGAGGGATGCAATGAAAAGATAAATAATGAAAAGAGCAAGGGAGTATGGAACTGATGAAGACTTAACACGACAATTCCAAGTCCATCATCATCTGTTTCCCTTTTTTCCTTGTCTTTTAACTATTTTGCATTGTTTTGAGAATAAAAAATGTATTACTAGCATTCATCCTGGTAAACATACACATTCTATTTAGATCATTTTTGATCAGCTTTACGCACATTAAAAAACTGATTATACAAAAGCTCTATTTGCAACCATATTTCTTCATTTAATCTCATCTCTTTCATTATGCTTATTTTTGTTTATGTTAATGAATGGAATCCAATATAATTAAATGCAAACTGGCAGTTCGAAATCATGCATTTTCCTATGCACTTCAAATCTGCTAGAAAGCAAAGTCATAATCTCAACAATACTTGAGAGCAGGAATTTCATTCTAAAACTAATCTCACTCAGTTCTGAAACTGATCATGCTCAGTTACAAAACTGGACTGAGTTCAACTCAATAAACTGAGCTAGCTCTAAAACTACGAGTCACGATGCTAAAATCAATTTTGAACATTTTCAGGGAATTTCAGGGACATGCATATGAAATTGGAGAATTAATCCAACACTAATATCTCCTTCCAGTATAAGAGCTTTCTCCTTGCCAGTCTGTTCAAAACCTCTCCAATGCAAATAGTAATACAACAGTAAAAAGTTGTTTTACATATTCCAAGCATAACATGTATTTTAATATGATTTCTTTACTTAATAACTATATAATGCTCAGAGCATCCAGGGGAGCTGTAATTGACACCATTGTATTCTTTAAACCATCTTACTTAACTTTACTATAAAGCTTGAGTAAATTCAGAAGTTTCACTTGTAGATGAAAGAAACGTCACTGTAAAAATAAAGGAAAAAAGAAAAACTATAAATCATACCATTCAAATCTTTATGTTGGAAGACCTTCATCATGTTACCTCAGCCAACTGAAACTCTCGCATCCTCGTCATTTGCTAGTGAAGCATGCAACTGATGCTGAAGAGAAGTTCGACAAAGTTAATGATAGCGAATCTGGTGACCTTGCCCTCATTATAGGGGATGTCGAGGCATTTGATGCTGTCACTGACGAGGAGGCCGAAGTTGACGTTGACTTGGGTTCGTGACAGTGAAAAGAGGCTAACATTTTTAGGGGAAAGTCTGCAATTGGAAGAGGGGAAGACGATTTGGTAATTTAGGGGATGAGGAAGGAGGAGATACATTTGGATCTGGAGTTGGGAATTAGGGATTTGGGATTTAAGATCCGTGAAAACAGAAAGAAGGTATCGTGAGCGATTTGTTATTATTTAGGGGATCAATTTCGGGTCTTAGGTTTAACCGGGAAATTAAAGGGGGTAGATGCGCTGAAACAAAAAAACTAAGCGGGCTCTAAAATTTAACGATGGCGCCCTCCTTTCTTTCCCGCCCGTAAATGCCAAGTTCAATATTACCTATTAATCACATTTACTAATTATTACATGTAACAAATAAATAAATATAAACAGTAATAAATAGAAAATATAACTGAAGCTGCTGTGATACCCAAAAATATTAAGTAAAAACAAATTTTAACTTCAACGGTGAAAATCAAGAAGATTTGCAGTACAATCGAAAATTTAAATAGTACCGACAGTTTTCCATCAGTTACAATTAAAATTTCACCAAAACTTAGAGAATTAAAAATTATAATTTAGAATTAATAAGTAAAATTTTATATTAAATATAAATAATATATGAATTTCTTGATTTTTACTATAATTTTAAATATTACTGATTAGTAATAGTTATTATTAATTATTACCTTTTTTTTCAAAGTTATAATTGAATTCCAACTATTAAAAGTTAATTATTATGTAAATGTTATTGATTATATACTATTAAATATTTAATGGTAATACTATTTATTAATCATCAGTTAAGCGGTTTTTATCTAATCTAATAGTAATTAATAGTAATTGGTATTAATTTGTAAATTTATTATTGAATATGAATTATTCATAAATGTTAATATTACTAATTACTAAATATAAGTTGTTATTAATATTTAGTAGGTCTCTAATACAAGAAAAAGAAAAAAGAGTTACTAAAAATAAGTTTAAACAACTTTCTAATTTAACTATTTATTATCAGAAATTAATTAGTATATATTATTTATTACAATAGACAAAAAAAAGTTGTGATATATATGTTTATTACAACAGTGAATTTTTCATAGTTGTAAAAAACATTTATTACAACAGTGCATTTTGCACAGTTGTAAAAACAGCATTTATTACAACTGTGATTTTCGCACAGTTGTAAAATTAAAGTTGTAATATGGTATTTTTGTTGTAGTGGAATGGTGCGCTTTTTTGAGAACCGTCTTCACTAAATCCCTTACTTGTGGGATGTATAGCCTTCCATCCCATCTCAACCAACTTTTATCATCGATGGAGTATCTATTGAGGTGACTAGAAGTCTCACCCCTAACTAGCTTATCCATCATATCAATTAGCTGAGGGTCTTCTCGTTGCGCGGTTCCTATTGAGTCCAAGAGAGTAGGCCGCACCTCTAGCGATGCTAACAGATCAGGTACAATTCCAGAGGAGGGTCTAAAGTTAAAGTTTGCTATGTACTCCAAGCCTTGGCTTTCTACAAAGAGAGGACTCAAGGTCAGCTTCTTTCTAGTCAAGGCGTCTGCTACCACATTGCCCTTGCCAGGAGTATAGGAAATATCAAAGTCATATCAGGCCAGAAATTCCATCCACCTTTGTTGTCTTTAGTTAAGGTCTTTCTGCGAGAAAAGGTACTTTAATGATTTATGGTCAGTAAACAATTCGAACCTTTCTCCTAGTAGGTAATGATGCCATGACTTTAGAGCGAAAACAGTGGCAGCTAGCTCCAGATCATGCATTGGGTAGTTCTTCTCATGTACCTTCAATTGCCTTCCCCCATAACAAACTACCTTGCCTTCTTGCATCAGGACAGCGCCCAACCCTGTACCGCATGCGTCTGTGTATACGGTAAACATTTTGCTCCCATCAGGCAATGTCAGAACTGGGGCTGTTGTTAGAGCCCTTTTCAAACATTGGAAAGCAATATCGCAATACAAATCCCAAGCGAAAGTTAGGTTCTTCTTTGTCAATCTTGTGAGTGGGGCTGAGATTTTTGCAAAGTCTTTAATGAACTTTCGGTAAAAGCCCGCTAGCCCAAGAAAGCTTCGGACTTCGGTTGCATTCCATGGAACCTTCCAATCTTGCACCGCAACTACTTTTGCTGGGTCCATAGCTAACCCCTCTTTGGACACCACATGTCCAAGAAACCTCAGTTCTTCTCTCTAGAAATGGCATTTGGAGAATTTGGCTTTCATATGATGTGCACGAAGAGTATCCATGACTTCCCTTAAATGCAAAGCATGCTCTTCTTCATTCTTCGAGAAAATCAAAATGTCGTCTACGAAGACCACCACAAACTTATTAAGAAACTGCCTAAATACCCTGCTCATCAAGTCAACGAAGTAAGCGGGTGCGTTTGTCAAGACGAAAGGCATGACAAGCCATTCGAAGAAACCATCCGGGGTTCTGAACACGGTCTTATCAATGTTGTCTTCAGCCACTCTTAGCTGATGAAACCCGGTAGCCAGATCTAATTGGGAGAAAACCGATGCACCTATAAGCTGATCAAACAAGTCGTCTATTCTTGGAAGTGGGTGCCTATTTTTCTTGGTTAGCTTGTTTAGCTCCCTATAATCAACGCATATGCAGAGTGAACCATCCGCTTTGGTTGCGATTACTACTGAAGCACCCCATTCAGAAATACTCCACCTTATAAACCCTTTTTCGAGCAACTCTTTGACTTGCTTAACGAGCTCTTTTCTTTCCCTTGGAGCCATGTGTCTAACAGGTAGAGCTACGGGTTTTGCATTATCAACAAGGTATATGCGGAAGTCTATCTCCCGCTTCGGAGGTAAGCCCTTCACTTCTTCAAATACATCTGAGGATTCATGGATTAATCTAACCGACTGCAAGTTTTCAACAGATGCATCAAGAGATTCTAGGTAGTTAAGCATAACAGAATGTATGGGATTACAAAAGATTTCAAGAGTGTTGCCGAGGCGAGTCATAAATCTAACCACTCTCTTTTCATAATCAAGGATGGCCCCATTACTGGATAACCAATCCATGCCTAGAATCAACCCATAGCCCGTGAAGCCAAGAGCGAAGGCGTTGCATTCAAACTCAATGCTCAAGATAGACACTCTCAAATCCCGACAAATCATTGAAAGATGAGCCGAAACACTAATAGGATTTGAGACTACTATGGGATCCGTAACTAGACTAGTATTTAGATGCAGTGTTTCAACTAACAAAGCAGACACAAACGAGTGTGAAGCGCCAGAATCAAACAAAGTATGAACAGGATGATCAAACAGAAAAACCAAACTTTCAACAGACCCTGGTGCCATGAGAGCGTGAACCTGCCCTCTTGCTTACCCTGGTGCCATGAGAACCTGAACCTGCCCTCCAGAAGTAGACCCTGTCCTCTGCCCTTGCCCTTGTCTTCTCATGCAATCTTTAATCAGATGTCCTGCCTCACCACAGTTGAAACAACCAGTCTTCTTCTTCTTCCTACTGTCCTTGCTCAGATGGCCTAGTGTTCCACAATTAAAGCACCTTTTCTTTCATTTGCTATTGTTATCCTTACCACCTTTCTTAGGTTGCTGCTGTGACTACTTTTGGTCCCCTTTCTTTTCCGGTGCCTTATTAGCATTAGCGCCTTTCTCCTCTTTGCTGACGTACTCCTTTATTGATAAATTCCCTTGCTTCAATGCCAAGAACCTTTCCATGTATAAATTCTCTTCTACTCGTGAGAGAAATTTCATCTCGAACCTATGTCTGAAATCCATCCACGTCTCTACTGGACGCTCTCCATTTGTGACCTCCCACCAAAACGAGGCTTCGTCCTTCATTAACCAAGAAGCTAATTGGACCTTCCTTCCATCTTCTATCTCGAAGATACCAAACAAATATTCCACCTACTTAAGACAATTTCGAGCTTCAACAAACGTCTCTGATTCGTGAAAAGGTTTTCCGCCCATTGCTCAAAAGTCTTTGCATATCTTCGAAAAAGTATCAACGTGGGTAGGGTGAAGAGGAGCGGCTGCAGCTGGGGGAGGAGGGATGTCTGCTGGGCCTGCGGCGGTGGCCCTAGCCTCCAGATACCTTTTGAACCAGGTTGGTATTGGTATTCCCTCGGGTATCTCGGGTAACCCAGACATGCTGAAAAGAAAAAGGAAGAGATTCAAAACGGAGAATCGAAAGAAAGATATATGGCTCTTGGGGGTTATGTTTTTAAAGCAAACTTTCCTCTTGAAAATACTCTCCTTAAAACATACTTTTGAAAGTATTTCTTTATAAATTGCTTTCGAAAAATAGTTTTTCAAAATCTCTTATCTGTTCTTGTAACCTTCATCTCTAATACCACGTATAACACCCCACGTCCATTAATGTCACTCTCAAAGGGAATGCATTTACTTCCATGGAGTATTACTGGTGTAAAGAACAAAATATAACAAGACAGATACATATATTGGTACTTAAAAATTTTAAAACAACTTTTTTTGCAGCGAAGAAATAGTTTGATTACAACAGCTTCATAAACCAACAATAAAACCAAGTACACTTAATATCCATCTTGACAAATTGTTTTCTGAGTACATAAAGTAAAAAAGCATAACCCCAACATAAGTAGCCATAAAAGAGATGAGATGAACTTTACTTTCAGCAATCCAAGCACTTCCAAAAGAGAGAGAAAGATCCAAATCAAGCTCCACTAGCACTAGTCCCACCCTGAGAACCTGGGGGGGAGGAAGAAAAGAGGCGAAAGCAAAGGGGGTCAGACATAAAGTCTGGCGAGTCCAATAACTTTAACATTATAATTATTAAAGTAATTAGGATAAGGCATAAACTGGTAAAACAAGGAGTGACTGTGAAACAAGTGGGCAAGACAAAACAAATAAGAGGAATATTCTTGCGTTAATCTCGCTCCTAATCACTATAGGATAATTACTATACTATACCACTACTAGTCACCCTAAAAGTTGATCCTGTCTACCGAACATAATAATCATAATGGTAGTTTCATGTACCCCTAGCTATATTCATAGGTGCCGCCTGCCCCTATCTCCACTAGTTGTACACACTACCCCCGTGCGATCGGCACCCTAACTCATAGATACCCGTGTTGGTCCCACAGTGGGGTATATCACTCCCCAAAGTGGCAACCCGATACCACTAAAGATGCACGGCTTATATCTACATGATGCAACAACGTCTTACCTACCATCCCGGGCCCACACACGCACATGACCCCGTTGGATTTGCGTTGCCACCGCTAACCCGTTTTGACCTCTTACAATCAAACCCAGTAAGTGTGTCCCGTCCTTGATCTAACACGAGCTCACAAAGATACTTAATGGGTTAATGGTTTGAAAAGGGTCCCCCAAACTTGACACAAGCTTTCCACCTATGCTTGGTCCCCACTAAGATTTCCACTTAACCCCTTCTTATTCATGTCTTCTTACATGTTTCAATTTGGTTAAGTGTTTCTCTAATCATATTTCACATGTCACCCACTTAACCCCCATGTCCCACTACATGTTTATCTTAGTTAAGTGTTACTTAATTCATTATAACCGTAACCTTGTAAGACCTCTCACATTAGGCTATCGTTTGCGGTTGCTGGATTTTCCGGGCGGGTCCGGGCAGTCTTATACCGCAAACAAGTCTAACCTCGTGTCTTTACAATTGTTATGCATTTAATTTATGCCTTTGACCTCTCACATTAGACTACCGTTTGTGGTTGCTGGATTTGCCAGCCGGGTCCAGGCAGTCTTATACCACAAACGAGTCTAACCTCGTGTCTTAGGCATTTGTTATTACAAATTATTTCACCCCAATATGAATTAATTATCCCTATTCAAATTATCAATAATTTCCAAATTAATTATGTCCATAATTGTCACCTAAATTATGTTTATACTTTTAGGCATATAAATTGTACCAGTTAGGGTCTCGAATTAATTATATGCCTTTAAAGCTATTTTATGCCAATTCACAATTTGCATAATTAATATTTTCCCATTGTCCCCACGCTATTCGTACGTTTTAATATGATATATGTTAGACTCGCAAATAGTCTAACTCATAAAAAGAAAAGAAACATCACAACTTGCATAACACATAAAATAGGTCTAACTTGCAAATAAGAATTATATATAAGTTTGCATAGCCAATAACTTGCATAGGCAATGGACATATAGAACATAAATTTTCATAAACTACCATGGATCTAAATATAGATCTAAACATGAAATTGTGAACTTGCATATATGAATTATGGGTCGCACCTAAACTTGCATATGTGAATATAATTTTCACCTAAAAGTGTGAATATAGTTTTCACCTAAACTTGCATATGGATTCCTACAACTTGCATATGAATTTATCACATGTTTTTGCATATAAACTAGCATATTTATATACTTGATTCGCATATAAACTTGTGTACAATTCACATACAGACTTGCATAAGATTCACATTCAAACTAGCATGCGATTTAACATCCCAAACTTGCATAAGATTCACATATGAAGTAGCATATGATTTAACATCCCAAACTTGCATAAGATTCACATACAAACTTGCATATGATTTACATCCCAAACTTGCATGTAAAATGAATCAAGTTAAACATATGTGATTGGACATATGAAATAGATCTACAAACATAAGTTAACAAAACTGTCATATGTTCACCAACAAACGATAACAAAGTTAAACAACATCACATAATTCAACAGACATGTTCTCATAATCCAATTATAACTCATTATAATTAATTTATTAATTATTTTGTGAAAGAAATTGTACTCACAAAGACGGGTTAGAAAAGAGAATGATTCGTTCTTTTAAATTAGAATTCTGACTTGCTAATCCCTAAGCTTTAGGAAGAAGAACTATTCTAGCAGCAGCATGGTGGCCAGGAGACTAATTTAGTTTAGGTTTAGGGTTTGAGTCTATGCGTGCTTATATAGAAGTTTAAATCAACCTAAGCCGTTATATTATCATAGGAGCAATCCCAACCGTCCAGACTAGATAGAGTTTTCTAGAATTTCCACCTCTGCCCTAGTGACTCAGCAATAGGTCAGGTATGACTCAACAACAAGTCAGAATCTTCTAGTTTCATATCTGCCCTGGGGGGTAGGTAGACCCCCAGGTCGACCCTCTGGTCGACCTGTATAGGGGAGGTCGACCCCCTGGTCGACCTGGCCTTGGGCGGGAGAAATCCCGCCCAGCCCGCTTCCCTGTTTGAATTTCGAATTTCGAATTTTTTTATTCTGAACTGTTTTAATTTATATAAAATTCCTGAAACTTCCGAGGGCCATAACTTCCTCATACGAAGTCCGATTTACGAAAACTTGGACTCTATTCCAAGCATTTTTTAGACTAACGCAATGGCGTAATCCATTTCCCTTATTTATCACTTTAACAATTAAGTATTCTTAAAATTGTTAAATTTTAATATTTAAAAGTACGGGGTGTTACACTACACCATTTTCTCTCAATTAAAAATGTAGTGTTAGAATAAAATTTGTTTGCACATAAATTCTGGGGAGAGGATTATTTATTTTGGAGATTTCTACAAATTCCATTGAATAAGCATATTTTGGTGAGTATTTACTATAATTGCTAGATTAGTATAATTTTAGGAATATTTAGACCGTATAATAGTTTGTTGATTTCCTTACAGTTATTTACAATTTTCCAAGTTTATATTCTGTAGATAATTTCTGTAAGTTTAATTACTGTCTCTTTTTCTAATTCTGTTTGTTTCAACAACTTACTATTTACGATTAATTATTCAATCTTCTCATATCCCCTTTGTTTGTGGTTATTTTATTTACAATTTGACTATGCCCTATTTCATTTATAATTCCATTTCATTTATTTTGAGTTTAGGCCATGTGTGAGCCTAAACCTTCACCCTTTTATTTACGTCTAGTTTATGCTATTCGAGAGCTTAAACCTCTACCCTATTATTTCTGCACATATTAGGAAAATAATGATTTTGGGTATAAAGGGTTATTTGGGACACATTGAAAAAACATTGTTATTAGCTAATGAACTGTAATTTTAGGGAATAGCTAATAAGATGAATGATTAGAAGGTATAATTGGAATAGGTTAACTTAGTAATTCACTAAGTAACGGTGGTATGGGTTATATGATGAATATGATAACTGTATCACAAGATAAACTGGACGTTTAATACAATCTAAAATATAATAGGAGGTTATATTCAATGAGTGGGCATATTAAGTAAACTTAACATGTGTGTTAAGTTTAGTATGGAACAAATTATTAAGCATGTAATAGAGGTCTGTTGTGATGGTGTAGGCTGATTAGGGAAAATAAGTGGCATAATAAATAAATGTGCAGTGGGAGTCCGTTCTAGCAACGACGACTGATTAGGGAAAATAAGTGGCTCGTTGTTGTAGTCTATTCCGACATCATAGGCTAATTAATGGCCAAACAAAATAATTAATCTATTGTGGCCTTAGGGTTCGTTGACATTTCTATGGGGGTTTAGGTATTCAGTACGTCGACGATAATTTTATGGTGTCCTTGGTGTTCATTGACAATTCAATGGGGGTCTATATTAGTAGACGGTCAACGATAATTAATTAAATGACGGGGTCCAATTTTAGGGGTGACTTGAGTCAAATTGCATTTTTTGTGGTGGACCAGTTTCAGGCGGTATCCTCTTTATCATTCTCTCGAGGTCTCACATGAGGAGGAGGCGAAGGCATGTTTTATTGCACTTGGTAGTAAGTAGTCCAAACGTGGTGGGTACGAGCGCATTCCAGCAGGGTGATGAGCGTGTATCGCATCAATTAGGGAAAGTGATGCGGCAATACATGTGATGAACGTTATCTCTTTTAGAGCTGATGGGATTGGTTCTAATAAACCTAAGGCCCATAATTGAAGAGGGGGAATATGCAAAAGATACAAAAGCCAAATAAATGTTGAAGAAGAAAGGACTGACATGTCATTAATGCGACAAGAAGTAACTCATCGTTATGGATTTAGAATTAGGCTTGTAGAAGTAGGCATTTAAGAGGAAATGCCACCATTTCGTCTATGAAGGACCCTACGAAACCAATGTTTAAAACAATCCAAAAGGGATATGATTATGTAGCCTTATTACATTAAAGTTAAACCTACTCAAGGAACCCTCAAAGAAAAGTTATTAGAATGTACAACTATTATTTCTAGAAATAGTATTTGTACATGTTTGATTTAGGAGCATCAAATTTATATATAGCTAAAATTTATCCAAAGCCTTATATTTAGAATCTCAATTTATCTCTTATTCTTTATTTATGTCAAATCCAATTAAGGGTCAACATATCATTTTATGATTAGCAATGATTAATACCGGACATATGTAACATAAAATTTATACATATTGAATATGTTCTGTATTTTTAGGGGCATGGACTGTTCTTATGAGTGGATTAGTTTTCTTGCTACAAGCAACTCAAACTATGATGGAAGGATAGTATGGTTAATGAGTTAAAAGGGCTGATACATAAAAGTTTGTTGCATGCTCTAAAATCAGTTGAACAATTTATATTCTCTTATCTATCATAGGCTGAGATCCCAGTTGTACCCATTGTTTGAGACTTTTAAACATATTTGAAGAGTATTGAAGATTAAACCCTTTTAAAGGAGATTGAGTTTAGGATTGTATAGGGTCAGACACTTGACCAATCGCATTACCGCAAAGACATATGGTCCTCAAAGAGAGAAGAGAAACATATAAGAAGATTATTGAACAGTTAAAAAATATGTTTTCACTATAATATTTTTAGAATAAAAGAAGTAATTGTTTTTTCCACTTAGGCATTAAAATTTTATGCATCGACTATTGAGAAATTAATAAGCTGACCAACAATAAAAGACAACCCTTACAAAGAATAGATGAATTATTGGCTAACTTATTGGAGATGCAATCTTCTTAATCCAACTTAGTCACTAAATTCCACCAGTTTAAAATAGAAGAAGATATCAAAGAGAAGACTTTTTTTCGTGTTCCAAATAGTTTGTATGAATGGGATGCAATGCTCATTAGGTTGAAGAATACCTTTGTATACTTTGTAGATTTAATAAGTAGATGGGGCAGCTGAATAAGTTCTTCATGGTATTTCTTGATGATATTGTAGTATTCTTCAAAAGTGAATGCAGGAATAAGAACCTAATAAAGGGTATTATGAATCTTTAGAAGGCACCACGCAATGGGCAGAATTTCAAAATATCATTTTTCAAGAAATAATTATGGTTTCTCAAGTGCATTATCTCTGAAATAGGATTGCAAATTGATCAGGAAATGGTAGAAGCTATTCAATTTTGGGAAATACTTAAAAGTGGCACTAAAATTTATTGCTTCGTTGGGTTGAAGAGTAATATAGGAAGGTTATTAAGGACTTTGCAATGATAACAGCACCATTTACTTGCCTAGTTAAAAAAAACTTAGCCTTTATATAGGATAAAGGATGCACAAGAGACTACGTGATGTTGAAGGAGCTATTAAATGATGCACATATACTGATGACCACAAAAGAATTGAAGACTTTTACTATATGCACATATGCTTATGGAACTCGAAGCAAGAAGGGAAGATAGTAGGTTGTGAGAGTAATTAGTTGAAGGAATATAGGAAGATGAATTCTATAATACTTGCTTAAGAATGTACATGTACAATCTTTCGCGGGAATGTTTAAAGTATCCCTGGATCACCAGTCTCCTAAATATTTTTTCCTAATTAGACTTGAAATTTATGCAACAAAGGTGAACAAAATTCCTAAATCCACGTGATTTAGTACACCCTTAGAAAAAGAAGCTCTGTTATTAATACCTAGCCAAAGATATATTACTCTAGGATTTATACTTCAGTGGAGGGAGATGGGATTCCTTTCAAATTTTGTTTTTCAATCGATATCATAATTCACACTGAGATATTTTGCAACAATGGATATTTGTCCACGATTGATGGACCAAATCAGTCAAAATCAGAAAAAGGATGCGGTGACAATAAATATTATAGCCAAGTCCCTTGAGGGGAGAGTTTCCTCTCTTAAGACAGATATTTGTGACACCTATAGAAATTTATACATACTAATAAATTTAAATAACGAAATGGATTAAAAATTAAAGTTTCCATAGATATCTGATTTGTTAGCAATGGAAATTTCACCATTGTTTTATTGCAATTTTTCGGACAACTTTCAAATATAGCTTGTCATGGTCATAGTCAGTATGGAAGATTTATGGGAAAGTGAAGAGGAGAAAATTCAAAAATTAAAATTTAAAATCTGTTATGAAAAGAAAAAGGTATATAAATATAATGATGTTAATGCTCGGGTTGATCGCTCTAAGTGCAATCGACTATGGTGGTGGATGGCTCCCCTGGAAGGATGACCTAAGTATGTATCTTATCAATTATTTAGCTGCAAATTTTTCCTCATTCCTCCATTATTCGTCCTTACTTCAGTCTTATCTCCTCTAAAGATATCAAAATAAAATAGGATAGGAGGAAATAAGATTTGGAAAGCATTGACTCAAAGAAAATCTTAAGGAAGAGCTAAGGACCTCAAGTGAGAGCAAATTTAAACATTTATTGAATCATAAATGTTGATCATTTAGTCTTCGAATCCCTCTAGTACAGATGCATGCTTATATATATATATATATATATATATATATATATATATATATATATTATCCCGATTTGTAAATTATGGGCTAATTTGTAAATTGTGGACCTATATGCAAACTATGGACTTATTTGTTAACTATGGAAATATAGTAAAATAAAGGCGTATATGAAAAATCCAAATACGTCTAAAAATAATAATATTATGCCTATAAATTTGAGATCTAAACCAATCCAAATTAATTAAGTAACATAACAATTTCTAAAACATTAGATTAAATAATATTAAAAATAAACATACTAAAAAAACCTAAGTTAGAGTAAAAAGTTAAATGTATAAAAAATGAAATAATAAATCGTCATTAACATGACTAAACACATATAAATAAAAATGGCTAATAATTAATAGTTTACTAGGTCAATTTTGGTTTATGGCGGGGGAGAAATTTGATATCCCCTCATAATTAAAATTTATATTGGGGCTCATCTTAATGACCTTGGACATCCATGACAAAGTGGAAAATAGGAGGCCTAGAATAAAACTCAACCATGATTGAGTTTGGGAGTACAATTAGAATTATTGGCTGGGGGTATTCTAAAGACAAAGCATGCACGTCGTATTAGGAAATAAGAAGCAACATGGATAATGAGACCGTAGGAATCTATCTTAGCAGTTTTGAAACTGTAGTCATCAAAGTAGGAAATGAGAGGCACTAGGAATCCATGTGATAAAAGGTAAGGAGACCATCATAATCGATTGGTAGAGAAGTTCACATTAAGTAATAAGGGACTACAAATCCAAGGGTTGGCATGTTCTGAACGTGTCTATTTGGTGCAAATGCCAAAGTATGAAATAAGACATTTTTTTCTATGTATGAAAGAAGGATGTGAGTGATGGAAGGAGTCATTATGCGAGATTCCATTTTATAAACTTCTTCTTAGCATAGTAGAGTTGAGAAAGGACAGAGGTCCCGAGAGGGCGATTGATGGGGTGTTTTAGGTTGACATTTAAGCTAGGCCATATAGCGTAAATAACCTTTTTCTTTAAGAATAGGAATGCATGATCTTACACCTTTAATATACTTAGAGTATACTTGATATTGATAGCACTTGACCTTTTTCTCTCAAGTTTATTTCTCATTCACCAGAATTTATGCCTGAGTCCACTCTTTTCTCCCTTACCTATAGAGTGTAGGGTATTAACTACTCATTTCCTAGACAGTTCCAGAGCTTTTTGTGTGCAGTACTATTCTCTTATACTTTCATTTTTACTTAGCATCTTAGTTTGATCTTTTGAGAATTATTATAGACATTTGATATACTTGGATATTTTAAGACATTTTGAGAAAATGATATTATGATATCTACTAATTTGCATTTTCCAAAATGAGAGGTTATTGAGCTTTATATAAATTATTTTTATTCTATGGTATTATTTATTTTTATCATATATTGAAATCTTAGTCTCTTTATAGCTCATTTACACACAAGGGTCGATATACATTGATATTTCAAAGTTTGGGTATGCCAAGTGACGTTGGTTATCGCAGCTATTATTAGAGCGTTCGATTTTAGAATTCCTAAAAATAATTTTTGAAAGTATCAAAGAAAGTATTTTGGTAAAATATTTGAATTTTCAAGAAGATTTACATCAAAGTCCTTCTTATCCATGTAACTACACGTATTTTACATATCGGAGGATCGTAAAATAATTATTTTTAATTCCCTAGTGGTTAAATCATTCTCATATTTTAATATGTTGGTCATGGGGATGTGAGACATGTCCATGACTTTTACAAAATCTAATTATGACAATTTTGCACTTTGAGTTTACTGTTTGGACTAAATTTTGATTGGAATCTAATCAAGGTGCTGAAATTTGTCTTATTGGATCGGAATGGTGGTTAACGATTCCGTAGTGTCGCTACGCCATAGATGGCCAATGCAACAAAAATCCAAGGTGTTGCTAGCTACAATGTAACGATAGCTATACTGATTTTTGTCTATTACAACACACACTTCAAGGTGTTAGCATAAATATCAACAGTGTTGCATTAGCCGCGTGAATAAAATTATCAATCCGGGTGAATATGATTCAATGGTCCACGTTACCTGTAACACCCCACGTCCATTAATGTCACTCAAAAAGGGAATGCATTAACTTCCATGGATGTTATAAGCGAATATAGAACAGAAAAATTACAACAAGACAGATAATAAATAGTACTTGGAAATCTAAAACTTCATTTTATTGCAGCGGAAATTAAACATGTTTGTTACATCATAAAACCAAGTACAATATCCATCTTCATAAAAACAAAATACATAATCCCATTACATAAATAGCCATTAAAAAGATAACAAGCTGGACTTTACTTCAACGGTCCAAGCTTTCCAAGAGAGATGAAGCAATCCAATCAAACTCAACTAGAGCTGGGCCCAACCTGAGGACCTGAAGGGGGAAAAAGGATAGAAATAGAGGGGGTCAGACATAAAGTCTGGCGAGTATGATAATTCTAACAATACTATTATCAAAATAACTAGACTAAGGCATAAGCTGGAAGACAAGTAAATGTCTATGAACTCTTAGGAAGATAAAGATAGCGTTTAAGATAACGTTAAAGATAACGGTAAAGGCACACCTAATTACTAACGAATGATTACTACACCGCACCGCACATTACTACACTGCACCACCCCAGTCACCCTATTGTTTGATCCCACTTGCTTCACACAGAAACTTTATAAATAGCCTTACGTACCCCTAGCTGACTACATATGTGTCGTATGCCCCTATCTCCACTAGGTGTACCCGACTACCCACTTTCGATCGGCTCCCTACTCGTAGATACCCGTGTTGACCCCACCGTGGGGTGTATCACTCCCCTACAGTGGAAACCCGATACAACTTGAGAATGCACGGCTTATACCTACACGATGCAACAACGTCTTACCTACCAGCCCGGGTCCACACACGCATATGAAACCCGTTGGACTTGCGTTGCCACCACTCCCCGTTTTGGCCTCTTACAGTCGAACCCAACATGCGTGTCCCGTCCTTGACTTGGGTCGAGCCCACAAAGATACGTTTGGGATACTAGTCGAAATGGGCCCCCACAAGCTACCCACCTAAGCTTGTCACTAGTATATCCCACTTAACCCTCTTAGTCATGTTCATTTACATGTGTGTTTGGTTAAGTCTTACTAATCGTATTTCACATGCCACTAAGGGCACCCCCTAGATTCCTCATGCCACCCAAGGCACCTACTTAACCCCCATGTCCCACCTTACATGTTTATCTGGTTAAGTATTTCTTAATTCATTCAGACCATAACCTCATAAAGACCTCTCACATTAGACTGGCATTTATGGCAGCTGGATTTGTCGGGCGGGTCCGGGCAGTCTTACACCATAAAAGAGTCTAATCTCGTGTCTTTACAACCGTTATGCTTTAGTTTAGGCCTAGGACCTCTCACATTGGGCTGACATTTGTGACCACTAGATTTGTCGGGCGGGTCCGGGCAGGTTTACATCACAAATGAGTCCAACCTCGTGTCCTAAGCAATGATTAACACTTAAAATCTTTTACCCCAGTTTTAATAATTCCCTATTCAAATTATTAATTAAGTCAACTTTCAATGATGTCCATAATTGACTCAATTATGGCCATCCACTTATGGCATGCAAAATCACATCAATTGCACCCCAACTTTTTAATATTAAATCCTTAATATTACCCCTACCCCACGTATATACGTTCGCTTATTCAACGCATAATATAGGCTAGACTTGTATAGTCTAACACCTAGCACAAAGATAAATTATCACAACATATAGACAATTAAAATAAATCTAATCATAATAGGGGTGAAACTTGCATAAACTACACATGTTAAGGATCAAAAGGTGTCAACTTGTTAAATGTCTCAATTTACATGATATGATCATAGCCCAAATCTATACATAAACTTGCATATGGGGTTTTTAGGCAACATAATGATGGTGTGAACTAGCATAGGATATCACATATGTCATAGCATAATTCTAGATGTCATAATAGATGTCTTGGCATATGTTCATAACTTTTCTAATCAATCTAACTTGCATATGTGACTTGTCATATAGATCAACATAACCCAAACATGATGATTTAATTAATATGAACTAACTAGCATAAATGGTAACATTATGGCCTTTTTAACATGTATGATTCATCACAACTTAGCATAGAAACTTTCAACATACATAACATCATCATAGCATGATTTACAACATATAAGGTATCATCATCACATAACATTGGATTTACAATATACATGGTAGCAGAAGGGGTTTACAACAACATATATGATAATTCACATCATCTACTCATAATCCATTCATAACTCAACCTAATTAAAATGATAATAATCTTGTTAAGATCATCATACTCACAATTTAGAGAAGAAAAGAGAGAGTTTTGCATTGCTTTAGGGTTGAGAGAATTAGAATTGAATTTGCTTTTCTTCTTTCTTAGTTGGCGGCGGCTCCATTGATTTCCATGGCGACGGTATGACGGTAACTATTCTATTTTAATTAGGTTTAGGGTTAGCATTAGGATGTATTTATAGGTGTAGGAAGTTATTTAGGACCATTAGATTAACCCTGAACCATGAGAACCAACCAAATGGAAAATCTGCATTTGAGCGAATCGGCCCACGGGTTGACAGCCAAACACCCTGGATTAACCCCTAGTCGACCCAGCGGGGCTTGGGTCGACCTCAAAAATGGGCCGGTTCGGTTATTTCCCCTCCCAATTCGCTGTTTTTAACTTTTTCGCATATTTATTTATTTAATTTTTAATTTATATATATATATATCAATATATATATATTTCTCTACGCAACCCATTTCACTTAATTCTTTTCTAAAAATTAAATATACTTTAATTTGTGAATTTTAATGTTATAAAATTACGGGGTGTTACATTCTCCCCTCCTTAAAGGATTTCATACCCGAAATCTCCAAGTCAAGAAGAATGTATATCCTACAATCTAATCGTCCATCTACTCAACCATCAAACACCAACATCCATTGTCCTTAAAAGACTTCTAATGCTTTAATGTTTATATGCACAGTGTGTGTATATGTCCATATCTAATGCAAAATTAGGCAGTCTACTGATTCAGTCGACCTGCTTAGTGCAATTCATGATAGTGCCATGCATCCAATATGTATGCAAAAGATTCCTAATGATACATATTAATTCTATATGCGTGCACAACCATCCACCCGAATGCAGCAACTATATGATAATACAACCATTATACATCCATTTTACTAAATACATCCATATATATGCAATATGCAATATGAAGTGACTGAGCCGATCTGGTGCCTAATAGTGTGTGTATATGCATCCACGAGCAACCACTAGCAAACACTTGCATCCACTTTGCATCCACCATACATAACATGTCTCAAACACATGTTTCAACCATAGGATTATCCTAACTAAAGGTCAAAGATACTAGCGAGAGGATATACTAAAGATAAGATAAGTACAAGCTAAGCGATAAAGGAGAAATTAAAAGACATACCCTCAAAAAGAAAAGGGTATCGTGAACGCATCTTCTCTTCCATCTCCCAAGTAGCGTTGCTCTCATCATCTCCCCATTGCACTTTGACTAGTCTGACCTCTCGATTCCTCGACCTCTTGATCTCCGACCCAAGAATGCGCGTAGGAGCTCATCGAATTGTTGCATCACGCTCTATCTCCACCTCTCTAAGCAAGCTCGACTCTACCACTTCCGCGGTCTCGTGCAAGCACTTCCTCAAATGTGACACATGGAATACGTCATGTACACCACTAAGTCTCTCGGGCAACTCCACTCTATACGCCATCCGTCCAATCCTCTCCTTAATAGGAAACGGCCCTACAAACCTTGGTGCTAATTTCCCAACGGACCCAAAGCGAACAACGTTTCGTAATGGAGACACTTTGACAAAGACCATGTCCCCAACTTCAAACTCGAGATCTGTCCTCCTCTTATCCGCATAAGATTTCTGCCTATCTTGCGCTGCTTTCATCCTCCTTTGAATCAAGTCGATCTTCTCCGAAGTCTCCCTAATCATATCGGGCCCAAGTAAGATCTTATCCGTAGATTCCCACCAACATGTAGGTGAACGACAAGGTCGTCCATATAGAGCTTCGAATGGTGCCATACCAATGCTGGACTGAAAGCTATTATTATATGCGAACTCAACCAATGGAAGATGCTCTTCCCATGTACCCCCAAAGTCTAGGATATATAGCCTCAACAGATCCTCTAGAATGCGATTCACCCTCTCAGTCTGGCCGTCCGTCTGAGGATGGTATGCGGTGCTCAAACATAACTGAGTCCCTACCGCCTCTTGTAAGCTTCTCCAAAATCCGCTTGTGAAAATAGGATCGTGGTCGCTCACTATGCTAGAAGGAACACCGTGCAAACGAACTATCTCTCGAACGTATACAGAAGCTAACCATGGAGCAGTCCTCTTACTCTTCACGGGAATAAAATGGGCGCTCTTAGTAAGTCTATCTACTATAACCCAAATTCCCGTATTACCCTTCCTCGATCGCGGTAATCCATCCACAAAATCCATCGAGATGCTTTCCCATTTCCATAGTGGAACCTCCAATGGGTGAAGCAACCCACTGGGTTTCTTTTGCTCCGCTTTTACTTGTTGGCACACCAAGCATCTAGCGACATACTCGGCAACATCTTTCTTCATACCGGCCCAAAAGTAAACTCGCTTCATAACTTTGTACATCTTGTCCCCGCCGGGATGAATGGTCATCTTCGAACGATGTGCTTCGTCAAGAATAGTCTTCCTTAGGTCATCGTCTTTTGGTACAAAAAGTCTACCGTCCCTACGTAACCAACCCTTATCATCTAGGGTATACCTACGGAGATAGCTTGATGACTCCCCTCCTTGGAGCTTTTCTACTAACTCAACTAACTGTGGGTCGTCTCGCTGTGCCTCGCCAATCCATCCCAAAAGTGTAGGTCTGACCTCCAAGGATGCTAGCAAACCGGGTACGAAGTCAACGGAAGGTCTAAAATCAAACATAGAGATGAACTCTAAACTTCGCCGCTCAACAAACAAAGGACTTAAGGATAATCTTTTTCTACTTAAGGAATCGGCCACCACGTTACCCTTGCCAGGGGTATATGCTATCTCAAAGTCGTAGGACGCCAATAACTCCATCCACCTTTGCTGCCTTAAGTTCAAGTCCTTCTGAGAGAATAAGTATTTTAAAGATTTGTGGTCAGTGAATAATTCGAATCTTTCGCCAAGAAGATAATGACGACAAGACTTAAGCGCGAAAACGATAGCGACCAATTCTAGGTCATGTGTAGGATAATTTTTCTCATGCGCTCTCAACTGCCTTCCACCATAAGCTATTACCCTGCCCTCTTGCATTAAGACTGCGCCTAGTCCTATCCCACAAGCATCAGTATAAACGGTAAACGGCTTACTCCCATCTGGCAATACTAAGACTGGGGCTGAAGTCAAAGCTCTCTTCAAACGTTGGAACACATCATCACAATCTACGTCCCATGTGAAAACTAGGTTCTTCTTCGTCAAGCGTGTCAATGGAGCCGATATCTTTGCGAAGTCTTTGATAAACTTCCTATAGTAGCCAACCAACCCCAAGAAACTTCTCACTTCGGTAGCATTTTTAGGAACCTTCCAATCTTGGATGGCCACCACCTTCGCGGGATCTACAACTATCCCTTCTTTGGAAACCACGTGTCCTAAGAACCGTACTTCCTTCCTCCAAAAGTGACACTTAGAAAATTTAGCTTTAAGCTTATGCGCACGAAGAGTCTCCAACACTTCCCTAAGATGTAGGGCATGCTCTTCTTCATCCTTAGAAAAGATCAAGATGTCATCTACAAAGACTACCACAAATTTGTTAAGGTACTCCCTAAACACCCTACTCATCAAATCAACAAAATATGCGGGGGCGTTTGTCAAACCGAAGGGCATCACTAGCCATTCATAGAAACCGTCCGGAGTCCTAAAGGCAGTCTTGTCAATGCTATCCTCAGCCACTCTCAACTGATGGAAACCAGTGGCTAAGTCCAACTGCGAAAACATTGAGGCGCCAACTAACTGATCGAAGAGATCGTCAATCCTCGGCAGTGGGTGTCTGTTCTTCTTAGTAAGCTTATTAAGTTCTCTATAATCCACACAAAGTCTAAGGGACCCATCCTCCTTCGTGGCAAATACTACTGGAGCACCCCACTCCGATATACTTCGTCTTATGAACCCCTTCTCAAGCAACTCCTTCACTTACTTACCGAGTTCCCTCCTTTCACGTAGAGCCATGTGGCGTACTGGCAAAGATACTGGTTTCGCATTATCCACAAGATATATTCGAAAATCTATCTCCCGCTTCGGAGGCAAGCCCTTCACCTCCTCAAACACATCCGAATATTCTCGGACCACTCTAACAGATCGTAGATTTTCCTCAGACGCGTCAAGCGATTCTAGATAACTTAGCATAACCGAATTTATGGGATTACAGAAGATTTCGAGAGTGTTGCCAAAGCGAGTCACGAGCCTAACTACTCTCCTTTCACAATCAAGAACGACCCCATTTCTGGATAACCAATCCATTCCTAAAATTATCCCATAGCCCGTGAAGCCCAACACATAAGCATCACATCTAAATTCAAAGCTAAGTATGGAAATTTTCAAACCCAAACACATCATGGACAAATAAGCTGAGCCCCCTATTGGATTCGAAACAACTAAGGGATCCTCTACTAAACTGGTGTTTAAGTGCAGTGATTCAACTAATGATGTAGAGATAAACGAATGTGATGCGCCCGAATCGAATAAGGTACATACAGGATGATCAAACAGAAAAACTAAGCTTTTAACAGAAATGGTTCTACCTCGTTCTTGCAGCGGTGGGACCGCGAGAGCCTGAACTTGTCCCCTTGCCTGCCCTGGTGCCATAAGAGCCTGCACCTGTCCTCCCGAGGTAGCTCCTGCCCTCTGCCCCTTCTTTGGGCAGTCCTTCACTAAATGTCTCGCATCGCCACAATGAAAACAGCCTGTCTTCTTTTTCTTTCGGCAATCCTTGCTGAGATGGCCTGGTGTCCCACAGTTAAAACATTTCTTCTTTCCCTTGCTGTTATTGTCTTTACCACCCTTCTTGTTTTGCTGTTGTGGTTTCTTCTGATCCCCCTTCTTCTCGGGTGCCTTATCAGCTTTAGCGCTTTTCTACTCATGCATAAGCGCCATTTCTACTAACTTCTCAAAGGTGGCCCCCATCGGGATGTGGGTCATAGCCAACCCTTGCAATGGTTCATTCAAGCCATTCACGAACCTTAGAGCCTTCTTCTTCAGCGTGTTTACTAAGTCCAAGCCAAACCTTGCTAACTGATTAAATTTATTGACATATTCTTTCACTGATGAGCTTCCTTGCTTCAATGTCAAGAACCTTTCCATATATAGATTTTCTTCCGCCCTTGAGAGAAACTTCGCCTCGAACCTACGTCTGAAATTCGCCCAAGAGTCAGCAGGACGCTCCCCATTAGTGACCTCCCACCAAAACGAGGCCTCTCCCTTCATCAACCAAGCTGCTAATCGAACTCTCCTCCCTTCTTCTACTTCAAAAATTTCTAGCAATTCATCCACCGCCTTAAGCCAATCTCTAGCTTCCACAAACGTTTCTGACCCTTGAAATGGTTTTCCACCCATAGCCTTGAATTCCTTGCACGTCTTTGCAAAAGTATCTACGCGAGGAGGAGGAGGAGGAACGGTTGCAACTGGTGGTGGAGGAACATTGGCTGGACCTGCAGCGGCCCTAACCTCTAATAACCTCCTATACCATCCTGGTATCGTTACACCGTCGGGTAGATTAAGATCTTCAGCCATGCTGAAACGAAAAAGGAAAGATTCGGAATGGGGAATTCGAAAGATAAAGATATGGGCTATTGGGGATTATTATTATTTTCTTAAAAACTTTTCTCTTTAAATTTCTCATTAAAACATGTTTTTGAAAGCACTTCTTCCAAAAATAACTATTTTTCTAAAGTATTTTTATCTGTTCTGGTAACCTTAAGCTCTGATACCATGTGTAACACCCCACGTCCATTAATGTCACTCACAAAGGGAATGCATTAACTTCCATGGAGGTTATAAGTGAATATAGAACAGAAAAATTACAACAAGACAGATAATAAATAGTACTTGGAAATCTAAAATTTCATTTTATTGCAGCGGAAATTAAACATGTTTGTTACATCATAAAACCAAGTACAATATCCATCTTCATAAAAACAAAATACATAATCCCATTACATAAATAGCCATTAAAAAGATAACAAGCTAGACTTTACTTCAACGGTCCAAGCTTTCCAAGAGAGATGAAGCAATCCAATCAAACTCAACTAGAGCTGGGCCCAACCTGAGGACCTGGAGGGAGAAAAAGGATAGAAATAGAGGGGGTCAGACATAAAGTCTGGCGAGTATGATAATTCTAACAATACTATTATCAAAATAACTAGACTAAGGCATAAGCTGGAAGACAAGTAAATGTCTATGAACTCTTAGGAAGATAAAGATAGCGTTTAAGATAACGTTAAAGATAACGGTAAAGGCACACCTAATTACTAACGAATGATTACTACACTGCACCTCACATTACTACACTGCACCACACCAGTCACCCTATTGTTTGATCCCACTTGCTTCACACAGAAACTTTATAAATAGCCTTACGTACCCCTAGCAGACTACATAGGTGCCGTCTGCCCCTATCTCCACTAGGTGTACCTCACTACCCACTTTCGATCGGCTCCCTACTCGTAGATACCCGTGCTGGCCCCACAGTGGGGTGTATCACTCCCCTACAGTGGCAACCCGATACAACTTGAGAATGCACGACTTATACCTACACGATGCAACAATGTCTTACCTACCAGCCCGGGTCCACACACGCATACAAAACCCGTTGGACTTGCGTTGCCACCGCTCCCCGTTTTGGCCTCTTACAGTCGAACCCAGCATGCGTGTCCTGTCCTCGACTTGGGTCGAGCCCACAAAGATACGTTTGGGATACTGGTCGAAATGGCCCCCCACAAGCTACCCACCTAAGCTTGTCACTAGTATATCCCACTTAACCCTCTTAGTCATGTTCATTTACATGTGTGTTTGGTTAAGTCTTACTAATCGTATTTCACATGCCACTAAGGGCACCCCCTAGATTCCTCATGCCACCCAAGGCACCTACTTAACCCCCATGTCCCACCTTACATGTTTATCTGGTTAACTATTTCTTAATTCATTCAGGCCATAACCTCATAAAGACCTCTCACATTAGACTGGCATTTATCACAGCTGGATTTGCCGGGCGGGTCCGGGCAGTCTTACACCATAAAAGAGTCTAACCTCGTGTCTTTACAACCGTTATGCTTTAGTTTAGTCCTAGGACCTCTCACATTGGGCTGACATTTGTGACCACTAGATTTGTCGGGTGGGTCTGGGCAGGTTTACGTCACAAACGAGTCCAACCTCGTGTCCTAAGCATTGATTAACACTTAAAATCTTTTACCCCAGTTTTAACAATTCCCTATTCAAATTATTAATTAAGTCAACTTTTAATGATGTCCATAATTGACTCAATTATGGCCATCCACTTATGGCATGCAAAATCATATCAATTGCACCCCAACTTTTTAATATTAAATCCTTAATATTACCCCTACCCCACGTTTATATGTTCGCTTATTCAACGCATAATATAGGCTAGACTTGTATAGTCTAACACCTAGCACAAAGATAAATTATCACAACATATAGACAATTAAAATAAATCTAATCATAATAGGGGTGAAACTTGCATAAACTACACATGTTAAGGATCAAAAGGTGTCAACTTGTTAAATGTCTCAATTTACATGATATTATCATAGCCCAAATCTATACATAAACTTGCATATGGGGTCTTTAGGCAACATAATGATGGTGTGAACTAGCATAGGATATCACATATGTCATAGCATCATTCTAGATGTCATAATAGATGTCTTGGCATATGTTCATAACTTTTCTAATCAATCTAACTTGCATATGTGACTTGTCATATAGATCAACATAACCCAAACATGATGATTTAATTAATATGAACTAACTAGCATAAATGGTAACATCATGGCCTTTTTAACATGTATGATTCATCACAACTTAGCATAGAAACTTTCAACATACATAACATCATCATAGTATGATTTACAACATATAAGATATCATCATCACATAACATTGGATTTACAATATACAGGATAGCAAAAGGGGTTTACAACAACATATATGATAATTCACATCATCTACTCATAATCCATTCATAACTCAACCTAATTAAAATGATAATAATCTTGTTAAGATCATCATACTCACAATTTAGAAAAGAAAAGAGAGAGTTTTGCTTTGCTTTAGGGTTGAGAGAATTAGAATTGAATTTGCTTTTCTTCTTTCTTAGTTGGCGGCGGCTCCATTGATTTCCATGGCGACGGTATGACGGTAACTATTCTATTTTAATTAGGTTTAGGGTTAGCATTAGGATGTATTTATAGGTGTAGGAAGTTATTTAGGACCATTAGATTAACCCTGAACCATGAGAACCAACCAAATGCAAAATCTGCATTTGAGCGAATCGGCCCACGGGTTGACAGCCAAACACCCTGGATTAACCCCCTAGTCGACCCAACGGAGCTCGGGTCGACCTCAAAAATGGGCCGGTTCGGTTATTTCCCCTTCCAATTCGCTGTTTTGAACTTTTTCGCATATTTATTTATTTAATTTTTAATATATATATATATATATCAATATATATATATATTTCTCTGCGCAACCCATTTCACTTAATTCTTTTCTAAAAATTAAGTATACTTTAATTTGTGAATTTTAATGTTATAAAATTACGGGGTGTTACATTACCAGTCCGCGTGAAATAAAGTTTAACGCGGGAAGCAAAAACAAAAAACAAAGCGACAAAGCACTTAGCAAATATTCAAGGGTTTCAATCGAAAACTTAACAAAATACTCTGCCGCTCAACTTCTCAAACACTCTCACTCGCAGATTCAATTAGGGATAAAAGTTCAAGTTTACAAGCTTAATTAGGGTTCGATTTGGGCAAGTTCGAGTTCAAGTTCAATTAGGGCTTCGTTGTTTCAATAAGTTCTTCAATTAGGGTTCGTTTGGGTTTCAAATTTTAGTTAGGGATTCGATTTAATCTTCTTCTTAAGGTATCACTGAATGTATATTTCAAGTTTTTCTTGATTTAATTGTTGTGTTGCTTGATTTACTTATGCATTTAGGTGTAATCATATTTCTGATTTTATTATTATGTTTGTCTTTGTAACAAACTTATGTTGAACAACTCTTATATGATGTTATTGTGTTTTTGCCTTATAGTCATGGCTAAATGATATTTGTGTATGTTATTTTTGTCTAAATTAGTGATGAACGAGGAAAAAATATGGGCAGAACTTCCTAAATTTAGATGACTGCATTTTATTTGTGTGTAAATTTAGGCCTCGATTACCAAAGAATACATGCATTTCCAAATGACTGCATGCTATATTAGGCATAAAATGAAAAGGAAAATAACTTGGTTTATTTTATTTTTTTTGTACGTTTTTACTATTTCTGCCTTAATTACATTTTAGTGAAGTGGCTGTTTTATTTTATAATGCACTTGGTTTATTTTATTTCGTAATTATGTCATTCTAATGTTAATTTCTCCATTTTCAGTAGGATGGCGGCAAATCTTAGATTCTCACAAGGGAAAATTTGGGAAGAATGGATATGTTGGTGAAGAAGAGACTATCGTCAAGCGCGTTGATTAGGATATGTTTTCTTACACCGTACTAATGGAGTATGTCAGGAATGAGCTATAGTACACTGAAATTGGGGGAGTATATTCATGGAAAGGTCCAATGATTGGATGGAAATTGGTGGCCGATAATGTAGATCTGCTGTTTTTGATGAAAATAAAAAATAATCGTGATTACATTAATTTCAATGTCGACACCATGGTTGATGATAAAATTGAGCCAAAAAAAAATGCAGCCACATGTCATCGTATGCCCAAGGAAGAATCTGTTTCCAGGTATAAACATATCTTCTCATTTGTACTATATTGATGAATTTGGTCATTTTGCTGAATATGTTTTTCATTTTGCTGCTTTTAGTCTACATAACTTTTTTGTCCATTTTTGTTTGAATATTAGGACATGTTTGATTTTTAGTGCACTTAGTAGAATAATAAAGAACTTATATGTTGCAGCTGCGAAATCATAGAAACAACAATCTGTCACCTCTCACCTTCAGCACCAGGGAGCAAAAAACAAGAAACCTACTGATCAAGTCTTTATTCCTAAAACGTCGGCACGGTTAAACAATCCACTTACAATAATCCACAAGTGATCAACGAAGCAGCTGTCAGTCTATGTGACACCCCACGTCCGTTAATGTCACTCGTTAAGAGAATGCATTAAGTTTAGTGAAGCGTTATAGGTAAACAGAAATAGAAATATTACAAGACAGATATAAAATAGCAGCGGAATTTAAAACTTTATTAAACAGAAAACATAGTGGTTCAAAACCCGGTTACATCATAAGTCTGAAGTACTGAAAACCCATTACATTAATATAAAGCTTTTGTCTTGTACTTTAAATCATCAGAGTACATAAATACATAAAAAACATAATCCCTAAAATATTTCCATATTAGAGAAGACAAGAAATCAAGCAGTACATCAAAGCAGCTCCAAGCAGAATGGAAGAGAGAATCCAAATCTAGCCCGAGTATTCCCACCTTGAGAACCGGGGGGGGGGGGAGGAAACGGAAGAGAGAGAAGAGGAAACAAAATGGGTCAGACATAAAGTATAGCGAGTCCGGTTACTTTTAGCATATAAATAAGTAAAAGAATCATGTCAGACATATAAACTGGATGAGAGAGATAATAGTATCACAAGACAGGTATAACAGGATAAACAGAATAACAGAACTGGATATGTTACGCTTCTTAAGAACTTTCCTCTGCACCATTACTAGTACAACATATATGTAACAAGATTACATATTCCCAAATTACTTAACAGAAATAACATGATCCCAATAGAAATACAATGGTAGTTTTAGGTGTAATCTAGTAGAGGGTTTTACCCCAAACAGAATTAACCGGTACCTAAATAGAAATAACGGGTGTTAACCCAAATAGAAATACAGGTACCCCACAGAAACATACATTACTAGATGTACCCTAATTACTACTCCCCCAACTGATCGTCTCCATATCCAGTAAATTCCCCGTGTCAGCCTCACAATAGGGTGTATTACTTCCTAAAGTGGTAACCTGTAGAAGGACACAGACCTATTTACTGGTGCTACAGCGGCTTATTTTCCTAGAGCATGCTATACTCATGCACGCACATGAGTGCATTGGAACGCGCCAGTACACACCTCGTCCCAGATGAACCTCTTACAGTCAGCTTAGTAAGCGTGCCCTGACCCGTACCTAGTGCGGGGTCCCCCATTAATACCAGAATGGGTTACTGACTAATATGGGTCCCACACATTAGATGACACAAGCCAACCCTTACAGATCTTGTGTCCCCAATTAACTAGGATTTTGATAGGTTATGCCTAACAAATTTAACAGATTCACACAACCCCTTACAGATTTACGGGTTAAACCTTACAAATTAATGCGTCCATATAACCCCTATAGATTTTGCAGATTAAGTTTTCTAGATTAACAGGTTCGTATAATCCCCACAGATTTAACAGATTTACTTAACCCTATCGATTTAACATGCTTACTTAACCCTGCATACTTAATAGGCTAACTTAACCCCACAGATTTAACAGGCTCATACAATCCTTATGGATTTAAACAGGTTAAGTATTACAAATTCATTACCATATATTCATTTACGGTTATAATGCGCTAGACCTCCCACATTAAGTCTACCACTTTTGGATGCTGGATATGCCGGTTGGGTCCGGGAAGACTTCTTCCACAAGTCAGACTTAACCTCGTGTCTTAGCACCATCACGTGTTTATGCACTTAGACCCCTTACATTAGATTCACCACTTGTGGTCGCTAGATATGCCGGGCGGGTCCGGGCAGACTTCTACCATAAGTGTAATCTAACCTCGTGTCTAAGCGTGGTTACAGTTTCTAATTACAATAATTCTAGGCATTTCATTCTTTAACGATTATCCCTAATTCATTATAGGTTTTCATACCCCTTTTCCAAGTCATATTCATAATGTACCATATGCCCCAAATTAAGATCTAAATCACAATTTGATTTATGCCCCAAATCCATATTCATGTTTTCAACTCTAGTTATGCCCCAAATTTCCCAACATAAATCATGCCCTAAGTTTAACGGATTAAACAGGCTTCACAGATTCTTTACAGTTCCATTAGCATGTTTCCCTTAATCTTAAATTAAACCTACAGATTTATATGTCCCAAACCACGAGTCATAATTTACCGTATAAATCTTGCCCCAATTTTTAGTCCAATTTCACAATATAGTTTATGCCCCCAGATTTCAATCGTGGTTCAAAGTACAGGTTATGCCCCTAAATTACCATTTCCAATCATTCCCAATTTAACCCAATTTTGTTTGTACTCATATTTCCGCGATATCAGCCTAGGCTCGAAGGTAGCCAAGCTATAAGAATAAAAGGGGATGAGATAAAGAAGAATAGAATACGCATAAAACCAAAAGTAACATAAATGGGCATATGATAACATAATTAGGCATATAAGAACAGGTCCAATGAACATGTAATAATAAGACTGATTAGGCGTAGTGTCGTGATCATAAACAGGCATAATGAGATCTAATCAGTGAATTAGATATACAAACAATGGCAGACCTGACATGATAAATAGGCATAGGCTTAGATCCAATTCATAGTTATGTCAAAATGTCTTAGATACATAGGTTATGGCAGATCGGATATGATTCAATTAGTCATAGGATTAGATCTAATTCATAGGCATGTCAAGATTACATTTTAATTATTTCTATCTAAATATAACGTAGACTCACAGAGGATAGATCGAAGAGGCAGAAGAACAGTTGTAGATGTTGAATCACAGACCCCTAAACTTGAATGACTTGATTGTTGAAGAAGAAAAGGCTTGGTTTAATCTGGGAAGAGGCAGCATCTAGTTCCCTATTATTTTTGGTGTGGAAAAACAATAGAAATGGGGTCTTATTTATGGCCGTCAGCCAACGAATCATGCACAGAGTTCAGTCTATGTTCATAACAGAAAAATCTACCCAGATCTGCGGTAGGGGGGTCAACCCCCTCTGGTGTGTCGACCGAGGGGTCGACACCCCCTTGATGGGGTCGACACCCTTGGGCGGGAATTTTCCCGCTTCCCCCTTCTGCTCGAATTTTGAACTGATTTGAATTCTGGGCTTATTTTATTCATATATAACATGCTTATATGTATACAAACTTCAAACCTTAATAACTTCTTCATATGGTGCCCGTTTTACGCAGACCAGGTGTCTATTTTGACCAGAATTCCGAGACGAATGCAATGGGGCAGTCCATTTCACTTAATTCTGAATATTTATTTAAGTATTCTTTAATTTATCATCTTTAGTGTTGTTAAAATTACGGGGTGTTACATTCCCCCCTACTCAAAGGATTTCGTCCCCGTAATCTCCAAGTTAAGTAGAATGTATATCCTACCATTATCCATCTACTCATCCACCAATCACAGGCATCTATTGTCCTTAAACGATTTCTAATGCTTGTATGAACATATGCAAAGGTGTGTATTTATGTCCCAACACTAATGCGAAGACCAGGCAGTCTACTGATTCAGTCGACCTCCTTAATGCAATGTATGTTAGTGTCATGAATTCAACATGTATGCAAATAATTCCATTATAACATGTAAGTTCTGTATGTGTACACAATCATTCGTCCAAATGCAACATCCATATGATAATACACCCACTTTCGTCCATTAAAAGAAGAAAAATGCACACACAACCATATGTAGTATGAGAGTGATTGAGCCGATCTAGTGCCTAATGTGTGTGTATATGCATCCACAAGTAACCACTAGCAAACACTTGCATCCATCAAACATAACATGTCTCAAACGCATGTTTACATCCATGGGATTTCTACCTAAATGTCGTAGATTCAATCGATAGGATTCACACGAATGACAGAAGCAAGTACGAATAAAACCTTTGGAAAAGAAGTTAAGAACCTAGTCCCGAAAAGGAAAGGTTATGAAGTGCGATTCTTGACTTCAGTCTCACAAGTCGCATCCTCGCTGTCTTCTCCCTATTGCACTTTTATTAACTTAACCTCCCTGTTGTGCAGTTTTCTTAACCTCTGATCCAAGTATACGGGTAGGAACTCGTCTAATTGCCGCCTTCTTGTCTACCTTTACTTCCTCATGCATGCTCGGCTTAACTACCTATGTTGTATCGTGCAGACACTTCTATAAATGACAAATGAGGAAAACATCATGAGTATCCACACATAAGCGAAGCGAACCATCCGCCTTAGTTGCGAATACCACCAGAGCACCCCATTCTGATATGCTTCGCCTAACCAACACCTTTTCAAGTGGCTCCATTACTTGCTTGCTGAGCTCCCTCCTTTCCCTAGGAGTCATGTAGCGCATAGGAAATCCGACTGGCTTCACATTATCTACCAAGTATATCCAAAAATCAATCTCGTGCCTCGGAGGTAAGTTCCTAACCTCCTCGAAAACATTTGGATACTCACAAACTACAGGTACAGATCGTGAATCATCGGCAGAAGCATCAACTGATTCTATGAAACTAAGCATGAAAGACACTTTCGGGTCATAAGAAATCTCAAGTGTCCTCCCATGGCAAGTCAAAAGTCTAACGACCCTCCTCTCATAGTCCAGAACGGTACCATATATGGTTAGCCAATCCATCCCTAGAATCAGACAGTATCCGATAAAACCAAGTACATATATGTCGTATTCAAATTCGACGCCTAATACAGATATTCTCAAACCCAACAAATCATAGACAGAAGAGTCGTACCCCAATGGGGTTTGAGATGACAATACAATCCAAAACCATACTAGTACTAAGGTGCAGAGACTCAACCATAGAATTAGATATAAAAGAATTTTCAACGCCCATATCAAAAAGAGTTCCAACAGAATGATTGGAAAGAGAAATCAACCATTCCACGGAAATTTTCCTACCTCTATCTGGCGCACCGACAACGAGAGCATGCACCTGCCCTTCAGAAGGTCCTGCCCTTTGGCTCTGCCTTTGCTTCTTCGGGCATTCCCTAGTATAGTGTCCAACTTCACCATAGTTGAAGCAAGCATTCTTCCTTTTTCTGCAGTCTTTGACCAAATGACCCACGTTTCCCGCAACAATGACATTTCTTTTTTCCTTGAGCTTTGTCGTTCCTTCCGCCCTCTTGTTGTTGTTCTTTCTTAGGCCACACTTTCTTATTTTGTGTTTCCTCAACCGTAGCCTCTTTCTTTTCACCTTTATCTTCCCCGTGCATTAACGCCATATCAACGAGCTTCTAAAAAGATGCTCCCATCAGAATATGAGACACAGCAACCCATGGAGGGGTTCATTCAATGCTCTAGCAAACCTCAAAGCTTTCTTGTGCGGGGTATCTACTAGCTCCAAACCAAACCTTGCCAGTTGGTTGAACTTGTTAACATACTCTTTGACAGCCATGCCTCCTTGCTTGAGTGCCAGAAACCTTTCCATTTGCATGCTTTTCTCAGCTTAAGAAAGAAACTTCATTTCAAACATCTATCGAAAATCATCTCAAGTCTTCACTGGACGCCCTGCTTGCATCACTTCCCACCAGAATGAAGCCCCAACTTTCAGCAGCCAAGCGGTTAACCGAATCTTCCTACGATCTTCCACTTTGAAAATTCCAAACAAATCGTCCTCCTCTTTGAACCAATTCCTTTCCTCTACAAAAGTTTCGGTTCCTCGGAATGGCTTTCCACCCATAGCACAGAAATCTTTGCAGATCTTAGAGAAATTATGTGCTCGCGAAGGAGGAGGATGAGGAACATCGGGTGCAGCTGGGGGAGGAACGCCTGCTGGACCACCGACAGGCGCCATGCCTCTAGATACCTACAGAACTAGCCTGGTATCGTAACGCCCTCAGGAATATTAGGCTCCACAGACATGCTGAAAAGAAAAGGAAAAAGGGATTCAAACAGAGAATCGAAAGATATTACATATGGCTTTGGGGAATATGTTTTTTCAAAACAGTCTTTTCTCTTGAAAATGCTTCTTTTAAAATCTTTTTGAAAACAATTTTCAAAATCTTATATCCGATCTGGTAACCTTCAGCTTTGATACCAAGTGTGACACTCCATGTCTATAAATGTCACTTGTTAAGAGAATGCATTAAGTTTCATGAAGCATGATAGGTAAACAAAAACAAAAATATTACAAGACATATATAAAATAACAGTGGAATTTAAAACTTTATTAAGTAGAAAACATAGTGATTCAAAACCCAGTTACATCATAAGTTTGATGTATTGAAGCCCCATTACATTAATATAAAGCTTCTGTCTTGTACTTAAAATCATCCGAGTACAAAAGTACATAAAAAGCATAATCCTCAAAATATTACCATATCAGAGAAGACAAGAAATCAAGCGGTACATCAAAGCAGCTCCAAGCAGAATGGAAGAGAGAATCCAAATCAAGCCCGAGCATTCCCACCCTGAGAACCTGGGAGGAACGGAAGAGAGAGAGAAGAGGAAACAAAATGGGTCAGACATAAAGTCTAGCGAGTCCAGTTACTTTTAGCATATAAATAAGTAAAAGCATCATGGCAGACATATAAACTGGATGAGAGAGATAATAGTATCACAAGATAGGTATAACAGGATAAACATGATAACAGAATTGGATATGCTGCGCTTCTTAAGTACTTTCCTCTAAGCCATTACTAGTATAACATATATGTAACAGGATTACATATTCCCTAATTACTTAACAGAAATAAGATGATCCCAATAGAAATATAGTGGTAGTTTTAGGTGTACTCTAGTAGAGGGTTTTAGCCTAAACAGAATTAATCGGTACCTAAACAGAAATAACGGGTGTTATCCCAAATAGAAATACAGGTACCCCACAGAAACAGACATGACTAGATGTGCCCTAATTACTACTCCCCCAATCGATCGTCTCCCTATCTTGTAAATTCCCTATGTCGGCCCCACAGTAGGGTGTATTACTTCCTAAAGTGGTAACCTACAGAAGGACACGGACTTATTTACTGGTGCTACAGCGGCGAATTTTCCCAGAGCAGGTTGTACTCATGCATGCACATGAGTCCGTTGGAACGTGCAAGTACACAACTCCTCCGAGATTAACCTCTTACAATCAGCTCAGTAAGCGTGCCCTAACCCCTACCTAGTGCGGGGTCCCCCTTTAACACCAGAATGGGTTACCGACTAATATGGGTCACACACAGCAGATGACAAAAGCCAACCCTTACAGATCTTGTGTCCCCAATTAACTAGGATTTTGACAGGTTATGCCTAACATATTTAATAGATTCACACAACCCCCTACAGATTTACGGGTTAAGCCTTACAAGTTAATGGGTTCATTTAACCCCTACAGATTTAGCAGGTTAAGTTTTCTCGATTAACAGGTTCGTATAACCCCTATAGATTTAACAGGTTTACTTAATCCTATCGATTTAACAGGCTTACTTCACCCCACATACTTAACTGGCTTACTTAACTCCACAGATTTAACAGACGCATAAAATCCTTATGGATTTAAACAGGTTAAGTATTACAAATTCATTACCATATATTCATTTATTGTTATAATGCGCTAGACCTCCCACATTAAGTCTACCACTTGTGGATGCTGGATATGCCGATTGGGCCCGGGCAGACTTATTCCACAAGTCGGACTTAACCTCATGTCTTAGCAACGTCACGTGTTCATGCACATAGACCCCTTACATTAGATTCACCACTTGTAGTCGCTGGATATGCCGGGCGGGTCCGGGTAGACTTCTACCACAAGTGTAATCTAACCTCGTGTCTAAGCATGATTACAGTTTCTAATTACTGTAATTCTAGGCATTTCATTCTTTAATAACTATTCCTATTTCATTATAGGTTTTCATACCCCTTTTCCAAGTCATATTCATCATGTACCATATGCCCCAAATTAAGATCTAAATCACAATTCGATTTATGCCCCAAATCTATATTCATTTTTTCAATTCCAGTTATGCCCCAATTTTAACGGATTAAACAAGCTTCACAGATTCTTTACAGTTACATTAACAAGTTTCGCTCAATCTTAATTTAAGCCTACAGATTTATATGTCCCAAACCACAAGTCATAATTTACCATATAAATCATGACCCAATTTTTAGTCCAATTTCATAATATAGTTTATGCCCCAAGATTTCCATCATGATTCAAAGTACAGGTTATGCCCCTAAATTACCATTTCCAATTTCATTCGTATGCATATTTCAGCGATATCGGCCTAGGCTCGAAGGTAGCCTGACTATAAGAATAAAGGAGGAGAAGAGAGAAGAACATAATAGGAAAAATACCAAAAGTAACCGAAATGGGCATATGATAGCAGAAATAGGCATATAAGAATAGATCTGATGAACATGTAATAATAGGACTAATTAGGAATAGTGTCATGATCATAAATAGGCATGATGAGAACTAATTAGTGAACTAAATATACAAACAATGGCAGATCTGACATGATAGACATGCATAGGCTTAGATCCAATTCATAGTTATGTCAAAATAACTTAGATACACAGGTTATGGCAGATCTGTTATGATTCAATTAGTGATAGGTTTCGATCTAATTCATAGGCATGTCAAGATTACATTTTAATTATTTCTATCTAAAAATAGTGTAGACTCACAGAGAATAGATCGAAGAGACAGAAGAATAGTTGCAGATGTTGAATCATGGATCCCTAAACTCGAATCACCTGATTGTTGAAGAAGAAAAGGGTTGACTTAATCTAGACAGAGGCAACATCTAGTTTCCCATTGTTTTTGGTGTGGAAAAACAAGAGAAATAGTGTCTTATTTATAGCCATCAGCTAACGAAACTTGCACAGAAACCAGTCTACTTTCATAATAAAAGAATCTTCCTAGATCTGTGGTAGGGGAGTCAACCCCCCTTGGTGTGTCGACCCAGGGGTCGACACCCCCTAGGGTCGACACATGGGTCGACACCCCCACGATGGGGTCAACACCATTGGGTGGGAATTTTCCTGCTTCCTCCTTCTGCTCGAATTTTGAACTGTTTTGAATTCTGGGTTTATTTTTTTCATACATAACAGGCTTATATGTATACAAACTTCAAACCTTAATAACTTCTTCATACGATGTCCGTTTTACGCAAACCAAGTGTCTATTTTGACCAGAATTCCGAGACGAACGTAATGGCATAGTCAGTTTCACTTAATTATGAATATTTATTTAAGTATTTTTTAATTTATCATCTTTAGTGTTGTTAAAATAACAGGGTGTTATAGTCTACCTATCAACAAGAAGCAGACCGAAGTCTTTACTCCGAGAAAATCGGCATGGCTAAATAATCCACAGGTGATCAACGAAGCTGCTATGAGTCCACGTATCAACAAGAAAAAGGTGATCAGAATGAAGTCAACTAGTGTCAGTAGCTCGACGAAGTTACCAAAGAAGAAAAATCCAACTGAAGTCAGCGATGTAACTTTGAATATAATTCCAGCAAGTGTCAGGAGTAAATTGGATTTCGATAATTCTCCACATGAAGAGGAAAATATGGATGAATATGAGATTTTGGTATGAAGATTATAATCTGGTCTTCTAGTATAATCTACATATTTGGCTAATATTAACAATAATGTCATGTTAAATTATTTGTAGGACGATGATCTATCACGTCTGCCGCCTCCATCGCTTACAGAATACGAAAGGGAGAGAGCTAAAAATCGCTCGTCAAAGAATAGAGTTTTTGAAAAACTTGGGATGCCTAAATTAGTTACTGGGCTGAGAAATGAATTTGAAAAAAATAAAGTAAAATCAAAGATGTTTGCTGAGGTAAGCGAAGATTATGTTCCAGAATTTGATGAACGTAGTGAAGATGACACTTCAAAAAATCAGGTAAAGGTGCGTTATAGCTGAAGATTAAATTTATGCTTGTAATTATAGACTAGCTTCATTATTTTTTTATTTTATTGTTTTTGTGTGCAAATTTTAGAGAACCAAAAGGGTTAGGATTACAAAGCCTCAGTTTGGACCAATAACTCGTTCACAACCAATGTTGAATCTACAACTGATAAGAAAGCAACCACGAAGGCAGGGGAAAATCCAGTTCATACACAAAAGGTTGGTTCATCATGTAGCATTGAGTTACCACACAATGAAGGAATAGGAACAATGACTACTTATTTGGCTATTCAAGAACGTTAGAAGAATAATAGTAGTGGAAGTGGAGGTGCAAGGAATAAGGCTGTTGTCGGAAATATCTCAACAAATATTGAAAACGAAGAAAATGAAGTAGAAGAAGTTAAAGTTATTATCTAATTGAGTTTTGATTTTAATAGTTTAAGTTCTCATTTATGTTATGTCCAGCCTTCTCATTACTATCGTATGTACTTCGTAAAGGTATCCGGAGCTCTTAGAAGGCTCAGGGAAAAAACAAAGATGGATAAAGTTCATTCAAGTTCTTATGACAAAAGAGTTATAATCCAAATGAACAATCAGGGCCAACCTATTTCAGACGATGACCAAGTAATGTCTGAACTGAGTGCTTTTTGAGGAACACTAAAGTGGAGTGTTTGACTTACTTACAAGTCTTGGTTTGATGTTCCTTTAGGTTTGAAAGGCACGCTGTAGAACTATGTCAAGGTAGATTGCAAACTAAGCTGAAATTTACTTAAATATATGAAACTTGTCACAAAAGTAGCAAGACTGTTCTTTTTAATGTCTGATTTGTATTTAAGCAACGATATATTATTTCAGATGAATGTGAATATTGGGTTTTGAAGTCAATTCATGACTCTTGGAGGGGTACAAGAGTTGTATTAAAAAAGCACATTATAAGACTTATGAAACTGATGAAGAAAGGCTTGAAAATAGGCCAGCCGAAATTCCACTTGAGGATTTCAAAGTACTCTTGATGTTTTGGGGAGATGAGAAAATTCAGGTATAATTTTAAGTTCTATCACAGAATTTTTTCCCTTTTTATTCATTCAAATTAGGCAGATAAACAACTTTATTTCATATTTTTTGTAGTTTAAGGCCCTTACAAATCCTACAAATTGGAAATCGTATACATACACACACATTGATGGTCCAAAACTTTTTTCGCAAATTCAGCTGATGATGGTATGTATCTTGCTTACTTTTATGGTTGGCTTGTATAACAATATACGTCATATGGTGGTATGCTTGTTTAACTCGAATGTAGTATCCTTGTTTAACTTGTGAATAAACAACATATATCAATGAAGAATCAGACGGAGAAGTCTTTGCCTGTCAAACTTTTTTAATAATAGTGATATATGTTCTGGAACATTTGGTTTGATATCCTTTTACTGTGTAACGTTTTTCATTTAATTTGTATCAGTCCAAGGAATCAGATGCAGAACTTTTTGTTAAAATTCACAAGTAGAAAGAAGGAAAGGTGTACAAGACTGATGCTTCATTAATGAACTACAAAATTGTAAGAATTTTATTTTCTTTTCAATCAGATGTTAAAAAAATGCTTCATTTTGCACATCAACATTGTTGTGTCAGATTGTGCTGAAATGAAACTGAGATATGCAGGCCATTGTTTGTAACTGAGGCATGCCTTTAGGCTTGTGTCAGTTTGTTCTGAAATGTCTTTGGGCATTGCCTTTGTTTGTAATTGAGGTACGCATGCATACCTATCATTTTGTGTTGAAATGTAAACGAGGCCTTGCCTTAGTTTGTAACCGAGGAGTGCATGACTTTGGTTGTGCTGAAATTGTGTATTCACTATGAAAAATTAGTTGTACTAAAGAGTTACTTGGATTTTATTCATTAACGATAGAGATCTTTTACTTTGTGTTTCAATGTGTTATACGCCACAATTCTTGTTTAAGAAACTTGTTTCAGAATTGTTAATTTTATTTAATGTCACATTTTGAAACTGCTTTATTTTACAGGACAAGATTGAAAAAGCAATAGGTGAAGGAGGCAGTGATGGAGTTGTTCAAGAACTTGTTTCTGATGGAAAGTCGCACGGTCCATCATGGCTTATAGGACGACACACAAAGTCTCCAAAAGTTTCAAAAGACGCTCGAACAACAAGCACATACATACAAGAGTTGGCAATGAAGATGAGGGAAGATATAGCTAATGAAGTCGAAGAAAAGGTGAACAATGAGGTCCAAAATGAATTTGATGCAAAGGTAAACCCAAAAGTTCAGGAGAACTTGACAAGAATTCTTAAGAAATTAAGCGAAGTAAATCCTGACATGCACATTGATATTGGGGATCTTTGTGCGACATTTGCAGTCAAGGCATTAAAACAGAGAGAGCACTAAACGCAGTGGAGGCTCGCGCTCTTAGTCATTGATATTGGGGATCTTTGTCCGACAATTTGCAGTGAACATGAATTGATATTTAGTATGCACTGGTTGTGTTTCTTAGTACTGGCTGTAAACATGAATTTACTAGCTAATTAAGTATGTTGACTAAGTACTACTTGTGTTGCTGGTTAATCTGAAATAAAAATATCTTTGTTAATTTCAATGTGATGTTAATTGTTGTAATGTTGCAGTATGTGATGTAATGTTGCCATAGTTATGATATAATGTTGTAGTCCGCGATGTAATGTTGCTATAACTCTGATATAATGTTACAGTATGTGATGTTAAATGTTTCCATAGCTATGATATAGTGTTTCCATAGATTAATGAATTTGGGCCCCACAACAAGATTCTATAACAGTTGGCTACAGATTTTAGTGGGCCCCACAATGTAGGCCCCACGTATTGGGGCCCGGATTGTAGGGCCCACATTTTTGTAAATTTAGTACCTGTGGCAACACCTGTACCGATGTTGCCTTAGGGTCGCAAAGATGTCGCCTTTGACACTAAGGCAACACGGCAAAATGCAACATCGAGAAATTGTTGCTATAGATCATTTTTGGCCTATAGCAACATTTTTTGGCACTTCCTGCATTACTTCTCTGGTGATGTAGTATGCAATCTATGGCGTAGTGTGTGGTCACATAAAGAATTTTTTTCAGGGGTTTGGGAGGAATCATTATTTTACGTTTCTATTAGGCAGACTAATTAACAACTAATGGGTTAATTAGCAAGCCCATTAGGCTATGCAGCTATAAGTAGAAGTAATTGGAATGAGAAATAGGGTTTCTCTGTTCATTCAAACATTAAGTTGGGCGCTTGTGATTCTCCAATTCAACCTAAAACCTACTTCTCCATTCTTTTCCTTAAAATTCATTATAGATTGCATCTAGAAGGTTGATCATCATTCGGGAAAGGTAGATCACATCAAATTGCATCAAATACGAAGGTTTTCAGTACTGTCCAGAACTGATCTCTTTGGATTTACATCGAATTGGGGTTCAGGTGAGTGATAGATATCTCTCACTTGGAAGAAAAGGGTTACATGGGCTAGATGTATGATAATTTCATTTGTATATGTTAAATTCACCAAAAATCTATTCAGGCAAGTTCATTTCAGACCTGGATATTTTCATATGCTTTATATTAACCTATTAAAAAGGGAATTCATACGTTAATCATGAATTTATGTATGTTTATATTTACAAATATTATTGATTCATTGTTAAATGATGTTTCGATGATTGGGTTTGTTTGTATGATCATGTATTGCTGTGTCAATGTTTGTTTTGGTGAAATTGGATGCACTGCTTGAGTTGCATGTTATAAATAGTTGTCGTAGATCTAAGGATATAAGAATAGAGAAAAATCGAAGGTTCAGATGATCAGATTCAGACGAAACTTAGTAGAGGAGCTCTAGAATACGATACGAGAAGGCTCAAATATTTTTGAGCAAAAAATTGGCTAACAGTGAAGACCGGTACCGATCCATATGGATCAGCACTGATTCATCAGAATGTGATGAATGATAACAAAACTTTGGGGGATGCATCATGATGGTAAATCAAGATTGTCTACAAAATTTCAAGTCATTCAAATTTGATTTGGGATGGGCTGAAGATTGATTACTCTAGCGCAAGGATGGACCGATAGGGGTTTCAACAAGAGTGCCGAATAGCTATGACAATGGATTGGCAAGATATAATTGAGTGGCTAAACAAAGAGGTCGATGAACTTAGATGAAAATAACTAAGTATATAGACCGGTGCAGGTCCATCATGAACCGGTACCGATCCATCAGGAAGCTGAGTGGGGAGTCGAGATTTTTGGGACTTGATGATGATGGCTTCTACGGGTTGCTGATGAAGTTTGGTTATGAATGGGCTTCTGATGGTTGACATGCAACTCAATGAGGAATGGCGCTTCGAATATGAACTCAAGTTGGAGCGGTCAGAGCAGCATTGACATGATGCTGGTCTCAAGACGATGTACGGTCAAGCTAGATGATAGACTGACTCAAGTGCAAGTTGATCGAGGATGATAATGGAATTGGTTTGAGAAGGCGCTCGAACTAAAGATGTGATCGCCAAGAAGAAAGGATCGACAGTTCTTAAGTGCCAATGAATTATTAGTTATCAAAGGTTCTCGTGAACTCAAAGCAGGGGTGTCGCAGGGACGCGCTAGGATCAAGTTGGGTCATGCACCCTGTGTAGTCATGATGGACGTACATGTCTGGATGAAGGCAAATATACATAGTCACAATGGAATATGGTAGTTTAGCCATACCCTAGGTTTTCCCTTTTCCTTTTCAACCTTTAGAAGCAAATTCGACAATTGATGCATTCAAGGTTGTAGTCGGTGATAGCTAGGATATTGGATGCTACGTTCGATTATGTGTTCTTTCTCTATGTTCTTAGGGTAGGCTATCATCGTAGGATGCTGAAGAGAAGCGGGATCGGGGGTTGTCCTTCCCTATTCTAACAGCATGTGATTGATAATTTTCATGTGTTAACTTTGTGGTCGTTGAACTGATCAAATGGTTGAACTTTCTTTACTCATATTATCCTTTGTAACTGTGATTAGTTATTTTATTGTTCACTAAGACTATTATTTGACTCAAGATTTTATATTTCCTTCTTATTACCTTGAGTTATTTATCAATGTCGCTGTTAAGAAGACTAAGATTGTGGGTAGCAGGTTTGGTGATTACGCCGATGTTGTGCGAGGATGTGCTGGAGGATTTTGTATTATATGCTACCAACTTTATTGCTATTGCTTTACTTTCCACTGTTTGTTGATGTCTATTGATGTTCTCAGGGATGTAGTGAGGCATGTTGTATTCATAGGTTCATGTACTGAGATGTATTGTACTTGAGATTCCACGATTTTTAGATGATTTGATTTTCTATTCAGCTATAATTCACTGCTATACCCAGTTGTATATTTATTATTATATATTATCCGTGTGCTGTGAGTTTTATGACAGATCTACTTCGAGTTATTCTTTTTGATGATCGTCTCATATCGGCATGGCACGTCATACATGGCACCAACTTCTCAGTTCGGTGCAAGAGATATGAGGCGGTCGTCAGATTTAGCATTAGAGCTTTGGTTAATCGATTTTATCCAATGTTCGCAAGCGTAAAAGCGAATGAGAGACAAACTTGTAATTTTAATGGATGATTACTATATTATAATACATAGTTTAGTAGGTTAGTGAGCATTTGAACACCAATGCGGTGCTTCTCTAATGTTGATTGATCATTATCATTTAAGATAGATAATGATCGACGAACTTCGAGACATGCAGCTAGGGATGAGACAGCTATTGTTGCAGTTGGAGGGGGAAGCTAGTTGGTATCTGCATATGTTATACCTAATTATCCTGCTATGTTCGAGGCCATGATGGCAATGATCATAGGGAGGATTCACCCTCCAAAAGCGGCAATAGGACGAGCTGTTTCTGTGCAGGCACTTAGGGGAGTTGACTTCGCTAAGTGTGCAAGGACTAAACCTACTATCACTTGTGTTCGGAATTTTGGAGACCTAGAAATTGACGATGCAACTAAGAGGTAGCTTGCATCGAGGCAACTGCAAGGTTAGGTAATGGATTTGTGGAACTCTTTTACTTTGGAGACTCCGGAGGACCAGATCACTTGGGATCAGTTTAGAACTAAGCTTGAGGAGAAGTCCATTCCTACGGTCTAGAAGTTGATACTCGTCAAGAAGTTTGTTGCGTTTAAACAAGGAGGTAGATCAGTATTTGAGTATGTGGAAAAATTTGAAGCTTTATAAAAGTATGCATGTTCATATATTGAGATGAGAAATTTATTTTGGGATTAGATAAGGGACTTGGAAAACAATTGATCAACCATATTGACGATTCTTTTGGGAAATTGATCGAGAAGGCTTTGAGGAAAGAATGTTTGTTGCCACAAGAAGTTGAGGTTGTTGTTGAGGATAAGGAGGAGTCGAAGCCATAGCAAGGTGGAGGTAATAAGAAAAAGTGGAATGGTAAATGTAAATAGTAACAGGAAGGGAAGAATGGCCAGAAGAAACCGAAAGGCGAGATTACTTGCTATGATTGCCAACAGAAGGGTCATCTTTCCAACGATTATAAGAATGTTAAGATGGAAAGGAAGAGTTTTAACTGCGATAAGCCTAGGCATATAAAGAAGAATTTTCCAGAACCACGGAAGGATAAGTGGGTAGTGAGAGTGTATGCATTAGATGATGTGCCATCTTCCTCGAGTGGTCTGATTGCCTTGGGAAAAGAGAAAAATATTGTTGTGTAAGGTGCACTTTCTATCAGAGATGTTTCATTTCATTTTTTTTAATACTGGAGCATTGTAATGATCTTGTTTCAAATTTGGCTTAAAACTGATGCTGTTGACAGACCGTTGTTTGTGACTAATCCAGTAGGGATTTGTTCGTATGCTTTGTCGTGGTATAGTTTTGTCGAGTCATGGTTGCTCTTTTATGTATGATTGCTTTGTTTTGAACTTCTTTGGGTTTGGGATTATTCTGGGTATGGACTGGCTCAAGTAGTATGAGGCTATTGTGGATTGCTATAGGGTTGAGGTGACAATTGGGAGTGTGGAAGGGCGACCGATGGTTATATGTTATTTACTAGATGATGGAGTTCTGGTTACCTTTTTATATTCGCTTGTGATTCCACGTGGTAAGTTTTCATCTGTGCTCATCGTACGAGAGTTTTCTAATGTCTTATATGAAGTCAAGGTGTTGCCACTGTAGCAAGAGTTTGAGTTTCAGATTGATTTAGTGGATGGAGCCTGACCTATTGTTATGCCTCTTAAGCGGTTGGCACCTAAGGAACAACGAGAGTTAGAGGTGCAAGTGAACGATCTACTGAGTAAGTATTCATTCAGAGAAGCGTATCTGATGGGGTGCACCAGTTGTGTTTGCGACTAAGGCCGATGGATGTTAAGATTATGTGTAGATTATCATGAGCTGAATAAGGTGACCAAGAAAACAAATATCCATTGTCGAGGATAGATGACTTGTTTTAACTGCTTCACGAAGCCAAGATGCTTCCCCAAATGGATTTTGCGATGGGATTTCTTCAACTAAGGGAGGCTAGGGATTGTGTGTCGAAAACCGCTTTTAGGACACCCTATGGATTTAATGAGTGGTTGGTGATTTCATTTGGATTAACTAATGCACTAGTGTGTTTGGTGGATCTTATGAATCGAGTTTTCAAGGATCAGTTGAACTAGTTTGTGCTTATGTACGTAGATGACATACTGGTTTATTCTAGGACCGAGGAGGAACACAATACACACTTGAGGATTGTTTTGGAAATCTTACGGAAACATCATCTAAAAGATAAGTTTTTCAAGTATCACTTATGGAAGGGAGAAGTGAGATTCTTGGGTCATGTCATGTCAGGACAAGGAATAGCGGTGGATCCCGTAAGGTGGCAGCAATACAGGATTGTGATAGACCTAACAATGAGACGGATGTTAGGAGTTTTCTTGGTTTAGTTGAATACAATCAACGATTTATCAAGGATTTCTCTAAGATAGCTGCACCGTTAACCAGATTGACAAAAAAGAATTAGGTTTTCGCATGGAATACGGGGTGTGACAAAACTTTTGGAATTCTAAAAGAAAGATTGGTGAGTGCTCCTATGTTAAATATTTCGAGTAGGGAATAAAGATATGGGGGTATAAACTGATGCATGTGGCACTGGACTAGGAGCGGTTTTAATGCAGAAGGATAAGGTCAGGGCTAATGCGAGTCGACAAATGATGCTGCATAAAATGAATTACCAGACTCCTTATTTTTGGAGTTAGTGGCAATAGTGTTTGCTCTGAAGATTTAGATATATTATTTATTGGGAGTTAGATTGGATTTTTTATGGATCACAAGTCGTTAAAGTACTTATTCTCGTAGAAAGATTTGAATCTTCGGCAGCAATGGTGGTTAGAGTTTTTGGCATCGTACAATTTTGGAATAGCCTATATTATAGGAAAAGGAAATGTCATGGCCGACACACTAAGGAGAAGACATGCGAGTTTGTGATCCATGTTTTCAAAATGGCCACATCTCGAGTATTTGACCAGATTTGACTTTAGATCTCATTGTGAGTTGGAACTCGAGATGTTAGCAAGCTTGTCGATTAGACCGACTCTCACAGAAAGGATTGGCAAAAGGCAGAAGTGAGATGATAAGATTTTGGAAATCATTTGAATATTTTAGACAAGGGTCAACTATAAGGAAATTAAGGGTTTCGAAGTCGATCGAGATGGTTGCCTTTACAAGAATGGGCAACTGGTTGTTCCTGACATTGATGGATTGAGAGATGATGTCCTGAGGGAATGTCATCACTCTAGATTGACGATTCATCCTGGTGGTAATGAGATGTATTGGGATAGGAAGCGAGTCTATTACTGGAAAGATATGAAAAGGTATGTTAGGAAATTTATCTCAAAGTGTATGAGCTGTCAGTTGGTTAAGGCTGGGAAGAGGAAGCCAAGTGGATCGTTACAACCATTAGAAGTTCCTACATGGAAATGGGAGCAAGTATCCATGGATTTTATTAATAGATTACCTAAGACAAGTAACAACCCGAATTCCAACAAATCGATTTTTTTTCTTCAAAAATCCCAGTCTAACGGAACCTGAGTTGGCTTGTCTGGTATCATACAGAAAAGACAGAGATATAAAATATATCAGAGCTAAGAAAACATGTCACAACGAAATAGATATAATATAATATGACCAAGTATAGCCTTACCATAGTAATAATACTGCCTAACCAGTATCCAAAGCTATCATATCTCTGCCGTAAGCCTAACCTGTGAGTTTGTTATGAGGGAGGGTCAGAAAACAAGTTCTAGTGACTGGAATAAATTACACAATCTCAAAAAAACCTACATACACCATTCAGTCATGTTACTTATTTATTAGGTTGCTTGGGTTAATAACACTTAAAGTTTACACTCACGTCGTACCCATCTACCTCCCAGTAGATTAACCTAATATAACATATATGTAGTTGCCCCGAATATCAAGGTACCTCCAATTGTACCCTTCTCGCACGATCTACGCCGTTAAGCCATAGAAGCGTATGCAACTCTCATCCTACGCCAGAGCGACGTACGGACCTCTATAAAACTATGTCACGTATATAACTCTCATCTCATGTCAGAGCGACGTACAAATCTCCATCCAAACTCCTCAGTCAATCATGGAGTAATGTCCTAGCGTCTACGAAACACCACCCGGTGCGGCATGCATGTATGTAGATCCCCACACGAACTTACTGTCCACACTACCCCGAGTTCTGTAATAGGGCTGCTTCTGAATGCACGGAACTTGCTCGGGAGCCTTTTCTATATATGTATAGGTCTGCTAAAGTGGCCTAAAGCACACATATCTAAACTATGGTCTGCATTTCTATGGTGTCTATGGTCCCACCTCAACCCATCCCACAACTAGTGAAATATAAGATTAAGAGCTAAGTGACGTGCCCTTAGCAGACAATCTACATCCAATCTGGTGTGTCCTACAACCAAAGTCTTGATAGTGAAAGATTGATGGTCTCTTGGTTTAGCTCTAAACTTTCCACATCACACCGATTGCCGATGATAGGTACCCAATGATTACTATCCTTAATTTTGGTCCTGACCAGCCTATATGTAGGCAAATCGACGAATCACCCCCAATACCATACAACCATAGCCTTTTGACTGCCACTAACGTGCAGTAAAGGTATACTCACCATGTGGTAACGCGCAGGCCCTACCTCTGCGAATACAACTTGAGAATGCATCGCAACAGGGGACCACCATGGAGTACCCTACCACGTCGCTCGAAAATCATGTTCTTCCTTCTAGTCTCACAAAGCTAGCAAGCAGAATATCAGCATATTAATCAGATGGATGTGTTCTTGTGTCTCCAGACACCCAGATGATCTACTCCATTGGGTTCTTCACCCGTAAACATGTGGACTGGTCCAAGCATATCACACTAACGTGTTAGCAGACTTTATGTCTAAACATTTAATTACGCGCTTGCTCCACCTTATCCGATTTCTAGTTAACTTGGTTATTTCCAATCATATTAATTTACTATTCAAGTTACCAAGTTCTCTCCGAGCCCCTTATATCTCTAAGGAATGGACCCGTCTTGCTTGTTAATTTCAGTTATATAACTTAACCCATTTAAGTTTATTAATAAGCCCATTTCATTCTTTTTCATTAACCGTAACTTGGTTTAATACAACCTCTTGTTGGTATTTACTTATTTACCTAGTTCCCTTAAATAAGGTTTATCAATAACTTACGTTATAATTTTCTATTGTCCTTGGGACAAGCCTATTTATCATATTTCATTCTTGTTAATGTAACTAATAATAGGTTATTATCATCCCACGTTTAATTTCGATTCTTATTAAGTTGTAACACTCATTCATTACAGTTAATGTCATTTATTTATTTCCCGTTATGCACATATACTTATATATGTTTAGGCACTAGACCTCTCACATTAAGTTGACTACTTGTGGATGTTGGATTTGCCGGGTGGTTCCGGGCAGGCTTCTACCACAAGTTGAACTTAACCTCGTGTCATAGTACGGTTATTTACAGTTTCCTAGTTACTGTAAATTTTGCATATAAATTTGGCATAATAGTATTCCTAAGCAAATATTCATGTTTATCGTAAATTCCATAATTATAGCATTTACATTAAATTCCAATTCAAATAGGTGATTAAGGGAACAAAACTTATATGACAGAAACTTTCTCAGAAGATTTAACCCTAGTTACAATTAAACACAATTTCATTGTAACTTGATTTACAATATTCAATTAACAGGTTCTTAGGATGGATCTATTTACAACAATAATTGTTTTAACATGTCCTAAATAGTTTTAATACCCAGTTTCCGCAATTATCAACTGTTTAGTAGATTAATTATAACGGGGAATACAAACAATAAATATACCATTATTTAAAATGGTATAATTTAGATCCACTCACCTAACAACTTTCCAATCCATGAATCCGATTCAGATCTGTTTTTCCATGTCCTTCCTAGCGGAATCTATAATACATTCACAAATCTGATACTAAAGAAGAGGAAAAGAGGAAGAGAACCTATATAAACTAGATATAAGGACTTAACTCACGCTGATCAGAATTCTGAACACCCATTTATAGATATATATTCTTTTCCTCCAAATCTTGAATCATAATTTCCTAAGACTAATTATTATATTTACTAAAGGGATTTTAAGAGGAAGAAGAATGGCAGAGCCTAGCTGACATCTTAGAAAATATGAGATTTAGGCTAGGCCCTGCTAGTCTATTTATAGGTGTAAAGAAAGTCAGAACCGTCGGATTTAATCCCTTGAAATCCGAACTGCACACATTACTAAGTACACGTCAGAAAAACGCATCTGGGCTGCTTAGGTTGACCTACCTACCCTCTAGGTCGACCCACCTACCCCTTGGGTTGATCCACCTACCCCTTGGGTCTTAGAAAAACACATTCGCGCATTGTCCCAGTTTGAATAAGTTTTAATTATATATATGTTGTCCGTTTTATGGAAACTCAGGGTCTATTTGAATCAGAATTCCGAGACGACAACAATGGTACAGTTAGTTTTACTTAATATTGAATATTTTAATCAGCTAATATTCATTTTATTGTTTTAAATAAATGCGGGGTGTTACAGGATAAGAGCAGGAAATGATAGTATTTGGGATGTTGTGAATCGCTTGACTAAAAGCGCAAGTTTTATTCCTGTCAGATCGACTAGGACAGAATCGAAGTTATTTGAGTTATATCTTAAGTAGATAGTTTGTTTCCATGGGATTCCAAAGATTATAGTTAGTGGTCGAGATCCGTTGTTCACCAATGGATTTTGGAAGGGTTTGCAAGAGACGTTGGGAACCGAACTATGTATGAGTACGGCTTATCATCCCCAAACATATGGTCAGACTGAAAGGGTCTATCGAGTACTAGATGATCTTAGACCTTGCATATCGGACTTTAGAGGATCATGGGAGGACCATATGCATTTAGTCGAGTTTTCTTATAACAACAGCTACCAATCAAGTACTAGAATGACATAGAATGAGGCATTGTATGGTAGACCGTGTAATTCTCCATTTTGTTAAATAGAAACTGGTGAGAAGTTAGCACTTAGGCCTTAGATGAAAAGAGATACGACAAATAATATTGAGATCGTTCGACAGCGAAAGAAGGTAGCCCAAGATCGTCAAAAAAGTTATGTTGATAAGCGACCGAAGGATTTGGAATTCTCAGTTGGAGATTTAGTGTTTGTTAAGGTTTCACCTCTAGGTAATATTGTCTGTTTCAGAAGAAAAGGAATGTTAGCACTATGGTTTATCGGGCCGTTCCCAATTGTCGAGCGTGTTGGGAAGCTCGCTTATAGAGTAGATTTACCCGAGAAGATGACGAGTGTGCGTAATGTATTTCATATATAGTTTCTACGAATGTTTATGCACGACTCGAATGTTGTGACATCTTCTAATCAGTTTGATGATTTAGAGGTCGAGCCTGAAGTTTCTAAGCTTTGTAAGCCACTTCACATCGTGGGATTGATATGAAACAACTTAGGAGGAAGGTGGTTAAGGTAGTCAGAGTACAATGGAGCAAGGAAGATGACGATTATACATAGGAAGCAAAAGAGAGTATGAAGTCGAACCATCCAGAACTCTTTGATTGGTATGTCCCATATATCGTATCTTACTTGTGTCATTGTGACTTGCACTATTAGAAGTTCTGCATGCTAGGATATGATTTTTACTACATGGACAGTTGGATGCTATATTGGATGGTAGATTGATAGCTCGTGGATTCTAGGCATGTAGGATAAAGTATGTTTGCTCATGTTTGCTTGGAATTTCGGAAGCGAAATCTCTAAAGAGGAGAATGTAATGACCCGTATTTTACAAATTGGAAGATCGTAAAATAATTATTTTTAATTTCCTAATGGCCGGATCATTCTTAGATTTTAATACGCTGTTCACGTGGATTTTAGACATGTCCATGATTTTTACTGAATCTAATTGTGACCATTTTCTCCATGAGTTTATTGTTTGGACTATAACTTTCGATAGGGCTCGAACCAAGTGCTAAAGTCAATCCCATTGAATCAAAATAGTGGTTTATGATTCCGTTGTGTGGTCACATTAAAGAATTGGTTCACTGGTTTGGGAGAAATTGCTATTTTGAGTTTCGGCTTTTGTTAGGCAGACTAATTAGCAGCTAATGGGCTGATTAGCATGCCCATTAGGCTAATGACTCGCAGTTATAAATAGGATGAGTCGGGAAGAGAAATAGGGTTTCTCTCTTCATTCAAACAAGATGGGATCCTGTAATTCTTCGGTTCAACCTAAAACCATAATTCTCTATTTGTTTCATTCAAATTCATCGTAGGTTGCATCTAGAAGGTTGATCATCATCCAGGAAATGTAGATCATATCAAATTGCATCAAATCCGAAGGTTATTTTTATCACTATCTAGATCTGATCTCATCAGATTTACATCAAATTATGGTTTAGGTGAGTGATAATTATCTCTCATACAAAAGCAAAGAGTTATATGGACTAGATCTATGATTATATCATTTGTAAATGTTAAATTAACCCTAATTCTGTTCATGCAAGTTCATTTTAGACCTAGGTCTATTCGTATGCTTTACATTAACTTATTAAATAGGGAATTCATGCGTTAATCACAATTTTAGGTATGTTTAGATCTACAATTTTTATTGATTCATTGTTACATGATGTTTTGATGATTTGGGTTTTTTTGTGTGATCATGTCTTGATACTTCGATGTATGTTTTGGTGAAATTGGATGCATTGCTTGAGTTGCGAGTAAGAATTGGTTGTTGTAGATCTTAGGATTAAAGAATAGAGCAAATTGTAGGTTTAGACGATTAGATTCACATAAAACTTGGCAAAGGAGCTCTGGAAGACAATAAGAGAAGGCTTAATAAATTTAAGCCAAAATAAGCTAATTGTGAGGACCGGTACCAGTTCATATGGATGGATGGCGACAAAACATTGGGGGATGCATCGTGATTGTAAATAGACGTTTCCTGCAAAATTTCAAGTCGTTCAAGGTTAATTTGAGATGGGTCGAAGATTGATTACTTAAGTGTACTGATGGACCGATAGGAGTTTCAACATGAGCGTCGAATAGCTATAAAAATGGGCAGGCAGGATATACTTGAGAGGCTAAACAAAGAGGTTGAGGAACTTAGCCTAAAATAGCTAAGTATATGGACCGATATCGGTCCATGATGGATCAATATTGATCCTCTTAAGCCGAGTAGGGAGTCGGTACTTTGGGGACTTGATGATGGTGGCTTCTACGGGTTGTTGTTGAATTTTGGTGATGAAAGGATTTCTAATGGTTGACGTACAACTCAATGATGAATGGTGCTTCGATTGTGAACTTAAATTGGATTGGTTGGAGCTGGGTTGACATGATACAAGTCACAAGATGATGTACGATGAAGTAAGATGATAGATTGACTCAGGTGGGAGTTGATCGATGATGATAATTGAATTGGATTGAGAAGCCGCTAGAACTAAATATATAATCACCAAGAAGAAAGGCTCAACAGTTTTTAAGTGCCAAGGAATTGTTAGTAATTAAAGCTTCTAGTGGACTCAAAGCACGTGTATCATGGGAATTCCCTGGGATCAAGTTGGATCGAGTACTATGGGTAATCATGATAGACCTAGTTGCCTAGATGGAGGAAAACATACATAGTCACTATGGAATATGGTAGTTTGGCTAGAACTGGGTTTTTCCATTTTCCCTTTAACCGTTGAAAGAAAATTTGATAATTAACGTGTTCAAGGCTATAGTCGGTGATAGCCAGGATTTTGGATGATATGGTTGCTATAGTCGATTGTCTGTTTTCCTCTCTATTTTCTTTGGATAGGCTATCATCGTAGGATGCTGAGGAGAAGCGGGATCATGCGTTGTCCTTTCCTATTCTAACAGCATGTGATGGATGATTTTCATGTGTTAGTTTTGCGGTCGTCGGACAGATCAGATTGTTGAACTGTCTATACTCATATTATCCTATGTAACTGTTGTTAGTAATTTTTCGCTCACTAAGACTGTTGTTTGACTCAAGGTTTTATGTTTCCTTCTTATTACCTTGTGTTGTTCCTCAATGTTTTTGATGAGAAGATTAAGATAGCAGGTAACTGGTTTGGTGATGATGTTAATGCTATGCGAGGATGAGCTAGAGGCTTTCATGCCATATGCTACTTACTGTATTACTATTTCTCTACTTTCCGATGTTTGTTGATGTCTACTAATGCTCTAACAGATGTAGTGAGTCATATTGTATTCAGAAATTCATGTACTGAGATGTATTTTACTTGAGATTCCATGACTTTATGAAGATTTGATATGATTCTCAGCGATTATTCACCACTAGATCCTATTGTGTATTTTATTATTATATATTATCCATGTGCTGTGAGTTATACGACATGTTTACTTCGAGTTATTATTCCTGATATTGTCTCATATCTGCTTGGCATGTTATACAGCGCACCATTTTCTTAGTTCAATGCAAGAGGTGTGAGTAGGTTGTCACAATCCATTTACTTTTCCTATCAAAATTTTCATCTTTCTTTCATTGATATATCTTAGGATTAACTTATTTAGTCTTATACACTAATAGAGATTATTGATTGTCCATATGTTCTTGATATCCTAAAGTTAATGTGCTCAAGTAGCTCCATCAACACGTTCAAGCAATTGGACCAATGGAGCCTTAGGCTAATAAGTAGGCAAACATCACTATTGGTAGAGGACATACTTATCTACCTAGCATTGTAGACCTTCCTAGTTATGAAAAGACTATGTGAATCATAGAGGCAAGCATTCAGTGGAACTGAATCATATGTGGATGCTAAACTATGGTTTCGCAACTGCAAAACAAAATTTTGAATCATGAGCTTGGATGATAAGGTTAGGAGGCTATTAGATAATTGGCAACTACAAGGAGAAGCTTTATATTGGTGTGAAGTATAGGAGGAAGACATTGGGAAACGGCTTTAGAAAGTTTTTAGGAGAGGTTTGAACGTAATTTCTTATCCCAAACTAAAAAAGGAAATTAGTTGGAGAGGTTCACAAATCTAACAAAAGGAAATTTGGCAATAAAATAATACGTGAATCGGTTCATCGAGCTAGCAATGTTTAGGTTTTATTTGGTGAATACCCTCGCAAGAAGGATCTTAAATTCGCTAAATGGCTAAACTGACTATTACAACGTTTATTCGTTAGTTATATTTCGATATGGACAACATTCGAGAGCTTAGTAGAGATGATGCTACTGGAAGAGGTTGAGAAAAAGGATCAAAAAGTAGTGGTAGCCAAAAAATTAAAAGGAAAGAAAGGTGGGAAAGACAAGAAGAATGACGGAGGAGGATGAGCGACAGCTGAAGGAATATTCAAAAGAAAGATGTAAATATTACAATTATAACAAGATTAGGCATTATCCCAAGGATTGTAGAGTTAAAGGAGACTGCTAAAAGTTATGGTGTTTTAATGCCAATCAAGAAGGGAACACCATAAGTGTTTCCCATTGAGAGCTAGTGCAACATCTCATATATTAACCAAGCCAACTAAGGCTTATGCTTAGAGTCAGCTATTTCCACTAGTGGGCATCTAGATGAAGCGAGGAAGATATCAGTTGAAGTTGTGTCACCTATTTATGGCTTAGCTATCCGTACTTTATTAGATTTTGGGACTTTTCATTTTTTAATGCCTAGTAGCTAATTGGAAATTTGCACCTAGATGTTGGTAAGTCACGGAGCCTATAGTAATATCGACCCTATAGGTGGATTAGTACAATGTCTATGATGAGTCATAATTTGAAATCAATGGACTAGCATATCAATAGCGAGAGATTTTATTGATGTGTTCGATAAATTCATCGGGTTTTAATATGGAGAGAAATGAAATTCATGATATATCTTAATAATAATGCTAAACCACTCCTTACCAGTAATACATGTGGCTCCAAAATAATGACACGAGTGAAGAAAACAAATTGATGCATTATTGGAGATAAGGAGAAATAATTCTGAGTGGAGGCACCGGTTTCCTTTACCACTAAAGAGAATAATTCCCTTTGGCTTTGCACTGTCTATGGTGAGTTAAATAAATTATAAAAATTGATTCATTGTTCTTTTCCCTGCATATATGATCTCGAACTCTTTGATCAATTAGTTGGAACCAAAATTTTCTCGCAGCTTTATCGTACCACTAGTTTCCATCAATTGAGAGTAGCGGAGGATAATATAGAGAATATTTCTTTTGGGACACCTGGTTGGTTTCATAAGTGATTATTCATTCCATTTGACTAACTAATACCCCTACATACTTTACTATTTTGATAAATAGAGTATTTTCTAGATAGCTAAACAAGGTTATTGTCGTTTTTTCCAATGATATCTTGGTTCATTCTAAGAGCAATGAAGAGCATATTTTGCACTTAAAAGAAGTATTTAGGAGCCTCCAAGCGTAAAAGCTCAAGGCTAAATTATGTAGGTGCCATTTACAGAGGGATAATGTCTTCTTCTTAAGGCACGTTGTTCCAAAACATGAATCGATGATAGATCTAGTACAGTTGGAAGCAGTACAAGGGTAGCAAGTCCTGAATAATTCCAGGGAGGTAAGGAGTTTTCTGGGTCATGTAGATTACTATAGGAAGTTCGTTAAAGACTTGTAATTCTCCAAAATTTGGCATTAGTTAAATTAGTTAATAGATTATGTTTCAAAAGTGGGATTTGAGGAAGTGATGGAATTTGACCATAATACTAGCTTCATTGCATTCATAATGGAATTCTAGTTGAGTTTTATGTTTGAAGTTTCACAAATGGAGCCCATATAAAAAAGTTACGGATAAAAAATGAATGCCGATGGAAAACAAATAATATAAATTAAAAATGACCACAATTAAAATAGCTGACCCTTTGGAGCTAGATTGACGTGCAATCGACCTGGGGATCGATCTCTAAATTGACCTCTTTGTCGATGAGCACCAGTGACAGCTATGTTTTGGTAAAGAACTTTATTATATATATGGACAAAAAAATTTGGACTTGAACCAAACAGTTCGGGGCCATTCCATCACGTATAAATTGTTGGGGAATGCAAATGGATCGTTAAGGTAAAGCAAACACTAGAGGGGGTGAATAGTGTTTGTAAGAATTTAAATCTAATGTTAACTATGGGATGAATCAAACACCACAAACACAATCACAGACACAGATTCAAACACAAATGCAAAATAAACAGAAATAAAAATGCAGAAAAGGAAAGAACACACCGGATTTTATAAAGGTTCTGATTTTTCCTACGTCCAGTCCCGCATAACATTGAATTGCGCAGAGTTATATTACTATTTCCAATAGTCAAATACAACCTCCTTAATTTCACGGCTCAACAAGGAGACACCGACTATTATTCCTTGATTTCACAGCTCAACAAGGACACACCGACTCATTTTTCCTTGATTTCACGACTATAAGGACACACTGATTCCTCTTTGATTCAACACTAACAAGGTTTATTCAACCCAGGAAATTACAAACATCCCTATAGCTCTTCAATAGCACTTGATTCAGAGAGTAGAGAGTAGAGAGTGCAGAGAGAAAAAGTTTGATCAAAACAGAATTAAATTTGACAGAGTATAAGTGTAAAAACCAAAAAAATGATTAAGAATAATGGTGTAGATAAAGAGGATAAAGTTAGAGAAGAAGATATTATTAAAAAATCGAATTTAAGCAATTTTTATAGAGTTTGAAAGGATGCAACGTTTCTGGAGCATTACAAATGGTGAAAAGACACTTCCATTCAAATTTAAATTTCTGGCAGTTATATGTCGACAAATCCTTTTCAACATGTCGACATACTTATCATTTTTATGATTTTTAAAGTACTTTTTAAGTATTTAAATCTATATTTAAATTCTGCAAATTCTTGAAACAAAACTAGTTGCTAAAACATTATTTTCCATGTATAAAAACACAAGAAAATATTAATTAAACATATGATTAAAAACTTAATATATATGTGATATAAAAACTACATATAATATAATTATAAACATATATATAGGAATTTATTAAGAAATTTTATAAACAACAATATATAAACAAAAGGTTATATGAAAACTTAGAGTTTATATAATCAAATATAAACTTAGTAAAACATATTTAATAAAACTATATAAATAAGAATACTTATAAATTAAGAAATATATTTGAAATCATAAGTTTGGAATTCTTGGAAGATTAAAAATTATTTTAAGAGAAATTTGAAATCAATTTGAAAATAGTTTTGAATTTGAAAATAGATAATTTGAAAAAAGAATTTGAACCTAGAGTGCCATTCAGAGTCTTACATAAACTAGACTCTATTACTATATTTATCTTGAACTCTTGGAATCTTGATTACTCATGAGTCTTGAATCTACTCTAAAATCTAAATCTCTAAATGCCTTTAAACTATACAGTCTTAAGTATTAATTCCTGTATACAAATCCTGCATATGTATATGTTGACGGCAAAAAATGTCGTAAACACCAAAGATTCCAATTACTTGGAATAGTCAATCAGGTCGCATAGACAAGAGCATGAAAAAGTAAATAACACAAGAGGTTTATAGCGGTTCGGCCTCATGAGTGGCCTACGTCCACTTTGAAGCATTGTTGGAATATTATGGATCACTCAAAATTACAAGTGTTAGGCCATCGCATGACATCTCATTACATTTGCTTGTAGGCTAGGAGATGTCATCATTATGATATCTGATGTCATAATTGACATATATGAAGGAATACATGAAAAGGATGTTTTTGCCCTTTTTCTTCCTCAAAGTGGAGATGCCATTAATGGAGCTCTCATGAAGTCTCAAGGTCACAAATTCCAACCCTTTGAAGTGTGAAGCCATGGGGTATTTATAGGATAAGGATTAGGTAGGAGTAGGTAGAAATGGACCCTCATAGCCAGAAATTCGCACCCCCTCCGCATGCATGCCAGAATTTCGTGCCCTGCCCCTGGGGTGCGAATTTCGCACCTCATAGGGTGCGAAATTCGCGCTCCTTGGGGAGTGCGAGCTTCTGTCCTACAAGGGTGCGAAATTTGCACCCCAGGGTATGAAATTCGCACCCCCACAGGGTGCAAACTTCACACCCTACTAGGTGCGAATTTTGCACCTGGCTAGGCGCGAATTTCACACCTGTTGGGTGTGAATTTCGAACCTGGCTGGGCACGAACTTCGCACCCTGTTGGGCGCGAATTTCGCACCCCCGAGGGGTGCGAAATTCGCACCCGGTTGGGTGTGAATCTTGCACCACTCAGGGGTGCGAAGGTTGTTTTAGGGGGGTGCGAAGGCCTTGGGCGCATATGTTATGGTGGTCCGTGGCTCGGGTTGTGAGGCCTTCTGATGGCGCAGTCCCTCTTCAGCCTGTTTCCTTTACGCTTAAGCGTCCCGCTAGCCTTGTCTCCACGCGATGGGTTGAGTTGAGCATGCCTTGCGCACTTTTGGGAATCGGACCAAAAGGCCGGTTAAAATTTGCCCCCCAAAGTACGTCTTGTCTTGACATGATGTGCTTTGAATTGGTTAAGATAGTAGTCAGGTTGTCGACTTATCCTGTTAGAGAAGAAAAGATGTTAATTGTAGGGTTCGCTTGCTGCAGAATTCTGAGCAAGCTAGTGTTGGCGCGACAATGTGCTCATGTCGCTAAGTATTCGCAATGCATGGACTTCGCGTGTTTGCGATGGTCGATATGTGCACGGAATACATGTACGCGAGTGCGTGGCGCGACGCTTTGGAGTGTAGAGGTATGAGATTTTTTTTTGAACCCCTGAACTATCGAGGTCTTGAAATTTCGAACCCCGGTGGTTTAAAATTTCGAGACCCGTGGGTTCGAAATCTCGAACCCGCGGATTCAAAATTTAGGGGAAGTCGAAGGGACTTTTCCTTTTTATTATAAATAGGCCCTCCCCTTCTTTATTTCCTTCCTTCCATTATTTTCTTCCTTGGCCTCCATTGTTATGAAAGCTTCAAAACTCAACACTTTTAATCGCACTTAGGTAATGAACGGGTCGAAGGAGAGGGGGAGAAGGGAAGTTGGATGGTCGAGATCCATCGGAGGCTCGAAGAAACGAACCCCTCAGAGACTCGAACTCTTGGACCCCCAGGGGGGTCGAAATTTTGAACCTAGAGGTTCGAAATTTCAAACCCTGGGAGGGAGGCTCGAATATCCGAACCTCCGGGTTCGACCTTCGAACTCTGGGGTTCGAATCATTGAACCCTGATAGGGTTCGATTATCCGAGACTCCGAAGTTCAACTTTTTGAAACCCGGGTTTCGAATTTTCGAACCCTGATGGGTTCAAATTTTCGAACCCCGAGAGAGGCTCGGTTTCTCGAATCCTGGGGTGGCTTGGTCTCATTGCTGGGTCCTATTGGCGAAGTTGCCACGTGCTGCCCCTTGGTGGGGCGTTGTTTTTTCTTTATGGAACTTCGATCTCCTGACTCCCCGCTCTTAGTTTTGCATACCGGTTATTCACTTGTATGGCAGCGCCTAGTGCATGCGCAGTTAACTGTGTGGGTAGGGAGTTGGACCTTACACATAAGATAGCGCATACACTTGAACTGTAATCGAACCGTTGGCCTGTTTAAATGTTTTCTGTACATCTTTACTTTGCATGACACTGCACGTAGTTGTTAGTTTTCACCGACACGAGGGGTACATGTTATTCTCTTGTAATGTCTAATACCGGTTTATTAAAGTATAGCTAGCGATGCAAACAAGATCAAAGACTGGGAAGACCTTGGAAGCCGAGGCTCCCCCCTCCCGTCGTCACACACATCTGACTCAACCAATAGCGGTAACTCGAGTGGCAGCGAGCTTGAGACTACTGAAGGATCCATTTCTTCTCGATCATCCAATTCGCCTAAAGTATCTGATCGCGGGGAACAAATTGAGAAGATATTTTCTCCGATCGTACGCGAAGAGATGGAGAATGTAGACATCACGGGTGGAGATGCACCAGCGGCTCCAGTTGCTCCAGATATGTTACCTGATGCTGTTATATTGGAAAATCTGATGGACTTGGTACCGTCGCACCTAGATGCTACAGCATTTGCGAAAATGGCGCAGCAGTTCAATATTCCGGCGGGCGATGTCCATGCACCGAGTGAGGGTGAAAGTGCTCACGCATCGCCCGAGGGTTTGACTGCTTGGAATAGACAAGCCTATTTCGCGGGATGCGTGCCCTTAGCCAACGACTTTATTCAGGAAATTCTTTCCTACTTTCGCCTTGCACCTTCGCAACTACATCCAAACGCTTACTCCTCGCTCCTAGGCACGTACGTCCTATACCGAGAGTATTTGAATATGGAACCCGCTAGAGAGGATATTCGGTATTTTTTCAGCCTGAGGAGAATGTCTAGTGGATCACCCTCTCGGTGGTTCCTGGAGGCGTCGACCACCACCAAATTCTTTGTCGGGAAGTGGTCCAGGCCCTCGGTGATTAAGTATGATTGGTTCTTCGTGCGTTGCCCTCCCGGATTCGCAAGGATTTGGATAGAAGGGAGTAAGTATTTTCGAACTCTGTTTCCTGCTACAAAATTATTGGATCTCGTGTCTTATCATTTTTTGATCATGGCAGGGAAACCAGAGGCACCCACCGGTGAGGAGTACCAGCAACGTCTTAACGCTCTGCGAGCAATCCCGGAAGATTTTCGCAAAACTGATATGGTGACGAGCCCAGAGTGCCTTCGCCGTGCCGGGCTGCTCCCGGATGATCCTGCTGTAATTAGGCCCGCTGTGGAAAGCAGTGTGCGAAAGAAGGCTGTAGCGAAAGACCCTGCGACCCTTAGTCAGAAAAGAAAGCTACCCGCTGCGGGGCCCAAGCTAAAAAAGGTTGTAAAGTTCCAGGGAGATGTTGGTAGAGACGGGGCTCGCGGTGAGGCGGACGCATATGAGGACAAGGGTTCGATGAGTGTTCCCGCCCCGCCTCCGGCAGAGGGAGCTGGAGTGTAAATCAGGCCATTGTCCTCGGTGACTGTTTCTGGAGCTGCGACCCTACTCGATGAAGAACGCCAGTTTGATGGCTTAAATAAACTTGACCTGGACGTATCTCTGTGGCCGACCCCGGCTGGCATGGATGACTTAGCTCTCACCGCAGGGGAACTAACTCCTTCGAGTGTAGCACAATCTGGTTTGTTGAGAGAACACTTAGGACATACCCTTATAACCACTACATAGCATAGCGATTTCTCTGAATGCGCTACCTGACTGGTCTTATTTCTTTCTCTTATCAGGTGATATGGCTAGAGGATAGGGAGGATGAAGTCACGGATCTGGAGACCAACAACGACCTCCGAGTACCTTTCTTGGCGCCTTTAGGAGAGGGGCTAGTTTGTGTGGTGAGGCCCCACCTTCACAGGATCGTAGCGGTGGGGGCCGTCCACTTGGCATACTCCCATTGCCTTCATCTCCTCCTCCCCATCCTCCAATCTGAGTATCTGTGGGAGATTCCCGTCTTGACCTGGGGGGATCGAGGCATGTGGCATCAACAACTTCTTCTCGTATCGCTCCCGAGGTTCCTTTTCAGCCCACTAAGGGGAATGAGCCACCGCTTGTTAGGCCAAGGTCGGATGAGGCGGCCGTGGTAGAGATGAAAGATCTGACAGAGAGTTTCAGAACTTCCGATAGAGGAATGGAAGACATTCTTGAAGTATTACTTCCCTCGTCACTACTTTGATGAGCTGAAGTTTCTTCCGATCTCCGCCCCACCCCATCTAGGGAGCCTAGGGAAATATAGATGCACGTGAAGGCTGTGTATCACCAGGCTAATGAACTCACTAAGTACTCACTTCATCTCTCGGAGATGATCAAGAAGAAGAATCTGGAGCTTCTTAACCAACAATTGACTATTGATTACGAGAAGAACATTGTTGCCACTCTAAAAAAGGAGATAGGTAAGTCTACCTACTGGCATTCGGGAAGTTTCAATTACTCGTTCCTGTATCTTTGAATGCTAATTTTTGAATCTCATCGTTTTCAGCTGAGATGAGACAAGGGTATGGGATACTCGAGAAGGAGGCTGATCAATCACTTGTTGTTTATAGAGAAACTATGGCCGATCTAACTACCCAAAATACGGCCCTAAAGAGGGACAAAGCCAAGGTGGACAAAGTATGCACCGAGCTGGAAAAGGAAAACGCATGAGTCTGTGATCTCCAAACTGACAACAATGCTCTGAGAGCGGAGAACGATAGTCTGAAAAGGCAGCTTGACGAAATGAGAAAGGCCAAGGAGAATGCACATGCCAGTAACCGGGATGTGCTGTGCACAATGGATGGACTGAGAGCGGCTCATCTAAGAGAGGTGGAGCAACTAAATGAGGAGCTTGTAGATACCGAGGTCCTAGTGCAATCGTCTATGGAGGAGGACATTCGAAACATGTTTGTTAAAGTTCTAAGGTTTCATAGGCTTTCGTGGGTCGAGGATTATCCCTGTGAACTAACTCGAACTTGGAGGAGGTTGATTCCGTACGAAGCCCATTTACTCCAAGTGGATGTCGGGTCCTTGGACGAACGACAGCTTAGGATTGATCTCTTGACCGCTGAGGAGTGAGAAAAGCTGGAGGAGTGTGAGAGATTGTTGCTTGAGGTTGCCGAGCGAGAGAGACTGGGGAGGCTCATTGCCGAGAAAGGGAAAGCAACCATGACTGAGAGCATCAGAGTTACGGATACATTTGCGGAGCAAGCTCCCATCGGCCAATAATCTCTAAATCGGTCGTGGTGAGGAGTCCTGGAACCTTGATTCGGACTTCGACTAAGTATGACCCGGATCACCCCGGGCTGGGAGAGACTAGATTCACATTTCTTACGGCACCGAGTGCCCCTTCTATTCCTCCGATGCCATCCTTAACTGGAGGTAAATTCCCTTTACAATGCATCCCAGAGGGTGATGTGATTACCGAATTCGCAGACTAAACGGTTGTGTTTTTACCATGCAGCCCTTCCTGAACCGACCATGACATCGGGCCCTGCACCCTTGGTCCCACAAGTGATTGAGTTTGGCAACAGCCTACGGAAGCGTAATTCGGAGAAAGCGGTGATCAGCTTGAAACCTTCTCGGACAAACGGATAACAGCCAGTCTTTATGAGGGTCTGATTGACGAGGGGGAGACAGTTGATGGACAAAGTTCCCACGCCATGGGTCCTGTGGAGGCCGATGTGACTCCGATGGCAGCTATGGTTGAAGCTCAAAAAGCCAAGATGGTGGCTATGAGTGAAGAAATGGAGGAGAAGTGAAAGAATGATGAGGCTTCCAGGAGGGAGGTCTTTGTGCAGACCATGCAGGATGCTGAGGCAAGAGCTACCGACACAGTTGCCAAGAGGAAGGCCGATGAGGAGGCCGAGAGGAAGAAGGCTGATGATGAGGAAGCACAGCGGAGGACTACTAAGTCCCTTGAGAAAACCAAGGCTGGTGAGGTCAGGCCGCATAAGTCCCAAAAGCTCGCTGCGCGATAGGCCGCCAAGGAGGCCAAGGAGAAGGCTGAACGGGAAGGCAAGGTGGTCCCGAAAACGAGTGATGATTTGGTCGGCATCGTTGCTGGGAGTGCCCCCAAGCCCACACCACATTCCTCTCTCATTGATATTACTGAGGTCTCAATTGGCAATGGAACGGGCAAGAGGCGTGTCTCGGCTTCTCATGAATCAACCACTTCCCGGAGGGGCCGAGATAGAAAGAGCGGGTCTGGTAAGAAGAGTCCCGATGCGAAGGATGAACCGTCGAGCGCTGAATCTGCAAAAAGAAAAACCACAAGAAAAAGAAGCATGATTAGTGTCAGCAGCCTACGTAGGAGTTACAATTTTATTTTGGTAGTGTAGGCCGATAGTTTACGCGAGTACGACCCTCGCTTTTGGTTTTTCAAGACACGGTGTGGTTCTCATGTACACCCTGTCATTCGAAAGAAGAAATGATAGACATGTAGTATGCTCTAGTATGTGTGTTGAAATTGAAATATGAATTAGTAAAGATCATAATTTGTGTTAAGTGTTCGGATGTTCCTCTTACGTTTCCAGGCGTCCCGTACTTGGATAAGCATACTTATCGTTGCATTTAACAAAAAAAGTGATTAAGTACCACGCTCTGGGTCGTTATTCCAGAGGGGTGTGAGAAAGCGCAGGCTTCTAGTAAGTTTCCCTCAGCTCAGGAACCCGTAGTTTGTGAAGCCAGGCTGAGCACCTGCTGTGTTTGGGTTGCTCGGGGTTAATACCAAGTGTAGCGAAGGCGTATGACGTCTCGTTATGCGATCCGTCCGGTATATGGCTCTCCCGTCGTTCATTGGGTTGAGGCGAGCCGCATGCTCCATTTATTCACCTGAGAACTGAATCCCGGATCATCAGCTCGTAGGGTCCAATCGTGGCCATGGGCTACCCCTCAGCCTTGAGAGCTTCGGGGAAGAAACGGTTTAAGGGTAGGTCTCGGTGCTGCGCAAAGATTCGACCAGTACCCGTAGCCGAGGGAGGGATGTACATCGCTCATGTCTGGCTGTTAGGTGGCCCTAAGTCGCTTGGGACTTGGGCGCGGAAGAATTTATCCTCGGTCTCGGCACGGAGCCAAGATTCGAGTTCATGGTTTTTTATACTCGGTCGCGCCGTGGGCCGACGACTCAAGTGGCATTGCCGGCTCCCGTGCTCGGGATAACGGGCGTAGCCATTGTACTTTGGGTCCCGAGGCTGGCTCGAGATTCGAACGGCGGTACCAACTCCATGCTCGGAGGTCGATATGACAATCGACTGTTTGAATGTAAGCTAGCTGTCAAGATTAATCAAATGAGTCATGCGTGAAGCAAACACAGTTAGGAAGTGATGGGAAGTTGAACATCATTTCCACTAATAACTTTGGTAGTAATAGCCTTTATAATGCCTTGAATTGTTAGAAAACAAAACATTGTTGGAACGTGTAAATAGCTGTGTGTTAAGTCATGTAAAGTATCGATGGAGATGTTCACTGTTCCATGCCCTTGGGAGTTTAGCTCCGTCCATGGTTGCGAGTTTGAGTGATCCATTGCTAAGTTTCCGTTGTATGGAGTACGGACCTTCCCAACGAGTGGCAAGGCTCGTCGGTGGTGGGAAGACCTGTTTCAAGACGAGGTCGCCGACGTTGAGGTTCTTATAACGAACCCTGGAATTAAAGTATCGGGCGACTCGTTGCCGTTGGGCAGTAGCTCGGAGTCAGCTTCATTCCTTTTCCCTTCCAACAAGTCAAGTGATCCCAAAAGAATATCTTGGTTTGTCTTTGGATCGAAATAGGTGACTCGATGGGATGGAAGCTTGAGTTCGATAGGAATGACGACTTCTGCTCTGTAGGCCAGGGCAAAGGGAGTATGTCCGATTGCAATCTTGTGGGTGGTTCGGTATGCCTATAGGGCTAGAGGGAGTTCGTCTACCCACATGGCTCCAGCCTTTTCCAGGCGCTTCTTGATGACGGACTTAATGACTTTGTTGACCGCTTCGACCTGTCCATTGGCTTGAGGATGAGCTACTGCCGAGAATCTCTTTACGATGTTGTGCCACTAGCAGAAGTCTTTGAATTCGGTGCTCTCGAATTGAGTGTCGTTGTCAGAGATGATGGCTTAAGGGACCCCATATCGAGTAATGATGTTTGGTACAACGAAGTTGATCATCTTCTTGGTGGTAACCATGGCGAGAGCTTTGGCCTCTGCCCATTTGGTAAAATAGTCAACTGCGACAACGGCGTATTGCGCCCCGCCTATAGCCATCGGGAGAGTTCCAATGATGTCAATTCCCCACATGGCGAAAGGCCACAGGCTAACCATTTGCATCGGTTCTGTAGGCAGGGCTCTTGGGATCTTCGAGAAGCGCTGGAACTTTTTGCATTTGCGAACATAGTTTGTGGCATCTTGATTGAGTGTGGGCCAGTAGTAACCATGTCTAAGTATTTTCCTTGACAGGGTTGCCGTCCAGTATGGTCGCCACACTCCCCTTCATGTACACTGGTTAAGACTCTGTTGGCATCATGATGGGCTACACATCTGAGCAATTGGATGGAGAAACCTCTACGGTTGAGCACCCCATCCATAAGAAGGTAGCGAACCAATTGGCGGGTAAGCGCACGCCTTTCCTTGTAGCTTCTCGGAAGGGTCCCGTGCTGTAGGTAATTCTTGATTAGCATCATCAAAAACTCAGACTTGGGTTCTGTGTTCATGATCACTTTAGCTTGAATCGGCTTGATGCTAGGAGAGTTGAGCACTTCGACGGGATCGAATCCTAAGTGTTGCAGATCCTATGAGCTTGATAGCTTGGCTAGTGAATATGCTCTATCATTTTGCTCTCGGGGTATGTGAGTGATGATGAAGTGGTCGGGATACGTGGTAATTCCTGAACCCTAGATAAGTATAAGGCGAGTCGTTCCCCCTTAGCCAGATATTTCCCTTTTACTTGAGGCATGATGAGTTGTGAATCAGAGAAAATTTGGATTGTTTTGAGCTTAAGCTCGCTCGCGATTCTAAGTTCGACAATCAAGGCCTCGTATTCTTCATCGTTGTTGGTAGCGGGGAAGTTTAGTTTTAGCGTGTAGCATATTGGGCGTTCTTCTGGGGTGATGAATACGACTCCGACACCAGAGCATTTGCTATTGGAGGACTCGTCCACGAATAGTTTCCATCGGGTGCTGAGAGACTCTGTGTTTTCTGCAAGTGTTTCCTCGGGGACAGTGAATTCTACTATGAAGTTAGGAGATCTTGGCCGAGGATGGCTCGGCGGGGGATGAATGTTATCTCGAACTGGCTTAGCTCAATACTCCATTTCAATATCCATCCAGACACTTCGGGTCGCCGCAGGACCAGTAGTAGTGGCTGATCGGTGAAAACCTTTATAGGATGAGACTGGAATTATGGCCGAAGCTTTCTAAAGGAGATTAGCAAGTAGAACGCCAGCTTTTCCAAATTTGGGTAGTTCTTCTCTGCCCCTGTAGTAGACGGGCCGTTGGATGCGGTCCTCGAGGCGTATTAATGCCGAGCTGATTGCCTGCGTAGAAATAGCCAAATAAATGTATAATTCTTCATGGTTTATGGGGTTAGATAGGATAGTGATCGTTCTAAGTGATACAGAAGCTCTTTGAAGGCGGAAATGCATTCTGGGGTCCACTCCAAATTGCGGTTCCCTTTCCTAAGTAAATCGAAGAAAGGAATGCATTTATCGGTGGCCTTAGATATGAATCGACTTAGAGCGACGACCTTTCCATTTAAACTTTGGACATCCTTGATGTTTTTGGGGATTTGGATGTCCTGAATAGCTTGGTTTTTTTTCTGGATTGGCTTCGATTCCCCAGGAGTTGATGATGAAACCCAAGAATTTTCCTGACACGACCCCGAAGGACCACTTCAAGGGGTTGAGTTTCATATCGTACCGGTGGAGGATTTCAAACATTTCAGAGAGGTCGTGGACATGACTGCTTGACACTTTAGATTTTACCAACATGTCAACCACGTACACCTCCATGGACATTATAATTTGGTTTTTAAAGAGTCGATTAACCGTCTGCTTATAAGTAGCACCGTCATTCTTGAGGCCAAAGGGCATGACACGATAGCAGTAAAGTCCGAGGTCTATGATAAAGGAGGTGTGATCCTGGTCATGAAGATTCATCGGAATTTTTTTGTAGCCTTTGCCACGCCTTGTTCAAGTCGGAGAAGTCAACACACATCTGCCATTTACCATTGGTTTTCTTAACCAGAACCGAGTTGGAGACCCACTCGGGGTAATCGGCTTCGCGAATGAAATTGTTGTTGAGCAGACGGTCTACCTCTTCTTCAAGTCCCCGGGACCTCTCTGGTCCCAAGAAGCGGCGCTTCTGCTTGACTGGAATTATTGTAGGATCGATACTTAGACAATGGCAAGCGATCCTAGGGTCGATGCCTTTCATATTGGAATGAGTCCGTGCGAACACATTTAGGTTTGCCTTCAAGAAAACCATAAGACCCTCTTTGATTGCTGGATGAACTTGCGATCCTATTTTTAACATTCTAGACGGATCATCGGGGTTAATGAGAATATCTATTGTAGACTCGACTGGGGTAGCCCTCTCGTACTCAGGCTCTTCATCCTTCTGAGGGTCGAGGTCCTCGGGAAGGCGATAGTGGTGCCTGATCCAAGGCCCAGACGCCACTGATTGCTATGCTGAAATTGTCTTGGAGCAAGAAGGCATGGGTAGCGCTTTTCCCTTATCCTTATTGCGCGCGTTCTTCCATTCTATTGCATAACACTCTCTAGTGCTCACTTGGTCACCTTTGATTGTTCCAATCAAGTTTTCCATTGGGAATTTCATTAGGAGGGACCATGGAGACATGCAGACACGGAACTCTACGAGAAAAGGGCGTCCACAGAAGGCGTTGTAGAGGGATTCAATGTCTATAACCACGAAAGTGAGTATTCAGACCCGACTTCGGTCCCCCTCGCCTAGCTCCACAGGTAGATCGATCATTCCCACTGGGGAACTAGAAGCCCCATCGAAGCCATGGATGGAGGCGTGGCATGACTTCAAGTCATTAGTTTCCAATTTCATCTGGTCGTAAGCAGCTTTGAAAATGATATTGATCGAGCTTGCGGAATCAATTAACACCTTCCGGACGGAAGCGACACCGGTCTGAGCTGTGATAACTAGCAGATCAGTGGTTGGGATTTCCACTCTAGCAGAATCTCTTTCTCGAAAAACGATGTCATCTCGCATGGTCTTTTAGAGCTTAGCTGCGATGCATTCGTTGAGCGTGGAGCAAGTTTCATAAGTATCATGCTTTATTGACCTATCGTACTCTTGCATTTTTCGAAAGCTGTTGTAACACCCCGCAATTCTGTGACATTAAGATTCTCAAACTAAAGTATAATTAATTAATATATGAAAAAAAAAGATTGGTTGCATGCGATGTAAATATGTTGCATGCACTGATTTGCAAACATAATGCATTAACATTAAAAGAAAAAGATTCATGCATTGGTTTAATTTAAGTATTGTAACTAACATGAAAAAGAGAAGTAAGGAGAGAACAATAATTATTATTGTTCTAAGACTTATTAACAAAAGCCTCTGTAGCTCAGTTGGTTAAGGCATTGGATTTGTAGCATGGAGGTCGGGGGTTCGAACCCCGGCGGCGGCATAATTTTTTTATCTTTGTTTTAGAGAGGGCCAACTGAACATGCAAATATATGTACGTATACAAATTCAAAATTTGAAAGGATAAGGACGTACATATAAGGAAATAAAGAAAATATATATATACAAATGAGAATATATATATATATGCAAAAATATATGTATACGAAAGATAAAATCAAGATAAGGCTACAGTCAATGAAATATGGCAACATCATTTGAATTTTGAAAATAAAATGAAAGTTGTGCGTATATATATACGCGTAAAATGGTCGTTAGAGGAATTGTATACATATAAGAATATTTCATGTGAATAAAACAGTTAAATAAATTCCAGAAATTCAAAAGTTCGAAAATCAAACTTCTACGCCAAAACAATTCATTCGAAATTCAAATTTCTACGCCAAAATAGCTTGTGGGACCCAATGCTGACTCAGCACTGCGTGTATGATAAGGTCTGGCTAGATTCATCTACGTACCTGGACTATTTTCTTAACTGGGTTCAATGCTGACTCAGCGCTGCGTGTACGATAAGGTCTTGAGCAGCTATATAAACAGCCCTAGTCTTCATTCTCTTTGCACCAATTCTCTTCTATCCTTATGCTGCTAAGATTCATGGCTTCTTCCCCTCCTCTAAATTTTCTTAAATAATTAAAATAAAATATAAATTCAAGACATGGAGATGCTGCTCAAATCTGTTCAAGAGAAGATTCAAATCAAAGTGAAGAATTCAAAGGCTAAATCAACAAACCTCGAGCAACGACATACGAATCTTAGCATCGCCGTTCTTCTATTCTAGATCTAATTTCTGTAAGTTGGTTACTTCTAGACTTGAACGTTTTATTTTTATTTGTGACATGAAATTAAAAGGATATAAGAAAAATGCCTAATCTCTTCACTTGGATCTGTGTTTATTTAAGTTTTTGGATCTAATTCTTGACTATGGCCCAGAACATACTATGACTTTGATTGACGGCCTATGACTATTGAATTTAGAGGATATGCCTATGCCTATGATCATGATTATGAGAACTATGACCATGAACCTATTGCCTTTGAATTACGAACATGAACCTTGATTTGGGACATACAACATATGACTATGACATTGCCTATGACAATGACTTATGACTATGGGAATTATTTTCCCTTTTTGACTATGAACATTGCCTATAACTATGAACTTTGCCTATGATTCATAATTAGGAAAATTGTTGCTTAAGTTTTGTGGCTATGAAATTGGGTCTAAACCCAATTATCTATTTTATCTGTTCCTTGTTTTTCTTTGGTTTTAGACTGTGGGAATTTACCTATTCAGTTAGGTCTACCCATGTTCTTGAACCTATTCTATCTATTGGTTTTAGACCGTTGGAGTTTACCTATTAAGTTAGGTCTACCCATATTCTTGAACCTACGTCGTTATCCAAACCTTTTATGCAAGTTACTATCCCTTTTCATAGCATCTTTGGTTCATTCCCTATTTTCTACGAATCTAGATTTATTTACAATCTAGGTTAAATCACGATTATACGAACGGTGGAAATGCAATTTGGGGAAAATATGAAAATGAACATAAATGTAGTTATAAGCTTGGAAATTGGCATAAATTGGGAATATGTATTATGGCATGTTCATAGGAATGCAAATTGGATAAGTTTGACATATTAAATTTAGTATTAGCAAGTAAGCTAAATTTTAGGCATGAAATGTAAACTAGAATAATAATTCTAGTCTTACCATAAACTGTGAATTAGGAATGTTAAATCAAAATTGTGTTAATTAAAGAATATGTATATTAGCACAATTTTGAATTTAGCCATAATTGTGAGAAATTGTCATGTTTAGAATAAATTATGGTTAGTGACACTTAAGTTGGTATAATTTACATACCAAAAAGTATAAATATGATAAATAAGAGGGAACGGGCCATAATAATAAATGTGACAATGTACATTAAAAGTGTAATAATGAAATAAGTAAATTAGGAGTAAATTTACTTATAGAATTTGTCATAAATGATAAATTGTTCATTTACCACAAAATATGTAACTTGCATGTAGGTAAAGTTTCGGCCATAAATTATAAACTAGGATATTTAATCTAGTTTTGGCAATGAAATAGGAAATGGCCTGAACTGCAAGTTGGGTTAGGAATTGGGCCTAGAATATAAGTATACTAGTGGGCAGGACAAAATGAAAATGGTATTGGCCAAGTTTATTTAAAAAGGGAAAATGGACTTTGAAGATAAATTGTTGACAATTTATATATGGACAAAAGAAAGGTTTTCTCTTTGAATAACACATACACCTGAATGTTCTAGGGTGACAGAGAGGATAGTGTCTAGGCTTGGGTTTGGAAAATACAAGTTTCCTGCCCTCCCTGGCTATCCCTAACTGATCCGAAGGACGGGATGGTTGTTTTCAAAACCAGATTTGGAAATTAATCAAAAACCCTTTGAACTTAGAAAACATGAATATGCCTAACCCGAGGTTAGACTGAGTTGCGGTGTAAACCTGCCCGGAACCGACCGGCACATCCAGTAACCGCAGCAATATCTGTCTAATGTGAGAGGTTGCGGCTTTAATTTATTAATTAAAGCCAGAACAAGAATGGGAGAGTTAAGTCCATAGAAACACTTAACCAATTTAACACAGTTAAGCAAGAATGGGTGGGTTAAGTCCATAGAAACACTTAACCAACTTAACACAGTTAAGCTAGAATGGGAAGGTTAAGTCCATAGGAACACTTAACCAATTTAACACAGTTAAGCTAGAATGGGAAGGTTAAGGAACACTTAACAAACTTAGCACAGTTAAAGCTAGAATGGGAGGGTTAAGTCCATGGGAATACTTAGCCAAATTAACATGTTGACTAGACTAGAAGGTGGGGTTAAGTAAAGTTAATACACTTAGCCAATTTAACATGTTAATTAGACTAGAGGTTGGGGTTAAGTAATACACTTAGTCAATTTAATATGTTAGCTGGACTAGACCATAGGGTTAAGTAAACTTGAACGCTTAACCATCAGAATATGATAAATGAATAGGGTTAAGTAAAAAAGCATAAAGGGATAACACTTAACCAGTTTAACAGGATAAGGGAAGAGGGTTAAGATAGCTTGAATCGACTAAAGACACTTAACCAATCCAACCTGGCGAAAAAGAAAACTAAGTAGTAAACCTCAGTTGAAAAAGGGGACTAAGTAGTAAAACTTAGTTAAGAAAACAAGGAATTTGGAAACTAAGTGGTAAACCTTAGTTAGTAGAACTAAGTAGTAATTCTTAGTATAACACGAAGGAGCGGACGTCCATCTGATTTTAAAGAAGACTCCAACGAATTGGGATACGAAGCCCGAGGCTTCGAGGGACGTGAGGGTACTCTTGGTATCCCTCTGTGAGGCTGCAGATGATCCGCCTGGGCGCACAGAGGTTAAGATCTGCGGTAGAAGAGCCAAGGGTATGCCTTGGTTGCAATATATGGCAACCAAAAGACTAGGATGGACCAGCGTGATTCGGCGAGAAGACGGAAGCCCTGTGATAGCAACTCGTCGTCTACCTACCATCTTTAGTCAAGCGAGACACGTGAAACAGGAAGGCTGGAGGACTCATACGGACCACATACTTGCTATCTAGTTGTGGTTGCGGGGTGTTGTTGGCTATAGAATTAGTGGGGCAGATAGGGGCCTTCGTACAGTTCTCATTTTACAAGGGTGGCCTTCCATTAGTTGAGGGAGGGGTCGAGTGGGACCATAGCCACTGGAAAAACAGACCTTAGCATCTGCATCGGCAGATATTGAAAGCTCCTGACCGAGTTCCGTATTTCTAGAGTAGCCCTGACAGCGGAACTCGGACCGCACATTACTGGACATGTGCATCTAGACAAGCGATAACGATTCGTGATACATGCGTGGGAAAAGTCTAGGAACATGTACCACCCTAGGTGGTGTGTCCTAGACTAAAGGGCATCGTTTGACAGGTAGCATAATCCCTAGTTTGGAACTAGGTGGCATAAACCCTGAATTCAAGAAGCATTCAGAAAAATAGCGTAAGTTCTAGTTGAATCTAGAAGGCACTTGATAGAAAATCCTAGATTAGATCTAGGTAATTAAATAATAAATGGATTCCTGAAGGCGACGGAAACTACAGGGATTGAGATCACGTTATCGTTACTAGTAGGGACACTAGTTAGGTGGTGCAGAGATATAGAAACCAGAATAATAAGGTAATAGCGAAGCAGAGAAAGTATTAAAGTATATCCAGTTTATCTTGCCTTAGTATATCTTGTGGTAATCTTATCTTATCCTGTTGACCCTATCATCATGGTATTGTCTTGTATTCAGTTAATTCATGTCGTTTCATTTTTCCCTGTTCACATGCTAGAAGTTACTGACTTACTCAGGCTTTATGTCTGACTCTGTTTTTCTTTCGCTTCTTTTCTTCCGTTCCCCCCCAGGTAGTTGAGGAGGGAATAGTATAACTCAGGATTAGATTGGACCGTTGCTCTTTCCCCAGCTTGAAGATTTGACAAAGTCGTCCTTGGATTCTCTTTCAGATGCTATGGCTGGCTCTTGCTACATTGGGGAATATAAAATGTTGTTTTATGCTTCTTTATTTTGTAAAGACAGATGATACTCTGATATTGTAAAAGAATCTTGTACAGACTATTTTATCAATAAAGCAAAGTTCTATTTTCCGCTGTTTAATATTTGTCTGTCTTGTAATTTATCTGCATCTTTTACCCAAAATGCTCCATAGAACTTAGTGCATTCCCTTTGTGAGTGACACTAACGGACGTGGGGTGTTACACGTGGTATCAGAGCTGAAGGTTACCGGATCAGATAAAAGATTTGAAAAATTATTTTCAAAAGGTTTTTAAAGAAGCATTTTTAAAAGAAAGGATTTGTTTTAAAGGCATATTCCCCATAGCCATACGCATTGTCTCCTCTTCCTCTGTTTGAATTCTTGTCTCCTTCTTTCTTGAGTCTCTGGGGCTCCTGGCTTTCTAGGAGATAACCTCATCGAAGGGCGAAGTAGTGCCCGACTTCCATCTATAGTCGTAGTTGTTTCACTTACGGCCAGTCTTCTTTCAAGCTTAGTAGGGTCTTCGGTATGATGGAAGCAGCTTTCTAGGGATTTGCCAACATGGTTATACACAGAAAAAGGTGAGGAGTTTGGCAAAAGGGAGCACAACCCCAGGATGAGGAAATCATGGATGTAGGTTTAGCTCACGAAGGAGGAAGAAAATTATAAAATAGGAAGTATCTTTACTATGGTATGATAGGGCATATAGTTAAGGACAAAGGACAAGATTTTCAGAAGGGAAAGTACATGCTGAGCGTACCTAGGAGATAGGTGGTAAAAGTTTCTGTTGGAAGAATCTAGTTTTTCTGTTCGGATTTAGCACTTCGCATTTGTTCATATCCACTTCCATAGTTGGGTCTCTACACCATAGTACTTGTATAGTAGAAAGATCCCACTAGAGTCTCAAATCCAATTGGTGGTCCGACCAGTTTATTTTTTTTAATAGGGATTTGAGAATAGCTATCGAGCTTTCTTATATCATCTCACGTAGATCGTCTAAATTCGGGGGAGATATCCCTTGGGTGCTTGTCTGATATTGGTTTAGGCCTTTGGGTCTTGTACTTGAGGAATGTCGAGTTCGGTTTGGATGGTTTGTGGGAGAGATGAATAGTTGTGGTAGGCCCTCCAAAGAGCACGTAGTGACCTTTCGACTCTTATAGTTATGGCATGACGGATAAGAGGGAAACCTCTAATCATCTTAGTACGTATACTTGGCACCGTGATTGAAATCTGTTTATTTTGGAATTGGAGGTCGGAAACTTCACAATCGTGAAGTTAAATTGGTTAAGATACAGTGGAGTAATGCTCAAGAAGGCTAGATACTAGCAACATGCCCTGTTTCCTTAAGGGTGCATCCTTGATTTCTCTGTTTAGGAGCTTTACGCGTAGTTGTTTCTCTCTTTCCAAAGTATATCCTCTAGGTCGTATCTGCGATCCTTAGGTAGAAGCCAATGGATGTAAACATGTATTTGAAACATGTTATGGTTGAATGGTTGCAAGTGGTTGCAAATGGTTGCTCGTAGATGCATATGCATACGTATTAGGCACTAGATCAAGTTCGGACGCTCTCACATTGCATTTACATATATGCATTTGTTTATAAGTTGAACTTGATATGATATCATATGGACGTTGCATATGGATGAATGGCTGTGCACGCAAGTAGTATTTACATGACTAGGGATGTTTGCATGCATGATTGGACGCATGGCACTAACATGATTTGCATTAAGGAGGTCAACTGAATCAGTAGACCGCCTGATTTTGCATTAGATAGAGACATATACACACACTATGCATATAAACATGAAAGCATTAGAAATCTTTTAAGGACAATGAATGCCTATGATTGAATGGTTGAGTAGATGGGTGATTGGATGGTATGACACATTCTTCCTAACTTGAAGATTTCGGGGACGAAATCCTTTTAAGTGGGGGAGAATGTAACACCCCGTAATTCTGTGACATTAAGATTCTCAAATTAAAGTATAATTAATTAATATATGAAAAAAAAAAGATTGGTTGCATGCGATGTAAATATGTTGCATGCACTGATTTGCAAACATAATGCATTAACATTAAAAGAAAAAGATTCATGCATTGGTTTAATTTAAGTATTGTAACTAACATGAAAAAGAGAAGTAAGGAGAGAACAATAATTATTATTGTTCTAAGACTTATTAACAAAAGCCTCTGTAGCTCAGTTGGTTAAGGCATTGGATTTGTAGCATGGAGGTCGGGGGTTCGAACCCCGGCGGCGGCATAATTTTTTTATCTTTGTTTTAGAGAGGGCCAACTGAACATGCAAATATATGTACGTATACAAATTCAAAATTTGAAAGGATAAGGACGTACATATAAGGAAACAAAGAAAATATATATATATATACATATGAGAATATAAATATTACGCAAAAATATATGTATACGAAAGATAAAATTCAAGATAAGGCTACAGTCAATGAAATATGGCAACATCATTTGAATTTTGAAAATAAAATGAAAGTTGTGCGTATATATATACGCGTAAAATGGTCGTTAGAGGAATTGTATACATATAAGAATATTTCATGTGAATAAAACAGTTAAATAAATTCCAGAAATTCAAAAGTTCGAAAATCAAACTTCTACGCCAAAACAATTCATTCGAAATTCAAATTTCTACGCCAAAATAGCTTGTAGGACCCAATGCTGACTCAGCACTGCGTGTATGATATGGTCTGGCTAGATTCATCTACGTACCTGGACTATTTTCTTAACTGGGTTCAATGCCGACTCAGCGCTGCGTGTACGATAAGGTCTTGAGCAGCTATATAAACAGCCCTAGTCTTCATTCTCTTTGCACCAATTCTCTTCTATCCTTATGCTGCTAAGATTCATGGCTTCTTCCCCTCCTCTAAATTTTCTTAAATAATTAAAATAAAATATAAATTCAAGACATGGACATGCTGCCCAAATCTGTTCAAGAGAAGATTCAAATCAAAGTGAAGAATTCAAAGGCTAAATCAACAAACCTCGATCAACGACATACGAATCTTAGCATCGCCGTTCTTCTATTCTATATATAATTTCTGTAAGTTGGTTACTTCTAGACTTGAACGTTTTATTTTTATTTGTGACATGAAATTAAAAGGATATAAGAAAAATGCCTAATCTCTTCACTTGGATCTGTGTTTATTTAAGTTTTTGGATCTAATTCTTGACTATGGCCCAGAACATACTATGACTTTGATTGACGGCCTATGACTATTGAACAAAGAGGATATGCCTATGCCTATGATCATGATTATGAGAACTATGACCATGAACCTATTGCCTTTGAATTACGAACATGAACCTTGATTTGGGACATACAACATATGACTATGACATTGCCTATGACAATGACTTATGACTATGGGAATTATTTTCCCTTTTGGACTATGAACATTGCCTATAACTATGAACTTTGCCTATGATTCATAATTAGGAAAATTGTTGCTTAAGTTTTGTGGCTATGAAATTGGGTCTAAACCCGATTATCTATTTTATTTGTTCCTTGTTTTTCTTTGGTTTTAGACTGTGGGAATTTACCTATTCAGTTAGGTCTACCCATGTTCTTAAACCTATTCTATCTATTGGTTTTAGACCGTGGGAATTTACCTATTAAGTTAGGTCTACCCATATTCTTGAACCTACGTCGTTATCCAAACCTTTTATGCCAGTTACTATCCCTTTTCATAGCATCTTTGGTTCATTCCCTATTTTCTACGAATCTAGATTTATTTACAATCTAGGTTAAATCACGATTATACGAACGGTGGGAATACAATTTGGGGAAAATATGAAAATGAACATAAATGTAGTTATAAGCTTAGAAATTGGCATAAATTGGGAATATGTATTATGGCATGTTCATAGGAATGCAAATTGGATAAGTTTGACATATTAAATTTAGTATTAGCAAGTAAGCTAAAATTTAGGCATGAAATGTAAACTAGAATAATAATTCTAGTCTTACCATAAACTGTGAATTAGGAATGTTAAATCAAAATTGTGTTAATTAAAGATTTGGAATAAGTATATTAGCACAATTTTGAATTTAGCCATAATTATGAGAAATTGTCATGTTTAGAATAAATTATGGTTAGTGACACTTAAGTTGGTATAATTTACATACCAAAAAGTATAAATATGATAAATAAGAGGGAACGGGCCATAATAATAAATGTGACAATGTACATTAAAAGTGTAATAATGAAATAAGTAAATTAGGAGTAAATTTACTTATAGAATTTGTCATAAATGATAAATTGTTCATTTACCACAAAATATGTAACTTGCATGTAGGTAAAGTTTTGGCCATAAATTATAAACTAGGATATTTAATCTAGTTTTGGCAATGAAATAGGAAATGGCCTAAATTGCAAGTTGGGTTAGGACTTGGGCCTAGAATATAAGTATACTAGTGGGCAGGACAAAATGAAAATGGTATAGGCCAAGTTTATTTAAAAAGGGAAAATGGACTTTGAAGATAAATTGTTGACAATTTATATATGGACAAAAGAAAGGTTTTCTCTTTGAATAACACATACACCTGAAAGTTCTAGGGTGACAGAGAGGATAGTGTCTAGGCTTGGGTTTGGAAAATACAAGTTTCCTGCCCTCCCTGGCTATCCCTAACTGATCCGAAGGACGGGATGGTTGTTTTCAAAACCAGATTTGGAAATTAATCAAAAACCCTTTGAACTTAGAAAACATGAATATGCCTAACCCGAGGTTAGACTGAGTTGCGGTATAAACCTGCCCGGAACCGACCGGCACATCCAGTAACCGCAGCAATATCTGTCTAATGTGAGAGGTTGCGGCTTTAATTTATTAATTAAAGCCAGAACAAGAATGGGAGAGTTAAGTCCATAGAAACACTTAACCAATTTAACACAGTTAAGCAAGAATGGGTGGGTTAAGTCCATAGAAACACTTAACCAACTTAACACAGTTAAGCTAGAATGGGAAGGTTAAGTCCATAGGAACACTTAACCAATTTAACACAGTTAAACTAGAATGGGAAGGTTAAGGAACACTTAACGAACTTAGCACAGTTAAAGCTAGAATGGGAGGGTTAAGTCCATGGGAATACTTAGCCAAATTAACATGTTGACTAGACTAGAAGGTGGGGTTAAGTAAAGTTAATACACTTAGCCAATTTAACATGTTAATTAGACTAGAGGTTGGGGTTAAGTAATACACTTAGCCAATTTAATATGTTAGCTGGACTAGACCATAGGGTTAAGTAAACTTGAACGCTTAACCATCAGAATATGATAAATGAATAGGGTTAAGTAAAAAAAGCATAAAGGGATAACACTTAACCAGTTTAACAGGATAAGGGAAGAGGGTTAAGATAGCTTGAATCGACTAAAGACACTTAACCAATCCAACCTGGCGAGAAAGAAAACTAAGTAGTAAACCTCAGTTGAAAAAGGGGACTAATACTTAGTTAAGAAAACAAGGAATTTGGAAACTAAGTGGTAAACCTTAGTTAGTAGAACTAAGTAGTAATTCTTAGTATAACACGAAGGAGCGGACGTCCATCTGATTTTAAAGAAGACTCCAACGAATTGGGATACGAAGCCCGAGGCTTCGAGGGGACGTGAGGGTACTCTTGGTATCCCTCTGTGAGGCTGCAGATGATCCGCCTGGGTGCACAGAGGTTAAGGTCTGCGGTAGAAGAGCCAAGGGTATGCTTTGGTTGCAATATATGGCAACCAAAAGACTAGGATGGACCAGCGTGATTCGGCGAGAAGACGGAAGCCCTGTGATAGCAACTCGTCGTCTACCTACCATCTTCAGTTAAGCGAGACACGTGAAACGGGAAGGCTGGAGGAATCATACGGACCACATACTTGCTATCTAGTTGTGGTTGCGGGGTGTTGTTGGCCATAGAATTAGTGGGGCAGATAGGGGCCTTCGTACAGTTCTCATTTTACAAGGGTGGCCTTCCATTAGTTGAGGGAGGGGTCGAGTGGGACCATAGCCACTGGAAAAACAGACCTTAGCATCTGCATCGGCAGATATTGAAAGCTCCCGACCGAGTTCTGTATTTCTAGAGTAGCCCTGACAGCGGAACTCGGACCGCACATTACTGGAAATGTGCATCTAGACAAGCGATAACGATTCGCGATACATGCGTGGGAAAAGTCTAGGAACATGTACCACCCTAGGTGGTGTGTCCTAGACTAAAGGGCATCGTTTGACAGGTAGCATAATCCCTAGTTTGGAACTAGGTGGCATAAACCCTGAATCCAAGAAGCATTCAGAAAAATAGCGTAAGTTCTAGTTGAATCTAAAAGGCACTTGATAGAAAACCCTAGATTAAATCTAGGTATTTAAATAATAAATGGATGCCTGAAGGCGACGGAAACTACAGGGATTGGGATCACGTTATCGTTACTAGTAGGGACACTAGTTAGGCGGTGCAGAGATATAGAAACCAGAATAATAAGGTAATAGCGAAGCAGAGAAAGTATTAAAGTATATCCAGTTTATCTTGCCTTAGTATATCTTGTGGTAATCTTATCTTATCCTGTTGACCCTATCATCATGGTATTGTCTTGTATTCAGTTAATTCATGTCGTTTCATTTTTCCCTGTTCACATGCTAGAAGTTGCTGACTTACTCAGGCTTTATGTCTGACTCTGTTTTTCTTTCGGTTCTTTTCTTCCGTTCCCCCCCCCCCAGGTAGTTGAGGAGGGAATAGTATAACTCAGGATTAGATTGGACCGTTGCTCTTTCCCCAGCTTGAAGATTTGACGAAGTCGTCCTTGGATTCTCTTTCAGATGCTATGGCTGGCTCTTGCTACATTGGGGAATATAAAATGTTGTTTTATGCTTCTTTATTTTGTAAAGACAGATGATACTCTGATATTGTAAAAGAATCTTGTACAGACTATTTTATCAATAAAGCAAAGTTCTATTTTCCGCTGTTTAATATTTGTCTGTCTTGTAATTTATCTGCATCTTTTACCCAAAATGCTCCATAGAACTTAGTGCATTCCCTTTGTGAGTGACACTAACGGACGTGGGGTGTTACAGCTGTCATGTGTGGGATAAGGTCCACCACATATGGTGTTGATTACGATCCCACGCCTTGGGTTAGAAGGAACTGGAGCTTCCTTGGCGGCTGCTTGAGGCGCTGGTGCCTGAGGCTTTGAATTTGCTTTGGGAGGGAAAGGTTAGTGGATGTATTTCTCAAGTAGCTTCTCGTGAATGAGCTTCTCAATTGCATCCCTGAGCTAGCGGCACTCATTGGTATTGTGGCCGTACACGTCATGGTAGCGGCAATACCTCCTAGTATTCTTGTCTATGTCATTTAATTCCCTGGTACGCGGCTTCTTATAAGGCAAAGTGTTGCATGTCTCCAAGTAAATTGTTTCTAAGTCCTCGTTTGTACGTCTCGACGGCTCGGTAAGAGACAGGCTTTCTTGGCTCGATCAAGGCCTGATCGTTGTTACGACCACCTTGCCTACCATTGTTTGGTCTTTACTTGTTGGGACCTTCTCCCTTGTTTTGATCAAAGGGCTTTCCTACTAGTTTTCTTCTAAGGCTGTTATTTGCAGCGTCTACCTGAGAGTCGTTGGGGAGACTGGTGACTGAGAGTCGGTTGTGTCTCGCCCCTACTTGGCACAAGTACTGATCTGCCTTCTCATAGAAGGCGTCGAAGCTCTTTGGCTGCTTCCGATCGATCCATGCCCTGAATTCGGAAGTAGGGAGGACACCTTTGGCCAATTGGAAGAGTATGGTGCGAGTTTCCGGATCCTTGACCTCGGTAAGGGCAATGTTGAACCTGGACAGGTAGCTTTTGAGTGACTCAACGGGCCCATGGTATAAGTTGGAAAGGGTGAGGGCATTATTTTGAATTGGTATGTGCATCCTGAATTGCTTCACTAAATGCGTTGCTAACTGGCCGAAGTTGTTAATGGAATCAAGTGGGAGGTGAGAGAACCACAACAGGGTTGTTCCTGATAAGAAGACCGGGTAACACTTGCATTTGACCGGATCGTTGCCCCAACTCGAGCCATTTGCCATTCATACGGATTGAGGAAGACAAAGGGACCATTGGTGCCGTTGTAGAGCGACATTTGCAACATGCTAAAGCGTCACGGTCATTCCGCTTCGTTTACTCTTCTTATGAAGGGATTACGCCTAATGTGCGCTTCCCATGAATCATGCACATTTCCTCGCATTTCCCTCATGATTCTTCGGACCATGTCGGGAAGGTAAGTTGGATAGGGGTTCACCATTGGGACCCATGGGTTCTAGCGAGGATCTAGAGTTCTATTGCGAGGGTGTCTTCTATGATGGATGTTCGGATCGTCTTCCTCCATGTCCTCGACGTCTATGATCGGGTCTTGGTGTGGACGGTGAGGTGGAGCGGGGCGATGCGGATCCTGTTCTGCAGAAGCGTGGGTCGTTGGAATAGTGGGCCCATCACCCTAATTAGCAACCATCGAGTTATGTCGAGGAAGAGGTTGGTTTGTAGGATCTGGTCCATCGTTGATGATAAAGCGAGAGTGGTCTCGGTACTGTGCCCCCTCGTTATATGTGACTGTAGTTCGGTCGCCGTTACCGTTCCCATTTCCGTTAACATTGCCATGGTCGTTGCCGACAGCGTGGGTGCGAGCGGCGACATTGTTGATGAGGCTAAACTTCCTCCTTTGATGCGGGCCCCTTGACTCGGAAGAGGAAGTTTTCGATATAGTTGGTCGGAGTCGAGCGTTGTTCCAAGTTAGTTGAAGTCGAGCGACGATGCGTTGATTTTATTGTAGTTGCCGCATAAGGTCGATGTTATTCCTTAATGCTTGGTTGAGCTTGATCGGGGTGTTCTCATATCTTTCATTAAGCTCGCAAATTTGAGCTTGTGTAACGAGCGCTTGGGGTCCACAATAGGAGGGACAGTTTCATTAGTGGTCGGCATATCTGTCGGTTGAGGTTATTGGCATGTACCGGCCTCGGCGACGGCTGAAGAGCCGATCATTGCGTTCTTTGACTTCTTTACCATCGTAAGCGGACTCGACAGCAGGTTGAGCAAGGAACCTTAATCTCGTTGAAGTCGAGATGTTAATGTGGGAGAAAGACGCAAATCTTGAGTTCAGTTCTCAGCGAAAGCACCAAATGTTGATGGCAAAAAATGTCGTAAACAACAAAGATTCTAATTACTTGGAATAGTCAATCAGCTCCCATAGACAAGAGCATAAAAAGTAAATAACACAAGAGGTTTATAGTGGTTCGGCCTCGTAAGGGGCCTACATCCACCTTGAAGTGTTGTTGGAATATTATTGATCACTCAAAATTACAAGTGTTAGGCCATCGCATGACATCTCAGTACATTTGCTTGTAGGCTAGGTGATGTCATCATTATGATATATGATGTCATAATTGACATATATGAAGGAATATAGGAAAAGGACATTTTTTTCCCTTCTTCTTCCTCAAAGTGGAGATGCCATTAATGGAGCTCTCATGAAGTCTCAAGGTCACAAATTCCAACCCCTTTGAAGTGTGAGGCCATGGGGTATTTATAGGACAAGGATTAGGTAGGAGTGGTTAGAAATGGACCCCACACCCAAAAATTTGCACCCCCTCCGCATGCATGCTAAAATTTAGTGCCCCGCCCTTGGGGTGCGAATTTCGCACCTCATGGGGTGCGAATTTCGCACCTCATGGGGTGCGAAATTCGCGGCCCCGGGGGATGCGAGCTTCTGGCCTATAGGGGTGTGAAATTTGCACCCCAGGGTACAAATTTCGCACCCCCGCAGGGTGAAAACTTTGCACCCTGCTGGGTGCGAATTTCACACCTGGCTAGGCGCGAATTTCGCACCTTGTTAGGTGCGAATTTCGCACCTGGCTAGGTGCAAACTTCTCACCTGGCTAGGCGCGAACTTCGCACCCATTAGGTGTGCGAAATTAGCACCCTAAGGGGTGCGAAGGTCGTCTTAGGGGGGTGCGAAGGCCTTGGGTGCATATGCTATGGTGGACTGTGGCTCGGATTGTGAGGCCTTCTGATGGCACGGTCCCTCTTCAGCCTGTTTACTTTACTCCTAAGTGTCTTCCTAGCCTTGTCTCCACACGATGGGTTGAGATGAGCATTCCCTGCGCACTTTTAGGAATCGGACCAAAAGGCCGGTTAAAGATATATATATATATATATATATCCTAGATAAAGGTGTTAGTATATATTTTATGTCAATTAATATTGAACAAAGGTTGTTGTCATCAATACTCCATTCTCCAACAATCTCCCCCTTTTGGATGATGACAACCTTAGTTTATAAAATATCATACCTGTATATACCTATTTGATGATGTTCCTTCTATACTCCCCAATCTGTAAGAATCCTATAAACTATGTCTATATTTTGTAATTTCTCCCCCTTTGGCATTATCAAAAAGAAATTCTAAAACTACTCCCCCTACTATAACTATCTAAATGGTTCCTGTGCTAAAGTAAAGTTCTCCGCCGTAATTATAAATATATATATATATATATCATGAAATATTCCCCCTAAATTTATGATATAAATGTTCCTAATGATATATATAACTATCCTTAATTCTATAATATCCTTGTACCCTTATATCTCCCTTTAAATCTATGATTCTAAGCCTAAAAGATTATAACTCCCCATAATACTAGTCTAGTAGAAGGATATTAAACAAAGTAATCCAATCTATATTTACAATCAATCCAAACAATCAATCTAAACAAGCAATTCAAGCAAGAAATTCAAACAAGCAATTCAAGCAATCAACCAAATCAATCAACTTAAATTATATATGTTAATAAACACTTCTTGAACTTCCAACTATCCTAGAAACTATAAAACTCCCCTTTAATCTAATACCCTTAATACAAGACTAAACCTATCCTAAACTCTAATTCCCTTAAAACTATTATAAGACTTTTATCTAGACTAAGAGTTAACTAAGATGTCCATAAAATAAGTATTTTTTTTAACAAGCATATTAATCACTAATGAAATTTAACCATGTCAAGTAGGACAATGAAGTTATTCAAGTCAATCAAATCAAATAAACCAAACAAGTTAATCAAGACAAAGTAAATATGTTATATGTTTAATAATCCTATATATTTATAAGACAATAATTCTCCATATAATATACTTGTTATATATGGAGTTAAAGATTAATATATAATGCAATGTGTCGGTAATAATGCAGTATGACATATGCAAAACTATACGAGTGATATATTGAATGAAATGATATTTGTGATGTAAATGATTTAAATTTAAGATGCAGTATAATGATGTATGATATGAAATTAGATGTATAATAATAGTATGCAGAATGATTTAGTGATAATATCTATTTAGTTAAAATATATTCAAAGTACTATTTAACTATTATAAGTTATTTTGAATCAAACAAAGATAATGTTAACTTCTAGACTTAGGTTAATTATATTAACGAAATTGATAAATAGAGATAAGAGTTTTTAAAAAAAAATCGTGATAAGTAGTAAAATATTCATGAAGTTAAATAATATAAGTAGGGTAAATATTGTAAAAATTGAAGATATTTCTAAAGAGAATATAAAATTTGTATAATATAAAGTAAGTTATATAAACATATATTCATATGTATATATATATATACCTAATTTAAAGGAAATTAAAATTTAATTTATGAGATATACATCAATATTTTGATACAAATCTATTTTAAATTTAAACTTTAGAAATCAAAACTTATTTATTTGCTAAAAAACATTTATATTTTAGAATAAATCTATAGTTATAAAAACATTAAAAAGTAATCTATAAAAGTTCTCATATTTAAACTACTTAAAAAATCATGTATATTTATATATATTTCTGTATATTAAGTTAAATATATAAGTTTTATAAATCTTAATAGGAAGTCAAAATAAGTATTAAGTTACAAATAGTATTTGTGATAATGTAACCCAAAATTGTTATGAAATCATAAAAATAATATATAAGTTAAACTACGCATGTTTAAACTATATAAAAGATGAATAAATTTATATTTTATACTAATATCAAAAGTTATATTAACTTTGTATATCATATTAACATGTTTATATAATTTTATTAAATTATATATTTTAATATGTATATTTTGAAACAAGATATAAGAAAATAAGTAGGCAAACAAAGTTAATAACTAGAGTTTGAATTGGCATTTTCTAATTAAAAAAATGGAGGGAAGTTTGAAAGTTTAGACTTTTGAAATTCAAAATTTGAATTTCATTATGTCGACATGACTATTTATGTATGTCAACATACATGTGGAAAATCAAAAAACATATTGTTTTTACTTCTTGGTTTTATATTATCGATTTATATTTCAGGTTTAACTATTTCCTGAAATAATATTCATCCTAACAAACATCCAAAATTTATCTTATTATTATTATTTTGAATTTCAAAATTCAAATTTCTAAATTGAACTTTAAATTTCAACTTTTGAATTTTAAATTTCAAGTTTGGTTTTAAAGTTTTAAATTTCAAATTCAAAACAAAGCAAAGCAAACACAACATCCATTCAACCAAAAAATTTAAAAATTAATTAAGGCGTACCCGGTTTTTAGATCCATTTCTTTGATATTCTCTGAATTCTGAATTGATATTCCAGAATTTGATGATGAGATTTGCTCTATTGCGAAGGGCTCATTTTTCTGACCAGGATAGTGTATTCATTTGCTGAATTTGAACACCGTATGAGAAAGATATTGAAGATTTAGTAGTTCAACCAACTTGGCACCAAAATTTAAATTTGAATTTTGAATTTTGAATGAACGGACACTTCAACTACTATATAAAGGCCTAAAAGTCATGTCTCTTCACAATCTCTTCTTCTTCTTCTTCTCGTTTTCCATTTTCAATCAAACTTCCAGGAGGCATAACTTCTTCGTTTCTTGACGGAATTAGATGAAATCAACGGTAAATCAAAGAGAAATCCAAGGACTAGGATCTAGTTACAGTTTGGGGATGAATTTCGGAGGTGCAGAAAGTCGAAATAGTTAAAGGAAAACAGAAAATCCCATAACAATTTTTCTGTTTTGGATAGTCAACTTCGAATCACCATATCTCACTCAATTTTTATTGGAATTTGATGACATACCCATCAAAGCAACTGCAAGCACGAGAATTTAAATCTGAAAAGGATTTGGCACAAAATAGTCTAACCTGTGGATGCAATTTGAATATTATTGTTCGTAGTTTTGGTTTCCTTCTCTCTTTTATTCACCAAAAATTCATTTGATCATTACTTGATCAATTCTTGACGAATTCACATGAAACCGACAGCTTTACGAAGCAAATGATGAGAAGTACAGTATAAAGATAAGTTGTAGATGAAAACCCAAAGTTGTAAATTGATCTGGTACCAATTTCTTTGCTGATTTATGTTAAATATGTATCGATTTCTTCTTGTTGTCTCTTCATCGATCGTCATTACTCTTGTCCTATTTTTGATTTCTTTTCAGAATTTGAATTTTCAATAGTCACTATTTTGGATTTTGAATTACCAACAACCACATCCCATCTTTTTAGAGTTTGAATATCCAATAGCCATATAACATATTTTTTCCTGTAAATCAACACAACTTTTCAAAGAATCAATCAACTTTTCAAATAATTCAAATGACTTTTCGAATAATCAAATGACTTTTGAAAATAACTAAGTACAATAATATCATGATATATCGAAAATTTCAAAATTTCAAATATTTCATAATTTTAAATTTCAAAAATCAAATCATGGTGTGCAAAATTTGCCATTTAACATTTTCAAAAATCAAATTATGAACTTTTGGAAAAACCTTGCTCTGATACCAATTGTCAGGGAATGCGGAAAGGATCATTAAGGCAAAGCAAGCACAAATGCAAAATAAACAGAAAAAAATGCTAAAAAGTAAAGAAAACACCGGATTTTATACTGGTTCGAATTGCTCATATGTCCAGTCCCGCACAACACTGGATTGCACGGAGTTTTATTACTATTTCCAATAGTCAAATACAACCTCCTTGATATCACGGCTCAACAAGGAGACACCGACTCCTATTCCCTGATTTCACGGCTCAACACAGACACACCAACTCCTATTTCCTTGATTTCACGGCTACAAGGATACACCAATTCCTCTTTGATTCAACACTAACAAGGTTTATTTAACCAAAGCAATTACAAATAGCCCTATAACTCTTCAAAAGCACTTGATTCACAAACTAGAGAGTGTAGAGGGAAGAAGTTTGATCAAAACAGAATTGAATTTGGCAGAGTATAAGTGTAAAAATCATAAAAATGGTTAAGAATAATGGTGTAGAGAAAGAGGATGAAGTTAGAGAAGAAGAGATTATTAAAAAAAACTGAATTTAAGCCCTTTTTATAGAGTTTGAAAGGATGCAACGTTTCTGGAGCGTTACTAATGGTGAAAAGACACTTCTTTTCGAATTTAAATTTGTGACAGTTATATGTCGACATACCCTTTTCAATATGTCAACATACATATCATTTTTATGATTTTTAAAGTATTTAATTCAATATTTAAATTCTAGAAATTCCTGAAACAAAACTAGTTGCTAAAACATTATTTTTCAAGTATAAAACATAAGAAAATATTAATTAAACATATGATTAAAAACTTAATATATATGTGGTATAAAAACTACATATAATATAATTATAAACATATATATAGGAATTTATAAAGAAATGTTTATAAACAACAATATATAAACGAAAGGTTATATGAAAACTTAGAGTTTCAATAATCAAATGTAAACTTAGTATAACATATTTAATAAAACCATAAAAATAAGAATACTTATAAATTAATAAATATATTTGAAATCATAAGTTTGAAATTCTTGGAAGATTAAAAATTATTTTAAGAGAAGTCTGAAATCAATTTGAAAATAGTTTTGAATTTGAAAATAGATAATTTGAAAAATAGAATTTGAACCTGGAGTACTATTCGAAGTCTTACATAAACTAAACTCTATTACTATATTTATCTTGAACTCTTGAAGTCTTAAAATCTTGATTACTCTTCAGTCTTGAATCTACTCTTCATTCTGAATCTCTAAAAGATCTTAAACTATATAGTCTTTAATATTAATTCGTCTATACAGATCCAGCATATGTTTGTGTATATATATTTTTTAGATAAAGGTGTTAGTATATATTTTATAATCTATTAATATTGAACTAAGGTTGCTGTCATCCAAAATCTATTCTTCAACATAAATAAAGTCATAGATTGCTTAGTTTTTCTTACATTTTCTGGACACAATAGAGAAGCTTTGCAATTTTCATTCCTTCAATTTTTTCCAAACGTTCTTGAATAAGATAGATAGATTTCAGTTCTATTTACAAGAATTGGAGAGAATGAATTCATATCTCTCAGAAAAGATGGGTTTTACACGTAAGGTACATTTCATAGGTTTCTGATCTTATTCTTCTTTCACTATTCCAATTCTTTATCTAGATTTGTAGTTCTATTATGTATATCTTCTCTTTTACAAATATCATTTGGATATGGAAGGATTTGGGAATAAATCCTGGAAGCTTCAATTTTGATCTAGGATTTGGGAAAGCTTTCCAGATGAGTGGGAATTTATATATTGTTTATAATATTAGATCTTTTCCGTTGTTGTAATTGAAATTATAGACTTCTTAACAAAATATCTCAATCTTGCCTATAATCTTTCCTGTGTATTTTGATTAGTGCTTACACTAAGGTCAGCATATTAGTCCCCGAAAGATATTAAAGTTATGTGTTAAAGTCTTGTTCAAAATCTGTAAAACTAGTTATAAAAGTACTTTTTTGTAAATTTCCCTTTTTAGTTTAAATATATATATGTTTTGGTTTGTAAAAGAATTCTTGTTTAATTTTTAAAAGTTAGCCCTTTTATCCTTTTTGTCCAAAAATGTATTTTCGAAATTATAAAAAATAGGCAAGAAAAATATAGAAAGAGATGTGTAAATTTATGTATTTTGTACGTAGTGTATTGAATTTATTCCAAGTAAAATGTCATACATCCCTTGCACTTTTAATATTTCAATATTTTTTTCTCATTATTATTCGTGTAGATTTATTGAAATTATTCCAAAAAGCCTTCTAATAATATTTAAAATTTTGTAAACAAGAACATAGAATAATTGCTCTAATTATTAGTATGAATTAAAACATAAAATAGTTAACTTATGAAATAAGTATATGTAATTATTGCGATAAATTATATTAACACATTGTTAGTCTAAATTAGGCGTAACTAACGCTAGTTATTATTATCACTAATTTGACGTTCGGGTTAGATTTGACTTTGAAATGTTCTCTATTTATTATGGATGTAAATTAATGTTACCTATAATGAATGGAGGATAAAAAACTGCAACCTCAGTGTTTATGCGTATAAATGTGACAATAAATTATAGAATAAAAGATAATATAATTAGATTTAATAAGAATTAAATGTTGTAACTCAAATTTTTAGCAATCAATACTGAGCTTCAATCAATAGGAATTAGTGGAATTAAAAGGGACTGCAATTAGTATCATTTATCGCAATGCCTGTTGCCTTAAGAAAAACGACCATTACATTAATGGCATGTGGCATTTATAGTAATGAATTTAAATGGTGATTTTGGGTAAAATTACAAAATTAAAATTAAGTCCAACAAATTATCTTAGATTATAAATCATATCCTAGGAGCATCAGTTTTAACTTATCATTAGTTTATATCCAGGAATAATATCCCAAATTAAATAGAGAATTGGACTTAATAGATTGTTATGCAAGGTCACTTAATTATCCGATGGAACTCTACACTTTCCAGTTGTCGGATGTATGTAAAATTGATGTGAGATATTCTTGATCATAGGAATCCGTGATAATTATTACATATTGTAAGGAAGATCCTAATAATATACTTCATGCATTGAGGTACTAAGTGGTCGTAGAGTGTGCCTACCTTTTGAAAAAATAAAATGAATGAAATTTAGAGCTATAAGTATTAGGTAATTGGAATGCCTTTTGGGGTCATTAAGTGAATAGACTTGCCCATTTCCTTAGTATTTAACTTGAGGAGTACAAATGGTAGTCTACCTCGTTGCTTTCCTTCGAAATTATTATAGGGAGTGCGAGTAGTAGTCAGGCCCTTCCCTTGCCATAGGTTCTCCACGACCACGGGTAGTAGTCATATGGTTTGTTTTCATTTGGTATTAAGTGTTTGGCGGATTTGCCTTTTTCCATTGAAATATTAAATAGCTAATTGGTACGAAATAGGTAATATATTAAAAGGTCTGCTTCCATAGGGTATTAAGTGGGTGGGTTAGAGTCTGCGTTAGGTTAAGGTTTTATATGGTTGTTATGTAAGTACCATAGGTTTGCTTATCCTATGAGAATTATTAAGTGGCCTTGAGATTTCCCAATAATATTAGCTAGATAGTTAAAAAAAGGGCCCATCGGGGGACGATTTTAACTGGTGGGTTATCGTCTACCTATCTCATTGGTACTAAGTAGTTACCTACTATTTCATGTTGTATATAGGAAGATATATGTAAATGATAGAAGCCTTAATTAGTAGTTGGAGGATTAAGTAGCTAGCGTCCTCTAATTAATAATAATGTATTAGAAAACCACCTGTCAAGCCGTAAGTGACTGTTGGATCCGCCTTACACACAGACACATACACACACACACACGCACATATATATATATATATATATATATGTATTGTATTTTGAGTGGGGTCTTAAGTGATTGTTGGATCGGCTATATACGTGCGCACGCACACACTTATATATATATATATATATATATATATATATATATATATATCATAAGTGGCTATAGAACCTGTCGATTTTGAGAATTGAGTGAGGGACTAAGTGGTTAGATGCTCTGCTTCTTATTTATTGAGTAGTGGGGTGGTTTAAAGGCTTCATTTACCAAAAGGTTCTATCTTAGGAATTAATAACCTGGTTTGGAAAGAGAACTGCCTTGGGTATGGTAGTTAGTCATTATGTGTAACAGTGCTAGGTTAGGCCAAAATAACTTACCTTGTTAGACATTAATTTGGTCAAAAACAAATGGGAAACACTTTTATATTATTGACGGTTATATACATATTCTACCCACTAGGACTTGTTATTATAACCCAAACTCCATTACGACTCCACGCTATCATTAAGGAAAGCGGGTCTTTGTTATTGTACACGTCTGGTTTTACTTTGTGTTCCCTTATGTTCAATATTAATATGGTGATCCTCCTTAAGGGAGTAGCCTTTGGTGATAACTATTATTCTGTCATGTTTCCACCATGAGCTCATTTCATAATATTCTGATTTTTCTCATACGCATTATTCCAGGTACTAGTCTAGCACGATCCGTACTTGGATCTTTATTTTTATTGAAATTCCAACTTAGAAATGTGCAGGTTGTAACATTTGGTATAAGAGCGCAAGGTTTAGATTACAAAAGAAATTAATAATTTGGACTTAGTGAGAGAATGTATTTGAACTTTCCTTTAATTTTATTTAAAACTTTGTGCTTGGCTCGAAGCAATATGACCGTGATTTGGAAATCTTTTAGAGTTAAATATTCTTGTCAACCCAGAATTATCCCATAGTGCATTGTGGTTGTTTTGAGGAGCATTATGATGACATATGTGGAATCCCACGGACTTGAGATTTGTAACTAGACAATAATAACTAGGTGTACCTGAGATAGTCGTAGTTTTTGGTTGATAATGGGCAGTTCAACTCAAAGATATTTTCTTAGTTTTAAACATACAGGATCCGAAGGTATGTTAATAAGGTTTATTATACACTTGTTTGAAAAAGAAGGTTTCAAAGAATTTAAATTAATTTTATAGAAAATTAATTTTAAATTAAAACAAGACTAGGCATTGAAATTTATAATAATAGTGTGTATATATATACATAAACTGAGAAACCCTTAGTTTTTAGTTTAAAAAATTAAAATTTTTCTCTCGAGCAGGTAAAGAAAAATTATGGTTTAATTTAGGGTATTTTCTACTTTAACCTTTGTAGTACATGTCAGCCAAAAGATGGGGATAACTTCAGATGAAGTAAATGCGGAATATTAGCCGAATTAATGTTTAGTAATTTGAAATGTTGTGTGGTTATTGATTTTTATTGACACTACTATGAATCTTGGAAGGATGGCTCAGGATTCAACAATGGTCCTTCACACAACTGTGGTGAGAACAAGAATTTGTCTTTGGATCATGTTAGATCTTAGAGGACAGTGCATAACCATTAATATCTTAATTCGGCCTAAAATGGGCCTAGGTTCAACCTAGGTCTAAAGCACATAAGGAAATTGACAGTCTAGTGTTAGAGCAAGATTTTTCTGCTTGTCAACAAGTTTTGGTAAAACTTAAACCTAGGATATAACTATTAAGGCTATTTCCAAATTACCCTCAAACTTCCTTATTTTGTTCTCCTTTTTTATCCAATTGAAACTTATCTTTATTTTCCTTCTCGATAATTGTAGCAGTACCTCTTCTATATTATTCTACTAGGAGATGTCATTCTTCTCTTTCCCTTCTAAGAGCAGTGGGTGCCTCTCCTAAACCTTTGCGCAAGTTCTATGCATTAGATCTAGTCCTACCATTACTTCAATATCTAACATAATTTCTTTACTCCAACCGTTAACTAGGATAAAATACCTATTTGCACTATCCATACTTCTTCGTTCCATTTAAGACTCATGCGTTGAGAGGCTATTTGGTTGGATCAGAATAAGCAGAAGCTTCCACCATTTAAGGGATGAAAGAAACAAAAATAGCTGTAGGATTTCAATTGGTCATTTGCTTTATGATTTTAAAATGAGATTGTTGCCAATGTTTCTTACACCATTATAAATGTCTTGTTGGAGTAATTTTTTAATGAATTAAAATTTTGATTCGGATGAGAAGATCGAGTTGTCTAAAAATGAGCTTATTGAGGCGGATATACTTATTTGGGAGGCATACATGATTTTCACGGACTTGAATGATCTTCTTTAATCTGGTTTGAAGATTTTACAACATATTTCTTTTACCTAGATGTCGGTTTTAATGTTAGATTATATTTAAAATTACCTATGTAGGTATGCATCTTTGCTAGCATATATTTCGAAGTTGGGGTTTTATTACGAGATTTATCCTACGATGCGAAATTCGGTCTTTGCTAGGATTGGTGGCATCACCATCAATTGAGACCACATCTTCTTTGATTTGATTGTTGTTCCTGTATGCTATTTCATGGAGATCTTTTATGTATTTTCACTTATCCACCATTATGTTTTTGTAATGTTAGATGAACCACCATGAGAATTAGTTTTATGGAATGTTTCTTTTGCTATAGATAACTCTTCCTTAAAGAAGACGGTGGTACGGAAACCTCTAATAACACCAATAGTGTATGCAGTACGAGATTGAGCATTTAACTATTGCCACTAATTAGAGGGAAAGGAAATGGCTCGAGCTCCAGCTGAGGAGCAAGATGTCTCGTAGTATGTAGACAATGTTTTGGACTTTCGATATTTTTTCTTTTTCCTCTAAGACTTGGTTCTTTTCCTTTTTGGATGACTATTTGAGGTTGTGCTGTGACTATTCATTTGTTAACTATCATTGAAAATCACACGATGATGTTATGAGATTATTGTTTTTGAAATAGTCCTACATGTGATTCGCATTTACTTATAATATGAGTCGAAAGGAAAAAAAATCTTATAATTTAAATCCAATTAACAGTAATTGTAGAGCTGGAAGAAAAGATCTATTAAGTAGTAAATTCTAGGGAGGACAGGTTAAAATTTGGTTTTTTTCACTTGTAATTATTTTCGTTCGTTCCTTTAGAGCTAAAATTTAATTCCTAGGAAGGATTAGTTGAATTTATTTTACGAGCTTTTTCTAACATTTTGGAAAATAAAAGAAAAAGAATTTTAATTTCTTAATTTTAAATTTATTTTCTATTTTTTGGAAAGAAATACCCGTTTACGTATTTTTTATTGGTTTTTCTAAAATGTACATTCAATTTTCAAAAGTTATAATATTTTTCCTAGAAAGAGCGATTTTTAAGGTTTCATGTGAAGTGTAGGGAAGTTAATTAGAAACTACATATGTGATTTTAGTGATGCTCTACGGCCGACGATGCATTTAAAACGTTTATGGTAACATGAGAAAGACGGTTTTATCTGTACCTTGACGACTATGCACGTCAATTGTTATTGGACTCAATAATGTTCTAAAGCATAAATGTTAGCCTCATCATGCAGCTTTTGTCTAAATTTTGGAGTATTTTGGGCCATGCAAGGTAAATGCTGTAGTATAAAAGGAATGGAAAATTTTCAAAGTGGGAAAAATGATAAATTCTCCACTTAAATTACCTTTTTGGCATAGAAAAAGCAATCATAAAATGATTTTAGATGCGTTATCATTTTGTATGTTTGGATTTGTACGCAAAATTTGTTGCTTCATCATTCTTTTCCTTTTCATGTGAAGGATTTGGTTGAAAAACCTTTTGACAATGTTGTGCACATGGAGAATTGTAGTATATTTTAATAGGTTTACATTATGTTTTAAGAGAAGTTTTAGAAATAAAATGCACTCCATATACGAGGATCCAATTTAGAATCATTATGCATGCATCTTTTTACTGTTCTGACCCATTATGCACACTACGCACATGCGTGCATTTGATTAAAAATTGGTTTTATGTAAATTAGTTGTGTAGCTTTGAATAGTTGGGTGCCAGTACCATGACTTAGTTAGTGGAAAATTTTCAGAATAAAATTTTGTTTAAGAAAGGAATAATGTAACACCTCAAAATTTGGTGTGATTTTGATTAGTTAATTAATTAGGTTTTCAAATGGGATTTGAGCAAAAAAAATGGAATTTAATAAAGAAAATTTTGGCGTTGCCTTCATAATTGACTTCTGGTCAACGTTCTTGTTTAGAGTTTCATGAGCAGAGTCTTTATGATGAAGTAATGGACGAAAAACGAAAAAGATAGAAAATAAATAATATAAATAAGCATAATAACGTTACCATTAAAGCACCCGACCCCATAGGAGCCAGGTTTGACCACCTTAGTTGGTTGTCTCGGTTGATCATGGGGTCGACCTTTAAAACATCCTATTAGTCATTCAGCTTTAGTGATGACTAGGTTTTGATGGAGAATTTTATTACATTTACGGACAAATTTTTCATGACTTAAATCTAAGAGTTCAGGGTCATTCTAGCATGTAAAAATAACGACCTTGGCCCCTAGGTTTTCTCGCATTTTCTAGAGGCAACAGTGAAGATCTTATATTTTAATACAATCTCTTCCAAACTCTCCTAAATAAAATAGATTTTGGTCCTATTTATAAGAATTGGAGAGAATGAATTCTGATTTGAAAGACTAGTTTTGCACGCCAGTTTCTTAGGTTTTCATTTGTGTCCTTCTTTCTCTATTCATATTCTTTATCTAGATCAACAATTTTAATATGTATATCTCCCTTTTTTATACATTTTGTTTGGGACAGGAAGGATTTTGGAATGAAACCTAAAAGCTACAATTTAGATCTAAGATTTTGGAAAGCTTCCCAAATGAGTGAGAAATTTTAATATTGTTTAAAATATTAGATCTTTTTCGTTGGTCTAATTTAATATTTTAGGCCTAAATCTAATAATTGAAATCATCTGTGTAACACCCCATAAAATATACCATAAATATTTATAAATAATTAAATCAGGTATAAAAACAATAAATTAATAAAATATTAATGGGTTGAACATAGGAATTTTGGATAATTGCAAATTGGGCCATGAAAATATTACAATTGTATCCGTACCGAGATTTTGTCCCATTTTCAAATTTTAGTTATCTTAAAAGTAGTTTGTATGAAGAAGTTATGCATAAAACAAGCAAGACATAAATAACATAATTACAAGATTTAAATTTGCGCTAATTGAATATAAATTTGGAATAAAAATAATATACTGATGGCGTAATGAAATACTCCTTGCAAATTCGAATTTGTGTGACATAGTTCTATACAAGAGGGGACAAGAATAAAGAAAAAAAAGGAAAGAACCAATCCCATTAATTAACATATTAAATATAAATTAAAGGCAAGGGAAATAAAGTTCCTTGCGCTCGAGTCAAGAGGGAGGTCAACTGCTCCCTAAGAGGGGGCTCGGTCGGCCGGTGGATCGGTTGGTGGACCGGCATCTTGTGGAGGATGCTGACCGCTCACCTGGTCGAGGGGTGGATTGGAGGCTAATTTTTTAAGGGTTATTATATAACTTTGCTTAAATGGACAGTCCATATTATAGATAACTAATCCTATAACCCACACACACTTTAACAACTATAAAAAGAACTCCAGCCTCTTTCTCATACCCAACATTTCATTTCTCGGTGCGCCTCTTCTATACTTCTCTACTATTATTCTGGATTTTAGAACTTAGATAAGTCAAGATTCTTCTTCTTCCTTAACCTATTTCTCTACCTTTCTAATCTATTTTTCCTATAGTAAATTTTGAACTAGAATATATATACAGATATTTATATCTATGCATGTATGTATAAGATTTTAATTAAATTCTTATATGTTTATATTGGTTTTTCATGTGTCGTTGTGAGTGGAAATTATGTGTTGTTCTGAGTGGAAAACAATCTAGATACCAATTATACACAGCATCTTCATCCTTTTCCATGTGTTGTTGTGTTGTGAGTGGAAATTATGTGACTTTTTTATTTTCTATATTCTATTAGTGTAGATTTGGATTGTTATGCCTAAAGGGATTTGGATTTGCATGAAAATAAAATATAAATAAATCCTCCAAATACCTTATAATTTGCGGAAATGGTAAATCAAGTAGTTCATATTGAGTTTTGGTTATTGATGTAATAAAGATAGATTTTGGGTGTTGTATTATTTCTTATAATGGTCTGATTCACATTATTGTAAATTAATAATTCATATATGTGCGTGCAAAAAGCATAAGACTTGAATATTATAGATTTAATAGGCTTAAGCATCTATTTCTAAATAGATAGTTTGAACGTATTATATACAAATAACTAGAGTCTTAAGTTTTTTTTATATAAAGTGATATAAAAGTGAAGCAGTACCAAATAGCAGATTTATCATATATATATATATATAATTGGTATATTGCACTTTTTCCTTCTTTTATTATTAAAATAATCTTTTGAGCCTTGGTTACAAATTATAACATATATGTTTGTTATTTCCCTGTTGTTGATTGAATATAAATATAATTTTTTTATGCTATATCGATTAAGTTAGGGAAATAAACTTGTAGACCTTATTTCCATGTTAGGATTAACATTTCAATCGTTAGAACGTTTCTTTATGTTTGTTTGATGATGTTTTATTTATTGTTATTTATAACATAATTAATGTATTATAATGCATATTAAATTTGTATTAATGGCGTACTAAATGCATTAAATAGAAAATTTGAATTTTAAATGTCCCTATATGAAATTTACATCTATGTGGGTATTAATTGGATGAACTATGATATTATTCTATAAGGGTGTGGGAAATTTTGGATGAAAAGCTATTTTGGTATTCAAAAATATTGCATTCATATAGAACTACAAGTATATTTAGGATGTGAGCATTATGTTTTGAAAGCGATTTTAAAAGTTTGCATACATATAGGTGGCACCAAATTAGGCATACATGCATTACTATGATGTATTTCACTTTGCACATGCACACAATGTTTGCAAAAATTGGATGCACCCATGATGGATTGATATTATGCGAGGGATTATCTATTTAATCCCTATCAAATTTCGGTGACGAAATTTCTTAAGGGTGGGAGAATGTAACACCCCGCATTTTTAATAAAATTAAAAATGTGGAAATATGTATATATATTATATGCATAGATATATTTAAGAGAAAAATTAAATAATGACAATTAAATTGCATTTAATAAGGTCATGCAGTGAAATAAAGAAAAAGATTAATAAAAGAAATTACATGCAATACATGAAATGCGAAGAAATGCATGCGAACATTTGAAAAGAAAAAGGAAAATTTGAAGAGCTTCTAGAGTTTGGTCACGAAATTAGCATCATTGCGTTCGTGGCGATTTTTTAGTCAATTTAGACCTATGAATTGCAGAAATCTGGTTTAAGATGAAAAAAATATCTTTAAATTAAATATTGCAACAAAACATGAAAAAGAGGAATGAGAAAAGAATAATGGTTACCATTGTCCTAAGCCTTGTTAACAAAAGACTAAGTAGCCTAATTGGTTTGAGCATTTGACTTGCATACAAGAGGTACAGAGTTTGATCTTTGCCAGTGCCATATTTTTTATTTTGGGGGAATGGCTAAAAAGTGGCTTAGTGTGAATGCAGTTCAAGTAAAATATGATGTGTAAAAAGAAGAAGGTAATCAACAACTAATAAATAAATTTAATTACGTGAAAATAAGAAATATGTGTGTATATATATACATACATACACATGACGGTTAAGAATTTAACGCATGCAATTAATTATGTGCATATGAGTATATGCATAATTAAGAATAAAATTAATAAATGGAAGTTTGTATTGTTTATGCATGCATTCATACATATGCATGAACATAGATTAAAATAAAAAGAAGAATTAGTAAATTAATTGGAATGAGGGCGTGCAATTAAAATACAAAGAAAGCAATTAAATAATTTCAGCGTTGAATTAATTAAAAGAAGGAGGTAGACCGCATATATATATATATATACACAGAGAGAGAGAGAGATAAGTAATAAATCTAATGGCACAAAAGAAACTCCATAAGTGTATGAAAGGGAAAGAATGAGCAATCAAGTAAGTGTCAAAAGAATTAAATGCATGAAGGAAAGAGGTTACTATACGTTAAAAATAGTATAGTAATGCATTAATTAGATAGAAATAAGGCTTATTTTTAATTAAAAGAGCACTAAGTGCGAAAAGGGTTAAGGCGGTTTCTTTTAAGAGAATTCAGTGGTTAAAAAGAGAATCAAATCATCTAATTGATTAGAGGAAGAATAAGACCAATAATTGTTCACATACAGTTACTTAGTTTACGCACAAAGGTGGAATATAAATAAATATAAGTTAGAACAAGCATTACATATGAACAAAGGAGCAACCAAACAAAGAAAGATAAGATTATCTTGAAATTTTATTTATGTGCAATGAATAAAATTTCAAATCAAAAAGAGAATATATATATGTATAATAATAGCATATGCCCATGCGCATGGTCTATGGGTGCAACACACCCTGGCTGTGTTGGCTAGATTCTGAAATGTTCTTTTCTAGGGCGAGGTGGGCGGTTTAGATGAGTTTTTATTTAATCCTAAGGACCTAGTTCGTCTAACCCACCTATAAATAGATGCCTAGGTTTTCTTCCACTCTCATAATTCCAGAAGAGATGTCAAAACTCTGCTCTTTTCTTCCTCAAGCAATTCTTTACTCTTCTCCTCCAAAACCTATTCTGAAAATAAAAATTAGGCGAAATCAAAGATCAACAAATCAAAGTAGGATTGTGCAAAGATCGAATCTATAACAACAACGCCTAGATTTACGCTACAAGCGAGGTTCAAAATTCAGAATTGGGAAAGCAAATTAAGGTGAGTGGGTTTTAATTATAATTTTGAATAATAATATACCTATCGTTCGATGTTCCCCATTTATGTAAAGATTAATTTGATTACATGCTTTAATTTTAGTCTTAATTTTTTGTCCTTTCTGTTCTTCTCCCTCTATTTCCCTTTTTATTTTAAGACTAGGCTACCTTCAAGCCTAGGCCAATCTCGCCAAAATATGTGCACAAATGAAATTGAGATAATTGGAAAATTTTGGGTATGAAATTGAAAAAGGGAATATGGGAATATCTCTAAATTAAGAATATAAGACTGTAATTTGGAGAAAAATTAATGATTGGAATTTGGGGCATAATTGCAATAAATATGAGCAATTGGAAAGGTTTGGGAAATATGTAAATAAAAGTAACTGGCATAAGATTGATGATAATTATGAAGTTGGTTTGGGCATAATTTGGTATAACTTGTATACATGGAAATATAGGCATAACTTGGATTAGAATTGTAAGCATAATATTTGAATTTGAAATTATTGGTAATTGCAATATATTTTAATCCAAGATTTGAAATTGGGCATGAATTAAGAAAAAGATAATGAACGCCTAAGACACGAGGTTAGATTTGGTTTGCGGTAGAAATCTTCTCGGAACTGCCCGGCATATCCAGCAACCGCAAACGGTAATCTAATGTGAGAGGTATTAGGTGCAAATTGGACCTGTAATGGTGTAAAGACACGAGGCTAGATTCAGATGCGGTAGAAGTCTTCCCAGAACCGCCCGGCATATCCAACAACCGCAAACGACAATCAAATGTGAGAGATCTTGCGCATTTACGGACATAATAAATAATAATGAACACTTAACCAAAGACGACACATGTAATGTTGACAGGATATAATATAAGGTGTTAAGTGGGTAACATGGGTAGCATGGATAATTTGTTAAATTGGAATACTTAACCTAATTAAGTCTGTAGTGGTGTTACAAACCAGTTGAATTGAGTAGGGGTTAAGTAAATAGGCTAAAGAAATAAGAAAGGTTAAGTTAATCTTAATTAACGCCCAAAATGGGGAATGATGATAATAGCCTATTATAAATGAACTTGAATAAGAAAGATAATAGGTAGGCTTGTACTAGGGACAAGTGGGAATTATAACTTATCGAATAAGATAAGTTATAAGGAACGATAGGGGAAAATGAAATAACTTATGTAATAAGGTAAGATGTACTTAATTTTAAATTAATTAATTTGTAAAGGCAAGAATAAATCAACAAAATGAAGATAACATAAGTTATATAAATGACATAATAGGAGATTGGTTGAGTTGAGTAATTCTCTGAGTGTCAATCTGATGTTGATTTCGGTCTTTGGGGTTGATACTTAGCAAATTATTCTCTTACCAATGTATATGTGAATTAAGATGTACTTAATTATAAATTAAGCACAACATGTTATGGTAACCATAAGATTGAATAATGAATAGATTATGAGAATAACATGTTGTATGCTTATTAATAAACTTAAATGGGTTAAGTTATAAATGGAATTAATAAGCAAGGGTAACTTAGTAAACTTGAAAAGGAAGTCAATGTGCATGAGAATAACCAAGTTAAATGAGAAGACTAGCACAAGCGCATAATTAATGATTAGACGTAGGGTCTAATGACATATTAAACTGAGGCACTTGGAGCAGTCTGTATGTTATAGGTTGAATAGTCCAACGAGGTAGATCATCACGGTGTCATTAGGCACGAGGGGAGCGCACGTTCATCTGATTATTATGGTGGCTCCGACGGACTGGAAGGGGGAGCACGCGGCTTCCTGAGACGTTAAAGGTGATCCTAGTAGTCCTCTGTGTAGTGGCAGATGTTTAAGGCTGTACCCACAGAGGTTGGGTCTACGCGTAACTACTAGGTGAGTGGGCCTTGACTGCAAGAATAACTTGGCAGTCAGAATGCTGTACGTGGTGACGGAAAAGGTGATTCGACGGCTGCCTCAACGGAGACGGAGGGTCAGGACCAACAAGGATAGTAGGTCGTTGAGTGCCTGTCACCACAGCCAGTAGGATGCGTAATGACTTGAGCTAGACCCAAGATACCATTAACCATTCACTATCGTGGGACGGTGGTTGAAGGGAGACGCCACATGGACATTTAGATTGTTTTCTTAGAGGTTTGTCGCTTAGCTCTTGTAGTCTTTACTAGTTGAGGGAGGGGCCGAGGTAGGGCCATAGCCACCAAAGAAAACAGACCCTAGGGATATTTTGGGCACGCACACGATAGGTGTGCGGGTTAGGCATCGAATACGTTTGACGATACGTACGTGGAAAAGTCTAGATACATGCATGTCTGCTCTGGGTGGTGTATCGTAGACTCTGGGGCATTACTCCATGAAGGAATCTAACTCGACGAAAAAGTTCGTGGATAGCAGTCGGTGCGCTTACGTAGTACAGCGACAGTGGTTCTATGCATATGTAGCATTGTTATATATGTAAAGTGATATATACGTTACTATGGCATATGATGAGGGACTGCACACATAAATGTGGTGTTATGGAGGAGGTCATGCGAGTGGGGTACCATGGGGTGTACCTCAGTTTGGGGGTAGCTACATATACATTATATTAGGTTAATCTACTAGGGAATAGATGGGTGCGATGTGTGTGTGTCAGCCTTGAGCGCTAATAATACAGATAACCTAATAAATAAGAAATGTGATTGAAAGGTATGTATAGAATTATCCAGAAGTGTAATTTAAGTCCAGTCACTAGAACTTGTGTTCTGACCCTCCTCCTCAGAACATTCGCAAGTTAGGTTCATGACAGAGACTGTATAGCTTTGGATACTGGTTTAGCAGTATTGTTATTAAGGTAAAGCTATGTTTTAATTACATTATATTTTGTTCCTTCCGCTGTGAGATATTTTCCAAACTCTGACATGTTTTATATCTCTTTCTTTTCCGCAGGATACCAGAGCAAACCAACTCGGGTTTCAACGGATTGGGTTTTCAAAAAAAAAAAATCGATCCGCCAGAATTCGGGTTGTTACAATAAAGGTACATCTAAAGTTGGAAAAAATAAGAAGAAGAGCTTTTAGTTAACGAAGAAGAAGAATGGGAAATTCAAGAAAGAGGCCAAAGTTTATGGGAGATTGTAACGCCCCACCTCTATACTATCATTAGCCAAGGTCATTGCAATCAATGATGTCAACTTACCCAAAGAATAAGGTTGTCGAGGAGTGACCATTCGTATATTAGATTTGAACTATTATTAAACATATCGTACAATGTGGTCTTACTTTTTAAATCTCATGAGGAAATCCGACACATCTAATTTAAGTTAAATTTACTACATGATGGCTATATATAATTCAGAATCGATATAAAATACATAATAGTATAATTAGAGTCAGACAAAGATATTTGAATCACAAAGGAAAAAATAGATATGAACATAATATATAAGGCAGTAGACAAAATATAAGTGGTCGGGCAAGATCCGCTATATCATAAAATAATAGATACATGTACTACACAAAAGAATATGTATACATAGATGTCTCATATACATATAAACTAAAATTACTACATAATAATGTAGTAGCTAAAAGCCAAGAGGTGGTCCCCGCTAGAAATCATGAGAAGCACCTATAATACCTCGGTCTGACCCTAGTATTATTTATAAGAAAATAAGTAATAAATGGATTAGTTTAGATGTACTCATCAAAATAAACTGAGATAATATAAAAGATATAAACAGAAAATTACATATAACAATAACAACAATGTTCACATGTATGTGAATCTTGCCGCTGCTCCTTCTTATAAGGAAAGACCACCAGACATTGCTTTTGAACCTGTGGCAACTAGCTCTAAAGAAAGGGTAGGATTTAAAACTCTGTTAACCCGAAGCAAGAAGAAAGAGTTGCTCAGGAATATGTAAGAAAATGGCTAACTGTCAAATGACAGTGTAGTTAGCAAAGTGAAGAGTAATGTAAAAATAAATTGTCACTGGTTTTGAAAATTAGATAAGTAGCTAGTGAATTTAGAATGTTGGTTTTGTCTTCCCTGTGTGGAAGTATGTAGTTGATATACTGTTTGTATATCACCTGAACACTTTTGTACCATTTCTATCCTTTTAATAAAAGAGTGTTACGGAACACTATAAAAATCGGTCGGCCTTGCCAAAAAAACAATGTTCACACATAAAATGTAATGGCTCAGAATGCCCATACAGTATGTCAAAGAAATTTCAGTGCTATATAAGGATATCTCATCCTAAATCATAAAACTACTTATAAGATATGATATCGCATATCCCATTAATGCGAAATGATCCGAAGATCCTCACGATGATCCAAAGATCACCGATATAAAGAAATGAGCCGAAGTTCCTTAAGATGATCCGAAGATCACAAAATAATCAAATGAACCGAAATTCCACATTATTATCTGAAGATCACGGATATAACCAAATGAACCAAAGTTCCTCAAGATGATCCGAAGATCATCGATATAATCAAATGAACCAAAGTTCCTCACGATGATCAAAATTGATCGAGTATAGTAAAATATGTCAGGCTAGTAAATATAAGTATGGAGCTATATGTCCTATAACGATTTACTATACTCGAATATTTACGAGCAATCTGTATATTATATTAGGAATATGAAATGATTATTGCCACGATTTTCAACCGAACGAGTCCAAGAATTACCCATCAAAGCAAAAGCAAGGGTTTATGGTCCTTGTTTTCAATAAGGCGTTTAATTATATTTCTCATACGGACGAGAAAAAGGTTTATCAAGTATATACTAGTAGATTTGCAAAGCAATTTATAAAATAACTTTATATAATGAAGCAGGATTAGAAACCATTTTGATAAAAGGATGGTATCTACTAATAATATAAAACCCATTTGTATAGTTTCGAAGTGGCAAATCTCGTGGAATAGCAATCGAAACAACGATCGAACTAAGAATTCACATATTAATATTGTAAATTAAATCTTTCGACTATCGTTCATAAATTCGTTCGAATAAATCTAAAGTTCATGAAATCGAATCGCAAAAATTTGTGAATTAGCAAAACCGATAAGTCACAGAAAAAGGCTAAACAGGCCAAAACTCGATCAGGAAAGAGCCTGGAAAAACCTAAACTAATGGCCCTGGTCTCCATTGGTCAACAGCAGAAAAGAGATTTAATCAAATGAATTTAGAGATTAGTCAACTGAATTTGTGTATTTCATATATTTTTTCTTTGTATGTGCAAGTTAGTCGGCTAGCCCCTGAATTCAGTCGACTTATCAATGGTCAGTTGACTAAACTCAGAGGTCAGTCGACTGACTTGGTTCCTGGACGAATTCCAAGTCCTGGATCAGTTAACTAGCATACTAAATCAGTCGACTAGCCAGTTGCTAAAAGCAGCATATGGCTTGGCTTATAACCAAGATGAGTCGATGGATTTTGGACGATCTATGGAGGCCGTGGACTTCATCAAAGTAAATACAAGGCCTAAATGGTTCGTCGAAACACTTCATAACACAAAACTAAAACACCCCTAAAGATTTATACTCGAATTCATCGAAATGAAATCAAAACTAATGAATTGGGAAGTTCACACACAAACAACTCTATACACTCAATAAACACATAACATATAAGTGCCAAAGGCACACTAGACAAGCAGATAGCTTAAGGCATAGATGTGAGTTCTCCAAGATTTTACCTTGATCATAAGAAGTAAGGAGATGCCCTAAAACCAAGCAAGATCAATTTTTCTTCCAATATGGCTTGCTATTCTTCTATTTAAACACATAAACATCAATTTACAAAGAGGTAGGTTTAGGAAATCTAAGAAATTAAAGAGAAAGCAAGTAAGGGAAGATGGAGAAGGAGATGGAGAAGCTTACCCATGTTTCAATGCTTAATTTCCTCTTGAATAAAATTCCTAATAGCAAACTTAGGTTTAGAAACTTTAATTTCCCTTTCCTCTCCCCATTTTAATTTTTTTAAGTATTGAAAGTGAATGGGAAATAAAGGGCATTGTAGAGTTATAAAGGTATGGGCCAGGTTGGCTAACCTAAACCCCAACCAAAGTCCTAAATTTAACTAACTCCAAACATATGGATGTTTACAATTTTTATTATCGTAAACGACATTTTGAACTAAATGGAAGCGGCCTCGATTCCAAATTCATATGTATGCAAAGTGTGACTTTTAGCACCTATACTTGATTATCGACATTATATTTACATAAAATATTTAGATATGTTATTGTGAAATATGCGGGTTGTTATAGAGATGATGTAGGAAAAGCCACGAGGCAAAGGACTATAAGGTCAATCCGGAAAAGAATGAATTTAAAGGAAAATGTTATAATTGTGATGCGGAGGGAAGTCTTGCTAGGAACTGCCCTAAGCTTAAAGGAGGAATGAGTTAGCATAATTACGCTTTGGAAATAACAGCACTTCAAAGTCAGCACATAAAGGATGAAGGACAGCCAGCCTCAGAATGTATAATTTCAATTTTAGAAATTTCTGTACATACCCTATTTAATTCTAGAGCATCTCGTTCCTTCATAGCTAGGAGCATTTTTTATTTCTTAAAACTTCATATTTATGTTGATAGCAATCTGACAATGATGTCCAAGTCTATCGGAGGAGCTAAGCAGCTTTCGTCAATTTGTAAAGACCTAGTACTAGATATCGATGATGTTGATTCCTTAGGTGATGCGTTTGTTGTAAGTTTGAGGGGGTATGGACTTATCTTAGGAATATATTGGCTATCTTATTATGCGTCCATCCCCGATTGTGATAGAAAGGTTATTTGTTTGAAGAGCTGTGAAAATCGCAGTTTAGTAGTCCCTTTAAAGGTAGGACATATAAGGGATTCAACCTTATTGCAGTCTCTATCATGTGATTCAAAAGGGCCATCTTCAGTGCCCATTGTTTACGGGTCTTTGGATGTCTTTGAAGAAGTTGTGGGTCTTCTGCCTGCTAAAGTGTTCTTGTTTAGGACAGATCTCAAGAAGGATACAAGACTTATTGCTTTGCCATTGAGGCATATGGCTCCTAAGGAAAGAAGAGAGTTAGAAAAACAAATTTATGAATTGCTATAGAATGGATTTATTTGATGACGTACTTCGGAGACGGAGCACCCATAGTATTCGTCATAAAGGCCAATGAATCTATGAGACCGTTCATTGATTATATGGAGTTGATCAAGTTAACCAAGAAAAATAGGTACCCTTTACTGAGGACAGATTGTCTATTCGACTACTTGGACGGTGCCCAAGTCTTTCTTTGATCGGACATAGCGATAGAAGTCCATCAGTTACGAATTTCTGAGGAATGTAAACGAAAGACAATGTTTATGGCACATTGTAACACCCCGCATTTTGTAACAATTAAATAATTAAATAATGCATATATGTATATATATGCACATACATTTAAGAAGAAATGCAATACAATTAAAATGCATATTTTAAAAAGAAAAGAAAATTTTTAAGAGCTTCCAGAATTTAGCCACGAGATTAGCGTCATTGCGTTCGTGGCGATTTTCTGGTCAATTTAGACCTATGGATTGAAGAAAACTGATTTATGATGAAAGAGATTCCTTTAAATGAAGTATAGTAACAAAACATTAAAATAAGGAAAAAGAAAGAGAACAATGACTACCATCGTTTCTAAACTTATTAACAAAAGACATCATAGCTCAGTTGGCTAAGGCATTGGATATGCAACATAGAGCTCGGGGGTTCGAACCCCGACGGCGACATAATTTTTATCTTTGTTTTAGAGAGGGCCAACTGATCATACAAATATACGTACGTATATAAATTCAAAATTTGAAAAGATAAGAACACGCATATAAGGGAAAAGTATACATATAAGGAAATAAAGAAAATATATATATATATAAGAGAATATATATTATATATGCGCATAAATATATGTATACAAGAGAAAAAAGTTGAAGATAAGACTACAATCGATGAAATATGGCAAGAATCAAATAACAGTGCAACATCGTTTGAATTTTGAAAACGAAACGAAAATTATGCGTATATATACATGTAAAATGATTATTAGAAGAATTGTATACGTATAAGAAAATTTCATGTGAATATAATAGTTAAATAAATTCCATAAAATTCAAACATTCGAAATTCAAAAATTCGAAATTCAAATTTCTTCGCCAAAATAGCTCGTGGGACCCATGTGGTTGACATCCCTGTAGGGGTGTCGACACCCCCCAGATCCGGGCAGATCCATTGATGCATCTGGACTGTATTCTTAACCAAGTTCAATGCTGACTCAGTGCTGCGTGTACGATAAGATCCTGAACACCTATAAATAGGCTAGCAGAGCCTGACCTAAATCTCACATTCTCTGAGACAACTTCTAAGCTCTGCCATTCTTCCTCCTCCCCCTCAAATCTCTTCAGAAAATAAGATAATTAGTTTAGGAAAATTCTGAATCAAGATCTATAGAAAAAAATGAAAATTAATAAGAAGGTGTTCAGAATCAAATGTGAAGTGAGGTAATTCTCTAGATTTGGTTTATTTCAATTTCTTCCTCTTTCTTCCCTTTTTATTTTAGTAAAAATTATGAATCCATGGTTGTTAGGTTCTGAATCCAATTAGGGGAAAACCATGGAATGCTAGATCTGGACCAGATCCAGGATTTGGAAAGCAAATAAGGTTAGTGGATTTAAGTTATATTACTTTTGATAATGATATATTATCATTTAACATTCCCCGTTATCGTACAATGTGAATTTGCTAGAATAATTAAAAGTATTGAAATGTTATTATGACCTGTTGAAATATGATATGTTGAAATGTTTAAACATATGTTAAAAGGATTAAAGTGACGAATATGACATGGTGGAATATTAATATGCTAAGATATTAATATGTTGGAAAATTCATATGTTGAAATATAAAATTGTCAAAAAACGTGTAGCTATTACTGTTGTTTCAATTCCATGTTGATTTGTGACATTTATGTACCTGGACCATTAACGGTATAAATTGAGAACATTACATGTTAGTTTGTTTGATTTGAACAATTACATGATTAAAGGATTACATGTTAGAATATGTGACAACCCCAAACTTCCGTATGTACGAAAGCAAGGATAATCATTGGAATATAACATATTTACAACAACAGCAGATCTCAGATAACAACATAACACATAAATCATTGCAGTGGAAATAGAAATGTCATCAACATCACAACATCAAAACATCAGAGTGGTACAGTTACAGGATACAACTTAGAAAATAGAAGTCTCAACAAATAGAAATAAGTCCAAACTCCATCCAGTACATCATAGATGAAGATGTCTAAATGTCTCATAGTAGAAATAAAAAGATAAAATTGTTCTTCATCTTCCTTCCATAAGCATGCTCCAATCCAGAATGTGTCCATAATAACATGAACCTGTCACTTGGCTGCCCGTGTGAAAAAGAGGGCACCGGAGTTTGCAAAGTGAAACAAGCTACGAGTAAGTCGTGGGACCGGTATGAGAAATCTTTCCTAACTTATCTAACAATATGGCTAATCACAGGACCGAGACGCTAACACGAAACGGGTTTACTCCATTGGATTGCCAGTGTATAAATTTTTATTCAAAACAATGCAGTGCTTTTCAAAAAAATGAAATCGTTATAAGACTCAAGTCCCATCACACAATGCAACGCAAACCGAAGGATAGAATTTTACCTTATAATGATCAAACATGCTTGATACATAGAAAATAATATTTTATTATTATTAGTATCTAATCAGTTTTGAAATACTTCAAAGTAAATGTATCAATCCTAGATGGCATAGTACTCCATCCTACTATGTCGCCATGTATAGGTTTACAATCAAAACCGTAGTGTCGTATTGCAAATTGGGTTTCCATCATGAGTAAAGGCTAGGGACGATCTCCTTACCGATTCGAGGCACTCTAGCAAATGTCTCAGGATCCCCCGTAGTGAACCCTTGGATCTTGCAGGGCCGGTCCACAAATATATCTTAGTGGATTAGTTATGCCTGAACACACATTTCCCGGTCCTACTGAACCTATAATTTGGTCACTATCGACCAATAAATCGAGGTACCTCATAATCCACTAACCGCATAAGTAAAATGTCAGGGCTTGCAAAACCATGATACCACTTCTAGCTAGAAAGAAACGTGTGCACTCCCTGCGTTTCCTTGTCCCGTTTCTGACTCTTGCCGAGGTGTGAGGCTCGCGAGGTAATGCTATACACAAAGCTATGCCGAAATAGGCTATGCTTTGATCATCAACCACAAGGCTCTTCTTTTCAACAAAAGCCTTGATCATCTGCATCTTTGGATGCCACATTGACAATCCATGCCATGCGATCGATAACTACCAATATATAACCTCTGAGCTCGTGCGTCTCAGAGAAGGGTGCTAAGCAAGAGAATAAATTCTCCGCCACCAATCAGATATATGTTAAATAGAAATCAATTTACATGAAATGGAATTCAACGTCAGACACGCATCCATATACAAGTCCGTTCTGGGTCTGAACGAATCCGGAGACACCTTATTCCTCATCCCGTATGTCCAATACTGAAGAGAGGTGCTCGCCTATCCGGACAATCAACAAGTACGTCCGAACAACTACCACTTTAACCCTTTACTGGGAGCTACCCAATGCCGGGCATCTGTAGTCATGCATTCGATGTGAAGATCGCCGGTCATCAATCACCGTCTTTAATATCTTTGATTTAAATCACCGTATAATTATTTGAAATGAGATTAAACTCGGTCTTTTCAAATAATTCTCACATATATATAATTTAAATCATTTCGTATCATTAATATTATTTTATAACGATTTATCGCTATTTTTATTTATGTAGAAATTGCTCAATTTAATTTAACGACGCTTCGGGTCAATAAGCGGCCCTGGCGTTGTTTTTATTAAAATTTGGTTTACACATATCTCGAAATATGATCGTTGGATTTTAACAAAATTTATATTGTTGGAAAGATCTTTCCATAGCGGTCGTAACGGTTTCAGTTTTGGGAAAATCTGACGGTCGGATCTTTCGTTATAATTGTTTAAAGTTACAATTCTGAAACGCGAACTACCATGTGCAATTTGTTTAATTTTAATTTATATTTATATATAATTATATATAAATATAAACCATTCGACGATTCCACTAACGTGTTTAACACGCCAAATAAAAGAATGTTTTAATTTGCATAACCATTACTACATGTTTTGTAATGTCAAATAAAATATCTTAATTTACATGACATTTGCTAATGACAAATAAAGGATAATTTTTATTTTCATTACTTGTATGCAATTTCTATTTTTGACTTTAACAAATAAAAAGAAATATTTTATTTGTGCATGTATAACTTCAATGTATAACATAACATATAAAATGCTTATGTTAAATTTGCATACAAATTCTAATGTATGCGTTGACAATAAAAATGATATTTTAACTTTGCATACAAATTCTAATGTATGCATTTTCAATAAAAATGATTCTTTGAATTGCATACAAATTCTAATGTATGCATTTACAATAAAAATGATATTTTATCTTGCATACAAATTCTAATGTGTGCATTCTCAATAAAAATGATATTTTATCTTGCATACAAATTCTAATGTATGCATTTTCAATAAAAATGATATTTTATCTTGCACACAAATTCTGATGTATGCATTTTCAATAAAAAATGATTCTTTGAATTGTATACAAATTCTAATGTATGCATTTACAATAGAAATGATATTTTATTTTGCATACAAATTCTAATATATGCATTTACAATAAAAATGATATTTTATCTTGCATACAAATTCTAATATATGCATTCTCAATAAAAATGATATTTTATCTTGCATACAAATTCTAATGTATGCATTTTTAATAAAAATGATATTTTACCTTGCATACAAATTCTAATGTATGCATTTTAAATAAAAATGATTCTTTGAATTGCATACAAATTCTAATGTATGCATTTACAATAAAAATGATATTTTCACTTTTGTTGACAATTCTATTTCAACAAAAGGATTTAAAAGTGATGATTTCATTTTGTTAACAATTGTAGTTTAATAAAATGATTAAAACGTGATGATTTCATTTTGTTAACAATTCTAATTTAACAAAATGAATATAAGTGATGGTGGCATTTATGTTGATAATCCTATTTTGACAAAATTAATATTTTTGCTCAAACATAAATCTCTTTAACCAAAAATGATATTTTTGTTATGACTCAAATCTTATTTAACATAAATGTAATTTTTTTTTAACTCTAATCTTATCTAAAAAAAATGTAATTTTTGTTTACAACCATTATATTTCAATAAAATGTCAGTTTTTATTTCAACTAATATATTTTGACAAAAGTGTATATTTTGTTTCAACTAATGTACTTTAACAAAAATGAATAATTTAATCCAATAATTATATTTTGACAATAATGATAATTTTAATCCCACTAATAGGTTTTAATAAAAATGAATATTTTATTTTAACTAATGTGTTTTTGAAAAAATTGAATATTTTATTTCAACTAATGTGTTTTGACAAAAATGTACATTTTGTTTCAACTAATGTGTTTTGATAAAAATGAAAATTTGATTTCAACTAACGTACTTTGATAAAAATGAACATTTTATTTCAACTAATGCGTTTTGATAAAAATGAAAATTTTAATCTAATTATTTTAATTTGACAAAAATGGTACATTTTGTTTGACTCAACTCTAATTTAACAAGAATGTAATTTTCTAATCCAACAAATCTAATAAACAAAAATGATATTTGTGTAAATATTTTCTAATTAACATAAATGTTAATTTTTGATTCCATAAATCTAATAAACAAAATGATAATTTTTGTGTAACTGTTTTCTAATTAACACAAATGTTAATTTTTGATTCCACAAATCTAATAAACAAAATGATAATTTTTGTGTAACTATTTTCTAATTAACACAAATGTTAATTTATGATTCCACAAATCTAATAAACAAAATGATAATTTTTGTGTAACTATTTTCTAATTAACACAAATGTTAATTTCAACAGAACTACATAACACACCAATCACAAATCAAATCACGTATGACAATCAACAGAATATTACAGCGTACGAGGAATACCACAATTATGATTAATAAATTTTAATTATAAAAAAAGCAGAATTTCTCACTGTGCTTTTAATTCTAAATAATTCAAAATTGAACTTTTTTGTCCAGAATCTGATCTGCTCTGAATCCATTCTAATCAGTCCAGAAATGTAGATCTCGGACTCACGATCGCAACGCTTCTGAAAATTTTCAATTCTGAGATCGTATGCATTAGTTATGAATTAATTTAGTTTGATAATATTTTTAAAATAAATTAATTAAATAATTTAATTGGAAAATATCCTTATTCTACCTTCGGGAAAAGTGGCCGTGTTGATTTCCCATTATCTCAATTCTAGGGCTCAACCTTTCGTCCAAATCGTGGGCCTTGGGGCAGATCAGAAGGTGGCACGTCAGAGAGGAGAGAGCGGCGCATGCCGTGGGGCCCACGTTAGCCAACTCGATCTGGCCAAGGAGGAGGAGCAGCGATGAATACGGTGCGGGTTTGGGTGTTTGGTTTTGTCGAAATACAGGTTTCCAGGCACTTGTACCGTACTGATGTGAAGAGGATGAAAAGCTCTATGAAATTATCAAAAGGCTGGAGTAATTTTACTGTGTGGACTGGAAGTTTTTAATGGAGGAAGGATCGTGCATTCATGGCCATTGGTATCGGGGGCGGCGGCTGTAGCTAATGGGAATTAGGGTTTTGATATGAGAGTTATTTATAATAAAATAATAATAAATCTCTTAATTACTAATTTAAGCCCGTTTAACCCTTTTCAGCTCCAATTTCAGCCCAACAAAAATTGTTCCTACCTAATTGTCCCCTTTCCGGACACAATGGGCTAGGTCTCGTCAGCCCAATCGATCGTTTTAAGCCTGTTTTCTTTAAATTAAAATTTAAATTATTTATTTATTTAATTCTATCGTACATTTAAATTTACCGGGGCCACATACGGACTACAAAAATTTCCAAAAAATAAATCTAGCTATGTTTTGACGATACGGTCCTAACATATTTAATTTCGTCAAATTTGGAGACTGTTTGAAAAATGACCCTTTTAACTGTCGATTAAATTCAACATAAATTATCGAACGCAGTTCCAAATATTATGGAAAATTAAACTTAGCAATAATTTGATATTCCGGATCCGACAAAAATGGTTTCGTCGAAAACGGAGGTCGTTTGTATAATTGCCATTTATACGGGCTATAAATTATATTAAATTTCATAGCGACCATTCTGAATATTCAACTGGCCATAACTTTTTATTCCCACTATGAAATTTCAATTTTTCGGATTCATTGGAAAGATATTTTTAAACAGATTTAAATATTTTTGGTTTCGCTAAAATCCGATTTATTTTGAATCCTGTACATTCAATCAAAGTTCTGATTCAAATTTTCAAACTGTCGTGCTACTTCTAACTCCTTTTAAAATTAAAATAAATATATGTGTTCTAACTTCTATTTAAATAAATTTTAAATCATTATTATTTAAAATAAATTATTTTAACTATTCAAAATTCATTAAAATAACCAAAATAAAAAATTTAAATTGGATTCGATTTACCGGGTTGTTACAATCTCCCCTACTTAAAAAAAATTCTTCCCCGAAAAGGAAACAGTAGTAAAGTAGGAATCAAAATGGAAAATGCAAAATATTGTAAATGTACCTCAACACAAGAGTTACTGGGAGATGTCCACTCTGCACTTGGGATAAGCCTATTTGATGCTATCCTCAGTCTCTCATGTACAGTCTCTAGGATCCCAACTCCACTGCACTTTGACTAAGTGGATCCTCTTGTTCCTCAGAACTCGGGTCTCTTTGCCAACAATTTTCACTGGCTCCCTTCTCACTGCTAAGCTCGGGGTAATCTCCAAATCTTATTGTGCTACTTCCTCCACAACCAAGTCTGGATCATGTACATACTTCCGGAGTTGAGACACATGGAATACATCATGCACCCCTGGCAACTAGTCCGGCAATTGCACCCTATAAGCGAGAGTTCCAATCCTTTCGAGAATAGGAAATGGACCAATGAATCTTGGCGCTAACTTCCCAGTCTTCCCAAAACGAATTACTCCTCTCAATGGGGAAACCCTCAAGTATACATAATCACCAAGAAAGAATTCTAAATCCCTTCTTCGTGAGTCTGCATAGCTCTTCTATCGGCTTTGAGCATCCAGTAGTCGCTTCTTAATAAAATTAACTTTATCTGATGCTTCACGAATCATGTCGGGACCCAATACTAATCGATTGCCTGGTTGCACCCAACATGCGGGAGATCTGCAAGGCCTGCCATATAATGCTTCAAATGGCGACATCCGCAAGCTTGCTTGGCAACTGTTATTATAAGAGAACTCAACCAAGTGCAAGTGATCTTCCGATGACCTGCCAAAATCAAGAATGCATGCTCGCAATAAGCCTTCTAATATGTGATTCACCCTCTCAGTCTGGCCATTTATCTGAGGATGATAAGCGGTGCTTCGATTCAATTTTTTCCCTAGCTCTTCTTGGAATGCTTCCCAGAATTTACTAGCAAATATCGGATCACGGTCACTAACAATGCTACTGGGAACCCCATATAGTCTAACGGTCTCTCTGAAACAAAAGCTGCGCCAGACTTTGAGTTGTTCTATTAGATCTAACAGGGATAAAATGGGCGGTCTTCGTGAAACGATCTACAATCACCTATATATTGTCGTAGCCTTTTCTGGTTCGGGGAAAACCATCAATAAAGTCCATAGAAATTTGGTCCCACTTCCTACTTGGAACCTCTAGCGGTTGCAACAATCCTGCGAGCTTCTGTTGATCTCTTTTGACTTGTTGACAGGTGGAACATCTTGCAACATATATAGAAATGTCTCTCTTCATCGCCTTCCACCAAAATGTGCTCTTATGATCGTGATACATCTTGCTTACTCCTGGATGGATGCTGAGTTAAGATTTGTGACATTCATCCGTAACTTCCCTTTTGAGTTCAGGAATATCTGACACACATATTCTCCCTTGCAGTCTAAGAGTCCCCTTGCAATCAATTTGGAAGCTTGAAGCTTCGCCCTTTCGAACTCGCTCGCTAATCATCTGAATAAACTTATCGTCTTTCTGAAGAGCGGAGATCTTATCCATTAATGTAAGCATAACGATAAGACCGGCGATGATAAGATTGGCGCTGTCTGCATTCTTCCCACTGAGCGCATCGGCTACAACATTGGCTTTCCCTTGAGTATATAAGATGTCCAGATCATAAGCCGCAAGAAATTCTAACCAATGTTGCTGCCTCAAATTTAAGTCTCTTTGGGTAAACAGATACTTCAAGGATTTATGATCAGTATATAATTCGAACTTCTCACCCAAAAGATAGCGCCGCCATTTCTTTAAAGCAAACACGATGGCCCTCAACTCAAGATCATGAGTGGGGTACCATTTCTCATGCGGTTTCAACTGATGGCTAGCATATGCAACTACTTTGCCCCTTTGTATTAAAACTGCACCAATACCCTCAATAGAAGCATCAATATAGACTGTCAAATCTTGGTTGCCATCAATAATGGTCAATACAGGAGCAGTGGTCAACCTCAATTTCAGCTCTTGGAAAGCTACCTCACATTCGGGTGTCCAAATAAACTTTGTATGTTTCTTAGTCAGCTTCGTCAATGGACAATATAACTTCAAAAAATCTTTAACGAATTTCCGATAATAGCCAGCCAATCCTAAGAAACTTCTGACTTCTGTAGGAGTGCTAGGCTGCTTCCAATCTTGGATGGTTGAGATCTTTCCTGGGTCTACTGAAATGCCTTTCTTTAATACAACAAGACCGAGGAATTTCACTTCTTCTTGCCAGAATATGCATTTAGAGAATTTGGCTTTCAACACATTCTTTCTCAAAATTTCCAAAACATCTTTCAGATGCTTTTCATGCTCAGCAGTGAATTTAGAGAAGATTGAGACGTCGTCGATGAAAACCAGCACGAATTTATTCAAGACATCGTGGAATACTCTGTTCATCAGACCGATAAAGTAGGCTGGAGCATTACATAAGCCGAATGGCATTACAAGCTATTCAAAGAATAAGTCTGACCCTCTAAAAGCTGTCAAAGGAACACATTCTTCGGCAATGCGCAATTGATGGAAACCTATAGCTAGGTCCATCCTAGAGAATACTAGTGCTCCATTCAAGCGGTCTAACAGATCATCAATACGCGGTAACGGATATTTATTTTTTAGCGTTTTCTTATTGAGGTCACGGTAGTCCACACATAGCCTGAGAGTACCGTCTGACTTAGGGACAAACACCACTTCTGCACCCCATTTTGTGAAGCTAGGCCTGATCATACCCTTCCACAAAAGCTATTTAGTTTTATTGCTCAGCTCCTCTTTTTCCTTCAGTGTCATTCTCCAAATACGATGCACAACTAGCCTTGCATTCAGAACTAAGTCAATCCTGAAGTTGATTTCTCTGCGCGGAGGTAAGCTATCAACTTCTTCAAACACATCCGCATAATCTTTGACAATAGGAATATCCTCAATAGAAGCAGAGTAACTTCTAGAGAAGACCAGAATTCTTTCCTATCAGTCGCTGAGCCGTGGCATGGTACAACAATAATATCCCCGAATTTTGTTTTAATTTTGACTATTCTTTCAGCGCATAATACCTCAGCCTCATATTTCGTTAGACAATACAGTCCAAGTATGATATCATATCCAGAGAAATTCATGACAATTGAATTAAAAGGGAACTGGAAATTGGAATAAGAAATGGGCACTCTATAATATTGGTCGAGAATAAGAGAACCCCCTATTGGACTCTAATCGATTCTTTATGTTTTCTTGGTTTCAGTTTTAACTTTTTAATTGTGTCACTAGAAATGAAACTCCGCGATGCACCAGTGTCAAACAATACTGTAATAGGGATGTTCTTAGTAGTAAGAGTACCTCCTAAAGCATTGGGTTTACCTGCTCCCTCGGAAGAAGCTGGTGCAGCCGCTCCATCGTATAATGAGCCACCTGAGAATTCTTCAGTAATGGGCAATTTGGCTTGATGCGCCCCTTCTTATGATAATTGTAGCACTCCCTCTGATCCTGAGAACTCTGACTAGGCCCAGACTCATTTCTGCTTCGCCTCTTTGGAGCTTGGCATTCGTAATCGAAGTGTCCCATCTTCAGGCAATTAAAGCATCTCACATTGGCCTTTTTATTTCCTTGAGGCTTGGCGGCTGAAGAGTTGCTCGCCTCTGGTTTCTTGTTAGCCTGCTTCCTCTTGTTGTTATTCTGATTCCTCTCCCGGTCTTATTGAGAATTCCTGTCATTTTCTTCATATCGACAAGCCATCTCGACCACCTCATTAAACGGAAGCTTAATGTGTGATGTCACTCTGTTCAGATACTTCCTGGAAAGGCCATTAATGAATCTTTTATTCTTTTGGAAGGGGTCCTGAATTAATTCAGGAGCATAACGTCAGAGCTCTTCAAACTTCTGCACATACTCTGAAACAGTCTTATCTCCTTGCTGCAAGTTGGCAAACTGATCGTGAAGACGCTCTACTTCTTGCGGAGGAATAAATTTCTCGTTAAAGAGTTCCTTGAATTTGGCACAAGACATGTCGGCCTCATTATTTCCAATTATGACCATCTCCCACCAATTTTGAGCCTTATCTTTCAAAAGCCACGATGCCATAAAACGCATGCGGTGGTCCTCAAGTTCTAAACCTCCAAATATCTTCTCGCAATTCTTGAGCCATGCATGAGCTTCTATCACTGTCTCTCGTCCTGTGAATGACACGCCTCCTGAATTCCTGAACTTCTTGGCTACCTTGTCCAAGTCAAAAGGCTGTGGGGGTGGAAGTGGTGGTGTTACAGCCTCGGGAGTGGGCTGCCCTTGAGCAGTGGGGGTTTCACCCCTACCCGGTCCTCTAGCTCCTCCTCTGCCTAGAGTTCTCGATCTTGTGCTCATTTTCAGTTAGTTCTGTACAATCCAGGAAAGAGTCAGACCAACAGAAATGATAATTTTAAAGGGAAGGTTAAAGCAGAGACATATGGAAAGATGATAATGATGTAATGACTGATTAATATGCGCTATTCTGCTGTGATCATTCTAGGACATTACTAATCCTATCTCCAATGAGCTACTCGCCTTAGAATACTGTTGATTCTATCTAGACCAATTGTTTTAAATATATTATACTCCGATGCAAAGGTTAACCTTAAGCTCTGACACCAACTGTGATAACCCCAAACTTCCGTATGTACGAAAGCAAGGATAATTATTGGAATATAACATATTTACAATAACTGCAGATCTCAGATAACAACATAACACATAAATCATTGCAGCAGAAATAGAAATGCCATCAACATCAAAACATCAGAGTGGCATAGTTATAGGATACAACTTAGCAAATAGAAGTCTCAGCAAATAGAAATAAGTCTAAACTGCATCGAGTACATCATAGATAAAGGATGCCTAAATGTCTCAAAGTAGAAATAAAAAGATAAAAATGTTCTTCATCTTCCTTCCATAAGCATGCTCTAATCCAGAATGTGTCCATAATAACCTGAACTTGTCACATGGCTGCTCGTGTGAAAAAGAGATCACCCGAGTTTGCAAAGTGAAACAAACTACGAGTAAGTCGTGGGACTGGTATGAGAAATCTTGCCTAACTTATCTAACAATATGGCTAATCACAGGACCACGCCACTAACGCGAAACGGGTTTACTCCATTGGATTGCCAGTGCATAAATTTTTATTCAAAACAATGCAGTGCTTTTCAGAAAAATGAAATCATTATAAGACTCAAATCCCATCACACAATGCAACGCAAACCGAAGGATAGAATTTTATCTTATAATGATCAAACATGCTTGATACATAGAAAATAATATTTTAATATTATTATTAGTATCTAATCAGGTTTAAAATACTTCAAAGTAAATGTATCAATCCTAGATGGCATAGTACCCCATCCTAATATGTCGCCATATATAGGTTTACAATCAAAACCGTAGTGTCATATTGGAAATTGGGTTTCCATCATGAGTAAAGGCTAGGGACGATCTCCTTACCGATTCGAGACACTCTAGCAAATGTCTCTGGATTCCCCGCTGTGAACCCTTGGATCCTGCAGGGTCGGTCCACAAATATATCTTAGTGGATTAGTTATGCTTGAACACACGTTTCCTGGTCCTACTGAACCTATAATTTGGTTACTATCGACCAATAAATCGAGGTACCTCATAATCCACTAACCACATAAGTAAAATGTCAGGGCTTGCAAAACCCTGATACCACTTCTAGTTAGAAAGAAATGTGTGCACTCCCTGCGTTCCCTTGTCCCGTTTCTGACTCTTGCCGGGGTGTAAGGCTCGCGAGGTAATGCTATACACAAAGCTATGCCGAAATAGGCTATGATTTGATCATCAACCACAAGGCTCTGCTTTTCAACAAAAGCCTTAATCATCTGCATCTTGGGATACCACATTGACAATCCACGCCATGCGATCGATAATTACCAATATATAACCTCTGAGCTCGTGCGTCTCAGAGAAGGGTGTTAAGCAAGAGAATAAATTCTCTGCCACCAATCAAATATATATTAAATAGAAATCAATTTACATGGAATGAAATTCAACGTCAAACACGCATCCATTTACAAGTCCGTTCTAGATCTGAACGAAACCAGAGACACCTTATTCCTCGTCCCGTTTGTCCAATACAGAAGAGAGGTGCTCGCCCATTCAGACAATAAACTAGTACGTCCGTAAAACTACCACTTTAACCCTTTATTAGGAGCTATCCAATGCCGGGCATGAGTAGTCATCCATCCAATGTGAAGATTGCCGGTCTTCAATCACTGACTTCGATATCTTTGACTAAAATCGCCGTATAGTTATTTGAAATTAGATTGAACTCGGTCTTTTCAAAATAATTCTCGCATATATATAATTTAAATCATTTCATATCGTTAATATTATTTTATAACGATCGCTATTTTTATTTATATAAAAATAGCTTAATTTAATTTAACGACGCTTCGGGTCAATAAGCGGCCCTGGCGCCGTTTTTATCAAAATTTGATTTACGCATATCTCGAAATCTAACCGTTGGATTTCAACAAAATCTATATCATTGGAAAGATCATCCCAAATCGGTCCTAACGGTTCCAGTTTTGGGAAAGTCGATTGTTGGATCTTTCGGTATAATCTTTTAAAGTTACGATTCTGAAACGCGAACTACCGTGCGCGATTTTTTTAATGTTAATTTATATTTATATTTAATAATATATAAATATAAACCATTCAACGATTCCACTGACATGTTTAACACGCCAAATAAAAGAAATTATTCTTCTTAATTGCGGAATTCATGAAAAGAATAATGGCGGCTGGAAACTCCTTCTCTTTCTCGTTGAACAATTCTCGTACTGGTTCTCTGTCTTCTCAATCCTATTTGGGGCATTCTCAATCGTTTGCAAATAGAAATAAATCGAATATAGTGGCTCGTTCAGATTGGATTTCGGTGAGTTCTGAGGCTCGACGCAATGGTTGTTTCCGTTGTGTTGACGGTAATCACTGTGCGAGAAATTGTAGAAATCAAATTAGATGCTTTAAATGTGGCCAATCGGGACATCGAAGTGGTAATTGCTTGGTTGCATCAAGTTCTTGGCGGAAACAGATCAAAGAAATGCATCACCAAGTTTTGGGTTCGGGTATGATTTTACTTAAGAATTTTATTAGCAGCAATGATGAGATTCAAATTGTAAATAAATGCCAAGAATTAGGATTTGGGGGTGGTGGTTTCTATAGGCCAGGTTATGACAATGGTGCTGTGTTAAATTTCCTAATGATGTGTTTGGGCAAAAATTGGAATCCACAATCTAGGTCATATGAAGACAGGAGGAAAATTGATGGTGTCGTTCCTCCAGTATTCCCATTAGAATTCAAGAAGATGGTTAGTAATTCTATGATGGTCGTGCATAAAGAAATAATGGATAGTGGGGGAAAAGCTGACGATTTACCATTTATGTCCCTTGACGTATGTTTAGTCAATTACTACAATCTAGATGGGAAATTGGGCATTCATCAAGATAAGGATGAAAGTTTTGAAAGTCTTTCGTTAGGTCTGCCTATAGTTTCTTTTTCTTTAGGGGACTCAGCCGAATTTTTATACAGGGAAGAAGGACTTAATGGTTTAGAAAGGAAAATCATATTGGAATTTGGTGATGTCCTCATTTTTAGAGGATAATCAAGAGAGATCTTCCACGGCATTGCTGGTATTCTCAAAGATTCGGCTCTAGAGTTTCTTAGGAAGAGAACCAATATGAAAGCGGGTAGACTGAACTTGACATTCAGACAGTGTGAATACTCAAAGGAAGAGGTTAATATTCCACCAAACTCTACTAGCCAAGATCATCAGTTCCGTTCCTTTGTAGATGCTGTAAGGTTTCCACTGACACATATGCCCAAATGGAACTCGGCAATATCCAAAAATATTCGGTTTAGATAAAATGGGGGTGATCGTGTTTGTTTTCGATGTGGTGATTCCTCTCATTTGGCGAAGGATTGTAGAAACGACATACGTTGTTTTAATTGCGGAGGAATTGGGCATCGTAAGAATAACTGCTCTGCGAGATTTAATGGGAAAACAGTTGTTGCAGCACAACTGTTTGATGATATGCCTGAAAATGACTGATCTTCTAAATTTATACGCTCTGGATTTTTCAGTCAATGAGAATGAAGGGGCGTATTTGTTGTTGTCGATGGGGTGGAATCTGGAAGGTATGGTGGATGGGATTTCGTGGAGTAAGCGTGAGGTTGTTATGAATACTTACCCTCCTTTACCTTTTCCGATGACAAGGAAAGAGCATGCCTTTGCTTTTAGTTTGAATCTCATAAAGTTAAGGAGACTGTACACTGATTCGATGACAAGGAATAAGAGGGTGGTTTTCAGTTTATTGGATAAGATTCTTGAGCACTTTGATACAGTAAATACTGTTATTAATTGTGAGTATAAGGAGGTGGTTCTATAATACAAGCCGGATAGTAGTACGCTGATTAATACTGGTTTGGAAAATAGTTGCCATACGGTGAAGGATTTGGGTGTCAATTCAGAATTGGCCGATGTTGGAGGGGTTTGTCTTGAAGGTAATGTGAGAGATGACGTTGGTACTCATTGGTTTTTGTTAAGTGATCCGATGCTAATGGACACCTATGTGCTGCAATGTATGGGTATTGGAGTTGAAGATTGGGTTAATGGTGGTTTTAATGGTGGGTCTAATGGTGGAAAGTTCGGTTATAACGTGAAGACAAGGGAAGTGATGTCAGGTGTGGATGTAGAGGACATGGGCGACTATGTTCCAGTTTGTGGCAACGTTAATGATCGTGATGAAGTGTCAGGTGAGGTGGAAAATTTAAATTGGGTTGTGGCAAAGGAGGTAGTACTTTCGAATAGCTTTGAAATATTAGAGGACTATGAAGAAAGGATTGATATGACGGTGGGGATTGATGGTGCTAAGGTGGATGTTGTCTCGAAGTATGGCTCTGTGTCAAGGATGGGGTTTAGAGTTGGAAGGGTTAAATGTGGTAGGGTGGCACAAAAGAAGACTTCGGGGAATGCGCGATTTGAATGTGACAAATAGTTGGGGGGATTCATGAGTTTAAGGCCAAGGGAATGATCTGTTCAACAAATGGTGATCTTGAGGTTGGGTGCAGGTGGCAAGTTTTTGGAGTAGTGACATTAATGTGGATGAATTTGTGGGTTGGCAGGCAGATCAGTGTGATGAGGTTGAAAAAAAATCTAGTGAGGGTGGTGCTATAGTTCATTTGTTGGCCAGAGATGATTTGTCTCTAGTGGATAACGGTGCTGTTGATACAGTTTCTGCATTAGACCGAGAGTTGCATGGGTTCACTTTTTCATAGGTCAAAGGTCAAAGCTCAGTGATTATATGTGAGAAGTTTATGAAGATTTTTTGCTTATATGTGAGACCGAGTTCTGGCGTTATTGGTTGGGAGGTATTGCATTCGGGTCCATTTACGGGAGTCGATTCTTGATTCTCGTGCAGTGATGGATTGATTGAATCTGGTGGGGATCTAGTTCAGAGCAGGGTGGTTCCCGTTTCTTCGTCTAGGAGGGGAAGGCGTAGGAGAGTCATCCCCAGTTCGGGGTAGGTTCATCGCAGTGCTAGGATCAGATCTAGTTCTTCTCCTTTCCGAGGTAGGTCTTCGAGTCTAAATGCTAGTAATAGCAATTCGGATTTGGGCACAGGTATGATTTCTATTTATGGTAGTGTTTATGGTAGTGATTATTCTCCTTATGCCTTAGGTAGTCTTTCGACTAGTCAGCTATTTCAGCTTGCCAATAATACAGCTTTTATTTTTACGGACATTGAGCTAGATTCTGACTTCATTAAGAGTAGGGAATTAGAGAGAGTTTCTTCCTTGAGTAGATGAGGATTGTTAGCTGGAATATTAGGGATTTAAATGAACCTAAAAAATGTGCTAAAGTTAGGACTTTTTTTGTAGATTATCATATTGATGTTGCTTTGCTTCAAGAGCCTAAAATTGAAAGTCCTGACTTTAGTTTTTACGCTAGATTAGGAGGATCCCATTTTCGTAATTGGGCCAGTCTACCGTCAATTGGCAGTGCAGGAGGGCTTATGATTAGTTGGAAAGATAACCAATATAGACTTGTGCAGGAAATTTATAAGTTACATTCACTACACATTATATTAACTTCACTTAGTGATAATTCTTTATTGGACATTACGAATGTGTATGGCCCTCACACTAAGATTGAGAGGAGACGTTTTTGGGATGAATGTTCTGAATTTAGGAATCTTGCCCCAAATCTTTGGATTGTAGGGGGATTTTAATGTTACTAGGTTTTTAGGAGAGAGATCTCCTAGGGAAAGTAATTTCTCTGACATGGAGGAATTTAATGATTTCATTCTTGATAATAATTTGATTGAGATTCCGCTTAACAATAGATCATTCACCTGGTCTAATGATAGGGATAGTCCGTCTTTCGCCTTATTAGATAGATTTTTTATAAGTACTGAGGTTGATGATAGATTTCCTATTTGTAAAGTAAAGGGTTTACCTTTTTTATATTCGGATCATTGTCCTTTAATTCTCTTGTGTGATTCGAATATTTTAATTAGTAATAATTTTAAATTTGAAAAGATGTGGCTTTTGGATACCAATTTTATTAACTAGTCACTGTCAAATGGAATTCGTTATTCTATTTTAATAATTTGTACAAGGGAAATTCATCAAAGATTTTTGTCGCAAAACTTGGTAAATTAAGATTTTTTCTTAACAGGTGGAATAAATATATTTTTGGTAGTGGTCGAATTAAGAAAGATAAGATTCTATGTGAGATGTTAGATTTAGACAAGTTGGGTGAATCTAGAACTCTTAATCTAGTTGAGAGAGATAGACTTAGTAATCTTAGAAATGACATCAAACTGATTTTGGAAAAGGAAGAAATAATGTGGAAGCAAAGATCACGTGTTCAATGGATTAAGGAAGGTGATAATAACACGAAATTTTTTCATAATATGGATAATAAGAGGAGACGTGATAATTTGATTCATTCTATTTTCTTAAATAATGAGGAATTGACAGTTCAGCGTGATTTAAATGAAGCTTTCACCAATTATTACAAACAAATTTTTGGGACTAGGATCAAGAGAAGAATTAACGTTAATTGGAAGGACATCTACCCAAATAATGTTAAGGGAGAGTTATTAGATTTAGATAAACCTTTTTCTGAGCAGGAGATTTGGAAGGTTATTTGTGATATGCCTAGTGACAAAGCTCCGAGGCCTGATGGTTTTTCTGTTCTATTTTACAAACAGTTTTGGGAGGTCTTGAAATCTGATGTTATTAAATTATTTAATGATTTTTATAGTGGTGATTTGTGTCTAGGTAACTTTAATTTTGCTAATGTTATCCTTATTAAGAAGAGAGAGGGTGCAAAACTTTTAAAAGATTTTAGACCTATCTCTTTGATAAATGTATCTGTTAAGATTATTTCTAAAGTTCTAGCGAATAGGCTTAGTAAGAAGATGAATGATCTTATAGATCATTCGCAAACTGCTTTTATTAAAGGAAGACAAATTGTGGATGGAGTGGCAGCTGTACAAGAGTACATTAATGTATGTGTTAAAAATAATTTTTCATGTGCTATTTTGAAATTAGATTTTGAGAAGGCATTTGATTCTATTGACTGGGATTACATATGTGAAGCATGTCTTGCTAGAGGTTTTAGTGTCAGATGGATTTACTGGATAATGCTTTTACTTAGGTCTGGTAGTTCTAATATTGTTGTCAATGGAGTAATAGGAAAGAAGATCCAATCTAAGAGGGGTCTTAGATAGGGAGATCCCCTATCACCTCTATTATTTAATTTAGCGGCTGACGTTTTTTCTAGAATTATTAATAGAGCTGGGAGATTAGGTGTTTTAGGCAATGTTGGTAATGAGGAATTTAACAATGAGTTATCTATACTTCAATTCGCGGACGATACCTTGTTATTTTCTTCTCATCTACCTAAGCACATTATTTCTCTCAAGTTTATTCTTTATTGTTTTGAGATGTTATCAGGTCTTAGGATTAATTTTGACAAGAGTTCTGTTATGGTCATTAATGATTTTAGTAATGTAGAGGCTATGGTTGCTAGCACCCTAAACTGTTCTGTCATGAAATTTTCTATAACGACCCGAACTTCCCCGGTAAGGAAAGCCCGGATTGAGATGAGAACAACACACATCGGAACGCAAACAGAAGAACATTTCATTGTATATTACACCAATTCCATCAGATACAAGAATATACAGAGTATAAATGAATAATATACACATTTGATAAATATCAGAGATTTAAATTACATTTAAATACATCGTAGCGGAAAAACAATACAAAACACAACTGAAAGTAATACACGGATATAGAGCTTTCTGAGCATCGTTCCAGCTGTAAATCAGGATCCTGTGAATATAAATCTGCAAAACCAAAACTACTAGCTGCCCGTGTCGAAAATAAGGGCACCCAGAGTTTAGGTTAAAACAATAAACTCCAGGTCAGTCATGTAACTGGTGCGAGAACTAAAACAGTTATTAATCTTTATTTTAAAGTTAGGTAAATCAAGGGACCACGCCGTATAACACGGAACGGGTTTCCTCCCAAGAATACCAGTGCATAAAACAAACAGCGCAATGCTAAATAAATAAAAATGAAGCTATTATAAGACCCAGGTCCCATCACACAATGCAACGCAAGCCGTAGGATAGGGTTTTTACCTTATAATAGCCAAAGCATGCTTGATACGTCAAAAACACATTATTTGATATTACTATAAGTGTATAGTGTCAAACAATTTCAATCATAAGTATCAATCATAGGCGTCATAGCTACCATCTACTATGTCGCCATACTAGGTTCTACAAATAAAACCGCAATATCACGTATTGGAAATTGGATTTCCATCATGATTCGAGGCAAGGGGCAAGCTCCTCTCCGATTCGAGACACTCTAGAAAATGTCTCAGGACCGCACACAGCAATCCCTTGGATCCTCCAAGGCCGGTCCTCTCTTACTTTTGAGGATTGGCAATTCCTGAACACACGTTTCCCGGTCCTATAGGACCTATATCCGAGGCGCCTCGTATTCCAACAACCACATAGGTGAAAAGTATATAAATGTCAGCCAGTTTAAGCACTGACACCACCCCTAGCTAGAAAGAAACGTCGTGCACTCCTTGGGTCCTTATCCCGTTTTTGACTCATACCGAGGTGTGAGGCTCGCGAATTCATGCTATACACAAAGCTACGCCACACAGGCCGTGCTTTGATCATCAACCACAAGACTTTGCTTTTCAATAGAGGCCTTGATCAATTGCCACTTACGCGTGCCACACTGGCAATTCACTCCATGTGACTGATGTCCATCGATATACAACCTCTGAGCTCGTACGTCTCAGAGAAGGGCGTTAAGCAAGAGAATAAATTCTCTGCCGCTAAACAGATGTATATTTAATAGAGATCAATCAACACAGAATAAAATCCAATGTCAGACACACAGTCCATTTACAAGTTCGTTCTGGGTCTGAACGAAACCGGAGGCACTTTCCTCGCATATACATCGATCTCCAAGTACGTCTGGACGATCACCAACTGTTTCTCTCCTCTTGGGTGTACAGCCCAATCGAGATCATCAGTAATCACCCAAACGATGTGAAGACTTCCGGCCTTCAACCACCATCTTCATCTTCTACTTATCGCCGAATCGGTTATTCAAAATGGGTATAAACCCGGCCTTTCTGAATGACCCACGTATATAATAAACAAAAGTTACACAAACACAACAAACGCCTCATTCCAATTCAGAATATACTTTTATTCACAAAATCACATTCTTAGGGAAAGGTTCCCATTAATTTTATCAAAGATAAATTCTTCTAAATTTATTCTTTAATCTTCCTTTGGATATCATTTCAAACTAGTCGGGATTAGCGAACCACACCGATGTAATTATTTATTTATTTTATTTCCCAATCCCAACCTATATTTCCCATGGAGCAAAACTGGTAATACTCCATATCTAACACCACGGTGTTATCGGTAATATTAATTACCATTTCACGTTCAAATCTAATTAAAGATTTAACTATCGCTTTGGAGAAAAACTGGTGGTACTCCATTCTCGATCACTTTTCAGATTTGATAATTTAAATTATCCATTTACATTTCAATCTAGTTAAAGATTCATTAAAACTCCACTTAGTTTTAATCTTTTCAAAAATCAATATCTTGTCTTTAACTGGGTTAAAGAACCAATGTCATTTAAAACACGATTCACGATAAACCCAAAATCACTTTAACTGGGCTTAAGAACGGTGTTAATGAAGACACCATTCACGACAAACCCAAAGCACTTTTGATATTAAATACAAGGCTCTGAATAGAAAATATATCGGCTTATATTCAATATCAAATTCTACGACCAACAAATATCGTATTGGAAATAACGATATAAAAATATCTTTCAAATTCCCATAACAATATCTGTATAATCACTAAGTCCAACATCGAAATATTCCAAAGACAATTTCGATTTAAATCCATCCCAATTCACGTATTGGAAATTCTGATTATCTTTAAAACCACTTCAAATTCAATTTATTTATTTCAAAAATAAATTGATTTTAATTCTAGTTCAAAACTAGTTCATTTCGATAAAAATCTATTTTTATCTTTTCAAAAGTGGAATTTTTCATCCCAGTTCTTCACAAACTATTTCTTATGATTTTACACAAATTATTAATATTTTTAATAATTTTATCAAGGCCCGTACAGTCGATTTCCGTCAATGGCCATTAACTGCACTTACAGCGACCTTTTCCAAATTTGATTTGGACATAATTCCAAATCCAACCGTTAGATTTCAAATTTCTATTATTCATTAGAAAGCTCTTTTCGATACGAACCCAACGGTTCCTGTTTCAGGAGAATCCGACGGTCGAATCTCCTGCAACATCAATTCGAAGTCAATGGTCGAAATTCACGAACTGCCGCGGCGCGGCGCGTTCTATCCAGGCCATTATATTATATATATAATATATATTTCGTCGATTTCCTTTTAAACCGTATTTTATAAATCATTTTAAATTCGTTTTCGAAACGATTTCAACTTCCCTTTCAATTTCAAATCAAAATTGAATTTTCCTTTATAAATTCGTTTTAAATTCATTTCAATTCAAATCGATTTCAATTCAAATCGATTTCAATTCAATTTCAATTCAATTTCATTTCAATTCAATTTCAATTCAATTCCAATTCGAATTCATTTCTATATATTCGATTTGAAATCACTTTTCGATACTCATAAAAAAATGAATAAAATCGATATAAATATCGTTCACGTCAAAATGGCGCATCTCTAATCAACACGGCTTTATATATTTCAATAAATTCGTTATTTTATTCAACAAATGAATATTTATTCTATTCAACACATGGATCTACATTTCTTTCAACACATGAATATTCTCAACACATGAGCACTGTCAACACATGACTATTTTTGTTATTTAATATATTTTATAAAATTATGTTATCTATCGTTTGATTTTCAAATCAGACTCCAACTGTAAAGTAGTAAGAGAATGATTTTAAATATGATAAAGATGTAAATTTTATTGTTAAAATATTTCTTTCAACACATGATAATTTTCAACACACGATTTTTTTTCCTATTCAACACATGAATATATACTTCATTCTATTCTTTATTTTCCCAAATGGAATGAGGCCCAATCAATTACCATATAATGTTAATTATATGGATTCCATACAACACATGTATATAATCACAACGGTAAATAATCAACCATCATCCAAAGTGCACCACACAACTGTATAAGAATCAAATATAGACATCTAACGCTTATAACAGCCTGTCAATCAATCGATCGACATACAACTAATCAATCGGGATGAGTGAACTTCAAATATCATCCCAACACTCATGTGGGGTTTCACATCAACAAACACACATTTTTATTCACACGCACACGTTAAAAATAATATTTTTAACGATCAAATATTTTTAACTATATAAATATTTTATTTCATCTCACAACACACAATAAATTTTCACCACAACAACAATCAAACATACAAGCCATCCATGGTCTGTGGACGACGGGTGTCGGGTGCTGTTAAGCACCGTCTGCATCCTAGTATATATTTTAACTAGAAAAGAAAATTTAAAGTGAGAAGTTCTCACCGACTAGCTAATCCAAACGCCTCGACTCTTCTTATGTAGAAGTCATCGCTGTTCTCGCCTTTTGTCACTTTTGTTGCCCGTAGCCACTACATATATAAAAGTCACATTTTTATATTGTTGCCATGTATATAAAAATCATATTTTTATAATCACTCCGTATGGATAAAAATTCTATTTTTACATCGCTACTATATAGATAAAAATTCTAATTTTTTCAACGCTACTATATAGATAAAAATTCTATTTTTTTAAAACCTATCTACATTAATTAAAATAAAGTAAATATATTAAAGAAGCTTACATTGCTTTTAAGGAGGAAAGGGGTTTCACTGTTGGCTTTGGCCGGAGGGGAGCAATGTGGCGGCGGCGCTGTGCTGGGGATGGCGACAGGGGGGTGCAGCAGGCGAAGTTGAGGCCAGGGGGTCCCATGGTGGCGCCCTTCGTCGAGTTGGGGCTTCGAGTGGTCGGATTAGGAGAGGGGGAAGGAGGAACGGGAGGCGAGGGAAGAGGGGGTCGGTCGGGCGGTGCGTCGCAGTCGGCGAGGTGGGGGAGGAAGAAGAAGGGCGGCGACGGCTTGGAGGAGCAACAGCTCCTCCTTCCTTTTTCTTTTTTTTATTTCTGACTTGAAAATGAATCGGGGGGAGGGGGGGGGGACTGAGAGGGATTAAGGAAGAGAGGAGAGAGATATTAATTTTATATTATTTTATTTCAAAAAAAGTTGACTTTTTATTTCGACCTCGAAATCAAGCCCACCGCGTGTCGTCCACAGCTAATTACCCCCATTCCGAACACAATGGGATATGTATGGTAAGCTGATTCGATCGTTTCGATCAGTTTTCGTCAAAATCAACATATAACTCTATATATTGAATTTGAACACGCATTTCAATTTACTGGGATCACATACTAACTCGAAAAATTCCAGAAAAATATTTTCTAGCTTCGTATTGACGATACGGTCCTAACAAAACTAGTTTCGTCGAATTCTGAGACCGTTTGAAAACTGGTCAATTTCCAGTCGATTAAAATCAACTAAAACTGGTCAAACGCGTTTTACTTCGCCACGCTCACATATTGATTCGAAAAATTATGAAATTTGAAACCTAGCAATAATTAGACATCCCGGATCCAACAAAAGTTGTTTCATCGAAATCCGAGGTCATTTGCAAAATTTCCATTTTTAAGGGCCTGAATTCCATAGCGACTATTCTGAAAATTCATTTGGACATAACTTTTGATTCCCGCTATGAAATTTCAATTTTTCGGATTCATTGGAAAGATATTCTCTATTATATTCCATTATTTTTGGTTTCACTAAAATCTGGTTTATTTTGCACCCGGTACATTCAATTGAAGTTTGAAATCGAATTATCGAACTACCGCGCCATTTTCAATTCCTTTTATATATATAAATAAATATTTATATTCTAACGATGATGTATATAAATATATACGTTCGAATTCAATTCAAAATAAATTTCTCGTTGACTTTATTTAAAATAATTCATTTTAAATATTCAAAATTCGCTAAAATTGCCAAAATAAAAATTTTAAACTGGCTTGCATTTCCGGGTTGTTACATTTCCTTTTGATTATTTGGGCTTTAAGATTAGGCCTTCGAAACTAAAGAAGGAGGATTGGTTAGTCATAATCGATAAGATTAATAGTAGACTATCAAGTTGGAACAATAAATTTTTGTCTAGAGCAGGTAGATTAGTTTTGGTTAATTCGGTATTATCTACTATCCCTACTTATTGGATGTCTGTACATAGATTTCCTCAATGGGTTATTGAAAAGATTGATAGAATAAGACGTAATTACCTATGGAGTGGGGGTGGTGATCCTATTTGTAGGGGTTTCAAATGTTTAGTAAATTGGGAGGTGTGTTGTAAGTCTAAAAAAGATGGGGGATTAGGGATCATTAATTTAGTTAATTTTAACTCTTCCTTATTAGCCAAATGGTTGTGGAAATTTAGATGTCCTACAGTGTCGACTACATGGAAGGTTATTGTATCTAAATTTTACTATTCGGGAGGTGAGTTTATTGTGGGATCTAGGGGTAGTTGGTATAATAGATTATCTTACTTTTGGAAGTTAGTATTAAAGTGCTTTGATTTTTTAACTTAGGTTATAAGGTGATTGTTCATTCGGGTGATATGACTTACTTTTGGCATGATATGTGGATTACTCGTTTACCACTTAAAATTGAATTTAGGGAACTCTTTAATAATTGTAGTTTTAAAAATGCATTGATTAAAGATGTTTTTAGAAGAGATTTGGATCCCCCATGGGAGTTTTCTTTCGATAATATCTTAGAAGGGGAAATGTTAAGACAATTAGCTTTACTATATGCTAAGTTATCATTATATCACTCTGATGAGTATAGGGATTTTATTAGTTGGGGTATGGATAAGAGTCAAGTCTATTTTGTTAATTATATGTATAACTTTATAAATTTTTCGGGAATCTCATTTCGGCCTTTTAAGTTTATTTGGAAATCTAATTCTCCTCCTAAAGTTAAATTTCTAATGTGGTTAATCATTCATAAGAAACTTAATACGGTTGAGCTTCTAAAGAGGAAGAATATAATTATTGATGTTAAGTGTTATTTTTGTAATCTTTTGAACGAGGATGTTGATCATTTATTTTTCTCATACAATATCACAAATTTTATATTTAATATGGTTTTAAGGATATTTGTTTTTGATTGTCCTAATTCTTACAATAGTTGTGTCGAATATTGGGATTCTTATAGATTTGTTTATAATGGTAGTAAAAGATACATTTTAGATTCTTTAGTCACTGTCATAAGTTGGTTCATTTGGTTTGAGAGAAACCAGAGATGTTTTTATTCTAATTCTGTTTCTACGGATAATTTAATTATTAAAATAGTTTATTTTTGTTTGGAATGGATGTCTAATTCACATTACAAGCTATTTGGGAAATCGGGCTTTGAGAGTTTATTGATTAAGGTTAGATTTAATTTGTATCTATTTATTAGAATCAGCAGTTTTTTTCGTAATAGATATCGCATTGGTTGTTAATTTCTTTTATTAGTTTTTCCATTGTATTTTTCTTCTACACATATATGTATGGTAAATAAATTAGTATGAATATATATATACATATATGTATGGTAAATAAATATGTAAGCATATATATATATATATGCTTATAATATATATATATAGACACATATATTTCCATATATATATATATGTGTGACAAATTACTAATAGTTTGTTGAGCGTTTCGCAGATTCAGGTTGTTGATTAAGAGGAAGTGATTAGTGGATAGCTGGATGGATTGGTAGCAGTTATGTACTTTTCAGGTGTTCAGGTTGTTGGATATTATTGTAACACCCCGTATTTTCTGTGAACTTAAGAATTACAAATCTGAGTATAATTAAAATATAAAATCAGAATCAAGGGAAACAGGCTGTGCCATTGCATTCGTCTCGGAAAAATACGCGAAATAGAGTCCGAAATTTCGTAAATCGGAGTCCATATGACCAAGTTATGGCCTTCCAAAGTTCTGAAAAAAATTAAACAGCACAGACCAGGTCGACTGGGGAGTCGACCCTAGAGTCGACCTGCCCCCAGGGGTCGACCCTAGAGTCGACCTGCCCCCAGGGGGTCGACCCTAGAGTTGACCCTAGAGTCGACCTGCCCCCAGGGGGCGACCCTAGAGTCGACCCTAGTGTCGACCTGGGGGTCGACCTGCCTCCCGAATCTGCTTTTCTACCTGGGTGCGTTGTGATGTATCTGGTCTCATTTTCTGTCTAGATTCGTCTTCCTAAACCTATTTAAACAGCCCCAAACCCAGCCTTCTCTGCACACAATTCTATTCTGCTTCTACTCTGCCTCTGTTCTAAATTAAAAATAAAAATGGCGTTGCTACTCTGTTGGAATCAAAACTAGAAGACAATCAACATCAACCTAAATTCAATTAGAGATTAGAGCTTCTGCAACGGTTCTACAACAACTAGAGTTCTTTCTTTAATCCAATTAAGGCAAGTACAGTTACTTTCCGCTATAAACGTTAATTCTGATTTTGACATGAATTGTGAATCTGAATCTGAGATTATATCTGTTCTGTTCTGATTTGATTTATCTTATTTTGTACCTCTTTCCTCTTTCTGTTCTATAGCCAGGCTACTACGAGCCTGAGCCAATCTCATAAGAGATTAACTTGCGCTAAAATGTTTGGGACAGTAAAATGAATGATGTATAAATTGGGCATGACCAATAGGTGACTAATTTGAGAAAAGAACATGGACTGTAGCTAGAAAAAAGAATCTAAGACATATGATTGGACATGTTATATTTAACATAAAAAGGTATTGAACATATGATTTGTGGACATGACATAAAAAGGTATATAATTGAACATAAATATAGACTGTATTGAACATATGATTTAGGATAAAGAGAATATGGCCTAGGTATAAAGATTTACATGAAAGTAGGATATCTATTAATGTAAATAAACACCTAAGTAAGGGACCTTTGGGATATTTGACATGCATAGTAATCTATGGCTATATTTGGTATAAATTATATGGATCTTCTGTACTATGCAAGTTTAATAAAAATTTGGAACATATGATATATGGTAAAGTTATGACCATAATCTGTGCTATGTAAATTTAATACAAACATAGGGTATATGATAATATTGTGAATCAAGACTATTATTTATGCACGTGAACTTAGCCAAGATTTATAATTAGGCAAGGTATGAAACTTTAAGAAATGAGTAAATTTGTTATATTTGCCTAATTTGCTACTTGTGTTACATTGCCTAATCTGCTAGTTCTGTTATATTGCTTAATCTGCTAGTTCTGCTCTACTGCCTAGTCTGCTAGATTTGTTCATCTGCCAAATCTGTCATCTGCTAAGTCTGTTGAAAATACTAAATCTGCTAGTTTGCTTAATCTGCTAAGTCGCCTAACCTGAGAAATCTGTTATCTGCTATATCTGTTGATTTGGTATAATTAGTCCGCTATTGACATAATCTGAATTGGCTATAGTTATGAATAATTGACATGTATATTAGGCGTGGGTATAAATGGTAAATCATTAATTAATTGGCCGCAAAGATAAACATGGCTAACTCGAGGTTAGAATGAGTTTGCGGCGTAATTCTGCCCGGAACCGCCCGGCATATTCCAGTGGTCGCAAACAATAGGTTCTAATGTGAGAAGTTAGTCATAACGTGCTTGAAACCCGAGGTTAGACTCAGTTTGCGATAGAAACCTGCCCGGAACCAACCGGCCTAACCAGTAGCCGCAAACTGTCAGTCTAATGTGAGAGGTTTGGGCATTAATATTTAATTAATGAAAATCTGAGATAATTATGATGTCTAAAACGTGTTGGGTAAGGTTAAACCAATTGGACCAATGAATCTGATGAACCCGTTTCGTGAATCCGTAGGCCCAATACAAAGTTAGATAATCTGGAACCAGTTAATCTGTAAGCCTGTTAATCCGAACATCTGATCCGTTAGTCTGAAAACCTGTTAACTTGATTTCCTGATCTGTGAACTAGTTAATCTAAATTTTGTATGTCTGAAACTTGTAGACAAGTTAAACTAAAATCTGTTAGTCTGGGGACACAAGGTTAGGAGGGGAATTACTTGTGTTATCTGTTGTGTGGGACCCATATTAGTCAGTAACCCTTTCTGGTATCAAAACTTTGACCCAACAGTAGGTAGGGTCCGGGCACGCTTACTGAACTAATTATAAGCGGTTCATTCTGATAATGGCGAGGGGTGTTGATGGTGCGTTCCAACCGGGTCATGTGCGTGCATGGATCCCGGTCTGCCTCTAAGGATGTAAGACGCCGTGACATCTGTAAATAGGTCTGTGCCAATTGGTTGTCACTTCAGGGAGTGATACACCCTACTGTGGGGCCGACACAGGATATTTATGTATTAGGGAGCCGATCGCTTGGGGTAGGGTTTTAGGGTACACTTAGTTCTGTCTGTTTCTGTTGGTACCGTCTGTTTCTGTTGGGTGGTAACACCTGTCTGTTTATGTGTGGTACCGTCTGTTTGGGTGGTAAAGGCCCATTACTAGTGTACACCTAATTCTACATTCTATTTCCGTAGGGATTAATCTGTTTCTGCTTCTGTCTGTTTCTGATCGGGTAGTAAAGGCCCATTATTAGCATTCTGTTTCTGTTAAATTATTCTGTACCCGTTCCTGCTTCAGTTTAGACATTAGGGTGACACCTAATTGTTTTATACTAGTATTAGTGCAGAGAAGTGTAAAGCAATAGTTTATGTCATTCTGTTCTTCTGTTATATCTGCTACACCTGTTACAGTTATTCCTCATCCAGTTTTATGTTCATGTCATATTATTATTATTATCCGTTCATATGCTGAAAGTCACTGGACTTGCCAGACTTTTTGTCTGACCCTTGTTGTTTCGCCTCCTTTCTTCCGTTCCCCCCCAAGGTTATCCAAGGAGGGAATACTTTAGCTTGATCCGGATTTCTCTTTGCTTGAAGTGCTTAAAGTATGGCTTGGCTCTGTATAGCTTCCGTTCCTTGGGGATTATGATTTTAAACCATGCATTTTGAAGGCTTTTGTACAAGACTGATATTTTGTACTTGAATTCTGAGATTTGAAAGGATGTAACCATATTGATTTCTGTTTCCGCTGTAATAAAGTTAAAAATTTTCAAGTACTGTTTTATCTGTCTTGTAAGTTTCTGTTCTGTTTACTAAAATGCTCCACCAAAGTTAAGGCATTCCCTTTGTGAGTGACCTTAACGGAGGTGGGGTGTTACACTTGGTATCACAACTGAAGGTTACCAGATTTTATAAAAAAGTTTTGAAAACTATTTTCAAAAAGGTTTTGAAAGGAAGTATTTTCAAAAATAAAGCTTATTTTGAAAAACATAATCCCCAAGAGCCATATATCTTTCTTTCAGTCCTTTTTGTATTGAACCTTTCCTTTTTCGTTTCAGCGTGTCTGAAGCATCTGAGATACCAGAGGGTGTTCATGTACCCGGTTGGTTTCGTCAATATCTTGAGGCTAGGACCGCCGCTGCAGGTCCAGCAAATGATCCCCCACCCCCTCCTCGTGCAATTGCTTTCTCAAAGATCTGTAGAGATTTTAGGGCCATGGGTGGGAAGGATTTCAAAGGAACTGAATCATTCGTAAAAGCGAGGAATTGGCTCAAAGAAACTGAGGATCTATTCGTTATCTTCGAGGTGGACGATATGCAGAAGGTACAGTTGGCGGTATGGTTGCTCAAAGACGAAGCTTCCTACTGGTGGGAAGTCACTAACGCCGAGAGGCTGGTTGAGACATGGATGGATTTCAGAACAAGGTTTGAGACAAAATTTCTCTCGCAAGCTGAACGGAGTTTACAACTGGAAAAGTTCTTATCTCTTATGCAAAGAAGTATGACGGTCAAGGAATACGTCAACCAGTTCAACCAACTAGCTAGGTTCGGATTGGATTTAGTCAACACTCAGCATAAAAAGGCTCTCCGCTTTGTTAAAGGATTGAACGAGCCACTGCACAGCCTAGCCATGACCCATGTACCCATGGGAGCGACTTACGAGAAATTGATGGACATGGCACTACTGCACGAGGAAGACAAGGGCCCGAAAGAGACAAAGAAGGAAGAACCACAGAATAAGAAAGCGGGGCCCAAAAAGGAAACACAAAAGAAGGATGAAAAGACTGAAGATAAGAAGGGGAAAAAGTGCTTTACTTGTGGGAGCTCGACTCATCTGAACAAGGATTGCAGAAAAAGGAAAGGCACTTGCTTCAACTGTGGAGAGATGGGGCACTTCACTACGGACTGCCCGAAGAGACGAGGGCAAGGAGGGCAGGCAAACACTCTCGAGGCTAGTGGCTAGGATAGAAATAGGAAAATTTCTATAGTAGGTTTAATTTCTTTATCTGATTATGGAGTTAAGACTTTTTCTGATTCTGGTATTTTGATTTTGTAATCGATACTCTGCACTTTAATACTAGTATTATTTCTGAATTCCGCTGTAGACTCAGACCCATAAGGGTTATGGCTCATCTGTTTGAGATTGGGGTTTGAGGGATATTTGTGTTAGACGTCAAGTATGACGCATACATTCTAAGTTTTTGTGGGATATGATTTTTATCATGCTTAGCTTCCGAAGAATCATTAGGGAACCTGATCTATACCAGTAGTCTGTAAATATTTGAATACTTATGATAAGATTTCCAGTTTTGACATTGTCTAAAGAGGGTAACCCTCTGGGTGTCAATCTGATGTTGATTTCGGTCTTCGGGGTTGACACTTAGGGGAATTATTTTCTCAACCAATGTCTGATAGGAATCAAGTTTTTATCTGTACTCGCTTCCTCGACTGTATACTATCGATCGAGTGTTCAACTTATAGATAGGAATCCTAATGGGTGTAAACATGTGTTTGAGACATGTTATGTTTGATGGTTGCAAGTGGATGCAAGTGGTTGCTCGTGGACGCATATACACACACTAGGCACAAGATCGGCTCGAAAACACTCTCATACTGCATATGGATGTGTGAGCATTTTAATTTTTTATGGATGCAAAATGGTTGAATCAGCACATGGATGTTTCATATGAGTGGATGGTTGTGCACTCATATAGAAATGATATGTATCAAATAGGAAAATTGCATATATTTTGGACTCATGGCACTGACATAATTCGCATTAAGGAGGTCAACTGAATCAGTAGACCGCCTGATCTTTGCATTAGATAAGGAACATATACACACACTTTTGCAAATGTTCATACAACACTAGAAATTTCTAAGGACAATGGATGCTTGTGGATGATGACTGAGTAGATGAGTGATTGGATGGTAGGACACATTCTTCTTAACTTGAAGATTTCGGGGACGAAATCCTTTAAGGAGGGGAGAATGTAACACCCCGTATTTTCTGTGAACTTAAGAATTACAAATCTGAGTATAATTAAAATATAAAATCAGAATCAAGGGAAACGGGCAATGCCATTGCGTTCGTCTCGGAAAAATACGCGAAATAGAGTCCGAAATTTCGTAAATCAGAGTCCATATGACCAAGTTATGGCCTTCCAAAGTTCAGAAAAAAATTAAACAGCACAGACCAGGTCGACTGGGGAGTCGACCCTAGAGTCGACCTGCCCCCAGGGGGTCGACCCTAGAGTCGACCTGCCCCTAGGGGGTCGACCCTAGAGTCGACCCTAGTGTCAACCTGGGGGTCGACCTGCCTCCCGAATCTGCTTTTCTACCTGGGCGTGTTCTGATGTATCTGGTCTCGTTTTCTGTCTAGATTCGTCTGCCTAAACCTATATAAACAGCCCCAAACCCAGCCTTCTCTGCACACAATTCTATTCTGCTTCTACTCTGCCTCTATTCTAAATTAAAAATAAAAATGGCGTTGCTACTCTGCTGGAATCAAAACTAGAAGACAATCAACATCAACCTAAATTCAATTAGAGATTAGAGCTTCTGCAACGGTTCTACAACAACTAGAGTTCTTTCTTTAATCCAATTAAGGCAAGTACAGTTATTTTCCGCTATAAACGTTAATCATGATTTTGACATGAATTGTGAATCTGAATCTGAGATTATATCTGTTCTGTTCTGATTTGATTTATCTTATTCTATACCTCTTTCCTCTTTCTGTTCTATAGCCAGGCTACTACGAGCCTGAGCCAATCTCATAAGAGATTAACATGCGCTAAAATGTTTGGGACAGTAAAATGAATGATGCATAAATTGGGCATGACAAATAGGTGACTAATTTGAGAAAAGAACATGGACTGTAGCTAGAACATGAATGTGAGACATATGATTGGACATGTTATATTTAACATAAAAAGGTATTGAACATGTGATTTGTGGACATGATATAAAAAGGTATATAATTGAACATAAATATAGACTGTATTGAACACATGATTTAGGATAAAGAGAATATGGCCTAGGTATAAAGATTTACATGAAAGTAGGATATCTATTAATGTAAATAAACACCTAAGTAAGGGACCTTTGGGATATTTGACATGCATAGTAATCTATGGCTATATTTGGTATAAATTATATGGATCTTCTGTACTATGCAAGTTTAATAAAAATTTGGAACATATGATATATGGTAAAGTTATGACCATAATCTGTGCTATGTAAATTTAATACAAACATAGGGTATATGATAATATTGTGAATCAAGACTATTATTTATGCACGTGAACTTAGGCAAGATTTATAATTAGGCAAGGTATGAAACTTTAAGAAATGAGTAAATTTGTTATATTTGCCTAATTTGCTACTTGTGTTACATTGCCTAATCTGCTAGTTCTGTTATATTGCTTAATCTGCTAGTTCTGCTCTACTGCCTAGTCTGCTAGATTTGTTCATCTGCCAAATCTGTCATCTGCTAAGTCTGTTGAAAATACTAAATCTGCTAGTTTGCTTAATCTGCTAAGTCGCCTAACCTGAGAAATCTGTTATCTGCTATATCTGTTGAGTTGGTATAATTAGTCCGCTATTGACATAATCTGAATTGGCTATAGTTATGAATAATTGACATGTAAATTAGGCGTGGGTATAAATGGTAAATCATTAATTAATTGGCCGCAAAGATAAACATGGCTAACTCGAGGTTAGAATGAGTTTGCGGCGTAATTCTGCCCGGAACCGCCCGGCATATTCCAGTGGTCGCAAACAATAGGTTCTAATGTGAGAAGATAGTCATAACGTGCTTGAAACCCGAGGTTAGACTCAGTTTGCGACAGAAACCTGCCCGGAACCAACCGGCCTAACCAGTAGCCGCAAACTGTCGGTCTAATGTGAGAGGTTTGGGCATTAATATTTAATTAATGAAAATCTGAGATAATTATGATGTCTAAAACGTGTTGGGTAAGGTTAAACCAATTGGACCAATGAATCTGATGAACCCGTTTCGTGAATCCGTAGGCCCAATACAAAGTTAGATAATCTGGAACCAGTTAATCTGTAAGCCTGTTAATCCGAACATCTGATCCGTTAGTCTGAAAACCTGTTAACTTGATTTCCTGATCTGTGAACTAGTTAATCTAAATTTTGTATGTCTGAAACTTGTAGACAAGTTAAACTAAAATCTGTTAGTCTGGGGACACAAGGTTAGGAGGGGAATTACTTGTGTCATCTGTTGTTTGGGACCCATATTAGTCAGTAACCCTTTCTGGTATCAAAACTTTGACCCAACAGTTGGTAGGGTTCGGGCACGCTTACTGAACTAATTATAAGCGGTTCATTCTGATAATGGCGAGGGGTGTTGATGGTGCGTTCCAACCGGGTCATGTGCGTGCATGGATCCCGGTCTGCCTCTGAGGATGTAAGACGCCGTGACATCTGTAAATAGGTCTGTGCCAATTGGTTGTCACTTCAGGGAGTGATACACCCTACCGTGGGGCCGACACAGGATATTTATGTATTAGGGAGTCGATCGCTTGGGGTAGGGTTTTAGGGTACACTTAGTTCTGTCTGTTTCTGTTGGTACCGTCTATTTCTGTTGGGTGGTAACACCTGTCTGTTTCTGTGTGGTACCGTCTGTTCGGGTGGTAAAGGCCCATTACTAGTGTACACCTAATTCTACATGCTGTTTCCGTAGGGATTAATCTGTTTCTGCTTCTGTCTGTTTCTGATCGGGTAGTAAAGGCCCATTATTAGCATTCTGTTTCTGTTAAATTATTCTGTACCCGTTCCTGCTTCAGTTTAGACATTAGGGTGACACCTAATTCTGTTATACTAGTATTAGTGCAGAGAAGTGTAAAGCAATAGTTTATGTCATTCTGTTCTTCTGTTATATCTGCTACACCTGTTACAGTTATTCCTCATCCAGTTTTATGTTCATGTCATATTATTATTATTATCTGTTCATATGCTGAAAGTCACTGGACTTGCCAGATTTTTTGTCTGACCCTTGTTGTTTCGCCTCCTTTCTTCCGTTCCCCCCAGGTTATCCAAGGAGGGAATACTTTAGCTTGATCCGGATTTCTCTTTGCTTGAAGTGCTTAAAGTATGGCTTGGCTCTGTATAGCTTCCGTTCCTTGGGGATTATGATTTTAAACCATGCATTTTGAAGGCTTTTGTATAAGACTGATATTTTGTACTTGAATTCTGAGATTTGAAAGGATGTAACCATATTGATTTCTGTTTCCGCTGTAATAAAGTTAAAAAATTTCAAGTACTGTTTTATCTGTCTTGTAAGTTTCTGTTCTGTTTACTAAAATGCTCCACCAAAGTTAAGGCATTCCCTTTGTGAGTGACCTTAACGGAGGTGGGGTGTTACAATTATTGTGGAGCTTAGAGGATTGTTGTTTGGATTGATGATTCGCAATTCATTTGGGCTTATTCCTAGAGAGTTTTTTGATGTTGTACTTCATTATTTTTGATATTACATAGAGAGTATGAGTTATTGTATTGGAGTAAATATACTTCAATATCGGGTGGTGGCTTTGCCGGAATTCGATATTGGAGTAGATGGGCGGTGGTTTATCCGGAGCTCATCTATCTACGGTCCTTACATCCCTAGAGTCGTGTTAGGTTTTATCTTGTATTCTTATGTACTATAGTCGGACTCTGTATCTTTGATTTTATTATATATATATGTGTGTGTGCTCTCTTCTCTTCAGAAGATCACACATTTTTGTTTCAAAACACACCAAATAAAAAAATGTTTTAATTTGCATAACCATTACTACATGTTTTGTAATGTCAAATAAAATGTCTTAATTTACATGACATTTGCTAATGACAAATAAAAGATAATTTTAATTTTCATTACTTGTATGCAATTTCTATTTTTTACTTTAACAAATAAAAAGAAATATTTTATTTGTATATGTATAACTTCAATGTATAACATAACATATAAAATGTTTATTTTAAATTTGCATATAATTTCTAATGTATGCATTGACAGTAAAAATGATATTTTAACTTTGCATACAAATTCTAATGTATGCATTTTCAATAAAAATGAGTCTTTGAATTGCATACAAATTATAATGTATGCATTTACAATAAAAATGATATTTTATCTTGCATACAAATTCTAATTTATGCATTCTCAATAAAAATGATATTTTATCTTGCATACAAATTCTAATGTATGCATTTTCAATAAAAATGAAATTTTATCTTGCATACAAATTCTAATGTATGCATTTTCAATAATAAAATGATTCTTTGAATTGTATACAAATTCTAATGTATGAATTTACAATAAAAACGATATTTTATTTTGCATACAAATTCTAATGTATGCATTTACAATAAAAATGATGTTTTATCTTGCATACAAGTTCTAATGTTTGCATTCTCAATAAAAATGATATTTTATTTTGCATACGAATTCTAATGTATGCATTTTCAACAAAAATGATATTTTCCCTTGCATACAAATTCTAATGTATGCATTTTCAATAAAAATGATTCTATGAATTGCATACAAATTCTAATGTATGCATTTACAATAAAAATGATATTTTAACTTTTGTTGACAATTCTATTTCAATAAAAGGGTTAAAAAGTGATGATTTCATTTTGTTAACAATTCTAGTTTAACAAAATGATTAAAAAGTGATGATTTCATTTTTTTAACAATTCTAATTTAACAAAATGAATATACGTGATGGTGGAATTTATGTTGATAATCCTAGTTTGACAAAATTAATTTTTTTGCTCAAACACAAATCTCTTTAACCAAAAAATGTTATTTTAGTTATAACTCAAATCTTATTTAACATTAATGTAATCTTATCTAACAAAAATGTAATTTTTGTTTACCACCATTATATTTCAACAAAATGTCAATTTTTATTTCAACTAATATATTTTGACAAAAGTGTATATTTTTTTTTCAACTATTGTACTTTGACAAAAATGAATAATTTAATCCAATAATTATACTTTGACAAAATGATGATTTTAATCCCACTAATAGGTTTTAATAAAAATGAATATTTTATTTCAACTAATGTGTTTTTGACAAAAATGAACATTTTATTTCAACTAATGTGTTTTGACAAAAATGTACATTTTGTTTCAACTAATGTGTTTTGATAAAAATGAAAATTTTATTTCAACTAATGTAATTTGATAAAAATGGACATTTTATTTCAACTAATGTGTTTTGATAAAAATGAACATTTTAATCTAATTATTTTAATTTGACAAAAATGATAAATTTTGTTTGACTCAACTCTAATTTAACAAAAATGTAATTTTTTAATTCAACAAATCTAATAAACAAAAATGATAATTTTTGTGTAACTATTATCTAATTAACACAAATGTTAATTTTTGATTCCACAAATCTAATAAACAAAATGTTAATTTTTGTGTAACTATTTTCTGATTAACACAAATGATAATTTTTGATTCCACAAATCTAATAAACAAAATGATAATTTTTGTGTAACTATTTTCTAATTAACACAAATGTTAATTTATGATTCCACAAATCCAATAAACAAAATGATAATTTTTGTGTAACTATTTTTTAATTAACACAAATGTTAATTTTAACAGAACTACATAACACACCAATCACAAATCAAATCACGTATGAAAATCAACAGAATATTACAACGTACGAGGAATACCACAATTATGATTAATAAATTTTAATAACAAACAAAAAGTATAATTTCTCACTATGCTTTTAATTCTGAATAATTCAAAATTGATTTTTTTGTCCAAAATCTGATCTGCTCTGAATCCATTCTAATCAGTCCAGAAATGTAGATCTCGGACTCACGATCACAACGCTTCTGAAATTTTTCATTTTCGGGATCGTATGCATTAGTTATGAATTAATTTAGATTGATAATATTTTTAAAATAAATCAATTAAATAATTTAATTGGAAAATATCCTTCTTCTACCTTCGGGAAAAGTGGTCGCGTTGATTTCCCTTTAGCTCAATTCTAGGGTTCAACATTTCGTCCATATCGTGGCCCTTGGGGCCGATCAGAATGTGGCACGCCGGATGAAACACCCCACCTACGTTAAGGTCACTCACAAATGGAATGCCTTAACTTCGGTGGAGCATTATAGGTAAAAGATGCAGATAAATTACAAGACAGACAAATAAAGCAGCGGAAAATAAAGTCATTTTATAAACAACTTAATTCAGTCAAGTTTTTTGCAATTGTCTCAATCATACTTAAAAGTAATGCATAAAAATTCTGTCTTGATTTAAAAACTTTCAAGTATAAAAGAAGCATAAAAGTAACAATGATATTCCCCAATAAAGCATGAACCAGCCATAGCAGTGGAAGAGAGAGTCCAAAGCAATACATCGACTATCTTCGAGCTTGGAAGGAAAACTGAGCTAAGTGGTAACATTTCCTCCCTGTGAACCTGGGGAGGGGGGAACGGAAGAAAAGAGGCGAAACAAAACTAGGTCATACATAAGTCTGGATAGTCCGGTGACTTTCAGCATATAAACAGGCAAAAGCATCATGACATGAATAAACTGAATATAAGACAATACTGTGATAACAGGGATAACATGATAACGTAGGATAAGCATAAGGTATGATAAGGCAAGATAAACTGAATGCGCTTCTACTCTTTCTCTGCTTCGCTACTACCCTGTTATTATGATTTCTATATCTCTGCACCACCTAACTAGTTTCCCAACTAGTAATCCGTATAAAATGATCATATTGTAATGTGATCCCAATCCCCGTAATTGTGGTAGCCTTCAGGTGTACATCTACCGTGAGGATTCCACCTCAATCTGAATAATTGCCATGAACATGTTAGATGTACCCTTACTACCCTATCGATCGGCTCCTTACTTGCATTAATGTTCCATGTGTCTATGTCAATCGGCCCTCTCTTGCGTGTAGATACCCTATGTTGGTCCCACCATAAGGTGTATCAATCCTTATGATAGCGACCCGACACGATTCAAGATGCACAGTGTATAACTATTGGTACCCAATGCTTGCTTTTTCCCACTCCAGAGTACGTGCACGCCCGTAAACCGTCGGAACCTATACTGACGTACCCCCTGCCACTGTTTTGACCACTTATAATCAACCCTGTAATCGTGCCCCACCTTGCCTAGTTCAGGGGACCATGATACATCTATGTTGGTTACTGCTGAAATAGGTCCCCATTACTAGGGTTTTCTACTGGTTAAGTTTGTGGGCCTATATACAAATATTACCCACCTACACGAGATGTACTTAACCCTCCCACTGATTCAAGTATGTTTATTTAATGGTTAAGTTTTGTGGGCCTATATTTATTAATATTACTCACCAGCCCGATATGTACCTAACCCTCCTTCTGATTCAAGCATGTTTATTTAATGGTTAAGTTTTGTGGGCCTATACTTATTAATATTACCCACCAACCCTATATGTACTTAACCCTCCTTCTGACTCAAGCATGTTTATTTAATGATTAAGTTTTGTAGGCCTATATTTATTAATATTACCCACCAACCCGATATGTACTTAACCCTCCTTCTGATTGAAGCATGTTTATTTAATGGTTAAGTTTGTGGGCCTATATTTACTAATATTACCCACCCAACTTGATATGTACTTAACCCTCCCGCACATTATGCCATATTGGTTAAGTGTTGTCCATTCACGTTAACTTAACCCACTCATTCATCATGTTGGTTAAGTGTTTCTTATTAATTTAATCCCACGTGTTCATCATGTTGTATTGGTTAAGTGTCGTCAATCAATTCAAGTTACTTAACCCACCTACTTGTCATGTTACTTTGGTTAAGTGTTGCCTTCTTGTGTCAACTTAACCCTACCACAAATCAAGTTATATTGGTTAAGTGTTGCCCTCTTGTTTTAACTTAACCTTACCACAAATCAAGTTATATTGGTTAAGTGTTTCTTATTACTTAACCCTACCTATTCATCATGCTATACTAGTTAAGTGTTTCCTATTAACTTAACCCTAGTCATTCATCTTGTTATATTGGTTAAGTGTTCCTATTAACTTAACCATAGTCATTCATGTTATATTGGTTAAGTGTTCATATGAACTTAACCCTAGTCATTCATGTTATATTGGTTAAGTGTTCCTATTTACTTAACCCTACTCATTTTCTTAGCATGTCTTGTTCATTAGCATTAATTGATTTATTAATGCACCAACCTCTCACATTAGGTATGTGTTGTTGCGGTTACTGGATGTGTCGGGCGGTTCTGGGCAGTTTTAAACCACAACTCAATCTAACCTCGGGTTTTTCTTGGGCATGATGCACTAACCTCTCACATTAGATAGGTGTTGTTGTGGTTACTGGATGTATCGGGCGGTTCCGGGCAGTTTTACACTACAGCTCAATCTAACCTCGGGTTAGGCATGTTCATCTTTAATTTACGCATTTACCATATATACCCAAATCTAGATTTTTCATGCTAATTACCAAATTCACCAAAACTAGTCATGTTCCAATTCTCAAGTTATGCCCAACAAAGCTAATTGCAAGTTATGGCCCCCAAATTCAATTTCAAGTTATTACTCAAAATAGGCTATGCCTAATCTTTCCAAGTTTGTAATAATAGTCATGCCCCAAAATTTCAATATTCATTATACTTGGCATCCCAAATCAATAGTTAGGCCAAATCTAGATTTAATGTTCCAATTTTTCATCTTACGCTCAACCTAGATTTAATGCTCAAGTTACCCCAAATTCGCAAACTATAACAATTATGCCCAAAACTTGATTTATATTCCAATTTCATACTTTGTCATTCATGTCAATTCTAGGTTCAATATGTCAAATTACATAATTCATGTCAAATTATAGCCTTTAATTACAGTGCATGCCAATTACCTAAAATCCCAATTTAGGCGTGTTCACATTTAACAATTATCCCTATCTTACTATAGGTTTTCATGCCTACGCCGTAAATCACTATACACAATAGTCTCCTTCTTCCAAGTTATAAACTATCATATATAATATGCCCCAATTTCAGGTCTTAAACCACAATATGTACTATGCCTTACTTGTTTACAGTTCAATTTATGCCCCAAATCCCAAGTCATATGTCCAATATACTTTATGCCTCAAATCTCAAGTCATATGTTCGATATACTTTGTGTTTTAAATATAACATGTGTTATGTCCTCAGATCCATTACAAATCAGTTATGCCCAATTATACATAATTTAATACTTTTCCCAGTTTTTAATGCTAGTCATGTCCAAATCATGTATTATGCCCAATTTTAGCGTTGGCCATGTTCAAATCATATATTATGCCCAATTTTATTTCTAACATACGTTCATATCTAATGAGATTTGGCTCAGGCTCACAGTAGCCTGGCTATAAAACAAAAAAGGAAGAAGGAAAGAAGAGGCAAAGAATGGACATAATATCATCAATGAAATAGATCCAATGGATATAGAAAGACAGATAGAAATAGGCATAATCTCAGATTCAGATTTAGTACAATGTCAGAATCACAATTAACTTTTATTTCTAAAAGTAACGTGAACTTACCAACTAAAGGAAAATCTTGTTTTCTGGGATCTGTATTCTGAAACTGAATAGCTCTCCCTTGAAGTATACTAATTGTTCTTCTAATTTAGATTTGATTTGATTCATAGCTTTAATCTTGCTTTCTAGCTTGAGAAGAAATGGTGGCTAGGTTAGGATGATCATTGACGGCATGGTGGCTCCTTGGAATGAACTTGTGTGGTTTAGGGTTTAGATTAAGGTTGCTTATATAGAAGTTTGATTTAGTAAGAGCCGTTAGATCAACCTAGGACCAATCAAAGCCATTCAAACCTAAGAGAACCAACCAGAACTTGCCACACAAGCCCTAATGACTCAGAAAATCGTCACACAAAGAAACACATCAGGTTTCAGACCTGGCCCGAGCGAGAGGTCGACCCCCTGGTCGAATTATATACCCAGGTCGACCCCCTGGTCGACCTGGTCTCTGGGCGGGAAATTTCCCGCCCAGCCTGCTTCGGGGGTTTTGAATTTCGAAACTTAAAATTTTCATTTCGGGCTGGTTTTATTATTTAAATTCTTGAATCTTCTGAAGGTCATAAGTCCTTCATACGGAGTCCGATTTACGCAAAATCGGACTCTACCTCAAGCAGAATTCCGACACGAACGCAATGGCATAACCCGTTTCGTTTAATTCTTCTTCTAAAAACTAAGTGTTCTTTAATTCATTCTTTTAATATTCTTAGAAAATACGGGGTGTTACACCGGAGAGGAGAGAGCGGCGCACGACGTGGGGCCCACGTTGGCCAACTCGATCTGGCCAAGAAGGAGGGACGATAATGTATACGATGCGGGTTTGGGTGGTTGGTGCGGTCGAAATACAGGTTTCCAGGCACTTGTACCGTACTGATGTGAAGAGGAAGAAAAGCTCTACAAAATTGTCAAAAGGCTAGAGTAATTTTACTGTGTGCATTAGAAGTTCTTTATAGAGGAAGGATCATGTGTTCATGGCCATTGGTATCGGGGGCGGCGGCTGTAGCTAATGGGAACTAGGGTTTTGATATGAGAGTTATTTATAATAAAATAATAATAAATCTCTTAATTACTAATTTAAGCCCGTTTAACCCTTTTCAGCTCCAATTTCATCCCAACGAAAGTTGTTCCTACCCAATTGTCCCCGTTTCGGACATAATGGGCTAGGTCTTGTTAGTCCAATCGATTGTTTTCAGCCTGCTTTCTTTAAATTAATATTTAAATCACCTATTTATTTAATTCTATCGTACATTTAAATTTAATAGGGCCTCATATGGACTCCAAAAATTTCCGAAAACTAAATCTAGCAATGTTTTAATGATACGGTCCTAACAAAATTAATTTCGTCAAATTTGGATACCGTTTGAAAAATGACCCTTTTAACGGTCTTTTATATTCAACAGAAATTATCGAACACTATTTAATTTACCACGCTCACATATTAATTCCAAAAATTATGGAAAATTAAACTTAGTAATAATTTGACATTCCGGATCCGACAAAAATGGTTTCGTCGAAAATGGAGGTCGTTTGTATAATGGCCATTTATACGAGCTATAAATTATATTAAATTTCATAGCGACCATTCAGAATATTCAACTGGACATAACTTTTTATTCCCGCTATGAAATTTCAATTTTTCGGATTCGTTGGAAAGATATTTTTAAACAGATTTAAATATTTTTTGTTTTACTAAAATCCAATTTATTTTGAATCCTGTGCATTTAGTCAAAGTTCAGATTCAAATTTTCAAACTACCATGCTATTTCTAACTCCTTTTAAAACTAACATAAATATATTTGTTCTAACTTCGATTTAAATAAATTTTAAATCATTATTAGTTAAAGTAAATTATTTTAACTATTTAAAATTCATTAAAATAACCAAAATAAATTTTTTTAATTGGTTCTGATTTTCCGGGTTGTTACAGAATATAATTTATTGTATGTTAAAAAGAACATGCGACATAAAATGGGTTAATATGATGACATGTACAATATAGACTTGAAAGAATGGAAACGCCTAGATTATATAGAAAATTTACAGTGAATAGGAAACTGTAATCGCACTTAGACATGAGATTAGATTACAATTGTGGTCTGCCCGGAACCGCCCGGCATATCCAGCATTCATGCAACACCCCACGTCCATTAATGTCACTTACTAAGTGAATGCATTAACTTCCATGGGGTATTACAAGAGTATAGAATAGAATATCACAAGACAGATATATAGATGGTACTTAAGAAAATTCAAACTTTATTCATTGCATCGGAAAAGCAAAACATGTTTGGTTACAACAACAAAACCATATACTAAAATCAAGTACATAAATATGCACCTTGAACAAAATTATTATCAGAGTACATAAAAGTAAAATCATAATCCCACTCCAAATAGCCATAATGAAAAGAGATAAAGCTGAGCATTACTCTAAACACTTCCAAGTGCTTCAAGAAGAAAGTAATCCAAATCAAGCTTCAGAGTTTCCTCCCTGAGAACCTGGGGGGAGGGGCGAACAGAAGAAAAAAAGATGAAAACAAAAAGGTCAGACATAAAGCCTGGCGAGTCCAACTACTTTTACCTTGAAAATAAGTAAAGCAATATGACAGGAATAAACAGGATGGAAAGTATAACCATGACGTAAGGTAAAGCTGAACAACATGATGAATATAAAGAAATGTCTAGTGCGCTTCCCAGATTTCTTACTTAATTTAATTCTCTGCACCACCTACTAGTAATTCTTAACGAAATGATCCCAACCCCGCAATTGGTAGCACTCAGGCGTAACATCTAGTAAGAGGTATCCGCCCCATACAATCCTTGAAAGTCCACTTGCCCATAATAGATACTAGATGTCCCCACACTACCCCTAATCGATCGGCTCCCTGACTTGTAGATATCTGTGTGTGTCCCAGCTTAGGGTGTATCACTCCCTAAGTGGCAACCCGTGGGTGCATGGCTTTATACCTACTAATGTACAGTGGCTAAATCTTCCAATGCCGGGAACACCTTGTGCACACTCAACGAACCCGTCGGAACATGCACTGCTACACCCTCGCTCTTATTTTACTGCTTATAATCAGCCCAGTAAGCGTGCCCCAACCCTGCCTAGCTCAAGGTTCCTGATACCACTATTTGGGTTACTATCTGAAATGGGTCCCTACGGCTACTAGGTTTTTTCCCCAGGATTTATCGTAACCCAAACTTATATTGGTTAAGTGTTGTCTATCAACCCAGTTGACTTAACCCCATCCATTTATCTAATCAATATGCATTATTGGTTAAGCTTGCCTTAACCCTATCCACTTTGTTCATGTATTATTGGTTAAGTTGTCATCTTACACAAGTTAACTTAACCCCACCCACCTAACATGTTTTAGGTATCATATTCATCTTTGATCAGCATTAATTAGTTATTAATGCATAGAGCTCTCACATTAAGTCGATGGCTAGTGGCCGCTGGGTGTGCCGGGCGGTTCCAGGCAGACTTCTGCCACAAGCCAGACTTAACCTCGTGTCTAAGCATCTTTTAGATATGCTTACGACCTCTCACATTAGACTGGCCGTTTGCGGTTACTGGTTAGGCCGGTTGGTTCCAGGCAAGATTCTACTGTAAAAGGAGTCTAACCTCGTGTCTTAGCATGCTTATCTTACCAATTTGTTCATTTGCAGTTTATGCCAATTTTAGGCTGATTATGTCAATTACCCAAAATTCCCAATTTCATATCATGCCCAACAATTAACATATATTATGCCAAATTAAACATTTGTCATGCCCAAACAAACCCAACGTATATTATGCCAAATTTCCCATCGTTCCCTAAATTACCGTTCGTATGTTCATATCTATGAGATTTGGCCTAGGCTCAAAGTAGCCCGGCTATAAAAACCAAAAAGGGAAGGAGGAAGGGATAAGATAAAGAATAGGCATAATAATAAGAATAGGAATAAGTATGAATTGGTCATAAAGATATGATAAAACATATAAAACTGATGATAATATCAACATGGGCATATAAGGATCATGAATCTGATGTTATAGGCTAAGATTGATGAGATTCAATCTTATTATCATGTATAATTCCAGAATCCAATTTACAACATGTTAGAATTGCTTTAGCATTATTTTAATCTAAAAATAATCAACGAACTCACAAATATTGGATTAAGGAAGAGAATTAGGCGTTGTAGATGTTGTAGATTCGATCCCCTTTACAGAATTCCTTACTTTGATTTTGTTGAAGAAGAAGGACCAGTTTAGATTGAGGCAGCATGAAGGCGCCATGAATTAGTATAGTGAAATTAGGTTTAGGTCTAGGTGTGTTTATATAGGTGTAGTGAGTTAATTAGGGCCATTAGATTAGATCAGGAGCCATAGGAATCGTCCACGTCATCCAACCAATAGAAAATAGCCATGTTGTGAAAAAACGATCATTAACCAATAAAATGCGCCATGTGTGCAACATGATGCATAGCAGCAGGGTGTTGACACCCACACATCATATATATATATATATATATTCTTTTTTAACCATTTTTCCAATTAATCCTCCAATTAACCCTTTTCACACTAAACCGCTTTTTAATTGAACTGCGTTCACACTAAGCCACTTTTTAGCCATTCCCCTAAAACAAAAATATGACTCTGGCGGGGATTGAACTCAGAACCTCTTATATACAAGTCACATGTTCTAACCAAATGATCTACTAAGTCTTTTGTTTACAAACCTTAGAACAATGGTATCCATTATTCTTTTCTCATTCCTCTTTTTCATGTTTTGTTGCAATATTTAATTTAAAGATATCTTTTTCATCCTAAATCGGTTTTCTGCAAACCATAGGTCTAAATGGACTAGAAAATCACCACGAACACAATGACGCTAATTTCATGACCAAATTCCTGAAGCTTCTCAAATTTTCCTTTTTATTTCTATTTAATTGTTCGCATGCATGTCTTCGCATTTCATGTATTGCGTTTAATTTCTTTTATTAATCTTTTTCCTTCATTTCACTGCATGAACTTATTACATACAATTTTACCGTCATTGTTTAATTTTTTTCTTAAATATATCTATGTATATAATATATATACATATTTCCACATTTTTAATTTCATTAAAAATGCGAGCTGTTACATTCTCCCCTACTTAAAGGATTTCGTCTCCGAAATCTTTGAGTTAAGAAGAATGTATCCTACCCTCCATTATCCATCTACTCATCCATCATCCACAAGCATCCATTGTCCTTAAAATATTTCTAATGCTCCTATGAATATATGCAGAGGTGTGTGTATATGTCCCAATACAAATGCGAAGATCAGGCAGTCTACTGATTCAGTTGACCTCCTTAATGCAATGTATGTTAGTTCCATGAATCCAACATGTATGCAAATAATCCTATTTTAACATGTAAGTTCTATATATGTGCACACTCGTTTGTCCAAATGCAACATCCGTATGATGATACATCCAATTTCATCCATGACAAAAAAGAAAAATGCACTCACATCCATATGCAGTATGAGAGTGATTGAGCCGATCTAGTGCCTAATGTGTGTGTATAGAATCCACAGGCAACCACTAGCAAACAATTGCATCCATTAAACATAACATGTCTCAAACACATTTTTACATCCATGGGTTCCCTATCTAAAGGTCGAAGATTCGATCGATAGGACACAGACGAATGATAGAAACAAGTATGAATAAAAAGCTTTGGAAAAAGAAGTTAAGAACATAGTCCTAAAAGGAAAGGGCAGTCTTCTCTACTTTTACTTCCTTCCGCAAGTTTGCTCCACTTCCTCGAACTTTATACATTTTATCGCCACTTGGATGAATAGTCATCTTAGAATGATGGGCTTCCTCAAGGAATGTCTTTAATAGGTTTCCCATCCTGATATGATTCACCTATCAAACCTCCTCTCAAGTAGCTCCCATAATTGCTTATCAAGTTCCATATTTTCTTTTAGGAGTCACATGTCGTATAGGAAATGCTACTGGCTTAGCATTATACACCAGGTATATTCGAAAACCAGTCTCGTGCCTTGGGGTAAACCCCGAACCTCATCAATAACATCAAAATAATCTCAGACTACTGGAACAGATTGCAAATCATCGATAGACGCATCAAAAGACTCTAGGAAACTAAACATAACCGACCCTTTTGGGCCACAAGAAATTTCGAGGGTCCCCCCATGACCAGTTAGAAGCTTAACGACCCTCCTCTCACCGCCCAGAATGGCACTATATGTGGTAAGCCAACCCATCCCTAGAATCAACCCCTAGCCCATGGAACAAGATGTGCATCGCACTCAAACTCGATGCCTAACACAGATATTCTCCAACCCCGACAAATCACGGATAAATGAGCCGAACCACCAATGGGGTTTGAGACAACAATGGGATCCACAACCATACTAGTAATTAATTACAGATATTCAACTACAGAACTTGATATGAACGAATGCGAATGCGCCAGAATCGAAACGAGTTCTAACCGTTTGATTGGAAAGAGAAATCAAAACCTTCCATGGAAACTTTCCTACCTCTATCTGGTGCACTAGACACGAGAACATTCGCTTGCCCTCCAGAGTTTCTTGTTCTTTGACATTGCCCTTGCTTCATTGGGCACTCCCCCAGAATAGTGTCCAACCTCTCCACAAACGAAGCAAGCAATCTTTCTTTTCCTGCAGTCCTTGACCAAATGACCCTCTCACCCACAAATATGGCACATCCCCTTATCCTTAGCCTTGTCATTTTTTCCACCCCTCTTCTGTTGTTGTTGTTGTCCTTTCTTGGTGTAATAACCCGGAAATCCGAGCCAATTTAAAATTTTTATTTTGGCAATTTTAGTGAATTTTTGAATATTTAAAATGAATTATTTTAAATAATAACGACGAGAATTAATTTTGAATAGAATTCGAACGTATATATTTATTCGAATCGTCGTTAGAATATAAATATTTATTAATATATATAAAAGGAATTGAAAATGGCGAGGTAGTTCGATAATTCGATTTCAAAATTCAAATGAATGTACCGGGTGCAAAATAAACCGGATTTTAGTGAAACCAAAAATAATAAAATTTAATTGAGAATATCTTTCCAACGAATCCGAAAAATCAAAATTTCATAGCGGGAATCAAAAGATACGCCCAGTTGAAAATTCTGAATAGTCGTTATGGAATTATGGCCCTTAAAAATGGCCATTTTGCAAACAACCTCGGAATTTGATGAAACTAATTTTGTTAGGACCGTATCGTCAATACGAAACTAGAAATAATTTTTTTGGAATTTTTCGAGTTAGTGTGTGGCCCCGGTAATTTAAAATGTACGTTTAAATAAAATATATATTGATTTATATTTTAAATTCAACGAAAATGGATCGTAACAGTCGAATTGGCCTACGATACATACCCCACTGTGTTCGGAATAGGGGTAATTAGCTAGGGATGATAGGCGGTGGGCCTCGTTTGTAGATCGAGATTTAAAGTTACTTTTGTGGGGATAAATAATTAAAATATGATTTTTTATATAAATTACCCCCTTTTTATTCTTCCAAGCCCTAGCACCCCCCCCCCCCCGTTCAAAACCTCTCAGCCCAAATTGAAAAGAAATCCCGCCGCCTCCCTCGATATCGCCCCTCCCCCTCTTGGCGCCGCCGCGCCTCAGCGCCGACTGACCCTCCGACCTCAGCCCCCCTCCCTCTTCCCTCGCCTCCCGTTCCTCCTTTCCCGCTCTCCTTATCTGACCACTCGAAGCCCAAATCGACGAAGGGCGCTACCGTGGGACCCCCTGGCCTCACCTTCGCCTGCTGCACCCCCCTGTCGCCATCCCCAGCACAGCGCCGTCGCCCCATTGCTCCCCTCTGGCCAAAGCCAACAGTGAAACCCCTTTCCTCCTTAAAAGCAATGTAAGCTTCTTTAATATATTTACTTTATTTTAATTAATGTACATAGGTTTTTAAAAAAATCTTATTTTTATACAAGATTTGTAACAACGAAAAGAAGAGATTTTTAACTATGAAAGCTTTGATTTTTATGAACAAAAAGCTATGATTTTTGTTTATATAAAATACGGTTTTTATTTTAAACAAAGATAAGATTTTTATAGAAGAGAAAAATAGATTTCTATAGATAAAAAGGTGGGATTTTTATAGATAAGGAGGTTGGATTTTTATAAATAAAAATGTAGGTTTTATGGAAGAAAGAATAGAGTTTTATAGCAGAAGAATATGGTTTTTATGTATGTAAAGGTTCGATTTTTACATACGTATTAGCGAGATAAAATTAGATTTTTGTTGTCATGAAAGCGAGAGAAAGATTATATTTTTATGAAGTAAAATTATATTTTTATGTAGTAAAGTTTATATTTTTAACAATGAAAAGGCGAGATCTTTGAAAATATAAAGAAGCGATGTTTAAAGATATAAAGAAGTGATTTTATATGTATAACCATGAAATAAAAATGTAATTTTTATATGATGGAGAATATAAAAAATTCGATTTTTATATTTGTAGCGATATAAAAATGTGATTTTTTATACATGTAGAGAATACGGGCGACGATAGTGACAAAAGGCGAGCACGACGAAGAGTTTCTACATATGAAGAGTCGCGGTGTATTGGTTTAGCTAGTCGGTGAGAACTTCTCACTTTTAATTTAATTTTCTAGTTAAAATATATACTAGGATGCAGAAGGTGTTTAATAGCACCCGGCACCCGTCGTCCACAGACCATGGACGGCTTGTATGCTTGTTTGTTTGATTTTGATGTGTAGTTGATTGGGTGATGTGATGTGAAAAGAAATAAAATACTTATATAGTTAAAAATATTTTATAGTTGAAAATAGAATTTTTAACGTACATATAAAATAAATAAATATAAACAGATATGACGATTTGTTTATATACACTGATTTGATTGACATTGATTGGGACGATAAATTTTACACATCGCCCAACTGCACAAATAAAATATGTGTTTGATTGTTTGAAACCCCACACGGGTATTGGGATGATATATGACGTACACTAATCCCGATAATTAGTTGTATGTCGATCGATTGATTGACAGACTGTTATAAGCGTTGAATATTTATATTTGATGCTTATACAATGTAGAATGCACTTTGGATGATAGTTGATTATTTGTCATTGTGGGTATATACATGCGTTGTATGAAAATCCATAGAAATAAAATCTATGGTAATTGATTGGGCTTCATTCCAGTTTTGAATAGAAATATTTGAAATAGAAATATTTGAAATAGAATATTCGAAAATAGAAGTATATGAAGCCGTGTTGATTAGATTGATGCCATTTTGACGTGAACGATATTTTTATCGATTTTATTCATTTTATAATGAATATCGAAAGTGATTTCAAAATTTGATATTTTGAAAAGAATTAGAATTCGAATTGAAAGTGAATAGAAATGAATTCGAATTGAAAGTGAATAGAAATGAATTCGAATTGAAAGTGAATAGAAATGAATTCGAACTGAAATTGAAAACGAACTGAAATTGAAAACGAACTGAAATTGAATTAAAAATCGATTTGAATTGAAAACGAACTGAAATTGAATTAAAAATCGATTTGAATTTAAATCAATTCGAAATGAATTTAAATCGAATTTATAAGGAAAAATTCAATTTTGATTTGAATTTGAAAAGAAGTTGAAATCGTTTTGAAAACGAATTTAAAACGATTTATATAATACATTTTAAAAGGAAATCGACAAAGTATATATTATATTTATTATATATATAATATAATGGCCTGAATAGAACGCGCCGCGTTGCGGCAGTTCGTGAATTTTGACCAATGACTTTGAATTGACATTGCAGGAGATCCGACCGTCGGATTCTCCTGAAACCGGAACCGTTGGGTTCGTATCGAGAAGAGCTTTCTAACGAATATTAGATATTTGAAATCTAACGGTTGGATTTGGAATTATGTCCAAATCAAATTTGAAAAAGGTCGTTGTAAGTGCAGTTCGATGGTCGATGATGGAAATCGACTGTACGGGCCTTGATAAAATTATTAAAAATGGTGATAATTTGTGTAAAATCATAAGAAATGATTTGTGAAGAATTGGGTTGAAAAACTCCATATTTGAAAAGATAAAAATAGATTTTTATCGAAATGAACTAGAATAGTAATTTATTTATTTTTAAAATAAATAAATTGGATTTGAAATGGTTTTGAAAATAACCAGAATTTCCAATAATTGCATTGGAATGGATTTGAATCGAAATTGTCTTCGGAATATTTCGATGTTGGATTTCGTGATTATACAAATGTTGCTATGGAAATTTGAAAGATATATATATATATATATCGTTATTTCCAATATGATATTTGTTGGTCGTAGAATTTGATATTGAATATAAGACGTTATATTTTCTATTCGGAGCCTTGTATTTCATATCAAATGTGATTTGGGTTTGTCGTGAATGGTATCTTCATTAACACTGTTCTTAAGCCTAGTTGAGAAAAAGATTAAATCTTTTTATTTAGATTTAATGAAGTGTGCCAATTAAATAATATTTAATTGGAATTGAATTGGTATTGATTTTTGGGTTTATCGTGAACAGTGTTTTAAAATAACACTTGTTCTTTAACCCGATAATTAATAGAATGTGATTTTGGGTTTATCGTGAACCGTGTTTTAAATGACATTGGTTCTTTAACCCAGTTAAAGACAGGATATTGATTTCAGTAAAGATTAAAACTAAGTGGAGTTTTAATGAATCTTTAATTAGATTGAAAAGATCGAGAATGGAGTATCATCAGTTTTGCTCCAGGCGATAGTTAAATCTTTAATTAGATTTGAACGTGAAATGGTAATTGAATTTACTGATAACACTGTGGTGTTAGATATAAAGTATGACCAGTTTTACTTCATGGGATGAATAGGTTGGGATTGGGAAATAAAATTAATGATTACTTCGGTGTGGTTCGCTAATCCCGACTAGTTTGAATTGATATTCAAAGAAGATTAAAGAATAAATTTAAAGAATTTATCTTTGATAAAATTAATGGGAACCTTTCCCAAAGTGTAAGAATATTTGAATAAAAGAATATTCTAAATTGGAATGAGGCGTATGTTGGGTTTGTGTAACACTCGTTTATTATATACGCGAGTTATTCGAAAAGACTGGGTTTATCCCATTCTGAATAACTGATTCGACGTGGTGTCGAAGATGAAGACGGCGGTCGAAGACCGGAGGTCTTCATGTCGTTTGGGTGATTGTTGATGATCTTGATTGGGCCGTACACCCAAGAGGAGGGAATCAATTAGTGATCATCCAGACGTGCTTGGAAATCAATGGATATGCGAGGTACTAGGTGCCTCCGGTTTCATTCAGACCCAGAACGGACTTGTAAATGGACTGTGTGTCTGACATTGGATTTTAGTCTGTGTGATTGATTTCTATTAAATATATATCTGTTTGGCAGTGGAGAATTTATTCTCTTGCTTAACGCCCTTCTCTGAGACGTATGAGCTCAGGGGTTATATACTGATGGATATCAAACGCATAGAGTGAATTGCGTGTGTGGCATGCCTAAGTGGCAATTGATCAAGGCTTTTGTTGAAAAGCAGAGTCTTGTGGTTGATGATCAAAGCACCGCCTGTGTGGCGTAGCTTTGTGTAGCGTTGATTCGCGAGCCTCACACCCCGGTTGTGAACCAGAAACGGGAAAAGGATCCAGGGAGGGCATGCGTCTCTTTCTAGCTAGAAGTGGCGTCAGTGGTTTTACACGCCCTGACGAGTTTGACTTATGCGGTTGTTGCTGTTGCGAGGCGCCTCGGATATATCGGTCGATTCGGGACCGATGGAGTCATTGGACTCATTTACGCCCTATAGGGCGGGGAGACGTAGTGTTCGGGCATTTTAATCCACATCGGTGGACCGGCCCTGTGGCTCCTAGGTGCAGTTGAGGCTGTAGCCTGAGACATGGTAGGCTAGATTGTCTCGAATCGGTAGAGGACGATCCCAGGCCTCGGTTCACAGACGGAAATCCAATTTCCAAATACGTGACTTTGCGGTTTTGATTGTAGAGCCTAGTATGGCGACATGATATATGGTACCCATGCCGTCTAGGATTGATACATTTATATTTGAAGTTGTTTTGACATTATACACTTATTATAGTATCAAATGATTTGTTTTAAACGTATCAAGCATGCTTTGGCTAATATAAGGGAAAACCCTATCCTCTGGTTTGTGTTGCATTGTGTGATGGGACCTGGGTCTTATAATAGCTTCATTTTTCTTTATTTAGCATTGCGCTGTTGTTTTATGCACTGGTATTCTTGGGAGGAAACCCGTTCCGTGTTATACTGCGTGGTCCCTTGATTTACCTAACTTTAAAAATAAATATTAATAACTGTTTTAGTTCTCACACCAGTCCCATGACTGACCTGGAGTTTATTGTTTTAACCTAAACTCTGGATGCCCTTATTTTGACACGGGCAGCTAGTAGTTTTGGTTTTGCAGATTTATATTCACAGGATCTTGGTTTACAGCTGTAACGATATCCGGAAAGCTTTGTATCCGTATGTCTCTTCTAGTTGTGTATTGTATTATTTTCCGCTGTGATGTATTTAAATGTAATTGTAATCTCTGATATTTTCTATGTTATATTTATTCATACTCTGTATATTCTTGTATTCTGATGGAATTGTTGTAATAAACAATGAAATGTTCTTCCGTCTGCGTTCTGTTGTGGCTTGTCCTCGACTCGATCCGGGCATTCCTCACCGGGGAAGTTTGGGTCGTTTCACTTGGGCCATACCTTTTTCTCATCTTTGGGTTGTGCTCCTTAGCCCTAACTTCCTTATACTCCTTTTTACCAACATTTGTGTAACAAGCTAACAAGTCTTTCGAAAGTTGCCTCCATTGCACGGAAATCCTTATGAAGCTCTAGAAAATTAACCGCAGGTGAAACCACTGCGGCTGCAGACGGAGGTTAGGCACTTCATTGCCCTTCGACATATGATAAACATGCCTACGGCATCATGCTGGAATGGGGACACCTTTCGAGAAATATCGGTTCCCGAGACAAAAAGAGAAAAAGGAATCAAGCGGAGAATTGAGAGATATTACATATGGCTTTTGGGGAATAAATTTTTCAAAATAGGCTTTTCTTTTGAAAATGCTTTCTTTTAAAAACTTTTTGAAAATAATTTTCAAAAACTTTATCCAATCTGGCAACCTTCGGCTCTGTACCACGTGTAACACCCCACGTCCATTAATGTCACTCACTAAGGGAATGCATTAACTTCCATGGGGTATTATAAGAGTATAGAACAGAATAACACAAGACATATATATAGATGGTATTTAAGAAAATTCAAACTTTATTCATTACAGCGGAAAAGCAAAACATGTTTGTTACAATATCAAAACCACATACTAGAATCAAGTACATAAATATCCATCTTGAACAAAATTATTATCAGAGTACATAAAAGTAAAATCATAATCCCACTCCAAATAGCCATAATGAAAAGAGATAAAACTGAGCATTACTTTTAACACTTCCAAGTGCTTCAAGAAGAAAGAAATCCAAGTCAAGCTTCAGTGTCTCCTCCCTGAGAATGGAGGGGGGGCAGAAGAAAAAAGAGGCAAAAATAAAATGGTCAAACATAAAGCCTGGCGAGTCCAACTACTTTTAGCATGAAAATAAGTAAAGCAATATGATAGGAATAAACAGGATGGAAAGTATAAACATGACGTAAGGTAAAGCTGGATAACAAGATGAATATAAAGGAATGTCTAGTGCACTTCCTAGGTTTCTTAATTTAATTCTCTGTACCACCTATTAGTAATTCTTAACGAAATGATCCTAACCCCTCAATTGGTAGTACTCAGGCGTAACATGTAGTAAGAGTTATCCGCCCCATACATTCCTTGAAAGTCCACTTGCCCATAATAGATACTAGATGTCCCCACACTACCCATAATCGATCGACTCCCTAACTTGTAGATATCTGTGCGGGTCCCAGCTTAGGGTGTATCACTCCCTAAGTGGCAACCCGTGGGTGCACAACTTTATACATACTGATGTACAGTGGCTAAATCTTCCAATGCCGAGAACACCTTGTGCACACTTAACGAACCCGTCGGAACCTGCACTGCTACACCCTCGCTCTTATTTTACCGCTTATAATCAGCCCAGTAAGCATGCCCCAACCCTTCCTAGCTCAGGGTTCCCGATACCACTAAGTAGGTTATTGTCTGAAATGGGTCCCTACCGCTACTAGGTTTTTCGCCAGGGTTTATCGTAACCCAAACTTATACTGGTTAAGTGTTTTCTGCAAACCATAGGTCTAAATTGACTAGAAAATCGCCACGAATGCAATGACGCTAATTTTGTGACCAAATTCCTGAAGCTTCTCAAATTTTGTTTTTTATTTCTATTTAGTTGTTCGCATGCATTTCTTCGCATTTCATGTATTGCATTTAATTTCTTTTATTAATCTTTTTCCTTCATTTCACTGCATGAACTTATTACCTACAATTTTGTTGTCATTATTTATTTTTTCTCTTGAATATATCTATGTATATAATATATATACATATTTCCACATTTTTAATTTCATTAAAAATGCGGGGTGTTACAATCCACAAGTGGTAAATCTAATGTGAGGGGTATAAGTGCATAAATACAACATGTAATGGTGCTAAGACACGAGGTTAAGTCAACTTATGGTAGAAGACTGCCCTGAACCGCCTGACAAATCCAGTATCCGCAAGTGTAGGCTTAATGTGATAGGTCTAGTTCATAAATATATGTAAATAGCAGGACTGATAAACAACATTAATTGGAATTAATGGAAATAAATGGAATTGAATGAAAGATAATACAGCAAAAGGATTGCAATAAACGGGGAATGGTAACAACCTATTATAAATTAATTACATTAATGAGAATGTTGTCTAATTGGTAGACTTGTCCTGGGGACAAGTGAAGATTTTAACTTAGGTTATAATAAACTAGTAAGGAAATGAGACAACTGGTGAAATGAGATAAGTGGCACTTAAATGTAAATTAAGAAACCTATAAATGGGGAAACCTGAAACCAGTTGTTTGTAATAAGTAGAGAAAAGGGGGAAAATTTATGAATTACAAGTTGTACTTCATTGTAAATTAAGTAATCTATAACTTGGAAATATGAAATCAGCTGATGAGGATAATATGTTAAGGCTTGTCCTAGGGATACGTGGAAATTATAACATAGGTTATAATAAATGTAAAGGAGACTTATTATTAAACCTTAGTTAAGAGAACTAAGTTAATAAGTAAACAACGATAAGTTGTAGTGACGGTATAATATGAAATTATGATTAAATAAGAAAGAATGAGGAAAACTTATGAAATGAGGTAATTAATATTTAATCATAAATAATGACTAACATGTTAAATAAAAAACATGTGAATTGAGATATACTTAAGTACATATTAAGTAGAACATGTTATTGTAACTTTGAAGCCAACAAGAATATAAAGGGATTGTGGATTACAGACCTTGGATCACAATCTAAAGAATAACATGTTGTGGGCTTATTAATGAACTTAAATAGGTTAAGTTATATGATTGAAAATAATAAGCAAGAGGAACTTGGTAACTTGAATAAGAAGTCAATGTAAATGGGAATAACCAAGTTTAATGGAAACCTGATGAGGTAAAGCAAGCGCATAAAAGAACGTTTAGAAATAGGGTCTAATAACATATTAAAATGAAGCGTTTGGACCAATCCGCACGTTTGAGGGTGAATAACTCAACGGGGTAAATCATCGTGGTGTCATGGGGCATGAGGAGAGCACACATTCATCTGATTATTCTATCGGCTCTGAAGGACTGGTAGGGTAAGCACGCGGCTTCCTAAGATACGTAACATGCTCCTGGTAGTCCTCTGTGCGGTGGCAGATGTTTAGGTTGTGCTCGTAGAGGTTGGGTCTGCGCGTTACTACTATGTAGGTGGGCATTAACTGCAAAAGTAGCTTTAGTATCAGAATGTTGTGACGTGGTGACACTAGGGTGATTCGACGATCGCCTCAACGAGAGGTGAGATCAGGACCAATAAAGATAGTAGATCGTCGGGTACCTGTCATCGGCAGCCAGTGGGATGCGAAAAGACTAGAGATAAACCCAATAGACCATTCACCTTTCACTTTCGAGGTACGGTGGTTGAAGGAAGACACCAACTGAATGTTTATATTGTTTGTTAGGGGAAAGTCGCTTAGCTCTTATAGTCTTTACTAGTTGAGGGAGGTGCCGAGGTGGGGACACAGCCACCATGAAAAACAGACCCGAGGGATATCTGTATATTTGAGGCTCTTAAAGGCAGGCCTGTACAGGTATGGAAAAGCTCCCAACTAAGTTCCGTGTTTCTTGTATAGCCCTGCCACGGAACTCGGTGAACATTATGTGCGGTTAAGGCATCGAATACGATTGACGATACGTACGTGGGAAAGTCTAGATACATGCATATCTGCTCTGGGTGGTGTATCGTAGAATTGAGGGCATTACTCTAGTATGGAATCTGATTCGATCAAAGGTGGCTGTCCGTATGCTTACTAGCATTGTAATGATAGATATATGTGAAACGTAACATTACTATGTAGAGATTTGCACGTCGCCCCGGCGTATGATGAGGGATTGCATTCATTTCTGTGGAGACCGTGCGAGTAGGGTACCATGGGGTGTACCTCAATATTGGGGGTAACTACATATATATTGTATTAGGTTAAACCACTGGGAATTAAATGGGTACGATGTGCGTGTAATCCTTCAGTGTTGTTAACCCAAGTAACCTAATAAATAAGAAAATGTGATTGAACGGTATATGTAGGATTATCTCCTGTGATTAGCTAGTAACCAGACTTAAAAATTCATAGGAAATTCATACAATCTCGGAAAATTATGAAATTGATTAAACATCTCTTAAACCATCTTATGAACCTAATATAAAATTTTGAAATCAATTGGAGATGTTTAAATATAGGTTTTACCCTAAAACCTACTTAAATTGCACACAAATCTTGTATGTTAAGCCATTCAAGCATTACTCTATCCAAACAACACATTATCATACATATAAACATGAAAACAATAATTTGAATTACAAAATAATTTGGTTATTCCTCATAGCTGACAGAATCATTTTTCACCTTGACAAGTTGTTTAGATGTTGAGATTTATAGTTGTAGATCTTAAAGCTTCAATCTTCATAAGCTTTAGTTTAATTTCTACTTTCTCTTGAGATGAGTAATGACTATCCTCTTACGTATACATTTAAGTTTATGAGAATGAATATAATGAGGAAAGATATGGGAAAATATATTATATAAGAGGTCGAGTGTTTCCAACTTTTCCCCTGACATAATCCTACTTATATTTAATGCATTTTACTTAGTTACTAAGGCTAAAACATTACTCGGTTTTATGTACAAATCTCAAATCAACAATTTTATTACATTATTCTCATCCAATTTATCCAATTAAATATTCTGAATAATGTGCAATAAAGATGAGAGATGTTACAATATTGGTCAAAAATTAGGCCTACTTCACTGCGTGTTATTACAAAGCCCTTTTCTCCTAAATTTTGTATATTGCTTCATAACTAGAAAGATAATTAATACTAGTACAGAAATCATCCTCATTCAAAATGAAGTTTCCTCTAGTTTATCTACTTTATTAATTACCCGTTTTGGAAAAAGAAGGCTAAAGGACATCTAATAATTAGATAAGTCATAGTTAATAAGAACTATTTTTATAATTGTAGATTAAAACTAAAGTCCTACCTAGATAGTCGTTTACTGATTTTTTCAAACATTTATTCCCTAATTTAATGACCATCTTTTTTGTAACTTTCAAGTTGGTAATGAAACCACTCAAATTGTAGAAGATTATTTTAACTATAGGTTTAATAAAATCGATTCACAGAACACAAACGGATTACAAATACATAATAGCAGAATAACTCGCAGTAGAATAAATAACTTAGTAGTTCATGAAGTTACTAATTACAAAATCCCAAAATCAAAATACATAACATCAGAGAAATGAATTAATACATCAGAAATATTAGGTATATAAATGCCTAGTATATAAAAAAAACGATAGAAATGGAATAACTGAATCACCAAGATAACAATAACATATAGATAAAAAGATGAATCTCTTATGGGTCTCCAGCCCTTAAAAGATAAATCTCCAAGTTGGACTCTTCTAGCTGGCTCAAGCATAAAGTCAAAAAAAAAAAACTCGAGTCAGGATTAGAATTCTCAATAGTAGATCAATTCAAGTGAAACGCTTAAATGAAATGTACAAGTAAAATAAAGAATGTTTAGGATTCCATTCTTTAAGGATCCATTAAACTATATATTATATAATACAGTATGCTATTTTATAATAGTGTATACAGTTAAATATACTCTTAGAAATAGCATAAGCGGGACTACCATTATTACCCTTACACCACTTATAAACGGTTTCGTAAACATTGCATACAAAACATCTATTAAACATTTGGTGGATAGGGATATGTCGCTATACAACAACTTCAATAAAAAATCGTAGGGGTCTCGATCAGGATAATATGACAAGGCACATGAGGCAAAACCCAGGGTAGGATTTGACAATCCCCCCTCCAAACTGGTGGTAATGCATAGCCGCAATTACCGCCCACCTTGAATAACACTCCTAAAATCAAAGGGCCCCCATCAAATCACAAAGTAATAGATATGGTATCGAAGATGTGTGTCTGGTAAGAGGTGCTACCTGTATTAATAATGAAATAGCTCATGTTTAAACATTTTAATAATGATTTGATGGTCAAATCTATTCCTCATCGTTCTCTTACTTTATTGCAGTAGTGTTCTCCAAACCAACCCACTTCATTTTGGATTCTCCACCATGTACACGATTGTTAAAATGATTCCAGGTATTGGTAGAGAGTATGAAAATATCCAACCCTGGTCTCATTAACAAGTAAATGCTTATTTCACATCATGGTCATGTATATCTAAAATATCATATGTTAAATAATAAAAATAATGGTATATATTCAAATAAATATGTTCAAATATTTAAATGTCACAAATCATAATTCAAATCAATCCATTATTTAATTAAGTTTATAACAAATCAATCCAGTAATTGATTAAGTTTATAAACCATAATTAAAATCAATTAATTATTAGACTAAGTTTAAGATCCAGATTTCATATTTACAAAAAAAATAGAAAATTACATTTTGATTTCACGTTCCTACTTCAATATCATTATTTCAAAAATATTTATATTAACATTTCAGGCTCAGTTGATAAAACTGGAACAACTTATATTTAAAATAGTCAATATATCATTAAATATTCATATCTAAAAATGATTATATTTATATAAAATAATTTGATTTAAAATAATTATAAAATAATAATAGTTAAATTTAAGATGAAATAGCGATTGAACTAGTTATAGAAAGTATAGTAATTAAGTTAAATACATAAAAAAATAGTTATAAAGTAACAGTTAACTTTTAATAGTATAATTTTTATATAGTCCAATATAGAATAAAACAACTTTCAAATAATTTTAGATAGTCCAATCCAAACCAGTTATCTGTATTTCCATGTTGGGCTTATGATTAAATTCAGATTAAAAATTTTAATTCAAATAAAGTTTAAACTTTTAATAACATATTCTTGATTTCAACTTATTTAAAAAAAATTAAACTTAGGTTCAGTTTCATTTATTAAGTCAAAGGTTTCATTTATTAAGTCAAATTCTTCAAAGAAAATTTTCACATCTTAATGGTTTATATTAATAAATCTCAAATTTCAATTTTTACTTTAATTATATGGATTCAAATATTTATTTAATAAATTATTTTCAAATCAATTTACTAAGTTTCGTAATCATGACTAAATGATTAAGACCCATTCATTATTTAAATTAACATCTTAAAATCAATTTATCTTAACTTAATAAATTTCATTTTATTAAGTCTTTTATACAAATCAAGTTATCATTAAATTTCTAACTTCTCTTTAAAAACTTCATATACTTATAATTTATGAAAGTTTAGATTTATATGTATCATTTTAAATTTTAAATAATTATGAGACTAGATTATAAAACTTATTAATTTTCTTATAAAATAAGTTAATTATTTAAAACTTAAAACTGAATAATAATATAATTTATATTTTAAAAACAAACATTAACATATAAATTAAAATTTTACAACATATAATCTAAATTTAAAACTTTATTAAATTATCAAAATATAAGCTTAAATAAAGTTCTAAATTTAAATTTCAAAAATAATTTTATTAATTTAGAGTACATTTATAAATTCAGAAATTACTTTTCAAAATTGACCAATGGTGTCCGTATATAATTTTAAGCTGAGCCAAGTAATGTGGATATATAGTTTCAATTTGTTTGATATTCAGTGTACGGGCATTCATCATTTCAATCAACATACCAATAAATTCAGCTTCAACTCTGAAATCTATACAGTGATTCAGGTTTATATTATTTCAATCCATATTCACTTTACAAATCTATAGGGAACTTGAAGTGTGAAAGCAAATAAATATAATACTATAGATATCACACATGGGTCATAATATACTACAATGTCAAATGTGACTTGCAAATAATCTGTGTCATATATGTCAAAATTATGCATATCACATGTGCACAAATTTATAACAAACAAATTCGTTTTTCTAAAGCAATCCTAACATTTCATATGTTATTTCGCGATGTGCCAATTTACTAGATGAAAATGTTAATTGTGGGTGAGGATTGTCACCTTGCAATGCAAATAAAAGGAAGATAACATAGGTTGATATGAAAGTGGGTACATAAATAAAGATGCTTCTACAAGTACAAGTAAGCGCTCTCTACCACCATGGCATAAATAGATTCACAAATAAATACCTCAAGCAATTTAAAATAAAGGAATGGAGGTTTTGATTAAGGAAGATGGATTTAACTTGTTATAAAAAATTATTAAACTAAACAAAACTTTAATGATTTTAAAATTGATGTTTGAACCATTTGTTCTTAGAATTTGAGAAACTCACACTACGCCATAGATGTTCTACTGCAACGAAAATCTAAGATGTTGCCAGCTAAAATGTTGCCAAAGCTATGCTAATTTTTGTCTATTGCAACACACTTTTCAATGTGTTAGCATAGATATCAATATGTGTTGCAGTAGCTATAGTTATAAACTTATAAGTTTAATTTGCTATGTCATCGATCTGGATTTTAAAAAGATACATATTTATCCGTCAATTTACCTTTTAAAAAAACATCTGTAGTTGACACCTCACTTATCCGTTATAATCCTCCACCTCCAATTGGAAATCAACTTACGGTACTCATTCCGTTACTCTTTCTCAACTCGGAACTGTTCGTTCTCACCTCCAAATTTCCGTTTCCAATCCCTAATTTTCATTCACCTACTACTTCCACTCCAACCCTCTCTGTGTCCTCCACTTATTCCAGCTAGTCTTCGACTCTAACTCCAAATGCACCCACTTCTCTCCCCTTCTCCGTCATCAAACGACAGCCAATCCAAGAAGAAAGGTGCTATCTTTTTATCCTGTGTTTCTCATGTATGTTTCTGTTGCTATTTTGATCACCGCTATTAATTAGCCTATCGAGAAACCGAAATTATTATCACCATAAGTATAATTAGTGTCAGATGATTAACAATTCTTGTTTATTATTTGTCAGTAAATCCACACTTATTTCAGTTTGAAGTTGTATACAATTAGTTTTTGTTATTTGTGGTTCTTCGGTATGTTGATTTGCTAAAATGTTCTTTGAGCAGCTATTGGGGTGTTAATCAATTTAATAACACAGTGGTGATTGATACATGATACTGCTAGCTTTTTAATAAGATATACAGTGGTTTATGAAAATGGTTTAGTAAGGACGCTTACATATACATGATACTATTCATTTCTTAAGTATTTTCATGTTTGTTATATGCATAATTTTTCACCTAGTTCCCAATCAGAATTTTCATAAGAAATATGTTGTACATTGATGTGTGCATCACCATTGACATCATTGTATCTGCACACATAGATCAATAAACTGCTAATGGATGATTGTTTCTTCATGATGCATGCTTCTAAAATTTTAATGTGAACTTTGTTTTGGTCTAATAAACATACGCACACAAGCACTGAATGCATGAAATACATGCCTGAAAGCCTGCTGCATGAAATTTATGATATGGAATATATACATAATCATTTGTAGTTTGTGATATTATTGAAATGATTTACGGTTTGTGATGTCACTTCGATTCTTCGTTTAATTTGAGTTCAATGACCATTCAATCAGTTTCTACTTCAAATTCATCAACAGTGGCTACAAGAAATAACTGCCACCACAAAATCCCAGCATATATGAGGACTGTGAAGGCAGGGTTGAATGCGGGGAAGAAGTTTTTTGGTTTCTCCATGTGGTCGGTAAGCATAAATTAGGTTTTTTTGATTTTTTTTGTCTATTATCATATCTTTCATGATGTTTTGGTCAAGAATTTAAGATATGTGCAGAATGGCAATCACGGGTATTTTATGTGGCATGACGAAGTGTATGAAATCAATAGCAATGCGAAATTGGATGATACTAATGTTAAATTGATGGAAAAAGAAAAGACTATATTGCAATTGCACGTGGAAACGAAGACAATTGAAGAAAAGCTGCTGAAGCAAAAGCAAAAAAGGGAAAAAGCCGATGAATTTGTGGCAGATATGACGGAAGAGTTGGCCCTAATGCGCATTAAATGTGGAAAACACAAGAAAGGAGAAAAATTCTTTGCAATAGCTTTCGATATGTCCTGGATCATGTTTGGAGTTCTTTTTTGTGTTGTTATGGTAATGTTTTGACAGTTTTTCAGGTATAATTTTAAATTTTGTCACATTGTATATTAGTGATAATTTTTGCCACGTTGCAGATTAGTTATAATTTTTGCCACATTGCCCATTAATCCTAAAGTGATGATTAGTGATAATTTTATCCACATTGTAACTGTCTAATTGTTTATTCAATATCGTTTGTGCTTTGAACATGAATCATTGCATCAATTTGCAACCGAGGTATATAAGCCATAAAATGAGGTACGCAACTGAAATGAAACTCAGTTATGCAAATGAAATGTAAATGAAACTCAGTTATGTAATTCAGTTATGCAACTGAAATGCAAATGAAACTCAATTTTTGCTAAAATGCAAATGAACTGAGTCATTCAGGTAAAGGAGGCAGTGATAAGGTTGTTCAAGAACTTGTTACTAAAGGTACTCGGGGTAGTAGAGGCGCTGAATGGAGGCTCACGCTATATTCTGAAACTATTTCAGTTTGATGTATACAAGAATTTAGTACTGGCTGTGTTTGTAACTGGAATGTCTGTAAAATTGAATTTAGTGGCTATGTTCTGTTATTTTGTAGTTGATTAAGTAGTACTTTTGTTGCTGGTTAATTTAAAATAAAAATTTCTTTGTTAATTTCAGTGTCATGTTAATTGCTGTTATGATGCAGTATGTTATGTAATGTTGTCATAACTATGATATAATGTTGCAGTATGTGATGTTAAATTTTGCCATAGCTATAATATAGTGTTGCCACTGGATGGTAAAAGTGTTGCCACAGATTTATGCATGTGGGACCCACAAAATGATTCCATGAACCCAGACTATAGATTTTAGTGGAGATTCTATGAACTCGGGATGCAGATTATAGTGGGCCCCACCATTTTGTAAATTTAGTACCTAAGGCAACACATGTACCGATGTTGCCTTAGGGTCGCAAAGATGTTGCCTTTGACTCTAAGGCAACGCGGCAAAATGCAACACCAAGAAAGTGTTGCCCCAGATAATTTTTGGCCTATAGCAATATTTTTTGGCACTTCCTGCATCACTTCTCTAGTGTTGCAGTATGCAATATATGGCGTAGTGTCATAAACGGAAAAGATGTATCAAATTATTTTCCCTTCAATCGAACAAAAGGGAAAACTAATTTTTGATAAAATATGAAGAAGATACGACCAAAATAGCGATAGAAAAAAATTCGGGTTAGAAATCTACGCTTAAAACTGTGTTACAAAAATTTGCGATTTCAACACAAAAGATTTTGATATCAATAAATTTGTTCAAAATTAAAGTTATCGATATCTCAATTTCATCCAATCTCAAAAAAGAATAAGTGGATTGGGAATTTTTAATAAGAAGTTACGACCTCTGCAGCATAGGTCAAAATATAAAGGAAAAAAAATAGAAATTCATAAGTCTTTTGTTTCAAAGGGAAAAGTGATCATGACTAAGGTTATTGGTTGGGGAATGTTTGTTGGAGGTGGTGGAATATCCGACAGGTGTGGTCAATGTAACAACCCGGAATTTTGACAATAAATAGTTATTTAATTAGAATCTAAAAAATAGGAATTTCTGCAAACGATGGAATTTGACCATGAAAGTTCAATCGATGCGTTCGTCTTAGAATTCTGGTCAACTTTTATGCTTGGAGTTTCGTGAACGAAGTCGGTATGAAAAAGTTACGGATGAAGCACGATAACCGACGGGAAATAAATAAGATAGAATATATATATATAAAGAAATAATTCCCCAGCTACCACGCTACTAGGTCGACCAGGGCGGTCAATCAGTGGCTGCGACCGCTTGGTCGAGTCAGGCAGGGACGACTAGGTTTTGAGGTGCAATTTCATTATATTATATATTATAAATAGACGGATGTTAATTAAAGTAAATCTAACGTTTCATGGCCAATTCCAACTCCTATAAATAAAGGTGTAAGGCCTCATTCTTTTCCACACAAATCTATAGGCAGCAGCGAAGCTTTGCCATTTCTCATTCACTTAAAATCTAATTTTTTAATTAAAAATATATTCACATAGAACAAATCATATATGATTGAAAGATATTATCAGATCCAATGGAAAAGAATGTGAATTGACACTCCAAATCAGATTCTCTCCTCTCTCCCTATATTCTACACATCTACAGATCTGAAGTTTATCCCCTTTTCAGACAAACTGTAGATTTATAAAAATTTGAGAATTGTAGGCCTAAAAGATTCAAACATCGAATTTGTATCCTTTTAGGTGAGCGGGAAATTTACGAATACAGTTATAATAGCCTATTTATTTCATTTGAGTTGGATCTAAAAATTTATGCCTATTTCCTTCAGATATGTTCATTAAATTTTTGTAATTATGTTAATACCCATCAGATCAGATTATAAACATTGTTAAAACTTGTATATTGTGAATTTTTGTTAGGTATAATATTAATTGTGGAATTCTTAAATTTATTTATACATATTTCCTACAATTATGTTGTAAAATGCATTGTAGTTTGTTATATAAAACTGTTGATCTGGAAATCAGTCCCATTGAACACTATTTAAATGTAGTTATATTCCAAATCTCTAATTTCCGTGTTGAATAATAAATTATGTGAATATTGGATAAAATGTCAAATTGTGTAATTGTTATTTTAAAAGAATTATACCTATCTGCATTTAATGTTGTTGGGTTTTGAGTTAATTGTTGCAAATATGTTGTTTTCCGTTTTTTGAACAAAAAGATATTATTTCAGATTCACAATAGATATGACAAAAATATTGAAAAAGGGAAAAGTGGTGCAAACATATGTATAAATATAAATTTACACACACACAAATATATACATATATATATCCTGTGAATTTGAGATATTTCTATTTTACCGATCAGGCATAATTTACAATGATTGTAACTAACGGTCTTTTTATAAGATTCAAAAACTTTTGGCAAGATTGAATGCAAGAAGGAATGTTTGGTTGTTGATTAAACCAAATCACTAAATTTAATAATTATTATAATAATAATAAAAGATAACTACTTTGACCATGCGAAAACATAAATATAAATATATATAGATTATCCATCTAAATCAGCAAAAAATAGTAAAATATACATTTTATGGGGTGTTTGAATGTTTGAATGGTATTCAATTATGGAATTATATGAAAATGTAATCCATATTGAATTAATATATTTGTGGTGACCATTGTAGCAATTAATATAATTTATTGCCATAAATGGGACCGCAAATCAATAAATAACAATTGTAACCAATGTGGATTTGGGAAAGTAAATATAATAGGATATTGGTTATAGTTCATAAATTAATTAGGATTAATGTTGTACACCCCAAATAGGACATTTAAATTGTAATCGCATTTAGACACGAGGTTAAGCTTAACTTGTGGAAGACGTCTACCCGGAACCGGCTGGCAAATCCAACATCCACAAGTGGTCATCTTAATTTGAGGGGTCTAATGTGTAAATATAAATCTACCAAGGCACGAGGTTAAGTTCAACTTGCAGTAGAAGCCTGCCCGAAACCGATCGGCAAATCCAGCATCCACAAGTGGTCAACCTAATGTGAGAGGTCTGGTTCACAATAATATATATATATATGTATATATAACAAGCAACAAATAAATAAATACAAATAGTAATTGTCTATTTGTGTACAACAAATAGATACTTTGGGATTGATAAATGGTTGCCTTAGGAAAATATGATCGTTATGGTCATAAAGAGCAATAAACAAAGAAATAAGAAGTAAATGGGTGTAATAAGGGGATTAATGGATATTGATTGTTGTTTAAATACTAAGTCCAATTAGGGAGGTAATTAAATAAATATCCCAGGGTAAAGAGGATATAACTTTCCTTATTTACATTAATAAATATAAAACTTACAACTAAAAGTAGAGTTGGACTTAGTAGGTAAATAATGTAAAGATACTATTCACCATAGGAACCCGTGACGATAATAAATCTTATGCATATAATATTTTCACGGAGAGTAACTAAATGGAAAAGACGTAATGACATGGCCCACTTTATCCCAATAGGGGAAGATACTAAGGGTTAATGGGGTATGAACCTAATAACCTCAGCGTATAGTCTGCTTCTTGGGTCTTAAGAGGATGGGGTTAAAGAGTCCACCTAGGAGTAGGTCATTCAGTTTAGGGGTCTTAAATGACATAAGTTTGTGGGGACTACCCAAAACTAGAAACTAGAAATGTTAGATATGGCTACCTACCCTACGGGAAGTAGTAAACGACTAAGATGGTTATCCAATAAGGTAAGCTAGAACGTATAGCGAGCGATAAAATACCATCTCTCACTGTAATAACCTGGAAAATCCGAGTCAATTTAAAATTTTTATTTTGGCAATTTTGATGAATTTTGAATATTTAAAATGATTATTTTAAATAATAACGACGAGAAATTTATTTGAATAGAATTAGAACATATATAGTTATATAGATCGTCGTTAGAATATAAATATTTTATTTATAATTATAAAAGGAATTGAAAATGGCGCGGTAGTTCGAAAATTCGATTTCAAAGTTCAAATGGATGTACAGGATTCAAAATAAACCGGATTTTAGCGAAATCAAAAGTATTAGAATCTAATTGAGAATATCTATCCAATGAATCCGAAAAATTGAAATTTCATAGCGGGGATAAAAAGTTATGCCCAGTTGAAATTTCAGAATAGTCGCTATGGAATTCTGGCCCTTAAAAATGGAAATTTTGCAAACGGCCTCCGTTTTCAAAGAAACCACTTTTGTTGGATCCGTGATGTCAAGTTATTGCTAGGTTTCAAAATTCATAATTTTTCGAATCAATATGTGAGCGTGGCGAAGTTAAACGCGTTTGACTGGTTTAAGTTGATTTTAATCGACCAGAAAATGCCCATTTTTCAAACGGTCTCAGAATTTGATGAAATTAGTTTTGTTAGGACCGTATCTTCAATACGAAGCTAGAAATAATTTTTTTGAAATTTTTAGAGTTCGTATGTGGCCCCGGTAAATCGAAATGTACGTTTAAAATTGAATATACTGATTTATATTTTGATTTTGATAAAAACTGATTGAAATGGCTGAATTGCCTTACTGAACATATCCCATTGTGTTCGGAATGGGGTAATTAGCTAGGGACGACATTCGGTGGGTTCGATTTTGATTTCGAAATAAAAAGTTACCTTTTTGAAGTTAAAAATAATAATAAAAAAATATTTAAATAAAAACCCTCCTCTCCTTCTCTCTCTTCACAGAACAAATTGAAAAAAAGGAAAAAAAAAGGGAAAGCGACAGGGGGGGATTCGACGCCGACGCAGTCGTCAGGGCCGCGCCGCCTTCCAGGAGGACCGCCACCCTCCACCCTCTCTCCTCTCCCCATCGCACACTCCACCCCCCTTCTCAGTTGAACGCGATGCCCCAAAACCCCACCAAACCCATCGCGCGCCACCCCCTGTACTCCCTCCACCGCTATCGACGTTCGCCTCCTCTCCTCCTTGCTCCAGCCTCCTCCGTTCTTCCCTCCCTCTTCCTTCAACCAACGCGCCTCCGCCCTGAAAACCCGCCGCCACTGCCTGCCGCCACCACCAGTCAGTGAGCGCCCCTCCTCCACCTCCAATGCACAGCACCAGCTCCTTTTCCCGATTAAAAACTGTATGCCCCTTTTCTTTTTATCATTATTTATTTTTATTAGCTTCTTTTAAGTAAATTGATTTTATTGGCAATAAAAATTTGATTTTCATAGTGAATAAGAAGTAGATTTTTGTGGAATAGGAAGATAGGATTTTTGTTAGGAGAAAATGAAGAAAGGCGGGATTGTTATATATATATATAGTTTAAAAAGGTATGATTTTTTAAAATTATCAAAGTTTTTATTTTTAATGTGTAAAAGATCGAATTTTTTTATAATATGAATGAAGTTGAGAAATCGAATTTTTATATGTTGAAAGATTATATTTTTATATAAGAAAAGTTATGATTTTTATAATCGAAATAGCGATATAAAAATTAGATTTTTTTATATATGGAATAGTGGTATAAAATATGATTTTTAATGTATAAACATCATATTAAAAATATGATTCTTACTATGAACAGCGGGGCAAAGACTGCTTTAGAATTTCAAACAGATCCAGACGGTTCAGCAGTTCAAAAGCAAAGCACGGCGGAGTGGAACCCTCTGTGATAACTCCTCACTTTTATTTCTATTTCTAGTTTAAAATATATACTAGGATGCAGACCGTGCTTAGTTGCACCCGACACCCATCGTCCACAGACCATGGATGACTTGTTTGTTTGATTGCTGTGTTGTGAAATTTGATTGTGTGATGTAGAATGAAATAAAATATTTTATAGTGGAAAATATTTTATAGTTAAAAATATGATTTTTAACGTGTATATAAAGTAAATATTTATAAACAAATTGGAGATTTGTTTATATACACTGATTTGATTGATATTGATTGGGACGATAAATTTTACACATCGTCCAACCTCACAAATAAAATATGTGTTTGTTGATTTGAAACCCCACAAGGGTATTGGGATGATATTTGATGTACACTAATCCCGATCGTTTAGTTGTATGTCAATCGATGGGTTGACAGACTGTGTAAGCGTTAATTATTTGTATTTAATGCTTATGCAGTTGAGTGGTGCACTCTGGATGATGGTTGATAATTTATCGTTGCTGTTATATACATGTGTTGTAGGGAATCCATATAATTAACGTTATATGGTAATTGATTGAGCCTCATTCCAATTTGGAAATTAAGAAATATAATTTCATGTGTTGAAATAAAATAATTTCATGTGTTGAAATAAAATAATTTCATGTGTTGAAATAAAATAATTTCATGTGTTGAAATAAAATAAATTCATGTGTTGAATAAAATATATATTCATGTGTTGAATAAAAGCAAATTTCATGTGTTGAAGAAAATATTCATTTGTTGAATAGAATAACGAAGTTATTGAAATATATAAAGCCGTGTTGATTAAATTGACGCTATTTCGACGTGAACGATATTTGTATCGGTTTTATTCATTTTTATAATGAATATAGAAAAGGAAGTGATTTCAAAATATAACGCTTTGAAAATATTATCATTTGTAGATTAATGATATGGAATATTCAATTTTGATTAGAAATTGAATATGTAGTTGAAATCGTTTTGAAAATGATTTATAAAATACGTTTTAAAAGGAAATCGATATAATATATATATATATATAATGGCCTGAATAGAACGCGCCGCACTGCGGTAGTTCGCGAATTTCGACCATTGACTTCGAATGGACATTGCGGGAGATCCGACCGTCGGATTCTCCTTAAACCGGAACCGTTGGTTCGTATCGAAAAAAGTTTTCTAAAGAACATTAGAAATTAGAAATCTAATGGTTGGATTTGGAATTATGTCCAAATCAAATTTGGAAAAGGTCGCTGTAAGTGCAGTTTGATGGCCGTTGATGGAAATCAACTGTACGGGCCTTGATAAAATTATTAAAAATAATAATAATTTGTGTAAAATCGTAAGAAATGATTTGGGGAGAATTGGGATGAAAAACTCTGTAACACCCCACCTCCTCTAGAGTCACTCACAAAGGGAATGCACTAGGTTTGGTGAAGCATTATCGAGGTAAACATGCACAGAAATATTACAAGACAGAACATATATATATATAAAACAGCGGAAGTAAAACCAACTTTCATATCGTTAATAAATAAGGTCTAAAGCCTTTTACATCAGAATACATCAAAACCTGTCTTACAATAATAAAGAAGCATAAAACCATTTCATAAATTATTCCCCAAGTAAACCAGTAAAGTAGCCATAGCCAAGAAAAGTCCAAGCCATGCGTGATGACCTTCAAACAGAAGAAGTCCAAACTAACAATAGCATTTCCTCCCTGTAACCTGGGGGGAAACGGAAGACAAGAGGCGAAACAAAACGGGGTCAGTCATAAAGACTGGTAAGCCCTATCTACTATCAGTATATAAACTACTAAAGTTAAATGGCATGAGGAACTGAGATGAACATAAGTATGATGACAAGATAGATAAGCTAAACCAAAATAACAGGATGCCCTACTGTACCAAGATACACGAGTGTGTCATGATAAACTACGGTGTCAAGATAAATCAAGGTATCACATTGTCAGGTTTCTATCAAGTATACTATCCCAAGGTATCTATCCTGTATAACATCCCACGGTATCTATCATGTATATTTCCCCTAGTTCTAACATGTATATTTGCTCTGCACCTTTCGTACTAATATCCCAACCCGCGTCATGTGTTAACTATGAATGTCCCTTGCCCAATGTCATGTAATGGTCCATGTCAACCTAATATATAGCATATGTAGGTTTTCCTAACTCGTATGTTTCTTTCCATGTATAAGTTCAGTCCTTTGCCGTAGGCCATACGGGAGTTCCCATGTGAACATTTTATCCTTGAGGTTGTTTTGGACTGCTACCCTTGATCTAGTTATGTTTTCTTACCATGAACTATCGCGTGTCCACTTAGGATTTATGCCACCTAGGACCACTAGGGATTATGCTACCTAATGAACGTTTCCGTGTCTCGGTTTGGGTTCAGCCACCTAGGGCCACTAGAGATTATGCCACCCGTCAACCGCGCCCTTTATCCCACGTATGTATCGTGAATCGTTTTCCATGTCTAGATGCACATGTTCCTCAATGTGCCATCCGAGTTCCGTGCCAGGGCAAAACAAGAAATACGGAACTCGGTCGGGAGCTTTAAGTCGTCTGCTGATGCAGATATCATGGTCTGTTTTTGTACCCGTGGCTATGGTCCCACGTGACCCCTCCCTCAACTACTGAAAGGCAATCCAAGAAAAATCATGTATGAGAACTACACTAAGGCCCATCGATGCCCACTTCCAGATAGCCAACCTCACCCATAACTTGATAGCTAGTATATGGTCTTTTGGGAGTTCCCTGCCTTTCCGTACGTACACGCTTGACTAAAGATGGTAGGGAGTCGGCGACCTGCTATCCCGGGGCAAAATCAAGTATCGTCGACTCCACGCTAACCCATCCTAGTCTTTAGGTCGCTCGCATAGCAACCAAGGCATACTCTTGGCTCTTCTACCGCAGACCTTAACCCCTGTGAGGCCGGGTTACATGGACCACTCGCCACCTCACAGAGGGATACCAAGAGTACCCTCACGTTCCCCGAAGCTTTCGCTTCGTCACCCAGTTCGCTGGAGCTTTTATCCAAGTCAGATAACTTGCTCCTCCCCGTATACTAAGCGATGACCTACTGTACCAGGTTACTCATCTCTTTATGAACTAATCCATGTCCTTAGCTAAGAATTATTACTTAGTTACCCTTAACTAAGGTTTACCACTTAGCCCCTCTTTCCGCTATCCTTGTTAACTACGATTTCCAACCTAGTCCCCTGAGCTAGGGTTTTGTCAAATGGGTTAAGTGTTGTTATCCAAGTTCATGACTTAACCCGCCTACGAATCATGTCAAGATTGGCTAAGTACTCAAGTTCAAGGCTTAGCCCTACAAGTTGGTTAAGTATACCAAGAAGCTCGTGACTTAACCCTATCAAGTCAAATTGGTTAAGTATTTATTTGTCTTAACCCTATCAGATTATCATGTTAGATTGATTAAGCATAGATTATCTTAATCCCATCAGATTGTCGAGTCGGATTGGTTAAGTGTAGGTTAACTTAACCCCATCCACTAATCGTATTACAATGGTTAAGCCTAATTTAAAAGGTCTTATGACTTAATCCTACCAGACCCACGTATTAGATTGGTTAAGTGTAGGTTACTTAACCTCATCAAATCATCACGTATAATTGGTTAAGTATAAGTTACTTAATCCCATTAAATTATCATATTAAATTAGTTAAGTATTGGTTACTTAACCTCATTGGATTGCCAAGTTTAGATTGGTTAAGTGTTTAACTTAACCCCATCTAATTACCGTGTTTAGATTAGTTAAGTCTTAATTACTTAACCCTATCTAATTACCATGTTTAGATTAGTTAAGTCTTAATTACTTAACCCCATCTAATTCCCAAGTCGGATTAGTTAAGCGTAAATTACTTAACCCCATCCCCTAATTGTCTTGTATGGTTAAGTGTCATTAAGAAATCAAGCCTGGTCCCACTTAACCTACCCATTCGTGTCATATCGGTTAAGTGTCATTAGTCAAACTTACTTAACCTTATCATGTGGCATTAATTTAATTAATGCACTCTCAACCTCTCACATTAGACTTTGTTGTGGTTACTAGTTAAGCCGGGCGGGTCCGGGTAGATTTACACCACAACCTAGTCTAACCTCGGGTCTTAAGCGCGTCATGACCAACTTCTCACATTGGATCCTATTGTTTGTAGCCACTAGTTAAGCCGGGCGGGTCCGGGTAGATTTATGCTACAAACTCAACCCAACCTCGAGTTGGCCATTTTCATGTTTGGTCTAGTGTCTTATTACACTTACAACCCATACGTGTCAAGTTTTCAAGTCCCATGCTCATAGCCAAAGTTACATGTTGTCATGTTTATACCCATTTACCCAAATCATGTTTCACGTCATTAAAGTTTTACCCATAACGTAACCTAACGCTTTTAAACTCGCATATACATTCGCAACAACGCATAATGGATTAAAAGAAGGAACTTGGCAAAGGCATGACAAAAAGGGGTATAAGGCCACAAGTTAAACATGGTGGCAAATGAGGTATAAACGTGTTCATTAACTTGCATATTACATTATTAGGCCTCAAAAACATGCACAACCTCAAACTTAGCACATAGGTGAATCATGGTGATAAATGACATAGAAAGATGGCTAGAAGTTCGCATATGGCATTACATGTAATCCATCATAAGGGACATGATAGTTCTCATGTTGCCAAAATGCAACATTCAACATAAAGTTTATATCTTTAAGCCCACAAGATCAAGATAATGACTTTTTAGTCATGATAGGATACATAACATGATAGCATGCAACATACTTAATGTTCAAACCCAACTTACAACATGTCACATTAAGTTTAAAGTTAATATCTAAGAGTAGGAAGAGGGCTTACAATGCTATGAAGGCACAAATCAACGTATAAAACAAAGATTGAGACGAAGCCATTCATGCTATCACCCAAAAACCCCAAAAGAACAAGCTCCAAATGAAACCCTTGAGCAAATATCAATAAAAATCCTTTCTTTGAAGAAGAAAGGTTTCAACTTTGGCTTTGAATGAAGCTTATGAGCTCTCATGCAAGATCCTTGCTTTTTGGTCAAGAAAAGGTTGCAACTTTGGCTAGAATGCAATTTATGAACTCTCATACAAACATGAAATCACTCAAATGATCATAGAATCTCTCATGAATGAAGAAAAGAGGCTCCTTTACTTTGAAACTAGCTTAGAACACTTAAGCTATCATGAAGAAGAAGATGGAGGTCATGGGTTGAAGTGGAGGCCATGATGAGGAATCATTTTGGCATAGTTTAGTTGTAGGATCAATTTATGAGGGTTTTAGGAAAGGGTTAGGGGTCTTTTATAGAAGACTAGGATAGTTTTAGCCATAGGATAAACCCTAGTTTAGATCCTAGCCATCTAAGGCATGTCTTGGGGAAGAAGTCAAGTCTAAAAAATGGAGTGGTGTCTTAACCAGGCCTAAAAATGGAGTGGTGTCTTAATTGGGCTGAATTTCAAATCTGTTTTCGGATTTGAATTTTCGTGAAACTTTGCGAGGCCATATCTCGATCATACGAACTCCGATTTACGAAATTTCGGACTCTATTTCGCGTATTTTTCCGAGACGAACGCAATGGCGCAACCCGTTTATCCTGATTCAGGTTTTATAATTAAATTCTGCCTTGATTCTTGTCTTAACACGTTGTAAAAATTCGGGTTGTTACATTCTCCCCTCCTTTAAGGATTTCGTCCCCGAAATCTCCAAGTTAGGAAGAACGTATCCTACCATCCATTATCCATCTACTCAAAACATCATCCATCTACTCAAAACATCATCCACAGGCAACCATTGTCCTTAGATGATTTCTAATGCCATATGAACATATGCAGAACGTGTGTGTATATGCTCCTTAGCTAGTGCTAATGATCAGGCCTGAATGATCTTTCTAATGCAAAATATGTTTAGTGCCATGAGTCCAACATGTATGCGAATAGTCCTAGTCATATAAGTACTATATGCGTGCACAAACATTCATTCATATGCAACATCCGCATGATAACACGTTCAATTTCATCCATAAACAAGTATAAATACTCGTGCATATGCAACATGAAACGTGACCGCGTCAATCTAGTATCTAATGTGTATTCGCGCATCCACGAGCAACCACTTGCAACCATTTGCAACCATATCAATCATAACATGTTTCAAATACATAATTACATCCATAGAGTTCTATCTAAGGTTCCCAAGATAAGATCGAGGAGATCAACAAGACAAACTCCTTACGGGGTTTGTAACAGAAACAGGACCGAGAGGATATCCCCCAAGCGATAACATGTAAGTAAGCTCTACAGGAGAACCGGGGATCGACGATATGCTCTTACAAAGAGACACAATGCGCGCGTCTAAGCCGCATTTCCTTGAGCTTAATTCCAGTGTGTCTTGACTGCCTTTGACTTCATGATTTCGTAGTTCCTTGATTCCTATTTCCAAGGTATGAGTCGGAACTCTTTTCACTGTCGCCTCTCATTCCACTTTCACTTATTCTTTCCCTAGCATACTTGGCTCAAATATATCCGCGTACTCATGCAAGCTCTCCAAAATTCACTAGTGAATTTTGGATCTCGTTTACCGATGCCAATCCCTGTTGCCAAGTGTACCTACTAGGGTGATCTCGACAACTCATGCATTAGCGAAATGAACCATTCGCCTTAGTGGCGAACTCTACTCGAGCAGATTACCAACGAATGCATCATGAGATTCTAGGTAACTAACCATGACAGAACCCAAAAGGTTACACAGGACTTCGAGGGTATTACCAAAGCAAGCCAAGAGTCTGACTACCCTCTTTTCAAAACCGAGAATGGTATCCCTTACTGTATAACCACTTTACCCCTAGAATCCATCCATGGCTCAGCAATTAGAAGTACTGCTTCTAATCTCAACACTTGGCATAGACGTTCTCAAATCCAACAAGTCATGAATAAATGGACCGACTCTCCAACCAGATTTTGGGACAAAACTGGGATCCTTTACCATGCTAGTACTAAGGTGCAGAGACTCAACTATCTAAGCAGACTTAAATGATATGATGATCAAGACAAAGTCTGGACGGGATGATAGAAAAGAACGACTGAACCTTTACCAGAAACGGTACCATCTCTTTTAGGCACCCTAGAAATGGGAGCGCCCAATTTCCCTCTCCGATGATCTTGTCCTTGTCCTCCTTGATGGACTAAACCATACCAATAAGTTGCTTATCCTTAAGCTCGCGTCCTTTATCCTTACTCTTATTGTCCTTCCTTGTACCACGGCAACAGGTCTCTCGAGAACCACCTCCATCCTACGGAAAACACCCACGAGGCTAGACAAAGATTAGTCACAGTTAGGACTACTGTGACTACAGATGGAGGAAAGAAAGGAAAAGAGATTCAATCAAGGAATCAAAGGATAATGCTAATGGCCTTTGGGGAATAGCATTTTAAAACAAACTTTTCTTGAAAAATGCTTCTTTGTAAACGGTTTTTCAAATAGTTTTCAGAAGGTTTTAAAAACTTTTGCCCAGTCTGGTAACCTTCTGCTCTGATACCAAATGTAACACCCCACCTCCTCTAGGGTCACTCACAAAGGGAATGCACTAGGTTTGGTGAAGCATTATCGAGGTAAACATGCACATAAATATTACAAGACAGAACATATATATATAAAAAACAGCGGAAGTAAAACCAACTTTCATATCATTAATAAATAAGGTCTAAAGCCTTTTACATCAGAATACATCAAAACCTGTCTTGCAATAATAAAGAAGCATAAAACCATTTCATAAATTATTCCCCAAGTAAACCAGTAAAGTAGCCATAGCCAAGAAAAGTCCAAGCCATGCTTGATGACCTTCAAACAGAAGAAGTCCAAACTAACAATAGCATTTCCTCCCTGTAACCTGGGGGGGAAACGGAAGACAAGAGGCGAAACAAAACGGGGTCAGTCATAAAGACTGGTAAGTCCTATCTATTATCAGTATATAAACTAGTAAAGTTAACTGGCATGAGGAACTGAGATGAACATAAGTATGATGACAAGATAGATAAGCTAAACCAAAATAACAGGATGCCCTACTGTACTAAGATACACGAGTGTGTCATGATAAACTACGGTGTCAAGATAAATCAAGGTATCACATTGTCAGGTTTCTATCAAGTATACTATCCCAAGGTATCTATCCTATATAACATCCCACGGTATCTATCATGTATATTTCCCCTAGTTCTAACATGTATATTTGCTCTGCACCTTTCGTACTAATATCCCAACCCGCGTCATGTGTTAACTATGAATGTCCCTTGCCCAATGTCATGTAATGGTCCATGTCAACCTAATATATAGCATATGTAGGTTTTCCTAACTCGTATGTTTCTTTCCATGTATAAGTTCAGTCCTTTGCCGTAGGCCATACGGGCTTTCCCATGCGAACATTTTATCCTTGAGGTTGTTTTGGACTGCTACCCTTGATCTAGTTATGTTTTCTTACCATGAACTATCGCGTGTCCACTTAGGATTTATGCCACCTAGGACCACTAGGGATTATGCTACCTAATGAACGTTTCTGTGTCTCGGTTTGGGTTCAGCCACCTAGGGCCACTAGGGATTATGCCACCCTTCAACCGCGCCCTTTATCCCACATATGTATCGTGAATCATTTTCCATGTCTAGATGCACATGTTCCTCAATGTGCCATCTGAGTTCCGTGCCAGGGCAAAACAAGAAATACGGAACTCGGTCGGGAGCTTTAAGTCGTCTGCTGATGCAGATATCAAGGTCTGTTTTTGTACCCGTGGCTATGGTCCCACGTGACCCCTCCCTCAACTACTGAAAGGCAATCCAAGAAAAATCATGTATGAGAACTACACTAAGGCCCATCGATGCCCACTTCCAGATAGCCAACCTCACCCATAACTTGATAGCTAGTATATGGTCTTTTGGGAGTTCCCTGCCTTTCCGTACGTACACGCTTGACTAAAGATGGTAGGTAGTCGGCGACCTGCTATCCCGGGGCAAAATCAAGTATCGTCGACTCCACGCTAACCCATCCTAGTCTTTAGGTCGCTCGCATAGCAACCAAGGCATACTCTTGGCTCTTCTACCGCAGACCTTAACCCCTGTGAGGCCGGGTTACATGGACCACTCACCACCTCACAGAGGGATACCAAGAGTACCCTCACATTCCCCGAAGCTTTCGCTTCGTCACCCAGTTCGCTGGAGCTTTTATCCAAGTCAGATAACTTGCTCCTCCCCGTATACTAAGCGATGACCTACCGTACCAGGTTACTCATCTCTTTATGAACTAATCCATGTCCTTAGCTAAGAATTATTACTTAGTTACCCTTAACTAAGGTTTACCACTTAGCCCCTCTTTCCACTATCCTTGTTAACTACGATTTCCAACCTAGTCCCCTGAGCTAGGGTTTCGTCAAATGGGTTAAGTGTTGTTATCCAAGTTCATGACTTAACCCGCCTATGAATCATGTCAAGATTGGCTAAGTACTCAAGTTCAAGGCTTAGCCCTACAAGTTGGTTAAGTGTACCAAGAAGCTCGTGACTTAACCCTATCAAGTCAAATTGGTTAAGTATTTATTTGTCTTAACCCTATCAGATTATCATGTTAGATTGATTAAGCATAGATTATCTTAATCCCATCAGATTGTCGAGTCGGATTGGTTTAGTGTAGGTTAACTTAACCCCATCCACTAATCGTATTACAATGGTTAAGCCTAATTTAAAAGGTCTTGTGACTTAACCCTACCAGACCCACGTATTAGATTGGTTAAGTGTAGGTTACTTAACCTCATCAAATCATCACGTGTAATTGGTTAAGTATAAGTTACTTAATCCCATTAAATTATCATATTAAATTAGTTAAGTATTGGTTACTTAACCTCATTGGATTGCCAAGTTTAGATTGGTTAAGTGTTTAACTTAACCCCATCTAATTACCGTGTTTAGATTAGTTAAGTCTTAATTACTTAACCCTATCTAATTACCATGTTTAGATTAGTTAAGTCTTAATTACTTAACCCCATCTAATTCCCAAGTCGGATTAGTTAAGCGTAAATTACTTAACCCCATCCCCTAATTGTCTTGTATGGTTAAGTGTCATTAAGAAATCAAGCCCGGTCCCACTTAACCTACCCATTCGTGTCATATCGGTTAAGTGTCATTAGTCAAACTTACTTAACCTTATCATGTGGCATTAATTTAATTAATGCACTCTCAACCTCTCACATTAGACTTTGTTGTGGTTACTAGTTAAGCCGGGCGGGTCCGGGTAGATTTACACCACAACCTAGTCTAACCTCGGGTCTTAAGCGCGTCATGACCAACTTCTCACATTGGATCCTATTGTTTGTAGCCACTAGTTAAGCCGGGCGGGTCCGGGTAGATTTATGCTACAAACTCAACCCAACCTCGAGTTGGCCATTTTCATGTTTGGTCTAGTGTCTTATTACACTTACAACCCATACGTGTCAAGTTTTCAAGTCCCATGCTCATAGCCAAAGTTACATGTTGTCATGTTTATACCCATTTACCCAAATCATGTTTCACGTCATTAAAGTTTTACCCATAACGTAACCCAACGCTTTTAAACTCGCATATACATTCGCAACAACGCATAATGGATTAAAAGAAGGAACTTGGCAAAGGCATGACAAAAAGGGGTATAAGGCCACAAGTTAAACATGGTGGAAAATGAGGTATAAACGTGTTCATTAACTTGCATATTACATTATTAGGCCTCAAAAACATGCACAACCTCAAACTTAGCACATAGGTGAATCATGGTGATAAATGACATAGAAAGATGGCTAGAAGTTCGCATATGGCATTACATGTAAGCCATCATAAGGGACATGATAGTTCTCATGTTGCCAAAATGCAACATTCAACATAAAGTTTATATCTTTAAGCCCACAAGATCAAGATAATGACTTTTTAGTCATGATAGGATACATAACATGATAGCATGCAACATACTTAATGTTCAAACCCAACTTACAACATGTCACATTAAGTTTAAAGTTAATATCTAAGAGTAGGAAGAGGGCTTACAATGCTATGAAGGCACAAATCAACGTATAAAACAAAGATTGAGACGAAGCCATTCATGCTATCACCCAAAAACCCCAAAAGAACAAGCTCCAAATGAAACCCTTGAGCAAATATCAATAAAAATCCTTTCTTTGAAGAAGAAAGGTTTCAACTTTGGCTTTGAATGAAGCTTATGAGCTCTCATGCAAGATCCTTGCTTTTTGGTCAAGAAAAGGTTGCAACTTTGGCTAGAATGCAACTTATGAACTCTCATACAAACATGAAATCACTCAAATGATCATAGAATCTCTCATGAATGAAGAAAAGAGGCTCCTTTACTTTGAAACTAGCTTAGAACACTTAAGCTATCATGAAGAAGAAGATGGAGGTCATGGGTTGAAGTGGAGGCCATGATGAGGAATCATTTTGGCATAGTTTAGTTGTAGGATCAATTTATGAGGGTTTTAGGAGAGGGTTAGGGGTCTTTTTATAGAAGACTAGGATAGTTTTAGCCATAGGATAAACCCTAGTTTAGATCCTAGCCATCCAAGGCATGTCTTGGGGAAGAAGTCAAGTCTAAAAAATGGAGTGGTGTCTTAACCAGGCCTAAAAATGGAGTGGTGTCTTAATTGGGCTGAATTTCAAATCTGTTTTCGGATTTGAATTTTCGTGAAACTTTGCGAGGCCATATCTCGGTCATACGAACTCCGATTTACGAAATTTCGGACTCTATTTCGCGTATTTTTCCGAGACGAACGCAATGGCGCAACCCGTTTATCCTGATTCAGGTTTTATAATTAAATTCTGCCTTGATTCTTGTCTTAACACGTTGTAAAAAATCGGGTTGTTACAAACTCCATATTTGAAAAGATAAAAATAGATTTTTATCGAAATGAACTGGTTTTGAACTAGAATTAAAATCCATTTATTTTTTGAAATAAATAAATTGAATTTGAAATGGTTTTAAAAGTAACCAGAATTTCCAATAATTGAATTGGAATGGATTTGAATCGAAATTGTCTTCGGAATATTTCGATGTTGGATTTCGTGATGATACAGATATTGTTATGGAAATTTGAAAGATATATTAATATCGCTATTTCCAATACAATATTTGTTGGTCGTAGAATTTGATATTGAATATAAGCCGGTATATTTTCTATTCAGAGCCTTGTATTTAATATCAAATCCAAATGGGATTTGAGTTTGTCGTGAATGGTGTCTTCATTAACACTATTCTTAAACCCAGTTGAGAAAAAAGATTAAATCTTTTTATTTGGATTTAATGAAGTATACCAATTAAATGATATTTAATTGGAATTGAATTGAAATTGATTTTTGGGTTTATCGTGAATGGTGTTTTAAATAACATTTGTTCTTTAACCCGATAATTAATGGAATGTGATTTGGGTTGTCGTGAATGGTATCTTTAATAATACTGTGCTTAGACCCAACGAAGTTAAGAAAATCAGAAACTAACTGGAGATTAGTTAAGTTGAATGGTTTCCTGGGTATTGATCTGATGTTGGTTTCGGCCTTCGGGGTTATTACTTAGGGAATTGTTCACTTGCTAATTTACGGTTAAAGGCTGATGGAAATGAAAAGTGAATTTGATAATTAAAATTATCAAATTCAAGAAATAATCGAGAATGGAGTACCATCAGTTTTACTCCAGACGATAGTTAAATCTTTAATTAGATTTGAACGTGAAATGGTAATTAATATTTATCGATAACACCGTGGTGTTAGATATGGAGTATTACTAGTTTTGCTCCATGGGATGAATAGGTTGGGATTGGGAAATAAAATAAATGATTACTTCAGTGTGGTTCGCTAATCTCGACTAGTTTGAATTGATATTTAAAAGAAGATTAAAGAATAAATTTAAGGAATTCATCTTTGATAAAATTAATGGGAACCTCTCCCTAAGAATGTGAAATTTAGCAACTAACTGAAGATTGGCTAACATGAATGGTTTCCTGGGTATTGATCTGATGTTGGTTTCGGCCTTCGGGGTTAATATTTGGGGAATTGTTTTCTTACAAATTTACGGTTAGTGACTGATGAATTGGAATGAGGCGTATGTTGTGTTTGTGTAACACTTGTTTATTATATACGCGAGTTATTCAGAAAGACCGTGTTTATCCCATTCTGAATAACTGATTCGACGTGGTGTCAAGGATGAAGACGGTGGTTGAAGACCGGAGGTCTTCACGTCGTTTGGATAATTACTGATGATCTTGATTGGGCCGTACACCCAAGAGGAGGGAATCAGTTAGTGATCGTCCAGACGTACTTGGAGATCGATGGATATACGAGGTACAAGGTGCCTCCGGTTTCGTTCAGACCCATAACGAACTTGTAAATGGACTGTGTGTCTGACATTGGATTTTATTCTGTTTGGTTGATTTCTATTAAATATATATTTGTTTGGCGGCGGAGAATTTATTCTTTTGCTTAACGCCCTTCTCTGAGACGTACGAGCTCAGGGGTTATATATTGATGGATATCAAACGCATGGAGTGAATCGCCTGTGTGGCATGCCTAAGTGGCAATTGATCAAGACTTCTGTTGAAAAGCAGAGTCTTGTGGTTGATGAACAAAGCACAGCCTGTGTGGCACAACTTTGTGTAGCATTAATTCGCGAGCCTTACACCCCGGTTGTGAACCAGAAACGGGAGAGGACTTCAGGGAGGGCATGCGTTTCCTTCTAGCTAGAAGTGGCGTCAGTGGTTTTACACGCCCTGATGAGTTTAACTTATGTGATTGTTGCTGTTGCGAGGCGCCTCAGATATATCGGTGACTATGTGGAGCCGATGGAGTCATTCGTTGGCTCATTTACGCCCCATAGGGCGGGAAAACGTATTGTCCAGGGTTTAATTTTAATCCACATCGGGTGGACCAACCCTGACACGCCAAGGGTCGATGCGTTCTGTCCCTAAGACTCGGGCTATACAGTCTCAAATCGGTAGAGGACGATCCCTTGCCTCGGTTCACAGACGGAAACCCAACTTCAAATACGTGACATTTGCGGTTTTGATTGTAGAACCTAGTATGGAGACATAGTGGTATGGGGCACTTATGCCGTCTATGATTGATACTTATGATTGAAATTGTTTTATACACTATGCACTTACAATAGTATCAAATGATTTGTTTTTAGCGTATCAAGCATTCTTTGGCTATTATAAGGTAAAAACCCTATCCTCCGGCTTATCTTGCATTGTGTGATGGGAACTGGGTCTTATAATAGCTTCATTGTTCTTTATTTAGCATTGCGCTGTTGTTTTATGCACTGGTGTTCATGGGAGGAAACTCGTTCCATGTCATACGGCGTGGTCCCTTGATTTACCTAACTTTAAAATAAAGATTAATAATTGTTTTAGTTCTCACACCAGTCACATGACTGACCTAGAGTTTATTGTTTTAACCTAAACTCTGGGTGCCCTTATTTTCCGCACAGGCAACTAGTAGTTTTGGTTTTGCAGATTTATATTCACAGGATCCTGATTTATAGCTGGAACGATACGCGGAAAGCTCTGTATCCGTGTATTACTTCTATTTGTGTATTGTATTATTTTCCGCTGCTATGTAATGTATTGTAATCTCTGATATTTTTCTGATGTATATTATTTGTTTATACTCTGTATATTCTTGTATTCTGATGAATTGTTGTAATTAACAATGAAATGTTCTTCTTTTTGCGTTCCGATGTGACTTGTCCTCAATTCAATCCAGGCTTTCCTTACCGGGGAAGTTTGGGCCATTTCACTCACCTTATGCAGGGCAAGGGTATAAGCGTGAATGACAGAAGCCTTAACTAGCAGGGCCCACAGCCAGTGCCCTTTAGTTTATAAGAATGTTGAACAAATTATCAAGAGGTATTAAGTGACCAATAAATTCACTGAACAATAAGTCCGCCTAGGCTCTTAAGTGATCGGGAGAATCCACCCTATCTATCATTAATAGTGAGGCATTAGTGTAGGGTAAGTGGATGGAAAGGGGTGTGTGTGTGTGTGTGTATATATATATATCTATATATATATATATATAAAGTCCACAGTTAAGGGTTCACTTCTCGGTCTAATCACCAGTTAAATCATGGTTTAAAGACTTCCTAAATATGTGGATAAATGTTCTATCTTGGAATTATAGCTTGGAACACTATTGTGTGAAGAGTAGTAAGTTTGTGCGTAAACATTTACAAGGTTAGGCTAGAATTACTAACCTTGGTATGCATACTTCTTGGGTTGGACCAAACGTGACACATCTGTGTTATACATTTCTTGTTCACCAGAATTTTGTTGTTCTGACCCCTCCCTCCCCCCCCCCCCTCATTACAACCGCCCTGGTTTTCCAAAGAAGGTCGGGTTCTCACAGGTGTTTTAATTTGGCTTCCGGTTCTCGTTCTCTCTCATGCTCGGTATTTTCAAAGTGACTTCTTTAAAAAGGTAGTTACTTGCGTTAATACTAGTTATCCTATTTTGTTTCCGTTGTGAGTTATCTTATCGTACTCTGAATAGGCTCATGCTCATTTATTTGTAGGTACCAGATTTACACGCTCCATGTTTGTATGTGTTTGAGTTTCGCTTTTCGTTGAAATTTAGGCGAAGAAAAGTGTGGGTGTTACATTTGCAACCAGAGCGAGATTAAACGATCAAAGGAATTAATTAAATTAGGAATCTTGAGATTACATAATTCAATTTTATTTTTTGTTTTTCTTTGTCTTGCTTACTCGACTTTAATTTATTTCGATGATGAATAAGTTGTGGGCCTAATTATAGTAAAAATGGGGGCGACTAAGGGTTGAAGTATGTTGAGTTCGGGTTTCTAGCTAATTCTGTCTTAACCTACGGAACATTGGCGATCTCGTTGTGAAAAGCATGATGACGACATATTTTGGATTCCATTGCTTCGAGTTTGGAGACTAGAAAAAAAATCTAGCTACAACCGAGATATTCGCGATTTCTAGTTTCTGTCTTTGTTGGTAGTTCCGGTTAAGACCATTGCTCGATCTAAAATGGGAAATATTCAAATTAGAATGTCGTATCCATCGGAAGTATAATTATGAGGTATATCCATTCGTTACTTCGTCGAATTTCCGTATCTACCTTTATTCAAATATTCATTTGAGTTCCTAGACTTGTATTCGAGGAATTTTTATCTGGAAAATAAAACTGGGTTTTGAAAGCTTTGCGTTACAGTTTCGTAAAATGGTTTTATAAAGGGCCAGTTTTATAAAGATATGGTTTTTAGATTTTTATCTCTTCGTATTTCAAAATTATTAGGGTTTTGTGTAATTTTATTAAAGATATTCCGATTGGTAGGAAGGAAGGAATTAGAAATGATAAGGAATATGCCACTAAACTTAAGAATTATAAATATCCATTCCTTGTGATTTTCAGCACCTCTCCTGTGATAGCCCGTAACTTCCCCGTGAAGGAAAGCCCGGATTACCTTGAGAACAACACACAAAAGAACGCAGACGGAAGAACATTTCAATGTTATTACAACAATACCATCAGATACAAGAATATACAGAGTATAAATGAATAAATTACATTTGATAAATATCAGAGATTACAATAAATTACATAGCAGCGGAAAATAATACAAAGCACAACTGAAGGTAATACACGGATACAGAGCTTTCCGAGCATCGTTCCAGCTGTAAATCAGGATCCTGTGAATATAAATCTACAAAACCAAAACTACTAGCTGCCCGTGTGGAAAATAGGGGCACCCAGAGTTTAGGTTAAAACAATAAACTCCAGGTCAGTCATGTGACTGATGTGAGAACTAAAACAGTTATTTAAACTTTACTTCAAAAGAGAGTAATTCAAGGGACCACGCCATATAACACGGAACGGGTTTCCTCCCAAGAATACCAGTGCATAGAATAAACAACGTAATGCTTTTTCGAAAAATGAAGCTATTATAAGACCCAGGTCCCATCACACAATGCAACGCAAGCCGGAGGATAGGGTTTTCCCTTATAATAGCCAAACATGCTTGGTACGTTTAAAACAAATCATTTGATACTATAATAAGTGTATAGTGTCAAAACAATTTCAATCATAAATATAAATCATAGACGACATGGGTACCATATATCATGTCGCCATACTAGTTCTACAATTAAAACCGCAATATCACGTATTGGAAATTGGATTTCCATCATGAGTCGAGGCAAGGGGCAAGCTCCTCTCCGCTTCGAGACACTCTAGCAAATGCCTCAGGACTACACACTCTGGGTAACCCTGGGATCCTCCAAGACCGGTCCTCACTTACGTTAGAGGATTAGTTATTCCTGAACACACATTTCCCGGCCCTATAGGACCTATAATCGAGGCGCCTCGCATCCAAACCACAAGGTGAAAAGTATATAAATGTCAGGGCTGGTAGGTCACTGACACCTACCATAGCTAGAAAGAAACGTCGTGCACTCCTTGGGTCCTCATCCCGTTTTTGACTCATACCGAGGTGTGAGGCTCGCGAATCCACGCTATACACAAAGCTACGCCACAAAGGCCGTGCTTTGATCATCAACCACAAGACTTTGCTTTTAAACAGAAGCCTTGATCCATGCAACTCAGCATGCCACATAGGCAATTCATGCCATGCGATTGATGTCCATCGATATACAACCTCTGAGCTCGTACGTCTCAGAGAAGGGCGTTAAGCAAGAGAATAAATCCTCCGCCGCCAAACAGATGTATATTTAATAGAGATCAATCAACACAGAATAAAGTCCAATGTCAGACACACAATCCATTTACAAGTTCGTTCTGGGTCTGAACGAAACCGGAGGCACTTTCCTCGCATATCCATCGATCTCCAAGTACGTCTGGACGACAACCAACTGAATCCCTCATCTTGGGTGTACAGCCCAATCAAGGTCATCAGTAATCACCCAAACGATGTGAAGACTTCCGGTCTTCTACCACCGTCTTCATCTTCGACATATCGTCGAATCGGTTATTCAGAATGGGTATAAACTCGGCCTTTCCGAACAACCCGCGTATATTAAAAACAAATGTCACACCAACACAACATACGCCTCATTCCAATTCAGCAGTCACTAACTGCAAATTAGCAAGAGAACAATTTCCCAAATATTAACCCCGAAGGCCGAAACCAACATCAGATCAATACCCAAAAAACCATTCTTCTTAACTAACCTACAACTAGTTTCTAAATTTCACATTCTTAGGGAAAGGTTCCCATTAATTTTATCCAACATAAATTCTTTAAAATTTATCCTTTAATCTTCCTTTGGATGCCATTTCAAATCAGATTATGGTTTTCCAAACTAGTCGGGATTAGCGAACCACACCAAAGTAATTATTTATTTTATTTCCCAATCCCAACCTATTCATCCCATGAAGCAAAACTGGTAATACTCCATATCTAACACCACAGTGTTATCGGTAAAATTAATTACCATTTCACGTTCAAATCTAATTAAAGATTTAACTATCGCTTTGGAGCAAAACTGGTGATACTCCATTCTCGCTCATTTTCCAAATTTGATAATTCAGATTATCAATTCACATTTCAATCTAGCGGCAGATTCATTAAAACTCCTTTTACTGGGTTAAAGAACTAATGTCATTTAAAACACAGTTCACGATAAACCCCAAATCACATTCTATTTATTATCGGGTTAAAGAACAAGTGTTATTTAAAACACTGTTCACGATAAACCCACAAATCAATTCTATTTAAAACCCATTCAAATCCAATTTATTTATTTAAAATAAATGGGTTGTTATTTTAGTTCTAAACCAGTTCATTTCAATAAAAATTTATTTTTATCTTTTCAAATATGGAGTTTTTCATCCCAATTTTTCTCCAAATCATTTCTTATGATTTTACACAAATTATTACTATTTTTAAAAAAAATTCAAGGCCCGTACAGTCGATTTCCATCAACGGCCATCGAACTGCACTTACAACGACCTTTTCCCAATTTGATTTGGACGTATCTCCAAATCCAACCGTTAGATTTCAAATTTCTAATATTCGTTAGAATGCTCTTTTCGATACGAACCCATCGGTTCCGGTTTTAGGAGAATCCGACGGTCGGATCTCCCGTGATATCCGTTCGAAGTCAATGGTCGAAATTTGCGAACTGCCGCGACGCGGCGCGTTCTATTCAGGCCATTATATTATATATATATTATATATATAATATATATTTCGTCAATTTCTATTTAAAACGTATTTTATGAATTGTTTTAAATTCGTTTTCAAAACATTTCAATTCTATGTTCAATTTCAAATCAAAATTGAATATTCCCTATCATTATTATATAAATGATAATATTTTCAAAACATTATATTTTGAAATCACTTCTTTTTTATATTCATTATAAAAACGAATATAATCGATATAAACATCGTTCACGTCAAAATAGCGCAACTCTAATCAACACGGCTTTATATATTTCAATAAATTCGTTATTCTATTCAACAAATGAATAATTATTCTATTCAATATGTGAATCTATATTTTTGTCAACACACGACTAATCTCAACGAATGAGTATTGTCCACGTGTGACTATTTTTGTTATTTAATATATTTTATGAAAATTAAGGTATCTATCGTTTGATATTAAATCAGACTCCAACCGTAAATTAGTAAGAGAACGATTCCCTGAATATTAACCCTGAAGGCCGAAACCAACATCAGATCAATATCCAGGAGACCACTCATCTCATCTATTTTCCAGTTAATTTCTAATTTCATATATGATAAAGATGTAAATTTTATTATTAAAATATTTCGTTCAACACATGACTAATCTCAACGGATGAGTACAGTCAACACATGAACCTTCATTTTATAATGATAAAGATATAAATTTTATTATTAAAGTATTTCGTTCAACGCATGACTAATCTCAACGGATGAGTACTGTCAACACATGAACCTTTATTTTATAATATTCTTTATCTTCTAAATTGGAATGAGGCCCAATCAATTACCATATAGCGTTAACTATATGGATTCCATACAACACATGTATATAATAGCAACGATAAATAATCAACCATCATCCAAAGTGCACTACACTGTATAAGCATTAAATATAGATATCTAACGCTTATAACAGCCTGTCAATCAATCGATCGACATACAACTAATTATTGGGATTAGTGTATGCCGTATTTTATCCCAATACCCGTGTGGGGTTTCAAACAATCAAACACAGATTTTATTTGTGCTGTTGGGCGATGTGTAAAATTTACCGTCCTAATCAATGTCCTTCAAATAGGTGTACATAAACAAACCGTTTGGTTTGTAAATTAATATTTATTTATTCACATTCACGTTAAAAATTATATTTTTAACGACCAAAATATTTTATTCAAACTATGAATATTCTATTCGGTTCATTTATTCAATAAAATGATATTTTTATTTTTCTAACATATTTTAGAAAATTTCGGTGGCATAACGGCGCGATACTAGAAACGGGACGAGGCCTAGCCTTATCCCCGGTCTAGTGAAGGCCCACGCCATTCACACATCAATCAATTTCATTTCACCAAACAATCAAGTTCAAATCAAATAATCTAACCAACTACACAACCAAACAAACAAGTCCATGGTCTGTGGACAGTGGTGTCGGGTGCTACTAAACACCGTCTGCATCCTAGTATATAGAAAAAGAAATTTTGAGTGAGAAGTTCTCGCCAACTAGCTAATCCAATACCACGACTCTTCTTATGTAGAAAATCTTGTCGTTCTCGCCTTTTGTCACTTTCGTTGCCCGTAGCCACTACATGTATAAAAATCACATTTTTATTATCTACATTATATAAAAATCTTATCTTTATATCTTCTATAAGTTAAAAATCGGATTTTTATCCTCTCTATAATATAAAGAACATATTTTTATTTACTTCATATGTCAAAAACTGTAGAAGCTTTAAAATGGAGAAAACTCACTTTTTTTTCTAACGCCCGGATTCGCTGTTCGGGTTCCAGAATTTGCAAACGTGCTTCAATCTTCACACCATCTTTTTTCTAGCTTAAACACGCCATTCCGGACAACTTTCGCCTAAGGGTCTTTTTGCCGAAAATGCACCAATTCGCCAGAATTCGCGAAAGTACACGAATTTTACCGCTTTTCAACAGCAGACTTCGCATGCGTTTTCCGAGCAGCTCCGAACTCCAAAACATGACTTCCATATAGCCAAATCGAAGAGAATTTCGTGCTCTACAACTTTGGTTCAGAGGGACTTTGGTCAAAAGCGCACGGTTTGGGAGTTATTCACGAAATGGTGACAGGGTGTTATTTGCAAAACGGGATTTTGTGAAAAATGTGATTTTTGAGGAGGAGGGGCCCACGGCCGGAGTTGGGTGGCCATAGGGGGGCGCCGGACCTGATTGGACATGGGGAGTCCGCTGGTAGTCGGCGGTGGTGGAGGTGGCGGCCGTGGTGGCCGCGGTGGTGGTGGTTGGCTCGTAGGGTTTGCGATTGGAAGAGAGAAAGAGGAGGAGAGAGAGAGGAGGAGGAAGAGGAGGAGGAGGGGAGGAGGGGGAGGGGGTGCGGCCGGCGGTGGAGGTGGTGGAAGGGCGGCAGCGGCGGCGGGTGGGTGGAGGTGCCCATTAAAGAGGAAAGAGGAAGAAAGAAGAGGAAGAGAAAAGTGAGGAAGAAAAGAAAGTAAAAGTGTTTATATGCTCGTTTCCCGTGTATCGCCTGAACGCTAACGAACTCCAATCGCCGCGGATTTCGGACACGTGATAGTAGACGTGAAGACGAGTCCAACGAAACAAGTTTCGTCGAATTCCGAGTTCGTTTGATCATTCAAAAAAAATCACAAAAATGCTCAGATAAGCTCAAAAAATGCGATTTCGGCGCACCTTTTCTTCTCGCACGCTCACATGCTAACTTCAAAAGTCATGCCCTTTTGAATTTAACTATTTTTAGACGATACGAATCCAGAAAAAAAAACGAAATCGAATTCTGAGGTCGTATCAATAATGTTCCTTTGTAAAATGACTGCTCGCTTTACCCGGAACTGTTTCAGCTCGCACGACCACATACTAACTCCGTTCGACGCGCCATTTGGAACTCAACAATGATTTGTCATTGTGAATCCATAAAAATTTATCTCGTCGAATTCTGAGCTCGTATGCAAAATTTCACTTTTCAAGGGCTATGTTTTGTTAACCGAACAACTCCAGCCCATAGCCACTATTCCGGATATCGGAATATATCGATGCTTATACTTTTCGGAGTTCTAAATGGCATTTTAAACTCAATGCAAGTGGTTTCGAGTCCAAATTCATCCGTATGCAAAATTTGACTTTTTGGGCCATGTATAATTTACATAGCGACTATTCTGAATTTTCAACTGGGCATAACTTTTGATTCCCGCTATGAAATTTCGATTTTTCAGATTCGTTGGAAAGATATTTTCATATAGATCCTATTATTTTTGGTATCGCCAAAATCCGGATTGTTTTGCACCTGGTACATTCAATTGAAGTTTGAAATCGAATTATCGAACTGCCGCGCTATTTTCAATTCCTTTTATAATTATATATAATTATTTATATTCTAACGACGACGCGTATAAATGTATACGTTCTAAATATATTCAAAATAAATTTTCATCGATATTATTTAAAATAATCTATTTTTAATATACAAAATTCATTAAAATTGCCAAAATAAAAAATTTAAACTGGCTCAGAATTTCCGGGTTATTACAATCTCCCCCACTTAAAACTTTTCGTCCCCGAAAAGGAACAAAGTTGAAAGTGGTTTGATTAGTCCACTCTACGTTTGATCTATCTTCCATTCTCCAACTTTTCAGTTTCTGAGAATTTTCAAATTCTTCAAAAATTTGGCTAACACCCTAAATTTTCGAAAAATTTCGCCATAACCTCCTTTGTACGGGGAGCACGGGAAAAATCCCAAAATTGCCATATAGGCCTTCTGATCTCAAAAAGAAAAAGAAAAAGCCAAGCGGCTAGCCAATCAGCTCATAAAATCATCATCACCCAAACAAAACAGTAAATTCTAGTAAATATGTACCTATTTGTCGGGCAAACAAATTTTATTCTCTGCTCTAGCCTCCTTGCTATGACCTGTTCAATGTAAATACATGTATATGCTAGCAAATGCGACCAATTTTTCAATATAATTCAATATTTGATTCAATTAGGCATAATGGTTCAAAATTGTCAAACAACACAAACATCAATCAATTAGTGAATTAGAGTTTCAAACTCATAATTTTGATATATATACAAAAAATCATGTTTTTGATGCCAAATCACAACAAATGAATCTATCTATATAAGTTTTGGTTCTCACACCAGTCTAATGGAAATATATAGATATCTCACCTTCGAAACACGAACATAAATATTGATAATGCGGCCGCATTACCAGAATTATCTCCGGGCGACTAGAGTGTGATTCTATATCTATCCAGTATATTAAAACTTCGAATATACGTTCATGACGCGTATACGCGAAATCTTTATATACTCGATTGTCCAAATTCAAAATAAATAAAATATTCAAATACGTATAAAATGGTTTAAATTTTCAAAACAAAATTGTTTTCATTTGAAAAATATACTCTTTAAACTCGTTCTAGGATATTACTGATCCTATCTCTAACGAGTCATTCTAATTGGATATTACTAATCCAATATCTGATGAATTCTTTCGTATGGTTCTAATGTGTCTTGTTCTCGAGCTCTGTAAACCAAAGCTCTGATACCAACTGTGATAGCCCGTAACTTCCCCGTGAAGGAAAGCCCGGATTACCTTGAGAACAACACACAAAAGAACGCAGGCGGAAGAACATTTCATTGTTATTACAACAATACCATCAGATACAAGAATATACAGAGTATAAATGAATAAATTACATTTGATAAATATCAGAGATTACAATAAATGACATAGCAGCGGAAAATAATACAAAGCACAACTGAAGGTAATACACGGATACAGAGCTTTGCGAGCATCGTTCCAGCTGTAAATCAGGATCCTGTGAATATAAATCTGCAAAACCAAAACTACTAGCTGCCCGTGCGGAAAATAGGGGCACCCAGAGTTTAGGTTAAAACAATAAACTCCAGGTCAGTCATGTGACTGATGTGAGAACTAAAACAGTTATTTAAACTTTACTTCAAAAGAGAGTAATTCAAGGGACCACGCCATATAACACAGAACGGGTTTCCTCCCAAGAATACCAGTGCATAGAATAAACAACGTAATGCTTTTTCGAAAAGTGAAGCTATTATAAGACCCATGTCCCATCACATAATGCAACGCAAGCCGAAGGATAGGGTTTTCCCTTATAATAGCCAAACATGCTTGGTACGTTTAAAACAAATCATTTGATACTATAATAAGTGTATAGTGTCAAAACAATTTCAATCATAAATATAAATCATAGACGACATGGGTACCATATATCATGTCTCCATACTAGTTCTACAATTAAAACCGCAATATCACGTATTGGAAATTGGATTTCCGTCATGAGTCGAGGCAAGGGGCAAGCTCCTCTCCGCTTCGAGACACTCTAGCAAATGCCTCAGGACTACACACTCTGGGTAACCCTGGGATCCTCCAAGACCGGTCCTCACTTACGTTAGAGGATTAGTTATTCCTGAACACACGTTTCCCGGCCCTATAGGACCTATAATCGAGGCGCCTCGCATCCAAACCACAAGGTGAAAAGTATATAAATGTCAGGGCTGGTAGGTCACTGACACCACCCATAGCCAGAAAGAAACGTCGTGCACTCCTTGGGTCCTCATCCCGTTTTTGACTCATACCGAGGTGTGAGGCTCGCGAATCCACGCTATACACAAAGCTACGCCACAAAGGCCGTGCTTTGATCATCAGCCACAAGACTTTGCTTTTCAACAGAAGCCTTGATCCATGCAACTCAGCATGCTACACAGGCAATTCATGTCATGCGATTGATGTCCATCGATATACAACCTCTGAGCTCGTACGTCTCAGAGAAGGGCATTAAGCAAGAGAATAAATCCTCCGCCGCCAAACTGATGTATATTTAATAGAGATCAATCAACACAGAATAAAGTCCAATGTCAGACACACAATCCATTTACAAGTTTGTTCTGGGTCTGAACGAAACCGGAGGCACTTTCCTCGCATATCCATCGATCTCCAAGTACGTCTGGACGACAACCAACTGATTTCCTCATCTTGGGTGCACAGCCCAATCAAGATCATCAGTAATCACCTAAACGATGTGAAGACTTCCGGTCTTCTACCACCGTCTTCATCTTCGACATATCGTCGAATCGGTTATTCAGAATGGGTATAAACCCGGCCTTTCCGAACAACCCGCGTATATTAAAAACAAATGTCACACCAACACAACATACGCCTCATTCTAATTCAGCAGTCACTAACTGCAAATTAGCAAGAGAACAATTTCCCAAATATTAACCCCGAAGGCCGATACCAACATCAGATCAATACCCAAAAAACCATTCTTCTTAACTAACCTACAGCTAGTTTCTAAATTTCACATTCTTAGGGAAAGGTTCCCATTAATTTTATCTAAGATAAATTCTTTAAAATTTATCCTTTAATCTTCCTTTGGATGCCATTTCAAATCAGATTATGGTTTTCCAAACTAGTCGGGATTAGCGAACCACACCGAAGTAATTATTTATTTTATTTCCCAATCCCAACCTATTCATCCCATGAAGCAAAACTGGTAATACTCCATATCTAACACCACGGTGTTATCGGTAAAATTAATTACCATTTCACGTTCAAATCTAATTAAAGATTTAACTATCGCTTTGGAGCAAAACTGGTGATACTCCATTCTCGCTCATTTTCCAAATTTGATAATTCAGATTATTAATTCACATTTCAATTTAGTTGCAGATTCATTAAAACTCCTTTTACTGGGTTAAAGAACTAATGTCATTTAAAACACAGTTCACGATAAACCCCAAAATCACATTCTATTTATTATCGGGTTAAAGAACAAGTGTTATTTAAAACACTGTTCACGATAAACCCACAAATCAATTCTATTTAAAACCCATTCAAATCCAATTTATTTATTTAAAATAAATGGGTTGTTATTTTAGTTCTAAACCAGTTCATTTCAATAAAAAATTATTTTTATCTTTTCAAATATGGAGTTTTTCATCCCAATTTTTCCCCAAATCATTTCTTATGATTTTACACAAATTATTACTATTTTTAATAATTTTATCAAGGCCCGTACAGTCGATTTCCATCAACGGCCATCGAACTGCACTTACAACGACCTTTTCCCAATTTGATTTAGACGTATCTCCAAATCCAACCGTTAGATTTCAAATTTATAATATTCGTTAGAAAGCTCTTTTCGATACGAACCCAACGGTTCCGGTTTTAGGAGAATCCGACGGTCGGATCTCCCGTGATATCCGTTCGAAGTCAATGGTCGAAATTCGCGAACTGCCGCGACGCGGCGCGTTCTATTCAGGCCATTATATTATATATATAATATATATATATAATATATATTTCGTCGATTTCTATTTAAAATGTATTTTATGAATCGTTTTAAATTCGTTTTCAAAACATTTCAATTCTATATTCAATTTCAAATCAAAATTGAATATTCCCTATCATTACTGTATAAATGATAATATTTTCAAAACATTATATTTTGAAATCACTTCTTTTTTTATATTCATTATAAAAACGAATATAATCGATATAAACATCGTTCACGTCAAAATAGCGCAACTCTAATCAACACGGCTTTATATATTTCAATAAATTCGTTATTCTATTCAACAAATGAATAATTATTCTATTCAATATGTGAATCTATATTTTTGTCAACACACGACTAATCTCAACGAATGAGTACTGTCCACGTGTGACTATTTTTGTTATTTAATATATTTTATGAAAATTAAGGTATCTATCGTTTGATATTAAATCAGACTCCAACCGTAAATTAGTAAGAGAACGATTCTCTGAATATTAACCCCGAAGGCCGAAACCAACATCAGATCAATATCCAGGAGACCACTCATCTCATCTATTTTCCAGTTAATTTCTAATTTCATATATGATAAAGATGTAAATTTTATTATTAAAATATTTCGTTCAACACATGACTAATCTCAACGGATGAGTACAGTCAACACATGAACCTTCATTTTATAATGATAAAGATATAAATTTTATTATTAAAGTATTTCGTTCAACACATGACTAATCTCAACGGATGAGTACTGTCAACACACGAACCTTTATTTTATAATATTCTTTATCTTCTAAATTGGAATGAGGCCCAATCAATTACCATATAGCATTAACTATATGGATTCCATACAACACATGTATATAATAGCAACGATAAATAATCAACCATCATCCAAAGTGCACTACACTGTATAAGCATTAAATATAGATATCTAACGCTTATAACAGCCTGTCAATCAATCGATCGACATACAACTAATTATTGGGATTAGTGTATGCCGTATTTTATCCCAATACCCATGCGGGGTTTCAAACAATCAAACACAGATTTTATTTGTGCTGTTGGGCGATGTGTAAAATTTACCGTCCCAATCAATGTCCTTCAAATAGGTGTACATAAACAAACCGTCTGGTTTGTAAATTAATATTTATTTATTCACATTCACGTTAAAAATTATATTTTTAACGACCAAAATATTTTATTCAAACTATGAATATTCTATTCGGTTCATTTATTCAATAAAATGATATTTTTATTTTTCTAACATATTTTAGAAAATTTCGGCGGCATAACGGCGCGATACTAGAAACGGGACGAGGCCTAGCCTTATCCCCGGTCTAGTGAAGGCCCACGCCATTCACACATCAATCAAATCAATTTCATTTTACCAAACAATCAAGTTCAAATCAAATAATCTAACCAACTACACAACCAAACAAACAAGTCCATGGTCTGTGGACAGTGGTGTCGGGTGCTACTAAACACCGTCTGCATCCTAGTATATATATATATATATATATATATAACTAGAAAAAGAAAATTTGAGTGAGAAGTTCTCACCAACTAGCTAATCCAATACCATGACTCTTCTTATGTAGAAAATCTTGTCGTTCTCGCTTTTTGTCACTTTCGTTGCCCGTAGCCACTACATGTATAAAAATCACATTTTTATTATCTACATTTTTTAAAAATCTCATCTTTATATCTTCTGTAAGTTAAAAATCGGATTTTTATCCTCTCTATAATATAAAGATCATATTTTTATTTACTTCATATGTCAAAAACTGTAGAAGCTTTAAAATGGAGAAAACTCACTTTTTTCTTACGCCCGGATTCGCTATTCGGGTTCCAGAATTTGCAAACGAGCTTCAATCTTCACACCATCTTTTAACTAGCCTAAACACGTCATTCCGGACAACTTTCGCCTAAGGGTCTTTTTGCCGAAAATGCACCAATTCGCCAGAATTTGCGAAAGTACACGAATTTTACCGCTTTTCAACAGCAGACTTCGCATGCGTTTTCCGAGCAGCTCCGAATTCCAAAACACGACTTCCATATAGCCAAATCGAAGAGAATTTCGTGCTCTACAACTTTGGTCTAGAGGGACTTTGGCCAAAAACGCACGGTTTGGGAGTTATTCGCGAAATGGTGGCAGGGTGTTATTTGCAAAACGGGATTTTGTGAAAAATGTGATTTTTGAGGAGCAGGGGCCCACGGCCGGAGTTGGGTGGCCTTAGGGGGGCGCCGGACCTGATTGGACATGGGGAGTCCGCTGGTGGTCGGCGGTGGTGGAGGTGGTGGCCGTGGTGGCCGCGGTGGTGGTGGTTGGCTCGTAGGGTTTGCGATTGGAAGAGAGAAAGAGGAGGAGGAAGAGGAGGAGGAGGGGAGGAGGGGGAGGGGGTGCGGCCGACGGTGGAGGTGGTGGAGGGGCGGCAGCGGCGGCGGGTGGGTGGAGGTGCCCATTAAAGAGGAAAGAGGAAGAATGAAGAGGAAGAGAAAAGTGAGGAAGAAAAGGAAGTAAAAGTGTTTATATGCTCGTTTCCCGTGTATCGCCTGAACGCTAACGAACTCCAATCGCCGCGGATTTCGGATACGAGATAGTAGACGTGAAGACGAGTCCAACGAAACAAGTTTCGTCGAATTCCGAGTTCGTTTGACCATTCAAAAAAAATCACAAAAATGCTCAGATAAGCTCAAAAAATGCGATTTTGGCACACCTTTTCTTCTCGCACGCTCACATGCTAACTTCAAAAATCATGCCCTTTTGAATTTAACTATTTTTAGAAGATACGAATCCAAAAAAAAAAACGAAATCGAATTCTGAGGTCGTATCAATAAAGTTCCTTTGTAAAATGACTGCTCGCTTTACCCGGAACTGTTTCAACTCGCACGGCCACATACTAACTCCGTTCGACGCGCCATTTGGAACTCAGCAATGATTTGTCATTGTGAATCCATAAAAATTTATCTCGTCGAATTCTGAGCTCGTATGCAAAATTTCACTTTTTAAGGGCTATGTTTTGTTAACCGAACAACTCCAGCCCATAGCCACTATTCCGGATATCGGAATATATCGAAGCTTATACTTTTCGGAGTTCTAAATGGCATTTTAAACTCAATGCAAGTGGTTTCGAGTCCAAATTCATCCGTATGCAAAATTTGACTTTTTGGGCCATGTATAATTTACATAGCGATTATTCTGAATTTTCAACTGGGCATAACTTTTGATTCCCGCTATAAAATTTCGATTTTTCAGATTCGTTGGAAAGATATTTTCATATAGATCCTATTATTTTTGGTTTCGCCAAAATCCGGATTGTTTTGCACCCGGTACATTCAATTGAAGTTTGAAATCGAATTATCGAACTGTCGCGCCATTTTCAATTCCTTTTATAATTATATATAATTATTTATATTCTAACGACGAAGCATATAAATGTATACGTTCTAAATATATTCAAAATAAATTTTCGTCGATATTATTTAAAATAATCTATTTTAAATATTCAAAATTCATTAAAATTGCCAAAATAAAAATTATAAACTGGCTCAGAATTTCCGGGTTATTACATCTCCCTATATATATTGGATAATTTACCGAAATCACAACTAATCATTAAGATTTTTAAGCTCCAACATTTTGAACATGAAAAGTTTCTCAGTTTGTAATATAAATAATAATAGTGATAGTAAATTGGATTTATAAATACGAAACCGATAGTTTATAATAAAATCCATTTTTGGAAAAGTTTTAATTTTTTTTCGAAAAGGCTAGGAAAATCCTTCATCTTGATTTTTGGGGTATTTGATTTCATTAGTCGTTTAGTTTTATGTCAGCTAGTAAAAGGAAAATCTGTTTTAACTCTATTTCGGATTTCTAACTGATTTCCATTTTATGTTCGTTCGTTGTGTAGTCGCAGCATCGTTGTTGAGACTATAAATCCTTGGAGTTGGTTCGGAGTTTAGCTATGGTCTTTAAATACAGCGTTAAACCTTAAAAGATGATGTGCGACGATTAATATTTTAATCCGGCCTAATAAGGTCAATGTTTAATCTTTGACTAAAGTCATTTAATAGTTGACCGTTTAGCGTTATGCAAGGATGGCCAAACAGTCGATGAGTTTTGGTACAACTTGGACCTAGGACTCAACCATAAAAGTTACGTCCAAATTACCCCCATTAACTTCCTTCTTTCGTCCTTTCTTCCTCATCTAGCCGAACCATATCTCTATCCTTCTTCTTTTTCTTTGTTGCCGCCTCATCTCTTCTTTTTCCGCGCTTGTTTGCGCATATATCTTGCCTCACTTATACTCCAAGATCTAATTTCTTCTCTCTGATCATTTCTTAGTCCATAATACCTACTTGCACTACCTGACCTTTATAATACCATTTAAGTCTCATCCTTAGGAAGAGATCATTTGGTATGGTTGGGATGGGAAAAAAGGTCTCATCGCTCTAGGGCTAAGAAAATTTGTCAAGGTAGTTGGACTTACACCGGCCAGTTGCTTTGAGATCTTAGAATAGGGTTTGTTGTTTGTGTTGCATCCGCCTTTGCTATACCTTATTGGAATAGGATCTTTCGAAGGCGATCATCATTTCAGAGATGAAGAATAAGCTATCTTTGGATGGTTTTCTAGGGAAAATCTCGATGAGATTTTAGAGGAATCCATATTTTACGCGGACTTGAATGGTCTTTTATTTGACTGGCTTTGGAGACTTTACATCAAGTCTGTTTCCTTAATATCTAGAATCTATGTTTGAACTGCCTATGTAAAAGTGTGACTCATTTAGCACATCTTTCTATAAATGGGAAGTTATGACTGGATTTGTCTCATGATGCGAAAATTAATCCTCAACTTGATCAATGACGTAACCATCATTAAATACCACATCATATTTGATTCAACCAATTGTTTTTGTGTGTTGTCTCATGGAGTTACTTTCTTGAAATTCACTTATCCATTTTTTCTTTAGACAATATTATGTGGGTTTCCATGAGAAGCAGTTTTGTGCTAGGTTTTTTTCTTATTGCAAATTCTCTCTTAGAAGAGGTGGTGATGTGGAAACCGCCAACAACACCAGTAGTGTTTGTAACATGAGATTGAGCATTTTCCAACCATGATATGGTTAATTAAAAATCGTAAAAAATTTGGTTTGACCTCAAGCCACGGAGCAAGACATCTCGTCTTTTATAGCCATTGTTTTGGGAGTTTTGGTGTTGTTTAGTCATTGTCTTTGTTGTTATCCCTTTCCAGCATCGGGTTCTTGGCTTTGTGGTGATTCGTGCTTGTAAATGTTAGTGTTGTTTAAATCGCACAACTTAGGTTAATGAGATTTCTATGTTTGAAATTGTTTTGTCATTCATGCATGCCTGTTCGAATGAAATCACATCTCTTATTTAAAGTAACAGTTGTTCTAGAGCTGGAAAGAATAGTATTCTATGTAGGATAAATTTTAGTAAAGGACCAGTTTTGCGTTGTTTCCGTCACGAGTATATAAATAAATAAATCACTGTTTCTTGTCAAGCTAAAATTTATTTTGGTCTTGTGCGTGTGATTTCAGTTTTCGCACTTTTAGCGTGAATGACCCCTTTTTCGCCGACATGTGAATTTAATCATTTTAGTTTCCGCAAAATACATTTTTAAAATTCTTGGGAAATGTTGTTTGACGAAAAACTTTTTTTAAAAAATTTAACTGATTTACTTTCTTTGATTTCAGTTTGTGAGAAAACGCAAAATTTGGATATAACAAATTGTGCATGTTTAAACGTCTATTTTACATTAAGGTAGACAATTTGAATGGCCCAAAGTGCACGTTACGGAAATTTTGATTGTTCATACGAATCTCATATGCAAAGTAAAGCAGTACTGAAAAGGGAATTTTCAAAATAAACACAAGAAGTTTTTAAGCGAATTTTTTTTTGAATAATTTCGATTTTTGGTCACATAAACAGTGTAAGGAAGATGTTTGAATGGTTTGTGTGCACGTTTTAGTGGTGTAGTAGGACCGATGATATGATGATAATAATGTAAATGGTAACAAGGAAAAAGGCTATTTTAGCCTTAGGAACGTTGTTTCTATACCATGACAACTATGCGCGCGAGCTATTAATTAACAAGGAAAAAGTCTACAGATGGAAATTTTTGGAGTATTTTGGTTAACTGAGGTGAAAATTCCACTATAGGGCGGGAAATTGAATATTTGTAAGTGGGGAAAACATTAAAATTCTTTGCTTTGATTTCCTTCTTCCGGTTTAGGAGAAATTAAATAAGGAACGATCAGACTGCGTGATGTTTTGGATGGTAGGGTTTGGATGCAAAATTGGTTGATTTACACTTCTATTCATAGTTGTGTGAGGGTTATGGATGAAAAAGAATTTTAAAATTTGCATTCATATAGAGCTGCCAATATATTTAGGATGTTTTGCATCATGTTTTCAAAAATATTTTGAAATTTTCAATGCATACATATAGAGGACTAGATTTAGAATCATCTTGCATGCATGTTTTATGGTGGAAATTGCATTATGTACTCCATGCACATATACACATGGTTGCAAAGTGTATATACACAAATTGGTTATGTAGGGTAGGATAACTAGGTGTTAGAATTTCGGGACGAAATTCCTTTTAAGGGGGAAGAATGTAACAAATCCAGAATTTTGACAATAAAAAGTTATTTAATTAGAATATCAAAATAGGAATTTCTGCAAATGATGGAATTTGACCATGAAACTTTAACTAATGCGTTCGTATCGGAATTCTGGACGACTTTCATGTTTGGAGTTTTGCGAAAGGAGTCTATATGAAAAAGTTATGAATGAAATTGTAACAGCCCGCATTTTACGTATCGAAAGATCGTAAAACAATAATTTTATTTTACTCCCGGAGGGTTGGACCATTCTCATATTTGAATATGTATCTTATGGGGATGTGAGACGTGTCCATATATTTTATCGATTTTGTTTGTGACCATTTTTCCCCTCTCAGTCTTGTACATGGCATAACTTTTGACTCAAGTTGAATCAGAAGGTGGGACCTGTGCCATTGGAAAGGAAATGATGATTGCATTTACGTAGAGTGGTTATATTAAAGTTTTGGCTGAGCGGTTTGGGTGGAATCGCTGTTTTAAGGTTTTTCAGTTGGTTGTTCAGGCTTGGAGAGCCACAATGGGCTGATTTAGGAAGGCCCATTTTGTGGGCTAGTGGAAGGGTATAAATAGGGGGTGAGAGGTATGAGAATTTTTTTGTTTCTCTATTCTCTCATTAGGTGGCCTATGTTCCTCCTTCCTCTAACATCTTCCACCATTAAAATTAACCTCTAAAGGAAGGAAATCGAAGATCTACACCTTTGGAGGCTAGATCTACATCATTAGAAGTGGGAATTCATCGGATTAAGGGGTTTGGTTCGAATTGCTTGCTGTTCGAAACCTTAATACATTGATTCTAGCTTGATTTGGAGAATCGGTGAGTGATTTACATCTCTCACATGGATTCAATGAAATATATGAATGTTTGATCATGTTTTCATCAAATTAAAGTGTTTAGCCATAGATCTATACCATGATAAGTGAATTTTCATATGAATCACATCCAATTTAGTAAGTTTAAACCAATAATTACTATGCCATTTCATATGATTATGCAAGTTAGATCTGCAATCTAGTGATAATCGTCATATTCATGTTTTTAATGACTTCCTAACATGCTTATAATTGTGTTGGATGAATTGGACGAGTATATTTCATCGATTGGGTCGATTGGAGAAGTTTTGGTCGAAATTGGAGTGTCATTGGGGTGGTGCAGGTTTTGGTTTACGCATGGTGGGTCGGTCGGTCGCACCAGGTGTATGTCTTGGAGAACAAGTCAAGACTGGGGTCGGTCGTACATGCAGAATGGTCGGTCGAGTGGCTTTGGGTCGGTCGGTCGAGCAGAAATGCATAGGGAAGTAAAGACAGGGTAGGCCGAGCAAGGAGGCTCGGTCGCACCATGTTGGGGTCAAGTGAGAAGGGTCGATCGAGCTTGGGCTCGAGCATGGCCAGGGTGGAGGGTAGTTTGGGTCGAGCATGTTTGGGTCGGTCATGCAGGATGGCTTCTGGTTGAAGGATTGGATATTCTCATAGGGGTCAAACATGATCTAGCCGGTCGCGCAGGGTCAATTTCTGAAAATTTTATTTTTCGGGTATGACTCGATTTGAACAAAAGGTCTGAAAAAAATATTTTTTGGGGGTAACCCCCTAACCCTAGCCGCAGCACAGTGATGTAATTGGCTCGGTGATGACGTGACTTCGAAGTAAATTCAAGTAGGAAGGTTCGAAGTGTTGAAAGGTGTTCGTTGATCTATGTAGAACAACGAATGAGCTGACAACTCAAAGGTCATGTGTTGGTGGATAATGGTTGCTCGAGAAGGTTGCTTGGGCTATGAAAAGTCGTCGAGTTAGATGACTAGGGATGAGAAGGCTGAGAGATTATCATTGTCGTAAGTTCTAGCAGGCTCAAAGCAGGGGTATGATAGGGGCACCTAAAAGACCAGTTGTAGGTCGAGTACCCTAGGTATCGTTGAAAGGCCTAGTTGTCAAGGTTGGGCATGCATACGTATAGTTGAAAGGCGTATGGAGTTTATGCTAGAACTGGGGTTACTATTAGCCCTTGACATAAGGCAAGGTTGGCCGTCATACGAATAACGATGGTTTGAAGCAGGATTGGTGGTGATAGCCGAAGTCTGTCATGGTTGATTAATTGCCTTGTTTGAACTGTCTCATGTAGATTATCCAACGTCCAAGGAGATGTTCCTTGGGTGCTTGCCAATATTGATTTACGCCTCTGGGGCTTGTGCTTGAGTGATGTTGGATTCGATTAGGATGATTTACATGAGATATAAAATTTGGATGTCATGAGTGCTTTTCCATGATTGAATGAGTGTTTTGGTTTTCATGTATGTATGGTTGAAATGATATCGTAAAGGCTATCACTGTCTGATGTGGGGAAGATGACATTGAGTTATTCTCTGGTGTTGTGGGTAGATTAGTTTGTTTATCCATCCATCCTCGTATACTTTATTGTTGAAGTTTGTTTGTTGTTTTATCGCTCAATAAGACTGTTGTCTGACTCAAGGTTTTATGTTTCCTCTTATTACCTTGGGTTGGTCATCCGATTGTGGATGGGCTGACTAAGTAGCAGGTGACAGGTGATTAGTGAGGACGATGCTGCTGTACGAAGTCGAGCAGGAGGCTGGCATATTACTTTTACTACTATCTAGTATTTCTGTTTCTGCTATTTGAATAGCTTTATGAGTATTGTAGTGAGGCCTTATGTACACACTTGATATTTCCTATGATGTTGGGATAATCTTTCAGGAGGTTGTGAAAGTTTGCTAAATGATGATTCACTACTATTACCTGTTATATATGTTGTATATGTTCTATTATATTTTATCCTTGCGCTGTGAGTTCTACGACATGTTCCGATGCTGTTTACCTACTCTGATGATCATCTATAGCTGTCTGGCACACCTTTCAGTGCATTATTTCTCTTGTTTAGTGCAGGAGTTATGGTCGGTCATCACAGAAATATGATAACGAATAGAAAATAAATAAGATAGAATATTATATATATAGAAAGAAATAATTCCCTTCCCACCTCACTGCCAGGTCCCGCTGGCTGCGACCGCTTGGTCGAGCCAAGTAGTGACGACTAGGTTTTGAGGGGCAATTTCGTTATATTATATATTATAAACGGACGGATGTTAATTAAAGTAAATCTAATGGTTCATGGCCAGTTTCACTTAAGGCCTTATTCTTTTCCACTCAAATCTATAGGCAACAGCGAAGCTCTGCCATTTTTCTTTCTTTTCAAACCTAATTTATTAATTAAAAATATATTCGTATACAACAAATCATATAGGATTGAAAGGGATTATCATATCCAATGGAAAAGAACGTGCATTGATGCTCCAAATCAGATTCTCTCCTCTCTCCCTATTTTCTATACATCCGCAGATCTGAATTTTATCCCCTTTTCAGGCTTCGTATTTGAATGGTTTCAGGTGAGTGGGAAATTTACGAATATATTTATGATAGCCTATTTATTTCGTTTGAATTAGATCTAAAATTTTATGCTTTTTTCCTTCAGATCTGTTTGTTAAATTTCCGTAATTACATTGACACCCATCAGATCTGATTATAAACATTGTTAAAACTTGTATATTATGAATTTTGGTTAGGCATAATATTAATTGTGGGATTCTTAAATTTGTTTATACATATTTCCTACAATTATGTTATAAAAGGCATTTTAGCTTGCTGTAAAACACTTTAGATCTAGAAATCAGTTCCATTGAGCACTATTTACATGTAGTTATATTCCAGATCTCTAATTTCAGTGTTGCATAATAAATTATGTGAACATTGGATAAAATGTCAAATTGTATGACTGAAATTTTAAAAGAATTATACCTATTTGCATTCGATGTTGTTGGGTTTTGGCTTAATTGTTGCAAATACGTCGTTTTCCTCTTTTTGAAAAAAAATATTATTTTGGATTCACAAGAGATATGACAAAGAGATTGAAAAAGGGGAAAGTGGTACAAACGTACGTATAAATATAAATATACATATTTGTGTGTAGTTTGCATCAACTATTCTAAATATATATATATATGTGTGTGTGTGTGTGTGTATATATAGACACACACACACACATATATATATATATATATATATATATATATATATCTTGTGAATTTGGGATATGTCTATTTTACAATCAGGCACAATTTACAATGATTACAGCTAACGGCCTTTTTGTAAGACCTGAAACCTTTTAGCAGGATTGAATGCAAGAAGGAATGTTTGAATGTTTATTAAAACAAATCATTAAATTTAGAAAAAATAAAAAATTAAATTGTAACTAGTTTGACCGCGCGAAAACATAAATATAAATATATGCATATTATCCGTCCAAATCAGCGTAAAACTTACATTTTATGAGATGTTTGATTAGTATTTATGGAATTATATGAAAATGTAAACCATATTGAATTAATATATTTGTGGTGACCATTGTAGCAATTAATATAATTTATTGCCATAAATGGGACCACAAATCAATAAATAACAATAGTAACCAATGTGGATTTGGGAAGTAAATATAATAATGATTACAATTCCTAAATTAATTATGATTAATGTTGCACACCCCAATTAGGAAATTTGAATTATAACCGCATTTAGACACGAGGTTAAGCTTAACTTATGGAAGAAGTGTGCCCAGAACCGATCGGTAAATCCAGCATTCACGGGTGGTCAGCTTAATGTGAGGGGTCTAATGCATAAATATAAATGTACCAAGGCACGAGGTTAAGTTCAACTTGTGATAGAAACCAGGCTGAAACCGACCGGTAAATCCAGCATCCACAAGTGGTCAACTTAATGTGAGAGGTCTGATTCACAAATAATATATATATATATGTGTGTGTGTGTGTGTGTGTGTAACAAGAAACAAAAAAAATATGAATAGTGGTTGTCTGTTGACATTGGGACTGATAAATGGATGCCTTGGGAAAATATGACCGTTATGGTCATAAAGCGCAAAGAAATAAGAAGTAAATAGGTGTAATAAGGGGATTAATGGATATTGATTGTGTGACACCCCATGTCCGTTAATTTCACTCATTAGGAGTAAGTTTCATGAAGCGTTATAGGTAAACAAATACAGAACATTACAAGATAGATATAAAAGATAGCAGCGGAATCTAAAATTTTGTATAAAACATAATTCATAAAATCGTGGTCCAAAATATCACAAGTCTGGAACTACATAAAAACAATTACAATAATGTAAAAAATCTGTCTTGTACCATCAAAGTACAGAAATACATAAAGGAAAAGCATAATTCCCTAAAATAGACAAAGCCATAGTAGTAAGGATAAGAACTTGAGCAATACTTTAAAAGCAACTCCAAGCAAGATGATAACTAAATCCTGATTAAGCCTGAGTATTCCTGCCCTGCGAACCTGGGGGGAAACATAAGAGAGAAGAGGAAACAAAAAAGGTCGGACATAAAGTCTGGCGAGTCTAGTTACTTTTAGCAAGTAAATAAGTAAAAGTATCATGACAGACATATAAGGTGGATAAGAAAGATAACATCATAAAAGGTAAGCATGACAAGGTAAACATGATAGAGTGTATACACTTCCCTAATGATTACTCTTATTCTATGCACTAATACTAGTACAACCAGAATGAGATGATCCCAACAACTATAAGATGGTAGACTTAGGTGTACTTCTGGTGAGAGATTTTAACCCCATACAATCCACAGGCATCCTAATCCTAATAGGATCCTAAACATTACCAGAGTCTAGATGTACCCTAACCACTACCCTAATATATCGGCTCCTTACTCCGTAGATACCCTGTGCCGGCCCCACGGTAGGAGGTATCACGTCCTAAAGTGGCAACCCTTCACTTAATGTGGCTCGAAAGTAGTCTGGCTATATAAAATAAAAGGGAAATGATAAAGGGAAGATGACAGGGATGATTATTCTAACAGAATTGACATAAACATATAATGGCATAATGTTGAGATGGACATAAAAGAATGGATCTGGTGAGCTTGTGATAAAAATTGTTCTAACATAGTTGGGATGTCATAATAGGCATAATTAGATCTAAATAAGGATTTAGATGTCCAACAATTGACAGATCCAAATTAACCACAACATGATAGGTACAAAATGATCTAAATATTGAATTAGATCTATAATCACAGGTAGATCTGACATGATAAAAGTTAAGATCCAGGCCATAGTTAATTCAGAATATCATGGGTTCACAAATTACAATAGATCTGATATGATTTAGTCACAGGGATTGATCCAAATTACAGTCATATCATGTTTTACTTTTAGTTATTTAAATCTAAAGGTAACTTAAACTCATAGTGTTTGGATCTAGAAAACCAGAAGGAGAAAAACGGAGATTGAATCACAGATCTACACTTGAATCACTAGACTTTGATTGCAGAAGAAGTAAGAGATTTGATTTAGTCCAGGAACTGACAACATTTAGGCCTCCATTGATTTCAGTGTGAGAAAATCAGAAAAATGAGGTCGTATTATAGCTGCAAGCCTCTAGAACCAACTTAGCCACGTCTACCCTAGGGGGGTCGACACCCCCCTTAAGGGGTTGACTCCCCCCTTAAGGGGTCGACTCCCCTGGACGGGAATTTTGGCGCTCACCCAAATTTTCGTGATTTGAACGATTTTGAACCTGGTTTTGAATTTCCGGACCTATTTTTATATATATAATATTATCTTGTGCGTATACAAACTTCAAACCCTCATAACTTCTTCATACGGTGTATGTTTTACGCAAACCAAATGTCTATCTTGACCAGAATTTCAAGACGGAAGCAATGGCGTAGTCCATTTCCCTTAATTCTGAATATTAAATTAATTATTATTTAATTTATCCTCTTTTAGTATTATTAAAATTACGGGGTATTACATTCTCCCCTACTCAAAGGATTTTGTCCCCAAATCTTCAAGTTAAGAAGAATGTGTATCCTTTCATCCACATCTATTTACTCATCCACCAATCACTGGCATCCATTGTCCTTAAAAGATTTCTAATGCTTACATGAACATATTCAAAGGTGTGTGTATATGTCCCAATACTAATGCGAAGATCAGGCAGTCTACTGATTCAGTCGACCTCCTTAATGCAATGTATGTTAGTGCCATGAATCCAATATGTATGCGAGATCCTATTATAGCATGTAAGTTCTATATGTGTGCACAAACATCCATCCAAATGCAACATCCATATGATGATACATCCATTTTCATCCATAAAGAAGAAAACTGCACACACATCCATATGCAGTATGAGAGTGATTGAGCCGATCTAGTGCCTAATGTGTGTGTATATGCATCTGCTGGCAACCACTAGCAAACACTTGCATCCATCAAACATAACATGTTTCAAGCACATGTTTAAATTCATGGGATTCGTACCTAAAGGTTGAATATTCGATCGATAGGATATACTTAAGTGATAGAAACAAGAACAAAAAAATGCTTTGGAAAAAGGAGTTAAGAACATACCCTCGAAAAGAAAAGGGTACGAAGCACAAATCTTGTCTTCAGTCTCCCAAGTCGCATCCTCTGGGTTATCACCTCATTGTACTTTCATCAACTTGACTTCTCTATTGCGTAGCTTCTTAACTCCTGATCCAAGAATACGGGAAGGAACTCGTCTGACTGTCGCCTCCCGTTCCACCTCTACTTCCTCCAATATACTCGGCTCCACTACTTCTGTTATATTATGAAAGCACTTCACCAAATGAGAAACGTGGAAAACATCATGAACTCTAGATAGTCTCCAGTTGCATTACTCTATAGGCCATTTGGCCAATCATTTCTGCTATGGGAAATGGCATTACAAATTTTGATGCATATTTCCCTACAGATCCGAAGCGAACCACATTCCTTAAAGGTGATACTTTAGTGAAAACCATATCTCCTACTTCAAATTCAATGTCAGTCCTACTCTTGTCAACATAAGACTTCTGCCTGTCTTGAGCGGTCTTCATTCGTCATCTATAAGATCAATCTTCTAGGACGTTTCTCTAACCATATCTGGTCCAAGTAATAGTCTTTCTGTAGATTCCCACCAACAGGTTGGTGACCTAGAGGGTCGTCCATATAATGCTTCGAAGGGTGCCACGCCAATGCTATCTTGATAACTGTTGCTATAAAATAACTCTACTAAAGGAAGATGCTCTTCTTAAGTCCCTCCGAAGTTTAGGATACACAGCCTCAAAAGATCCTCAAGAACTCTGTTCACCCTCTCCGTTTATCCATCGGTCTGAGGATGATAAGCGATGCTCAAACATAATGGTGTATCTAATGCTTCTTGAAAGCTCCTCCAAAATTCACTAGTGAAAATGGGATCACGGTCGCTTACGATACTGGATGGTACTCCATGAAGACGGACTATCTCTCGAACATATACTACTGCCAACCATGCTGCCGTTCGCTTACTCTTAACTGGAATAAAATGGGCGCTCTTAGTAAGTCTATCTACCATAACCCAAATACTGGTGTTGCCTTTCTTTGATCTAGGCAAACAATCTATGAAATCCATAAAGATGCTCTCCCACTTCCACTGTGGAACCTCCAAAGGATGAAGTAAACCACCAGGCTTCTTTTGCTCACCTTTGACTTGCTGACAAACCAAACATTGAGAAACAAACTCTGCCACATCTTTCTTCATCCCAACCCAAAAGAAAATCCTCTTCATGTCCCTATACATCTTATCACCACCTGGATGAATAGTCATCTTAGAATGATGGGCTTCTTCTAGGACTGTTTTTAATAAACTTCTAGTCAGAGGAACACAAAGCCTTTCATCTTGCCGCAACCACCCTTTATCATCAATGAAATATCTATTGAGGTGACTAGAAGTCTCCCCTTTACTGGGTCTATCTAAGATATCTGAAATCTATGGATCATCTCGCTACAAAGCTCCTATTTAGCCCATAAGAGTTGGTCGTATCCCTAGTGATGCAAACAAACCAGGCAAAAGCTCGGTGGAGGGTCTAAAGTCGAAAGTCGATATGAATTCCAAGCTTTTCCTTTCCGCAAATAGAGGACTTAAGGCCATCCTCTGCATACTCAGTGCATCTGGCACCACATTACCCTTGCCAGGGTTTAAGCAATCTCAAAGTCATAAGAAGCTAGGAACTCTTTCCACCTTTGCTGCCTCAAATTAAGATCCTTCTGTGAGAACAAGTACTTGAGGGATTTATGATCAATGTACAACTCGGACTTCTCTCCAAGTAAATAATGGTGCCATGTCTTAAGCGCGAATACTATGGAAGCTAGCTCTAAGTCATAGGTAAGGTAATTCTTCTCATGAACCCTTAGCTGCCTTCCTCTATAGCATACTACCCTTCCTTCTTGCATCAGAACCGCAACAAGCCCTGTACCACATGCATCAGTGTATACTGTAAACACTTTATTCCCATCAGGCAAGGTCAAGACTGGGGCTGTTGTCAAAGCCCTCATCAATATTTGGAAAGCAACATCACAATCTATGTCCCATGAAAATGCCAAATTCTTCTTTGTTAGCTTAGTGAGTGGGGCTGATATTTTTTCGAAGTCCTTAATGAACTTCTTATAATAACCTGCTAACCCCAGAAAGCTTCTCGCCTCCATTGCATTCTTTGGAATCTGCCAATCCTGAACTGCAACCACCTTTGCGGGATCAACTGCTATCTCTTCTTTAGAAACCACATGCCTTAAGAATCTCACCTCTTTTCTCCAAAAATGGCACTTGGAAAACTTTGCCTTAAGCTGATGTGCACGGAGAGTTTTCAAAACCTCTCTCAAATGTTGGGCATGCTCTTCTTCGCTCCTTGAGAAGATCTAGATATCATCAACAAAGACCACGAAATATTTATTTAGGAACTCCCGAAAGATCCTACTCATTAGTTTAACAAAATAAGCGGTGCATTCATCAACCCAAAAGGCATAACGAGCCATTCAAAGAAACTGTCCTAAAAGCTATCTTATATATATTGTCTTCGGCCATCCTCAACTGGTGGAATCCTATGGCCAAGTCTAGCTGAGAGAATACTGATGCACCAACAAGTTGGTCAAACAAGTCATCTATCCTCGGAAGTGGGTGCCTATTCTTCTCTATGAGTTTGTTCAACTCTCTATAGTCCACACACAAACAAAACAAAACATCCGCCTTAGTCGCGAATACTACTGGAGCACCCATTCAGATATGCTTCGCCTGATAAACCCTTTCTCAAGTTGCTCTCCTACTTACTTGCTACGCTCCCTCCTTTCCTTTGGATCCATATGGCGCATTGGTAATGCAACTGGCTTTGCATTGTCCACCAAATATATACAAAAATCGATTTTGTGCCTCAGGGATAAGCCCCGTACCTCATCAAAAGCATCTGAATAATCTCGGACTACTGGAACAGATAGCAGATCATCGATAGATGCATCAAGAGACTCTAGGAAACTAAGCATAACAGACCCGTGTGGGTCACAATAAATCTCTAGGGTCCTCCCATGGCAAGTCAAAAGTCTAACGATCCTCCTCTCACAATCTAGAAAGGCACCATACATGGTTAGCCAATCCATCCCTAGAATCAAACTGTAGCCCACGAAACTGAGCACATTCGCATCACACTCAAACTCGACGCCTAAGATAGATATTCTCAAACCCCGACAAATCATAGACAAATGAGCTAAACCACCAATGGGGTTTGAGACAACAACGGGATCCACAACCATACTAGTATTTAAGGGCAGAGATTCAACCATAGAACTAGATGTAAATGAATGCGAAGCGCCAAAATCAAAAAGAGTTCTAATGGGGTGACTTGAAAGAGAAATCAAACCTTCCAAGGAAATTTTCCTACCTCTATCCAGAGCACTGGTCACGAGAACATGCACCTACCCTCCAGAAGCTCCTACCCTTTGACCTTGTCCCTGTGGTCCCTGTTTCTTCGGGCACTCCCTAGCAAAGTGTCTGACTTCTCCACAGTTGTAGCAAGTATTCTTCCTTCTTTTGCAGTCCTTGACTGAGTGACCCTCTTTTCCACAACTGTGACACTTCCTATTATCCTTACCCTTTTCATTCTTTCTGCCTTTCTTCTGTTGTTGCTATTGTTGTTGTCCTTTCCTGGGTCATACCTACTTATTATGTGTTTCCTCAACCTCAACTTCCTTCTTTTCCCCTTTGTCTTCCTCATGCATCAAGGCCATATCAACAAGCCTTTCAAAACTAGCTACCATTGGAATATGGGACATAGCTAACCTATGAAGGGGTTCATTCAACCCTTTAGCAAACCGCAAAGCTTTCTTATGCGGAGTATCTACCAGTTCCAATCCAAACCTTGCTAGCTAGTTGAATTTGTTCATATATTCTTTAAAAGTCATGTTTCCTTGTTTGAGCACCAAGAACCTCTCCATTTGCATGCTTTTCTCAGCTTGAGAAAGGAACTTCATTTCAAATCTCATCCTAAAATCATCCCATATCTCCAACGGACATTCAGATCGGGTAACTTCCCACCAGAACGATGCTTCATCTTTCAGTAGCCAGGCAGCTAACTGAATCTTCCTTCGATCTTCCACTTCAAAGATTAAAAACAAGTCCTCGGTCTCCTTGAACCAATTCCTTGCCTCTATGAATGTTTTGGTTCCATGGAATGGCTTCCCTCCCATGACACAGAAATCTTTGCAAATCTTAAAGAAATTATATGCTCTTGGAGGAGGAGGAACGACGGGTGCAACTAGGGGAGGAACGTTAGCTTGACCTCCGGCAGGCGCCGTGGCCTCTTGAGACCTGCGGAACCAGTCTGGTATCATAACACCCTCAGGAATATTAGGTTCCCCAGACATGCTGAAAAGAAAAGGAAAGAGATTCATACAAAGGATCGAAAGATACTACTTATAGCTTTAGGGAATATGTTTTTCAAAACATATTTTCTTTTTGAAAAATGCTTTCTTTTATAATCTTTTTGAAAATAGTTATCAAAAACTTTTATCTAATCTGGTAACCTTCAACTCTGATACTAAGTGTGACACCCCACATCCGCTAATGTCACTCATTAAGAGAATGCATTAAGTTTCGTGAAGCGTTATAGGTAAACAGATACAGAACATTACAAGACAGATACAAAAGATAGCAACGGAATTTAAAATTTTATTTAAAACATAATTCATAACATAGTGGTCCAAAATATCACAAGTCTGGAACTACATAAAAACCATTACAATAATGTAAAACTTCTGTCTTGTACCATCAGAGTACAGAAATACATAAAGGAAAAGCATAATTCCCCAAAAGAGACAAAGCCATAGTAGGAAGGATAAGAACTTGAGTAATACTTCAAAAGAAGCTCCAAGCAAGATGATAACTGAATCCTGATTAGGCCTAAGTATTCCCGCCCTGTGAACCTGGGGGGAACGGAAGAGAGAAGTGGAAACAAAAAGGGTCAGACATAAAGTCTGGCGAGTCTAGTTACATTTAGCAAGTAAATAAGTAAAAGTATCATGACAGACATATAAGGTGGATAAGAAAGATAACATCATAAAAAGTACGCATGACAAGGTATACATGATAGAGTGTACACGCTTCCCTAATGATTACTCTTATTCTCTGCACTAATACTAGTATAACTAGAATGAGATGATCCCAACAACTATAAGATGGTAGACTTAGGCTACTTCTGGTGAGAGGTTTTAACCCCATACAATCCACAGGTAGCCCAATCCTAACAGGCCCCTAAACTTTACCAGAGTCTAGATGTACCCTAACCACTAGCCTGATCGATCGGCTCCCTACTCCGTAGATACCCTGTGTCGGCCCCACAATAGGAGGTATCACTTCCTAAAGTGGCAAACCTTCGCTTAATCTGCACAATCATTGAAACATGCCACCTTCGTTAAGGTCACTCACAAAGGGAATGCCTTAACTTCGGTGGAGCATTGTATGTAAAAGATACAGATAATTTACAAGACAGACATATAAACAACGGAAAAACTAAATTTATTTCATAAGTACGTGGTTCAGTCAAAACATTACAACAACTGTCTCAAACCAACTTCCAAATCATTACAACAAAATCTATGTCTTGATTAAAACATAAAGAAGCATAAAATAACAATAAGGCAGCATAAATCCCCAATAAGAGTGTATCCAAAGCCATAGCCCAAGGAAAGAGAATCCAAGCAATACATCTGCTCTCTTCAAGTTGGAAACGGTCCGAACTAAGCTGAAGTATTCCCTCCCTACGAACCTAGAGGGGGGAATGGAAGAAAAGAAGATGAAAGAAAAATGGGTCACATGAGTTTGGTAAGTCCAGTGATTATTTAGCATGGAAACAGGAAAAAGGATCATGACATGAATAAACTGAACCTAGGACAACACCGAAGAAATAAGATAATAAAACTGAATATGCTATCGCACTCATCACTATTTCTCTGCACCCACTTACAAGTGTTTCAACTAGCACCATGTGTTCAAGATAAATGATCCCCTTTATCGATCGGCTCCTACTCGTATACGTTTTCTACTTATGTCATTCGGCCCCGCTTAATTGTAGATACCTGTGTTGGTCCCACCATGGGGTGTGTCAAATCCTATGGTGGCAACCCGACATAATTCAAGATGCACAGTGTATAACTACCGATGCCCAGTGCCTGCTTTTTCCACTCCGGAGTACATGCACGCCCGCATTTCGTCGGAACCTACACTGACGCACCACTCGCCGTTGTTTTGACCGCTTATAATCAGCCCAGTAATCGTGCCCCACCCTGCCTAGTTCAAGGTACCATGATACATCTTTGTGGATTACTGCTGAAATGGGTCCCTGTTGCTAGGGTTTCCTAATCATCATGTTAAAATGGTTAAGTGTTCTCAAATTAACCTAACCCTACCCATCATTTTAGTTAACATGTTGTATTGGTTAAGTGTTGCCTTAATTAACTTAATCCCACCATTCTTGTCTTAGCTTTAATTCATTCATTAAAGCACCAACCACCCATATTAGATATGTATTGTTACAGTCGCTGGATGTGTCGGTCGGCTCCGGGCAGTCTTACACCGCAACTCAACCTAACCTCGGGTTCTTTTGGGCTTAATGCGCTAATCTCTCACATTAGATCTATATTGTTACGGTTGCTGGATGTGCCGGGAGGTTCCGGGCAGTCTTATACCATAACTCAATCTAACCTCGGGTTAGGCACGTTCGTCTTTTACTTAATTTACATATTTACCCTTCATATTTATATGTAAATTATCCACAATAATTTCCATTCAAGTCATGCCCCATTTACCCTCTAAATCATGTTCATAATTTTTAGGTATATAAATTATACCATTTTAAGCCACTAATCATTTATATGATTATGAGCCAAACTATGCCAATAATATGAAATTTAAGTTTTTTTCCCAACACTACCCCCGTTATACTTTTGCATAATTCACATAGAACATTAGGCTCGCAACTTAGCCTAACTTATAAATAAAAGGGAAAAGAAAGGTGTGATGACCCCAAACTTCCACTGGGTGAAAGTAAGGAATAGTCATATGGAATACAACATAAATATAACAATAAATATCACTGATACAATATAGCAGAGGAAAACCATAGCATAATAACATCATAGCAGCGGAAATATAATGTCATAAACCACAGAATCCCAACAGTCACAGAATCCAAATTATTACATCAAGTTTGCAGAAATGAAAATAAGTTCCAACTCCCAAAATAAGCAATAGGAAATGAAACAAGTCTAATGACTGAACTTAAAGATAGAAAAATGCAATAAAAGTAAATGATAGCTGTCCTAAAAGCTCCAAGTCATCATCTCTCCGCAAAAGCAAATCCAAGCAAAGATAATGAGCAACTCCAAGAAGACTCCAAGCAAAGAATGAACCTATTTACTTGGCTGCCCGTGTAGAAAAGAGGGCACCCGAGTTTGCAAAAAGGTGAAACAAACTACGGGTCAGTCGTGGGACTGGTATGAGAATTCATAACTAGTTTAGTAATAATAATATGACAAATCCAAAGACCACGCCGCTAATGCGGAACGGGTTTACTCAATGGATTGTCGTGCATAATTTAAAGTGTCAGAACGTACAACGTCGCAATGCTTTTTAGAAAAATGGAATCACCATAAGACTCAAGTCCCATCACACAATGCAACGCACACCAAAGGATAGAGTTTTCCCTTATGGTGATTAAACATGCTAAATACGGCAAATACGAGTTTAATATTATTATTAGTGTATAATAAAACATTTCAAAATAAATGTATCAATCCTAGGAAACATAGTACCCCATCCTACTATATCTCCATACTAGTAATACAATCAAAACCGTAGGGTCGTATTTGGAATTTGGATTTCCATCTGAGTCAAGGCTAGGGAGGAGCTCCTTACCGATTCGAGACACTCTAGCAATGCCCCAGGATTGGTACTATGTCCAACCCTTGGATCCTGCAGGGCCGGTCCATACGTTAACGCTTAATGGATTGGCAATTCCTGAACACACGCTTCCCAGTCCTTTTGGACCTATAATAGGGTCAGTGGCGACCGCATAAAACCGAGGCCTCGAAAAATCCAACAACCACAATGAATAAATGCCAGCGCTGGTAGGTCCCTGGCACCACTCTAGCTAGAAAGAAACGTGTGCACTCCCTGCGTTCCCTTCTCCCGTTTTAGACTCCGTCGGTGTGTGAGGCTCGTGAAGTCACGTCATACACAAAGCTATGCCTAAACAGGCTATGCTTTGATCATCCCACAAGGCTTGCTTTTCAACAAAGCCTTGATCATATGCATCTTGGCATGCCACATCGTCAATCCATACCATATCATTGATTCCTGCCAACATATAACCTCGGAGCTCGTACGTCTCAGAGAAGGGTGAAAGACACCAAACAGATATATGTTTAGCAGAGATCAATAGATACAGTGTAAAGGAATACCACGTCAGACATGCAATCCATTTATACGCTTATGCTCTGGGTCTGAACGAAAGCCAAATCCGTTCAATCAACATGTTCGTTCGAACGACAATCATGACCTCGAATTGGGAGCAAATCAATTCAAAGCCTCAATCGCTGTCTTCCTGAGGGGAAGATTGACGGTCTTCATTAGTCGTCTTCTTCTTCAATTCTCATCGTCGTTTTGATTATTTGGAATGAGATTAACTCGGCCTTTCCAAATTATCTTCGTATATATATATATTGAAAACTCTTCCTCATCATTATTTCTAATTTATAACGATTATTTCCTATTTTATTTAATTAAAAATAATTAAATCTTTAATCAACGACGATTCAGGTCAATGTCGATTTTGGTGCTATTTCAATCAATTTTGATTTTCACATATCTCAAAATCTAACCGTTGGATTTTGACGTATTATATATCGTTGGAAAGATTTTTCCAAGACGGTCCTAGCGGTTTCAGTCTCAAGAAAATCTGATGGTCGGATCTTCTTGTATAGTCATTTAAAGATATAATTTTAAAACGCGAACTACTGCGCTCGATTCGTTTAATTTTAATTATATTTGTATATAAATATATAAACGTAACCCGTTTAACTCTTTATTCTTAAGTATATTTTCCTTCTTTATCCTTTTATCCCTTCATTTACAGAGAAATGCAAATCATACTTGAATGATGAATTCTTCCTTTTTAATTCTTTTAATTTCTTTAACTTGCGGTAAAATGTAAATCATATTTCATCGTCCAATTCCTTCTTACATGTAAAATGTAATTTATAATTCATCGTTCTTAAGTACATATAAAAATATAAAGTTTTATTTATAAATGTGAATCCTACTTCTTGTTTACATTATAAAAATGTAATCTTTATTTACAAAGTAAATCCATGCATTCATTTCATAGAATAAAATGAAATTCATTCATGTGGGTTAAATTCATTCATAATTTACATAATAATATGTAATTTATGTCATACGATGAAAATTCATTCATATATTACATATAAAAATGTAATTTACTTTATGCGGACTAATTTCATTCCTAAATTATAAAATAAAATGTAATTTATTTCATGCGATCTTAACTCATTCATAAAATGCATATACAAATGTATTTTATTTCATGCGATGTTAATTCATTCATAAAATACATATAAAAATGTAATTTATTTTATGAGGTCTTAATTCATTCATAAAATACATATAAAAATGTATTTTATATTATGCGGGCTTCATTCATTCATAAATTACATAAATAAATGTAATTTATGTCGTGTGGTCTAATTTCTTTAAATTACATTATAAAATAATGTAACTTATCCTACGGTCAATTTCTTTTTATTAACATCATAAGTAATGTCAATTTATCCTACGATGTCATTCTTTTATCTTAACATTATAAATAATGTTAATTTCCTACAGTGTAAATCCCCTTTTATATACATTATAAAATAATGCAAAATTATCCTACGTTGTAATTACTAAAAATTTTACATTAAAAATAATGTAAAATGGGCATACGGTGAAACTCATGTATATTTACATTAAAGGAAATGTAAATTTTCATTCTCTAATTACAATGTGAAATCCGTTCTTTCTTTACAATGTAAAATTGACTTTTTAATTACAATGTAAAGTCCATTCTTTTTATTTCATAAAAAAAAATGTAAATCTTCCTACAGTTAAATTCCTTTTTATTTACATTTATAAACATGTAAATTTTAACATACGATGGATTTCTATATATCTTACCTTATAAAATAAAATGTAAAATTTATTTCACCATGTACATTCTACTTCTTTATAATAAAAGTAATCTTTAATCTACATGCAAACTCTACTCTATATTTACATGTGAAATAATGTCAAATTTTACATACGGGTGAGGTTTCTATTTCATTTACATTCAGAATAATGTAACTTTACATATAATGCAAACTCATATTTCATTTACATAGAAAAATGAAACTTTTTTTTTCATGAAGTGAAATTCACATCTTTAATTACAAAGAAAAATGTAATTCCAATCATGCGGTGAAATTCCCTTTTTAATTACAAAGAGAAATGTAATTTTTATCATGCGGTGAAATTCCTCTTTTTATGTACAGTAAAAATAATGTACAAAAATCCTACGGTGAAAATATTCATTTTAATATACATTAAAAGTATGTAACTATATCCTACGGTGTAAATCCTTTTTATAATTACATTATAAAATAATGTAAAATGTACATACAGTGCCATTTCCCTTATATTAACTTTAATAAAAATGTGAAATTTTCCTACGGTGGAATTATTCTGATATTAACATTAAAATAATGTTAATTAACATACGATGAATTTTCTTTTAAATTAACACTAAAAATAATGTTAATTAACACACGGTGTATTTTATTATTTTTAACATTAACGAAAATGTTAAATTTGTCATACGATGAAATTTCTTTTTTTTAACATTAACAAAAATGTTAAATTCTCATACGATGTAAATTCTAATTTTTAACATTAACAAAAATGTTAAATTCTCATACGATGTAAATTCTCTTATTATTATCATTAACAAAAATGTTAAATTCCTTTTAAATATTAACAAAAAATGTTAATGACAACCCATAGTGTTATATTAACGTTAAAAATGTTAGTAACATCCTACGGTTAAATTTACTATTTAATTTACCTTGGAAATAATGTAAATTTATGCATACGGTGAAAATACTTTATTTACATAATAACATGTAAAATTTCATGTCATCACAAATTCTAATTTTAACTTACATAATAAAATGTACATCTTCATGACATTGCAAAATTCTAAATTTAAATTTACAAAACAAAATGTAATTTTAATGTCATCGCAAAGTCTAACTTTAAATTTACAAAATAAAACGTAAACTTTACGATATCGCCAAATTCTAACTTTAATTTACATGATAAAATGTAAATTTTATATCAACGCTAAATTCTAGCCTTAATTTACATAATACAATGTAAATTTGTGTATCAACGCAAAATTCTAACTTTTATTTACATAATAAAATGTAAAATTTGTGTCATCGCCAATTCTAATATTGAATTTACAAAATAAAAATGTAAATTCATGTCAACGCAAAATTCTAACTTTTATTTACATAATAAAATGTAAAATTTGTGTCGTCACAAAGTTTTAATATTAAATTTACAAAATAAAATGTAAATTCATGTCATTGCCAAATTTTAATATTGAATTTACACAATAAAATGTAAATTCATGTCAACGCAAAATTCTAATATTAAATTTACAAAATAAACTGTCAATTCATGTCATCGCTAATTTTTAACTTTTAATTTGCATACTAAAATGTATATCATCGCAATTTCTAAAATTTTGATTTACATACTAAATTGTAAATCATCATAAATTCCAAAATTTTGGTTTACATAATAAAAATGTAAATCATCGCAAATTCTATATTTTTACAACATAAGATGTAAATTTATATCATCCAATCAACAACCACATTCAAATATCCAAACAAGTATACATCTAACAATTCATATCAAGATAATATTCAAGGTGGTTTATATTTTGGCATATGTCAAATCGGCGAAGTATGATTCAATATCATTAACAAATAATATATATTAATTGGCCAATAATTTCAGATCTAATATTTAGATTCGCGGATCTAACATCATACGGTCATAAACAACCTAGATCCGTATTTCAAATATCACTACATAGCATATCAATCAATCAATATTCTTTAATAATAAAGAATTAATAATTAAATAAATTAAATTTAATTAAAAATAAATTCTCACCGCTGTTGGTTCTGAGATGAATCGAGTTTGATCAGATTTGGTGTTTGAATTCAAGACGGTTGCGGATCTGAAACATTTAGCATTCAAATTCATATGAAAAATTAGAAATCAGCCTTTAACAACTGACTCTGCGACGCTTAAAAGCATGACAAAATCTGAAGCTATTACCTTTAGGAAAGTGTTCAAATCTTTGTTTTCAATTTGCCGGAGCTACGGTTGATGAAATGACGAACCGTTTGTTGGAGGTGGAAGAGCTTGGAGAGGGCTATCTTCACCGGGAATTGGAGGAGGTGCGGCTCAACATGGGTGGCGCGGTCGGGGCGCAAAGGCCGCGGCTTTCGAGGGGTATGGTGGCTTCAACAGGGCACGGTTTGAGGTGATTCTTGTCGGAGAAGAAAGAGCTCGGGAAGAGCTTCGAAACGAGTACTCACACGCTAAATTTCGTTGAGAAATGAGAGAGAAATCGAAGTTTGAAAATTCAGAGGCTATGGGTTCTTTGGTGAGAAATGTCGGCTGAAACATGAGGTAGGGGACGGATGAACAGTAAATTCGGGTTTAAATAATATTATTTAGGTTTTCCTAATCATTATTTAATAATTTAATTAGCCCGTTAAAGCCCGTTTTGGTCCGAACTCCGATTTAGGCCTGCTTACTGTCGTTCTTAAGGTTTTGAGGCCTTCTGAACGCAATGGAACATGTTACAGGACCCAATTCCGAAATTTATTATGAGTTTTGGAATAATTATATTATTTTATTAATATTTTAATGTATACCGTACATGAAAATTCACCGAGGTCACAAATTAACTTCAAAAATTCTCGAAAAATATATTTAGCTATGTTTTGATGCTGTGGACCTATGAAAATTAATTTCGTTCAATTTTGAGCCCGTATGAATTTTTAATGAATTTTTAAAGTAAAAAATTTGCCCGTTTACACTGAAAAATCAATTATAATTATATTTTAATTCTAAAAATTACCAAAAAATCATTTTTAGCTTTGTTTTGATGATACGAATCCAACAAAATTTATTTCTTTGAATTCTGAGACTTTTTGAAAAATGGCTATTTTTCAGTCAATTAATTTTGACCGAAACTGACTAAATACTGTTTCTTTCGCCACGCTCACATACTAGCTCGGAAAATTCTAAAATTTGAAACCTAGCAATAATTTAATATTCCGAATCCAACAAAAGTGGTTTCGTCGAAAACGGAGGTCGTTTGTAAAATGACTATTTTCCATGGCTATATATTTTATATTAAAAATACATTTTTAAACAAATAATTCTCGAAACTCCAAATATATAAGTGTTTATACTTTTTAAGTGCAGAAACATCATTCCGGACTCAATGGAAGTGGTTTCGAGTTCAATTTCCTTTATATGCAAAAAGTAGCATTATTGACCTATGCAAATTACCTAGCGACCTTTCTAAAAATTGAATTGGCCATAACTTTTGATTTCCGCTATGAAATTTCGATTTTTCGGATTCGTTGGAAAGATATTTTTAAATAGATTCCAATATTTTTGGTTTCACTAAAATCTGTTAAATTTTGCATCCTGTATGGTCAGTCAAAGTTCAAGTTTGACTTTTCAAACTACCGCGTTATTTCTAACTCTTTTTATAATCAAAATTAATTTATTCATTCTAACTTCGATTTGAACCAAATTTGTGATCATTATTGTTTAAAATAGATTATTCTAAATATCAAAACTTTTTTAAAATCACTTAAAATAAATTTTAAATTGGCCCCAAAATTCAGGGTTGTTACAGTCTCCCCCACTTAAAAACTTTTCGTCCTCGAAAAGAGAAAAGAAAAAGAAGAAAGAGGATAGGAGAGAGAGAAAGCCAAGCAACGGCTCATAAAATCAAAACTCAAAAGGAAATAAAAGCAACATGGGAGATGTAGCTTATTCTAGGCGTACCTATAGAAACATCAGACTTCCCTCCTCCTTCAGTAGAAACTGGCACTGAAGAAGTTGGTCATTTCGGTCCTTCGTAAACATGTGCCACTTGAGTATCGCCACTTTCTTTAGTCTTCTTCGAATTTATGATCAAGGGAAGAGTCAAAACAACTGTAAAGGTGATTCTAAGAGATAGAAAAGATCGAAGGATGAATGAAAAGATGACGAAAGTGACTGTCTATTATGTATCACATGAAATGTTCGCCATAGAATATAGTGATTCTATGTAAACGAATTTGTTATAAATATGTCATATTCCAAAGCTAAGTTTAACCAAAGCTCTGATACCAACTGTGATGACCCCAAACTTCCACTGGGTGAAAGCATGGAATAGTCATATGGAATACAACATAAATATAACAATACATATCACTGATACAATATAGCAGAGGAAAACCATAGCATAATAACATCATAGCAGCGGAAATATAATGTCATAAACCACAGAATCCCAACAGTCACAGAATCCAAATTATTACATCAAGTTTGCAGAAATGAAAATAAGTTCCAACTCCCAAAATAAGCAATACGAAATGAAACAAGTCTAATGAATGAACTTAAAGATAGAAAAATGCAATAGAAGTAAATGATAGCTGTCCTCAAAGCTCCAAGTCATCATCTCTCCGCAAAAGCAAATCCAAGCAAAGATAATGAGCAACTCCAAGAAGACTCCAAGCAAAGAATGAACCTGTTTACTTGGCTGCCCGTGTAGAAAAGAGGGCACCCGAGTTTGCAAAAAGGTGAAACAAACTACGGGTCAGTCGTGGGACTGGTATGAGAATTCATAACTAGTTTAGTAATAATAATATGACAAATCCAAAGACCACGCCGCTAATGCGGAACGGGTTTACTCAATGGATTGTCGTGCATAATTTAAAGTGTCAGAACGTACAACGTCGCAATGCTTTTTAGAAAAATGGAATCACCATAAGACTCAAGTCCCATCACACAATGCAACGCACACCAGAGGATAGAGTTTTCCCTTATGGTGATTAAACATGCTAAATACGGCAAATACGAGTTTAATATTATTATTAGTGTATAATAAAACATTTCAAAATAAATGTATCAATCCTAGGAAACATATTACCACATCCTACTATATCTCCATACTAGTAATACAATCTAAACCGTAGGGTCGTATTTGGAATTTGGATTTCCATCTGAGTCAAGGCTAGGGAGGAGCTCCTTACCGATTCGAGACACTCTAGCAATGCCCCAGGATTGGTACTATGTCCAAGCCTTGGATCCTGCAGGGCCGGTCCATACGTTAACGCTTAATGGATTGGCAATTCCTGAACACACGCTTCCCAGTCCTTTTGGACCTATAATAGGGCCAGTGGCGACCGCATAAAACCGAGGCCTCGAAAAATCCAACAACCACAATGAATAAATGTCAGCGCTGGTAGGTCCCTGGCACCACTCTAGCTAGAAAGAAACGTGTGCACTCCCTGCGTTCCCTTCTCCCGTTTTAGACTCCGCCGGTGTGTGAGGCTCGTGAAGTCACGTCATACACAAAGCTATGCCTAAACAGGCTATGCTTTGATCATCCCACAAGGCCTGCTTTTCAACAAAGCCTTGATCATATGCATCTTGGCATGCCACATCGTCAATCCATACCATATCATTGATTCCTGCCAACATATAACCTCGGAGCTCGTACGTCTCAGAGAAGGGTGAAAGACACCAAACAGATATATGTTTAGCAGAGATCAATAGATACAGTGTAAAGGAATACCACGTCAGACATGCAATCCATTTATACGCTTATGCTCTGGGTCTGAACGAAAGCCAAATCCGTTCAATCAACATGTTCGTTCGAACGACAATCATGACCTCGAATTGGGAGCAAATCAATTCAAAGCCTCAATCGCTGTCTTCCTGAGGGGAAGATTGACGGTCTTCATTAGTCGTCTTCTTCTTCAATTCTCATCGTCGTTTTGATTATTTGGAATGAGATTAACTCGGCCTTTCCAAATAATCTTCGTATATATATATATATATATATATATATTGAAAACTCTTCCTTATCGTTATTTCTAATTTATAATGATTATTTACTATTTTATTTAATTAAAAATAATTAAATCTTTAATCAACGACGATTCAGGTCAATGTCGATTTTGGTGCTATTTCAATCAATTTTGATTTTCACATATCTCAAAATCTAACCGTTGGATTTTGACGTATTATATATCGTTGGTAAGATTTTTCCAAGACGGTCCTAGCGGTTTCAGTCTCAAGAAAATCCGACGGTCGGATCTTCTTGTATAGTCATTTAAAGATATAATTTTAAAACGCGAACTACTGCGCTCGATTCGTTTAATTTTAATTATATTTATATATAAATATATAAACGTAACCCGTTTAACTCTTTATTCTTAAGTATATTTTCCTTCTTTATCCTTTTATCCCTTCATTTACAGAGAAATGCAAATCATACTTGAATGATGAATTCTTCCTTTTTAATTCTTTTAATTTCTTTAACTTGCGGTAAAATGTAAATCATATTTCATCGTCCAATTCCTTCTTACATGTAAAATGTAATTTATAATTCATCGTTCTTAAGTACATATAAAAATATAAAGTTTTATTTACAAATGTGAATCCTACTTCTTGTTTACATTATAAAAATGTAATCTTTATTTACAAAGTAAATCCATGCATTCATTTCATAGAATAAAATGAAATTCATTCATGTGGGTTAAATTCATTCATAATTTACATAATAATATGTAATTTATGTCATACGATGAAAATTCATTCATATATTACATATAAAAATGTAATTTACTTTATGCGGACTAATTTCATTCCTAAAATATAAAATAAATTGTAATTTATTTCATGCGATCTTAACTCATTCATAAAATGCATATACAAATGTATTTTATTTCATGCGATGTTAATTCATTCATAAAATACATATAAAAATGTAATTTATTTTATGAGGTCTTAATTCATTCATAAAATACATATAAAAATGTATTTTATATTATGCGGGCTTCATTCATTCATAAATTACATAAATAAATGTAATTTATGTCGTGTGGTCTAATTTCTTTAAATTACATTATAAAATAATGTAACTTATCCTACGGTCAATTTCTTTTTATTAACATCATAAGTAATGTCAATTTATCCTACGATGTCATTCTTTTATCTTAACATTATAAATAATGTTAATTTCCTACAGTGTAAATCCCCTTTTATATACATTATAAAATAATGCAAAATTATCCTACGTTGTAATTACTAAAAATTTTACATTAAAAATAATGTAAAATGGGCATACGGTGAAACTCATGTATATTTACATTAAAGGAAATGTAAATTTTCATTCTCTAATTACAATGTGAAATCCGTTCTTTCTTTACAATGTAAAATTGACTTTTTAATTACAATGTAAAGTCCATTCTTTTTATTTCATAAAAAAAATAATGTAAATCTTCCTACAGTTAAATTCCTTTTTATTTACATTTATAAACATGTAAATTTTAACATACGATGGATTTCTATATATCTTACCTTATAAAATAAAATGTAAAATTTATTTCACCATGTACATTCTACTTCTTTATAATAAAAGTAATCTTTAATCTACATGCAAACTCTACTCTATATTTACATGTGAAATAATGTCAAATTTTACATACGGGTGAGGTTTCTATTTCATTTACATTCAGAATAATGTAACTTTACATATAATGCAAACTCATATTTCATTTACATAGAAAAATGAAACTTTTTTTTTCATGCAGTGAAATTCACATCTTTAATTACAAAGAAAAATGTAATTCCAATCATGCGGTGAAATTCCCTTTTTAATTACAAAGAGAAATGTAATTTTTATCATGTGGTGAAATTCCTCTTTTTATGTACAGTAAAAATAATGTACATTTATCCTACGGTGAAAATATTCATTTTAATATACATTAAAAGTATGTAACTATATCCTACGGTGTAAATCCTTTTTATAATTACATTATAAAATAATGTAAAATGTACATACAGTGCCATTTCCCTTATATTAACTTTAATAAAAATGTGAAATTTTCCTACGGTGGAATTATTCTGATATTAACATTAAAATAATGTTAATTAACATACGATGAATTTTCTTTTAAATTAACACTATAAATAATGTTATTTAACACACGGTGTATTTTCTTATTTTTAACATTAACGAAAATGTTAAATTTGTCATACGATGAAATTTCTTTTTTTTTAACATTAACAAAAATGTTAAATTCTCATACGATGTAAATTCTAATTTTTAACATTAACAAAAATGTTAAATTCTCATACGATGTAAATTCTCTTATTATTATCATTAACAAAAATGTTAAATTCCTTTTAAATATTAACAAAAAATGTTAATGACAACCCATAGTGTTATATTAACGTTAAAAATGTTAGTAACATCCTACGGTTAAATTTACTATTTAATTTACATTGGAAATAATGTAAATTTATGCATACGGTGAAAATACTTTATTTACATAATAACATGTAAAATTTCATGTCATCACAAATTCTAATTTTAACTTACATAATAAAATGTACATCTTCATGACATTGCAAAATTCTAAATTTAAATTTACAAAACAAAATGTAATTTTAATGTCATCGCAAAGTCTAACTTTAAATTTACAAAATAAAACGTAAACTTTACGATATCGCCAAATTCTAACTTTAATTTACATGATAAAATGTAAATTTTATATCAATGCTAAATTCTAGCCTTAATTTACATAATACAATGTAAATTTGTGTATCAACGCAAAATTCTAACTTTTATTTACATAATAAAATGTAAAATTTGTGTCATCGCCAATTCTAATATTGAATTTACAAAATAAAAATGTAAATTCATGTCAACGCAAAATTCTAACTTTTATTTACATAATAAAATGTAAAATTTGTGTCGTCTCAAAGTTTTAATATTGAATTTACAAAATAAAATGTAAATTCATGTCATTGCCAAATTTTAATATTGAATTTACACAATAAAATGTAAATTCATGTCAACGCAAAATTCTAATATTAAATTTACAAAATAAACTGTCAATTCATGTCATCGCTAATTTTTAACTTTTAATTTGCATACTAAAATGTATATCATCGCAATTTCTAAAATTTTGATTTACATAATAAATTGTAAATCATCGTAAATTCCAAAATTTTGGTTTACATAATAAAAATGTAAATCATCGCAAATTCTATATTTTTACAACATAAGATGTAAATTTATATCATCCAATCAACAACCACATTCAAATATCCAAACAAGTATACATCTAACAATTCATATCAAGATAATATTCAAGGTGGTTTATATTTTAGCATATGTCAAATCGGCGAAGTATGATTCAATATCATTAACAAATAATATATATTAATTGGCCGATAATTTCAGATCTAATATTTAAATTCGCGGATCTAACATCATACGGTCATAAACAACCTAGATCCGTATTTCAAATATCACTACATAGCATATCAATCAATCAATATTCTTTAATAATAAAGAATTAATAATTAAATAAATTAAATTTAATTAAAAATAAATTCTCACCGCTGTTGGTTCTGAGATGAATCGAGTTTGATCAGATTTGGTGTTTGAATTCAAGACGGTTGCGGATCTGAAACATTTAGCATTCAAATTCATATGAAAAATTAGAAATCAGCCTTTAACAACTGACTCTGCGACGCTTAAAAGCATGACAAAATCTGAAGCTATTACCTTTAGGAAAGTGTTCAAATCTTTGTTTTCAATTTGCCGGAGCTACGGTTGATGAAATGACGAACCGTTTGTTGGAGGTGGAAGAGCTTGGAGAGGGCTATCTTCACCGGGAATTGGAGGAGGTGCGGCTCAACATGGGTGGCGCGGTCGGGGCGCAAAGGCCGCGGCTTTCGAGGGGTATGGTGGCTTCAACAGGGCACGGTTTGAGGTGATTCTTGTCGGAGAAGAAAGAGCTCGGGAAGAGCTTCGAAACGAGTACTCACACGCTAAATTTCGTTGAGAAATGAGAGAGAAATCGAAGTTTGAAAATTCAGAGGCTATGGGTTCTTTGGTGAGAAATGTCGGCTGAAACATGAGGTAGGGGACGGATGAACAGTAAATTCGGGTTTAAATAATATTATTTAGGTTTTCCTAATCATTATTTAATAATTTAATTAGCCCGTTAAAGCCCGTTTTGGTCCGAACTCCGATTTAGGCCTGCTTACTGTCGTTCTTAAGGTTTTGAGGCCTTCTGAACGCAATGGAACATGTTACAGGACCCAATTCCGAAATTTATTATGAGTTTTGGAATAATTATATTATTTTATTAATATTTTAATGTATACCGTACATGAAAATTCACCGAGGTCACAAATTAACTTCAAAAATTCTCAAAAAATATATTTAGCTATGTTTTGATGCTGTGGACCTATGAAAATTAATTTCGTTCAATTTTGAGCCCGTATGAATTTTTAATGAATTTTTAAAGTAAAAAATTTGCCCGTTTACACTGAAAAATCAATTATAATTATATTTTAATTCTAAAAATTACCAAAAAATCATTTTTAGCTTTGTTTTGATGATACGAATCCAACAAAATTTATTTCTTTGAATTCTGAGACTTTTTGAAAAATGGCTATTTTTCAGTCAATTAATTTTGACCGAAACTGACTAAATACTGTTTCTTTCGCCACGCTCACATACTAGCTCGGAAAATTCTAAAATTTGAAACCTAGCAATAATTTAATATTCCGAATCCAACAAAAGTGGTTTCGTCGAAAACGGAGGTCGTTTGTAAAATGACTATTTTCCATGGCTATATATTTTATATTAAAAATACATTTTTAAACAAATAATTCTCGAAACTCCAAATATATAAGTGTTTATACTTTTTAAGTGCAGAAACATCATTCCGGACTCAATGGAAGTGGTTTCGAGTTCAATTTCCTTTATATGCAAAAAGTAGCATTATTGACCTATGCAAATTACCTAGCGACCTTTCTAAAAATTGAATTGGCCATAACTTTTGATTTCCGCTATGAAATTTCGATTTTTCGGATTCGTTGGAAAGATATTTTTAAATAGATTCCAATATTTTTGGTTTCACTAAAATCCGTTAAATTTTGCATCCTGTATGGTCAGTCAAAGTTCAAGTTTGACTTTTCAAACTACCGCGTTATTTCTAACTCTTTTTATAATCAAAATTAATTTATTCATTCTAACTTCGATTTGAACCAAATTTGTGATCATTATTGTTTAAAATAGATTATTCTAAATATCAAAACTTTTTTAAAATCACTTAAAATAAATTTTAAATTGGCCCCAAAATTCAGGGTTGTTACAAAAGGAGCATGTACCATTCCCACAACACAAAATAATAAGGATCTAACTAAACATGTGTCATATAAATTTGACATAAAGCAATGAACTTGCATTTTAGATCCAATTAACATGAATCTTAAGCATATGAATGGGGACTTACATAGAATTACACAAATCCAATTAGGCATGTAAATGTGAACTTGCATTTGTGTTGGATCAAATTAACATGGATCTAAACATATTAGAATGTAGATCTAAACATATAGGCATATATGACTTAGCTTAAATCTTGCATGTAACATAACATGAAAGAGTCACCAAATTTATATAATACACGATTGGTTTAACATACAACATGATAAGTCCAATAAACCATAATAGTCTCATAGGCATATATGATAGAATCGTCACAAGAATAGACATGAATCAACATCACCATTATCTTACAACTAGGCACAGTTCTAGTTTCGCTTTATTACAAATCATGACTTTTAATTGTTCACATCTAATGAATAACTGAACTTACAAACAAAAGAAAAATCTTGTTTTCTGGGATCTGTTTTTTGAAACTGAAAAGCTATCCCTTGACGTAGACTATCGATTCTCTAATTTAGATTTGATTCGTAGCTTCTAACTTGCTTTCTAGTTTGCTTCCTAGTTGGAGAAGAATGGTGGCTATGCTAGGTTGACCATGGACAGCATGACGACTCCTTGGAAATGAAATTGCGTGGTTTAGGGTTGAGGGTTGGGGTTGTTTATATAGAAGTTTAGATTTATGTGAGCAGTTAGATCAACCTAGAAGCAATCAGAACCATCCAAACCAGATAGAGCTATCTAGAAACCGCCACCTATGCCCTAGTAACTCAGCAACAAGTCAGAAATCGTCACTGTTCGGATCAGAATACAGGAGTCGACCCCTACAAGGGGGTCGACACCTATGTCGACTCCCCTATAGGGGGGTCGACACCTATGTCGACTCCCCCTAGGGTGGTCGACCCCCTGATCGGGAATTTTCCCACTCAGCCTTTTTTTCCTGAATTTGAAATACGAACTGCTTTTTGTTTATTTAATTTTTAATTATATAATTTTCTGTTTAAACATGAAATCTTCTGAACTCCATAACTTCTTCATACGGAGTCCGATTCACGCAAACTCGGACTCTATCCCAAGAATAATTCTGAGATGAATGCAATGGCATAACCCATTTCCCTTAATTCTCACTTTTACAATTAAGTATTCTTTAATTCGTTACTTTAATAAACATAGAAAATACAGGGTGTTACATTCTCCCATCCTTAAAGGATTTCGTCCCCAAAATCTTCAAGTCAAGAAGAATGTATATCCTACCATCCAATCGTTCATCTACTCAACCATCAAACACCGGCACCCATTGTCCTTAAAAAGATTTCTAATGCTTTCATGACTGTATGCATAGTGTGTGTGCGTATATGTCCTTATCTAATGCAAAATCAGGCGGTCTACTGATTCAGTCGACCTCCTTGATGCAAATTATGTCAGTGCTATGAGTCCATCACGCATGCAATTATTCCTAATCATACTTTATAATTTCTACATGAGTGCTCAATCATTCATACAAATGCAACATCCATATGATAACACATCAAGTTTCAATCCATATATATACACATATATGCATATGCAACATGAAAGTGACTGAGCCGATCTAACACCTAATGTGTGTGTATATGCATCCACGAGCAACCACTAGCAACCACTTGCAACCATCAATAATAACAAGTTTCAAATACATGTTTACATCCATTAATTTCTACCTAAGGATAAAGAATAGGACTGAGGAGCTATACTTAAAAAGGTAGATACAAGCATGTATAAACTTATGGAAAAAGAGATCAAGGATGTACCCTCAAAAAGAAAAGGGTAGGCTGCGCGTATTTTTCCCTCAGTTTCCCAAGTCGCGTCTTCCTCAACGTCACTCCATCGAATTTTAACAAGCTTGACTTCACGGTTTCATAGCTTTTTGACTTCCGTACCAAAGATACGAATTAGAACTCTTCTCATAGTTGCTTCTCGTTCCACTTCTACTTCCTCTAGCATGCTTCGCTCCACAACTTCCGCAGACTCATATAACCACTTTCGAAGTTGAGAAACATAAAAAACATTATGAACTCCAGCCAGTCTTTCGGGTAGCTCTACTCTATAAGCCATCGTCCCAATACTTTCAATGATAGGAAATGGTCCTACAAATCTTGGTGCCAACTTTCCTACGGACCCAAAGCGAATGAAATTCCTCAAAGGATATACTTTAAGGAACACCCTATCTCCAACCTCAAACTCAAGGTCGGACCTTCTTTTGTCTGCGTAGGAATTCTGTCTATCTTGGGCAGTTTTCATTCGTCTTCTTATCAAGTCCACCTTCTCTGAAGTTTCTCTAATCATGTCTGGACCAAATACGAGCTTGTCTGTAGACTCCCACCAACAAGTTGGTGATCGGCATGGTCTTCCATATAAAGCCTCAAATGGTGCCATGCCTATGGTGGCTTGGTAGCTATTGTTGTAAGAAAATTCCACCAAAGGAAGATGATCCTCCCATGTTCCTCCAAAGTCAAGAATGCACAATCTCAAGAGATCTTCTAGTACTCTGTTCACCCTTTCCGTCTGACCATCGGTTTAAGGGTGATAGGCGGTGCTTAAGCATAGTTGTGTGCCTACAGCCTCTTGCAAACTCCTCCAAAACTCGCTCGTAAAGATAGGATCTCAATCACTCACTTTGCTGGAGGTTATCCCATAGAGTCGATCTCTCTCTTTAAGATAAATGGATGCTAAGGACGAGGCAGTCCTTCTACTCTTAACAGTTATAAAGTGAGCGCTTTTAGTGAGCCTGTCCACTATTACCCAAATACTGGTATTGCCCCTTCTTGACCTAGGCAATCCATCAACAAAGTCCATCGAAATGCTATCCCATTTCCACTGTGGGACCTCTAGAGGATGAAGTAAACCACCAGGCTTCTTCTGCTCCGCTTTGACTTGCTGGCATATCAAGCACTTAAAGACGAACTCAACTATATCCCTCTTCATGCCATTCCAAAAGAAAATCCTTTTTATGTCTTTATACATCTTGTCACCACCTAGGTGTATGGTCAATTTAGAATGGTGTGCTTCTTCGAGAACCGTCTTCACCAAATCCCTTGCTTGTGGGATGCATAGTCTTCCATCCCGCCTTAACCAACCCTTACCATCGATGGAGTATCTATTGAGGTGACTAGAAGTCTCACCCCTAATTAGCTTATCCATCATATCAAATAGCTGAGGGTCTTCACGTTGCGCGGTTCCTATTGAGTCCAAAAGGGTAGGCCGCACTTCTAGCGATGCTAACAAACCAGGTACAAATTCAGAGGAGGGTCTAAAGTCAAAGTTTGCTATGTACTCCAAGCTTTGCCTTTCTACAAAGAGAGGACTTAAGGTCAGCTTCCTTCTACTTAAGGCGTCTGCTACCACATTGCCCTTGCCAGGGGTATAGGAAAACTCAAAATCATATGAGGCAAGGAACTCCATCCACCTTTGTTGTCTTAAGTTAAGATCTTTCTGTGAGAAAAAGGTACTTTAACGATTTATGGTCAGTAAAAAATTCAAACCTTTCTCCTGGTTGATAATGACGCCATGACTTAAGAGCGAAAATAATGGCAGCTAGCTCCAAATCATGAGTAGGGTAGTTCTTCTCATGTACCTTCAATTGCCTTCCCCCATAACAAACTACCTTGCCTTCATGCATCAAGACAGCGCCTAATCCTGTACCGCATGCGTCTGTGTATACGGTAAACATTTTGCTCCCGTCAGGAAATATTAGAACTGGTGCTGTTGTTAGAGCCCTTTTCAAACGTTGGAAAGCAACATCGCAATCCAAATCCCAAGCGAAAGTTAGGTTCTTCTTTGTCAACCTTGTAAGTAGGGCTGAGATTTTTGCAAAATCTTTAATGAACTTCCGGTAAAAGCCCGCTAGCCTTAGAAAGCTTCGGACTTCGGTTGCATTCCGTGGAACCTTCCAATCTTGCACCGCAAATACTTTTGCGGGGTCTACAGCTATCCCCTCTAGGGACACCACATGTCCAAGAAACCTTGCTTCTTCTCTCCAGAAATGACATTTGGAGAATTTGGCTTTCAGCTGATGTGCACGAAGAGTATCCATGACTTCCCTTACATGTAGAGCATGCTCTTCTTCATTCTTTGAGAAAATCAAATGTTGTCTACGAAGACCACCACAAACTTATTAAGGAACTCCCTGAACACCCTGCTCATCAAGTCAATGAAATAAGCGGGTGCGTTTGTCAAGCCGAAAGGCATGACAAGCCATCCGAAGAAGCCATCCGGGGTTTTGAACGCGGTCTTATCAATGCTGTCTTCAGCCACTCTTAGCTGATGAAACCCGGTAGTCAGATCTAGTTGGGAGAAAACCGACGCACCTACAAGCTGATCAAACAAGTCTATTCTTGGAAGTGGGTGCCTATTCTTCTTGGTCAGCTCATTTAGCTCCCTATAGTCAATGCATAGGCGAAGTGAACCATCCGCTTTGGTTGCGAATACTACTGGAGCACCCCATTTAGAAATACTCCACCTTATAAACCCCTTTTCGAATAGCTCTTTAACTTGCTTGTTGAGCTCTTTCCTCTCCCTTGGAGCCATGTGTCTAACGGGTAGAGCTACGGGTTTTGCATTATCAACAAGGTATATGCGGAAGTTTATCTCCCACTTCGGAGGTAAGCCCTTCACCTCTTCAAATACATCTGAGTATTCATGGACTACTCTAACAGACTGCAAGTTTTCAACAGACGCATTTAAGCATAACAGAGTTCATGGGATTACAGGAGATTTCGAGAGTGTTACGAGGCGAGTCATAAGTCTAACCACTCTCCTTTCACCATCGAGGATGGCACCGTTACTGGATAACCAATCCATGCCTAGAATCAACCCATAGCCCGTGAAGCCCAAAACATAGGCATTACATCAAAACCCAATGCTTAGTATAGAAATTTCCAAATCCAAACAAATCATTGACAAACAAGCCGAGCCCCCAATTGGATTTGAAACAATCAAGGGGTCCTCTAATATACTGGTGTTTAGGTGCAGAGATTCAACTAAAGCAGTAGATATAAAAGAGTGCAATGTGCCAGAATCAAAGAGTGTACGAACATGATGATCAAAAAGATAAACTAAACTCTCAACAGAAATATTTTAACCTCATTCTTACGGAGGTGCTATGAGAGCGTGAACCTGCCCTGCAGAAGTAGATCCAGTCCTCTGCCCTTGTCCTTGCTTTCTTGGGCAGCCCTTTGCCATGTGTCTGGTCTCGCCACACTGAAAACAACCATCCATCTTCCTCTCTTTCTTTCTGCAGTCCTTGATCAGATGTCCAGGAATGCCACAAAAATTACACTTCCTTTTGTCACGGGGTTTGTTGTTCTTTCCACCCTTCTTTGAATCTGTCTTCTTATTCTGCGATCCCTCCACTTTCTTATCTTGAGGTACTTCCACCTTTGCCTCTTTCTTGCCATCTTTGTCTTCCTCCTGTAACAGTGCCATGTTTACCAGTCTCTCATAAGTTGCACCCATAGGTATATATGGGACATAGCTAGGCTATGTAGTGGCTCATTCAACCCTTTAACAAAACAGAGAGCCTTCTTATGTGGAGTGTTCACTAACTCCAATCTGAATCTAGCCAGCTGGTTGAATTGGTTGACGTATTCCTTGACTGACATACTTCCCTGTTTGAGAGCTAAGAACTTCTCCATCTGTAGACTTCATTCAGCTTGTGAGAGGAATTTCATTTCAAACCTCATTCTGAAATCCACCTAAGTTTCAACTGGTCTCTCAGCATTAGTAACTTCCCACCAATAAGAGGTTTCGTCTTTAAGCAACCATACGACCAACTGTATCTTCTGCCTATAGTCCACTTCGAAGATAACAAACAAATCCTCGGTTTCTTTGAGCCAGTTTCTTGCTTCTACAAATGGCTCAGTCCCATTAAAGTTCTTTCCACCCATGGCTCGAAAATCTCTACATATCTTTAAGAAAGCATTTGCACGAGGAGGAGGAGGAGGAACAGCTGCAACTGGGGGAGGAGGAACGTCTGCTGGGCCTGCGTCATTAGCCCTAGCCTTCAGGTACCTTCTGAACTAGCCAGGTACCGGTACGCCTTCTGGAAGGTTAAGATCCCCAGACATGCTAAAACAAAAAAGAAAAGTTTCAAAACAAATGATAGAAAGATAGTGCATATGGCTTTGGGGATTATGCCTTTTAAAATTAAAAACAACACTTTTTCTTGAAAATGCTTCTTTAAACTTCTTTTTGAAAATTAGTTTTCAAAATTTTTATCTGATCTGGCAACCATCAGCTCTGATACCAAGTGAAACACCCCACCTTCGTTAAGGTCACTCATAAAGGGAATGCCTTAACTTCGATGGAGAATTATAGGTAAAACATACAGATAATTTACAAGACAGACATATAAACAGCGGAAAATCTAAATTTATTTCATAAGTACGTGGTTCAGTCAAAACATTACAAAAACTATCTCAAACAACCTTCCAAATCATTACAACAAAATCTCTGTCTTGATTAAAACATAAAGAAGCATAAAATAACAATAAGACAGCATAAATCCCCAATAAGAGTGTATCCAAAGACATAGCCCAAGGAAAGAGAATCCAAGCAATACATCTACTCTCTTCAAGTTGAAAATGGTCCGAACTAAGCTGAAGTATTCCCTCCCTACGGACCTGAGGGGGGGGGGGACGAAAGAAAAGAAGACGAAAGAAAAATGGGTCAGACATGAGTCTGGTAAATCTAGTGATTATTTAGCATGGAAACAGAGAAAAGGATCATGACATGAATAAACTGAACCTAGACAACATCCTAGAAATAAGATAATAAAACTGAATATGCCATCGGTGATATTTAATTCAATTTAGAATTGAATTAGAGTAACGAATATATTATTTGAACGACAGTTTGAACGTATAATTATATTATAATTAAAATCGAGCTTGAAATGGCGCGGCAGTTCGTAAATGGGTGATTCGAACTTTAAACGAATATACCGAAGCCGTTTTAATTCGGATTTCTGTGAAACAAGAAACGTTGGGGGCTGATGATGTATATTTTTCTAGTGAAAGAGAAAAATCAGGATTTCATCGTGTAGATTTTGATTTACGTCCAAATCAAATTTTAGAAAAAGTCGCTGTGGAATTTCTTTATAATTTATAACGATTTATTTATATTATAAAAGGATTTTCAAAATAAATCGAATATCGATATAACTGGAAATTTTGAAATATCGAGTTATAAATCCCAGTGGAGCTGTATGGTATTCCACTACGAATATATACGATAATATTAAATTATTTTTATTTAATTTAAATGTTTTTAAATATATTTATATATTTAAATGGGTTATTTTGAGCTTTAAAAATATCCACTTTTGCAAACAACCTCGGAATTCGATGAAACTAATTTTGTTGGTTCCGCAATGTCAAATTATTGTTAGATTCCAAGTTTCGTGATTTTTAGAGTCAGTATGTGGCCGTACGGATTTTTAGAGTGAAAAACAATCAGTATTTTGACGATTAAAAATACGCTGTGTGAGCAAACGGAGTCGGAATTCGACGAAACCAGTTTCGTTGGGACCGTAATGTCAAACTCTAGCTGCATGTCCAGTTTCGTGATTTTTGAGAATTTTATGTCATCACAGGAATTTTAGAGGATGAATAAAAACAGCGATAGCTTAAAAATAAATATACAAATCAAATAAAAAAATAATAAAACTTTCCTATAAATATCACCTAACTTTTCTAACCCTAGTCTTCTATTTTCTCTGGTCAAACTGAAAGCGCCGCAACCTCTAACAAAAATCCACAGTAAAAAATCCCAATTCAAAAATCAAACTAAATTCATAGGAAAATCCTAAAATCACGACTCAAGCATTTTTGGACTCCTGGTGTTGTGAGCTTCCATCTCATATGAGTTATATGATGTTCGACTTTGATTTTGGGTTGTTGGGTTTTCAACAGGGGAACTAGGGTTGATCGAGGCGAGTAATTGAAGCACTAGTGAGGGGTTTCGAGTTTGTAATTGGGTTTAGGGGATCGAATAGCAGCTAGGGTGATTTTTTGGGTGTTTTGGTGCAAATAAGTGTCGATCTGGCACTGTTACCATGCGTGGTAGGGCTGACTTCGGTTTTTGATGGAGTGCAATGAGTTCGAAGAGATGGTGATGAGGTGATGGAGATTTTGAAGAGAAGGACGATGGTGTTTTCTGTTTTGGATTTAGTGGAGAAAGGGAGGAGAGATGGGAACTTGAAGTGGTGGAAATAGTGAGGGAAATCATTGGAGCTGCTGTGTTTCAGCGTTGGGAGGAAGAAGGAGCAGGTGTGGGCTGGTTTGATGGGGTATTAGGCTGGAAATTATAAGGTGAAGGCCCATTTGTGTTTAAATCTAAGTTTTAATTCATTAAAATGTACACTAACTTGTAAATATCATAACTTTGTCATACAGAATCGAAATCGCGAACCGTCAGTTGCGTTGGGATCGTATGGATGGTAGCTACACCGTGGAACTGATCGAGGGTGAATTGGAGCTCTTTTGGATTTATGGTGAAATTAAACGTCTCGATCAAATCAATGACCAATTATCGTTATTTAACGATAACCGTCCAATGTGAGTAAATCTCACTAACTCTACTCAACTTATATTTTTATAAAGTATTTTTAGAATTGATAAATATTGGTTGATTTGCTGTGTGTTGGTTGTTTGGTTGAAATGCTAGTCAATTGGTTGAAAATATCAATAACGATATATATAAATCGTATCGGAATATTGATTCTGTTTATCAGAATATTTTACCTTCATGTTATTTATGTTGACTGACATCTGTGGATGCAAGTAAACAGGTTGGAGGGACCCAACTGGGTTCCTCAACATTTAATTTACTGTTCTTATATATTGTGATATATAATATGGTTATAACCTGTTGTTGATTTGGTGTGTTTGATCATCGTTATTTGGTACTTTTAAATACCAAAGGAAATGTTGGAGTGTGAAAAAGGAAATTTCAACAATAAATTGAAATAAAATATTTACATATATAAAATCAAAGGATTTTATATAAAAATAAGTTGAAGTTGTTATTAAGTTGGGAAAAGTTTATAAAATCCAAGAGTTAAAAAGAGAATAAAAGGAAAATTATTTGTACCACATTTACTAATAAAATAGAAGGCAAACATTTGTGAAACATTTACAAATGGGATTGGGAAGAGGAACATTGTAAACCATTTTACAAATAGAATTTAAGAAGAAAATATTTGTAAAATAGTTACGAATAGATTAAATAGAAATATATTTTTAGAAACAAATAAAGTTGAAAAAGGAAATATTTATTTAGGAAATAAATGTATTTATATAAAAGAAATATTCATATGAAAAAAATATAGACAAATAAAAAGAGAAGTATTTGTAATCAAATAGGGTTAGTCGAATAGAGTAATCAAATATAATTTATTCAAGTAAGATTAATCGAGTTGATTTAATTGAATATTTGTGATTCAATTAGAGTTGATCGAATATAGTTATTATAGATAGAGTTAGTCAAATATAGTTATTCAGAAAGAGATACCATTTCGTACGAATGCTAGCGAAATTCGCAGGGCTGCAGATATCCTACAGCGGTCGGATGTTTCCTGAGGGAATCAGGCGTAACCATTTTGATCGCTGCAATCTAGAGTCAAGCGAAAGGTGTTAAATCAAATAGTAGTTAATCGATAGGAGTTAATTAAGTCGAGTTAGTCGAGTTAGAGTTAATCGATCAGAGTTAATCAGTTAGAGCTAACAAGTTAGAGTAAATCAAATCAGTTAGAGTAACCAGTTATGGTTAATCAATTAGAGTAAATCGATTGGAGTTAAATCGAATTAGAGTTATTTAAATAGAACTAATCAAGTTCGAGATAGTCGAGTATTAGTAGATCAAATAGAGTTAGTAAAAAGGAAGTAATTGGATATCGCTTATTCGAAGTAGAGTTATCGAATATAGTTTACTCGAGAAGAGTAATCGAATATAGTTCATTCGGAGTGAGTTAAATCGAATATAGTTATTCGAAGGAGAGAATTATCGAATATGGTTTATTCGAAGAGAGATTATTGAATCTAGTTATTCGAAGAAAAGGATTATCGAATATTAGTTATTCGAACAGGGGAATCGAATATATTTTATTCGAAAAAGAAAGTTATCGGATAGCGATTATCCGAGAGTGAATTATACATTGGAATTCGTCTATATCGAATTGAGGGAAGTAATGTTTACTTTCCGTTGCAAAAATTTAGTTTTTCTTATTTGTTAATAAATTAGTTATTTATCGTTTATCCAAATTAAGATATAAAAGCTATATTTAAGTTAATATATTTCGAAAGCATGGTGTTATAACATTATAGTTATAATCAAATGATTTTGTAAAGGTAGTGGGTTCATAAACAGAATCCGAGAGTTTCGCAAGGAAGTTTCTTAAGAAGTTAAGGTTCGAACTTTGTTTATTTCGAAGTTAGAAATGTCGTTCAGTTAAGGTCTGAGAGGTAATTATACCCCAACTTGATTGACTTCAGTTTTAACTAAGAAGTGGTTAAGGTTCGATATTGAAAGTTGGTTAAGTAAAGTGAGTTAATGACCGTAATGGGTTAGGTTGGCATAACTACGTTTTATTTAAACGTTTGTTTAAATCTAGTAAAGGAGATTTGGAAATATTTTCCAAACAAGAATCAGAAGTGTTTTCTGATAGAGAAGATAAGAAATGGAAGCAAATATGGAAATGCTTTCCAAAGTAAGTAAAGTATATTTTCCAAATTTAGGAAAATAAGAATTTACGAATATATAGAAATGGAAATGGATAAATTAAAGAAGATTTAAACCAAAGGAGATAAGAGTTGATTGTTGTTTGATTGATAGGATTTCCATCTGGAATAATATCGTTGATTGCACACCTGTTTTTCTTTGATAGTTAAATCACCAACTATCAAAGTTTTTGACCATTTTTACATCGTCAATACGGAGAGACCGGGATCAGATTCCTTATTTGAAAACCACTCTGTATGGACGTTAGCGTTGCAATCAAATATTGAAGACGGAGTTATGCAAGGGCTATCCTGTTTACAGAATAGTGCCTTTGGTTTGTCCAGTCCCAGGACAAACGTGAATGGACGAATGTCTGACAGAGTATATCTAACGGATCGCGTAAGTTGATCTCTTCAAACGTACTTACGTTTGGTGGCGGAGGAATTCGTTCCTCTTAGCTTTATACCCGTGGCATTTATTGGGAAATCAATTTGTGATTTGGCGGGTATGACGATGTGGCATTCAAAGTGAATGGTGGTCAAGTGTTTCAAAAGGTACGTAATGACCTCAAGCCTCATCAACCGGGAAATGACAGAAATCGGGCAGGCAGCATGGCTATGTGGGTCACACCCATTAGGGTGTATATCACCTATCTAGAGAAAATCCATTTCATTCTATTGTCTATTTCGATGCTGTCCTTTTTCGGGAAGACGGTGGGTAGCTCCCAACCGTTGGTGCTATACATTCGATACACTCAAGCGAAATGAGTGGTTGGTCATGTGAGGGCCGGGTTGCAAGATGTTCTTGTTGAACCCAGTGTATTTGCCTCTAGAGATACACTATCGGCAGGTGGTCCCATACCTTATCAAGGTCGGAATCCAATTTCCAATAAGCGCCTGCGGTTTTTGTTTGTATACTATATATGTGGAACATGAGATGCAAGCGTTCTGCTAGATTCTAATTACTTGTGATTAGACATTATTATAATATCAGAGAAGTATTGATTTCCAAAACTGTTTTGGGTTATCGTAAGGTAAAAACCGTCTGTGTTTATGTGTGGATCAGTCTTACGATTATCTTTTCTTTTGAAAAGGATTTTGAAAAGTTAAACCGATGATTTGAGTTTACTCACACCAGTCCCATGACTGACCTAGAGTTTATTTTTGTTTTGTTTTACCTAAACTCTTGGGTGCCCAAATTTGTACGGGGAGTCAAGTAGTTCAGGCCTTTACAGTTATAATTGGAGGAGCTTGAAGCAGGAGGCTTCAGGATTATATAACTATTGTTATTACCGTTGTGTGTAAGTGTTGTGCTCTGATAATGTTGCATATATATATACTGTTTTATTTCAAAGTTATGTTATATATCATATTTTATTCGTTCCGCTGTGAGATTTGTATTGCTCTGATTCTATTCTGTGGTGATCTTCTTCTTCTATTCTAATTTTCTATCTTATCTATTCTCACCCTCTAACTTCTTTCTATTAATGATCAGGTATTTTTGATGTCTGAATAGTCAACATGGCAGTTTTGTGTTGATATTCAGAGTCAAAAACCCCAAGTCGTTACATACCGCCTCCATTTCCTTTTGGTATCACCTTCTTAAATTGTCTTTTCAACTTCGATGTCGGCTTTATTACTTCATTTCAGCTTCGTTATGTGGCTACGGTATCGTCTTTAGAATCGACTTCTGTTGTCTTCCTGGCATGGTTTTGGTATCGCCTTCGAATTTGGTACCACTTCTTGTTATTATCTTCTTAGCATTGGCTCTGGTGTCGTCTTTGGCTTTGGTACCGCATCTTGTATTACCTTATTGTATTTGTCTTCGGTACAGCTTTTTGTATCTTGGTATCGATTTCAGTGTTACCTTCTTGGCTCTGGTGTCGGCACCACATTATTTGTTCCAACAGCTTGATGCCGATAGCAAACATAACACTATATACATATTCATATATATATATATATATATATATATATAATCTCTACTCACAACACTATGAATATAAGAAAATAATAATATTTAAGTAATTTTTCATAATTGAAAATTAAAATATAAGTAATAAAATCTAAAATATTTAAGTTAGGATTTAGATTTTAAATCTAAGAAACAAATTTAAAAATTAAAAGTGTTGACCACATACGAGAATATACACAGAATTGCAAGAAAAATGTAAATAAACACTGATATCACAATATTTTATAGTGGTTTGTCTTAACCCAAGCCTACGTCCACTTATAATCTTTGTTAATAATATCGATTACAGGTTACAGTACTTTTCCAGTGGTAGAAAGTAGAGAAAGAAGTGACTTCTACACAAAATCCTTGTGTACTTAGGATACATGACATGCTATTTTAGATGACGAATAGAAGACTTTGAGTAGTGGATTCAAGATGTTTTTACATTTCGGGGAAGGGTTGTATATATAGGCGAGCTGGTCCATTGAGGTGGTGTGCGACGTGGCATATATCTTTTTCAAGCTTGGACACATGCAGCTCGATCCAGTAAAGTAGTTGTACGCGGCGGGTCCCGGTCTACTGCTGATGAACAATTCTTCTTGGAAATCATAACCTACGAGGAGCTCGAAACTTAGCGCATGAAAAGCTGTGATTGATTATAGATGACCGTTTCTGTAGCCTTGGAGTAGGACTCCATCTTATAGCAAATAAGTTTGATCTAGAATTCTCGATCCGATATTTTAGGGTTGACCCGATTCTTAAGGTACATCCCGACCGACCGATTAATGACTCGATCGGTCAACTTGCCATCCGACTTTGGAAGACGGTTGTCTTTTGAGGGATATCCTTTTCTTGCTACGACGTTGTTTCAGGTCGACCCATGATCAATCGGCCTAAGATGAAAATCATTCCTGAAGGACTGGAGCAGGCTGATATCTGATAACAAGCTTCGATCTTGAGTCATGAAGGCTTTTGCCAAAAAGCTGGTCAACACTTTGCCCTCTAAAACATTTTTTTTTGGTAAATAAAGTTATGTTCATGATCTTTCAGAGAATATTGAACATGAATCTAGGAAGCCATGGCTATGCCGAATAGTATTATGAATAAGGCCAAGAAACCGACGATCGCTGGAAATTGTATTAAGGTCAGATAACCGACGATCACTGGTCGTATTAAGGCTGGAAAACCGACAATCACCACTGATCGTATTAAGGTCGGGACTTCAAAAGCGCCAAAGAATAAATCGACCGTGGAAAGTGAACTTTAGAGAAGTGCAGTCGAACCGGGATCTTGTCGAGTAAAAGAGTTCCTGTAAAGGGTTTTAACATGCCAAATCCTTACAATGTCGTTCGAGGTGTTCAATCATATGTCATACTTGGATGTGTGTTTGGAGTATAAACCATATTCAGCTCATAATTGAGGGGGGGGGGGGTATAATCCATACACAAAATTTCTAAGGGAGGCGAGCATAAACCATATTCGGCTTTTGTTAAGGAGAGTATGAGCCATACTCGGCAAAATTTGGGGTTTGAGCATCAGCCATACTCGTGACTTTTATTGTGAGGACGAGTATAAGTCGTACTTGGTTTTATAAAGTTGGCAAGTATTAACCATACTTGGCTTAAAAGGGGTGGCGAGCATTAACCACACTCAGCTTAAAGAGGTTGGCGAGCATTAACCATACTCGGATTAAAGAGGTTGGCGATCATTAACCATACTCGGCTTAAAGAGGTTGGCGAGCATTAACTATACTCGACTTAAAGAGGTTGTTTAGGCATGGGGGTGGGCAATGACCATGCTCGTTTCAGTGATGGTGGCTAGCACTGACCATACTCGGGTTGTCGAGCATTAACCATGCTCGGCTTAGATTGAGTATCCTGCCAAATTCTGGCAAGATGCTTGAATCGATCAAACATAATCCATGTTCGAGAAATAAAGTTTATTGCTGCTACTGAGCTATTACAAAAATTGAAACAAATCCTAATATATATTTATAGCTGAACCTAGAGCATGCCTAGGGATTAAATCCTAACCCCGTACTTGTGTACTTCAACATAACCATATTATTCAAAAATAAAAATAAAAGTACATTTCTTATATCCTAAGAAATGAAGTGTATCCATAAATATTTAAGCCAAATCAGTTGACGATGATGCCGCGATTGCTAGGCTCAGGGTCCTTTCCGTTTCGAGGAGCTCGGGAACCGACCTGACACTACAACAAAAGTGCCTATTGACAATGATGAAAATACGTTGTTATATCCTTTAACAGCGTTTGATGAACGTTGTCTACCAACACGTTGTTATAGGCCATGGATATATCACAGTACATTCAAAAACGCTGTAGAAAATTGACATACTACAGCGTTTCAAATGGTGTTGTTGTTATGTTTATACAACGTTTTATATTGTTTCAAAAATGTTGTCGTCTTCCCTTTTCTATAGCATTTTGCCACATATCACAACATTTCTGGAAGTTTACATGTTCTTTATTCTACAATGTTTTGCCATATATCGCACCATTTCTGGAAGTTTACATGTTCTTTATTCTACAACGTATTTCCACATATCACAACGTTTTTGCTATACATCTATCACAACATTTACATATTGTAATATCAAAAAATTCATGCACATACATATCAACAACATGTAAATATATATCAACCAACTAATTATATAACACAATATTCATACACAAAGATCACGTCTTCAATAAACCAAGTTTACATAAATTACATAAACAAAAATAACATCATAAACTAAATTTACACAATATTCGTCGAATAAAGACAAATATCTATGAATAAAACAAAATATCCACAAAACAAGTTTGCGCCGAATACCAACAAATTGAACAACTAAAAGTTACCACTTTCTCCATAATCAGCTGCCACAAGTAGTCTTATTGTTGAGGGATCTTTAGAAGTGCCTAACGATATTCCCATTATAGCCGAATGCACAACGATGCTCATCTCCAATACCTATACACAAATGTTCATGTTAGCATTTGGTCATGCTTACACATTAACAAGAAAACAATGCTCGACAACAAGAAAAAAGAATACAAGAAGGAGCAAGTTGAAGAATACTTAGTTAATTTTTAATTATTGCTATTATTATTATAAACACTTGGTAACATTTTATATTTTTATATAGTTAGTTATTTTTTATAAACTAAACTTCTTAATTTTTACAAAATTAGTAAACTTAGTTAATTTTTATAATACTTGGTCAATTTTTAATTATTTTTATTATTATTATAGAATACTTGGTAATATTTTATATTTTTATATGCTTAATTAACCTTTTTTATAAACTAAACTTCTTAATTTTTATAAGATTAGTAAACTTAGTTAATTTTTTATAATAGTTAGTTAATTTTTGTAGTACTTAGTTAATTTTTAATTATTGCTATTATTATTATAGAATACTTGGTAATATTTTATATTTTTATATACTTGGTTAAATTTTTTTATAAACTAAACTTCTTAAATTTTATAAGATTAGTAAACTTAGTTAATTTTTATAATACTTAGTTAATTCTTAGTTATTGCTATTATTATAGAATACTTCTTAATATTTTATATTTTTATATACTTGGTTAACTTTTATAAACTAAACTTCTTAATTTCTATAAAATTAGTAAACTAATCGACCACCCCCAGAGCTCGGAAAGCCGTGAGAATAGTACTAGGACGGGAGACTGACCTGGGAAGTCCTTTCGCGCTTGAGTACGGGAGCCTTTGGCACTGGGTATCCACCTTTAATTAATTTTTATAATATCTAGTTAATTTTTTATTATTGCTATTATTATTATAGAATACTCGTTAATAGTTTATATTTTTTTATACTTAGTTAATTTTTTATAATAGTTAGTTCATTTTTATAAGTTTATTTAATTTTTTATAAATCTTAGTAAATTTGCTACCATTATAAATCTTATTGTTATTATTATTATAGAAGTTTAGTTATGTTTTGTATTTGTATGTACCTTGTTAATCCTACTATGGTGACATTCTTTATATGAGAAAGTATTAGTATTACAAACGTTTGAACCTATCTACAGACGTTTGACCTGGTTCAGACGTCTGAAAATGTGTTTCAGATGTCTGAAATGGATTTCGCCCAACACCCTGAGACCATTTCAAATGTCTGAAAATGTTCTCAGGCAATTCCTAGGCCTGGTTCAGACATCTAAAATTTATTTTAAACATCTGACCTACTCTGATATCAAGGGTATTCAAATAATAGAATCTAAATATAACAGTAAATATGAAGTTCATCCTCTCGCTAGAATGGTTTAATAACAAATGAATTTGAGGATTGGCTTTACAGCTTAAATAAAGTAAAGTGGTTGGAAGGAATAAGTGCTAACAGTAAATATGAATATAACAATAAATATGAAGTTCACCTTGCGCTGGATGCAAGATTGGTGCAAATCAATCTTCACATCTGCAGCCTTAACCAATGTAGTCATCTTGTCAGCCTGCAACAGAAGATTCAATATAGCATACATATAGGTAGATAATAGATGTAGTAATTAGATTATCACGATTTCATACAAACTGACAGCAGCAAAGCAGTAGCACGGCTTGTTAGCTGGTATTATATCTAAATGGACATGTATGATCCACATAGTAGTAGTGGAGAAAATTATGCATTCGATATTGCAATTTTTTTGCTGGAATTTCATTATGTATAATGTGGAAAAATATGTAGTAAAATACAAATCATAATTGGATTTGTTTTCCGGGGTAACATTGTTTTGTATACTGGTTGTTTAAGGTTAAGGAGCACTTGCTCAAGTTGCATGTATGTACTCTGAATCAGGTTTAATCAGGTGTAAAATGAATCATCTCCTAAGAAAAAGGACCATGAGTTTTAGTCAGGTTTGCACTTCAAAAACAAGATTGGTACCAGCTTTTTTTTGCAAGTGCAGCTTAAATAAATGTTTCTCTCATCACTAAATAAACTTATCTGAGCCAGATGGCTACTTACCAGAAAAATCAAAACAAGACAACTCCCCAACTTTGAAGACCCGCTATTTTTAAAATCAAAAGTCAATTATAAACGATATCTGACATGATTACAACTAATTTTAGATATTAAAAATAGTGGGCTGTGGATTTTTTTTTAATACTTTACAAAAGCAACCAATAACAAAGAAGCCATAATGGTAAAAATAAATGATTCACATAAATATATCATCATAATCCTCTTTATATATTTACATTTATAAAATAAGAAACAATATATGGATGTTGCACAATACCTAAGCTCCCATTTGTTCCTTTTCCCTTTCCTTTTGCTTCCCCTCACATTCCATCTATGATAATTTATGCAAAGAAAAAAAAGAGTATCAACTATATTTAGACTGCGCCTAACCCTATACACCCCAGCCCAATTTAAGGGTTTCGGTGGCTATTGCATAGGAAAAGACTGCATACATACCCCTTTAGTGAGATCAAGCCCACGTAGTTCCATTTCCTTCTCTTCTCCTGCATCCAAATACTTGTTAGTGCATTAAAACCATTTCATCTATTTAACCAATGCAATCAATGTAATTTAATACCAATGTAAACATTGTAGTCAACATAATTAATGCAATCATTGCACCAATGTAATCAAATAAAACTAGAAAATAATATTTTGCTCATCTATCACAATAATGTTAACATGTAATCATTAAACACTTACAATATCCCATGAGAAACCCAACTTACAAGATAAGAAGGTGACAACACAAATATACTTACACGATTATTATTTATCAACTAATAATAATATGCCTTCAATGTAAGTATAAACAGTTCAGTACATACTAACCATTCGAAAATAGTAACACGGTCATCAATATCATCGAACGTGTACTAGTTCAATCAATATTAGTGACAAAACATCCATCATCAAATAACCACAATTAATTGCACATCAATTTGCAGTAATAACGGTATAACATTGCATATTCATTCTTAATGCGAACCATCATCGTGAAACAAAACATGAAATAAAAGAACTTAACTATTAAACATGCATTGCAACCATTCAATCATATTTACGATAATTGTTTTTACGTTATGCCAAAATTATAGTGATTTTATACTAAATTCTTTTAATATACCAGAAAGTCATTTTTATCGCTATTTATTCCAAAACTGTGCAATTTTCAGTAAAACTATGTCATCATTTATAAATATTATTTTGTTGAACAAGAATATTTATGATATTATTCAGAAATCAGTAAATAATGACCTTATTTAACATCTCTAATTAATTTCAATTTTTTTTCTTTTCAAACACCATTAATGCATAAAAATATGGATAATCATACTTTCCATTTTTTAGCATATTTCAACATCATTACTCAATTCCATGAATTTATTTTTAATGAATAACTCATATATTCAATTCTGAAGCTAATTAAAATCCTACTAGTGCAATAATCAGTAATAAGCAATACTTTTTGACACAACCACCTAAACTGTCCTAAATATCAAACAATTGTTAACATATCACTTCATATCACAAACTAATAACCATATATATATGCTTTAAGAGAACATGATAATTTAAATTTAATTAGTTCAGTTAAAAAAAAATAAACCAATGCTTTTGTAAATAATCTTTAACTCATACAATCCATATATGTAATGACCCGCATTGGCAGAGGTATTATAATTAATTTATTTAATTATATGAATGGTGGTTTAGTGAATTAAATGGTCGTAGAATTTAGAAATGATGAATATTTAATTTAAAATAATAAATCAAATAATATATTTAATTCTGAAATAATCAGAATTGGCTGAAATGGCGATATGGTGTGAACTGGGCAATTCAAATTTTATAATTCAGTTTAGAATTGAATTTGAATAACGAATATATTCAATCGTCGACAGTTGAACGTATAGTTTATAATATAATTATAAACGAGCTCAAAATGGCGATGCAGTTCGTAAATTGGCGATTCGAACTTCAACCGAATGAACAGGATTCATTTTAAATTGGATTTCTGTGAAACAAGAAACGTACGGAGCCGGTGGAGCATATCTTTCTAGTGGAAGAGAAAAATCAGGATTTTGTCGTGTAAATTTTGATTTATGTCCAAATCAAATATTCAGAAAAACAACGGTATATTCGTTCGTGGCCATAACGGTTATTTCAAAATAACTAGATATCGTGTGTGAATTTAGACAAGGTTCTTTTGGGACATAGCGATAATTTAATTTTTAGAATTTTACTGTAATTTTTAATTAATTAAATAAGAAACTTTTTATTTGAAGTATTTCGCACCCTGAAATCAAGATTTTGAAGTTTCACAATATGAGTTCACCTACCGGTATTATTATATTTTTGGGACCGAGGCACACCGCTCGATACGACCGTATATTTATTTCTGTCTGTAGCAGTAGGACATGAATAAAATCTTCGTAAGACGGTGTACTAAAACTTAAAACAAATATATGTTTACAGGTGTTTCACGTTGAAGGAACCCAACCACTAGTTCTTCACGTCCGTGGCTTCCGTTTAAACACACTCTACTTCATGGGTAATTTGTGCCCCGCGTGTACAAACAGCAAAGAGAAAATGTGGAATGAAATCATCCACTTAATCTAAAAGTAAAACTACTCCCTATAAAATAACTTTAACTTTCCTCTAAACCGAATTCTTTCGTTCTGGTCAAAGGGGATTCACGCCTCCACAAGATGTTCTTCTACAGCAAAATCGTGATGCTTAAAACCCAAAATCAAATCCGATAAAAACTTTATAAAATCGTTCCCTTGGCCGCCACTTTGCTGTGCCCAAAAAATGAATCCGATCTGAAACAAATTCATTTCCACTTCTATACTTGACTACAAATCTTGAAACAAGATTCTTTAACTCCTATTAGCAAGAGCATCGGTCTGATGAGAAACGTGGTGCATTCATGGACTTCGTGGAGCTACTGCAGGGCAACGTCATGACCAGTGAACGCGAGCAGCTATGGGTTGTGCAGGCGGTTCAAAGTCAGAAGCTTGGGCGAGATCGCAGCAACCGATGGAAGCAAGGAAGGTTCTGGTGGGGTCGGCAGCGTCAATTGTAGGCGTGGGAAGGTCAGAAACATTGGGCAAAAAGGTGTTAAACAAAGTGGAGTCCTTTGTTTTAGTGTATAAGAGCAGCATACCCCAAAAGTAGTATCGGGGTTGAGATTGATTCAGTAAAGAAGGACTAAGGATGGACGGAATGGACTGTGTATTGGGAACAGTGGAAGTAAATGGAGCAGCATGGTTTCTTGAATGAGCAGATATTTGGGGGGGGGATGAAAGAAAGAACGGTACATAATTGGATGCGGGTCTGGGTGACTTTAAGTTTGGGTATTGGGCCGGGGTGAAGCCCGGTTATTTTAAAACAAAAAGAAAAGAAAAGGGGTTCGAATTATGCATGTAGGAGGACGGGGATTGTTAATCTGGAAGAGTGGAATGTATAGTGTGCGTTAACGAGTAGTTGGGCCAGTCTAAAAAGGGTAAGACCCAAAGTTATATTTAATTAAATTTTAAATTTAAAGTAAAATATTATATTAACTTCAAACCATCATTTCTTATGCATACGGACTCAGATCAACGAGCCGTCAGTCATGTTAGAATCGTATGGACGAGGGCAACACCATGGAACTGGCTGGGAGTGGACTGGAGCTCGTTTGAATTTATGGAGAAATAAATTGTTGGATTCAAATCAAACAAACAGCTTATCGTTCTTTGACGATGAACTGCAAATTGAGTAAATCTCACTAACTCTGAATAGTTTATAATTTCATGTTGTATTTTTAGGACTGTTAGATATTGGTTGATTGACTGTATGTTGATTGTTTGATTGAACTGCTAGTCAGTTAGTTAAATTTTCTATATCGATTCTGTTTAACAGAATATATCATATGGAACTGAAAGTGATGTTATCTATATTGTTTAACATCTGTGATGCAGGGAAACAGGTTGGAGGAATCCAACTGGATTCCTCAAAATTTATTTTACTGTTTTCATATATTGTGATATATGATGTGTTATATAATATGTTATGGATTATGTGTGTTGGAATGATGTTGATCATTGTTATTCGATACTGTAAATATCATAAAAGACCCTGGGATGCAAAAAGAATTATTTCAGTGTATATTGAAATAAAAGGGATTTTATAAAATCAACAGATTTTATAAAAGGAAATATTTTGAAAGTAAATAAAAGGGAAAATTGTTTTAAATGAATAGAGTTGTATAAAAGGGAAATCATTTGTAAAGTGAAGAACTGTTACTAAAAGTAATCTTTATAAATGAATAGTTTATTCGAATAGAAGTAAAAGGAGTTAATCGATGTTAGTTAATCGATTAGTATAGAAGTAAAAGGAGTTAATCGATGTTAGTTAATCGATTAGTATAGAAGTAAAAGGAGTTAATCGATATTAGTAAATCGATTAGTGTTAAAGTAAAAGGAAATAATCGATGTTAGTTAATCGATTAGTGTAGAAGTAAAATGAGTTAATCGAATATAGTTTATTCGAATAAAAAGTAAAATGAGTTAATCGAATATAGTTTATTCGAATAGAAAGTAAAAGGAGTTAATCGATATTAGTTAATCGATTAGTGTTAAAGTAAAAGGAATTAATCGATGTTAGTTAATCGATTAGTGTAGAAGTAAAATGAGTTAATCGAATATAGTTTATTCGAATAGAAAGTAAAATGAGTTAATCGAATATAGTTTACTCGAATAGAAAGTAAAAGGAGTTAATCGATGTTAGTAAATCGATTAGAGTTAAAGTAAAAGGAGTTAATCGAATATAGTTTATTCGAAGAAAGAAAGGAGTTATCGAATATAGTTTATTCGAAAGGAGTGAAGTGAAATGAGTAAATCAATAGCGTTAGTCAAATAGAGTTAATCCAATAGTGTTAGTCCAATAGAGTTAATTGATAAGGGTTAATCGAATAGAGTTAAGTGAAAAGAGTAAATCGAATGTAGCTATTCAAAGGAGGGTTAAGTAAGGAAGTTAGTAAAAGGGATATAAAGTGAACTTTGCCTATTTCAAAGTTAGAAACGTTGTTCAGTTAAGGTCTGAGAGGTAGTTCTACCCCAACTTGATTGACTTCGTTTTAACTAAGGAATAGTTAAGGTTTGGCAGTAAAGGAAATGGTTTGAGTTGGCATCGCGATGGTTTGTTTAAACATCTGTCTAAGTCCAATGAAGAAGCTTTGGAAATGTTTTCCAAATAAGAAACCAGAAATGTTTTCTAATAAAGAAAACAAGAAATGGAAATGGTTTCCATTGTTAATAGCGTATATTTTCCAAAATTTAGAAAATAAGAAATATTGAATATAGGGAAACAGGAAATAAGTAAATTAATGAATTAAGGAGATGAATGTTAAATAATGTTTGATCGATATAATTTCCATTTGGAAATAATATCGTTGTTTGCACACCTGTTTTTATTCGATAGTTAAATCACAGACTATCGAAGTTTTGACCATTTTAACGTTGTTAATATGGAGAGACCGGTTGGATTATTATCCAAAGAACAACTTTGTATTGGCATAAGCGTTGCGAACCATATATGCCAAAGGAAATTGAAGACGGAGTTATGCAAGGGCTATCCTGTTCACAGAATAGTGCCTTCGGTTCATCCTGTTCCTGGATGACTTGTATGGACGGATATCTGACAGAGTATTTCCAGACGATCACATATTGATTTCTCCAACCGTACCAAGAGTGGAAGCGGAGAAGGAAACTTCTTTTAGCTAACACATAATGTATTGTTGAGGACGTCAATCGGTGTTTGGATGGATTTGATGATGTGGCATTCAAAGTGAATCTGATGTGATGATGAAGCGTAACCTATAGCCTCATCATCCGGTAAAAGAAAGAAATCGGGCAGGCAGCATGGCTAAGTCGGTCGCACCGAAGTAGGGTGTATAATCACCTGATCTAGAGTTTCATTTACTTCCAAAAATCTATTGTTGATGCTGTCCCATTCGGGAAACGGTTGCTGATCCCAGCCGTTGGTGATATACATTCGATACACTCAAGCGAAATGAGTGGTCGGTCATGTGTGGCCGGGTTGCAAGATGTTCTTGTTGAACCCAGTGTATTCCTCTCTAGAGGTACACTAGCGAAAGGTGGTTCCATACCTTGTCATAGTTGGAAATCCATTACCCAATACGTGCTTGCGGTTTTGATTGTATACTATATATGTAGAACGTGAGATGAAAGCGTTTCTGCTAGATGATTATATATATACTGTGGTTGATAGACATTATTATAATATCAAAAGGTTTTTGATATAAAGTTATCTTGGATTCTCATAAGGGAAAAACCCGTTCCGTTATGCGGCGTGGTCTTATGAGATATCGTTTACTTGTTCGAACTGTTTTTAAACTGTTTACTCATACCAGTCCCATGACTGACCCGGAGTTTATTTTGTTGTCTTCCCTAAAGTCTTGGGTGCCTAAATTTGTATGGGCAGTCAAGTAGTCGGGATTTACAGATATAGTTGAAGAGCTGGAGCAGGAGGCTTCAGGATCATATAGCTATAGTTATTTCCGCTGTGTTGTAAGTGATGTACTTTGATAATGATATGTATATTCAAGTACAGATGTATATTTCAAGTTATGTTATACATATTATATGTTATTCGTTCCGCTGTGAGATTGGTGTTAGTCTGATATTGTGTTCTTCTTCTTCTATTCTAATTTTCTATCTTATCTTTCCTTACCCTCTAATTTCTTTCTCTAATTACCAGGATTTTTCGATGTTTTGGTTATCGACATCGAGCTTATGTCGATAACCAAAGTCGCCAAAAATCCGGGTCATTACAATACATGTGTATCTTCTCAATTTTTGTCTAACGCATGTTCTCCTTTGCTGTAGCAAATTTAGTTGCATAAGCTTTCCTCAATTTTCTCTTCATTCTATCCATTCACTATTCTTTAATTCAGCATGTAACCTTATTATTATTTCTAATTAGAAAAATTTAGAGAAGAAAGTAGAATGTGTTTAAAGATTTTTTTTTCAGGGAGGAAGAAGGAAGAAAAAAAAAGAAGGTCCTCCTTAGGGTTAGATTTGGCTCACTTATATAGCAGTTCGAGATTAATGTAGTACATTAGATTAACACAAGGAATTCTCAAATTAAATCACAAACGCTCTCTTAATTACTTCGAAATGAAGTAATTACTTAAGGTATATCTCATATGTTTATTACAATTATTTTTATCTAACTCGTGATAAAAAGGGGTTTGAATAAACCAAAAAAAAAACAAATGAATGTATCTTTAAATCTTATTAAAAAATTGCCGTTTATACAAGAGAATTAATTTTTAGTCTTAAGGAAATAAATCCCTAATAAAAACAAATCAATTAGTCTACATGTCAATCAGTGCCTAATTAATCCTCACATGCACGATTAATCAAAACATTAACATATATACATGAATATATGATAATTCAAAGTAATACTGATTAATGTCTAATAGCCGCAAAATATGCATAAACCCCACAACCATCCATAAATAAAATACATTGCCAATTAATGCACAATTGATTGCTAATAAATTTTCAAAAGTGGAAATCAGGTATATAATTTTCCTTCCATTGTTTTGCTACTTTCGTCATGGCATGCAAAGTCAATGTATAATCAAATTACATACATATATGTATACACACACACACAAAGGATTTGAATAACATGTTAATTAATGTGAATTAATTCACAACCTATGAAATTAATGTATTATAATTTGGAAACAACATACGCCCTATATATATGTATGTATACATACATATATATATACACATTACACACACATAAAATCTTTACTTATGTGCAACTTTTAATCCTATATGTCTCCCATTTTTATATGCATCCATGCACACATACTTCTTACTTGGAACAAATATCTTTTTGTTTGTTTTAATTAAAATTCAAAAAATATGTCAATGATGGGAATCAAACTCATGACTTCATGTATCAAAGTCCACTACTTAACAACTACACCAAGCACATTTCCTATTCTTAAAATTATAACATTGAAAATTAATGGTTTCATGTGCGTATCTCTCATTCTAAAAAAATCAGTATCTTGTAAATGATAATTTCAAATATATTAGAATTATATATCAAACTAATCGTCTCGGAAAGACTTTCGCAATGGTAATAGATATGACATCTAGTTTATTCTCTAGTAATAATTAATTCTTAATTACTTAACTTTTAGAATCGTAAAAGTTGCGGGATATTACATTCTTCCCCCTTAAAAGAATTGCGCCCCCGCAATTCCCTAAATATAAAATCCACTCAAAATAATAAATCTTTCTTACGGGTTTTATGACAAAATGTATGAAAATTCATCTATCATAAGTTATCTTCCCATATGTAATAACCATAGTTTCTTACCAATTACAACACAGAACACGCTATAATAAAATATGTACTTTCTCGTCATTATATGGAACATGTGGTGTGTAAAAATAATATTCCATCAACAAAGCGTAAGACAATGAAAATCACTACTTGACAACATGAACCATAGCATTTCAATGTTAATTGAATGTAACTGAAATCCATAGCAAACAATAGTTATTATAACATCCTCAGACAAATAAAAGAACACACATAAATTAACAATCAACGTGGTTCGCAAGAATAAAGCATATGTAAACCAAGAGAACAATTAACACATCATCAAACTAATAATGAACACATGTATGTTCATTAATGTGCTAACCATATAATCATCCTAATATGTGTATTCTATAAAAATGTGATAAAATTCCTTAAAGCCTCACATTTGTAGTAATGATGTGCCCTTTTCTTCTTTTCTCTTTAATAAATTTATATCCACACATGGTGGAGTCCCCTACCTTCCCTGTACCATCCTCTCAAGGATGCACCGAAGTCTTGAACACCAACCGCCCCTTCGCAAACGTCCTGCAGCAAATCCCAAATTTGGAAGTTGACACATTGGTTCCTACTTGAACCCTTAGTTTCCACTTGAACCCCTTGATTCCATCTTGAATCCCTTGGTCCCCACTTGGACCTTTAAAGACAACTTCCTTTTTGAGCTACCTTTGCATCTTAGATTTTAACTGATTGGAGTTTATCTTCAAAAGAGTTCTTCGTCGTTGTATTGGGGTAGTGATAATTCACACATAGCAAGTTCCTTCAATTGGTGATAAAGTTAAACCGTCCAAAATACCAAAGATGGATTCACTAGATAGGAGTGATTCATATGCCTTTAAAAAATTTAAGATTTTGCTTTCAAATCAAAACTTCCATCTATGTTTAAAATAAAATAAAAATCCTTTGGCAAAATTCTCAAGTTCATAAAACTTTTTTTTAGTTATGGAAGATGGTAATTATTTGAAAGACATTAAATATTCATTTTGAATCACTCCAACTTTCATACATATTCCCAAATAGTAATCATTAAGTCTTAAGTCACTAAAAATCTCCATTTTACCCTTCTCACTGTGAAGACCCGTAACTTCCCCGTAAAGGAAAGCGTCAGATAGTTCGAGAACAAACCACAACAGAACGCATACAGAAGAACATTTCATCGTATATTACAACAATGCATCAGATTACAAGAATATACAGAGTATAAATGAATATTACACAGAAATATCAGAGATTTAAATTACATTTAAATACATAGCAGCGGAAAATAATACAATAGACAACTAGAAGTAGATATACGGATACAAAGCTTTCCGGATATCGTTCCAGCTGTAAACCAGGATCCTGTGAATATAAATCTGCAAAACCAAAACTACTAGCTGCCCGTGTCAAAATAAGGGCACCCAGAGTTTAGGTTAAAACAATAAACTCCAGGTCAGTCATGTGACTGGTGTGAGAACTAAAACAGTTAATCTTTATTTTAAATCATTAGGTAAATCAAGGGACCACGCCGTATAACACGGAACGGGTTTCCTCCCAAGAATACCAGTGCATAAAACAAACAGCGCAATGCTAAATAAAGAAAAATGAAGCTGTTATAAGACCCAGGTCCTATCACACAATGCAACGCAAGCCGGGGGATAGGGTTTTCCCTTATAACAGCTAAAGAATGCTTGATACGTTTAAAACAAATCATTTGATACTATTATAAGTGCATAGTGTATAAAACAACTTCAAATCATAAGTATCAATCATAGGCGGCATAAGCGCCCCATCCCACTATGTCGCCATATATAGGATTACAATTAAAACCGCAAATGTCACGTATTTGGAAATTGGATTTCCGTCTATGAACCGAGGCAAAAGATAGTCCTCAACCGATTCGAGACTGTCTAGTCCGAGCCTCAGGCAAGTACTCTGTCAAGCCTTTGGATCGTCAGGGCCGGTCCACCGATGTGGATTAAAATGCCTGAACACTGCGTTTCCCCGCCCTTTGGGGCGTAAACGAGCCAACGAATGGCTCCATCGGTTCGAGAACGACCGATCAATTCGAGGCGCCTCGCAACAGCAACAACCACATAAGTCAAACTCGTCAGGGCGTGTAAAACCACTGACGCCACTTCTAACTAGAAAGAAACGCATGCCCTCCCTGAGGTCCGTCTCCCGTTTTTGATTCATACCGGGTGTGAAACTCGCGAATCAAACGTTACACAAAGCTACGCCACAAAGGCCGTGCTTTGATCATCAACCCCAAGACTTTGCTTTTCAACAGAAGCCTTGATCATTTGCATCTTAGCATGCCACACAGGCAAGCCATCCTATGCAACCGATATCAGTCACACAGAATGAAATCCGATGTCAGACACACAGTCCATTTACAAGTCCGTTCTGGGTCTGAACGAAACCGGAGGCACCTAGTACCCCGCATATCCATCGATCTCCAAGTACGTCTGGACGATCACCAACTGTTTCCATCTTCTTGGGTGTACAGCCCAATCAAGATCACCAGTTATCACCCAAACGACGTGAAGACTTCCGGTCTTCGACCATCGTCTTCATCTTCGACTTATCGTCGTATCAGTTATTCAGAATGGGATAAACCCGGTCTTTCCGAATAACTCGCGTATATATTATAAAAGTGTTACACAAACACAACATACGCCTCATTCCAACTCATTAGTCATTAACCGTAAATTAATCAAGAGAATAATTCCCCAAATATTAACCCCGAAGGCCGAAACCAACATCAGATCAATATCCAGAAAACCATTCTACTTAGCTAACCGACAGTTAGTTTCTAAATTTCACGTTCAAATCTAATTAAAGATTTAACTATCGCCTGGAGCAAAACTGGTGATACTCCATTCTCGATCTTTTCAATCTAATTAAAGATTCATTAAAACTCCACTTAGTTTTAATCTGTGACTGGGTTAAAGAATCAGTGTCATTTAAAACACGGTTCACGATAAACCCAAAGTCACATCCCATTAATTTTCGGGTTAAAGAACAAGTGTTATTTAAAACACTGTTCACGATAAACCCAAAAATCAATATCCATTCAATTCCAATTAAATATTATTTAATTGGTACACTTCATTAAATCTAAATAAAAAGATTTAATCTTTTCTCAACTGGGTTCAAGAACAGTGTTAGTGAAGACACCATTCACGACAAACCCAAATCACATTCATTAATTATCGGGTTAAAGAACAAGTGTTATTTAAAACACTGTTCACGATAAACCCAAAAATCAATATCAATTCAATTCCAATTAAATATTATTTAATTGGTTCACTTCATTAAATCTAAATAAAAAGATTTAATCTTTTCTCAACTGGGTTCAAGAACAGTGTTAGTGAAGACACCATTCACGACAAACCCAAATCACATTCATTAATTATCGGGTTAAAGAACAAGTGTTATTTAAAACACTGTTCACGATAAACCCAAAAATCAATATCAATTCAATTCCAATTAAATATTATTTAATTGGTACACTTCATTAAATCTAAATAAAAAGATTTAATCTTTTCTCAACTGGGTTCAAGAACAGTGTTAGTGAAGACACCATTCACGACAAACCCAAATCACATTTGATATTCAATATAAGGCTCTGAATAGAAAATATATCGGCTTATATTCAACATCAAATTCTACGATTAACAAATGTCGTATTGGAAATAACGATATAAATATATATCTTTCAAATTTCCGTAACAACATCCGTATAATCACAAATTCCAACATCGAAATATTCCGAAGACAATTTCGATTCAAATCCACTCCAATGCAATCATTGGAAATTTTGGTTATTTTCAAAACCCTTTTCAAATTCAATTTATTTATTTAAAAATAAATAGAATTATAATTCTAGTTCAAAACTAGTTCATTTCGATAAAAATCTATTTTTATCTTTTCAAATAGGGAGTTTTTCATCCCAATTCTTTCTAAATCATTTCTTATGATTTTACACAAATTATTACTATTTTTAATAATTTTATCAAGGCCCGTACAGTCGATTTCCAACAATGGCCATCGAACTGCACTTACAGCGACCTTTTTCGAATTTGATTTGGACGTATCTCCAAATCCAACCGTTAGATTTCAAATTTCTAATATTCGTTAGAAAGCTCTTTTCGATACGAACCCAACGGTTCCGGTTTTAGGAGAATCCGACGGTCGGATCTCCCGTAATGTCCGTTTGAAATAAATGGTCGAAATTCGCGAACTGCCGCGGCGCGGCGCGTTCTATTCAGGCCATTATATTATATATATAATATATATAATATATATTTCGTCGATTTCTATTTAAAACGAATTATATAAATAGTTTTAAAATCGTTTCAAAAGCTATTTCAACTTCCATTTCAATTCAAAGCAAAATTGAATTCTTCTTTATAAATTCGTCTCAAAATTCATTTCTATTCAATTCGAATTTCAATTCAATTTGAATTCATTTCAATTCGCTTTCAATTCCATTTGAATTCGTTTTCAATTCAATTCATTTCGAAATCGTTTTCAATTCAATTCATTTCGAAATCGTTTTCAATTCATTTTGAATTCGTTTTCAATTCAATTCATTTCGAAATCGTTTTCAATTCATTTTGAATTCGTTTTTAAAATCGATATAAATATCGTTCACGTCAAAATGGCGTCAATCTAATCAACACGGCTTCATATATTCCTTTATTTTCAAATATTCTATTTCAAATATTTCTTTTTCAAATATTTCTTTTTCAAAACTGGAATGAGGCCCAATCAATTACCATATAAAATTAATTATATGGATTTTCATACAACACATGTATATAATAGCATTGAAAATAATCAACCATCAACCAAAGTGCACTACACTGTATAAGCATCAAATATAGATATTCAACGCTTATAACAGCCTGTCAATCAATCGATCGACATATTTAATCAATCAGGATGAGTGAACTTCAAATTTCATCCTAACACCCGTGTGGGGTTTCAAACAATCAAACACATATTTTATTTGTGCAGTTAGGCGATGTGTAAGATTTATCGACCCAATCAACGTCATTCAAATAGGTGTACATAAACAAACCGTCTGGTTTGTAAATGAATATTTATTTATTCACATTCACGTTAAAAATTATATTTTTAACGATAACACATTTTATTTTAACATATGAATTTCTATTCAGTTCATTCTTTAAATAAAATGCTATTTTTATTTTTCTAACTTATTTTAGAAAATTTCGGCGGCATAACGGCACGATACTAGAAACGGGACAAGGCCTAGCCTTATCCCCGGTCTAGTGAAGGCCCACGCCATTCACACATCAATCAAATTCACTTTCGTTATGCAAACCACAAAATTTGGAGTAAGGGTCTAACCTAGCCTTACTCCTTCGCCTTATAACGGCGCACGTCTAATCCTAACCAATTTATCGATTCGATTTTTCACACCACAAACCACATTCAAACCAATATCACAATCAATAACCAAACAGCCAAACAAACAAGTCCATGGTCTGTGGACGATTGTGTCGGGTGCTACTAAACACCATCTGCATCCTAGTATATATATATAACTAGAAAAGTAAATTGAAAGGTGAGAAATTCTCACCGATAGCTATCCTAGCTCCACGGCACTTCATTTGCAGAAGTCTTCGCCGTTTTCGCATCTTCGTCAGCTTCGTCGCCCGTAGCCACTATATATATATAAATCGAATTTTTATTTCGCTATTCAATATATAAAAATCGAGTTTTTATTTCAAAGTTCAATATATAAAAATCGAGTTTTTATTTCAAAGTTCAATATATAAAAATCGAGTTTTTATTTCAAAGTTCAATATATAAAAATCGAGTTTTTATTTCAAAGTTCAATATATAAAAATCGAGTTTTTATTTCAAAGTTCAATATATAAAAATCGAGTTTTTATTTCAAAGTTCAATATATAAAAATCGAGTTTTTATTTCAAAGTTCAATATATAAAAATCGAGTTTTTATTTCGAAGTTCAATAGATAAAAATTCTATTTTTCTATCGATGTTCAACATATGAAAATTCTATTTTTCTTCCTTGAAAAATCCTATCATCTCGTTTATAAAAATCAAAGCTTTTTTTTTCTTTTTTAAAATCAATTCAGTTTTAATCTTTTTAAAAATCAGTTTTTAAATTATGTTAAAAATCAGTTTTTAATACTCTTTAAAATTTACAGTTTTAAACTTTTTAAAATTTACAGTTTTAAACTAAAATCAATTTTCAGTTTTTATCTAAAATCAGTTTTCAGTTTTTTTTTTTTTTTTTTTTTTTTTAAAAAAAATCCTATTTAATTTTAAACTCTAAAATAAAAATAAAATAAAAGTAAAAATAGGAATGCTTACCGTATGCGAAGAGGGGGAGGCCATCGGCTTCGTCGAGGGGGGGGCCATCGGCTTCGTCGAGGGGGGGCCATCGGCTTCGTCGAGGGGGGGCCATCGGCTTCGTCGAGGGGGGGGGCTTGGATTCGCGACTGGGGTCTCGCGATTGGAGATGGGGGGTTTCGGGACTGGAGGGAGAAGGCGGAGAGAGGAGGAGAGAAGCGGCGGTGGAAGAGGAAGCTGAGGAGGGAGTTGCGGCGAGCAGCGGTGGTGGTGGAAGGCTGGAGGAGGAGCGCGATTTTCTTCTTCTTTTTTTTTTTTTATTTTGTTTTAGATCTGAACGGATTTCTAACGGGGGGGGGGCCTGGAGTATAAAGGGGAGAAGATAATAATATATATATATATTTTTTTTTATTATTTAATTATTAAAAAGTTGACTTTTACATATGACCTCGAAACGAGGCCCACCGCCTGCCGTCCATAGCGTATTACCCCCATTCCGAACACAATGGGATATGTATCACAAGCTGATTCTATCGTTGCAATCAGTTTCCGTTGAATTTACATTTAAATCACTATATTGAATTTTAAACGCATATTTCAAATTACCGGGGTCACATACTAACTAGAAAAATTCCAGAAAAATATTTTCTAGCTTCGTATTGACGATACGGTCCTAACAAAACTAGTTTCATCGAATTCTGAGACCGTTTGCAAAATGGCCAATTTCCAGTCGATTAAATTCAACAGAAACTGGTCAAACGCGTTTTCCTTTGCCACGCTCACATATTGATTCGGAAAATTATGAAATTTGGAATCTAGCAATAACTTAACATCCCGGACCCAACAAAACTGGTTTCGTCGAAATCCGAGGTCGTTTGCAAAATGTCCATTTTTAAGGGCCTGAATTCCATAGCGACTATTCAGAATTTTCAACTGGACATATCTTATCATTTATAAAGTGAAATCTCAGTTTGCTAACTTCGTTGGAAAGATATTCACTATCAGATTCCATTATTTTTGGTTTCACTAAAATCCGGATTGTTTTGCACCCGGTACATTCAATTGAAGTTTGAAATCGAATTATCGAACTACCGCGCCATTTTCAATTCTATTTATAATTATATATATAAATATTTATATTCTAACGACGACGCGTATAAATATATACGTTCGAATTATATTCAAAATAAATTTCTCGTCGATATTATTTAAAATAATTCATTTTAAATAATTAAAATTCGCCAAAATTGCCAAAATAAAAATTTTAAACTGGCCCAGATTTTACGGGTTGTTACACTCACCTTCAAGGAACATCTTCAAAACTTTTAGTCATTCCAAATACTAGTCTTCTTTAGTTTAGGAAACAACCTATTCACACTATGCCTAAACTAATCATGTCAACCCTTCAATCTTTTTGTTTCTCGAGTGTAAACTCAATCAATATTCAACACTAGCTTACTATCTAATAGTACAACAACAAACAAACAAATTACATACAAGCAAATTAAACATATCAAATAAGAAAACAATAATCAATTCAATTAAAAGAATTAATCCAAACATCCACAACATGAACTAATAAGCAAAAATCAAACATAGCAATCATCCTCACATCTCTCACTCAGTGCGTAAAGCATACGATATCCACCGCTTTGATCACCATGTCCATCGGGGCCATTACGGCAACTCCGTACAACTATTGCTATGACCATACTTCCCTGGTCTATAGTCAATAACCCTACACAGTCCACACATCCCTGGCTCTTGGTTAAGGGCCAACCAGTCCACACTTCCCTGGCTCTGGTTCGTCTACATCCCACCACTCAATAGTGAACCAAAGTAATAGATATCGATAACCCCTTTGCACACGTCCCGCAGCAAATCCCAACTCTTGAAGTTAACTCGTTGGTTCCCATATGGATCATGAGCAATAAATTCCCATTTGGACTTCCTTTGCATCTCGGGTTTTTGGTCGAATTGGAGTTGGTCTTCAAAAGAGTTCACGATCGTCGTTGCGTGGTAGAAGTTCAAATCTGGTTTGGTTCGGTCCTCCGGTTTGGTTCGGGTATAGGGTGTTCAAGTCCTCCGTTCGAGTCGGTTTTGTCCACCTTGCTCGGTTGGGTTCGGCTATACTGTACCGATTCCATCTGATCCGGTTGCTTCATCTCCTCTCATCGTATCTGATGCTTCAGCCCGCTCTACTTTAATTCGATTCGCTCCCTACTCCAACCTTATGCAAGTGATCTTCCTTCTTGCCGTACTTCCTTATGCTTAAGTTCTAGTTCGGTTCATCCCCTTCGGACTCCCAGCCCGGTTCGGTTCGGCTACCGATCTGATCCGCCTTGGTCGAACCGAACCCTGTCCTTCCAGCAAGCTTGTTTCGTTTATTCTCGCCATGCGACGAACCATTCTAACTTTACTAAACAATCATAAAACATTCCAAACAATAGTAACAACATATAGGTTAAATCAGAAAGAGCAAACCATCAATCACATAGGTTATATTAGATTAAACATAACCAAATCCATGATTTTCCCCTTAATCGCCTAAATTTCGATATTAGCAAACTTAATCCAAATTAACCCAAATTCATATATGTGACATAAAATATGATTCTAGAATTTACGCATATTTTTCCATAATTTTTGGATGTGTAATTTCGCTAATTATCACTAATAACCCCTAGTTAGCACGAATTAGTGTATAAATATGCAAATCACTCACAAATAACCATTTTCTGTTAACTAATGAGTTAGCTTTAAAATAAGGTATATACGTTAATAATTTTAGACCATTTTTATTCTCTTAAAATCAAAATGATTCCATCTTTACAAAAGTTATCAATTGCAATCTAATAATCGTGTGTATGTCATTTAGGTTATAACCAAATGCATAACTTACCCTATAAATATTCATCTTGTCTCACTGTTCTTTTCTTTATCCTCCACAAAAGGTTTCTCATAAATAAACAACGTTGAAATGTGAGGTAATAACGCTCAAACAAACGATACATATACATAAAATATGCAATCAAAACATTCTCTCATATTTTAACCAACCTTAAGGCGTAAATCATTGTAACATAATAGTCAAACCTACCAAAGGTTCTAGTAATCGCTAAACCTAAGCTCTGATACCAAATGTGAAGACCCGCTATTTTTAAAATCAAAAGTCAATTATAAATGATATCTGACATGCTTACAACTGATTTTAGATATTAAAAACAGTGGGTCGTGGATTTTTTTTAATACTTTACAAAAGCAACCAATAACAAAGAAGCCACAATGGTATAAAATAAATGATTCACATAAATATATCATCACAATCCTCTTTATATATTTACATTTATAAAACAAGAAACAATATGTGGATGCTGCACAATACCTAAGCTCCCATTTGTTCTTTTTCCCTTTCCGTTTGCTTTCCCTCACATGTCATCTGTGATAATTTATGCAAAGAAGAAAAGGTGTATCTACTATATTTGGATTGCGCCCCACCCTATACACCCCAACCCAATTTAAGGGTTCCAGTGGCTATTGCATAGGAAAAGACTGCCTACGTACCCCTTTTGAGGGATCAAGCCCACGTAGTTCTATTTCCTTCTATTCTCTTGCATCTAAATACTTTGGGTGTTGTTATTGACACTCCAAATATTGTTAAGGGGGGGGGGGGTCAAATTTTAAAAACACTCCAATCATAAAAAAATGTTAGAGGGAGTCACATACTTATTTTTTTATGTTCCCTTTTTACCCTAGTAATAACACCAATTACCATCCCAAATTCCAATCAACTTCAAATGTAAAAAAACCAAATCCCTAAATTGTTTGCAAACAAAAAAAAGAGCGATCGTTTAGGGAGAAATAATGGTGCAAACAAAGAACGTGAAACAAATGAGATTATTGATAATTTAACATATGAGAAATGATTTTTTTTTTTAAAAAGTGATCGACAGATGAGAAATGAAATTATTTAAAAAAAGTGATCGACAAATGAGATTATTGATATTTTGATATAAAAATCTGATGCAGTTCGACTAATATACCGTATATATTTTTTAATTAACAAATTAAAAAAAATTATTGCAAAGAAGGCTAATTTGGTAAGATAAACTTTATTTGTTAAGGGAGTGCTCTCTGCGTTGATACTTCCTTAACAAATTCTTTTTTCTTTTTAAATTGATCCTCCCCTTAACAATACTTGGAGTGCCAATAACAATCCCCAATACTTTTGAGTGCATTAAAACCATTACACCCATTTAACCAATGCAATCAATGTAATTTAATACCAATGAAAACATTGTAGTCAACATAATTAATGCAATCACTACACCAATGTAATCGAATATGACTAGAAAATCATATTTTATTCATCTATCACAATAATGTTAACATGTAGTCATCAAACACTTACAATATCCCATAAGAAATCCAACTTACAAGATAAGAAAGTAACAACACAAATATACTGACACAGTTACTATTTATCAACTAATAAAAACACGCCTTCAATGTAAGTATAAACAGTTTAGTGTATACAAACAATTCGAAAATAGTAACATGATCATCAACATCATCGAACGTGTACTAGTTCAATCAATATTTGTGACAAAACATCCATCATCAAATAACCATAATTAATTACACATCAGTTTGCAGTAATAACGGTATAACATCACATATTCATTCTTAATGCGAACCATCATCGTGAAACAAAACATGAAATAAAAGAACTTAACTATTAAACATGCATTGCAACCATTCAATCATATTTACGATAACTATTTTTATTTTATGCCAAAGTAATAGTGATTTTATACTAAATTCTTTTAATAAAGCAGAAATTCATTTTTATCGCCATTTATTCCAAAACTGTGCAATTTTCAGTAAAATTATGTCATTATTTATAAATCTTATTTTGTTGAACAAGAATATTTATGATATTATTCAGGAATTAGTAAATAATGACCATATTGAACATCTCTAATTAATTTCTTTTTTTTTCTTTTCAAACACCATTAATGCATACAAATATGGATAATCATACTTACCATTTATTTAGCATACTTCAAAGTCATTACTCAATTTCATGAATTTATTTTTAATGAATAACTCATATATTCGATTCTAAAGCTAATTAAAATCCTAATAGTGCAATAATCAGTAACAAATAATAGTTTTTGACACAACCACCTAAAATGTTTCAAATATCAAACAATGGTTAACATATCACATCATATCATAAACTAGTAATCATAAATATGCATCAAGAGAACACAATAATTTAAATTCAGTTAGTTAAATTAAAAAAATACTATACCAATGCTTTTGCAAATAATCTTCAACTCATACAATACATATGAGTGTATCTTCTCCATTTTATCTAACGCACGTTCTCCTTTGCTGTAGCAAATTTAGTTGCATAAGCTTTCCTCCTTTTTCTCTTTATTCTATCCATTCACTATTCTTTAATTCAGTATGTGACCTTTTTATTATTTCTAATTAGGAAAATTTTGAGAGAAAAATAGAATGTGTTTAAATATATATTTTTTAAGGGGGAAGAAGGAAGGAAAAAAAGAAGAAGAAGGTCCCCTTTAGGGTTAGAATTGGCTCACTTATATAGCAGATAGAAATTAATGTAATACATTAGATTAACACTAGGAATTCTCAAATTAAATCACAACCGCTCTCTTATTTACTTTGAAATGAAGTAATTACTTATAGCATATTTCATATGTCTATTACTATTATTTTTATCTAACTCGTGATAAAAAGGGATTTGAATAAACCAAAAAACAACAACAAATGAATGTATCTTTAAATCTTATTAAAAAAATTGCCATTTATACAAGAGAATTAATTTCTAGTCTTAAGGAAGTAAATCCCTAATAAAAACAAATCAATTCGTATACATGTCAATCAGTGCCTAATTAATCCTCACATGCACGATTAATCAAAACATTAACATATATACATGAATATATGATAATTCAAAGTTATACTGATTAATGTCTAATAGCTGCAAAATATGCATAAACCCCACAACCATCCATAAATAAAATATATTGTCAATTAATGCACAATTGATTGCTAACAAATTTTCAAAAGTGGAAATCAGGTATATAATTTTCCATCCCACTTTTTTGCTACTTTCCTCATGGCATGCAAAGTCAATGATAATCAAATTACATACATATATGTATACACACACACACACAAAGGATTTAACATGTTAATTAATGAGAATTAATTCACAGCCTATGAAATTAATGTATTATAATTTGGAAATAACATACGCCCTATATATATATATATATATATATATATATATATATATATAGAAAGTCTATTTTGACACAATTTGGTGACACGATTGGTGACACAATGAATTCTCACCATTGGATTGCCCCCTAAATTCCACCTTTCCATGTAAAGACAAAAAGATGCAATGGTGCAGATCTTTTGTGTCACCAAATTGTGTCAAAATAGACGCTCCCATATATATATATATATATGTGTATATATATATATATATGTGTGTGTGTGTGTGTATGTATATATATACATACATACAAATACATATACACATTACACACACATAAAATATTTACTTATGTGTAACTTTTAATCCTATATGTCTCCCGTTTTTATATGCATCCATACACACATACTTCTTACATGGGACAAATATCTTTCTGTTTGTTGTACTTAAAATTCAAAAAATATGTCAATGACGGGAATCAAATTCAAGACTTCATGTATCAATGTCCACTAACTTAACAACTACACCAAGCACATTTCTTGTTCTTAAAATTAGAACATTTAAAATTAATGGTTTCATATGCGTATCTCTCATTCTAAAAAAAAATCAATATCTTGTAAATGATAATTTCAAATATATCAAAATTATATATCAATCTGATCGTCTCAGAAAGACCTTCGAATGATAATAGATACGACATCCGGTTTGTTCTCTAGTAATAATTAATTCTTAATTACTTAACTTTCAGAACCGTAAAAGTTGCGGGATGTTATACCAACTAAACTGATGTGTCTCAAATTATAAAACATACACAAAATAAAACAATGGTTAAGTATGCCTATAGTTTTATGAAAGAAGAAAAGAAGTACAAACCTACCTTCAACTCTTTCTTCTTCTCATGTAAACCGTCATTGTTGTCTTTGAGAGTTTGCGCTTCACTACGTAACTGGCTCACCAAATGCAATCTTTTTCTTAAGAATGGCAAACTTGGGTGATTAAAACTGTGAACAAAGAGAAGAAAGATTGCATTTAACTCTACACGAAGGTTGCAGTGCAAGGAAAAAAGGAACTCTATATGATCCTTTATGTGTATACTTGTTTTGTAATGTTAAAATGTGTTCCCAAATACAACGCTTTTTCTTAAGATCCTGTTACCAAAAAGGGAACTATATATGATCCACCATTCACATTATGTACTGAACTGCAAGAGTTTTACTCGAAAATGCAATATGTATTGAACATGATCAAATTACATTTATATAAAAATCTTTAAGAAAAAAGTTATGAAACTGAATTTACCTTAGGCTCCTGTTCAAGACTTAATTGAACTAAAATCACATTGTGATCACTAGTTAAAAGTCATAAAAGAGTAGCTGAACATGCTAGAAACTTACTTGAGATGTTTTGTCAGTGTAACAAGTGAATCAAATAATAGGCTTATTAAGCAGAGTTTTGCTTCAATGTATCTTGGATATACAGGAATGACACCTTATGAAATCCTATATGGCCCAGAGAAAATAACATACTTATGAAAAAACTAATATTAACATGCTTATGAAATAATATATAGGAATGACATCATAATAACATACTTATTAAGCAGAATTCTAGAAACTCACTTGAGACTAAGTGTGCCTCTCCAAAACAATTTCATTTGCATGCATGAAATTTTCTAACATCTAAATCTGAAGGACTGAAGTTAAAGAATGGTACAACTACCTCTTTCCTCTGCAAGAGCTATTGCTGGCATGCTGCTTGTTGGAATCTGCCAGAATCCAAGGGGTCATAGTGGTCATATACATCAAATGTGTAAGATCTCGTAAAAGATTAAGCTAAGAGAATAAAATACAGTCAAATTGTAAATAAACATAATATATATGAGAATGGATATAGTACCATAAATTCTTGAAATTGAAATTCCAAATCTTAAAATCAGTCACTTTGTACAACAGTAGTTAAAGCGAGTATTAGTGAAAGAAAATATTGTGTGATCGCATCTGAAATCATGAATTTGGTTAATGCGTAATTCAAGTGAAACGACGGCTTAGTGTATGGTTGCATCTAAAATCGTGAAACTAGCTTTGTGTAATTGACTCCACTGTTTCAACCTTATTACAATCTTGCATCGACTAGAGTTGCACCAGGACAATTCATGAATTTTCTTCATACTTCACATACAATATAACATTAGCTTGACATATAGTATTCAAACAACAATACAATAATGCCCGGATTATGTCAGATTTAACACTGACAAAAAATAAAACTTACAATGAACCATATTCAGTACCTACCCAATAATACATTGCTCTGAAATGGAAGAGGAAATCAGAATTCTTATGTTGCAAAAGTAAACAACAGTTAACATAATAATACACTGAAAAAGGGAAAGATATAAGAAGCAGTTTCACTAGAAAATAAGTGAAAACTAATAGGCTTCGTATAGATAATCTGACCTGAGATTAGCAGGGATTGGAGCAGTCAACACCATCTTGCAAATAGCTCATTTGAACTGATGGTTCTATGTGTTGAAATTGGTGATACGCAAATCACAATTTTGGAAAACAAATAAACTTACATATTTTGTGGAGAGATTTGTTGTTAGATTTTATGGAGAGATTTGTTGTTAGATTTTATGGAGAGATATTGGTTGCTATATTTGTGGGATAATTAAGGCAAGGATTATTTAGTGCTTATCCAAATATATTTATGACATATATGAAGATAATTTGGATGTCAAATTTACTTGGGTATGAAACAATTCACTCTATAAAAAGCCTAGCTAACATCTTCATTAGGTGTGGAAAATTGGGTGGAATATCATGTGCTCATATTTCCGATATTGCTTTTTTTTCCAATCAAATTCATCTTCAAGTGATTGGGTGATAAAGATCATATTTTTATTGGCGTTTTTTCAAACTTCCGCTGCGCACGAAACCCTAACAGTTTGGTATCAGAGCCAGATCATCGCATAGCTTGGAGTGCTTGTTGGATCGAAAATAGGAGATGTCCGAGATGATGACATTTGATGGGAAGAATTTGGGGTATATGGAAGCCGAAGATGGAGAACATTCTATATGTAACACCCCACGTCCGTTAATGTCACTCACTAAGGGAATGCATTAACTTTCGTGAAGCGCTATAGGTAAACAGACACAGAATAATTACAAGACATATATAAATAGGGCAGCAACGGAAAATTTAAACTTTTATTTCAAACATAAGTCATAATACCGTGGCCCACAATTTCATAAGTCACAAAAACCATTACAATAAAAATACTTCTGTCTTGCACCATCAGAGTACATAAGTAAATAAAAAGCATCATTCCCCCAATTAAAAGAGTTAAGCCATAGTAGAGACAAGAACATGAGCCATACTTCAGAAGTAGCTCCTAGCTAGATGATATCTGATTCTTGATTAATTCTGAGTGTTTCCTCTCTGAGAACCTGGGGGGAATAGAAGAAAGAAGGAGAAACAATAGCGTCAGACATAAAGTCTGGCGAGTCTAGTTACTTTTAGCCAGTAGATAAATAAAAGCAACATGATAGGCATATAAAGTGGATAAGAGAGATCACTACATAAATGGCAGGCATGACAAGGTAAGCAAGTTAAGATGTATGTGTCTCACTAATGATTACTCTGCATTATTACTAGTATAACTGAAATAAGATGATCCCTTCCACTATGAGTTGGCAGGATTAGGTCATACGTCTAAGTATACCCTAACCACTACCATAATCGATCAACTCCCTACCCTGTATATATCCTGTGCTGGCCCCACAGTAGGAGGTATCACTTCCTAAAGTGGCAACCCATGGTGTGCACAACCATGTCTACTGGTGTCACGGTCGTCTTTCCCCCTCTGCCCGGCCCATGCACGCACAAGCCCCCGGTCGGTTTGCGCCGCCCACACCATCCGTCTCATTTGGATCTCTTACAGTCAATCGGTAAGCGTTCCCCTTCTCCGCCTAGTACGGAGGTCTTTACTTGATACCAACTCCGGGTTACTGACTGAAATAGGTCCCACACAATCTGATACAAGCTCTCCCCATGTCTTGTATCCCCACTAGGTTTTCCACTGACTATGTATACCCTTAGATGTCTTTAATTACATAGCCCTATACCAATTTTGCTTACCGTAAAGGGTGTCTTTAATTACATAACTTCATTACATTATCTATCGGTTATGTATACCACTAGGTGTCTTTAATTACATAACCTTACTAAATTATCTACCGGTCATGTAAACCACTAGGTATCTTTAATTACATAACCTTATAGGGTTAAGTTCGTGGGCCTATATATAAATATTACCCGCCCCCTTTAATTTACTTAACCCACCCACTACCCATCCAATTTTACTTAATCCAAACTCAAATTCATAATCATACAATCTTTAAATTAGGTTAAGTAGTCCAATTCAATACCATGTCCAGTTATGGTTATAATGGGCTAGACCTCCCATATTAGGCCTACAACGTGTGGATGCTGGATATGCCGGTCGGGTCCAGGCAGTCTTATTCCATAGTTGGGCCTAACCTCATGTCTTAGCCCGATTCATATTTGCATACTCAGACCTCCCGCATTAGGTTCAACATTAGTGGCTGCTGGATATGCCGGTCGGGTCTGGGAAGACTTACACCACTAACATAACCTAACCTCGTGTCATAAGTACAATTTACAATTCCTAATTGTAAATTACTAAACATTCCAAATTATCCAAATCTACCTATGTTATTATAGGTAACTATTTCTATGTTTTCCCCGTTTGAATTACATGTCCATTTCATATAAATATTACATAAATTATGCCAATTATAATCCCTTTTCCTCATTTCCTCTCTAACTATTCGTACGTATTTTGGCGGCATCTAGGCTATAAAGTAGCCAAGCTACAACAATAAAAAGGGAATATGACAAAGGTGATAGTTTCAACATGTCTTGGCATAACATAAACATAAACTGGCACTACACCACAATGGCCAATTGGCAACTCTTATTTTTTTCAACTGCCAACACTTATATGTGTTGTAGACTAGTGACACTTATATGTGTTGCAGTAGCAAAAATGTGTCACCAAAAATGTGCCAACACTTTTATGTGTTGTTGTGCTTAGTCAAGTCTTCTTTTGTAAGGGCAAAAGGGTAACTTGTCGCATATAACCCTAATTGGATGTTCAACGCTCAGTCCTCTAACACTTATTCTTTCCAGGCCGCTACAAACGCAATTACACGTTGAAGATTGAAATCACCGTTCTCATCAACATCAGAGAAACTCGAAAATTGAAATCTGCGATTAAAGAATGGACTTCGAATTAGGGCTTTAGGAATTGGGGATTCTTGAAATCACGGCGGCTTCTAGGAATCACGATTTGAGGTAAAAATGCGATTTCACTTCTAGAAATCCTCTAAACCGTGAGCTTTTTCTTCCTCTAGATCTGAAATTCAGAACATATGCTTCTCGTTTTCCTTTAGTGGTCTGGTGAATTAGAATTTGGCATGAATGGATTTTAGGGTATTTTTTATATGCTTCTCGTTTTCCTTTAATTGATAATCCGAGTGTGAGTTTTGTTATGGCGATATAGTATTACTTGTGTGATCTGCTGTTATGCCATCTAAACTCCAAGTCGCTGATTGTGTTTAAAATAATTTCATCCAAACTTTATGCTAATGTTGATATGCACGTTCTATGTGTAAGAGGTACAACAATATTTTATTAAAGTAAACTCCTTTTGTTTTCTTAAGCTTGCCTTTTCTAATATCTGTTACTTTAATTAAGTACTTCAATAGCCTTATATATATGTTATCATCTGCGCATATATGTATATATGTACACCATATGTGATCTACATGTTGCATAACTCCTACTTGTCAAACCATTGAGAATCAGAATCTTTTTCTTAGTCACATTTTCAGTTTTCAGTTAAACCATTTTTAACAATGAGAAAATTTTGAAAATAAATTAGTTGTAGAATCTGTTTTCAGATTCAGTTTTCAGAAAATAAATTTTGAAATTTTTTAACCATTTTTAACCATTTTCAGATTCAGTTTTCAGAATCTGTTGCATAACTCCTACTTGTCAAACTATTGAAAATTAACCAATTCAAATACCTCACCTTTAGGTGATCAAAACCTAGGTTGTACAACTAAAAATGTAAATAAATTACGATAGATCTGCTTACTATTTTTTTGTTTTAGTTTAAACATTAAACTAAAAAGAGAAGTGGTGTTAGTTAATTGTTGATAGAGTTAGGCTTATATCCTAGAGCCTAATGTAAAATTTGTTCTATATATATAAAGATACAATATTTAAAATAAAATGTATAAGGTTAGCATCATGATCAACTGTAGTCAACTCAAATTCAAAGTCTTCAACCAGATTAATATATTTTGTAATAATTTTTATTATTGGACAGTGATTTTTGTATTTGGCCTAATCAAGTCAAGCGTGGATAATATTGGGAATTTGACTAAAACCAAATTATTTAAATCGTGATATGATATAGTTTTAACGAGGATAATTTGTGTAAGTAATCATTATTATAAGCTATTAATCATTATAAAAATTGTATTTTACTAATAAGATATACAATCGATAAATTTAACCAAATTGCCATGTTGTACCTGTTTGCATTGCTTTCGAAGGTGGATGTGTCGCCTTAATGTTGATTAAGATCCGGATGATCTTATGTACAATTTATCATCCGCTTATTTTCTTATGTACAATTTATCATTCGCTTATTTTAGATCCGGAAGCACCCATTTACGATGGTCCTCAAAACGGACATTACAAGCTTTGTGAATTCTCGGATGGAGGCTTTGTGATATGGTCCATGTTTCGCTTTCATAATATCTAAAATTCTATGTATCTTTAGTAAAACTTTGTATTGTTTCTTGTAATTTGAACTTGATATTATGGTATTTTAAATTTGAAGCATTATGCAAAAGTGACATTATTGAATTTGAATTGATGTGTTGAATTGTATATATGATTGAAAATCATAAAAACATGCTATATAAGTGTTAGCAATTTATGTATGCCAACATTTATAAGAGTTAGTAGGATTATGATACTGACATTTATAAGTGTTACCATATCTTATAGTTCCAACATTTATAAGTGTTAGCAATGAATATGTTTGTAACTCTTATAAGTGTTACCATACCTTATGGTTCCAACATTTATAAGTGTTAGCAATGAATATGTTTGTAACTCTTATAAGTGTTACCATATATTATAATTCCAACATTTATAAGTGTTAGCAATGAATATGTTCGTAACACTTATAAGTGTTCGCAGTTAGTCTGTTCGTAACACTTATAAGTGTTAGCAGTTGGTCTGCTTGTAACACTTATAAGTGTTAGCAGTTGGTCTGCTTGTAACACTTATAAGTGTTACAGGAAAATTCCTCACAGGCCCTTAGTGACACATAAAAGTGTTACAGAAATTGTTTGTAACACCTATACTTGTTGGGAATCCACTGTTTTGGTGTAGTGTGGTATGATAACAAGGTGAATGGTCATGTAATCATCATGGCAAGGTCGGCATGAAAGTGATGAACTTGTAGCAACTACGATGTCAGTGCAACATAATGAGATCTAAATTAACCATAAGGTATCCAATTATGTAGATCTAGCATAGTTAGGGTGACATAGTAACTTGTTTAGATCTAAAGATGGATACACATGTCAAGTTTACAACATATCTCAATGGATCACAGTATGACAAGTGAAAGGTGATTAAGATAAAGATCTGGATCCAAATAATGTTACAACTATCCCAATTAATAGATGTTCATCCACCATAACATGGTTACAAGTTAAGATCCACATAGGCAACATAATCGAATCACCACAATTTTATTAGATCTAGGAAAATAGATCTGTCATGACATAGTATAGGATTTCACATTAACACAGAATCATAGTTTACAACATATCCAATTCATAGTCTTTCAAAATATACTTTTATTTATCTAAACCTAAAAACAACTAGAACTCACAGCGTTAGGTTTAAAGAATTAAGGAAGAACGGATCTAGAATTTATGAATTGGATTTGTAGAATATGTTGTAGAAAACGGTTCAATTCGCACTCCAGCAGCATATGGCCTCCATGACTTCCAATGAAGAAAATATGAGAAGGACACGTATAGATAGCTACTAGACCCCCTGAAATCAACTGCCACGTCAGCCCTAGGGGTATCGATACCCCTGTGGGTGGGTCGACCCCTAGGCCGACACCCCTCTAGGGGTCGACCCCTAAGTCGTCACCCCTCTAGTGGAGTCGATCCCATAGAGCGCGAAATTTTGCCGCTCAGAGGAATTTTTCAAATTTGAATCTTCTGGATAGAATTATTACTCATCTCTGACTCTCCTCTGATTCATGCATATATATAAAATATTTCTGTGCGTATACAACCTTAAAACCCTCGTAACTTCTTCATACGGTGTCCGTATTACGCAAACCAAATGTCAATCTTGACCAGAATTTCGAGACAGACGCAATGTGCAGTTCGTTTCCTCTAATTCTGAATATTAAATTAATTATTATTTAATTTATTCTCTTTAATGTCGTTAAAAATTCGGGGTGTTACATTCTCCCCTACTCAAAGGATTTCGTCCCCGAAATCTCTAAGTTGAGAAGAATGCATATCCTACCATTCATTATCCATCTACTCATCTACCAATCACTGGCATCCATTGTCCTTAAAAATTTCTAATGATTATATGGATATATGCAAAGGTTTGTGTATATGTCCCAACACTAATCGAAGATCAGGTGGTCTACTGATTTAGTTGACCTCCATAATGCAATGTGTGTTAATGCCGTGAATCCAATATGTATGCAAACAAACCTATCATATCATATAAATTCTATATGTGTGCACATTCATTCGTCCAAATGCAACATCCATATGCTAACTCATCCATTTCCATTCATAAGAAGAAAAGAAAATGCACACACATCCATATGCAGTATGAGAGTGACTGAGCCGATCTTAGTGCCTAATGTGTGTGTATATGCGTCCACAGGCAACCACTAGCAAACACTTGCATCCACTTGCATCCATCAAACATAACATGTTTACATCCATAAGCTTCCTATCTAACGGTCAAAAATACTATGGATAAGATATAATCTAATGATAGAAACAAGTACTGATAAAACTTAGGAAAAAGGAGTTAAGAACATACCCTTGAAAAGAAAAGGGTACGAAGCACGAATCTTGTCTTCGGTCTCCCAAGTCGCATCTTCTAGGTTATCTCCTCATTGAACCTTTAGCAACTTGATTTCCTTATTGCGCAGCTTCTTAACTTCTGACCCAAGAATACGGGTAGGGACTCGTCTGACTGTCGCCTCCCGTTCCACTTCGACTTCTTCCAACATGCTCGGCTCAACAACTTCTGCGGTGTCATGCAGGCACTTCCGCAGATGAGAGACATGGAAAACGTCATGAAACACGGATAGATTTTCTGGGAGCTTTACTCTGTAGGCCATTTGGCCAATCCTCTCGGTTATGGAGAATGGTCCCACAAACCTAGATGCCAACTTCCCTACTGATCCGAAGCGAACCACATTCCTCAGGGGTAATACTCTAATAAAAACTAAGTCTCCCACTTGGAATTCGATGTTAGTCCTTCTCTTGTCTGCATAGGACTTCTGCCTATCTTTAACTGTCTTCATCCGCCGTCGAATAAGGTCAATCTTTTCGGACGTTTCTCTAACCATATCTGGTCCGAGTAATAATCTTTCTGTAGATTCCCACCAACAAGTTGGCGATCTACAGGGTCGTCCATACAATGCTTCGAAGGGGGCCATGCCGATGCTAGCCTAATAGCTGTTATTATAGGCAAACTCTACTAAAGGAAGATGCTCTTCCCAAGTCCCACTGAAATCAAGGATACATAGCCTTAAAAGATCTTCTAGAATCTTGTTCACCCTCTCCGTCTGCCCATCGGTCTGAGGATGATAAGCGGTGCTCAAACATAACTGTGTACCTAATGCTTCTTGCAAGATCCTCCAAAATTCACTAGTAAAAATGGGGTCACGATCGATCATGATGCTGGAAGGATCTCCGTGGAGACGAACTATCTCACGAACATAAATTGCTGCCAACCATGATGTCGTCCTCTTACTTTTAACTAGAATAAAGTGAGCGCTCTTAGTGAGTCTACCCACTATCACCCAAATACTGGTATTACCTTTCTTCGATCTAGGAAAACCATCTATGAAATCCATATAGACTCTCTCCCATTTCCACTTTGGAACCTCCAATGGATGAAATAATCCACCCCCCTTTTTTTGCTCAGCTTTGACTTGCTGGAAAACTAAACATTGAGAAACAAATTCGGCCACATCCTTCTTCATCGTAGCCCAAAAGAAAACCCTCTTCATATCCCTGTACATTTTATCACTGCCTTGATGAATGGTCATCTTAGAATGGTGGGCTTCTTCTAGGACTGCCTTTATCAAGCTTTCAGTTTGACGAACACAAAGCCTTCCATCTCGTTGCAACCACCCCGTTTCATTTATGGCATACCTACTGAGGTGACTAGAAGTCTCCCCTCTTTCGAGCTTATCCATTATGTCTAGAATCTGTGGGTCACCATGTTGTGAAGCTCCTATCTAATCCACAAGAGTCAGTCGTATCTTCAAGGATGAAAATACATCAGGCAAAACCTCGATGGAGGGTCTAAAATCAAAAGCTGATATGAACTCCAAGTTCATTCTTTCCACAAACAGAGGACTCAGGGCCACCCTTTTCCTACTTAGCACATCTGCCACCACATTACCCTTGTCAGGGGGGGTATAAGCAATTTCAAAATCGTATGAAGCTAAGAACTCCATCCACCGTTTTTGCTTTAAGTTGAGATCCTTCTATGAGAATAGATACTTGAGAGATTTATGATTGGTGTATAATTCATACTTTTCTCCAAGTAAATAATGATGCCACGTCTTTAACGCGAATTCTATGGCAGCTAGCTCTAGATCGTGGGTAGGGTAGTTCTTCTCTTGAACTCTCAACTCTCTACCCCCATAACATATTACTTTCCCTTCTTGCATCAGAACCGCACCAAGTCCTATACTACACGCATCAGTGTAAACAGTAAACATTTTACTCCCATTGGGCAAGGTTAAGACTGGGGCTGTTGTCAGAGTCCCTTTTAGCCGTTGGAAAGCAACGTCATAGTCTATGTCCCATAAAAATGCCAAATTCTTCTTTGACAGCCTGGTGAGAGGGGTTGATATGTTCGCGAAGTCCTTAATGAACTTCCTATAATAACTTGCCAACCCAAGAAAGCTTCTCACCTCGATTGCATTTTTAGGAATCTGCCAATCTTGTACTGCAACCACCTTCGTGGGATCTACAACTATCCCTTCTTTGGAGACTACATGCCCCAAGAATCTCACCTCCTTTCTCCATAAATGGCATTTGGAGAACTTTGATTTTAGCTGATGGTCACAGAGAGTTTTCAAAACTTCTCCCAAATGCTGGGCATGCTCTTCTTCACTCTTGGAGAAGATCAAAATATCATCAACGAAGACTACGATGAATTTATTTAGGAACTCCCAAAACACCCTACTCATAAAATCAAAAAAATAGGCGGGTGCATTTGTCAACCCAAAAGGAATAACTAGCCACTCAAAGAAACCGTCTGGAGTTCTGAAAGCAGTCTTATATATGTTATCCTCAGCCACCCTCAACTGATGGAACCCCGTAGCCAAGTCCAGCTAAGAAAATACCGAGGCACCAACAAGCTGATCAAATAAATCATCAATCCTTGGAAGCAGGTGCCTATTCTTCTTGGTGAGCTTATTTAACTCTCTATAGTCAACACACAAACGAAGTGAACCATCCGCTTTAGTTGCGAATACTACTGGAGCACCCCACTCGATTATGCTTCGTCTAATAAACCCTTTTTCGTGTAGCTCCCCTACTTGCTTGCTCAGCTCCCTCCTTTCTCTTGGAGCCATGTGGCGCACAGGTAATGCAACTAGCTTTGCATTGTCCACCAAATATATGCAGAAGTCGATCTCACGCCTTGGAGCTAAACCCCGTACCTCATCAAAAGCATCTGGATAATCTCGAACCACCGGAACAGATTGCAAATCATCTATGGATGCATCTAGAGACTCTAGGAAGCTAAGCATAATTGACCCTTGAGGGTCGCAAGAAACTTCGAGGGTCTTCCCATGAAAAGTCAGGAGTCTAACAACCCTCCTCTCACAATCCATAATGGTCCCATACGTGGTAAACCAATCCATTCCTAAAATCAACCCATAGCCCATAAACCCAAGCACATACGCGTCGCATTCAAACTCGACGCCTAACACAGATATTTTCAAAACCCGACAAATCATCGATAAATGAGCCGAACCACCAATGGGGTTTGAAACAACTACGGGATCTACTACCATACTAGTAATTAAATGCAGAGATTCAACCATAGAACTAGATATAAAGGAGTGTGAAGCACTAGAATCAAATAGTGTTCTAACTGGATGGTTTGAAAGAGAAACTAAACTTTCTACAGAAATTTTTCTACCTCTTTGAGGAGCACTAATCGCGAGAGCATGCACGTGCCCACCAGAAGTCCCTGCTCTTTGACCTTGTCCCTGCGATCCCTGTTTCTTCGGGCACTCTTTAGAGAAGTGTCCGACTTCCCCGCAATTAAAGCAACTGGCCTTCCTTCTTTTACAATCTTTGATCAGGTGAACCTCCGTTCCACAGTTGTGACATTTTCTCTTATCCTTGCCTTTATCATTTTTCCCTCCTTTCTTTTGCTGTTGTTGCTGCTGTTGCAGCCCTTTCTTAGGCCACACCTTCTTATTCTGCGATGTCCCCTCAGTCTTTGCTTCCTTCTTGTCTCCCTTGTCCTCCTCATGCATTAGGGCCATATTAACAATCTTTTCAAAGGTGACCTCCATTGGAATATGGGACATAGCTAAACCATGCAGAGGCTCATTCAGTCCTTTAGCAAACCACAAAGCCTTTTTGTGCGGTGTATCCACCAACTCTAACCCGAACCTTGCCAGCTGGTTGAACTTGTTCACATACTCCTTCACCATCAAATTTCCTTGTCTGAGAGTTAAGAACCTCTCCATCTATATGCTTCTCTCTGCTTGGGAAAGAAATTTCATTTCGAACCTCTATCTAAAGTCTTCCCAAGTTTCTACCGGACGTCCATCTTGGGTGACTTCCCACCAAAATGAGGCTTCATCCTTTAACAGCCAAGCAACTAATTGAATTTTTCTTCGGTCCTCCACTTCAAAGATTACGAATGAGTCCTCTGTCTCCTTAAGCAAATTCCGAGCTTCTACGAATGTCACGTTCCCATGGAACGGCCTTCTTCCCATAACCCGGAAGTCTTTGCAGATCTTGGCAAAGTTGTAATCTTTTGGAGGGGGAGGAGGAGGAATGATTGGTGCAGCTGGGGGAGGAACATCTCTTTGGCCTTCGGCCGGCGCCGTGGCCTCCAAATACCTCCGGAACCATCCGGGTATTGTGACGCCCTCTGTGATATTAGGGATGTTTTGTTCCCCAGACATGCTGAAAAAAGGGAGAAGGAAGAAATTTAGATAAAGGACCGAAGGATACTACATATGGCTTTTTGGGGAATGTTTTTCAAAATAGACTTTTCTTTTGAAAATGCTTTTCTTTTAAAACCTTTTTGAAAATAATTTTCAATTTTTTTTATCTAATCTGGTAAACTTCAGCTCTGATACCAAGTGTAACACACCACGTTCGTTAATGTCACTCACTAAGGGAATGCATTAAGTTTCATGGAGCGCTAAAGGTAAACAAACACAGAATAATTACAAGACAGAAATGGGTCTCACACAATATGATACAAGCTCTCCCCCTTGTATTGTATCCCTACTACGTTTTCCACTAACTATGTATACCCTTAGGTGTCTTTAATTACATAGCCCTATACCAGTTATACATACCCTAAAGTGTGTCTTTAATTACATAACTTATCTACATTATCTATCGGTTATGTATACCACTAGGTTTCTTTAATTACATAACCTTATTACATTATCTACCGGTCATGTATACCACTAGATGTCTTTAATTACATAACCTTATTGGGTTAAGTTCACGGGCCTATATATAAATATTACCCACCCCCTCTAATTTACTTAACCCACCCACTACCCATCCAGTTTTACTTAACCCTAACTTAAGTTCATAATCATACAATCTTTAAAATAGGTTAAGTATCCTAATTCAATACCATGTCCAATTATGGTTATAATGGGCTAGACCTCCCACATTAGGCCTACAACGTGTGGATGCTGGATATGCCGGTCGGGTCCGGGCAGTCTTATTCCATAGTTGGACCTAACCTCGTGTCTTAGCCCGATTTGTATTTGCGTACACTGACCTCCCACATTAGGTTCAACATTAGTGGCTGTTGGATATGCCGGTCGGGTCCGGGAAGACTTCCACCACTAACTTAACCTAACCTCATGTGATAAGTACAATTTAAAATTCCTAACTGTAAATTACTAAACATTCCAAATTAATCCAAATCTACCTATGTCATTATAGGTAACTATTTCTATATTTTCCCCATTTGAATTACATGTCCATTTCATATAAGTATTACATAAATTATGCCAATTATAATCCCTTTTCCCTGTTTCCTCTCTAACGTATTCGTACGTATTTTGGTGGCATCTAGGCTATAAAGTAGCCTAGTTACAACAATAACAAGGGAATATGAAGAAGGTGATAGTTTCAACATGTCTTGGCATAACATAAACATAAACTGGTATGATAACAAGTTGAATGTTAAAGTTATCATCATGGAAAGGTAGGCATAAAAGTAACGAACTTGTAGCAACTACGATGTCAACGCAACATAAAGAGATCTAAATTAACCATAAGGTGTCCAATTATATAGATCTAGCATAGTTAGGGTGACATAGTAACTTGTTTAGATCTGTAGATGGATACACATGTCAAGTTTACAACATATCTCAATGGATCACAATATGACAAGTAAAAGGTGATTAACATAAAGATCTAGATCCAAATAATGTTACAACTGTCCCAATTAATAGATATTCATCCACCATAGCATGGTTACAGGTCAAGATCCACATAGGCAACATAATCAAATCACCACAATTTTATTAGACCTGGGAAAATAGATCTGTTATGACATAGTATAGGATTTCACATTAACGTAGAATCATACTTTACAACATATCCAATTCGTAGTCTTTCAAAATATACTTTTATTTATCTAAACCTAAAAACAACTAGAACTCATAGCGTTAGGTTTAGAGAATTGAGGAAGAACGGATCTAGAATTTATGAATTGGATTTGTAGAATATGTTGTAGAAAATGGTTCAGTTCGCACTCCAGCAGTATATGGCCTCCATGACTTCCAATGAAGAAAATATGAGAAATAAGACATGTATATATAGCTGCCAAACCCCCTAAAATCGATTGCCACGTCAGCCCTAAGGGTGTCGACACCACTGTGGGTGGGTCAACCCCTAGGTCGACACCCCTTCAGGGGGATCGACCCCTAGCTCGACACCCCTCTAGGTGGTCGACCCCTAGAGCAGGAATTTTGCCGCTCAAAGGAATTTTTTGAATTTTAATCTTCTGTATAGAATTCTGACTCACCTCTGACTCATGCGTATATATAAAATATTTCTGTGCATATACAAACTTAAAACTTTCATAATTCTTCATACGGCGTCCGTTTTATGCAAACCAAATGTCTATCTTGACCAAATTTTCGAGACGGGCACGATGGTGCAGTCCATTTCCTCTAATTCTGATAATTAAATTAATTATTATTTAATTTATGCTCTTTAATGTCATTAAAAACTCGGGGTGTTACACTATATCTCAATGATTTGCATGATCCCATATATGGAGATGAGGTGAAGCCCTCGAATATGGATGAGGGAAAGTGGAAGAAAATGGACAAAAAGGTGATTATGTTGATTCGCCAATATTTGGAGGATTCTGTATTCCACCATGTGGCTAGTTGTGAATCCGCGAAGGCGTTATCGGACAAATTAGTTTCTTCATATGAGTCGAGGGGTGCTATAAGTAAGGCTTTTCTGGTTCGAAAGTTGGTGCAACTTCGATTGGATGAGGAGAAGTCTGTTGTAGAGCATTTGAATGAATTTCAATATGTGATCAATCAATTGGCAAACATGAAGGTCAATTTTGATGATGAGTTGCAGGCTCTTTTGTTGATGAGTTCTCTTTCGGAAAGTTGGGAGACTTTGGTTATTTCATTGAGTAATTCCAATGTTAATGGAACTATCTCTTTGGAAACGGTTTGAAGCAGTCTTTTGAATGAGGAGCTAAGGAGAAAAGGGTTAGAGTTAAAATCGGTTCAAACTGAGGAGATGGTAGCAAGGGACTCGGGGAAAGATACAAGAAGGAAGAAGAAAGGTGCTAATGATAAAGTTGCTATCATTTGTCATTATTATGGTAAGAAAGGCCACAAACTCAATAATTGTTATGCTTATCAGAGGGATAAGAAGAAGGCGCAAGGTGATAATAATAGTGATTTGGCACAAACAGGTTTTGCTGAAGGTACCGAAAGTGATTCTTCATGTGATGTCCTATTTAGTGTTGTGGAGCCTTGGAAGATAAATTCAGGAGCCAGTTTTCATATATGTCGTGATGTGAAAAAAAATTCTTCATATGAGAAGAGTGTTGGCATGACAAAGACGACCAATGGAGTAGAGCTACCGATTTTTGGAGTTGGAGCTGTTAGTTTTTGGATGCTTGATGGAGTGGTGAGGGAAGTTGCCGGTGTGAGACATATACCCACTTATTTGCATAACCTCATATCTCTCGGTCAGCTAGTTCGCCGTGGTTGCACTTATGAGACTCGAGGTGGAGTTTTGAGAGAGAAGAAGGGTGGTCGTGTGATGATGCGAGGAGTTTTGGAGGAGGGAAACCTATATAGTTTAGTCGGTTCGGTAGTCAATAGTGGAAGGCGGGTGACGGTTGAAAAACCTAGTCCACAACAAGGTGGAGAGGTTAATATGGTCATCGCTGATGGTCCTAAGGTGCAGGATCATGGTATCGACAAGGGTCTAGATGTTGATGATGCTCGAGGGATCCTGGAGATGAAGAGATCATGTCAAGCAGAAGACGGATGTCGAGTTATGCAATCCACAAAGACGAGATGGAGGTCTTTGTGGTATTATAAATGCTTTTGAAGATCGCTATTGGCGTGATGCACAGATGAATGAGTTGCATCATTAGTGGGCGATGATGGAGGTTTATAATGATATTAATTGAGAAAAGAAGGTTGAAAGTGAGAGCTAAGTTGGCTGGTTTTGAGGAGATGTTGTGATTTGGTATCAAGGTGGAGTGTTGAAATTGGTGATACGCAAATCACAATTTTGGGCAACAAATAATCTTACATATTTTGTGGAGAAATTTGTTGTTAGATTTTATGGAGAGATTGGTTGTTAGATTTTATGGAGAGATATTGGTTGCTATGTTTGTGGGATAATTAAGGCAAGGATTATTTGGTGCTTATCAAAATAAATTTATGACATATATGAAGATAATTTGGATGCTAAATTTACTTGGGTATGAAGCAATTCACTCTATAAAAAGCCTAGCTAACATCTTCATTAGGTATGGAAAATTTTCCACTATTCTTCATTGTCTTTCTCCTCAAATTTTTATCCATTAGACATTCTCTACCTATTTCTCAATAAGGTTATTGGTTCAAGTTGTTATTGTTTGTAACGATAGTTGAGATCGATTGTAAACAATTTTTAATTGGTTTTCGATATTGTTTTTGTTTTTTTTATTTTCAATGAAATTCATCTTCAAGTGATTAAGTGATAAAATCCTATTTTTATTGGCATTTTGTCACACTTCCGTTGCGCACAAAACCCCAACACTATGATACTGCAGGTGTAGATCTCAACTGTTAAAATAGTTCCTCTTTCTCAGACATTATCGAATAACTTGATCGGTGGTTAAGTTCAAAGTATGAAACAGTGAACATATTGTATTATAAATCTAGGACATTTCTTCATTTTGTAAAACCGACCAGCATGATTTGAAGTGGATACTTTTTTTATTTGTAATGGGAAAAAATTGAATGATCATTGCTTCAGTCTGCAAACATGAACAAGCTGAATATCTGCAAATTCTGTGATTAATTAAGAATATGCAAAAATTAGGCTACAGAATATCACTTTTATTACCAATCTTACATGTATTGTAATTACACATGAAGTTAAATAAATTAAAAAATACCAATTGAGAATTAGAAAATATGCATATACTGATGCGGTAGTAGACAGGCACACAGTCTAAAATGGAAAAACATGTCAATGATCTGTGACTACCGTGATCAGACCGTCAAGATGGATTCTAATCAATTTGGTTCACTGTAGAAAAATAAAGGAAGCTGAACAATGTGAACAACATATAATACTCATATCCAATATTTTTTTATAACTTTAATAGAATAACTATGTCCCATACCACTATATGTTATTGGAATAATCGTGCAAAACCTATAAACTACACAAACGATAAGGGGTTCCAAGTTTCAAACTGAGTCGCAAACTCAGTTTGCAAACTGAGTCGCGTGACTTAATTTTGCAAACGGATTCGACCACGGTTCTGCAAAACTGATCCGCAACTCGGTTCGATTGAGCTGTGCAACTCAGTGTATGTTTATAAGAGTGGGGGATATCAAGTAAAGAGGATAAAAGAAGAAAATTAAAAGTAAAAAAGCTTACAGAGAATATGTTGAAACAGAAATGGCATTACTTTCAGTTGGTGATGCAATATTGTTACACCACTATATAGTTCGAGGTGAATTAACTAATATATCAGTAAAAGGATATTTAAAGAATTTATTAATTTGCTAGAAAAAAAACAATGATAAGGAAAGCATACCTTGTCATCAAGATTATGGCTTTTAAGTTTTTTCCCCTCTTGTCGCCAATGCATGGATGATGATGTAACCTGTGTAGCAACCTCTGCTTTGCCTTTTCACATTTCATTTAAAAGTTTTTGAAGCCTATGATACATCAAATCTATTACACACTTATTTTAAATTGCTTTAAAATCTTGGTACAGTATCTACACTGATACATGTAACACTTAAAAAATATAAAATAAACAAATAAATACCTGGATACAAGGATATTCAAAGAGTGACCTTATAATTTACAGGCATTGCCAAGTGACCAAGTAGTTGTCACGTGGAGGACTTAAACAGGCATTGCCAAATGACATTGTAATTTACAAGAAGTAGCGCCTGCATCTGAAAATAATTAGCCCAACTGGTATGATTAATAAGTTGAGGTCATTATTGGCAGGCATAATTATCAACAAGGTAAAACTATGTGTTTGTTATTAAAAGTAGCTGGCGCAAGCTTCTGTATTAAAAAATCATTCTTTCCGCAGACAAAGCACCTATTCATAATTGTTGTACAACTTGATAACATCTATAAAATATTGGGCAGTTAAACCAAAACATTAAGTTAATTCACCAGCTGGTATACGAATTTCTATCGTATAACACAACTTCATGTTTTTCTATAAGCACAAAACAAAATTAAGTGAATTCACTAGCTCATATCTCCATTAAAAAACTAAATAGTTTCAAAATGCTAACAGTATTTGATATACTAATATGAAATCACACATACTGTAGAATAGTTGTTCAAGCTTACGAAATTACCTAAATGCTAATTTAATACTCCTCTCCTTGTTGCCTGAAAGCCAAGTGTCTGCATCTTTTTATTAGTTAGGTCTGTAAAATCGAAACTGAAACTAAAATTAGAAACAAATCCCAACAAAATTTCTTGCTCCGCCTAGTTTAGGGCATTTGAAACTGAAATCGATGCGAAGCTTAACCAAAACTAACATGGAGGATGAAGGACGATTAGATTTATGGTCTTGGATTTCAAAATCAACGTATGGAAGGTGGAAATCTGAAAGGGAAATGAATACCGCGTTAAAAGATGAAGGGAAAGTGAATTTCTCTTTTCTTCGGCCAGTAAATGAGATTATTTTTTTCTTAGCTTTATTCCCTATAGGCAATCCTTTTGGGGACGCATTCTACAACATACATCATAAAATGTTGTCTTCTGGTATTATGGAAAAACACTTTTCTTATAGTGTGAGGAGCTTGGGCAGAAGTTGGTGGCGGCGTGGCCAGTGCAGATTTCTTAACATACTCGGGTAGCTCTCCAGGTCTGACCCTATCCTCGATGAGATCGCGCAAATGCCTGGATTATTGGTGTCGTGAACTGCCATGTTATGATACATGTAGTGCTTTCCAGACTCGAGTTCTTCTTGGATCGGCTCCTTCTATGAGGCTTAGGGAAAGGTAGAGATTGTCGTACGTCGAGGTATATGTCTAGTAGGGACGAGTTGAGCTCGGTGTGTTGATCGTACTTGTTTTCTCTCCAAAATCATACGTTCTGATCACTTTTTCCCAAGGCTTTTCATTTTCCTTTGTTCTAGCCAGTGGTATTGGATGGACCTCCGTCCTTGGTAGCAAATACATCAAGACATTCCATCTCAATGCTATAATCCTTTTCGTCATTGCTGCAGAGGCATTCATTTGAGGCTTGCACTCTTTTACGATAGATGTGCAAATTCATAAGTTCGGCATCCTTAGGGGTTCCTTGTCTTTCGCGGACAACATTTTCACGAATGGCGCTCGTCGTACTATCCTGTCCCTTCTTGCTTTTATTAGGCATTATGAGATTTGCTCAGGACAGCTTGTGAACTCTTCTAAAAGCTGCTTCATGCCCGAAAAAGATCCGTCTGCGATTAGTTCCTCCTGGATCGAGTCTACTTCTGGATTTAAAGCGGCCCCCTCCCTCTATCTTATCTGGTCATTGTTCTATACCGAGGTAGGAAGCTCAACGCCATCTTCGATCCCTAACTGAAAAAGTGAGGGGCAAGATTATTCGATGGAATTCTTCCCTCATTTCCCAGGTTGGTAAACCGGTCCTCATTAAGTCTTTCCTGGATTCGCTGGGATCCCATATCTTTGCTGCTATGACTCCCACTGCCTCTTTCTTCTGCTTCTACCGGTCCATGGTTTCTGCTTTTTTCTGGGGAAGCAAGGACAATTCTTGGCGCCATCACTGCATTTCTTAGAACACCATTTGTCGTCCCAAATTTGAGGGAGGCCTAGGTCTCCGTAACCCTAAGGACATTTGTTTGGCCTTTGCCTGTGAGCTATGGGCGCGGTTTGGAGCGAACAACTCCCTTTGGGCGTCGTTCCTCCATGCTAAATACCGTATGCTTGCTAATGTGAATTACATCGGTATCCCGTCCTATGATAGTGAGATGTGGAAACGGATGAAATCCGTTAAAAGCTTAACATATGCTCATGGGGTGGAATCATTTGGGACGACAACCCCTTCTCGCTTAAGGAGGCATGGAATTTGATTAGGACTCCTAATCCACGTCTCCTTGTTTTCAGTTCCGTTTGGAATGTCCATATTCTGCCGAAGGTTTCCCTTTTTATGTGGAAAACCTTGCATGAAGGTTTGCCAATATATGAGAATCTTCAGCGTATAGGCATCCCTCTTATGTCCAGGTGCAGGTGCTGCAATTCTGGATGCTCTTATTCTTCTTTTCATCTGTTAGTTTCTGGTTCTTGTGCCTGGGCTGTCTGGAGTTACTTCGGGAATATGATGGATTGCCGAGGTAATGCCACCTCGACGGAAGATTTGCTAAGACTCTGGTGGTCTGGCATCTCAAGAAAATATTTATGTTCTATTCTTCAGCGTCTGATTCCTTGTCTTGTCTGCTGACACATTTGGTGTGCCAGGAATAAGGCAGGTTTTGACGAAATGATGATGGACCCTCCTACCATTATCCGGAAAGTTAGGAACGATGTGTTCCTTGCTTTCCGTGGTAGGTCGTTCCGGAGTGTCATTGGTACCCAGTCCAGAAGGTTGGCTATTACATTTGTCGTTTTGTTGGTGGTGGGCACTCCTAGGGCAGGCATTGGCTGATTTTTGGTTTTCTGCTTTTCATTTAATTTCTGTTGCTTACTGCTTCTTTTATTCTTCATCCCTTCCTCCCTCCTCCCCCCCCCAGGACTTATGTTTTTTACTAGCTGTGCAGATCGTATTTTTTAGGTGCTGGATTTGATATGTCTGGAGATTCACGGCGGTCTCAAAGTTTGACCCCGGAGTAGGTGCGACTGTTGATTTTGGTAGAGCTGGTGGTTGTTCGCTTTTCCTTGGTCTCGCTTCCCACTCGGTCTTGTGGGAGATTGAGGAGCTGGAGTTCTCATTGATTCAGGGACATCATGTAGTTTGTCCCTTCATTCCCCTATAGTCTCCCTTGGAGGCCTTGCCCGTTGTTTTCTGGACTATGCCCTGCTTGGTGGAGCTATGGTTTGCTTCGCGGCTCATCTGTCTGAGGCGGCTACTTCTTCCTAGTCTATGGCTTAGTGTGATATTATCTTCAGTATTTTTGTATTTGCATTTCCTTTTTCCCTGCATTTGTATGTGCACGGTTTCGGCTTCCAAAATCCGTTTTTGTGAGCCGTTGGAGAAAGGCTTGTTTCTGCTTTTTGGTATCTTATTTATTTCTTCATTAAAAAAACGAATACCAAATATCAGAAGATTATTCCTATCCAAATCAAATTTTTTATTCGAATTGAAAATCTTCCCGGAATCCCAAGATTTATCTATATATTTCTTTCAAAACTATGTTTTATTAAATAAACCAAACATTTTAAGTTTAATTAACTTAAATTTTCATAACGTTGTTTTACCTTTATCAGTCGGTTAGGCCGAAAACATAAATATCTTGGAAATATAGTTGGAAACTCCACTTTTTTTTTCAAATCAATTTGAAATCATTTATTATGATTTATCATAATTTTCCCTTATTTTTAATAATTTAAAAATAACCTACTTCGTTAAAAACTGTTTTTCGGGTTTTGAACGGCACTGGCCCTGTTTTTACTCAAATTTGATTTGAACTTATTTCAAAATCTAACTGTTGGATTTTAAAGCTCTTATACTCATTTGAAAGCTCTTTACATTTCTAATCTAATGGCTTTTATTCTGAGAGAATTCGATGGTCGGATCTCCCGATATGTCAGTTTGAAGTCAGTGGTAGAAATTTGCAAACTGTCGCTGCGCGACGAGTTCTATTCTAACCAAACTTTGATTTTGTATTTAAATAAAATCGAATTGCGTACAAAATTGTTTATTAATTTTCTAACAAATACTGTAAACCATATTTTCAATATTTCACATCAAAATCAAATATTTCCATAAAATTTATTTTTTAATATTATTTTAATATTATAATAATATTATTTTTCCAAACTTATCTGTTTTGGGCCAAACTTTCCTGAAGCCCATTTAAAAATAAACAAATAAGTTTTGAAAAAAAGACTTTTGTTGAAACGTTTTCTATACACCCTAACCTTATCTTAACTATTTAATAAGTTGTATTCAAATACTTATCTCAAAATCTAAAAATTTTGCAGAGGAAAATAAACAACTTTATTAAATCACCAAAATACTTTGTTACATAATACCATGAGTCATAAATCATTACTACAAAACACTTCTGTCTTACATTATCAGAGTACATAGGTATTTAAAAGAAAAACATCATTCCCCATATTAAAGAGCAAGCCATATAAGAGACAGAGACTCGAGCCATACTTCAAAAGTAGCTCCTAGAAGATGATATCCAAATCCTGACTAAACCTGGGTGTTTCCTCCCTGAGAACCTGGGGGGGAAGCGGAAGAAAAGAGGCGAAACAAACTAGGTTAGACATACGTCTGGTGAGTCCAGTAACTTTTAGCTAGTAAATAAATAAAGGTAAACATGACAGGCATACAAAGTGGATAAGAGGATTCACGGTACAGATGGCAGGTATGACAAGTCAAATAAGGTAAAAGTATGCTTCACTACAAACTACTCTGCACATTTACTAGTAAAATCAAGATGGGATGATCCCTTCCGCTAACCCTAATAACGATAACGATGGTGGTAGTTTCGTGTATTCCTAGCTGCTGTCATAGGTGTCGCCTGCTCCTATCTCAACTAGTCGTACCCACTACCCTCCTACTATAAATTGGTAGACTTAGAGCATACGCCCGGGTATACCCTAACCATTACCCTAATCGATTGGCTCCCTACTCTGTAGATACCCTGTGTTTGTCCCACAACTAGGGGGTATCACTTCCCTAAAGTGGCAACCCAAGGTGTGCACAGTTATACCTACCGGTGTCACGGTTGTCTTGTCCCCCTCTGCCCGACCCATGCACGCACATGTCCCCGGTCGGTTTGCGCCGCCCACACCATCCGTCTCGTTTTGGATCTCTTACAATCAATCGGTAAGCGTGCCCCTTCCCCGCCTAGTACGGAGTTCTTTACTTTGATACGCCTCCCGGTTACTGACTGAAATATGTCCCACATAACATGATACAAGCTCTCCCCTATGTCTTGTATCCCCACTAGGTTTTATACTGACTATGTAAACCCTAAGGTGTCTTTAATTACATAGCCCTCAATCAGTTATATGTACATATAGGTGTCTTTAATACATAACCCTTAATCTACCTATCGGTTATGCTTACCTATAGATGTCTTTGATACATAACTCTATCTATTCCCATTAGTTATGCGTACCCCTAAGGGTGTCCTTAATACATTACTTTACTATTTTGCCCCGGTTATGTATACCATTAGGTGTCTTTAATTACATAACCCTTTTTATCCGGTTAAGTTTGTGGGTCTATATATATTAATATTACCCACCTACCCTTCAGTTGTACTTAACCCTCCCACTGATTTAATCCTATTTATTTAATGGTTAAGTTTGTGGGCCTATATATATTAATATTACCCACCTACCCTTCAGTTGTACTTAACCCTCTCACTGATTTAATCCTATTTATTTAATGGTTAAGTTTGTGGGCCTATATATATTAATATTACCCACCTACCCTTCAGTTGTACTTAACCCACCCACAATCCAACTCATTTTACTTAACCCTAACTTATGTCTATCATCATATAGTCCACATGTATTAAGTTAGGTTAAGTAGTCTTTTCTTATTACCATGTCCAATTATGGTTATATTGGGCTAGACCTCCCACATTAGGCCTACAACATGTGGATGCTGGACATGCCGGTCGGGTTCGGGCAGTCTTATTCCACATTTGGGTCAAACCTCGTGTCTTAGCCCGAGTCATATTCACACACTTAGAACTCTCACATTAGGTTCAACATTAGTGGCTACTGGATATGCCGGTCGGGTCCGGGCAGACTTCCACCACTAATGTAACCTAACCTCGTGTCATAAGTGTTAATTAAATTTTCAGACTTTAATTGCTTAAACATTCCTCTTTTGGTTAATTAAGTTAATTAATCCTTTCCTTTTTATAGTTGTTAATACCTATTTTATTAATCAATTTGAATTTCCTATCCATAAATGGTCATATTCAAATTATACCATTTTTACTCAACTTTACTTATGTCATAATAGGTAATTATTTATATGTTTCCCTCCTAGAATCATGTGCCCAATTTACATAAACACTATGTAAATTATGCCTATTACAAATTCCCCTTTTCCCCGTTTCTTAACTAGCGTAACCGTTTGCGTTTTTGGCGTCATCGAGGCTACAAGGTAGCCTCGCCATAACAATAAAATAAAGGGAATGACAAGGTGATCATTTTCAGTACAATTTTTGGCATAAGCATGACAACTAGGGAAAATGACATGATAACTTCGCATATAATTATGATTCATCACATAATTAACAACTTGCATAGATTCATGATTTTGCAACATAACAACTTGCATAGGTTCATGAATTTCAACATAACAACTTGCATAGGTTCATGAATTAACAACATAATTAACAACTCACATAGGTTCATGATTCACATCATAACAACTTGTATAGGTGACTTGCATAGGTTCATGATTCACAACATAACAACTTGCATAAGTGACTTGTATAGGTTCATGATTCACAACATAACAACTAGCATAGGTTCATGAATTCATCACACAATAACTTGCATAGGTAACTTGCATGATCTCATAACAACTTGCATAGGTTCATGATAATAACTTGCATAGATCCGTGATAACAACTTGCATAGATTCATGAATTCATAATATAATAACTTGCATAGGTTTATGAATTTCACTTGCATAATTTCATGATTCACCACAACAATAAACTTGTATAATTTCATGATCCACAACAACAATAAACTTGTATAATTTCATGATCCACAACAACAATGAACTTGCATAACTACAAACAACATATACCCAAATCACAGTCTACCACAATTCACTTTTATCTATTTAAACCTAAAAGTTACTTGAACTCACAGAAAAAGGGGTCTTGAGTTCTGGGATTTGAATTCTGTAATTGATTAGCGTTTCCTTGTTGTAGAAAATTTCGTTGTTGAGATTAGACTTTGATTTGATTTGAAGTGTTGTCTTTAATTTGCTTCTAGTTGGTGGCGGCTACTCTAGGGTTTGGAGTGACAACATGACGACCATTGATCTAATTTTGATTTGATTTTAGGGTTTGAGTCTACCCATGTTTATATAGAATTTCAATTTAATTATATCCGTCGGATGATCTTAGGGTTAATCAAAACCACTCAGTTAGGATAGGGTGACACCTCAGCCCTAATGACTCGGCTAGGAGTCAAAAAGGACTCAGCAATGAGTCACAGTGTGGATCAGATCGCACCAGAAAGCTGTGCAGGCTTTCTGCTCGGTCTGGGCGCACTTGGGAAGTGCGCCAGTGTATTTTTGTACTGGCGCACTTCCCAAGTGCACCAGTGCAAATTTTTTTTCTTTTTTTCTTTTTCTTCTTCTGGTTTTTCCGCTTAACTTCGTTCGTCCATATCTCCATCGTACGGTATCCGTTTTACGCAAACTCAGACTCTATCTCAAGAAGAATTCCGAGACGAACGCAATGGTGCAACCCGTTTCCCTTAATTCCCACATTTGAAATTAAGTATTCTTAAATTTATTTAATTTGATTATTCAAAAATTCGGGGGTGTTACATTCTCCCCTACTTAAAGGATTTCGTCCCTGAAATCTTCAAGTTAAGAAGAATGTGTCCTACCATCCAATCACCCATCTAATCAACCATCATCCACAAGCATCCACTGTCCTTAAAAAACTTCTAATGTTGTATGAACATATGCAAAAGTGTGTGTATATGTTCCTTATCTAATGCAAAGATTAGGCGGTCCACTGATTCAGTTGACCTCCTTAATGCGAATTATGTCAGTGCCATGAGTCCAACATGTATGCAATTTTCCTATTTGATACATATTATCTCTTCATGTGTGCACAACCATTCATCAAAATGCAGCATTCATATGATAACACAACCATTATACATCCATTACCCTAAATACGCACACATTTTTATATGCAATATGAAAGTGATTTGAGCTGATCTAGTGCCTAATGTGTGTGTAAATGCATCCACGAGCAACCACTAGCAAACACTTGCATCCACATGCAACCATCAGACATAACATGTCTCAAACACATGTTTACATCCACAGATTTCCTATCTAAAGATCGAAGATTCGGTCGATGGGATACAAACAAATGATATAACTAAAACAAAAGCTCTGTTCCCATTTGACATCGGTTAAGAGAATAATTCCCTAAGTTTCAGCCCCGAAGACCGAAATCAACATCAGACTGACACTCGGAGAATTACCCCCATTAAACAATGTCAAAACTGGAAATCTACTTCATGCTTCGAGTAGAAACTCCTATCCTTCAGAAATATTCAGATACTTACAGACTACTGGTACATATCGGATTACAGAATGATTTTCAGAAAGCTAAGCATAACAAACCCTTGCGGGTCACAAGAAACTTTGGGGAAGTTAGAAGCTTAACGACCCTTCTCTCAAAATCTAGAACGACCCTCTACAAAGAAAGCTGGTCCATTTAGAACCAACCCATAGCCCATAAACTTGAGCACAAAAATGTCACATTCAAATTTTTGACGCCTAACACAGATAATTTCAACCCCTTACAAATCACCAGTGAATGAGCCGAACCACCAAAGGGGTTTGAAACAACTACGGGATCAGAAGCAAGACTAGTATTAAAGTGCAGAGTCTCAATGCCAGAATCCAAAAGAGTCTTAACTTCTTAATCAGATAAGGAAATTAAACCTTTTAAATAAATTTTTCCTATCTCTATCCATCTGCCACGAGAGCATCCACCTACGCTCTAGAAGATTCTATCCTTTGCCCTTGCCTTCTTGGGCAATCCTAAATCAGATGTCCTCTCTCATGGCACCGAAAATAACCAACCTTCTTACATGTTAACAAGTCTTTCTCTAAAGTTGCCCCCATCGCGTGGAAAACCCCTACGAAGCACGAAAGAGGATTAGCTGTAGATGGAATAACTGCGGCTACAGATGGAAGTTAGGCACTTCTTTACCCTTCGACAGACGCCATAGTCTCATCATGCCTACGGGACCATGTCGCGATGAGGTTACCTCCCAGAAAGCGAGGAGCCCCAGAGACTCAGAAAAGAAGGAAAACAAGGATTAAATAGAAAATCAGAAGATAGACATATGGCTTTGGGGACTATGTTTTTCAAAACAGACTTTCCTTTTTGAAAATACTTTCTTTTAAAACCTTTTTTAAAAATATTTTCAAAACTTTTATCTAATCTGGTAACCTTCAGCACTGATACCAAGTGTAACACCCCACCTCCATTAAGATCACTCACAAAGGGAATGCCTTAACTTCAGTGGAGCATTTTAGGTAAACAGACACAAAATATCACAAGACAGATATAAAAATTTTGCAATGGAAAATAAACAACTTTATTAAATCACCAAAATACTTTATAACATAATACCATGAGTCATAAATCATTACTACAAAACACTTCTGTCTTACATTATCAGAGTACATAGGTATTTAAAAGAAAAACATCATTCCCCATATTAAAGAGCAAGCCATATAAGAGACAGAGACTCGAGCCATACTTCAAAAGTAGATCCTAGAAGATGATATCCAAATCCTGACTAAACCTGGGTGTTTCCTCCCTGAGAACCTGGGGGGAAACGGAAGAAAAGAGGCGAAACAAACTAGGTCAGACATACGTCTGGTGAGTCCAGTAACTTTTAGCTAGTAAATAACTAAAGGTAAACATGACATGCATACAAAGTGGATAAGAGGATTCACGGTACAGATGGCAGGAATGACAGGTCAAATAAGGTACATGTATGCTTCACTACAAACTACTCTGCACTATTACTAGTAAAATCAAGATGGGATGATCCCTTCCGCTAACCCTAATAACGATAACGATGGTGGTAGTTTCGTGCATTCCTAGCTGCTGTCATAGGTGCCGCCTGCTCCTATCTCAACTAGTCGTACCCACTACACTCCTACTATAAATTGGTAGACTTAAAGCATACGTCCGGGTATACCCTAACCATTACCCTAATCGATTGGCTCCCTACTCTGTAGATACCCTGTGCTGGTCCCACAACTAGGGGGTATCACTTCCCTAAAGTGGCAACCCAAGGTGTGCACAGTTATACCTACTGGTGTCACGGTCGTCTTGTCCCCCTCTGCCCGGCCCATTCACGCACATGTCCCCGGTCGGTTTGCGCCGCCCACACCATCCATCTCGTTTTGGATCTCTTACAATCAATCAGTAAGCGTGCCCCTTCCCTGCCCATTACGGAGTTCTTTACTTTGATACCCCTCCGGGTTACTGACTGAAATGGGTCTTATACAACATGATACAAGCACTCCCCTATGTCTTGTATCCCCACTAGGTTTTCTATTGACTATGTATACCCTAAGGTGTCTTTAATTACATATCCCTCAATCAGTTATGCGTACCTATAGGTGTCTTTAATACATAACCCTTAATCTACCTAACGGTTATGCTTACCTATAGGTTTCTTTAATACATAACTCTATCTATTCCCATTAGTTATGCGTACCCCTAAGGGTGTCTTTAATACATAACTTTACTATTTTGCCCCGGTTATGTAAACCATTAGGTGTCTTTAATTACATAACCTTTTTTATCCGGTTAAGTTTGTGGGCCTATATATATTAATATTACCCACCTACCCTTCAGTTGTACTTAACCCTCCCACTGATTTAATCCTATTTATTTAATGGTTAAGTTTGTGGGCCAATATATTAATATTACCCACCTACCCTTCAGTTGTACTTAACCCTCTCACTGATTTAATCCTATTTATTTAATGGTTAAGTTTGTGGGCCTATATATATTAATATTACCCACCTACCCTTCAGTTGTACTTAACCCACCCACAATCCAACTCATTTTACTTAACCCTAACTTTGTCTATCATCATACAGTCCACATGTATTAAGTTAGGTTAAGTAGTCTTTTCTTATTAGCATGTCCAATTATGGTTATATTGGGCCATACCTCCCACATTAGGCCTACAACATGTGGATGTTGGATATGTCGGTCGGGTCCGGACAGTCTTATTCCACAGTTGGGTCAAACATCGTGTCTTAGCCCGAGTCATATTCACACACTTAGACCTCTCACATTAGGTTCAACATTAGTGGCTGCTGGAAATGCCGGTCGGGTCCGGGCAGACTTCCACCACTAATGTAACCTAACCTCGTGTCATAAGTGTTAATTAAATTTTCAGACTTTAATTGCTTAAACATTCCTCTTTTGATTAATTAAGTTAATTAATCCTTTCCTTTTTATAGGGGTCAATACCTATTTTATTAATCAATTTGAATTTCCTATCCATAAATGGTCATATTCAAATTATACCATTTTTACTCAACTTTACCTATGTCATAATAGGTAATTATTTATATGTTTCCCTACTAGAATCATGTGCCCAATTTACATAAATACTATGAAAATTATGCCTATTACAAATTCCCCTTTTCCCCGTTTCTTAACTAGCGTAACCGTTTGCGTTTTTGGCGTCATCGAGGCTACAAGGTAGCCTCGCCATAACAATAAAATAAAGGGAATGACAAGGTGATCGTTTTCAGTACAATTTTTGGCATAAGCATGACAACTAGGGAAAATGACATGATAACTTCGCATATAATTATGATTCATCACATAATTAACAACATGCATAGATTCATGATTTTGCAACATAACAACTTGCATAGGTTCATGAATTTCAATATAACAACTTGCATAGGTTCATGAATTAACAACATAATTAACAACTCACATAGGTTCATGATTCACAACATAACAACTTGTATAGGTGACTTGCATAGGTTCATGATTCACAACATAACAACTTGCATAGGTGACTTGCATAGGTTCATGATTCACAACATAACAACTAGCATAGGTTCATGAATTCATCACACAATAAGTTGCATAGGTAACTTGCATGATCTCATAACAACTTGCATAGGTTCATGATAATAACTTGCATAGATCCATGATAACAACTTGCATAGATTCATGAATTCGGAGTATAATAACTTGCATAGGTAACTTGCATAGGTTTATGAATTTCACTTGCATAATTTCATGATTCACCACAACAATAAACTTGTCTAATTTCATGATCCACAACAACAATAAACTTGTATAATTTCATGATCCACAACAACAATGAACTTGCATAACTACAAACAATATATACCCAAATCATATTCTACCACAATTCACTTTTATCTATTTAAACCTAAAAGTTACTAAAACTCACAGAAAAAGGGGTCTTGAGTTCTGGGATCTGAATTCTATAATTGATTAGCGTTTCCTTGTTGTAGACAATTTCGTTGTTGAGATTAGACTTTGATTTGATTTGAAGTGTTGTCTTTAATTTGCTTCTAGTTGATGGCGGCCACTCTAGGGTTTAGAGTGACAACATGACGACCATTGATCTAATTTTGATTTGATTTTAGGGTTTGAGTCTACCCATGTTTATATAGAATTTCAATTTAATTATAGCCGTCGGATGATCTTAGGGTTAATCAAAACCACTCAGTCAGGATAGGGTGACACCTTAGCCCTAATGACTCAGCAAGGAGTCAGAAAGGACTCAGCAATGAGTCACAGTGTGGATCAGATCGTACCAGAAAGCTGTGCAGGCTTTCTGCTCGGCCTGGGCGCACTTAGGAAGTGCGCCAGTGTATTTTTGTACTGGCGCACTTCCCAAGTGCGCCAGTGCAATTTTTTTCTTTTTCTTCTTCTAGTTTTTCCGCTTAACTTCGTTCGCCCATATCTCCATCGTACAATATCCGTTTTACGCAAACTCGGAATCTATCTCAAGCAGAATTCCGAGACGAACGCAATTGCGCAACCCGTTTTCCTTAATTCCCACATTTGAAATTAAGTATTCTTAAATTTAGTTAATTTGATTATTCAAAAATTCGGGGTGTTACAAACACATTCTTATATTCTTAAACCAAATACATCCAAGTATAGATAGTATAGTACGCCTTGCCATTTGACGAAGAATCAGCTTCTCGAAATCAACTGAAACTCCTCATCAACCTGCTCGAACATGAAACACATACTCATATCTGACCCGAGTGTCAAACACTAGGGTCAGACTGGGATTAACCAATTTAAAACTAAAAACTAGATAACAAACCATAACACAAATCACATAATCATCAACCAAGATTCAATGGTTTCGAAATTCATGCTTTTGAAGAATAAAGCAACTATAAGACTCAAGTCCCATCACACAATGCAACGCAAACCGAAAGATAGAGTTTTACCTTATAATAGCCAAACATGCTTGATATTCTTAAAAAAATCATTTAATATTATTATCAATGTCTGGGTGTGGATAACAAATTTCGAAAATAAATGTATCAATCTTAGCTTGCGTAATTTCCCATCCCATTATATTGGCTACTAGGGTACAAATGAGAACGTAAGCTCGTATTGGAAGTTAGGTTCCAACAATGACCAAGGCAAAGGATCTTCCTTAACCGCATTCTTAACATCTCTAGCAAGATGTCCAAGGAGTCAAATACTGAGTCTTTCAGAACGACTAAGCGGCCAACACTAAACTTGCTGATTGGAATCTTTCCTAAACATAACGTTCCCCTGGTCGTATTTGACCATCATTCGAGGTGCCTCTCCAGCATCCACATAAGTAAACCTTCCTGGGCTCCATACCATGGTATCACTTTTCAGCTAGAAGGGACGCTAGCCCATATCTCAACCGTCCATCATCCTGTTTTCGGCCATTCACGGGTTGTGAGGTTCTAAGCCCGTGTTTCAGCACAAAGCAACGTCATATCAACCATGCTTTGATCATCATCCACAAAGTTCTACTTTTCAATAAAAATTTTGATCTGCTCAACACATAGCATGCCACATTGTCAATTCACAATATATGATCGACGCCTATTAATATATAGCCCTCCATATACCGAAGTCTCGAAAGTGGGTGTTAAGCAAAAAAATAAATTCTCCACCACCAAATGAAATAATATTAATAGAAACCAATCATTTATGTTGTCGAATACAACGTCAGACACACATCCATTTACAAGTCCGTTATGGGTTTTGAACAAAACCAAAGGCGCTTTATTCCACGACCCTACGTGGGCGCGAAAGCCCTTACTACCCAAATCACTTCATACACAATTGGATCACCGTCACAATAACCCCATAATTGGGTCACGAACCAAGGCATCAATGAGTAATCCTTCTGATGTGAAGGTCTCTGGTCTTCTATCACAGTCAATGCCATTTTCATTATGTCATTTAGTTATTAGCAATGGGTCGAAACCAGGAGATTCTAAATAACTATCGCATCTTTCAAATTAATTAAGATATACAAGATGTACTAAGCATTATTCCATTTTGGGAATACTCATTTAGTCTAATCTTTATAATCAAATTTAAATAAGTATTTCCTTCTAACTGATCTTGAGAAATCATCTTCTCTTTTAATTGGGTTAAAGAACAGTGTTATTGAAGACACTATTCATGAAAAACCCCAAACTATTTGATATTAAATATAAGAATTCAAAAAGAGTTATATCAACGTACATTCAACACCAATTCCCTGAATCAACGAGTACAATAAATGGAATAACGATATAAATATCTTTCAAATCTCACACATAGTAAACATCTACACATCGGTAACGAATATCAAATATCCAAAGATTGTTTCTATCCAAATCAAAAAATTTATTTGAATTGAAAATCTTTCTTAAATACCAAGATTTGTTTATACATTTCTTTGAAAACTTGGTTATATTAAATAAACCAAACATTTTAAGTCCAATTAAAAAAATTCATAACATTGTTTTACTGTTATCAATATGTTAGGCCAAAAACATAAATATCTCGAAATATAGTTTGAAACTCCACATTTTTTTCAAATTAATTTGAAATCATTTATTATGATTTATCGTAATTTTTCCTTGTTTTTAACAATTTAAAAATAATTACTTTCATTAAAAAACGTTTTTCGGGTTTTTAGTGGCATTGGCGGTGTTTTTACTCAAATTTAATTGAACTTATCACAAGATCTATCCGATGGATTTCAAAGCTCTTATACTCATTTGTTAGCACTTTTAGTTTATAATATAATGGTTTTTATTTCATGAGAATCCGACGTTTGATCTCCCGATATGATAGTTTGAAGTCAATGGTCGAAATTCTCAAACTAGCGCAACGCGACTAGTTCTATTCTAACAAACTTTAATTTTATATTTAAATAAAATCGAATTGCTTCCAAAATAGTTTATTAATTTTGTAACAATTACTGTAAATCATATTTTCAATATTTCACCTCAAAATCTAATATTTCCATTAAATTGATATTATAATACTATTTTAATATTAAAATAATATTATTTTTTCAAACTTATTCGTTTTGGCCTAAACTTTTGTAAAGCCCATTATAAAAATAAACGAAGAAGTTTTGAAAAGAAACTTTTGTTCAAACGTTTTCTAATCCCTCTAGCCTTATCTTAACTATTTAATAAGTTGTATTCAAATACTTATCTCAAAATTTAAAAATTTATAATTTCGGTGAATCTTATTTTTGTCCAAAATTGTTTGAAATGATAAGTTGATAAAATTGATTTGAATAACTTATCAAACTATTGTACTTTTTAAAATCGTATTTAAAAATGAGTGTACGTATCCAGAATCATGCGCGCTTATTCAAATTTCTTAAAAACTCGTATTTTCAAAATTTTAAATTAGTTCCAAAATTTTGGACAATTATACTTTTTGAAATTGTATTTAAAAATGAGTATACATATCCAGAACCATGCGTGGTTATTCTAATTTCTTAAAAACTCGTATTTTCAAGATTTTATATTGGTTCCAAAATTTCGGGTTGTTACAATACAAAATCACAGATAGGTGGAAATAAATATGCAAAACTGAAAATAAATATTATCAGTATGGACAAGCATAAATCATTGATTTCATGTGCATGAGATGGAAAAGAAATTATTGCAGCGATTATTTTCTTCCATCTTTGCTAAGGAAAGGAATGATTGATATTACTTGCTATGTTTGCGCCACTAGTTTCCTCTGCAATTGGCCTCCCTTATTTCTAACTATATCTTGGTAAATAATTAATGACTAACATATATTTCACTGGCTATATATTATGGGTAGACTTCATTGTAAACTCATCCTAGAATGGAGCCAGCGACCCCCAATTGGAGTGACTCTTCTTGTTAAGCCTAATCTGAAGTTTGGGTTATGTAAACTCTTATCTTGTAATCTCTTGTATCTTTTTCTTATGTTGAATTATATCTCTTTCCTTTGGACTGGAGATGATAGTGGAACTAGTTTAAATGTTGTATGTCTTTATTTTCATTTTTATAATTATGTATTATTTACTTGGTGTATTGGGATAATTTCTATCAGATTAAATTGATATTCAACTGGAAAATCTAAATCCTGCGTATCGTTATTCCACATCTGCGCAACCTTTTTTACACAATAGATTGGTATCAGAGCAATTTTCACAACAAGTTGGTATCAGAACAAGGCGATTTATTTAGATTGTGCTTCAACGGCTTCTAGAAAGAAAAGAAAATTTGCTTATGCTTATTCTACTACTTTTTGGGGGAAAGGAAGACTTTGGTGGAGGATAATATATTGAGAGTGAAGAGCATTCCAATCTGGTAACTTTAACGTGATGAGGAGTTTACTGGGTTGAAGGGGCCATTGGATTTGGGAAATTTTGATCATATTTCAGATAGGGTCTTCATGTTGATGATTCTCGAGGGATCCAAGATGATCAGTAAAGGAGATCAGGTCAAGTGATAGATGGGTGTCGAGACGGAGATCTTTCTGGTAGTACAAACTTTTTTTAGACCGTTGTTTTTTGCGTGGTGCATCTCATGTGAAAGATATATTTTTTGCATATGGTTGGTGAAGTTTGTAATGGTTTTGACTGAGATTAAGTGGCTGGAGTGAAATTTTTTGTATGTACAGAGATTTGGATTAGCCTTTTTTGTTGTCGATTGCCTTTTGTTCCCGGCTTTGTATTTAGATTGGTAATTGAGATTACTTTGGAATCTACCATATTTGGATTTTGGGTATTTACAACATTTGTTGGCGGGCGGGGACGTAGTCTGAGCTCATTAACATGGTGTGATGGGGGGTAGCTCTACTGGAACCTATTTGGTAAATATTCAGTTTTTTCCACTATGAAATTTTGGATTAAGATGGAGTTCTTTTTAGAAGAGTTTTATGTTGTAAAGAGAATTTGACTCGAGATAGGGTGTTGGAGATATGTGATTTTGCATCAAGGTGGAGTGTTAAATTTGGTGATACAAAATCATAGATAGGTTGGAAACAAATATGCAAAATGGAAAGTAAATATTATTAATATGGATAAGCATAAATCATTGATTGCATGTGCATGAGATAGCAAAGAAATTAATGTAGGGATTATTTTCTTCCATCTTTGCTAAGGAAAGAAATGATTTATATTACTTGCTATGTTTGCGCCGTTTTTCCTCTACAATTGGCCTCCCTTATTTCTTACCATATCTTGGTAAGATAATTATTGACTCACATATATTCCACTAGCTATATATTAGGGGTAGACTTTATTGTAAACCTGTTATGGCATGGAGTCAGCGATCCCCAATTGGAGTGCCTCTTCTTGTTAAGCCTAATTTGAGATTTTGGTTATGTAAACTGTTATCTTGTAATCTCTTATAACTCTCTCTTATGTGGAATAAAATCTCTCTCCATTGGACTGGACATACATTATCTTATTGATGATAGTGGAACCAGTATAAATATTGTATGTATTTATTTTCTTTTTTATAGTCATTTACTATCTACTTAGTGTATTAGAATAATTGTTATCAGATTAGACTGATGTTCAATTGGAAAATATAGATCCTACATATTATTCTTCTACATCCGTGCAACCTTTTTTGCACAACATATCGGTATCAAAGCATTAATTTGTGCAACGTCTTTCACAACACAACCTATCTATAAGCATAGGCTGAACTAGATAATTTGTTTAGTAATTAAAAGAAAGATACTAAGTTTCTTTATGATGATATTTTCAATTTTAATAACCATTATTGTTTTCATAGCTACCTACCTTAATAATAGACATTAAGAATTAATTTTTTCTCTTATATTTTAATGAGATCCGTCAATTAGTTTGTATTTATTCTTGAGTTAATGTTGATGTCAAAAGTTGGTCTAATGACGATCAACCTCCCAACATGTGTTAACCACACATGATAATATTCACAAAATGCAAGAAAAAGAGTAAACAAACACAGAAGTGCAAAAAATTTATAGTTGTTCTGCTTAAATCAAGTTAGTGTCCACTTTATAATCATTGCTTATACTGTTGATTACAAGTTGCAGTTGTTTTTCAGTGGAAGAAAGTAGAGAAAGAAGAGATCTTTACACAAAATCCTTGTGTTGTACTTAGAATATATGGCATGCTATTTTTGGGATGCCGAATAGAATATTTCGAGTAGCCAATTTCAGATTGTTTCAGGTGGTTCCAGATGCCTTTCTACTTCTGGAAAGGGTTGTGTTTATAAGCGAGAAGGTGGGCCGAATTTGTATGTAGCATGGCACATATCTTTTTCGGGCTTGAACATGTGTAATTTGATCCGGTAAAGTAGTTGTAGACGGAGGGACCCGATCACTACTGATGAATAGTTCTTCTCGGAAATTGTGGCATACATAAAGCTTGAATCTTGGCATATAAAAAGACGTGCTTGGTTAAAGCTGGCCAGTTCTGTAGCCTTGGGAGTAGGACTTCGTCTTTTAGTAAATAATTTTGATTTAGTGTTCTTGACCCGATATTCTAGTCTTGACCCAATTCTTCAGGAACAGTCTGATCGATCGACCGATGATGTGATGGCCCTCCCTGAACCAGCCGACATTTCCAATGAAATGCGTTGTGCTGATGTCCAACCAACACGGGACGGTCTCAAAGAAAAAGGGGTTTGAAATGATGAATCGACAAGGAACCTGTAGTATATCTCACAGCGCATGGAACAAAATATAATAATAACATAATTTGACATAAAACAGGCGAGACAGTGCATAAGTTGAAAACTAAACCATCATAGCAGAGGAAATTTTAAAATACAGCTTATGATCTAAACCATCTTTATTACAACTTTTAAAACTGTCTCTAAAGCAAAATAGGAAGGTACACTACTAATGCCCAAAGTAGTGACCAATAACAACACAGGGACAATATATGGAAATGATACGTGTAAGCCTCCTACTCGTCTCCGGACAGTTACTCGTGCATACCACCTAACCTGTCTCTAGTCTTCCCGTTAAGAGCACCCAGAGTAATAAGAAGTGACATAAAATTCTGGGTCAGACAAAAATCTGGTATAACATCAAAACAAAACAATAACAAGTATAATCTAATCATACCTGAACCTGAACCTGCAACCAAAGAGTTAGCAGAACAAGATGTACAGTACTCTAAGGTAACACTAACATAAAGTGTAAATATAGGAGTGAGCATGACATGGTGATAGCAAACATCAAACATAGCAACCATCCTCTCATATCTCACTCAATGCGTAAAGCATACGATATCCACCGCTTTGGTCACCAGAACTATAGGATCCATGACGGAGTCGAACTCCGTACAACCATCACTACGATCACTTTGCTTATAATCTGTCTCTTAGTGGTGAACCAAAATTATGGATACCGATAACCCCTTTGCACACGTCCCGTAGAAAAGTCCAACTCATGAAGTTAACTCGTTGGTTCACATATGGATCCTGAGTTCTACTTCCTATTTGGACTACCTTTGCATCTCGGGTTTTGGTCGAATTGGAGTTCGTCTTCAGAAAAGTCATCGCGTAGAAATAGAAGCACAAGCCCGGTTCTATTCGGGTGTAAAGTGTTCAAGTTCCCCCATTCGGTTCGGTTCAGTCACCCTTGCTCGGTTCTCCACTTGGTTCAGGCGCTAGCCTTCCGCTCGGTTTGGGTTGCCACCCTCCATTCGGTTCGGGTCCTCCTGCCACCACTCCAACTCGCTTCGGTTCGATTGCTCCAGCCTCGGTTCGGTTCGGTTCGTGCTCACCATTTCCGATATGATCCCCACGCCCTCGTTTCCGATCCGAACCCAACTCCAACTCTATGAAAATGGCCTTTCTTCTTGTCAAGCCTCCTCTTATGCCAAGTTCTGGTCCAGTTCGAATTTCCTTACTCAGTTCTCCAATCCGATCTGATCCCTATAACCCGATCCGATCCGAAACCTTGCACATTTTCCAACGAGCATATATCTTCCATTTTCGCCATACGACGACGTTTTCAACCATTTTAAATTTACTAATCAATCATAAAACATTCCAAACAGTAGTAATAACATATAGGATCAATCAACAAGGCCAAAACATCAAGCATATAGGTTATCTTAGATCAAACATACCCAAAAAGCATGATTTTCCCCTCAATCCCCTTAAGCATGTTTAACCATACAATTAGAAAACTTAATCCAAATTAACCCAAATTTTTAGCAAAGGCATAAAATATTGTTTTAGAATTTTTCCATATTTTTCCGAGTCATAATTTCGCTAATTATCACTAATCACCCCTAATTAGCCGTAATTAGTGAATAAAAGTGCAAATCACTCACCTTAGCCACAAATAAAATCTTAGATCTGAAACACCACTAATTTGGGTCGAATTCATATGCAACACAGCAGCCTAACTCTGATTTGATGCCAATCCGCCTTGATTTGATGTAGCCTAGCTTAATCTTCGATTAGAAAGCGATTAGGAGTTGTTTAGAAGAGATTTAGAAGGTGGAAGCCATTGTTAGGTTTGAAGAGAGAGTTTGTGGTGGCTGGAAAATGACAAAGGAGGGTTTCTCTAGCCTCTATAAGTACTAATCCCGAAATACCTAATGGGCCTAGATGCTAATCACCCAGTTAAGCTCAATTATGTTGTTCTTCACCTTTTAAACCTTATTTCAGCCAAATCTCTCAAACGGTAAGTCTGTTTGGTTAATCTGACCATCTATGGAAAGGTAAACCATTATTCAAATCTGATGGAAGTGGTTTTAGGTCAAAACTCCTTTCCAATCAAAAGTTATAGGCGAAACAAGATTTGTCAGGGGAAAAACAGTCATTTAAAAATCGGCTAAAATCGTGAACATGGGAAGTGACCACAATAGTCGTTCCCCAAAGTTACACAACCATACGACTTCATATGTAAATGAAATAAATATTCTACAATCCTCTGATGCGTAGAATACAGGTTGTTACATTCTCCCCAACCCCTTAAGATCTATCGCCCCCGAAATTCCTTAACTAAGAAAACACACAATAGGGTCCCGCATGCCTACCAACCATTTACAAACAATCGACCATACATAACAAACATAGCAAGCTTATCCTAGCATGCGGTTTACTAACAAGGGAATAACTGTATTACAATAAAAAAATTGCCAACTAAAGAACTCTGGATATGACTTCTTCATGCTCTCATTGGTTTCCCATGTACAGTCATTCTCATTATCGCCCTATTGGACTTTAACCAATTTCACCCTCTTCCTTCAAAGTTGTTTCATATCATGTTTGACAATACAAATCGGTCTTGCGGTTCCCAACCGCCTCGAGTTCTACTTCAATACCATACAACTAATCTGGCGATATAGCTAAATCAAAATCATGCACGAACTTCCCTAACTGAGAAACATGAAGTACGTCATGCACTCCTTCCATCTTGCTAGGTAATCCAACTCTTATACGTCAAATTCCCAACTACATTCCAAATTCCCTTTCAAGTCCAACCTGAATCTTTCCTACATTTATACTGCCCATCCAACGTATATTCATCTCCTAAAGATAAACTAGACCATCCAATGAATCTAGGTACCCTACCTATATTCGTATTGCACGTCCAACGTAGCTTCACCTTCCAAAGGTAAATTAGACCCATCCAATGAATCTAGGTACCCTACCTACGAGTCCAAGTCCAACTTGAAGCTCTACTATATTCACTGAATCTCCAAGATCAACGAACACCCCACAATGTTCCAAACATACATCAAATCTAATGGGAAGTATCTTCACATTCGTTATATCACCATGACTAACGAACTCGCCCCCATTTCCATTCTGAAATTTCCAATGGTTGTAACAAACCACTAGGCTTCTTTTGCTCGTCTTTAACTAACTGGCAGTCCATGCACTTGGATATAAATTTCCCAATGTCCCCTCTCATCCCTTCTGAGTAGTAGGTCTATTTCATATCTCGACACGTTTTGTTACCACCGAGATATATAGTCATTTTTTGAGTGATGACATTCTCTAAGCAATTCATCTCTCAATTCATTGACATTGGGTACTACTAGTCTCCCATTCTTTCTAAGCCATCCATCTCGATCAAGCGCATACTTGTTCATCTCCTTACCAGCGATACCCATTTTCTTTGGAGATGACTTCAAATAGATTTGGATCGTCACTCTGACTGGAACCGATCCACTCAATCAAAGTTGGCTTGATCGTCAAATTTGCTCACATCTCTAGATCCAATCCACACTTAGGTCTGAAATCATATCCCGCGACATATTCCAGTTGCTTCCATTCAAGAAACATAGCATCTAAACTAGCATGTCTCCTACTCAATGCATCAGCTATCGCACCTAGTCTGGTAGCTCAGATATTCGTGTTTACCGTCATCTCTTTATTTCCCATCGCCAGAATCCTACAGGTGATATTTTACTCAAGAGAAGAAAATAGTAACAAACATAGCAACCATGGCATCCATCAATCAAGTCCTATCTATCACCTGCTAAAGCCATGAATACGTCGATACCCATCTGACTGGTCCAACCAATCCCAAGGGCTAATGGGAGCCCCGGCTCCTAACGGACTACCGCACATCCAACGTAGTTTATCCTCCAAGGATAACTAGATCACGTCCAACAGATCCAAGGTAAATGGGCGTCCCTAGATACCCCTGCTTCGAGTCTGCCTAGAACACTCCAAACTATCGATGATTCCTTGGCACTCTCATCAGAAGAGCTATCCACAACTCCGTCTTCAACTCGAGTCCAACCCAAGTCAATCCATTATTTTGCAGCCTTCTCGAGTCCAACTCGAGTCATCTCATAGCCTTATCGAGTCCAACTCGAGGCAGTCCATATCATCAAATAGTCTTATCACATCACGCTGCACATCACTCCTCGAGTGAACCAAGATACCATCGAATGGAAGTAATAACAACTTCTTATATCTTCACGCAAACCATCCTAACCGAACTACACATTCCCCAAGCACAAGCCCCAAAGACCTAAACCAATATCATACAAGAACCAAAGGAATATCTCCTCCGAATTCTGACAATCTACGTGAGATGATACGATCAAAATAACCAAACATTCGAACACCCATAACTGACTCTGGCTATACTCGCCAATCCTGCTTCAAAACTATCCTTGATCGCACGACGGCCCATGCCATATGTCAAGGGTCAATGAAAACCTCAGTCCTAACCAGGCTACTGTACGTCCAACATACACTTGCCTCCCTAACTCCTATAATCATCTTCATCACTAGGTAGGTAATCCAATACCACCTTCCGTCCATCATTCACTCTAACGATCACCAAAGACCCTTCACAGTGTACCATTACCTTTGGAGCTAATCGACTCCCCAAAATCAAGCCAAACCCAGTGAAGCCCAAAACAAAACAATCACGAGCAAACATGCATCTACGACTCGATCAGACCAAATTACGAAAAATCATACAAAGGCTAGTCGAACCACCAATCGGGTTTGTCACAACCAAAGGCCTATAGACAACCTCGGGTTCCAATTCCAACCTATCTACCAGGTCACTAGATATGAAGGAATGAGAAACTCTGGCATCAAACAAAACTTGAACAGGAACATCATAAATAGAAAGCATACCTCGAATGACAACACCCTTTCCCTTTTCCGCCGCAGTTAGGGCATTCGACGAAGAAGGAACAATGTTGATAGCATATGCTTTCACGATCTGCTTCTCTTTAGGAGGTTGTGGACACGTATCCTTGTGATGTCCCACTTGGCCGCAATTGAAGCACTTCCTTTCCCCAGGCCTTTCCCGACAATCTCTAACATAGTGGCCCTTCTTGCCACAGCTAAAGCACTCAACATCTTTCTTGTTCTTTTTTCCTGACTATCCTTGGTCTAATTCTGCTTCCTCTTATTCTGAGAATTATTCTTGCCTCCACCGCTTGCCTGCAGCTTTGGCTCCTGTGCAGATGTAACAACAACCTTCGTCTTCGATTTAGGGTAAAGACTCTCTGATCTCAATGCTTTTCTCATGATAGACTCAAACGTCTCATCAATGTGGTTTATAAGCCTTTCCCCCAAGTACTCATCTAAGCCAGTTATGAACTTCTCGTTCCTCTTCTCGGCAGTGTCGATAAGGGATAATCCATATTTCGATAAAGTATCAAACTCTGCAATATTTTTCGAGACGGCCCTACCATCTTGCTTTAGCTCTAAGAATTTCCTAAACAATACTGACTTCCGAGCAGCTGAGACAAACTTATCACTGAAGTGAGTCTTAAACTGATTCCAAGTAACTTGATCCTCTGGAGTAGCTGCTTTAATAGCATTCCACCAATTCATAGCCCGTCCTTGCAGTTGACGCGATGCTAGCTTTCTCTTCATTGAATCATCGATCCCTAAGTCCTTGAAGATGCGCTCACAACTACCGAGCTAATCTTGAACATCCAGAGCTGATTCCGTTCCGTGGAACGGCTTCCCACCAAAACTAGTATAATCCTTGTTAAGCTTGGTGAAATCGGCCCCGGGCGCTTGCACTGTTGCACCACCACTGTTAGCAGCATTAGGAACTGCTCCCTGAACATCCCTAAGCATCTCTCTCATAAAGGTAGTAAACATCGTCCTCATATCAGGGGCAATCCTATTATTGGCCCCTGAACCCGTACTCCTCGTATATCGGCTCATCGTTCAATCTGTAAAGAGAAAACGATTAACCATCTCCATAGTGGTGTCAGTGTAGTGCGACTTCATCCTTAGATATACTAATAGTGTATATATACAGCTTTTGAAAACCAAAATATCACAAATACGCGCTCTCTGATGTCTTTCCCTAGGTTAACTACGCAACCTAGAGCTCTGATACCAAATGTGACGGCCCGCCCTGAACCAACCGACATTTCTAATGAAATGCGTTGTGCCGATGTCCAACCAGCACGGGACGGTCTTCAAAGAAAAAGGGGTTTGAAATGATGAATTAACAAGGAACCTGTAGTATATCTCACAGCGCATGGAACAAAATATAATAATAACATCATTTGACATAAAATAGGCGAGATCGTGCATAAGTTGAAAACTAAACCATCATAGCAGCGGAAAATTTAAAATACAGCTTATGATCTAAACCATCTTTATTACAACTTTTAAAACCGTCTCTAAAGCAAAATAGGAAGATACACTACTAATGCCCAAAGTAGTGACCAGTAACAATATAGGGAGAATATATGGAAATGATACGTGTAAGCCTCCTGCTTGCCTCCGGACAGCTACTCGTGCATACCACCTAACCTGTCTCTAGTCTGCTCGTTGAGAGTACCTAGAGTAATAAGAAGAGACATAAAACTCTGGGTCAGACAAAAGTCTGGTATGAGTGATAAGCATCAAAACAAAACAATAACAGATATAATCTAATCATACCTAAACCTAGACCTGCAACCAAAGAGTTAGCACAACAAGATGTATAGTACTCTAATGTAACACTAACATAAAGTGTAAATATGGGAGTTTGCATGACATGGTGACGGAAAACATCAAACATAGCAACCATCCTCTCATCTCTCACTCTGTGCGTAAAGCATACAATATCCACCGCTTTAGTCACCAGAATTATCGGAGCCATGACGAAGTCCAACTCCGTACAACCATCATAACGATCACTTTGCCCGTAATCCATCTCTCAGTGGTGAAGCAAAATTATGGATATCGATAACCCCTTTGCACACATCCTGCAGCAAAGTCCAACTCATGAAGTTAACTCGTTGGTTCCCATATGGATCCTGAAATCTACTTCCTATTTGGACTACCTTTGCATCTCGGGTTTTGATCGAATTGGAGTTAGTCTTCAGAAAAGTCATCGCACAGAAATAGAAGCACACGCCTGGTTCGGTTCGGGTGTAAGGTGTTCAAGTTCCCCCATTCGATTCGGTTCGGTCACCCTTGCTCGGTTCTCCACTTGGTTCGGGCGCTCGCCTTCCGCTCGGTTCGGGTTGCCACCCTCCATTCGGTTCGGGTCCTCCTGCCACCACTCCAACTCGCTTCAGTGAAATTGCTCCATCCTCGGTTCGGTTCGTGCTCACCATTTCCGATCTGATCCCCACGCCCTCGCTTCTGATCCGAACCCAACTCCAACTCTATGCAAATGGCCTTCCTTCTTGCCAAACCTTCTCTTATTCCAAGTTCTGGTCCGGTTCGAATTTCCTTACTCGGTTCTCCGATCCGATCCGAGCCCTATAATCTGATCCGATCCGTAACCCTGCACATTTTCCAACAAGCATATATCGTCCATTTCGCCATACGACAGCATTTTCAACAATTCTAACTTTATTAATCAATCATAAAACATTCCAAACAGTAGTAATAACATATAGGATCAATCAACAAGGTCAAAACATCAAGCATATAGGTTATTTTAGATCAAACATACCCAATAAGCATGATTTCCCCCTTAATCCCCTTAAGCATGTTTAACCATACGATTAGCAAACTTAATCCAAATTAACCCAAAATTTTATCAAAGGCACAAAATAATATTTTGGAATTTTTACATATTTTTCTGAGTCATAATCTCGCTAATTATCACTAATCACCCCTAATTAGTCGTAATTAGTGAATAAAAATGTTAATCACTCACCTTAGCCACAAATAAAATCTTAGATCTGAAACTCCACTGATTTGGGTCGAATTCCTATGCAACACAGCAGCCCTAACTCAGATTTGATGCCAATCTACCTTGATTTTATGTAGCCTAGCTTAATCTTCGACTAGAAAGCGATGAGTTGTTTAGAAGAGATTTAGATGGCGGAAGCCATTGTTAGGGTTGAAAAGAAAGTATGCGGCGGTTGAAAAATGACAAAGGAGGGTTTCTCTAGCCCCTATCGTCCCTTATGCAACCCTAGTCCCGAAATACCTAATGGGCCTAGCTGCTAATCACCCGGTTAAGCTCAATTATGATGTTTTCAGCCATATCTCCCAAACGGTAAGTCTGTTTGGTTAATCTGACCATCAACGAAAAGGTAAACCATCATTCAAATCCTATGGAAGTGGTTTTAGGTCAAAACTCCTTACCATTCAAAAGTTATAGGCGAAACAAGATTTGCTAGGGGCAAAACGGTCATTTAAAAATCGGCAAAAATCGTGAACATGGGAAGTGAACCCAATAGTCATTCCCCAAAGTTACACGACCATATGACTTCGTACGTAAATGAAATAAATATTCTACGATCCTCTGATGCATAGAATACGGGTCGTTATAAATGACCCAATCGATCAGTTTGGTTTTGACTTCGGAAAAATACCAACTTTGAAGGGGAGAGCCCCAACTTGTTATGGAGCCGATTCGGGTCGAAATATGATCGGTCGACCTATGATGAAAGTTGACCCTGGGAGCATAGAACTGGACCGTTGTTTTATAACAGGCTTCATTCTCAGGTTGTGACGGCTTTTGCCAAAAAGATGGTCAACACTTTGCCCCTAAGAACCTATCTTTTTTGGTAAAGAAACATGTTTTCTAGATCTTCTAGAAAATATTGAGTAGAATCCCCTTGTTTTGTAATCCGAAAAGCCATGGTTACGCCGAACCATATTATGAGAAAGGCCAAAAGATGACGATCATTGATGATTGTATTAAGGCCAGAAAATCAATGATCATTGAGGATCGTATGAAGGTCAGAAAACCTACAATCACCAATGATCATATTAAGGCCAGATCTTCGAGAGTGCCGGAAAACTTAATCGACCATACAAAGCCGAACTCAGAGAAGAGCAGTAGATCCGGGACCTTGTGTAGTAAAGTAATACCTTGGAATCCGAAGACAGGAATAAACCATGCCTGAAAGTTTGAAGCAGGGTATCAACCATACCAAGAGTTTAAGGGAGACGAGCATAAACCATGCTCGGTCTGGTTATGTGGGAAAGCATTAACCATACTCGGCTTTAGTAAGGTGGGGCATGAACTATACCCGAAAATTTAGAGAGAGGTATAAACCATACCCTTAACAGTTGGACGAGTATGAACTATACTCATAGGTCAAGTATGAACCATACCCGAGTTTGGGATCAAGCATCAGCCATGCTCGGAGTTTGATTTAACAAGGTTGAGTATAAGCCATTCTCTTATTAGGAAGGAGTTAAGTCTTTCATATCCCGACAAGTAAATTTTCAGGAGGGGTATTAACCAAACCTTGAAGACGAGCATAAACCATTCTCGGTTTAGGGGAAGGGGTATAAACCATACCCGGGTGACGAGTATAAACCATGTTGGGTGTAATTAGGTGGGAGAGCATTAACCATACTCAGCTTAAGAAAGTTGACGAGCATTAGCCATACTTGGCTTTTAGGCACTTGTCGAATCCCGATAAGATGCTTGAATCAATCAAACATAATCCATGTTTGAGAAAGAAACTTTATCGCTGCTAAGGAGCTATTACAGAAACCAAAACAAATCCTAACAGGTTTATAGTTAAATCCAAAGCACACTTAGGGATTAAATCCTAACCCCGTACGTGCGTACTTCAACATAACCACATAATAAAAAAAATACATTTCTTATATCCTAAGAAATGAAGTGTATCGATAATGATCTAAGCCAGATCAGTTGATGATGATGCAACGATTTCTAGGCTCAGGGTCTTTCTCATTTCGAGAAGTTCGGGGACCGACCCGAGGAGCATAGGAAGGTAGCTGTGGCGGTGCAGCTGATGCAGACTTTTTAACATACTTAGGAAGCTCTCTACGTCTGACCTGCTCCTGGATGAAATTGCGTAGATGCCTACATTCTTTGGTGATAGGGGTGACAATTAGACCTGACCCGATGAACCTAGACCCAACCCGGTGGGTTTCGGTTCTAGGAGGGTTGGGTTTTGTCGGGTCTAAATTATACATTTTAAAAATCTGGACCGGACCTGAGCTTCGGTTCATGTCAGTTCGGGTTCGGTTGAATAATAACACTATATATATATATTCAATGCTTTTTGGTCGCGTCATTCGGGTCGGGTCTATGTGGGTTGGGTTTGATTAGGTCTTGATTGTATTTTTCAATACCTAGACCCGACCCTAGACACATCGGGTTTGGTTCGGATCTTTACGTGTCGGTTCGGTTCAGGTTTTCGATTCTCGGTTCTAATTGCCAGCCCTAATTGGTGTTATGACCTACCATATTATGATACATCCAGTGCTTTCCTGATTCACGTTCTCTATGGGTTGGCTCCCTTCTGGGAGGCTTTGGAAAAGGTAGATATCCTCGCACATCAAGATAGATTTCCAGTAGGGAGGAGTTGAGCTTGGTGTATTGATCATACTTGTTTTCTCTTCGGAACCGTACATTCCGATCATTCTTTTCCAAGACTTTGCTATTTCCTTTGTTCTGCCAGTGGCATTGGATGGGCCTCCATCTTTTCTAGCAAGCAATTCGAGATTTTCCATTTCGATGCTAGCATCTTCTTGTCGGCGGAATCTATTGGTTCAACATAGAAATCTTCAATATCCTTGGGAGGATCTCGAGTTAGGGAGATCTTCAAATCAATTCTGCTCTGAACACCAACTATGGTGGCAATAAGCACCATCGATGGCTCGGGTCGATCGGCTGACGCTACGGCCGCGTTGAATCTTTCTAAGAAGGAGTGTAGCGTATAGTCGGATCGCTGCTTGATAGATTTGAGAAACATGACGCTCTTCGGTCGGGAGATGTGAACTCCGAACTGCTCGATGAAGCGGGTGACCAAGATATTCCAACTGTTGATCGATTTAGTTGTTAATTGCCGAGACCACATGCCAGCAATGTCCGTGAGAAAGTGGGGGAATCACTTGGCCATGACGTTGGTTAATGATGATAGCACTTCCATGTATCACATGTATCGCATGAGATGTATGGTCTGATCGGTCCTGCCATTGTAGGGCTCCAGGACCGGAAGCTTGAAGTCCGGTGGATTTCGAGAGTTTCTGATTTCCCGTGTGAATGGAGTACGATGGATGTTATCCACATCCCACTGAGAAGAGGTGCCTATGATGAAGCGTTTTAGGATGCTTGCAATCTAACTTCCATCCCCAAGGAGTTGTTGCCACGAATCCAATCCTGCATTAGGGACATCAGTGAGAACCCCGGTACTAGGACTGGGTGGAAGCATGCCTCGAGGTCTTGAGGTTGGCTGGGTTCGGCCCACGAGATTTGAGTGAAGGTGGTCCCCAGCCCCAGGCCTTGATTCAGGAGTAACTGGAGCTGCTTGATTAAACTGAGTGTTGGACCAGACCATAGCCGCTCCGGTTGGAAGGGACTAGTTCTGGATAGCATTTCCTATTTGGGGCTCGGTATTGCCCCCGCTTGGGGTGATATCAGAGTGATTTACTATAGAGTTTCCCTCCGTCACATTGGAGACCGGTATGGTAGAGTGGTCCTGTTGGAACGAAGGATTGTTGTAGCCATCCCTTCCTGCATCTGCAAGCTTGGAAGGCTGTGGAGGGGGGGTTGCATAAGACAGGTTTGTGGTAAGATGTTGGACCGGACGGGAAGTTGTGTCGATCCATGTTCTGGTCGACCAGAGGTTGCACTGGTTCAAGAGCTGATTGTCCAGGGAGTTGAGTCAAACCCTGAACTGGAAACAAAATAGTCTGCTACCTGAGCTATGGGCTTGGCCAAAACTTTATCCATCTCGTCCCTAGTTAGGTATTAGGACGGTTGTTCAAGGGAGGAAGCCTCCTGGCTTGCCCCCGCTACTACTACGTCTGTTGTACCAGCAGATCGAGATTGAGCGTGAGAAGGTGCTGAGTCCTTCTTCCGTTTAACCATTGCTTCTTTAGGAGTTGCCGATGGTCGTAGGGTATATTCGTGCTCCCCTTCCTGTCGCGCTAAAGTGTTAACGTCAAGTGTTAGTCTAATGACGATCAACCCCCAACGTGTATTAATCACACACGATAATATTCACAAAATGCAAGAAAAAGAGTAAACAAATACAGAAGTCATAATATTTTATAGAGGTTCGTCTTAAACTAAGCCTATATCCACTTTATAATCTTTGTTTATACTGTTGATTACAGGTTACAGTTGTTTTTCAGTGGAAGAAAGCAGAGAAAGAAGAGATCTTTACATTAAATCCTTGTGTTGTACTTGGAATATATGGCATGCTATTTTTGGGATGTCGAATAAAATATTTTGAGTAGCCAATTTCAGATTGTTTCAGGTGGTTCTAGATGCCTTTCTACTTTTGGAAAGGGTTGTATTCATAGGCGAGAAGGTGGATCGAGTTTGTATGCAGCGTAGCACATATTGTTTTCGGGCTTGGACAAGTGTAATTTGACCTGATAAAGTAGTTATAGGCGGAGGGACCCGATCCACGGCTGATGAACAGTTCTTCTCGAAAATCATGGCATACGTGGAGCTTGAATCTTGGTGTATAAAAAGATTTGCTTGGTTAAAGCTGACCGGTTCTGTAGCCTTGGAAGTAGAACTTTGTCTTGTAGTAAATAATTTTGATTTAGTGTTCTTGATCTAATATTCTCGTCTTGACCCGATTCTTCAAGAACATTCTGATCGATCGACCGATGACCCAATCGATCGGTTTGGTTTTGACTTAAGAAAAATACCAACTTTGAAGGAGAAAGCCCCTACTTGTTGCGGATCCGATTCGGTTGAATTATGATTGGTCGACCTATGATGAAAGTTGACCCTGAAAGCATAGAACTGGACCGATGTTTGGTAGTGGGCTTCGATCTCAAGTTGTGACGGCTTTTTCAAAAAACCCAGTCAATAGTTAACTTCTTTATAATAATATTTTTCATGACTATATTGTTCTTCTTATTTATTCATTCATGTTTGAAGATAACAAAGGGAAAGTTTTGATGATGGTTTTTCCATAAATGAAAATATTGTTTCGTAGAGCCTTCTCATATCAATTTGTTGTCATGAATTTTTATTGTAATATGTCATTCTTTTATTTCAACTTTTTTCATTTTATCATTCATAATGTTTTGACATATTTGAGTGCAATAGTTATTGCTTATAATTTTCAATTTCAAATATATTACATGAAAATAATAGTAGTATTTTCCAAACAAGTTGTATATTGGTAATCTTTCATGAGAGTTTCATTAAATTATCAGTATATTTTTTGTTAGAATTGTCTAACTTTTTCGATAGGCATACAAAGATGCTTTATTATTATCCAATTAGACTATTAATTGTTAGGGATGTTCCTTTTATATTATGTACGTTAAAATTAAAAGTTTAATGCAATTAGATCTATGTAGTAATACATACCTACAACTTTACAATGGGATTTTAGCATTACTGGGGCCATACTAATCCAATTAGCCTGATCAAAAATTTTATTTAAAAACTATCTTCACTAAAAAGTAAGTAACACCATTTTGATGATAATGTAATGATGTCATAATGATACCAGCAATTTTTATGATGATTTAGAGTTACAAGACAATCTAATGCACTAGAGCCTATGTTATATAAATGTTCAAGTTTTCAATAAAATTGTATTGGCTTACGAGTTTAAAATTTGGGAACCATATAAAAAATTACGTCGGAAACCATGGTATCCGCCATATTAAAATTACGTCAGAAACCATCATAGGATAGGATATTTAGTATACTTCTCTCCATGTTTAGATGTTCAATTTTTTTTTAAAAAAAAATAGCTTTGAAATAGTTCATTCAACCTTATGACTTCACATAGTTAAAGGGTCCAATATGTGCGCATTAAAACTCTTCGATGAAGAAAATTGAAGAACAAGAAAGAAAGAAATTCATTATTAAGATTAGTATTAACTTTTACCTAAATCAGTTAAGACTTGTCTCACTTACAAAATTCGCTAGTCTAACATATTTGAGTAAATAATAATGATCCATCATATTTGGCAGCACTTTATTTCACTCGAACTGGGTTCTACTGTATTAACAAATTTAACAGCATTTAAAAAATTAGGTTATGTTCATTAAAATGTAACAAGTTTTTGTTCATATAGTAAGATGTTACCTTGGGTTGTAGTTTACATACTCTATTTTAAAGTAGTTCACATTCAAATGTTGTATGTGCAAAATTTTACGAAATAACCGATGAAATGGCACAATAACATGTTTGATTATTATTAAAACTAAATGCTGCAATTTCCCAGTTAAATATAGTACACAAATAAAGTAGATATCAATCAGTTCAACCAATCATTGTCTAGAAAACAATCAACTATACAAAGAAAAAGATTGCATAGCATTTGGTTAACAATGCTTTACTGAGCGGAAATGATAAAATATCAATATAAGTGCAGTTACTATGATTTTTGCAACATTCATTGTTCTCCTTGCAAGGATAATGGTTTCTGTAAACATTAACATTTTTATGTTGTATGATTTACCTTATTAAATATGAAATGATTTCATTTATTGTTTTCTTATGTGATGCGCTGTTGTTACATTTTTTATGTTTCTTTCCTTGATATCTGAAATCTTAAACACATACTTACTAAATATTGATTTCTACCCCTAATTTAGTATATTCAAAATAGTCAAGTTAATTTTCTACCATTTGGTGACCAAAAAGCATTGGTATTATAAATATTATTATGAACTATAAATGTATTTTTTTTATAGCATTTAGAGTATTTTATTAATTTCAGTTATTTTATAGGGATTTTTATAAATATACACTCCTCTCATAGTTGAATTTCTATTCTTGGATGATCTTTTTAAGAATAACGGTGCGTGAAGCACTAGTTTGCAATGGTAATTATTAATAATGGTTTAATGGAACGGGGTTGATTGGGGTGTTAATGCTGGTTAAAGAATTACTAATGATGTTTATATAGGACATTAATAGCCAATTGAAGATCAATTATCATGGTGATAATTGAGTAAAGGAGGTAGACCATGTAGCCTATGGCTAGTGTAAGACGTACACTATAGAAAGCTAAGGAACATGAAGCTTGTGTGGTGTCGACACAACAGATAAGGGATGGATAATGCAAGACGAACTACGTGAGTGTGTAGATTTATATTGATCTAATGGTAGTAGATTAATAGGTTAATCTAAGTGTTTGGATGGAGAGACATCAAAGCTAATCTGATTTAAGGTTTGAATTTTTACTAATGGCCTAATATATGATCTAACCTAATACATTCTTAGAAATTTCACAATACTAGTAATATCTTCATGTGCAAGCTTGTAAACTATATTGGAATAGCTTTGAAGCCTGTAGAGGGTTCACTACTAAACTAGCACACAAGTAATACACTAAATGCATACTCTAAAAGATAAAATCCAAAAAAATTTACCATGCAAGTAGATCTATCATTCAAAGATCACATATAAAGACACTTGGATGATCAAACTGATATTAGCTTAAATTTGTCAATTGATAACTTTTACTCATATATGGTAAAAACTGCCTTTAAAAACATGTGAAAATACTTCTAAACCAAACAAATGATATCACTGCACAAATATATAAATGAACATAGAATATCACATTTGAATTCGAACCTAACAAGGTGGATCTCAATTCTAGATAGATTAGCTTTTTTTCTTTTTCAAAATATACATTTTGAAACGGAAATTCAACACCAAGTCTATACCTAATTGGATTGATTTTGCAATATCACAAAAAATGTTTGTAATTAGCTTTTATTAGCTGAATATTTATTTTGAGTTGGACCATTTGAGATTTGACTAAGATTTTTATAGTTTTAATAATTCAAACATGATTTGAAATCCATCGCGTTGAACTAGTTTCAAATCAACTTTGAGCGTAGACGAATGTGGCTCTAATTGTACATTTTAGACTAACACTGAATTAAACAATTATATCATAATTCATTAAAATCATATATTTTATTCAAAAGATTTTCACTTGGATAGGCACACTTTAAACCCATTTAAGGGTTATTCCTTTTGCAACTGTTGCACCAGAAAAAAGTGCAATGCACTTTGATAATGTTCGCAGCCAAACACGAAATGGTTAAAGATGATATCGCATTCAATACATCAATTGCATCAAACATGGACTTAAGTATTTTCTCCGTTTAGTTGAAATGTTGGGATCCAATGTGCAAGTAATAATAATTCACAAATAACAACTGTCTTTAGTTTGACTTATCCAAAAACTAAAAACCATGCAATACGACTTCTTTAGTTCCAACAGTCATAACTATTTTTCGTTTAAATTCAAATTCAAACTTGAATGTTATACACCATTATTCGGATGGGGCATTTCCCTATGTCCTACTAATAAACACTACCACCTAAACCACACTAGCTAGCCTGCTAGCTCCACAACCATTAAGGAAGGTGGTATCCTCTACATTTCCACCTACGGGGTTGTCGTACAACTCCGAACCCCATCATAGTAACAATTAATTTAAATAGTTTTGTGAGAAAACTTCTAACAATCTGCGGTCTCAATTATATCTCATACGCCATGGTTTCTAAACTGTGTCTTATTATATTAGGGAATATAGATAGTGATTATTACTTCTGATAAATGATTAAGTTTTTAAATTAAAAGATTGTTACACATAAATACAAATTAAATATTTGTTGTATAAAAAAAAGGTTTGATCTGTGATTCGGACAATGTGAAAAACTATGAGTACAAATAATTTCACCTACTTCTTCAACAAAAAAAAACATAATTCCAAAAAAAAAAAAAAAAAAAAAAAAAACTACTACGAACTTGAGTTCAAACACATGGATGGAAAAATACATAGTCACAATTAGAAAATTGAATTATTTTATAAAATAACCAAACTATGTTATCTATAGAATGAAATTAAAATATCAAATATAAGTATTAAAATTAGTTAAGGTACTTGTTGAGTCAATGTAAGACTGAATGCTCATAAAAAAATATGTAAGCGAAGAGTTAAAAAGGAAAAGTGTAATTTCCAATAATAAAAGAACATGAGACGAATTATGGTGGAATACACAACTAGTAAAATGTATGGATCCGATAAAAAGGACTGTCATAATATAATATTTCCACTTTATATTATATTGTTCATTAAGTAGAATGTAATTTTAATGCAATATACAAAAACATGACATATTTAGGGTTGTGTTAATCTTTTTTTAAACACTTCTAAAATATAGACAAAACAATCAGTAAATGCTTCTCTCAATACACATGATAAGTATTGACAAAGAACCGGGTCTACTAAATTGAAATAGTATTAAATATACTTAACCTAGGTATTATAGAAAATTTATAGTTTGGATCCATCGATGTATAACTTTATGATGGTAATATGATAATAAAAAATTGAAGTAACATATATCTTTATAGTCATTCTCCCAAGTTTATTACTAAAGCAATCAAATATATCTAGTTTATAATTAGGGATTCTAATAACTATCGATAAATCTAGTTTATATATATATATATATGTGTGTGTGTGTGTGTGTGTGTGTGTGTGTGTGTGACTTCCAATATATCTGCAATTCATGAAATTGTAGTTGATAAACTACATCTTCGATAATTATCCGCACATGCTATTGCAGTATAATAAAAAAAAACATCATCATAGGAAAAATAAGCATTATGTATCATGTAGAGACTTTGAAAATTTTTCTATTTTTTTTTAAAGGGAGTAGCATCCCTTATTTTGCTCATATCTTTAGCAACATAGTAGGTAAAACATTTTCAACACCGAAGCCTTTTATAACTGCAACAAAGAACGAAAAAAATATTTAGTTGCACACATAATTATTATATGAATTTTATACTTGTATATTTTCATTAACTGGATCTACACTAACACTGAAAGTTGTACCAAAACTAATATGAATATGAAACATGGTAGGTAAGAAGGTTTTCCTATCTTTGAGTACCACATATAATGCGTATTCTCCACATATTAGACAATTGATTAAAATACATAAGGTAGTCAAAGATGTACGCTACGTTTGTATAAACTTCGGAAAACAAGATTAAAAAATATCACTTGTGTGACTTTATTGAACAAGAAAAGAACTAATAGTTAAATATGGAAAAGATTCATATTATGCAATTTTAATACTAAGCCCTTACAATTGTGAAGTTGAGGGCCGAAATAATGTTTAGATAGATAGAGATCTGTAAAATGTAGGAATGTAAAAAAATCGGCTATATCAGTGGTGATATTACATAACAATAATAATACACGATTCATTACATATTATTATTGTATATTAAATGTGATTCTATGTACATACTTAGTGCAAAATATGACATAAAATTGGTTGCACCAACCAATATTTTTAAAAGCTTAAAACACGGAGCGACCAGATCAATTATGATAAGTATAATTTATTTTAAGGACGGTTTGGCTAAGTCTCTGTTAAGTTTTAAAATACACAAAAACTATCTCTCTTAAAATTTTGTAAATTAGGTTCCTATTTTTTGAAAACCATAAAAAAATATCAAAAACCAATGTAAAAAATTACAAACCTTCCAAACTTAATTCAATACATAATCAGCTTCATATTCATGTAAGAAAAGCACAATAAAATTAACATCTCAGAGATGTTAGCGTAATTAATATTCTGCTAAAGGGCAATATAGTCTTTTGTTTTATGTTTTGCCTATATATAAAGGCCTCTTGTGTTATTTTAGGGTCAAGACTTTCTCTTCTTTTAGCCGTCATCTGCTTTGTACTGTAATGGTGTAGATGAATAAATGAATTGCTTTAGACCTCTTTATTAGAATTAACATGGTATCAGAGCCAATAAAATCCACAATCCTAATCTAATCTGCATCTTGTGTTCTCAGCCCTCACAAGCAACCATCGACACGTTCACACTTATCCCACAATCCTCTCGCTCACGCTCCACAATCCTTTTAGCCGTCATCAGCACAGATCTCGTCCTCCTCAGATCCGAATTCCCAGACCCAACCGATCTCGTCCTCCTCCGATCTCGGTTTCAGCAACCCTCACCCAACCGAAGTTTCCCAAATATCCGAATTCCCAGACCCAGACCCAAAACCGAAGCAACCCAGACCCGAAACCAGACCAGACCCAGACCCGAATTCTCCCAGACCCGAATTCTCTCCTACCCGAAGTTCCCCAGATCCGAAATTTCCCAGACCCGAACTACTTCTGAACTATTTCAAGTTGAAAGTAGAGACACAGACCATAAGCTCTATCAGAAAGGTCATAACTTTGTTGTTTGATGTTTGCAGAACCCAGAACCCGAAGGTTGTTGACCCAGAACCAAGTTGTTAATCCATAACCCTGTTTGGCTTGTTGACCCAGAACGAAAGTTGTTGTTTGGCTCGTTGTTTTGTGGTTTATTAAAATGGCAGTTAGTAGAGATAATTCGCTCCAAGTAGATGGTAAAAATTATGCGTATTGGAATTCTGTCTATTCTTCCTTAGATCCAACAATGATTGAACAATTTCAGAATTATGTGTATTGGAATTCTGTCTATTCTGCTTTAGATCCATCAATGATTGAAAAATTTCAGAAGTTCCTTGCATCTCAGCCACATGCCATATCAGCTTCGCCTCAAATAGGTTTGTCATCTAGTTCATCAGGTATATCTTCTTCTAGCTGGATTTTAGATTCTGGTGCTTCGAATCATATGTCTCCTAATTTCTCCGATTTCACTTCTTTGGCTCCTAAAGTTTCTGTACCTGTCATGAGTGCTAGTGGTACATCTATGCCCGTGCAAGGTGTTGGTTCAGTCATTACACCTTCTTTGTCATTATCTAATGTCTATCACATTCCTAGACTTACATTAAATCTTGCTTCTGTTGGTCAAATTTGTGATAATGGCTACTTGGTTTCTTTTTCTTCTTCTGAATGTTATGTTCAGGATCCAAAGTCTCAAAAAGTGATTGGGACCGGCCATAGAGAAGGAGGACTTTATGTATTGGATCAGCTCAAAGATCCTAAGATTTCAAAGATTGCAGCTTCTGTTCCAGGTGTGGATGTTTCGTCTTTTCGTTTGAGTCAGTCATCTTCTATGTTTTATTTGTGGCATTCTCGTCTGGGCCATGTATCTAAGTCTCGATTGCAATTCTTAGCGTCTACAGGAGTTTTAGGAGAATTGAAAACTCATGACATTTCTGATTGTAGTGGTTGTAAACTTGCAAAATTCTCTGCTTTACCTTTTCCCCAAAGTAATACAGTTTCTACTGCACCTTTTGATCTTATTCACTCTGATGTTTGGGGACCCTCTCCTGTTTCTACAAAGGGAGGCTCTCGTTATTATGTCTCTTTTATTGATGACTACACTCGTTATTGTTGGATTTATCTTATGAAACGTCGTTCAGAATTTTTTGGCATCTATAATGAGTTTCGATCTCTTATTAAAACTCAGCATGGAGCTGTTATTAAATGTTTCAGATGTGACTTAGGGGGAGAATATACTTCTCATGCTTTAAGGAACTTCTTGCTTTAGATGGCACAATTTATCAGACTTCTTGCACTGATACTCCTGAACAAAATGGGGTTGCTGAAAGGAAACATAGACATATTCTTGAGACTGCTCGATCTCTTTTATTGTCTGCTAGTGTTCCAAGTGAATTTTGGGGAGAGGCAGCTCTTACTTCTGTTTATTTGATCAATAGAATTCCTACTTCTCATAATTCTGGCTTGTCCCCCTATGAAAAGTTGTATGGTTGTCCACCAGATTATTCTTCTCTTCGTGTTTTTGGTTCCACATGCTTTGTTCTTCTTCCTCATGTCCAACGGAGTAAGTTAACTTCACGGTCTGCTATATGTGTTTTTCTTGGTTATGGTGCAGGACAAAAAGGATATCGTTGTTTTGATCCAGTCAGTCACAAGCTATATGTTTCTCGGCATGTTGTTTTTCTTGAACATATTCCTTATTTTACTATTCCTGATCGTACTCACAATATATCTATGTCTGATATTGTCCATATTGATCCTTTCACTGCTGATGATGATGAGCTACTTCCTGCTGAAAATCCAGACACTTCCATTGACTCAACAACCACCCAATCACCTTCTGAGACAGTAGATACTAGTGAACGTCGATATCCTATCCGAAATCGTCAGTCTACTAGGCGACCTGATTTTGAATATTCTTGTCTTTCCAGTTCATTTTCTTCATTTCTTGCTTCTATACATTGTCTCTCTGAGCCTTCATCTTTCAAAGATGCGGTTCGTGATCCTCTTTGGCAACGTGCTATGGCTGAGGAACTGACTGCTCTTCATCAGACTCATACTTGGGATTTAGTACCTCTTCCTGCAGGAAAACGTGCTATTGGTTCTCGTTGGATCTATAAGATTAAAACTAAAGCTGATGGATCTATTGAAAGGTATAAAGCTCGCTTGGTTGCTAAAGGTTATTCTCAAGAACATGGTATGGATTATGAGGAGACTTTTGCTCCTGTTGCAAAAATGACTACGGTTCGAACTCTTATTGCGGTTGCTTCTGTTCGCCACTGGAATATTACTCAAATGGATGTTAAAAATGCCTTTTTGAATGGGGATCTTCATGAAGAAGTCTATATGGTTCCTCCTCCTGGTATTGATCATCAACCTGGTGAAGTCTGCAAACTTAGGAAAGCTCTTTATGGTCTCAAACAGGCTCCCCGTGCTTGGTTTGAGAAATTCTCTACTGTGATTACCTCTCTTGGTTTCTGCCCGAGTAACCATGATTCTGCTTTGTTTGTCAAGTGTACCTCGGCTGGTCGAATTTTGCTTTCCCTTTATGTTGATGATATGATTATTACAGGCGATGATGTTGTTGGAATTAACTTGTTGAAGTCCGAGTTGACTCGATGTTTTGCTATGAAAGACTTAGGTCCCCTTCGTTACTTCTTGGGTATTGAAGTTGCTTCTTCTCCAAAAGGTTATCTTCTTTCTCAATCTAAGTATATTTCTGACATTTTTGAGTGCGCTCGTCTCTCAGATAATAAGACTGTTGATACTCCAATTGAGCTCAATGCTCGATACTCTATTACTGATGGATCTCCATTGCCAGATCCTAGTCTTTATAGAACGATTGTTGGAAGTTTGGTTTATCTCACTGTCACTCGACCTGACATTGCATATGCTATTCACATAGTCAGTCAGTTTGTTACTTCTCCTACTACAGTTCATTGGGCTGCTGTTATTCGCATTTTGAGATATCTCTGTGGCACTCAGTTTCAGACTCTTTTGCTTTCTTCTACTTCATCTTTAGAGTTATGTGCTTACTCTGACGCAGATTGGGCTGGTGATCCTACTGATCGCAAATCTACTACTGGCTTTTGTATTTTTCTAGGAGATTCTCTAATCTCTTGGAAAAGTAAGAAGCAGAATGTTATATCTCGGTCTTCAACAGAGGCAGAATATCGTGCTATGGCTTCTACTACTTGTGAAATTGTTTGGCTACGATGGTTGCTTGCTGATATGGGTGTTTTCTTGCGACGGCCAACTCCTTTGTACTGTGATAATAAAAGTGCTATTCAGATTGCTCATAACTCCGTCTTTCACGAAAGGACCAAGCATATTGAGATTGACTGCCATATTACTCGCCACCATCTTCAGAATGGCACATTGACATTGCCATTTGTCTCTTCCTCCTTGCAACTTGCAGATTTGTTCACTAAATCTTTGTCATCTTCACGCTTCCGGTTTTTGACTGACAAACTCTCGATGCTCATTGCTATCGCATCATGAGTTTGAGGGGGGATGTTAGCGTAATTAATATTCTGCTAAAGGGCAATATAGTCTTTTGTTTTATGTTTTGCCTATATATAAAGGCCTCTTGTGTTATTTTAGGGTCAAGACTTTCTCTTCTTTTAGCCGTCATCTGCTTTGTACTGTAATGGTGTAGATGAATAAATGAATTGCTTTAGACCTCTTTATTAGAATTAACAAGAGAAACCCTGCAAATTTTTGAAAAATTGCAGTCATCACAACAATTATAATAAATGTTGTATACTTTTATGCAATATTTGCTAATTGATTCAAATTTTCAGACTCAATACCTAAATTTATTCAAACATCACATTATTATAGACAAATCATCAAAAAAATGATGTATATTGCATACAAATGAAAATTTCCAGTAACACTTCAGAAATAGCCACAATTGTATAGAAAATTTGCAGATATGTCTACAATTTTTTGAAGTGTCTGCAATACACTAAGATATTATTACAGATATGTGTACACTTATTCACAATAAGTGTAGACATTTCTGCACCTATTTTTTTTTTTTTCATTTTTTATTACCTGCAATACACTATGCCAATAATTACAGATATGTCTATATTTATTCACAATAAGTGCAGACATTTATATACTTGTTTTTCATTTTTGACTACCTACAATACACTATGTGCATAATTGCAAAATTGTATGCACTTATTCACAATAAATGCAGACATTTCTACAAAAAAAAAATACTAGTAATCTTCACTTGATATTTACAATTTTTTGAATTTTTTTCGGTAAAAGTGCAAAAACACAGAAATGTGATGCTATAATAAAACAAGGACCCGCTTTACAATGAAACTAAGGAAGGAATCAGCTTTGAATTTAGTTTGATTTGAAGGATGTCTCCTAAATTTTCACTTATTTTAAACAATTCGGGAACTCCCAATAGTCGGTGTAAAATACAGGCTTGAGTGCAAGTAGCAATTTTTTTTCTTGCTCCTACTTAATGCATTACGATGGTCAAATCTTTTCAACATTGAATGTAGTGAAAAATGCAAAATGTTATGTGATAAAGTAAATAGTGCAATAATGCAATGCATGTAGGCATATCAACAACATATAGATGTATTAGCAAAAGCATTAAACAGTAAATGTTGTCCATACGACCACTGATGAGAGTGCACACTCGATTAACATATTGTGTAATACTTTGAATTTAAAAGCTAACCAAATCACCATATGATAAGATAGTTAAACATTAAGTGAAAATAAGATTTGAAAACAAAATACGTTTTAATACAAACTTCAACAAAATGTAAATTTGCTTCCTAAAGATTAAGTTTTCGCCAACTGCGTTTTATTTATACAAAGTCATATGCACTAAATTTTTTGCACGTGTATATCGAAAATTGACATCATTGCAGAAAAAAAGACATTTTTAATCATAATCATGAACAATTTGTGGTATAGTATTAGATTTATGAAATCCTAGCAAAACCATAAATTTGATGTCAAGAGAAAATAAAAAAAAATCACATAAAATTAGGTTAAAAATTAGCAGTTCTAATAGAATGTAAGATATTGTGCTAGGCTAGTAAAGTATTGCTCAAATTTAGTATAAAATAAAGCTAAACAAAATGCATTTCTTATACAAATTTTTGTACTTACTTTCTAAAACTAAATTATATCATAAACTTCATTGATCAATATACATGATACAACTCAAAGATTTTAATGCTTTATCAAAAAATTCTGAAAATGCAAGGGTCAACGGAAAATAAATGTTGTGACTTTCTCGGATGTTGTTAGCCAGTTGTTGTACAAAAAATTATTAGCCTATTACCACATCACTCTTACATGGCATGTCCTACATTATCATTTGATTAGAGATTGAAACCAATATCATAAGAGTTGTATAAAAACATATCTGAAAATATTTTTATTGAAAATTGAACAATTAATTTCCATAGTATATAGGTGAAAAATACGAGTGAACTGTAACTTGAAACCTTTTATTTACATGTTGCAAGCGACTGATTAGTTTAGCACATGCATTTATTCCTAGTGTTTCCGGATAATTGTACAAAAACAACTAATTCAGAACTAATTTGGTGGAAAACAAAATAAATGGCAATGTATAGTGCATTCCTTTTAGTAGAGCACATCTTAAGCCAAAGGAACCAAAGTGTAAAAGAATGGTGCGCGTATTACAAATAAATGACCATGTAGATTAAATGGAAAATCAAGAATTGGAATCATCATGAAGTGATGTCCAAATTAAGCAAAAAATAATTGTAATTTTAAAAACCATGTTTTATATATGTGCATATTAAATAAAAATGTAAGCTTTAAATTTTGATACAACTTTTATTTAAATTAATTATATCAAATAAATCACTTTGTTTTGCACTTGAATGCTAAGTTCATGTCTCATCATCCGCACATTTCAATCATCCCTGATATCTTGTTTTTATTTGTTCTTTTCTTTGTTTGATTTTTGTTTTCTATTTTTCTCTCTTTGATTTCCAAACTAATGTAAGAGATTGCATATATTGTTTACAAGGAATTGGAACAGTCTACGTGTACAAAATAATTATTTATTCTAATATATTTTTACAAAAGCTATTGGTGAACCAACCTTATTGCATATTCCAAAGAAGGATATTGGTCATTGAGTGATTCTAGGTGCCAACTTTTACATGTATGGTTATAAAGATTGAAGCATTGAGTTTGTGAAGACGATTAACTCTCATTTATAACAAGTATGATGAACATGGTCATAAAGAAGGGATGAGCATAGGAAGATGTAGAGTGAATATAATGATTAAGCGCAAATCTGTGTTATGTATATGAGCTTAGACATACTATTTATCTAATTCACTCTTTTTTTTTATGAAAATAGGACTCAATGAAGTTGCACTTCATTTGTAACCAAGTTTCTTGTTGTATAATATTTGTCTTTCCTGAAAATAAATGGGTGGCAAGCAATGATATGTCAACTAATCACATAAGCAAATATTATATCAACAGAAGAAACCCTTAGAGAAAGAATATCATGCACTTATTACTTGCTTATTATAATATGAAAATATGTTATGTGACTGGAAAAAATTACTTGCATCAAATAAAATGTAATGGTAAACACACTATAAAATATCTAGTTTTCCTATTGGTTTTAATGAACTAACCTACTTAATGATTGGCTAATTATATTCGTACACCAAAATTGTTAAACATACATTAAAAAATAAAAATATATAATAAGTTACTATATTACTTTACATCCACTATGTCTTTTATTAAACTAACGTTATTTTCATCTTCTTTCTCTTTACGCTTTCAAACTTAAAACACATATACTCAAAAATAAGAAATTCATTACACCAAATTGAGTAAAATTCAACAAAATGAATTTTAGTTCTTGGACTAATATTGTAACTTTTTATTTTTTTCAAAAATTTCAATTTCGATGGAATCGCTAAAATTTTTAGGTAAAAATCAACACATCTAAATTGCACCAATTATTCTTGGATATTGCCTTAGTTGAAATTTCAAGTTTCATGATGAAGTAATGCATTAACATTTGAATTAATAAACATATCGGGTTCCATCAAATTTTATTGCTCTAGAGATTAAATTTGATTTATTATATGAGTTACTGAGAGAAAATGGCATTTTTAGTAATAATTTTTTTATAAGAAAAATAACGATGCATTCTAAGTGATTTTTTGTGTATAAATAGAATTTACCTTACTGGTTAATAGATAACCTGCTCTATGCATTAGGTGTTATAATGGTCTAAAAAAGATTGTATGATAGATCAAAACAAGACTAATAGAAAATAACATTTGGCATTGAAACCTTTCCCAATATCGTTCAATAAAGGTTTCGGTGGTTGTTATTCAAGGAGGATTGATGTATATCCTAGTTTTTCTTTATGTTCCTAACATAAGAAAAATAGATACACTTGTAAAAACAACATTAAATATAAAAACATTGTTAAATGAAAAGGATCCTTCTTACTGCTGCTAAAGAGAACATAACCATGGAGTATTTATGCTTTTTTGTATGCATGCCACATACAAACACAGGGCTTTCAGTGGATTCGTTATTATCGATATTCTAACAAGTCATTCCATCATAAATTTGTATATACCAAGCCTGTTTTTTCCCAAAAAAAATGTTGAACAATACTAAATACGGATAATATGATAACACATGATTATTGTAGATCCAAATTTCATTTCATGGAAGCATGTCTATGGACCCATGCAAAAGTCGATTTATTCCCAAAAAGCCATTTAATATATATATATATATATATAGTTTATATCCTTGTTACATTACGAAAAATGTCGCTTTTGAAAGATGCCAAAGTATATGCCAATTTCACCTACCAAGCATTTGTAGCAAAAGAAAATAACTAACATATACTTCACTCCATGCACTTGAAAAGCATAGCTTTCAGTAGAGAATATTTCAAAGCAAATTTTAATTATGCAAAGTAGGATAAAAAACTAATTTTACATTTCTCTCATGATCGACGGTAAACTTAGGCATAGGTATACAAGACTCTTACTTATGCAAAGTGATACCAAGAAAAAATGAATATTCGATTAGTAAATAAATTTTGACCACCAATGTATGTTTTTCCTAAATAAACAACAAAACAAAGTCTTGCGGTTAGTAAGAACCCAAGATTATTCAATTGAAGTCCAAACACCTTGAAAAACAAATTACAAATGTGGAAATGAAATAGCAACCTCATCATTTTCATTCACAACTAAGGTACATATTTTAACTTGGAACATATATACAAAAGAATTTTTGTACCTAATTATCGAACCAACTTACTAGAAATTCACTAGAAACAGTCAAATCATACCTGAATTTTATGCTTCAAAAAAAAAAAATTTGACGTAAGATTTTAGGGAAAATGTGTATGATACCATCATGTATTCGATAGGATCGCATGACATAGAATTTAGGTTAGACGAAATAGACAAAGGTTTAAAACCATGAATCTAATCCATGGGTAGAAGGTGGAAGTGATATGATAGGAGTAAATCGAAGTTGGTGGCCAAACTATAGTGTTTTAACCTTGCAACAGATTACGGCCGCCTGCTAAAAGTAAATTTTAGGAGGTTGGGTTTCAATTTTCAAAGAGAAGAGACGTTTGGATCTGTAATGGAGAAGAGTGATCCTTTACGTGGGAAGGTTCAGAGCAAAGGAGACAATATAGATAAATAATAAACGAGGCCATGATTTTTCACCTTCAAAATACACGTGGATAAATTTTATAGGAAATCTTTTTTATAAAACTTGAGAATAAAAGAAGCAATTATCATTTTTAATAGTATATCATAGGTAGATTAATAATAATAAGCAGTTAATTTCCCTTTTTCAAATGTATTTTCACTGCCCTTTCATAATACAAAAACACATTATTTTCTCCAACTATTCTTCTTTCGTGCCTCTTTAGTGTGTAAAACAGTGCATTGATGTTGAAAATTAATTAATAGTCATTTGATTTTCAAAGGTATATAAATTACTATTTATTTTTACATCTAATTATTTTGAAATGCCATGTCAATACAATTTCTCATAATGTGAATATCGGTACAAGATAATTATTTAAAAAATGTAATTTTGGATATTAAATTTTGATTCACATGTTGGTCACTGGAATAAAGATTGAATTGTACTGTTTTTGGGTCATCAACACAATGGAATAAAGAGACGCGCAATTGAGTCATCAAATCATAAAGTTTCGACCCTCGCTCACTATATAAATAGAAATGTTTTTACCGCCTAGCTATTTTCATTACACGTTTACTGTGGCAAGAAAGAGAGCTATTCTGAAAATATACAAACATCATTCCTAGTTGTTTCATAAAAGGAAGAATAACATCATCCTAAAGCTTCAAATAAGCTACTAGCATAAACGATGTTAGTGGTTCGTTTGATTATCTAATTGTGAATGCATGAAGACAAAATCATTTTCGTAGTTATTCTCTATTCTTATGTTAACTTGTTGTATTAGAGTGATTTACTAATAGTCTAATGCCATTCATAGATGAATAATTTCACAATAATTATGAACGTAGTGAAAAGTTTTCATCCATATTTTTTGTTTCAATTATAATTTATTTTTGGGCTACTTGACTTTTCTAGCCCGTAGAATCCTAGTTATCCATTCAGGGAAATAATGTTAAGGCTTATAAATTTTAGTACAAAACGGGTATAATATTCACAAAAGATTTTGAATTATGGCTTAGATCACTTCCATTTCATAGTGAAGACACAAATTTGTTGCATGTTTATCCATTTTTGACCAAAGCAGCTTTATATGGACTTAGACGATTCAAAGAGATTTGATTGGAAACGAACTTTACATAAGCACTTAGAAAACACAAAATACAACTTGAGAAATTTTGAGGAAAATTGGTGCTAAAGTTATGGGTCGGGATCGGCTCATCCCCTGTATGTCGGCGCTAATTCATATTGACACATGCACTAGGGATGCAACTCACAACTCTAGGCCTTTATACTTCTACATTGCTCCTATGAAGTGTCGTGTGATTTGGTTAAATACTGAGAAGGTTATGAATGATTGTTCCTCAAACTGTGATGGACAAGGAGGTCTATGAGGGTGCATGTCCAAATTAACTCGGATTGACTCAACATTAGACAAATTGACTCGGCATGAAGATAAGAGGATGTAACAAAAGTAGAAACTAAAAACTGTTCTATCCATTTGACCCAACACTGATTCATCCTTAATGTTTCAGTATCAAGTCAAATAGACGACTCAAATAGTCTGGTGACTCTAGGTGTTGACTCACCGTGATGTTTAGACTTCTCTACATCATGATTTTGGGCCCAAAACCTGATGGCTCTGTCTATGAATAGTGACTCAACTACAACCGGAAAAGAGATCAAATCTAGTAAAAAATGCCATTACTCTTCTAGATGTCTACCTCTTCTGAACTTCTTATCCCTTTTAAATATTTCCCGGACGTTTGTAACTTAGATAAAAGGATAATTTATGAAGATATAAAGAGATCTAACTAGGAGGATAATCGATAAAAAAACTGAAGTAGATGTTGGTCGAAGTCAACCGAAACACTATAATTTTTTCTCTCTACAAGTTTTTAGCTTTATAGTTACTATCATTTTAGATCTAAGTCTACTGTTGTATGAACTGCATTTAAGGTTGATGCTTTCACACTCATCTGAGGTTAATTCTAATATTGTAAATAATATGGTAAAACTTTGTGTGTGTGTGTGTGTGTGTGTGTAATTGCAATTCTGATTTAAGACCATTAGATGATGTCTTGGTAAAGTTGAAAATATATTAATTACCTATAAATTAGTCATATTTATGGTTTGATTGAATATATTTATATGTATAGGCTGATTGAGTATATTTAGTCATATAATACAAGAAATTACCACTACCATTTGGGTTAAAGGCCAAACAAAGTTGTGAGTACATGAGAGCAGACAATATACTTTCTCTAATTATATTCTATTTTTGTTGTAATTTGAGTTGAAATACAACGATGCTAATACCCAAATTGAATAAATATTAAAAAAATTAAATCCGAGTAATTTATATTCACTTTATTAGTCATGGATCTTAATGTTAGGGCGACAACCCAATTTTCCAAACATACTGAGGCAAGACCAATAAATTAAATGGCGAATTTCATTAGAATCCAAGTTTTATATGATAATTTACAAAGACTCTATATATTTGTATTCATGAAGAAATTTAGTCTGCCAAGAATTATTCAATATTTCATTATCGATCCTTGTTGTTATAGTTGTGTGTAAAAAAATGTGAATATTATAGAAAATTTGCAATTTTTCTTAGCCTGTTATCACAAGCTCAATCTTATGCTAGATTTGATGGCACTAACTTTTCTGAACGGAACGAACAAATATTGTTTAGCTTGGGAATTCTCGACCTAGACGTGTACCAAGAGTTACGAGCTCACTAATTTTTACTGATATAAGCAACAAGGATGAGATAGTTTTTAATGATGCATGGCCACAGTTGAGTAAACTAGCACTTGCATTTTTACATATATGCATAGCACATAATATTAAGACATCCTTACTTGAAATATAGAAGGTGGAAGAGTTTTTGAACAACGTCAAAGATCACGTTTGTTTTGTTAGTAAATCCCTTGCTAGGAAATTGATGGTAGAATTGATTACAACGAGGTCGATGGCACTTTAACCATGAACAAGCACATAATTGATGTGACTAATCTAGCTTTTAAACTTAAATAATTGGAAATGATTGTGGACAACTCTTTTCTTTCCCAAGTTGTCCTTAACTCCCTTCTTTTTTAGTATGACATTTTTTATCAATTACAACATTATAAAAGATAAGTGAAGTGTCAATGATTTGCAAAGCATGTTGATTCAAGAAGTTAGACTTAAGCAACATAGTGGCCATGTGACAGAAGGACATGTGAAAAATCTGACAATAAAAGGAGCTAGTTTTGAGAAGAAGACAAGAAAGGTCCATGAGAAAGGTCATGGACTATCTCATCAAAAAAAAAAAAAAAAACCTACTAGGAAGAAGGAAAAGAATGATACCTGCTTCTTCTATAGAAAAAAAGATCACATTTAGAAGGATTTCCATAAAAGGAAAGCTGGGTTCAAGAAAAAGGGGCTTCGTTAGACACACAAATAAACTTAAATGATCATTATCTCTACATAGGAAATAATCAAAAATGGAAAAGAAATTAGATTATTTTGCCTGCGTTTGAGTTCTGGAGTGTTTTAGATTTAAAAGAAACCATTTATGTTAATATTGTTCTAGAAATTTAATAACATTTCCAAATTAGTTGTTGAAGGTTTTGTTTTTGAATTTAAAATGATGTTTCTGTTTATCTAAGAATTCTAATAGTGTTGGCTTCGGAATCTTGTGTGATTGTTTATACAAGTTAAATCTATATAAGAATTTTATGAATGCAACCGTTGTTACCCTACATCCTAATATCGGAACAAAACGTATAGTTAGTGAAACTTATTCGGCTCACTTGTGACAATAATAGATTAGGGTACATATCCAGGATAAGAATCGACATGCATTAAAGATGGAAACTCCCTAACCTAGATTGGGATAAATATGATGTTTGTTTGGACTTTACTAAAGGTAAACGGTCGAAACAAACAAAGAAACGAGCCACAAGAAGCAGCCAGCTAATAGAAATTATCCATAAATATTTGCTGACATTTTGATATTCCAACCAATTGTGAAAAATATTTGTTATATTTATCAATGATTATTCATGGTATTGTGTTTTTTACTTATTGCACCAAAAATTCAATCTATAAATGTCGTTGAATATACATAAATGAAGTTGAGAGGTAATTAAACAAAAATGTAAAAACTATTATGTCAAATAGAGAGAGAGTGAATATTATGGAAGATATGATGAGTAAGCAAAATGCCCTAGCTCTTTTGCAAAACTCCTTGAAATTTATGGTATATGCACGCCTAACAGACGATACTGGGATCACCTTGCAGAATGATCTAGCTGAAAGATGCAATTATATCCTTATAGAAATGGTTAGTAGGCCACATTACCCACATCTTATGTGGACATATGTCTTGAAAACTTTTATACACATCTTAAACAAGGTTTCTAGAAAGCAGTTCCAAAAACCTTCCTAAACTATGAATAGAAAGAAACACGATTTAAGATATTTATGTGTGTGAAGATGCTCAATGGTAGCTAGAATTTCAACCCTTGTGAATAAGAGCATCATTCCAAGACTTTAAACCGACTGCTAGCATTAACAAATGTTAGGATATGTTTGATTATAAATTGCATGAAGATCAAATCAAGTTTCTTATTTTTCTTTATGTAAACTAACAATTCGAGAAACAAAAATAATGGACAAGCGATTAGGGAAAAGAGTTAGTTTATATTTAGATTCAATCTATGTTTGGTTACTATAGTTTATAAGATTAGGTAGATGAATATACCAAATAATGTGATTTTGCTTCTTTATCATTTGAAGAGTATCACCCAATTTTACTTTACTGATATATAATCCAATAAAAATAAAAATCAGAAAAAAGAAAAGGCTATAATCCAAAGTGAGTCCGTAAAGTTTTGGTCATCAATGATGATGATGATGGCAACATCTTTGTTTCGATACTATCTAATTCAAGTTAATTTTTTGATCTAACAATATAATAATGATCAGTTTTTCATTACGAACTTAGCATATGATGTATTAATGGATAGGATACTTTGAAATATGATGTTGTTTGAATATCGTATATTTCCATTCATAGATACGAGAATACATCAAATATTTATCAGATTTATTAGCAATTGGTATATAAACAACCATAGAAATTTTTAGTTAATGTTATTTTGTTTTAATCCTATTGCTAAGTATGAAAATGAAAATAAAATATGTTGTAGTAAATATTCCAATGAATATATAAACTATGCATCATCAACTAGGAAAACATATATTCTGTTTGTACTAAAATACACACAATATTAACTATAATCTTGATAAAAGTAAGAGAATCAACTTGAATATTCATGGCAGCCAAGATCTTCCTTTTCTTACGCTCTCTGACCTCATCATCTCCTTAACCTGTCGTGCCTCCCCTCTCACCCTTCTGCTTCTCCATCCTCTCCTCTCGTGTGGCCAAGAATCGCAAAAATAAAGCAAGATTTTATTCATTCATTGCCACCAGATCTGGTCATGCTCTCGAAATTCGATCTGTCTTAGACCCAAAATCTGATCTTGATGAAGCTACAACTAACCCTAACCTCTCTGTCGATGTACCTGGTTATGATCTCCCCTCTTCGCACTCCCTCAATTCACTATTAAATGATTTATTTGAGAGTCTCCATGTTGCTTTGCATCCTATTCTTGGTCGGTCTCCTATTACTTTGATGCTCGCGAAAGCTGTCCATCTTAACATGAGCCTATGGAAGTTGAACATGTCGCAAATGACGGTTTGTTGCTTGGCTCTAATGTTAATTTTGGTATTGGTAATGTTTGTAGGCCTACAAATACTAGTTTCAGTTTGGGTAGAACTGGTCCTTTGGATTGTGAAAAGAATGATAATGTGTTTGAGACTAATGTCGATGTTTTAAAGTCTCTGAGCGCAGAAGGTTGTGTTTTACCCCCCTTAAACGCAGTGCACACCATCTGTTTGCAATAATGCCACTACCACTACATCTCTTCTAGCTAAGTTAAGTTAGTCATCTTTTGTTTAATGCACTCCCCAATGTAGCAGGCCCATGTACACCAACTAATTTTGATATTCCTGTCTCTGAGCTAGGTTTTATTCCTCCAGTTGATATTCACAATGAGGTGCCTATCTTTGGAAAGGAGCAACTTGTAGGTTTTTTCCTTGATTCTAAACCACCTACAGTTAACATGCTCTCAACTTGTCATAATTCCTGGCAAATCCAAGTTGCCTTTCATATAACTTATGTTGATGGTCTATATTATCTTAAATTTTCTTCTATTGAAGAAAGATTGTGTGTCTTGTATGTTTCACCGTCTGTAACGACATGGAGAATTCAACTCTCGAATTCCAACAATAACACAAACCTGTATTACTTGCTAGAACTCAAGTATCAAAAACACCAAATAATTAATGAAAGAAAATAGAGGGTAAGATAAGAAATAAAGAAATACTAGAATAAAAGAATAACATAACAACATCAGAGTCTCACATTGCAGGGAAAAAAATAAATATAAAAATAAATCTTTATTGAGAGCTTTCACTACAACAAAAACACCATATTACAACTTTAATTTTACAACGGTGGTAAAAGCACCGTTGTAATAAATGGTTTTTTACAACGGTGGTAAAAGCACCGTTGTAATAAATGGTTTTTTACAACTGTCAGTTCCCTAAAGTTGTAATAAACATATATATCACAACTTTTCATTTTATTAGTTGTAATAGATGCATATTACAAACTTCATGTTTATAATACCTATATTTAATAACTATTATATTAATATTTAATAATAATAATTAATAATAAACTTTGGGAATCAATAATATTTATCAATTATTATTAAATAGTTAATAAATAGTAATTTATTTTTAATAGTTAATGTATGTTAACTACTTATTAATTAATAATTAGTAACATAAGCTTTTATAATTGCTGTTACGTATTTAATAGTCAACTAGTAACATATATACATAATAATTAACTTTTAATCATTATTATTCAATTATAACTAAGAAGAAATGAGTAATAATTAATAATAATAATAATTTTTTTGGCAAGGCAATAATAGCTATTATTAGTAAGTAATATTTAGTATTTTAGTAAAAGATAATTATCAAGAATCCACATTATATTTAATATATAAGTTTTTACTTATTAATTCTAAATAATAATAGTTAATTTTAAAAACTTTGAATTTTTTTGATAATGAACTTAAGAGAAAACTTGGCAAAATTGAGCATTTGAATTACACTGGAACTAACCAATGACTCGCAAATCAGACCAAGGATAACTATACTAAAAATTTAAACTTAATTTCAGCCCAATTTCAGGATCCAGCCCATTATTAACGTGCAGCCCTCATTTGATTTACCAAACCCTAACACGCAAGACTCACTCAACAAGGAGCCGCTGCCTATACCTTTTGCATTCCAATTCGCTTGGAAAAAAAAAACCTAGTTCCAAAAGAAAAAAAATGGTGACTTCCGATTTCCAGCATCTCCGAGTTCCGATTTCCAGCATCTTCATCCTCCTTCGATTTCCAGCATCTCCGAGTTCCGATTTCCAGCATCTTCATCCTCCTTCGATTTCCAGCATCTCCGAGTTTCGAGCTCCCAGCAATCGAGCATCCAACGAGGAAGGACCCGTTTATTTATTCCCAGCAATCGAGCATCCCAGCAATCTCCTACTTCCGATTTCCAGCGACGCCGCCTGTACTCGAGGTAGACTGATAGTGGTATGAATTCTTGTTTACTGGTTTGGCATAATTTCGGGTTACTTAAAATAGCCTTGATCGTTTTCGATTTCCAGCAAATGCCTTCTTGTTTCTTCATATCCTTGATCTTTTTTATTGTCGGCATCTAGTTCAAGATGCTTTGGCATAATTTCGGGTTAATTAAAATAGCCAAGAGAAGATGTATTGTTCACCTTTGAGGTCTAATAAAAATTATTTGTTGAGATATCACGCATCATGTCATGATATTTGTTCCTTCTGGTATACATGTGAACTATGATATACAGTCAATCATAACACAAAAATTTATTGCTTCTTTGATATTTTTAATGAATAGGATTTTGAGTTTATCTGCCAATAATAACATGGGATTTCATTCATTGGATAGCGATGGATGTGCTTGTTAATATGTTCCTGCACACTTCGATCAATGGTTGTTGTTTTTAATCAGATCTCCAACTCATCCACTTACTCAAGCAAGCAAGATAACCAATGTTAGTTTCTTGATATTTCAATCCAGTAATATGGTTCCTGCAAATCAGAATCAAAATCAAAGTTTGTTCTCTGTTATATTGGCCACTTTTTGTTGTTTATTTCTCCATTAGGCAATGTTTAGATAGAGTAAAAAATATCCACCGTCATTGGTTGTTGGGAAATTTGTTTTTTCTCAATTTTTTCTAGTAATAAGTTTCTTAAATTGTTATTAGTCTCTTCTCAAATAAATTGAATCATCAATCTTCAAACTTTGGTTGATACACTTGCTGTAAGAAAATGAATCATCCAACGTTACATGCATTGTATATAATGGTCAGGTTATTTACGTATATAATGGTTTGAATGCATTGTATTAGCTGTTTATTTTGTGCACTCACATTTTTCCAATTTTCATTACATGCATAAATCTATACTGCAGCACTAACAGTTTGATAATTTCTTTCTTAGGAATGGATATTAAGGAGAAAAAGGAGCACAAGCAGATTAACAGGAGCATAAGAAAGTTAGAACTGTTATAAAGTCTTTGTATCTTCAATTTTGTCAGTGTATTATGTAAAAAAAATGATGAGTTTGAAATTAATAATATATTGTTTTGGTTCATTTTTTTAGTTTGTTTGATATCTTCAGTTTTGTAGATAATATGTTCTGCAATGAATTCTTTTATTAGTAATATGTATATAATTTGTGGATATATTACAATTATAAAATATAAAAATTGTAATAAAATATATCACAACGGTGGAAAAAAGCTGTAAAATATACATATTACAACGGTGTTGCAACAGTGCAGAAAAGTTGTAAAAGATATTAGGCTATTACAACTTCTTCATACACGACGGTTTGCCCACCGTTGTAAAATGTATATTACAACGGTGTTCCACCGTTGTAATAGGGTCATTTTGTTGTAGTGTTTGAAATAAAAACTTACAATCATCATAGTATAACTTACAGTCAACATATCTGGTGTTTTCGATACATGAGTTCTGGCAAGTAATACGGGTTTATGTGTTATTGTTGGAATTCGGGAGTCGAATTTCCCATGTCGTTACACCGTCCATAATTGGTGGTAAGCCCTTCATAGTAACAACTTGGAGTGTTTTGATAGATAGGATCCATAAACAGGTGCTTTCGATCCCTGTTTGGACCTAGTTCACTCGCATACTCTTTGTACTTCATCCACTCCTCAGACTGAATTGGCTTGCTTATTATATTGGCTAACTCAAATGTTTCAATGCCAATACTGTTGCCAGGAAAAATCTAACTTTTGCGCGTGCTCTAATAGAAATTACGCCAGATAAACCTTTAATTACCTTCTCAGATTATAGTGAGCTTAGATAATGGTGATTGATTTTTTTTGTGGATGTGAAGTATAGATGTAAACTTGAAATATTCACTACCTGTAAATCGTTTGGACATTGCTCTGAGGCTTGTCAGCTAGATGCCAATACTCTCCTCCATGTTAAAACCCCTCTCCCAAGGCCTCCTGCCAGAACCTGGGCCCCGATCGCTAGGAAGGTTGTTCATGAAGCTGTAGTTCCTCCTGCAACCGAATATGTTGATGATTATGATGAAGCTCCTGATCCTAATATCTCTTGGATGGAATAGGAGAAAGCGCTAGTGCATGCACCCTCCAGGATGCGTTATCATTTTGAGATATCTATAATATGTTGGGAAAGCTGGAGATCATCTTCGCATTTTTTATCAGGCTATTGGCAATGATTTGAAGTTGAGGGACGAAAGTGAAATTAGTGAAGGTAATATGATTCTTTTTGAAGATCCTTCTAGGGATATGAACTAAATTTTCTCTTCGGGGATTTTTTTTATTCTTTTTGAAGACTAGTCCGCGAGCACCACATAAGTGGTTGATCTTAGCGTATGCACATGGTAAGTTCTTAGCACACCATTCCGGGTTTTGAATTCACGCCACCGTTAGCATGACACAATTTTCTTTTTAAGTAGATGATTTGGTTAGACGATTTTGTAACCATGTTAGGATTATAACTCCCTTTACGGAGACCATTTACGAGGAAGATTCTAACAGTGATGATTTGTAGTTATCTTTCATTCAAGTTTAAGTTTCTCTTTGTATTTTGCTAGTTGATAATGTCTGAACACTTCAAACCAGATAGCTGCTCTGTGCACGTGCAAAGCACCTGTTTTTTCTCATTTTATGAATAATGGAACGGCCAATATAATTCGGCTTGCAGTGCAAGCAAAAAAAAAAAAAAAAAAAAAAGACCAATAATTTTCGAATACGAATACATTCATTCACATCCATATCATCGTTTCAGATATTATATATTAGATCGCTTTTCAGACAAGTCATTAAGAATTTTCAAGATATACTTTAAATAGCTTGCTTCTCCAAATTTATTTTAAAGATAAAGCCATTTGTCAAAATCACATGCATAAAAGGCCAATTCTCTAATCTCATGTTTATAAAAGGTTCAAACCTAAAGATTCATTCGGTTTTAATTCTGTATTTCGAGTTTCATGTTTTCGCTTTGTACTAAGAAACACTAATAGATAAGGGAGGAAAATCTACAATCCTTGGCCGTCGCGCGACTAATCGATAATGAAGAAGTTGAATTGTTTTTCATGCTTTTGTTATTTCTCGAAATATGAAAAACAAAATAATCTTATTTTTTATTTTACATGTTAATTTTATTTTTCAAAATTTTTTTTTCCAATAATTCATTCAATGAACGTTTCTTATTTAAACGAGAATATAAAATTGAAAATGATAAATCAAAGGGAGCACCAGCGTTTATAATCTGTTCCCAGACAGAATGAGGTTTCCTAAACTAGATAGGACCGGACTACGTTTTAACCAATAACTACAAGTACTCGAGTCTGAAGTCAATTTTTCCTCTAGATCTAAAGTTATATCGGTATTAGTTACAAAAAAACTTGCAGATACAGACGCACATTTGATCAAGTAGGACTCCAGCTTAATTATACTGCAATAAGTTAAAAGAATGGGAAGCTAAATATAACGTAGCATTGACATATATATGTTTAAACACTGAACAAGACTAAATTCAATTTATTCACCTACTTACCAACTTAATTATACTAAATCCATTACCTGTTCTCGATGACCTTCATCTCAAAATCAAGCAAGAACAGCATCACCGTGTTTAGTCTTGTTAACATCATCACAATCTTCTCCATGTCCTTGGCTTTCATCTTCTCCTTCCTCTTCATCTTCATTGTTATCTACTTCCTTACCATCCTCGCCAAACTCAGCACCCCTTTTCATTTCGCAGTCATTTACTACAACAATCGCATCAAGCAACTCTGAATCATCCTTCCTTTCTCCATTCCCACCTACGTTATCAATGGCCTTCGAACCCGAGTAAAGTTGATCCAGTTGCTGAAAATAAGGACAAGTCTTCGAATGCCTTGGCCTCTTTTTCCCACTCTCCTTTGTCTTCCTAAAATACTTGTTGATATTTTCCCATTTCTCTTTGCACCTTTTTGCACTTCTTTGATACCCTAATCCTCCCATTGCTAAACTCACCTCCTCCCATAACTGCCCTTTCAAACCTGGTTCTTGGAACCGGTTTTCATACCCGCTTCGCACCCGTATCAATGCCTCAACCTCAGCCTTCGGCCACCTACCACTATTCTGCTGAACTCCCATACTATTACTGTCATATTCAACAATTTGTTTATCCAGACAAACATTCTTAGAAGGCAACTTCAAGCTCTCTCCGGTTATCTTCTCCAAAAAAGTAACAATGGCAGACTCCCGAGAAGCTGCCAGCTGACGCTCTTGGGCTCTAGCAGCAGCCTCTTTATCCGCCCTTGCTGTTTCCTGCTTCCTCCATGCCTCTTCTCTAACACTCCTTTCATGATCCTTCCTCTCCATGAGTTCTAAAAATTTACAATGAAAGCTTTCTTCTTGGTCCATTAACTGTTTCACGAGAGTTTCAAAAAATGATGCCATTGAAGCGAGTTCCTTCTGCTGCCTTCTTTTAATCCTAGCTCTTCTACTAGCATTACTACTGCTAGCAGTTCTTTTCTGAACTTTCATATCTTCTGCTTCTGTATTTTGTGGCATTGCCTCTTCATTATTGGAAGTATCTGAAATGGTATCATCTTCCATGGTGGGTTCTTCAGGAGCTGATGCAGGGAGTAGTGGATGTTCGTCACCTGTTAAGGCTGAACCCGACCCAGTTTGATTGTTGCAGTTGATCAAGACCCCACCATCTGCGCTGACACAGTCGTTGATGTTGGGTATTCCTCCTGGTTTGTAAATGGCTTCAAGCTCACTAAAAAGTTTGTAGTTGCCTTCATGGTCGATTAGAACTTCGGTGTTCTTCTTGAAATGTTTCGGATTTGGATTTGGATCCGGGTTTATGTCTATCTGCTGCTTGTCTTTTGATTGCCTCTTGTCGCTGGTGGTAATGTAGTCTATATCCAGCGGCCTCCTGCATTATTAATAGCAATCTTTTTGGATAAATTAATTCCTAAAGAAAAAAAAATTCAAAAAGTAGCTAATTCAATTTAAAAATATCCACATCAAATTAAAGCTACAAAATTTATATCTGGGCAAAACTTTAGTAAAAATAGACAGGAGCAGACTGATGAAAAACTAAATTTTGGGTAAAACAAATAATTTACTACTAACCAAAAGGGCTGCTTTAGGCTGTGAGCCTGATTAGAATCAACATCGGCATTCCATGAAAGAAGATGACCATGATGGCGGGATCCACCGTCATCGCCGCCTCCGCCGCCTTGCAAAATACCATCATCGTCCCTGCTAGTCCCGCCGCCGCCGCTGCTCTCGCTGAGACCTAATTTGAAATTCATGGCAGCAAGGAACGACGCAGGACCGGAGGCGGCAGGAGAGCTCGTGTTATCGGGTTCGGATTCCTGATCTAAACTCATCTGATGCTGGTGCTGGTGCTGCTGCTGGTGCTGGTACAGCTGAAACTGATGCTGGTGATGAGTCAGCTGCTGGTGGTGAAACAGCTGCTGAGTGATGGGGACGGGATGCCCAAATTGCACGAAATGAGGCGTTGGATGTGTCGGATGCGGAAGGGGGTGGCGGTACTTGTGGTGGATATCTTGGGAGGACGATGTGGCATTGTTCGGTGGAAGATGGTCGGAGGGAGCAGAGGAGGAGAAAAGGGAGGAGGGGCAGTTGTGGTCCACGATGTACTGACGATGCATTTCCCCGTATCCGGACTGCATTTACTCGATTTGAACTTCTCAGTCTAGACTGAAATGGGACTGTTTTGAAATAGGAGGAGAAAGAAGAAAGGGGTTGTTTTTATTTTATTGTTCTTTTTTATCCCCGAGCGAGGAGTGAAAGAGTGGTAGCTGGAAATGTGAAGATTTAAAAAGGGTAGGACAGTGATGACGTCAGTCTTGAGAAGAGAGAGACTGGAAGACAACAACTCAATCAAAATCCGTATGCTTTCTCTTTCTATCTGTTTTTATACCCATATTTTTCTTATTCGTAGGACTCCCACCGTATATTGTTTGGTTTAATGGCCGAAGTTTTCCGTTGTTGGCAGGAAATTAGATCCAGCTCCATGAACCCAAAACCCATTAGATTGGTTTAGGTTCTATGTGAATAATTTGATTATTATTTTTTTTGTTAATTCAAATTATACATTTTAAAACCTAAAAGCAATCCTATCACCGCTTGGAGTTGAATAGATTAACCCAACTCGTTTAAAAATGTGCTATATTTAACCCAACTCGTTTAAAAATGCGGAAATTAAAATCTAAGCAGTTTCCATTTCGACGAAGTAAAAAAAAAGCCATGGAAAATAAAAATCTCTCCTCTTCATTTTCTATCTCCAACTAATCTCTCTTAACCTAAAATTCTGCCCGATGTTAATTTTTTCGATTCATACCTAAAATTGATCCATCAATATTCAATTCAATCTAGCAACGATCTTTGTTATAACTGGTCGTCATTTCCGATTCACACAAGATGGCTGGTTGTCGTCTTCAATTCACACTAGACAACTGGTTGCCATCTCCGGTTCACGCCAGGTACCTCCAAATCAACAATGGGTTTGTCCGCTAGTAGCTAATTTTTAGCGCAGATCCTTAGTTATTTGGTTTACCTAACCTTTCTATTTTATTTTTATTTTTGGTAATATCGCTAGCCAATTTTTCATTGATTAATTTTTGATGATTTATAAGCTAAGGATAAGTTGGTACTAATTAATCGTAATGATGTTGATATCCAGCTGTATATGCGTTTTAATTTCAATTTTCTCATATTACTGATGCATTTTTGTTTGTAAAGTTTATTCATTCGCTCTAGTTTGGTTAGAACAAGAAATCGCTACGATTTAGAGTTTCATTTTCCCTTTTTGTTTTTAAATCTGAAGTAGACTCCATATAATAATTGGTTGATTGATATGTGTTTTATGCAGTATATAATAATGTGGACTTTTATAGATGGTAAGATGTTATGGAGCTAAAAATGATGTGGTTTTCATATATAACCTTCTTATCCATTAGATAAATTATTTTATGCATGCAACCAACTGACGGATTAATTACTCAATTCTGTATGTTTGGTTTTTTTTCCTTCTTGTTTTCTGTTCTTTTACTTCTAGTCATTGTAGGAAGAAATAATTTTGTTATGGTTGCTTACTAATGTAAATTATCGCTTCGGCATGTGCTGCCATTTGAGAGGAGCCAAATAACTAAGAAAATAGTCAGGCAAGTTGTACATCATAAGTTTGCATCTAGTGTCATCGAGAAGTGTTTAGAGCATGGTAATTCTTCTAAGCGTGACCTTCTGATTGAAGACGTGTTTGGACAAACTAAAGGAAATCACAATTATTTGGTAAGTGATTAATGTGTGGTTATAGTTTTATGTAATAACCCGGATTTTCAGTAATGAATATTTAATTAATTTAAATGTTTAAAACGATTGATTTTAAGAATTAATTGCTTGAGTTGAATTTAAAATGAGAATATGGTTATCGAATTGACTTGAAATTAAAATATCGAGTTTAAAAAAAAGTTAAGTTTATTTTGAAGCTATAGGAAATTATATTTGAATATAAACGATAATAAAAAACTATTATCAATGGATGTGAGCGTTTTGAAATCGATTTTTATTAATCGATTTAATTTATCACATGAAATTAGTTGTTTTTTCAAACAATCTCCGAATTCAACGAATCCAATTTCATTGGATCCGGAATAGTAAACCACTGTAAGATTTCAAATTGCGTATCAATAGGAGTAGTTATTTGAGCGAGTGCAATATAAACGCGTATCGATAATTGATTTGGAATTATATTAATTTATAAGTTGATTTTTGAAATAAGTGTTAAATATGTGATTTTCGAAACTAATTCCACTGAGTTCGGCATATGGGTATTTAGCCAGAAACGACAGTTGTGCTTCGATTTGAGTTTGAGAAAATTTCAACATGAATAGTGTTTCGAAACCTTTCTGTATAAGTACCTAAAAACAACTAAACTGAATCTAACTTTACAGCCGCACTTTTCTTCTTTCCCTTACCCTAAAACGAATGGCCCACGTCTTCCCGCGTTAATCCCTTCCGATCTCCTCCTCTAGCCATTATTTCGTGCAGGGTTCAAAAGGAAAAGTATTCGTCTTGGCGATGGCTTCACGTCGTTGGAGGCGCAGGGGCTTTGGTGGTTCAGATTGGTCATGGCAAGCTCAACAAGGTGGCATGGATTTTGGGGTTTTGTTGGAGCTGTGGACATTGAGAGTGGTTCAGACTTGTGGTGTTCGGTCGCGTGGGGATTGGGTGTCGGAGAGGTGGCGATCGATCGAGATTTGGTGGTCCAGGGATTGGGCGACATGGGATCGTAGATGCCGAAGTTGGGTTTCAAGGTGCCTATGTATCGAGATTTAGAAGAGGGATTATGTGACAACCCCAATTTTGACAGACCGGTTTTTTTTCAAAATTCCAATCTATCGAAACTCGGATTGGTTTTCTCTGGTATCCTGCAGAAAAGACAGAGACATAAAATATGTCAGAGCTCAGAAAATATCTCACAGTGGAATGGAAAAAATATAATATAAATCAAAGTATAGCCTTACCGTATTAATAATACTGCCTAACCAGTATCCAAAGCTATAATGTCTTATGTCTCTGCCACAAATCTAACCTGCGAGTATGTTATGAGGAGGGGGTCAGTACAAAAGTTCTGGTGACTGGATTTAAACTATACACTTTGGATAATCCTACATATACCGTTCAATCATATTTTCTTATTTATTAGGTTACTTGGGTTAACAGCACTTAAGGCTTACACACACGTCGTACCCATTTACTTCCCAGTGGATTAACCTAATACAGTATATATATATATAGCTACCCAAAATATCGAGGTACACCCCATTGTACCCCACTCGCACGGTCTCCACCGTAATGCCACCGACATGCCCGTAGTCCCTCATCCTACTCCGGAGTGACGTACAGATCTCTATATAACAATGTTACGATCATCATATATTTGCTATCACTACGCTACGTAAGCGTACAGACTTCCACCCTCGATCGAATCAGATCTCATAACGGGGCAATGCCTTCAAGTCTACGATACACCACCCGGAGCAAATATGCATGTATCTAGACTGTCCCTCGTACATACTGTTAATTGTAGCTTGATGCCTCATTCGCACATCCTCTAATGTGCACCGAGTTCCATGGCAGTGCGATACAAGAAACACGGGACTCGGTCGGGAGATTTTCCATATCTGTACAGGCCCGTCATTAAAGAGCCTCTATATACAGATATACCTAGGGTCTGTTTTCATGGTGGCTATGGCCCCTCCCTCAACTAGTAAAGACTACAAGAGCTAAGCGACTGTCCCTACACAAACAGTCTAAACATCCATGTGGCATCTCCCCTTAACCCCTTACCCCGATAGTGAAGGGTGAACGATATCTTGGGTTTAGCTCTAGTCTTTTTGCATCCCACTAGCTACCGATGAAGGGTGTCCGATGATCTACTATCCTTATTGGTTGTGACCCTCTGCCTCTTCGTGAGGTAGCCGCCTAACCACCTTGGTGTTACCTCGTCACAGCATTCTAACTGCATAGCTACAACTGCAAGACCCACCCACCTAGTAGTTACGCGCAGACCTAACCTCTGTGAGCACAGCCTAAGACATCTGTCACCGCACAGAGGACTACTAAGAGCACTTTACGTACCTCAGGAAGCCGCGTGCTTCCCCTTCCAGTTCTTTGGAGCTGTCAGAACAATCAGATGAATGTGCACTCCCTTCGTGCCTTATAACACATCGATGATCTACCCCGTTGGGTTATTCACCCTCAACCGTACGGACTGGTCTAAGCGCCTTACTTTAGTATGTTGTTAGACCCTATGTCTAAACATTCTTTTATGTGCTTGTCTCACCTCAACAGGTTTCCAGTTAACTTGGTTAATCCATTTCATATTGAATTCTTATTCAAATTACTAAGTTTCTCTTGCTTATTAATTTTAGTCATACAACTTAATCCATTTAAGTTTATTAATAAACCCACAACATGTTATTCTCTAGATTGTGTCCCAAGGTCTGTAATCCACAACCCCTTTTTATTATTGTTGATTTCATCATTACAATAACATGTTTTACTTAATATGTAATTAAGAATATCCAATTCACATGTTTTCTAATTAACATGTCAATTACCATTTATGATTAAACATAACTTATTTCATTTCATAAGTTTTCCTCATTCTTTCTCATTTAATCATTATTCCATTTTACATTATCAATACAACTTATCGTTGTTTACTTATTAACTTAGTTCTATTAACTAAGGCCTAATAATAAGTTTCTGTAACACCCCACCTCCGTTAAGGTCACTCTCAAAGGGAATGCCTTAACTTCGGTGGAGCGTTTTAAGGTACAAGATACTAATAAATTACAAGACAGATAATTAAAGCAGCGGATAATTAAAGCAATGGAAAAGAAACCAATCTTCATTCCATAAATACTTGTTCAATACAACATTTCAACAAATAGTTTCAATCTTCCAAATTATTACATCTGTCTTGAAAACATAAAGAAGCAATACTGAAAATAAAATGACATAAATCCCCAACATGTCTTTGACCACAGCCATAGCTCAAAAAGGAAAGTCCAAGCCTTACATCTATGGTAAGCCTTACATCTATGGTCTTCAAGCTTTGATTTGATCCGGTCAAGCAGAAGTGTTCCCTCCCAGTGGACCTGGGGGGGGGGGAAGAAAAGAGGCGAAAGGAAAAAGAATCAGACATAAGTCTGGTAAGACCAGTTATTTAATAGCATGTAAACAAGTAAAAGACTGTGACATGAATAAACTGAACTTAGAATGATACCACAAGGATAGGGTAGTCCTAAAACAAGTTAAGGTAAGACTTAACTAGATTTGGCTATCGCACCCACTTTTACTTCTCTACACCCACTAAGAACTTGTTTAACTAGCAATGTATGTTCATGATAAAGTGATCCCATTCATGTATTGATCGGCTCCTACTCGCATTCATGTATTCTCGGTGTCATGCGGTCCCACGTGATTATAAAGTACTTGTGTTGGTTCCATTGTAGGGTGTATCAAGTCCTATAATGGCAACCCCTGACACGATTCTAGATGCACAAGTGTACGCCTGGTGCCCAGTGCCTGCTTTTTCCACTCTGGAGCCTGTGCACGCCCGTACTCCGTCGGAACCTACACTGACGCACCTAACCGCTGCCCTTTTTGACCGCTTATATTCAGCCCAGTAATCGTGCCCCACCCTGCCTAGTTCAGGGTACCTTGATACGTTCATGCGGGTTACTGCTAAAACGGGTCCCCGTTAATAGGGTTTTTCTAGTCAACGTGTTAAATCGGTTAAGTGTTCTTGACTTGACTTAACCCCTATCAATCTTGCCTAGTTAACATGTTGATTTGGCTAAGTGTTTTCTAAATTACTTAACCCCACCAATCTTGTCTTGTTCACATGTTAAGTTGGTTAAGTGTTTTCTTAATTACTTAACCTCACCACTCTTGTCTTGTTAAGTTGGTTAAGTTTTTCCTTAATTACTTAACCTCACCATTTCTAGCTTGATTGTTCATGAGCTTTAACTAATTAATTAATTAATTAAAGCACCAACCACTCACATTAGACAGGTATTGTTGTGGTTACTGGATGTGCTGGTCGGTTCCGGGCAGGTTTACACCACAACTCAGTCTAACCTCATGCTTTTCTAGGCTTGATGCACTAACCTCTCACATTAGACAGGTATTTTTATGGTTACTGGATGTGCCGGTCGGTTCCGGGCAGGTTTACACCACAACTCAGTCTAACCTCGGGTTAGGCATATTCGTCTTTTCTAGATTTACATTTTTATATATGCAAATTTCTACAAGTATTTCATGTCACATGTTTTAATTCAAGACTAATGGTATATAAATTATACCATTCATGGCCTTAACCAATTACATGGTTTTGGGCCCACCTACATATTTACATGTTTTGGTTTAATAATTACCCCCAACGTTACCCCTGTTTGTTCGTTCACATTAATCACATAAAAACATTGGGCCCGCTAATTGGACCAATCTATAAACGAGAGATAAAGGAGGGAACATGCATAACATAGGTTCAATCAACATATATCATGTAATTTGGCATAAACATCAGTTATAGACTAGCATGTGACATAATCATGACACGTCCAATTCCAAAACATGTATGATTATAACATTAACATATAGGTGTAAACTAGATCTAATAAGTTGAACTTGCATAAATTCACTTCACAAACTTGCATATAAATAAGGATCTAGTTTAGGATCTAACATGTAACTTGCGTATGACATATATATAATTAGATCGTAACTTGGATCTATCATAAATTATATAACTTGCATTAATCATGCGAACCTAAATGGATCTTGATATGGATCCAATCATAAAGTTTGTAACTTGCATATGGACATATGAACATAGGCATGTGGATCTAACATAAAACTTGCAAATTACATAAGAACATATGGATCTAACATAAAACTTGCAACTTGCATATGAATATATGGATCTAACATAAAACATAGGAATATGTACATGTAGATCTTGACTTGGATCTAATATAAAACTTACAACTTGCATAAAAACATATACATGTAGGTCTTTACATGAAACACATAACTTTCATATGATATTGATAGTTTCAAATAGATCAAATACCAAATCCAATAATCCACAATCATTCCAATTCATGATAAAATCATCACAATCAATCGATATGAATTAACATGGTATAATTCTAATTTCACTTTATATCAAATCACGTCTTAGATTTATTTACGTCTAAAAGATAACTGCGCTTACAACGAACGAAGGTCTTGATTTCTGGATTCTGAATTCTGGAGTTGAAATGCTCGCCTTTGATGTAGACAATCGTTGTTTTGATTTAGTTTGGTTCGTCTCTATGTTAACTTCAAGTGGCAGCTACTCTAGGTTGTCTAATGGCAGCATGACGGCTCTAGGTTCAATTTTTAATATGATTTAGGGGTGAGGTATTAGGTTGCTTTTATAGAGCTTAGACTGAATAGGAGCCGTCAGATCATCTCAGAATAAATCAAGACCATTAAGACAAGATAGAGTTATCTAGAACAGCCAACTCAGCCCCTAATGACTCAGCAGTGAGTCATAATCCGTCTTTTCTAAATTCACATATTTTCTATGTATGTCTAATTATATATGTAAATTAATCTTAATTTAATCATGCCATAATTATTCTTTTAATTATGCTCACAATAAATGGTATACCAAATATACCTTTTAATGAACCAATCTATGCTAAGAAATTTTCATGTTTTCCCTTGATTCTTGCATTTATAATTAAGTATTCTTTAATTTGTTAATACAACATTAACAGAAAATACGGGGTGTTACATTCTCCCCTCCTTTAAGGATTTCGTCCCCGAAATCTTCAAATCGAGAAGAACGTATATCTTACCATCAAATCGTCCATCTACTCAACCATCAAACACAGGCGTCCATTGTCCTTAAAAGACTTCTAATGCTTTATGATCATATGCGTAGTGTATGTACATGTCCTTACCTAATGCAAAATCAGGCGATCTACTTATTCAGTCGACCTCCTTAATGCAAATTATGTCAGTGCCATGAGTCCATTATGTATGCAATTTTCCTATCCAAAATTTCTACATGAGTGCACGATCATTCATACAAATGCAACGTCCATATGGTAACACATCAAGTTTCAATCCTTATACAAATACATATATGCATATGCAATATGAAAGTGACTGAGCCGATCTAATTCCTAACGTGTGTGTATATGCATCCACGAGCAATCACTTGCAACCACTTGCAACCATCAACCATAACATGTTTCAATTACATGTTTTCATCCAAATGGGTTTCTACCTAAGGATAAAGGATAGGATCGAGAAGATATACTCAAAAGGATAGGTACAAGCATAAACTTAAGGAAAAAAGAGATCAAGGATGTACCCTCAAAAAGAAAAGGGGTAGGCTGTGCGTATTCTGTCCTCAGTTTCCCAAGTTGCGTCTTCCTTGGCCTCGCTCCATTGAACCTTGACAAGCTTGACTTCACGGTTGCGTCGCTTTTTGACTTTTGTACCCAAGATACGAGTTGGAACTCTCCTTACAGTTGCTTCTCGTTCAACTTCTACTTCCTCTAACATGCTTGGTTCCACCACTTCCGCAGACTCATGTAAGACTTTCGCAGGTGAGAGACATGAAAAACATTATGAACTCCAGCCAATCTTTCAGGCAGTTGTACTCTATAAGCCATCTTCCTAATCTTCTCAATGATAGGAAATGGCCCTACAAATCTTGGTGCTAACTTTCATGCGGATCCAAAGCGAACGATGTTCCTCAAAGGGGATACTGTAAGAAACACCTTGTCTCCAACTTCAAACTCAAGGTCGGTCCTTCTTTTGCCTGCGTAGGACTTCTGTCTATCTTGGGCAGTCTTCATTCTCCTTCGTATTAAGTCTACTTTCTATGAAGTTTCTCTGATCATGTCTGGTCCAAGTATGAGCTTATCTGTAGACTCCCACCAACAAGTTGGTGATCGACATGGTCTTCCATACAAAGCCTCGAAGGGTGCCATGCCTACGGTGGCTTGGTAACTATTGTTGTAAGAGAACTCTACTAAAGGAAGATGATCTTCCCATGTACCTCCAAAGTCAAGAATGCACAGTCTCAAGAGATCTTCTAGTACTCTGTTCACCCTTTCCGTCTGACCATCGGTTTGTGGTGATAGGCCGTGCTTAAGCATAGTTGTGTGCCCACAGCCTCTTGCAAACTCCACCAGAACTCGCTTGTAAAGATAGGGTCTCGAACACTTACTATGCTGGAGGGTATCCCATGGATTCGAACTATCTCTTTAAGATATACGGATGCTAGAGATGAGGCAGTCCTTCTACTTTTGACGGGTATAAAGTGAGCGCTTTTAGTAAGCTTGTCCACTATTACTCAAATGCTAGTATTGCCCCTTCTTGACCTAGGCAACCAATCTATAAAGTCCATCGAGATGTTATCCCATTTCCACTGTGGGACCTCTAGAGGATGGAGCAGACCACCAGGCTTCTTCTGCTCCGCCTTGACTTGTTGGCATATTAAACACTTAGAAACAAATTCAGCTACGTCTTTCTTCATGCCATTCCAAAAGAAAACTCTTTTGATGTCTTTATACATTTTGTCTCCGCCTGGGTGTATGGTCAGCTTGGAATGGTGTGCCTCTTCTAGAACCGTCTTTACCAAACCCCTTGCTTGTGGGACACATAGTCTTCCATCTCGTCTCAACCAGCCCTTGGCATCAATGGAGTATCTATTGAGGTGACTAGAAGTCTCACCCCTAATTAACTTGTCCATCACATCGACTAGCTGAGGGTCTTCTATTTGCATGGCTCCGATTAAGTCTAATAGAGTTGGCCTCACTTCTAACGTTGCTAATAAGCCAGGTACAAAGTCAGAGGAGGGTCTGAAGTTAAAGCTTACTATGAACTCCAAGCTTTGCCTTTCCACAAAGAGAGGGCTTAAAGTCAGCTTCTTCCTACTCAAGGCGTCTGCCACTACATTGCCCTTACTAGGGGTATAGGCAATCTCAAAATCATATGAGGCGAGAAATTCCATCCACCTTTGCTGCCTCAAATTGAGATCTTTCTGAGAGAAAAGGTATTTTAATGATTTATGATCAGTAAATAATTCGAACCTTTCTCCTAGCAGATAATGACGCCATGATTTAAGGGCGAAAACGGTGGCAGCTAGTTCTAAATCATGAGTTGGGTAATTCTTCTCATGAACCTTCAACTGCCTTCCTCCATAGCAAACTACTTTGCCTTCTTGCATTAGGACAGCGCCCAATCCTATTCTGCACGCGTCTGTATATACTTGGAACATCTTGCTTTCATCAGGCAATGTCAGAACTGGGGCTGTTGTCAGAGCCCTTTTTAAACGTTGGAAAGTAATGTCGCAATTCAAATCCCAAGCAAAAGCCAAGTTCTTCTTTGTCAACCTTGTCAGCGGAGCTGAGATCTTCGCAAAGTCCTTAATGAACTTTCGATAATAGCCCGCCAGCACGAGAAAGCTTCAAACTTCGGTTGCATTTCGCGGAATCTTCCAATCTTGCACCGCGACTACTTTTGTGGGGTCCACGGCTATCCCCTCTTTGGACACCACATGTCCAAGAAACCTTACTTCTTCTCTCCAAAAGTGGCATTTGGAGAATTTTGCTTTCAGCTGATGTGCTCGAAGAGTATCTAACACTTCCTTTAAATGCACAACATGTTCTTCCTCGCTTTTTGAGAAGATTAAGATGTCGTCTACGAAGACCACTACAAATTTATTGAGGAATTCCCGGAACAACCTGCTCATCAAGTCTACAAAATAGGCAGGTGCGTTTGTCAAGCCGAAAGGAATGACAAGCCGCTCGAAGAAACCATCCGGGTTCCTAAATGCGGTCTTTTCAATGCTATCCTCAGCCACTCTTAGCTAATGAAACCCAGTAGCCAGATCTAGTTGGGAGAAAATGGATGCACCTACGAGTTGATCAAACAGATCATCAATTCTTGAGGAGGGGGTGCCTATTCTTCTTAGTCAGCTTGTTCAACTCCCTATAATCTACACATAAGCGGAGTGAACCATCAGTTTTGGTCGCGAATACTACTGGAGAACCCCATTCAGAAATACTCCGTCTTATGAACCCCTTTTCAAGCAGCTCTTTAATTTGCTTGTTGAGCTCCTTTCTCTCCTTTGGGGCCATGTGCCTAATGGGTAAAGCAACGGGCTTTGCATTATCAACAAGGTATATGCGGAAGTCTATCTCCCGCTTCGTAGGTAAGCCCTTCACCTCTTCAAACACATCTGAGTATTCACGGACTACTCTAACGGACTGCAAATTCTCAACAGACGCATTAAGTGATTCAAGATAACTAAGCATGACAGAGTTCATGGGATTACAAGAGATTTCGAGAGTGTTACCGAGGCGAGTCATGAGTCTAACCACTCTCTTTTCACAATCAAGGATGGCACCATTACTGGATAGCTAGTCCATGCCTAGAATCAGTCCATAGCCCGTGAAGCCCAAAACAAAAGCATTACATTTAAGCCCAACACTTAGAATAGAGATTTCCAAATCCAAACAAACCATTGACAAATAAAATGAGCCCCCAATTGGATTTGAAACAACCAAGGGATCCTCTACTATATGGGTGTCTAGGTGCAGAGATTCAACTAAAGCAGTAGATATAAAAGAGTGCGATGCGCTAGAATCAAAGAGAGTACGAACAGGATTATCAAACAGATAAACTAAACTCTCAACAGAAATATGACTACCTCGTTCCTGCAGAGGTGCTACGAGAGCATGAACCTGCCCTCCAGAAGAAGCTTCATTTCTCTGTCCCTGCCCTTGCCTTTTGGGGCAGTCCTTAGCCAAGTGTCCTGTTTCCCCACAATGGAAACAAGTGCCCAACTTCCTCTTTTTCTTTCTGCAATCCCTAGCCAAATGTCCAGGTATGCCACAGTAATTGCACTTCAGCTTCAAACGGGATTTATTATCCTTCCCGCCTTTCTTGGGGTCCGCTTTCATGTTTTGAGATCCCTCTCCTTTCTTATTTTGAGACTCTTCCTTCTTCACCTCCTTCTTTCCATCTTTGTTCTCCTCTTGCAACAGAGCCATGTCCACCAGCCTTTCATAAGTTGCTCCCATGGGTATATGGGACATTGTCAGGCCTTGCAGTGGCTCATTCAGTCCTTTGGCAAAACAGATAGCCTTCTTGTGTGGAGTGTTGACTAACTCCAGTCCAAATCTGGCAAGCTGATTGAATTTATTGACATATTCTTGGACTGATAGGTTGCCCTGCTTAAGTGATAGGAACTTCTCCATTTGTAGGCTTTGCTCAGCTTGTGAGAGGAACTTCATTTCAAATCTCGCCTTGAAGTCCTCCCAAGTATCTATCGGTCTTTTAGCATTAGTGACCTCCCACCAGAAGGAGTCCTCATCGTTGAGCAACCACACCACCAACTGTAGTTGCTGCCTCTCATCTACTTCAAAGATAACGAATAAGTCTTCAGTTTCTTTGAGTCAGTTTCTGGCTTCTACGAAAGATTCACTACCCTGAAGTTTTTTCCACCCATGGATCTAAAATCTCTACAGATCTTTGAGAAAGCATTTCCTCTCGGAGGAGGAGGAGGAGCAGCAGCAGCTGGGGGAGGCGGAGGAACGCCTACTAGGCCTGCTTCATTGGCCCTAGCTTCAAGGTACCTTCTAAACCAACTAGGCACCGGCACGCCCTCAGGTAGGTTAAAGTCCCCAGACATGATGAAATAAAAGGAAAGATTCAAAACGAGGGATAGAAAGATAGTGCATATGGCTTTGGGGATTATGCCTTTTTTTTATTTATTTAAAACAACACTTTTCTTGAAAATGCTTCTTTGTGACTTCTTTTTGATAAATAGTTTCAAAATTTTTATCCAATCTGGTAACCTTTAGCTCTGATACCAAGTGTAACACCCCACCTCCGTTAAGGTCGCTCTCAAAGGGAATGCCTTAACTTCGGTGGAGTGTTTTAAGGTACAAGATACTAATAAATTACAAGAAAGATAATTAAAGAAGGGGATAATTAAAGCAGCGGAAAAGAAACCAATCTTCATTCCATAAATACTTGTTCAATACAACATTTCAACAAATAGTTTCAATCTTCCGAATTATTACATCTGTCTTGAAAACATAAAGAAACAATACTGAAAATAAAATGACATAAATCCCCAACATGTCTTTGACCACAGCCATAGCTCAAAAAGGAAAGTCCAAGCCTTACATCTACGGCCTTCAAGCTTTGATTTGATCCGGTCAAGCAGAAGTGTTCCCTCCCTGCGGACCTGGGGGGACGGAAGAAAAGAGGCGAAAGGAAAAGGAGTCAGACATAAGTCTGGTAAGCACAGTTATTTAATAGCATGTAAACAAGTAAAAGATTGTGACATGAATAAACTGAACTTAGAATGATACTGTAACAACCCAGATTTTTTCGAAATTTATTTTAAATATTTAATATGGTTTTAAATATTGAATTGATAATATAAATGAATTTTTATATTAAGTTATCGATTTAAAAATCGATTTCTATTTAATATTGAATATACTAAATTATCGTAATACAAAATATAATTGAAATCGAAGTTAAAAACTGAATCAAAATGATTCAGATGATAAGTAGGAATTTTATTTGATATATACGATAATAAATAATAATTTATTATCAAAGAATTTGTGGTTTTCGAATTTAAATTATATCATATTAATTTAATATGGTATATGTGTTGAAATTAAATTTCTGAATATTTACTGTTGAGTTCAGAATAGGGTTATTACATTGAAATGTCGGTCGGTACGCTAGAATAGCGGTTCGTGATTTAAATTATTGGACCCCGAGATATTTATAGTAGATAAGATCGAAATCGAATCAAAAATCAAATTGATATCTGTTTAAAAAGAATAAAAGATCTCTTTATATCGAATCAAAATCAAATCAAATTAATTAGAAAATCTTTTTAAAATAAATACAAAGATTTGTTGTGTACGTTCTGTTCCCTTCTCTTCTATAAAATCGCACCTACCCTCCTCTTTATTTTCTCTTCTGCTAAAACCAAAATGGCCGAACTAATTTCATTAGCAAATGAAATCAAAATCCCCAAAATCGAAATCGGCCGTTCTAAATAAGTAAAAGTCGGAGTTCTCTTCAATGAATCAAACGCAAGCTTCAGAAAGAAATAAAAACGCCCCTCCCTAATTCTGTCTAACACCGAATGAATCCCCTTTCTCTCGAAATCAAAACTGCGATTCCATTTATAACGAAGAACTGGAACTCGACTTCGAGCGATAGCAGGGAATTAGGGCTCAAACCAAATGATGATTCATGGTGCGATGGTGATTTGAGGAGTGTGGCATCGAAGAGCAAGGTGTCGCCTGATTTGGGGGTCTGCGATAGTGATTAGGTCATCGACAATTTGGGGTTCGAATTTCACCATCTTCGGTTCGATTTAGGGCATCGCAACCCAGGTTCAATCGATGGGTGTCGGAGTTCATCGCGATTCATTTTCTGGTGCTATGGGGGATTTTTCGAGGTTGATTATTGATTGACGAGTGGGTGGCAGGTAAAACTTGGGTGGTGCGATGAAGCCTCATGAGCTCGACTTTGACTGTTAGTGACAAACTGGGTGATCAAAGTAGAAGATGTCTTCTTTCCTATAGATGTGAAAATGAAAGGAAGGATTTTTAAACATATTAAAGTAAATTTAATTTATTTAAATTTTAATGTAATTAGTGTTTAAGGGTTTAAATTAAATCGATTTGGTATAAAACAAATGTCATGCTCGTACGATAACAGATTTCGAGAAACTGAAGTGCGTTAGGATCATGGCAATGAACATTTCACATTGGGATTAATTTGGGGTAATCTAAAAGCAACTGAGGTTTCGATTATATTAAACATCTGTTTAATTTAATCGCAATAAATCGTTATTCAGAAATTTAAGATCACGGTGAGTAAATCTCACTCACCTTTTATTTAGAATTATTTTTATATCATTAAAAATAATTGTTTGTCGCTTATTGAATGCTTTCTGATTGTTTGAAATATATTAGTTATTTAGGGTTGACTATTATATATAAATATTGGTTTGATGGTTGGATTGATCCCCGCAGTCTCATTAGCGGATGCCCGCAGTTTCATAGCAGATGATTTCCTTATGCGCCCCACAAATATATTAGTGGATGACCTTCATACCGCGATATCCTGCCTCGAAGCAGGATGGGTATTACTATGTTGACTAACGTCTGTGGATGTAGGAAAACAGGTTGGAGGGATCCAACTGGATTCCTCAAAAATATATTATCTTTTTATTTATTTGTTTGCATATATACTGTCATATATGATGTGTTAGAAAACCTGAAATAAATAATTGGTTGTTTGGTGTTTAAATATCAATGGGCCTAAGTGTTAGTTTAAAAATATCCTGGAAAGGATATTTGAGATTTAAAAGGAAAATTCTATTTTTAAAATAGAATTTGAAATTTTAGAATGGAATAAAAATATTAACCTGTTTAAATAAATAAAAACAAGTAATTCATTTATAAACGAAGTTTATAAATGAAGTGAAAAGAATTATCATTGGGTAACTCAGAAATAAAAAACACAAGTGTGAAGTTGAAAAGGGAAAGTATTTTTCCAAAGTAGAAATTATTGATTTCAACTGAATTGGAAATCAAGACTTGTTTAATATAGAATATAAAAAAATTCAAATAGAAATTGAATATAGAAATTCAAATGGAGTTTAAATATAGAGAATATAAAGGAATATTCAAATATAGAATTTGAATATAGAGAAAGTGAAATGGAATTTGAACAAAGAAATTTTAAATGTAGAATTTGAATAAAATTTGAATATACAGAAATTTGAATAAAATTGAATAGAATTTGAATAGAATTGAAAACAGAATTTGGAAATAGAAATTTCAAAGAGAATTTGGAATAGAAAGTTGAAATCATTTCAAAATGGGAACGACGAAATATATTTCGAAATGTGGATTTTTAAACAGAATACGAATAAATCCAAAGGATTTATAATTTATAAAAGGAATTGAAATTAAATATAGAAGATCGAAATACAAATGAATTTATTACTGAATAAGGAAAAATCGACAATTTTAGAAGATTGGAAATAGTATGTTGAATTAGGAAAAATTGATTTGATATATATTAAAAAGATATCAAAATGGAGTTGAATTTATTATAGACGAAGTTTAAACATTTATATTTATAAATATAATTAAAATGAACTCGCCGCAGCGCTGCAGATCGTAAATTGGCGTTTTGAACTTCAATTGAGTACACAGAACTCAATTGAAGTCAGAATTCTTTGAAACAAGAAACGTCAGGACCGATTTGATAATAGTTTTCTAATGGAGGAGAAAAATCTGGATTTTGTCGAATAAATTTTGAGTTATATCAAAATCAAATTTTCAGAAAAACAGCGCCATAACCATTTAAAAACCATAACAGATTATTTAATTTTATAAAAGGATTTTAAGCGAATAAAATCCGAATTTCTATTTAGAAATTTTCAGATTTGAGTTGTAGATTATATGTGAACTCAGGTGGGGTAATGAATTGATTTTTGAAACAGAAATCAGATTTTTGATTATTGAATAGAATTAATTAATTTGAATAGTAATTAGTTAATGAGATTTTGAATTGATATTGGGCTTTGAATAAGTGAATTCGATTTGAAAATTTATATTCGAAATCGAAAAGGAATCTAGAATTGAAATTGAAATTCAATTTGGTTATGAGCAAGTTAAATATTTTGTTTGAACATGTTATGTTCAAACAAAGAAGTGAAATAGGCAAAATAGCTAATTAAAGAATAAATGAGCGAAACTGAATTCAAACGATTGGATTGAGTTGAATTGAATTGAAAACAGGTGAGCATGTGTTAGACAGGTATGGGATGGAGTATATGAAGATTTTAAATTTATGTACCCGACAAAAAGGTACATATTTAAATTCATATATGAGATTGTATGCGCCGTATCGGCAAGCCGCTTGGCTTTTCTTTTTCTTTTGGATTGGTGAGGGCCATGGGAGGCTATTTGAAATATCCCAATGCTCCCGGTACAAGGGAGGTTATGGCGAATTTTTTCGGGAATTTAAAGACTTAGAATATTTTTAAGAAAATTTTGTTAGTTATAAATAAATGTATCGATATATATAGAATTCGATAAGGAAACGAATTTAAAAATAGAATATTATAAACAAAAAGGTAATTGATAGGCTGGTAATAGAAAGAGAAATATATATACGTTTAAAAATGAATAATTTGTTTGTATGGTGTTGATTATTTGAGGTAAATGGTTTTGTCTGTTTTGAAGTTAATGATGTTTTCAGTCAAGGTTTGAGAGGTAATTTTACCCCAACTTGATTGATTTCATTTTTAATTGATAAATAGCAAGATCCAGTCTTGAAGAGAAGTGTTTGAATAAGAGTTAGTTGAATAAAATAAATTTGGGTTGTTGTAACGATGTTTTACACAGCATTCGTTTTAACCTATGTGGTGGAAATTTTGGAAATATAAAAGTAAATATTTCCTAAGTATAATTAAAGTAGTCGTGAAAGAGATAAGTGATTGAAAATGTTTTCAATTGCGATTAGAATATATTTTCTAAGTATAGAAAATAAAAGAAGGTGATATAGGGAAATGTTTTTCCAACTAGCGTAAGAGATTAATAAGATTACTGGAAATATTTGGTTAACAAATATTTGATAGGGAAATGAAGAAGCGAATTAATTAATGAAATATTAATTAACATGCTCAGTGATTGTTTGATGTTTTGAATGGATGTTTGTTTATTTTTCTTCGATAGTTAAAGAACCGACTATCGAAGTGTTTGCCAATATCGTTGTCAATATGGAGTGACCGGTTGGATTATTACCCGTGAACCACTCTGTATTGGCAGTAGCATTGTGAATCAGATTATATGAAGATAATCGAAGACGGAGTAAAGTGCAAGGACTTTTTCTGTTAACAGAAATCGTGCCTTCGGGTTCGTTCAAACCCAGAACGAACGTATATGGACGAATGCCTGACAGAGTATTTCCAATGATTGAATATATTGGTATGTATAAATATATATTGTGGCAACGGATTTATTCCCTTAGCATAATATCCAGAATATATTTGTGCAAATCAATTAGTGATTAACGGATCTGACAAAGTGGCATTCAAAATAATTTGTGCTATCAATGAATGATAAGAAATCGTAGCCTCAGGCCTCAACAACCGGGAAATGACAAAAATCGGACAGGCAGCATGGCTAGGTGGGTCACTCCCATTAGGGTGTATAATCACCTATCTAGAGATTCATTTAATTCCTTATTCTATTCGATGTTGTCCCATTCAGGAAACGGTTGTTGATCCCAACCGTTGGTGATATACATTCGATACACTCAAGCGGAATGAGTGGTCGGTCATGTGTGGGCCGGGTTGCAAGACGTTCTTGTTGAACCCAGTGTATTCCTCTCTAGAGATACACTATCGAAAGGTGGTTCCATACCTTGTCATAGTCAGAATCCAAATCTCCAATAAGCGCCCCGCGGTTTTTGATTTTATATTATATATGGAGCGTGAGATGCAAGCGTTCCGCTAGATTCTATTTATTTGATGTAGACATTATTTTAATATCACTGGATTTTTGTATCAAAGTGTTTTGGGTTATAGTACGATAAAAACCGTCCATATTTATGTGTGGGCTGGTCTTACTATTATCTTTCCTTTCGAAAGAATTTTGAAAGTTAAACAAATGGTTGGAGTTTACTCATACAAGTCCCATGACAGACCCAGAGTTTATTTTGTTTTTGTTTTCCCTAAACTCTTGGGTGCCCAAATTTGTACGGGTAGTCAAGTTGTTAGGATTTTACAGATTCATTTGGAGGAGCTGGAAGCAAGAGGCTTCACCAGTTAGCTATAGACTATCATATTCCCCGCTGTGTATTATGTTGTATCTGGAAACAGGTGTTTATAACTGTTCCAGGAATAACTGTTGTGCTCTGATGATGGTATGTATTTAAAATTACTGATTTGTATTTCAAAAGTTATGTTATATAATATATTTTATTCGTTCCGCTGTGAGATTTTTCTTCTTTGTTTTCTCCTATTCTAATATTTCTTTCTTTCTATTTCTCATCCTCTAACTTCTTTCTAAAAATGATTCGTATTTCTGTGCAATTTGGGTTGGACATGTGATGTTATTAGTCAACTCAGATAGTATGGATTTGCGGGTCGTTACAGTTGGTATCAGAGTTGGTTGCTTAATTGGTACGGATGATAAGGGATTCTCGCTTTGCATTAGGTGGCGAACGGGAGACTCTTACCCCTACATCTCCCGACAATGTGGGTTGGTCGAGTCGCGAGGCTGGCCGTAAAAGCAGTACTGAGGTACCTCTGTAAGCCACGGGGGGAGGTTAGCCCTCTGCCTTGGGGGAGGAGATGATGGTTGAAAAGCCTACTCGAATTCCCGGGTCGTTACAGTTGGTATCAGAGCTTAGGTTGAGCGAATACCTAGGCTTGGGTGGGATTGTGCTCATTAAAGATAGGGTCAGTAGTACCCTAGAATGAGTGGAATGTGTATATATACGAGAGAGCGTATTTGTAAATTGATATAAAAGTTGTTTTATATTGTGTTGGCTAGTCTATTGAGTGGATTATGAATTCTAATTGAATCGTGGGACGCCACGAAGTCGATAGGAATTTCTAAATACTTAATAGAGAAATTCGACATAGTATTGTTTTAAAGTGGATAAAAGAAATAATTTTATCCAAAATTATATTTTGACAGGAAAGGAATCATTTTCTGAAATTATTATATTATATGGATTTGTTGGATGTTGATATTATAATCAAGTTAGATTAAAAAAAATTCGAATGGTTATTTATAACCAAATAAAATTTGTATGTGAAAGAAATATACAATTGAGACGAATTAAAACTGGATTCAAACCATAAATTGGAATTTAAATCCTGGGAAGTTTGAAAATATTTTCGAAGTATATTAAAAGGATGTAGCTTTGTTTTGAAAAGACCGTTTGAATAAAAATCATATATAAATGGATTTTGAAATAGATAAAGCACTGAACTCACTTCAGTGACAGGAAAATAATTCTGATGATGACTGCAACTTCATCAGTATTCATTTTCGAGTTCTAAGTGGCGAATGGCTACCTTAGAAAAGTTTTAGATGGAATTTGTTTGAAAGAAAACAAGTTGTTTGAAATTCAAATGCTTTTAATTTGAGATAGTGACAAATATATATGTATTTATGGGATTTCAATATTGTTTTGAAATGAAACCCGGGTATTTGAATTCTGGAATTTAAATTTAACTCAAGTTAAATGGATCGAAGTGAATAATTGAATCAGAATCAAGTTGAAGGAATTAGAATGCATATGAATGGAAACCAAAATTTTTGGTTGGAATTAAAGTCATAGAAATATGATGAGTTGAGTTTCAGCATAAGTATGTTTTGAAAAGTACATAGGATTGTAGCATTTTTCTTACCTTAGCAATTTCGGGGACAAAATTGTTTTAAGGGGGGAAGAATGTAACGACCCAGATTTTTTCGAAATTTATTTTAAATATTTAATATGGTTTTAAATATTGAATTGATAATATAAATGAATTTTTATATTAAGTTATCGATTTAAAAATCGATTTCTATTTAATATTGAATATATTAAATTATCGTAATACGAAATATAATTGAAATCGAAGTTAAAAACTGAATCAAAATGATTCAGATGATAAGTAGGAATTTTATTTGATATATACAATAATAAATAATAATTTATTATCACAAAATTTGTGGTTTTCGAATATAAATTATATCATATTAATTTAATATGGTATATGTGTTGAAATTAAATTTCAGAATATTTACTGTTGAGTTCAGAATAGGGTTATTACATTGAAATGTCGGTCGGTACGCTAGAATAGCGGTTCATGATTTAAATTAATGGACCCCGAGATATTTATAGTAGATAAGATCGAAATCGAATCGAAAATCAAATCGATATCTGTTTAAAAAGAATAAAAGATATCTTTATATCGAATCAAAATCAAATCAAATTAATTAGAAAATCTTTATAAAATAAATACAAAGATTTGTTGTGTACGTTCTGTTCCCTTCTCTTCTATAAAATCGCACCTACCCTCCTCTTTATTTTCTCTTCTGTTAAAACCAAAATGGCCGAACTAATTTCATTAGCAAATGAAATCAAAATCCCCAAAATCGAAATCGACCGTTCTAAATAAGTAAAAGTCGGAGTTCTCTTCAATGAATCAAACGCAAGCTTTAGAAAGAAATGAAAAGGCCCTCCCAAATTCAGTCTAACACCGAATGAATCCCCTTTCTCTCGAAATCAAAATCGCGATTCCATTTATAACGAAGAACCGGAACTCGACTTCAAGCGATAACAGGGAATTAGGGCTCAAACCAAATGATGATTCATGGTGTGATGGTGATTTGAGGAGTGTGGCATTGAAGAGCAAGGGGTCGCCTGATTTGGGGGTCTGCGATAGTGATTAGGTCATCGACAATTTGGGGTTCGAACTTCACCATCTTCGGTTCGATTTAGGGCATCGCAACCCAGGTTCAATCAATGGGTGTCGGAGTTCACCGCGATCGATTTTCTGGTGCTATGGGGGATTTGTCGAGGTTGATTATTAATTGGCGAGTGGGTGGCAGGTAAAACATGGGTGGTGCGATGAAGCCTCATGGGCTCGACTTTGACTGTTGGTGACAAACTAGGTGATCAAAGTAGAAGATGTCTTCTTTCCTATAGATGTGAGAATGAAAGGAAGGATTTTTAAACATATTAAGGTAAATTTAATTTATTTAAATTTTAATGTAATTAGTGTTTAAGGGTTTAAATTAAATCGATTTGGTATAAAACAAATGTCATGCTCGTACGATAACAGATTTCGAGAAACCGAAGTGCGTTGGGATCATGGCAATGAGCATTTCACATTGGGATTAATTTGGGGTAATCTAGAAGCAACTGAGGTTTCGATTAAATTAAACATCTGTTTAATTTAATAGAAATAAATCGTTATACAGAAGTTTAAGATCACGGTGAGCAAATCTCACTCACCTTTTATTTAGAATTATTTTTATATCGTTAAAAACAATTGCTTGTTGCTTGTTGAATGCTTTCTGATTATTTGAAATATATTAGTTATTTAGGGTTGACTATTATATATATATTGGGTTGATGGTTGGATTGATCCCCGCAGTCTCATTAGCGGATGCCCGTAGTTTCATAGCGGATGATTTCCCTATGCGCCCCACAAATATATTAGTGGATGACCTTCCTACCGCGATATCCTGCCTCGAAGCAGGATGGGTATTACTATGTTGACTAACGTCTGTGGATGAAGGAAAACAGGTTGGAGGGATACAACTGGATTCCTCAAAAATATATTATATGTCTATTTATTTGTTTGCATATATACTGTCATATATGATGTGTTAGAAAACCTGAAATAAATAATTGGTTGTTTGGTGTTTAAATATCACTGGGCCTAAGTGTTAGTTTAAAAATATCCTGGAAAGGATATTTGAGATTTAAAAGGAAAATTCTATTTTTAAAATAGAATTTGAAATTTTAGAATGGAATAAAAATATTAATCTGTTTAAATAAATAAAAACAAGTAATTCATTTATAAACGAAGTTTATAATTGAAGTGAAAATAATTATCATTGGGTAATTCAGAAATAAAAAACACAAGTGTGAAGTTGAAATGGGAAAGTATTTTTCCAAAGTAGAAATTATTGACTTCAACTGAATTAGAAATCAAGACTTGTTTAATATAGAATATAAAAAAATTCAAATAGAAATTGAATATAGAAATTCAAATGGAGTTTAAATATAGAGAATATAAAGGAATATTCAAATATAGAATTTGAATATAGAGAAAGTGAAATGGAATTTGAACAAAGAAATTTTAAATGTAGAATTTGAATAAAATTTGAATATACAGAAATTTGAATAGAATTGAATAGAATTTGAATCGAATTGAAAATAGAATTTGGAAATAGGAATTTCAAAGGGAATTTGAAATAGAAAGTTGAAATCATTTCGAAATGGGAACGACGAAATATATTTCGAAATGTGGATTTTTAAACAGAATAGGAATAAATCCAAAGGATTTATAATTTATAAAAGGAACTGAAAGTAAATATAGAAGATCGAAATATAAATGAATTTATTACTGAATAATGAAAAATCGACAATTTTAGAAGATTGGAAATAGTATGTTGAATTGGGAAAAATTGATTTGATATATATTAAAAATATATCAGAATGGAGTTGAATTTATTATAGACGAAGTTTAAACGTTTATATTTATAAATATAATTAAAACGAACTCGCCGCAGCGCTGCAGTTCGTAAATTGGCGTTTCGAACTTCAATTGAGTATACAGAACTCAATTGAAGTCGAATTCTTTGAAATAAGAAACGCCAGTACCGATTTGATAATAGTTTTCTAATGGAGGAGAAAAATCTGGATTTTGTCAAATAAATTTTGAGTTATATCAAAATCAAATTTTCAGAAAAACAGTGCCATAACCATTTAAAAACCATAACGGTTTATTTAATTTTATAAAAGGATTTTAAGCGAATAAAATCCGAATTTTTATTTAGAAAATTTCAGATTTGAGTTGTAGATTATATGTGAACTCAGGTGGGGTAATGAATTGATTTTTGAAACAGAAATCAAATTTTTGATTATTGAATAGAATTAACTAATTTGAATAGTAATTAGTTAATGAGATTTTGAATTGATATTGGGCTTTGAATAAGTGAATTCGATTTGAAAATTTATATTCGAAATCAAAAAGGAAACCAGAATTGAAATTGAAATTCAATTTGGATATGAGCAAGTTAAATATTTTGTTTGAACATGTTATGTTCAAACAAAGAAGTGAAAAAGGCAAAATAGCTAATTAAAGAATAAATGAGCGAAACTGAATTCAAACGATTGGATTGAGTTAAATTGAATTGGAAACAGGTGAGCATGCGTTAGACAGGTATGGGATGGAGTATATGAAGATTTTAAATTTATGTGCCCGACAAAAAGGTACATGTTTAAATTCATATATTAGATTGTATGCGCCGTATCAGCAAGCCGCTTGGCTCTTCTTTTTCTTTTGGATTGGTGAGGGCCATGGGAGGCTATTTGAAATATCCCGATGCTCCCGGTACAAGGGAGGTTATGGCGAATTTTTCCAGGAATTTAAGGAGTTAGAATATTTTTAAGAAAAATTTGATAGTTATAAATAAATGTATAGATATATATAGAATTCGATAAGGATATGAATTTAAAAATAGAATATTATAGACAAAAAGGAAATCGATAGGCTGGTAATAGAAGGAGAAACATATATACGTTTAAAAATGAATAATTTGTTTGTATGGTGTTGATTATTCGAGGTAAGTGGTTTTGTCTGTTTTGAAGTTAATGATGTTTTCAGTCAAGGTCTGAGAGGTAATTTTACCCCAACTTGATTGATTTCATTTTTAATTGATAAATAGCAAGATCCAGTCTCGAAGAGAAGTGTTTGAATAAGAGTTAGTTGAATAAAATATATTCGGGTTGTTGTAACGATGTTTTACACAGCATTCGTTTTAACCTATGTGGTGGAAATTTTGGAAATATAAAAGTAAATATTTCCTAAGTATAATTAAAGTAGTCGTGAAAGAGATAAGTGATTGAAAATGTTTTCAATTGCGAATAGAATATATTTTCTAAGTATAGAAAATAAAAGAAGGTGATATAGGGAAATGTTTTTCCAACTAGCGTAAGAGATCAATAAGATTACTGAAAATATTTGGTTAACAAATATTTGATAGGGAAATGAAGAAGTGAATTAATTAATGAAATATTAATTAACAGCCCCAGTGATTGTTTGATGTTTTGAATGGATGTTTGTTTATTTTTCTTCGATAGTTAAAGAACCGACTATCGAAGTGTTTGCCAATATCGTTTTCAATATGGAGAGACCGATTGGATTATTATCCGTGAACCACTCTGTATTGGCAGTAGCATTGCGAATCAGATTATATGAAGATAATCGAAGATGGAGTAAAGTGCAAGGACTTTTTCTATTAACAGAAATCGTGCCTTCGGGTTCGTTCAAACCCAGAACGAACGTATATGGACGAATGCCTGACAGAGTATTTCCAATGATCGAATATGTTGGTATGTATAAATATATATAGTGGCAACGGATTTATTCCCTTAGCATAATATCCAGAATATATTTGTGCAAATCAATTAGTGATTAACGGATCTGACAATGTGGCATTCAAAGTAATTTGTGCTATCAATGAATGATAATAAATCGTAGCCTCAGGCCTCAACAACCGGGAAATGACAAAAATCGGGCAGGCAACATGGCTATGTGGGTCGCTCCCATTAGGGTGTATAATTACCTATCTAGAGATTCATTTAGTTCCTTATTCTATTCGATGCTGTCCCATTCGGGAAACGGTTGTTGATCCCAACCGTTGGTGATATACATTCGATACACTCAAGCGAAATGAGTGGTCGGTCATGTGTGGGCTGGGTTGCAAGACGTTCTTGTTGAACCCAGTGTATTCCTCTCTAGAGATACACTATCGGAAGGTGGTTCCATACCTTGTCATAGTCAGAATCCAAATATCCAATAAGCACCCCACAGTTTTTGATTTTATATTATATATGGAGCGTGAGATGCAAGCATTCCGCTAGATTCTATTTATTTGATGTAGACATTATTATAATATCACTGGATTTTTGTATCAAAGTGTTTTGGGTTATAGTAAGATAAAAACCGTCCATATTTATGTGTGGGCTGGTCTTACTATTATCTTTCCTTTCGAAAGAATTTTGAAAGTTAAACAAATGGTTGGAGTTTACTCACACCAGTCCCATGACTGACCCAGAGTTTATTTTGTTTTTGTTTTCCCTAAACTCTTGGGTGCCCAAATTAGTACGGGCAGTCAAGTAGTCGGGATTTTACAGATTCATTTGGAGGAGCTGGAAACAGGAGGCTTCACCAGTTAGCTATAGACTATCATATTTTCCGCTGTGTATTATGTTGTATCTGGAAACAGGTGTTTATAACTGTTCCAGAAATAATTGTTGTGCTCTGATGATGGTATGTATATAAAATTACTGATTTGTATTTCAAAAATTATGTTATATAATATATTTTATTCGTTCCGCTGTGAGATTTGTCTTCTTTGTTTTCTCCTATTCTAATATTTCTTTCTTTCTATTTCTCATCCTCTAACTTCTTTCTAAAAATGATTCGTATTTCTGTGCAATTTGGGTTGGACGTGTGATGTTATTGGTCAACTCAGATAGGACAGATTTGCGGGTCGTTACAGATACCACAAGGATAGGGTAGTTCTAAAACAAGATAAGGTAAGACTTAACTAGATTTGGCTATCGCACCCACTTTTACTTCTCTGCACCCACTAAGAACTTGTTTAACTAGCAATGTATGTTCATGATAAAGTGATCTCATTCATGTATTGATCGGCTCCTACTCGCATTCATGTATTCTCGGTGTCATGCGGCCCAACGTGATTATAAAGTACTTGTGATGGTTCCATTGTAGGGTGTATCAAGTCCTATAATGGCAACCCCTGACACGATTCTAGATGCACAAGTGTACGCCTGGTGCCTAGTGCCTGCTTTTTCCACTCTGGAGCCCGTGCACGCCCGTACTCCGTCGGAACCTACACTGACGCACCTAACCACTACCCTTTTTGACCGCTTATATTCAGCCCAGTAATCGTGCCCCACCCTGCCTAGTTCAGGGTACCTTGATACGTTCATGCGGGTTACTGCTGAAACGGGTCCCCGTTACTAGGGTTTTTCTAGTCAACATGTTAAATTGGTTAAGTGTTCTTGACTTGACTTAACCCCTATCAATCTTGCCTAGTTAACATGTTGATTTGGCTAAGTGTTTTCTAAATTACTTAACCCCACCAATCTTGTCTTGTTCACATGTTAAGTTGGTTAAGTGTTTTCTTAATTACTTAACCTCACCACTCTTATCTTGTTAAGTTGGTTACGTGTTTCCTTAATTACTTAACCTCACCATTTCTAGCTTGATTGTTCATGAGCTTTAACTAATTAATTAATTAAAGCACCAACCACTCACATTAGATAGGTATTGTTGTGGTTACTGGATGTGCCGGACGGTTCCGTGCAGGTTTACACCATAACTCAGTCTAACCTCGGTCTTTTCTGGGCTTGATGCACTAACCTCTCACATTAAACTGGTATAGTTGTGGTTACTGGATGTGCCGATCGGTTCCGGGCAGGTTTACTCCACAACTCAGTCTAACCTCGGGTTAGGCATATTCGTCTTTTCTAGATTAACATTTTTATATATGCAAATTTCTACAAGTATTTCATGTCACATGTTTTAATTCAAGACTAATGGTATATAAATTATACCATTCATGGCCTTAACCAATTACATGGTTTTGGGCCCACCTACATATTTACATGTTTGGTTTAATAATTACCCCCAACGTTACCCCCGTTTGTTCATTCACATTAATCACATAAAGACATTGGGCCCGCTAATTGGCCCAATCTATAAACGAGAGATAAAGGAGGGAACATGCATAACATAGGTTCAATTAACATATATCATGTAATTTGGCATAAACATCAGTTATAGACTAGCATGTGACATAATCATGACACGTCCAATTCCAAAACATGTATGATTATAACATTAACATATAGGTGTAAACTAGATCTAATAAGGTGAACTTGCATAAATTCACTTCAAAAACTTGCATATAAATAAGGATCTAGTTTAGGATCTAACATGTAACTTGCATATGACACACGCACACACACACACACACACACACACACACACACACACACATATATATATATATATATATATATAATTAGATCGTAACTTGGATCTATCATAAATTATATAACTTGCATTAATCATGCGAACCTAAATGGATCTTGACATGGATCCAATCATAAAGTTTGTTACTTGCATATGGACATATGAACATAGGCATGTGGATCTAACATAAAACTTGCAACTTACATATGAACATATGGATCTAACATAAAACTTGCAACTTGCATATGAACATATGGATCTAACATAAAACATAGGAATATGTACATGTAGATCTTAACTTCGATCTAATACAAAACTTACAACTTTCATAAAAACATATCCATGTAGATCTTTACATGAAACACATAACTTGCATATGATATTGATAGTTTCAAATAGATCCAATACCAAATCCAATAATCCACAATCATTCCAATTCATGATAAAATCATCACAATCAATCGATATGAAATAACATGGTATGATTCTAATTTCACTTTATATCAAATCACGTCTTAGATTTATTTACGTCTAAAAGATAACTGCGCTTACAACGAACGAAGTCTTTGTTTCTGGATTCTGAATTCTGGAGTTGAAATGCTCGCCTTTGATGTAGACAATCGTTGTTTTGATTTAGTTTGGTTCGTCTCTATGTTAGCTTCAAGTGGCGGTTACTCTAGGTTGTCTAATGGCAGCATGACAGCTCTAGGTTCAATTTTTAATTTGATTTAGGGGTGAGGTATTAGGTTGCTTTTATAGAGACGAGATTGAATTGGAGCCGTCAGATCATCTCAGAATAAATCAAGACCATTAAGATAAGACAGAGTTATCTAGAACAGCTGTAACGACCCTGAATTTTGGGGCCAGTTTAAAATTTTTGTTTAGAAATTTTAATGAATTTAAAAGATTTAAAATAATTTATTTTAAATAATAACGACCAAAAATTTATTCTAATTAAAGTTAAACCGAATAAGTTTAATTTAAATATAAAAGGAGATTAAAATAGCGCTGTAGTTTGAAATTTTGATTTTTAACTATAACTGAATATACTGGATTCAAAATAAATCAGAATTGAACTGTGTATATTCTTGTTAGGCAATATTTGTGCATACAATAAAAACCATATTTTTATTGCTTATATATATAACTAAGATGTTTCATGTTAGAAATAAAAATCATATTTTTTATCGTTTATGTAAAAAAAAAATGTTTATGTTAGGAATAAATAAAAATTATATTTTTATTGTTTAAAGAATAAAAAGAGTGATATGCTAAGAAAGTAAAAGAATTATCATTTTCTTGTTAACATATAAAAAATAATTTTTATATGACACTATAATTCATAGGAAAATGTTAGCATAGAAAATGTTCATTCATATGATATTTGTAACATAGAAAAATGTAAACATTAGAAAAAGATTTATGTTTTATTTTGAAAACATGTTTTTCATTAAAAACATATTTTAGTGTTACGACAGCAATATAGGGAAAGATTCAAGTTTTTAATTAAGAAATTATGATCACATTAAAAACACATGTTAATGTGATACTAGAAAATATAGAAAAGAGTCATGTACATTTAAAAACACATTTTTGAAAATTTGAAGAACATTTATTGTCATTATGGTGGGATTGATTTATTGTATCAATTCAAAATTAGACAAAACATTTATTTGTCATTATGGTTGGACTGATGTAAAAATTTGTTGTGACGAATAAAATTTATTTTTATTTGTCATTAGAAATTTAGAATTGATTCTACAAATAAAAATTTACTTTTATTTGTCATGAGAAATCTAGAACTTGTTAAAAACAAAAGGAGGTCATTTTGTTAGTATTTGTCAAGACAAAACAAAACATGTTAATTTAGAATTGTCCAAATATAAATTTGTCGCTAATGTTAATTTAGAATTGTCCAAATATAAACTTGTCATTAATGTTGATTTAGAATTGTCCAAATATAAATGTCATTAGTGTTGGAAATAAAATTGTTAAAACATAAATGTTGAATCAATACAAACCAGTTAATTTTATGATTGAAATATAATGTTGTAATTTAGTATAATGAAATTTTTGAATAGTTTAATTCGAGTATAAAAAGAAATTTGAAATGAGGCATTATGATAACTTTGTCATATTATATTTGGAAGGAATGATTAATGAATTGATTGTTTTAAAAAGATTAATTGCTCAATTAAAATTGTTAGAAAATTTAATTTGAGATATATAACATAGGTAATTTATTCCTATGTTGGATCAGAGTAGATGGGTAATGTTTTGAAATTGAATTAAGGACGAATAAATGAAATTAAATATTGCATTTGTTTAATTAAGCATTGAAATCCTTTCCTAAACTCTAACCCAAATCAACCCTTTATCCATTCACTTCCTTTTTCCTATAGATATAGAGATTAACAAAATCTTAATCTCATTCTCTTTTCTAAAAGCCGCCGCCTCCATCTTCTTCTTTTCAATGGCAGTAGCCATTCTTCCTCTCTAAATGGCTCAATCCTTCCTCCTCAAATAACTCTCCATTCTTTCAACAAAATTCAAAGCTTCTTTAGGGAATTCCTCCACCTTCAAGCACATATTAATCAATAAATTGACGAAACTGAGTTGCGTTGGATTCGTATCAGAGAAGACTACGCTATGGAGAAGACTAAAACAAAAAGGCAACGTTTAGGAAGAGTAATTAAAAGTTAAGTATATGTTTAATTGATTCGATAATGAAATCAACATGTAAAAGGTCATAACTTCTTCAAATCATGTCAGAATTTGACGATTCAAAAACCGTTGGAAACCTCTCGACGAACACTATCTCATGGAACAGACTGAAACAGATTTAGACCTCGTATAATGTTTGGTGGAGTGGAAAGCTTTAGGTGAGAAATCTTACTTTATTTTTATTATTATTTATTTTAAATAATTAGAATAAATTGTAGTTGTGGTCTCTACCATTCATTGTATATGCTATGTGATTTGAGTTGTATGTGATGTGATGAGGTGAGATCTCTGAATTTTAATAAATTATTTAAATAATTTATTTGCTATTGTTAAATAAACCAGATCTACTATGTGATGATGTGGTTGAATGTTCATATGTTGATGGATGATGTTTTCTTTTATCTGCTTGTTTATGCTGTTAATTCAAATATGTATGAATCACATATTTTGGGTGAATCGTATATAGAAAACGAAGTGACCTTTTTAATTTTAGTTAGTTGTGATTATTGGAAATAAACAAATTCTTTATTTATTTATTTGTTATTTATTTATTTCTATTCACAACATAGTTGTAAATAGAAAATGTTAATAAGATAAAAAGACAACTTTTATGTGATTTTATTTTGTTAAGATAAAAAGACAACTTTTATGTAATTTTATTTTGTTAAAATAAAAAGACCATTTTCATGTAATATTTCTTGTCAAAACAAAAAGGACCATTTTTATGTAATTTTGTTTGTCACAAGTAAATAGACAAAGTTAACATTATTTTGTCAATAAATAAAGGGTAAACTTTTATGTCATTGTGTAAACATAGGATAAGGATAAATTTTTATGTTGATTTTGTTAACAAAGAAAAGAGACAATTTTTATGTTGTTTCTTTGTTAACAAAGAAAAGAAAACAATCTTTATGTTAATTTTGTTAACATAGTAAAAGGGTAAATTTTTATGTTAATTTTGTTAACATAGTAAAAGAACAATTTTTGCGCTTATTTTATTAGCAAAATAAAAGAACAATTTTAGTGCTCATTTTGTTAACAGAAATATAAAGACAATTTTTGGGTTCATTTTTGTCAACATAAATAAAAGGGACAATTTTTATCTTTGTCTTGTCTATAAATTAAAATACCCCTTTTTATCTTTATTTTATATCAATTTATAAAATAAAATGTAGGTTTTAAGTCTTTATTTTTTTTTTTACAAATTAAAAGTAAAGGTGAGGCCCTTATTTTGATTCATCAAAAGTACACCAAACTAGATTTGTGTTAAAATAGTTGTTAGGACACAAATACCATCTTTGTGTTAATATGGTTGTAACGACACCCAAAACTACATTGCTATGTTAATATATGTGATTGTGTTAATATGGTTGTAACGACACCCAAACTTCACCGTTATGTTAATTTATATGGGTGTGTGAATATTGTTGTGGTGACGGTCAAGTTTTGACTGTTAAGAATTATGACACAAATATCACCGTCGTGTTAGTTAAATTTAAATGACATAAAGGAAAAGAATACCTTTCTCTACGTAAAGGAAAAAGATACATTTTTCTATGTAAAATAAAAAGGATAACATTTTCCTTATGTAAAAGAAAGTAAATGCAATATGTACATTTTCTTATGTAAAAGTAAAAATATATATTTTCCTTATGTAAAAGAAAATAAATGCAATATGCACATTCTCTTATGAAAAAGTAAAAAGGGTATGTTTTCTTATGTAAAAGAAAATAAGAATTAAAAGTTGCATTTTCTTATGTAAAAGAAAATAATGTTAAAATATACATTTTCTTATGTAAAGGAAAGAAACATTTCTTTATGTAAAAAGAAATAAAGGCAAAATGTACATTTCTTTATGTAAAAGAAATTAAAAGCAAGAATGTATATTTTCTAATGATAAGAAAATAAAGAAACATTATTTTCCGATGTTAAGTAAAAAGAAAACATTTTCTTTGTTAAAAGAAAAGAAAAATAAAATTAACATTTTCTAATGTAAAATGAAAGGAAAAGAAAATATGTTTATTTGTTAATGGCATTTCATTGCATATGAAAAGAAAGAATATTAATTTGTTAATGTTGCATTTCATTACATAGGAAATAAAGTATATTTATTTGTTAATGGCATTACATTGCATATGAAAAAGGAAATATTTTTATTTGTTAATGGCATTCATTGCATATGAAATAAAGTATATTTATTTGTTAATGTTGCATGCATAGTATATGAAATGAAGTATATATTTGTAAGGTCATATATGGCATATGAAATAAAGTGCATAGTTAAAAATCATACTTTTTGCATATAAAGCGAAGTATTGTAAATGTCATTTAGAAAAGAAAAGAACAAAAATTCATATTTTTGTTCAAAGAGAAGAAGAGAACAAAATTTACATTTTTAATTGTAAATATAAGATAGGAATTCACTGTATGAAAAAATTTACATTTTTTTTTATGTAAATTAAAAATAGGAATTGCGATGACAGAAAATTTATGTTTTATCATGTAAAATAAAGTATTTTCACCGCATGAACAATTAACATATTTTTAATGTTAATATTAAAAGAATGACACCGTAGGAAGTTAACATTATTCTTAATGTTAATATTAAAAGAATGACACCGTAGGAAGTTAACATTATTCTTAATGTTAATATTAAAAGAATGACACTGTAGGAAGTTAACATTATTCTTAATGTTAATATTAAAAGAATGACACCGTAGGAAGTTAACATTATTCTTAATGTTAATATTAAAAGAATGACACCGTAGGAAGTTAACATTATTCTTAATGTTAATATTAAAAGAATGACACCGTAGGAAGTTAACATTATTCTTAATGTTAATATTAAAAGAATGACACTGTAGGTAGTTAACATTATATTTAATGTTAATATAAAAGAATGACACTGTAGGTAGTTAACATTATATTTAATGTTAATATAAAAGAATGACACTGTAGGAAGTTAACATTATTCTTAATGTTAATATTAAAAGAATGACACCGTAGGAAATTAACATATTTTTAATGTTAATATTAAAAAGAATGACATCGTAGGATGATTTTTTTTATTTATTTCCAAAACAAAGAATACATTGTGTGTATAGGATATGTATGTAAGATTGGAAAATAAAATAACATAAAATAAAACATTGTTGTGTGTAATGATATATATGTAAATATTGGATAAATAAGAAGATTTGTTGATAGTAAAACTTAGTAAAATGAAATGGATGAAAGAATTATGTATAATTATATATAAAGATTAGAATTAAACGATATGAAAGGATTTCCAAATTTTATACATATATACGAGAATTATTTGGAAAGTCCGAGTCTATCTCATTCCAAATAATTTAAGCGACGTTTAAAATCCAAGATTGGAAGACGACGATAGAAGACCGACAGTCTTCACATCGAATGGACGACGACTGCTGATGCCCATGATTGGAGTAGCTACCTTGAAGGGGCTACAGTGGTGGCCGTCCCGACGTAGTGTTGATTTGTACGGATTTGACTTTCGCTCGGACCCAGAGCATAAGTTTTAAATGGATTGCGTGTCTGACATCGTACTCCGCTTAATATCATGTTATTGATTTTCTGTCAATATATAAATGTTGGTGGTGAAGAATTCATTCTTTACTTAACACCAGTTTATATATTGATGGATGATCAATGGTACGGTATGGATTGACGATGTGGCATGCCAAGATGAAGATGAAGATGATCAAGGCTTTGTTGAAAAGCAGGCCTTGTGGATGAAGACTATATCGTAACTTCGCGAGCCTCACACCCCGGTATGATGGTGAACTGATGGTTTGATCAGTATGCTTTAGATATTTGTATGGATTCGGTCGACCGGAATGAGTTGGGTGTGGTCGCTCCACGCTCAGAGGGATAGGGCTTAAACTCCTGATTCCCATATAGAGGGATAGAGTAAGCGGTGTTTTCTCTTGCTGGGACGTAAGCCGCTGGTTACTCGATATCCCAAAAAGTGCGGATGTGCATATTGCACTACGTGATAGATCTTTCGAATCAGAAGCCATCATGACGGAAATCCAACTTTCAATACGACCCTTACGGACTTGATTGTATTACTAGTACGGAGGCATAATATATGGTACCTATGCTTCCTAGGATTAATACATTTACCTTGAAATATTTTCATATACACTAATAATAATATTAGATGCGTATTTGCCGTATTTAGCATGTTTAATTACCATAAGGTAAAACCCTATCCTCTGGTGTGCGTTGCATTGTGTGATGGGACCTGGGTCTTATGGTGATTTCATTTTTCCAAAAAGCATTGCGTTGTTGACGATTTATTTAATCATTTGTTAAATTATGCACGGAAATCCATTAGAGTAAACCCGTTCCGCGTTAGCGGCGTGGTCTTTGGATTTGCCTTATTTTGTAATAGTTATTTTAATTAAGAATTCTCACACCAGTCCCACGACTGACCCATGTTTGTTTCCACCTTTTTTGCAAACTTGGGTGCCCTCTCTTCCACACGGGCAGCCGAGTATTTGTCTACAGGTTCTCTTTTCAAGCAGGATTCTGGATTGAAGCTTAAAGCTGTGTCCAGAGTTTAGTTTTCTTTCCGCTGCACTATATTAAAATTTATGTAAACTTTACCTTCCGCTGTATTCCTTTTGTGATGTACTCTGATATTCTATACTCTGATGTAAACATTTTGTATTGTTTATAAAAGTCTGCTGTATTGTTCTGGTGTTGTTGTATTCCCAAAGTTAAAGTATTCGGGATTTGAACGGTCTTGGTCGATCTTTCGGTCGATTAAGGTCGGGCAAAACCCGGATCGTTACAACAGCCAACTCAGCCCCTAATGACTCAGCAGTGAGTCATAATTCGTCTTTTCTAAATTCACATATTTTCTATATATGTCTAATTATATATGTAAATTAATCTTAATTTAATCATGCCATAATTATTCTTTTAATTATGCTCACAATAAATGGTATACGAAATATACCATTTCATGAACCAATCTATGCCAAGAAAATTTTCATGTTTTCCCTTGATTCTCGCATTTATAATTAAGTATTCTTTAATTTGTTATTACAACATTAACAGAAAATACGGGGTGTTACAGTTTCTCTACCCGTTTATTGTAACTTATGTTATAATTTCCTCTTGTCCCTAGGACAAACCTAACCATTCTTATTAACGGGTTTCAGACTTCCAAGCTTACAGGTTACTTAATTTATAATTAAGTACAACTTCTTATATTTCACATATTCCCCCCCTTTTCTCAACTGGTTTCTGGCTTTCCCCATTTACTAATTACTTAATTTACAATTAAGTGTCCCTAATCTCATTTCACCAGTTATCCCATTTCCTTTTTAGTTTATTATAACCTAAGTTGTAATCTTCACTTGTCTCTGGGACAAATCTAACTATTATGCAACATTTTCATTAATGTTATTTATTTATGATAGGTGATTATCATTCCTACAAGTTATGCTTATGTAACACCACACCTCCGTTAAGGTCACTCACAAAGGTAATGCATTAACTTCGGTGGAGCGTCATAGGTGTATAGAACAGATAAATTACAAAATAGACAAAATTTAAACAGCTGGAAATAAATAAAACTTTACTTCATTGATGAAACAGCAGCTTGTACAAAGATTGTTTTACAATACCCATTACAACAAAGTATCTGTATTGTTTAACAAAATAAAGAAGCATAAAATGACAATGATATTCTCCAATAAAGCATAATCCAGCCATAGCAGTGGAAAAGAGAGTTCAAAGCAATACATCAACTATCTTCGAGCTTGGAAATAAAACTGAGCTAACTGGTATTATTCACTCCCTGCGAACCTATGGGGGGGGACGGAAGAAAAGAAAGCGAAACAAAACATAGTCATACATAAAGCCTGGTAAGTCCAGTGACTTTTAGCATGTAAATAGGTAAAAGCATCATGACATGAATAAACTGGATACCAGACCATAACCATGATAATAAGCATAGCAAGATAACAAATGATGATCATTAGATATGACAAGGTAAGATACACTAAATGTGCTTCGGCTCTTTCTTTGACTTCCTATTTTCTCAGCACCACCCAACTAGCATCCTAACTAGTGTCGAACGATTCGTATTCCCTACTAGTGTCCCAACTAGTATCCTATGTTATTTAATAAGGTGATCCCAACGCCGCAATTGTGGTAGCCTTCAGGTGTACATCTAGTATGAGGATCTTACCTGAATCAGCCTTATTGCCATGAAGATGTTAGATGTACCCTTACTACCCCATCGATCGGCTCCCTACTTGTATTAATTTTCCATGTGTCTGTGTCAATTGGCCCTCTCTTGCATGTAGATACCCTATGTTGGTCCCACCATATGGTGTATCAATCCCTATGATAGCAACCCGACACAAATCTAGATGCACAGTGTATACTACTGATGCCCAGTGCCTGCTTTATCCACTCCGGAATACGTGCACGCCCATATTCTGCCGGAACCTACACTACTGCACCACCTGCCGCTATTTTGACCACTTATAATCAGCCCAGTAATCGTGCCCCACCCTGCCTAGTTCAGGGTACTGTGATACATATATGTGGGTTACTGCTTAAATGGGTCCCCGTTACTAGTGTTTCCTAGGGTCTATTCGTATACCTCCCTAATTGGTTAAGTGTTATCCATCCATTCAAGTTAACTTAACCCATCCACATGTCATGTCATGTTGGTTAAGTATTTCTTATTAACTTAACCCTTCTCATTCATCATGTTGTAATTGGTTAAGTGTTTTCTATTAACTTAACCCTGTTCATTCATCATGTTATATTGGTTAAGTGTTTCCCATTAACTTAACCCCACTCGTTCATTGGTTAAGTGTTAACTTAACCCTACCACTTGTCATGTTACATTGGTTAAGTGTTTCCCTCTTGTGTTACTTAACCCTACGACTTGTCATGTTGCATTGGTTAAGTGTTGCCCTCTTGTGTTACTTAACCCTATCACACATCATGTTATATTGGTTAAGTGTTGCCCTCTTGTGTTAACTTAACCCTACAACTTGTCATGTTACATCGGTTAGGTGTTTTCCTCTTGTGTTACTTAACCCTACCACATGTCATGTTACATTGGTTAAGTGTTGCCCTATTGTGTTACTTAACCCTATCACACATCATGTCATTTTGGTTAAGTGTTGCCCTCTTGTGTTAACTTAACCCTACCACTCTAAGCATATCCGTTCATTAGTATTAATTCGTTTATTAATGCCTCAACCTCTCACATTAGAACTGTTGTTTGTGATTGCTGGATGTGCCGGGCGGTTCTGGGCAGACTTCTACCGCAAACTCATTCTAACCTCGGGTTTTGGGCTTAATGTGCTAACCTCTCACATTAAATCTATATTGTTGTGATAGCTGGATGTGCCGGGCGGTTCCGGGCAGTCTTACACCGCAACTCAATCTAACCTCGGGTTAGGCATGTTCATCTTTAGCCAATTTACATATTTACTATACATGTCCAAGTCTAAATTTCATATGCTAACTATCCCAATTTCACCAATATTGTCATGTTCCAATCCCCAAGTTATGTCTAACAAATTCAATTACAAGTTATTACCCAAAATAGGTTACACCCAATCTTCCCAAATTTGCAATAATAGTTATGTCCCAAAATCGCAATATACATTATGCTTGGCGTCCCAACCAATAGTTATGCCCAATCTAGATTTAATATTTCAATTTACAGATTCTGCCCAATCTAGATTTAATATTTCAATTTACCCAAGTTTGCAACAATAACATTTATACCCAAAATTACAAGTTATAAATTATGTCCAACAATTTCACCAAATATGTTATGCCCAATTATTTCACCGAATACATTATGCCCAATATTTACCCAAAATATTCCCCGTATTCTAATCGTTCGTGTTTCGCGATTTCAGCCTAGGTTCGAAGGTAACCCAGGTTCAGAAAAGAAAAAGGAAATAGGGGAAGAAAGAGAGAGAGAGAAGGAGCATAAAATAAGAATAGACATAAAAATAGGCATGTAACAACAAACCTAATACAAGAGATTTAGATCCAAAAAAGATAGATTCTTGAATGAACTGATACAATCATTATCACAGGCATAAGAATAACATCACGAACCAAAGAGGATTATAAACCTGATGTACAACAAAGATAGGCCTGAGTTAATCAATAAAAATAACCTCTAAGGCATGTAAGACATAGATTCAATAGAAGGATGGGGATAAATCTAAAAAGATTATCTTACAACCAGGCATAGACTTCGATTCATTTTATTACATGTCAAGATTATAATCAGGTATTCAAATCTGAAAATAACGTGAACTTACATTGCTATGATTAGAAAAGAGAATTGAATCGTTGTTGTTGCGGAAACTCTAATTTGATGTTGATTAAGCTTCAAAGTTGATTGTTGATGAAGAACTTCTAATATGATTTAGGTTTTTGAGGCGGCGGCTAAGAGAATTGAGAGTTCAGCAGCATAGAGTCGTCATAAGGAATTGTTATAAATTAGGGTTTAGGTTTAGAGATGTATATATAGATGTCTAGGATTAATTCTAGCCTTTAGATTAATCTACGATCAATCTAACTCATCCAAGTCACAAAGCCACCTCACCGGGTCAATCAGAACAAGCCACATATACCCTAAGACACCAAAAATCGTCACTGCCCAGATCTGGCTGATGGGGTCGACCCCTTCAAGGGGGGTCGACACCTATGTCGACCCCGGTGTCGACCCCAAAGAGCCTGAGTCGACACAGGTGTCGACTCAGCATGACTCGGGTCGACACCCCAAACGTGGTCGGTTCCGCTTTTCCCCCTCCCGCCTTCGTTGTTTTGAATATTTTATTTTAATTCTGGTTTAAACTGAAATCTTCTAACCTCCATAACTTCTTCATACTGTATCCGTTTTACGCAAACTCAGACTCTATCTCAAGTAGAATTCCGAGACAAACGCAATGGTGCAACCTGTTTCCCTTAATTCTTCTTTTAAAGATTAATTATTCTTTAATTATCTATTATGTCCCGTTTTAAAATTACGGGGTGTTACATTCCCCCCCACTTAAAGGATTTCATCCCCGAAATCTTCAAGTCAAGAAGAATGTACATCCTACCATCCAACATTCATCTACTCAACCATTCAATCATAGGCATTCATTGTCCTTAAAAAGGTTTCTAATGTTTTTCATGAACATATGCATTGTATGTGTATGTGTCCTTACCCAAATGCAAAATCTGGCGGTCTATTGATTCAGTTGACCTCCTTAATGCAATTCATGATAGTGCCATGCGTCCATTATGTATGCAAAAGAATCCTAATGATACATATTATTCCTACATGAGTGCACAATCATTCATACAAATGCAATATCCATATGATAATACATCGAGTTTCAATTCATATACAAATACATATATGCATATGCACTATGAAATTGACTGAGTCGATCTAGTGCCTAATGTTTGTGTATATGCATCCACGAGCAACCACTAGCAAACACTTACATCCACTTGCATCCACCAAACATAACATGTCTCAAACACATGTTTACATCCATTAGCTTCTACGTAAGGATCGAGGATAGGACCGAGAGGATATACTTAAAAGATAAAGACTAGCATGCAAATAAATCTTTACAGAGAAAGAGAGATCAAGGATATACCCTCAAAAAGGGTATGATGCTCGTATCTAGTCTTTAGTCTTCTAAGTCGCATCTTCTTGAGCTTCACTCCATTGTGCTCTGACTGCGTTAACTATTTGAGAATCTTTTCTTTGTGAAGTCCCTATTTGACCTAAAAGCGTAGGTCTTACTCCTAGCGATGCCAACTACTAACTTAACCGAAGGTTTAAAATCAAAGCTTGATATGTATTCTGAACTTTTCCTTTTTCACATAAAATGGACTTAAAGTAAACCTTTTTATTCTTAAGGCATCCGTTATGACCTTACCCTTCCTTCTTACATCAAAATGGCACCTAGTCCCATGTCGCATACATTCGTGTATACTGTAAACCTTTTACTACCGTAAGGTAAAAGTCAAAACTGGGGCCGTTGTAAGAGCGCTCTTCGATCGTTGGAAAGCGACATCACAATCAATATCCCGAGCAAAGTTTAGATTCTTCTTCGTTAATCCAGTAAGTGGGGCTAATACCTTCGCAAAGTTCTTAATGAACTTCCTATATTAACCCGCTAGTCCAAGAAAGCTTCTTACTTTTGTTGCATTCCTTGGGACCTTTTAGTCTTGCACCGCAACCACTTTTGCGGGATCTACTGCTATCCCATCTTTGGACACTACATGTCCTAGAAACCTTTTCTTCTCTCCAAAAATGACAATTTGGAAAATTTCGCCTTAAGTTGATGTGCTCGAAGTGTATCCGTGACTTCTCTTAAATGCAAAGCATGTTCTTCCTCGTTCTTTGAGAAAATCAAGATATCGTCCATAAAGACTACTACAAACTTATTAAGGAACTCCCTAAACACTCTACTCATCAAGTCAACAAAATAAGTGGGTGCATTCGTCAAACCGAAAGGCATGACGAGCCACTCAAAGAAACCATCAAGGGTCCTAAAAGCAGTATTGTCTATACTGTCCTCTACTTCTCTTAGCTGATGAAACCCTATAGCCAAATCTAGTTGGAAGAAAACAGATGCACCTACAAGCTGGTCAAACAAATCATCTATTCTTGGAAGTGGGTTCCTATTTTTTTCTTATTCAGCTTGTTTAATTCCCTATAATCCACACATAAGCGAAGTGAACCATCCGCCTTAGTAACGAACACTAGTGGAGCACCCCATTCAAAAATACTTCGCCAAATAAACCCCTTCTCAAGCAACTCTTTTACTTGCTTGCTGGGCTTCTTCCTTTCCCTAGGATCCATGTGTCGTATGGGTAATGCAACTGGTTTGGCGTTATCAACCAAGTATATGCGGAAATCTATTTTGCGTTTTGGGGGTAAACCATTCACTTCATCAAAGACATCGGGATACTCACGGACTACTTGATCGGATTGCAAATTATCAACAGATGCATCAAGAGATTCTAGGTAACTAAGCATGACAGAACCCTTAGGGTTACATGAGATTTCGAGGGTATTACCGAGGTGAGTCAAAAGTCTAACTACCCTCCTTTCACAATCGAGAATGGCACCATTACTGGAATCCAATCCATCACTAGAATTAACCCCTAGCCCATGAAACCAAAAAGGTAAGCATTACATCTAAACTCAACGCTTAGTATAGATATTCCCAAATCTAAAAAATCATAGATAAATGAGTCGAACCCCCAATAGGATTTGAGACTACAATGGGATCCTCTACAGTATTAGTACTAAGGTGCAGAGACTCAACTACGGAAGCAGATAGAAAAGAATGTGAAGCGCCCGAATCGAACAAAGTTCTAACAGGATGATTGAAAAGGAAAACTAAACTTTCAACAGAAACGTTCCTACCACTCTTAGGTACACTAGTAGTGAGAGCATGCAGTTGCCCTCTAGAAGATCATGCCATTTGCCTTTGTCCTTTTCCTTGTCCTTCGGGAAATCCTTGATAAGACGTCCTGCTTCACCATACTGAAAACAACCACCTGTCTTCTTCTTCCTACAATTAAATGACCTGCTATACCACCAAAAAGACACTTCCTCTTGTCGTGGGATCTATTATTTCTTCCACCCTTCTTATATTCCAATCCCTTGTTTGTGATTCTACCACTTTGGCCTCTTTCTTTTCACCTTTCTCCTTCTGCGTGGATTAAGCCATATCAACAAGCTTATTATCCTTGGGCTTGTGCTTCTTAGCCCAAACTCCCTTATTCTTATCCTTACTATCATTGTGTAGCTTGTTGACAAGTTTCTCGAAACTACCTCCATCGCACGACAACCTACAAAGCTTGAAAGAAGATTAGCCGCAGGTGAAACTACTACGGCTACAGATGGAGATTTGGCACTACTTCACCCTTGACATGTGCCATATGCCTATGAAACTATGGCGGAAAGAGAGGAAGATGAGATTCAAATAGAGAATCAAAAGATAATGCATATGGCTTTGGGGAATATGCCTTTAAAAAAACAATACTTTTCTCCTGAAAAACGCTTCTATAAAACATGTTTTAGAAAAAACTGCTTTATAAAAATGCTTTTGAAAACGGGTTTTAAAATCCTTTATCTGTTCTGGTAACCTTAAGCTATGATACCACGTTTAACCCCATACCTCTGTTAAGGTCACTCTCAAAGAGAATGCATTAACTTTGATGGAGCGTCATAAGTGTATAGAACAGATAAATTACAAAACACACAAAATTTAAACAGCTGGAAATAAATAAAACTTTACTTCATTGATGAAACAACAGCTTGGTAAAATAGCTTGTACAAAGATTGTTTTACAATACACATTACAACAAAGCATCTGTATTAAAACTGAGCCAAGTGGTGATATTCCCTCCCTGCACACCGGGGGGGGGGGGGGGAAGAAAAGAAAGCTAAACAAAACAGAGTCAGACATAAAGCCTGGTAAGTCCAGTGACTTTCAGCATGTAAATAGGTAAAAGCATCATGACATGCATAAACTGGATACCAGACCATAACCATGATAATAAGCATAGCAAGATAACAAATGATGATCGTTAGATATGACAAGGTAAGATACACTGAATGCGCTTCGACTCTTTCTCTGACTTTCTATTTTCTCTGCACCACCCAACTAGCATCCTAACTAGTGTCTTTTATAGAATGATTTGTATTCCCTACTAGTGTCCCAACTAGTATCCTATGTTATATAATAAGGTGATCCCAACCCCGTAATTGTGGTAGCCTTTAGGTATACATCTAGTATGAGGATCTTGCCTCAATCAGCCTAATTGCCATGAAGATGTTAGATGTACCCTTACTACCCCATCGTTCAGCTCCCTACTTGTATTAATTTTCCTTGTGTCTGTGTCAGTCGGCCCTCTCATGCGTGTAGATACCCTGTGCTGGTCCAACCATAAGGTGTATCAATCCCTATGATAGCAACCCGACACAAATTCTAGATGCACAGTGTATACTACTATGCCCAATGCCTGCTTTATCCACTCCGAAGTACGTGCACGCCCATACTCTGCCGGAACCTACACTGCTGCAACACCTGCCGCTATTATGACCGCTTATAATCAGCCCAGTAATCGTGCCCCACCCTGCCTAGTTCAGGGTAGCGTGATACATCTATGTGGGTTACTACTGAAATGGGTCCCCGTTACTAGGGTTTGCTAGGGGTCTATTCGTATACCCTCCAAATTGGTTAAGTGTTATCCATCCATTCAAGTTAACTTAACCCATCCACACATCAAGTCATGTTGGTTAAGTATTTCTTGTTGACTTAACCCTTCTCGTTCATCATGTTGTAATTGGTTAAGTGTTTTCTATTAACTTAACCCTGTTCATTCATCATATTATATTGGTCAAGTGTTTCCCATTAACTTAACCCCACTCGTTCATTGGTTAAGTGTTAACTTAACCCTATCACTTATCATGTTACATTGGTTAAGTGTTGCCCTCTTGTGTTACTTAACCCTACCACTTGTCATGTTACATTGGTTAAGTGTTGCCATCTTGTATTACTTAACCCTATCACACATCATGTTATATTGGTTAAGTGTTGCCCTCTTGTGTTAACTTAACCCTACCACTTGTCATGTTACATCGGTTAAGTGTTTCCCTCTTGTGTTACTTAACCCTACCACTTGTCATGTTACATTGGTTACGTGTTACCCTCTTGTGTTACTTAACCCTATCATACATCATGTCATTTTGGTTAAGTTTTGCCCTCTTGTGTTAACTTAACCCTACCACTCTAAGCATGTCCGTTCATTAGCATTAATTCATTCATTAATGCCTCAACCTCTCACATTAGAACTGTTGTTTGCGGTTGCTGGATGTGCCGGGCGGTTCCGGGCAGACTTCTACTGCAAACTCATTCTAACCTCGGATTTTGGGCTTAATGCGCTAACCCCTCAAATTAGATCTATATTGTTGCGGTCACTGGATGTGCCGGGCGGTTCTGGGCAGTCTTACACCGCAACTCAATCTAACCTCGGGTTAGGAACGTTCATCTTTAGCCAATTTACATATTTACTATACATGTCCAAGTCTAAATTTCATATGCTAACTATCCCAAATTCACCAAACTAGTCATGTTCCAATCCCCAAGTTATGCCAACCAAATTCAATTACAAGTTATACTCAAAATAGGTTACACCCAATCTTCCCAAATTTGCAATAATAGTCATGCCCAAAAATCGCAATATACATTATGCTTGGCGTCCCAACCAATAGTTAAGCCCAATCTAGATTTAATATTTCAATTTACAGTTTCCGCCCAATCTAGATTTAATATTTCAATTTACCCCAAATTTGCAACAATAACATTTATACCCCATATTACAAGTTATAAATTATGTCCAACAATTTCACCAAATATGTTATGCCCAATTATTTCACCGAATACATTATGCCCAATATTTACCCAAAATATTCCCCGTATTCCAATCGTTCGCGTTTCGCTATTTCATCCTACGTTCGAAGGTAACCCAGGTTCATAAAAGAAAAATGAAATAGGGGAATAGAGAGAGAAGGAGCATAAAATAAGAATAGGCATAAAAATAGGCATGTAACAACAAACCTAATACAAGAGATTTAGATCCAATAATGATAGATTCTTGAATGAACTGATACAATCATAATCACATGCATAAGAATAACATCATGAACCAAAGAGGATTATAAACCTGATGTACAACAAAGATAGGCCTGATTTAATCGATAAAAATAACCTCTAAGGCATGTAAGACATAGATTCAATAGAAGGATAGGGATAAATCTAAAAAGATTATCTTACAATCAGGCATAGACTTTGATTCATTTTATTACAAGTCAAGATTACAATCAGGTATTCAAATCTGAAAATAACGTGAACTTACATTGCTAGGATTAGAAAAGAGAATTGAATCGTTGTTGTTGCAGAAACTCTAATTTGATGTTGATTAAGCTTCAAAGTTGATTGTTGATGAAGAACTTCTAATATGATTTAGGTTTCTGAGGCGGCGGCTATGAGAATTGAGAGTTCAGCAGCATAGAGTCGTCATAAGGAATTGTTATGAATTAGGGTTTAGGTTTACAGATGTATGTATAGATGTCTAGGATTAATTCTAGCCTTTAGATTAATCTAGGATCAATCTAACCCATCCAAGTCACAAAGACACCTCACCAAGCCAATCAGAACATGCCACATATGCCCTAAGACACCAAAAATCGTCACTGCCCAGATCTGGCTGGTGGGGTCGACCCCTACAGGGGGGTTCAACACCTATGTCGACCCCAGTGTTGAACCCAAAGAGCATGAGTCGACACAGGTGTCGACCCAGCGGGTCTCGGGTCGACACTCCAATCGTGGTCGGTTCCACGTTTCCTCCTCCCGCCTTCGCTGTTTTGAATATTTTATTTTAATTCTAGTTTAAACTGAAATCTTCTAACCTCTATAACTTCTTCACACTCCATCCGTTTTACGCCAACTCGGACTCTATCTCAAGTATAATTCCGAGACGATCGCAATGGCGCAACCTGTTTCCCTTAATTCTTCTTTTAAAGATTAATTATTCTTTAGTTATCTCTTATGTCCCGTTTTAAAATTACACGGTGTTACAGCTTACCCTAAAAGGTGTCTTTAATTACAAACTTTATTATTCCTACCGGTTATGTATACCACTAGTTGTCTTTAGTTACATAACCTTATCGGGCTAAGTTTGCGGGCTTATATGTAAATATTACCCACCCACTGTCTAACCAATTTTACTTAACCCTAACTTTAGCTCATATTCATACAATCCATATGGATTAGATTAGGTTAAGTAGTCCAGTTCATTACCACGTCTATTTATGTTTTACAATGGGCTAGACCTCCCACATTAGGCCTACAACTTGTGGATGCTGGATATGCCGGTCAAGTCTAGGCAGACTTCTTCCACGAGCTGGGCCTAACCTCGTGTCATAGTCCGTCTCGTATTTACGCACTTAGACCTCTCACATTAGGTTCAACATTAGTGGCTGCTGGATATGCCGGTCGGGTCCGGGTAGACTTCCACCACTAATGCAACCTAACCTCGTGTCATAAGTGCAATTGCAATTTTTAATTGTAACACTAGGCATTCATGTTCATTTATTCAATTCTATGTATATAATCATACAATCATTCTAATTCACACAGGTAAAGGCTCTGGTATATAAATGGGACAAATCAATATGTAATATGAAAAGTGGTAGTTACTGCCAATATTTTTAACAAGTCTATAACATATAAACATTTCCAATATTTCAACTAATCTTATGTATGAATTTTCAACCATTTATGTTCATATCAGATTGCGCCTCCAAATTAAAGAACAAAACATAATATATGTTATGTTCCAAAATCCCATTTCAAATTATGCCCCAAATCCCAATATATATAGCATGTTTTCCTACATGTAATTAACTTTATTTAAAATAACATGTAGTTCTCCAATAGTGTATCATTTATCCAATTTATAGGTTCATAAAATGGATCTATGCAACGGTATTCATTTTAAACATTCAAGTAAATGTACATCTCAACATATTAATTAATTGAACGTATTATCCATTTTAGCGCCATATTGCATTTCATCAAATTAAACATTCTAATATGTTCATTATGGGGAATGCCAAACGATAGAGGTACTATTATTCAAATAGCATATTTTAAATCCACTCACCTTTCATGCTTTCCCCAAATTTTGGATCCGAACCGTTCTATCATCTCATGGTTTCCCTTAATCGGATTTACTACCTATCGATCATTAATTTATTATTTCATTAACTTAGAGAAGGGAAAGAGAAATAATTTAAATAAATTGGTTCTTAGAAGTTCACCTTTCTTTCATGATACAATAATATTTTATTAACGTTGATTCTCTTTTCCAGATCTGGATTCATAATTTTCCTAGGCTAATATTTTAATTTTCAGAATAGGTTTGAGAAGAGAGAGAGAGTAATGGCAGAGTTTCAACATAGCTCTAGAATTATGAGTTTTTGGGTTAGCTATAGGTCTCCTTATATGAGAAGTTTAAATCGACGCTAACCATCTATTTTCCTTGATGGAATCTACTTTCTCCACATCGCATAGCCAATCAAAAATTGCCATGTCATCAAAAATTTGAATTGAAATAATAAGATCAAGCCAATTAAGAATGCATTGTTTTCTATCTTTAACGTTTAGTTTTTTAAATGTTAAATTTCTTTTATTTTAAATCAAATGTGCCACTTTTCCTTTCCCTAATTAATTTGCATGTTTTATGGCATGCCTTAATCCTTTCATATTGCATGCAATTAATTCAATAATTTTGGATTTCAAACACCAAAATATACATCTATTTTTATTTTCAATGTTGCATTGCAATTTACTTCATTAATTCACTGCTTATATATATATATGTATGTATGTATATATATATATATGCATACATTCTACCTTCAATATTTAATTCATTAATTCATTGAAATTTACCATGTTTCACCTTTATTAATGCATTCTATTTTCTTCTCAATATATGCATTTCATACATTTCAATTAATTCATTGACTCTCTCTTTCTATACCTTTTCTATGCATGCCTTCCTTTAATTACATCAATTATATTAATGTTTTTTTTCTTCTTATTAATGTATCCTTTTATTATTATTATTATTACATGCGCTTAATTGTAGTGCATTCATTCTTCTATCATTTACCTATTTTAGCGCATTTTTTTTTCAAATCCTTTCTTCTTTTGCTTGCACATCTAATGCATTAATCTTTTTCAAATGCATGAATCTTTTCCAAATGCATGAATCTTTTTCAAATGAATGAATCCTTTTTTTTATAACATACATTCATGCATTACTTTTATAACATTTTTTTATTATTATCAAAGACCATTCATATATTTACATATATGCACAATCAAACATTTATAAAAATATGCGGCGTGTTACATTCTTCCACCCTTAGAGAATTTCGTCCCCGAAATTTGATGTAGGTAAAATAAAATAATCTCTCGCATAATATACATCCATCATGTGTGCATCCAACTTTTGCAAACATTGTGCACATGTGCAATGTGCAATACATCATAGTAATACATGTATGCCTAAGCGGTACCTCCTATATGTATGCAAACTTTTCAAAAAAAAATTCTTTTAAAACATGATGTTCACATCCTAAATATACTAGCAGAGTTCTACGTGAATGCAATATTTTGAAAATCAAAATAGCTTTTCATCCATATTTTCCCACACTCTTATATAATAAGAGCATAGTTCATCCAATTGTTGCATCCAAAACCCTACCAAGCATCATTGATTTCAAAATTTAGAAAAATCTAATTTTCCAAATTCGATTTCTTTTGTTATAAAAAGGTATAAAACGGAAAAATTCACATCTTCCGTTTTTCTTTTATGTACCTTTTCTAATTATACTTGGATTTTATGTAACTACTCTATAAAGATTTCCTATTTTCCTATCCAAGCACAACCCACATAAGGAAACTTTCTTTTTCAACTTATCTTGGAAAAAATTCATTTTTATTCATCTTTTCTTAAAATTCTCATTTTCTTTTCCCGTCATGTTTGTTGCTTCTCTGGGTTTATTGTTTTCTTTTTAGTTAGGCTATTTTTCTTTCTTAGCTTATTTTTCAAATAAGCTTTTCCATTTTTCAACATCCTACATAGCTACTACTAAGGGCCAAGAATCTTAAGATTATTTCACTAAAGAAAAGTCCAACCACAAACTCTCCACACTTACTTGCCCTTCTATATCTAGTAGTCACTACCAGTCCTTACTGTGTATTACTAGCCTATACTTTTTTTTTCTTAAGCAACAATTCTAGGCTTTATGATGCTTATGCATTCTATGTGAATTTTCCGTTATTTCCAAGATAATCCTTGCTATTTACTCCATAGCCTCAAACTTTTCCCGTTCTCTCTTAGGCACTAATTCTTTTTTTTTTTGAGCAAAAATGTGTGATCTTCCTATAGGAAGAGAGCACACACACATATATATATATATATATATATATATATATATATATATATATATAATAAAAATGAGGTAATACAATGTAACCAATACAGACCCAGTACGAAAGACTCACATAGTCAAGTATGGAATAATAGATAGATGAGTTCCGGCAAGGCCACCACCCATCATACTTCATTATCGAATTCCGGCAAGGCCACCACCCGATAAGAAGTTTATCTATTTCCATACATATAACTGTCTATGAGTAAAAAAGATGTGTACAAATCACAAAAGATACAATCATCCCTACTCCACATATACTAAATATCCAAAGCAATAACAGGATGAACAATCCGAAATGCAACTTCGACAGCTCCACAATTATATCTACAACCTGTAATCTGAAAAAACCGAAATAGATTGTCAGTAGATAACACATATATATGAGTGTATACCTATATATAGCAAGTAATTATATATATAGGCATATAATCATATATACATGTATTAAGAGATAAGCATAAGAAACAAACAAAACAAGAGGAAATATCAACCCATAACTGGACTCAGCATCCCAGACGCAGCCAATTGTATCTAAAATAACTACTAACACGAATGAATAAACTCAGATTAAATCTTACCTTTGACAAAAAATGCCCAAATTGCAGTTTGCCAAATAGCTTATAGTGTGAATTGGACATCCAAAACAAACAGAAATTAACTATATTAATGATTAAAATATCCTTTGATACAGAGATTGAATGAAATATCCTCTGATTCCTCTCAACCCAAATAAACCAACTTATGAATATTACCAAAGAATCCAAAATGTATTTCTGACTAGAATTGTATCTAAATCTATAATAATTCCAATAATCAATACAACTATTAAAGGAATTAAAACCATCAAAAGTAAAAATCCTAATGATCATATTAAAAATAGAAAAGGTAAAATAACAAGAGAAAAATAAATGATCTACCTCCTCCTCTCCAGTATTACAAAAACAGCATTTTAAATCAAAAATAACTTTTTTCCTTTTTAGCAACTCAATCGTATTTAGTTTCTTATGAATAATCAACCACATTAAAAACTTTGCTTTAGGTGTTGAATTAGCTTTCCATAGAAATTTAAAAGGGAATAATGATATCCTGGAGAAATTTATAAAACTATACATTGAATTAACGGTGTAAACTAGACTCTTATCCATACCCCAACTAATAGAATCACTATTTGAGTCTACATGGTATAGTGCTAACTTGACTTTAAGTAGAGCCAATTGTCTTAAGGAATCATCATCCAGTATATTATCAAAGGAGAATACCCACGGAGGGTCTAATTCAGCTATGTAAACATCCTTAATTAAGGCATTCTTAAATCTACAGATATTAAAGAGCTTACTAAATTCAATTTTTAACGGTACTCTAGATATCCAAGCATCGTGCCAAAAATAAGTAAAATTACCAGAATGAACTAACACTTTGCATCCTATATTAAAAAATTCAAAACAACATAAAACGGACTTCCAAAAATGTGATAAACTATGCTCCCATCTACCACCATTACCAATAAGAAACTCTCCTCTAGAATAATAAGATTTGAAAACGATAGATTTCCAAGAAGCCTTTACCTCTGGGCATCTATATTTCCATAACCATTTAGCAAGTAGAGCGGAGTTGAAATTATGAAGATTTATGATTCCCAAACCCCCCTCTATCTTAGATTTACAGCATATTGTCCAATTAACTAGACATTTATAACTACTACAACTAGAATCACCATTCCAAAGATAATTACGTCTAATCCTATCAATTTTCTCAATGACCCACTTGGGAATTCGATGAACCGCCATCCAATACGAGGGAATAACTGATAAGACCGAATTAACTAGAACCAATCTACCTGCTCTGGACAGGAATCTATTATTCCAGTTAGATAGTCTACTACTAATCTTATCAATGATGACTATCCTGTCCTCCTTTTTAAGCTTTGATGGTCTTAGGCACTAATTCTTACCTACTCCATTCTTTTTAAAACATGGTTTGGCCCCCTTTTTTAAATAAATAAATAAATAAAACAATAATCAAAATTTATTGTCAAAAGAATAGAGATTTCAAAACCTTTTTAATCCTTTCATATATTATAATATGAAAACTAGCGAGCTATACATGCTCTATAATGTGCACCTTTTCATGAGAGATTTTTACTTTAAAAATCAATATGTACTTCTTTACATATTTTAAAACTATAACTTTTAAGATTAAAACTTGAAAACACCATAAACCCTTTTCCCAAAACTTTCACAATTTTAAGTTCTTAAAAGTTAACAATGGGGTTAGACTCAAAGCGGGTTTCCAATTTTCTGGGCTTTTTTAGACATTCCCCTAATATAAATTCTCTCTACTATATATATTCCTAATTCATTTTTCTCTTTTTAACCTTTTCCAATTTATAAGGTTTCCAAGCCTAATAACCCAAAATACTAATCATATGGTATTCAATTTGCTTCCATACAAAATACATTGTACACTTTCCACCCAAATTACCTAAGGGTCTCATATTTCCGTATTCATTCCTTTAGTGTACAAAACAAGTATCCCAATTTTTACCATATTATACTCTTTCTATTTAGTGGGTTCCTCCATGGATCTACGTACATATATAATATATTTTTATTTTTAAAAAATACAAATACGTTCACTCACTATTTATATAGGAATCCTAAACCGAAGATCTGATACCAGATGTGACAACCCCAATTTCGATAAACCGATTTTTGTTATAATTCCAATCTATCGAAACTCGGATTGGTTTGCTTCGGTATCCTGCAGAAAAGACAGAGACATAAAATATGTTAGACCTTAGAAAATATCTCACAACGGAATGGATAAAATATAATATAAATCAAAGTATAGTCTTACCTATTAATAATAATGCCTAACCAGTATCCAAAGCTATAATGTCTCATGTCTCTACTACGAATCTAACCTGCGAGTATGTTATGAGGAGGGGGTCAGAACAAAAGTTCATGTGACTGGATTTAAACTATACACTTTGGATAATCCTACATATACCGCGCAATTATATTTTCTTATTTATTAGGTTACTTGGGTTAACAGCACTCAAGGCCTACACATATGTCGTACCCATTTACTTTTCAGTGGATTAACCTAATACAATATATATGTAGCAACCCCCAATACGAGGTACACTGTAACACCCCGTATTTCCTGTGAACATTAAAGTAACAAAACAAAGTATAATTAATTTTTAAAAGAAGAATTAAGGAAAACGGGTTATGCTATTGCGTTCGTCTCGGAATTCTGCTTGAGATAGAGTCCGAGTTTGCATAAATCGGACTCCGTATGAAGAAGTTATGGCACTTAGAAGTTTCAGCCCGAATTCAAATTCAAAGTTTCAAAATTCAAATCGCACACCCGGGCTGGGCGGGAAAATTCCCGCCTAGGATCCAGGTCGACCAGGGGGTCGACCTGGGGGTTGACCTAGGTAGAACAGGTCAACCATGAGGTCGACCTGGGGGTCGACCTCCCCCTTTTCTAGATCCGTGGACAAATTCGTTTTTCTGCATTTGGACGCCTGTTCTGACCAGATTCGTTGCTCCTAAGCTATTTAAACACCCCCAAACCTCACTTTCTCTCCACACAATTTGAATACGCCTATACTCTGCCCTAATTCATATTAATATAAATCAATGGCGTTGTTACTCTGCTGAAACCAAAGCTAGAACAAGTGCTCCTTCTTCTTCCAATCTGAATAGGATTAAAAGAGAAAAACTACAACCCCTTTTTCTTTTAGAATCCAACCAAGGTGAGTACAGTTATTTTTGGATATGAAATTTAATGATGATCTTGACATGGTTATAAATCTGAATTGAAGATTATGCATATTCCTGTTTATCAGATCTGTTTTTCTGTGTAGATCTATCTTATTACTGTTTATCAGGTCTGTTTTTCTGTGTAAATCTATCTTATTGTAACTATTCTGTATCTCTTCCTTCCTTCTGTTCTATAGCCAGGCTACCAAGAGCCTGAGCCAAATCTCATAAGAGATAGACGCACGAACGCTAAATTTGGGGAAAATAATGAATGATGCATAATTGGACATGACTGATTTGTGACTGGTTTAAGAAAAGGGCATATGTTGTAATTTAAGATCTAGATCTAGGCATACTATATATGACAGTTTATGATTTGGAAGAAGGAGAATTATTGTATGATAGCATATGACTTGTAATTTGGGGACACATTGCATGTTATAATTCAAGATCTGATTTTGAGGACATAATACACGTTGTAATTTAAGATCTAGATTTGGGGCGTATTTTATATGATGATTTATGACTTGGAAGAAAAGGATACATGACTTAGGCTTGAAAAACCTATATTATAACAGGGATAATTATAAATGTGTATACGCCTAATTCGGATTTTTGGATATTTGACATACGCGGTAATCAACGGCTATAATTTGGCATAATTTATATTGTCCATCATGATTTGGGGTTTTTAGAGAATATTCTGTATGGAGCAAATTTAACCAAAAATTTGGGGGCATATGTTATATTGTGAATTATGACCACAATTTACGCATGTAAAAATTAGGCTTAATTTTATGATTAAGCGAGGTATGTCAATGGAATTTCAAGGGATGATTAAATATGTTAAATTTCCTAATCTGCTAAATCTATTGAAACTGAATACGGTAATTTGGGGTATGAAAATCTGTAGGCTCGATCTAAAATTAAGCAAAACATGTTAATAGAACTTTGGATAATCTGTTGTAACTTGTAAAGAAGTTAATTTGTCGAATTGGCATAATTAGTCTGATATTGGCATAATCTGTGAATGAATACTTTAGCTAAAATAAGAATGCTGAGGCATGAGGTTAGACTCTGTTTGTGGTAGAAGCCTCCGGACCCAACCGGCTTAACCAGCCACCACAAACTGTTAGTCTAATGTGAGAGGTCGTAGGCATAAAGATGCTTAGACACGAGGTTAGGTCTGGCTTGTGGCAGAAGTCTGCCCGGAACCGCACGGCACATCCAGCGGCCACAAGCTACCGACCTAATGTGAGAGGTATGTGCATTAATATTTAATTAATGCAAATCTAAGATAAATATGATGCCTAAAACGTATTGGGTAGATAAGGTTAAATCAACTGGAATAATGAATCTAATAAACCCGTTTGAAAATCTGTAGGCCCAATACAAGGTTAGGTGAAACAATCTGTAAGTCTGTTATCTGTATATCTGATCCGTTAGTCTGAAAACTTGTAAATCTGTATATCTGATCCGTTAGTCTGAAAACCTGTTAGTCTGTATATCTGATCCGTTAGTCTGAAAACTAGTAAATCTGTATATCTGGTCCGTTAGTCTGAAAACTTGTTAACCTGTATGTTTGATATGAGAACTAGTTAATCTGGACTTTGTACATCTGAAATCTATAAGCAAGTTAATCTGAAATTTGTTAGTCTGGGGACACAAGGTTAGGAGGGGTAATTACTTGTGTCATCTGTTGTTTGGGACCCATATTTGTCAGTAACCCTTTCTGGTGTCAAAATTATGACCCAACACTAGGTAGGGGTCCAGGGCACGCTTACTGAACTAATTGTAGGAGGTTCACTCTGATAATGGCGAGGGACGTTGATGGCGCTTTCCAACCGGGTCATGTGCGTGCATGGATCCGATCGGCTCTGAGGATGTAAGACACCGTGACATCTGTAAATAGGTCTATGTCTATAGGTTGCCACTTTAGGGAGTGATACACCCTTCTGTAGGGCCGGCACAGGGTATTTATGTATTAGGGAGCCGATCGCTTGGGTTAGAAGTTAGGGTATACTTAGTTCTATTTGTTTCTGTTGGGGTACCGTCTATTTCTGTTGGGGTGGTAACACCTGTCTGTTTCTGTGTGGTACCGTCTGTTGGGGTGGTAAAGGCCCATTACTAGTGTACACCTAATTCTAACATTCTATTTCCGTAGGGAATATTCTTTTTCTGTCTCTGATTCCGTTTCTACTTCTGTTTCTATACCGTCTGTCTTTGTTCGGGTGGTAAAGGCCCATTACTAGCATTCTATTTCTGTAACCGTCTATCTCTGTTCGGGTGGTAAAGGCCCATTACTAGCATTCTATTTCTGTACATCTGTCTCTGTTAGGGTGGTAAAGGCCCATTACTAGCATCGTGTTTCTGAAGAGATCATTCTGTTTTCTGTTTAGGTATTAGGACAACACCTAATTCTGTTATACTAGTATTATTACAGAGAAGTGAAAACCAAGAAGCTTAGTTTAGCCTATATCATTCTGTCTCTTCTGTTAACCTGCTACTCCTATTATGGTTATCTCTCATCCAATTTTATTTACATGTCATGATACTGTTATCTATTTATATGCTGAAAGTCACTGGACTCACCAGACTTATGTCTGACCTAGTATGTTTCGCCTCTTTTCTTCCGTTTCCCCCCAGGTTCTCAGGGTGGAAACATATGAGCTTGATTCAGGTTCCATATGCTTGAAGTGCTAGAAGTGCTTGAAATATTGATTGGCTTTGATTCTACCTATTTATGGCATTCTCTATTGGGGATTATGGCTTTAAAATTATGCATTCTGAAGGATTTTGTATAAGACTGATATTTGTGTACTTGGGTTTTGGTATTATGATGTAACCAAACTTATTTCTGTTTCTGCTATAATAAAGTTATAAAATTTTCAAGTACTACTTCACATATCTGTCTTGTAAATTTCTGTTCTGTTTACTTATAACGTTCCACCGAAGTTAAGGCATTCCCTTTGCGAGTGACCTTAACGGAAGTGGGGTGTTACATACACCCCTTGGTACCCCACTCGTACGATCTCCACCGTAATGCCACCGACATGCCTACAGTCCCTCATCCTACGCCGGAGTGACATAAAGATCTCTATATAACAATGTTATGATCAGCATATATCTGTCATCACTACGCTACGTAAGCGTACGAACTGCCACCCTCGATCGAATCCGATCTCATACCGGAGTAATGCCCTCAAGTCTACGATACACCACCCAGAGCAGATATGCATGTATCTAGAATGTCCCTCGTATGTACTGTTAATTATAGCTCGATGCCTCAATCGCAATTCCTCTGATGTGCACTGAGTTCCATGGCAGGGCGATACAAGAAACAGGGAACTCGGTCGGGAGCTTTTTCATATCTGTACAGGCCCGTCTTAAAAGTGCCTCTATATACAGATATACCTAGGGTTTGTTTTCATGGTGGCTATGGCCCCACCTCGGCCCCCCTCAATAAGTAAAGACTACAAGAGATAAGCGACTGCCCCTACACAAACAATCTAAATATCCATGTGGCATCTCCCCTTAACCCCTATGAAGATCAGTGAATGGTATCTTGGGTTTAGCTCTAGTCTTTTCGCATCCCGTTGACTGCTGATGACGAGTGTCTAACGGTCTACTATCCTTATTGGTCATGACCCTCTGCCTCCTCGTGAGGTAACCGCCGAACCACCCTTGTGTCACCTCGTCATAGTATTCTGACTGCATAGCTACATCTGCAAGGCCCACCCACCTAGTAGTTACTCGCAGACCTAACCTCTGCGAGCACAGCCTAAGACATTTGTCACCGCACAGAGGAGGACTAAGAGCACCTTACGTACCTCAGGAAGCCGCGTGCTTCCACTTCCAGTCCTTTGGAGTCGTCAGAACAATCAGATGAATGTGCACTCCCCTCATGCCTTATAACACCTCGATGATCTACCCCGTTGGGTTATTCACCCTCAAACGGACGGACTGGTCTAAGCGCCTTACTTTAATATGTTGTTAGACCTTATGTCTAAAGATTCTTTTACATGCTTGTCTCACCTCATCAGGTTTCCAGTTAACTTGGTTATTCCAATTCATATTTAATTCTTATTCAAATTACCAAGTTTCTCTTGCTTATTAATTTTAGTCATACAACTTAATCCATTTAAGTTTATTAATAAGCCCACAACATGCTATTCTTTAAATTGTGTCCAAAGGTCTGTAATCCACAACCTCTTTTTATCTTCTTGTTGATTTCATCATTACAGTAACATGTTTTACTTAATACATAATTAAGTATATCCAATTCACATGTTTTCTAATTAACATGTAACTTACCATTTATGATTAAATATGACTTATTTCATTTCATAAGTTTTCCTCATTCTTTCTCATTTAATCATTATTATTCCATTTTACATTGTCAATACAACTTGTCGTTGTTTACTTATTAACTTAGTTCTATTAACTTAGGCCTATTAATAAGTTTCTCTACCCGTTCATTATAACTTATGTTATAATTTGCTCTTGTTCCTAGGACAAGCCTAACCATTCTTATTAACGGGTTCCATACTTCCAAGCTTACAGGTTACTTAATTTATAATTAAGTACAAATTCTTATATTTCATATATTTCCCCCCTTTTCTCAACTTGTTTCTGGCTTTCCCCATTTACTGATTACTTAATTTACAATTAAGTGTCCCTTATCTCATTTCACCAGTTATCCCATTTCCTTATTAGTTTATTATAACCTAAGTTATAATCTTCACTTGTCCCTGGGACAAGTCTAACTATTATGCAACATTTTCATTAATGTTATTTATTTATGATAGGTGATTATCATTCCTTCAAGTTATGCTTACCCTAAAAGGTGTCGTTAATTACATAACTTTATTATTCCTACCGGTTATGTATTCCACTAGGTGTCTTTAATTACATAACCTTATTGGGCTAAGTTTGCGGGCCTATATGTAAGTATTATCCACCCACTGTCCAACCAATTTTACTTAACCCTAACTTTAGTTCATATTCATACAATCCCTATGGATTAGATTAGGTTAAGTAGTCCAATTCATTACCATGTCCATTTATGGTTTATAATGGGCTAGACCCCCCACATTATGCCTACAACATGTGGATGCTAGATATGTCGGTCGGGTCCGGGCAGACTTCTTCCACAAGCTGGGCCTAACCACGTGTCATAGCCCATCTCGTATTTGCCCAATTAGACCTCTCACATTAGGTTCAACATTAGTGGCTGCTGGATATGTTGGTCAGGTCCAGGCAGATTTCCACCACTAATGCAACCTAACCTCGTGTCATAATTGCAATTACAATTTCTAATTGTAATCCTAGGCATTCATCTTCATTGATTTAGTTCTATGTATATAATCATACAACCACTCTAATTAACACAGGTAAGAGCTCAGGTATATAAATGGGACAAATCAATATGTAATATGAAAAGTGGTAGTTACTGCCAATATTTTCAACAAGTCTATAACATATAAACATTTCCAATATTTCAACTAATTTTATGTATGAATTTTCAACCATTTATGTAATAACCCGAAATTCTGGGCCAGTTTAAAATTTTTATTTTGGCTATTTTAGCGAATTTTGAAAATTTAAAATAGATTATTTTAAATAATATCGACGAGAAATTTATTTTGAATATAATTCGAACGTATATTTTATATACGTCGTCGTTAGAATATAAATAATTATATATAATTATAAATAGAATTGAAAATGGCGCGGTAGTTCGATAATTTGATTTCAAACTTCAATTGAAGGTACCAGGTGCAAAACAAACCGGATTTTAGTGAAACCAAAAACATTAGGATTTAATTGATAATATCTTTCCAAACGAATCCGAAAAATCAAAATTTCATAGCGGGGATCAAAAGATATGTCCAGTTGAAAATTCTGAATAGTCGCTATGGAATTCAGGCCCTTAAAAATGGGAATTTTGCAAACGACCTCGGATTTCGACGAAACCACTTTTGTTGGATCCGCGGTGTCAAGTTATTGCTAGATTCCAAATTTCATAATTTTTCGATTCAATATGTGAGCGTGGCAAAGGAAAACGCGTTTGACCAATTTCAGTTGATTTTAATCGACTGGAAAATGGCCATTTTTCCAACGGTCTCAGAATTCGACGAAACTAGTTTTGTTAGGACCGTATCGTCAATACGAAGCTAGAAAATATTTTTCGGGAATTTTTAGAGTTAGTATGTGACCCCGGTAAATTGAAATGCGCGTTCAAATTCAATATATAGAGTTATATTTTGATTTTGACGAAAACTGATCGAAATGATCGAATCAGCCAACGCGACATATACAATTGTGTTCAGAATGCAGGTAATTAGCTAGGGATGACAGTCGGTGGAGTTCGAATAAAAACCCTACTATATAAAGAAGAAAATAAAAATAAAAATAATAAAATATATAATATAAATACCCTCCCCCTTTTATCCAGAACCCTAACCCCCCTTTAATTAAAAATTCGCGCCACCCTTTCAACTAAAAACCCGAAGACATCGACGATTCTCCCCAGCCGCCACCCCCAACATCGATCCCCTCGCGCCCACCGCTAGTCAACCGCCACCCCTCCCCCAACTCCTCTCCTCTTCCAATCGAAATCGAGACCCCCCAGAACCCCTATCGACGGCGCCAGCTTCGAGACACCCCCCCTCAGTTGTCGGCCATGCAGGCCACCGCTGGCGCGGCCGTCGGCCCCCAACCGCCGGCAAACGCTGGCAAACTCCTCCTCCGACATCGGTGAGTTTTAATGTTAATTTTATTTGTTTATGTCAAAAAAAAAAACGATTTCTTTTATGCATTTCACTAGGAAAGAAAAAAAAATGATTTTTATTATGAATGCTATTAGATTAAAATTAGATTTTTTATGATTTTAAAAATTAGATTTGTATGTTCTTAAAGTTTAGATTCTTTTGCAATTAGAAAAGATAACATTTTTAAATTAGAAAAGATAATATTTTTATATTAGAAAAAAATAATATATTTTGTTCATAGGAAAGATTAGATTTTATCTTAGGAGAAGATTTGATTTTTAATGTATAAAAAAAATCGAATTTTTATCATGAAGAAAGCGAGGTAAAAATATGATTTTTATAATATAGAAAGGTTAAAAATATAATTTTTATACTAGTGGCATATCAAAAATATGATTTTTATTCATGTAGAGTAATAAAAATATAATCTTTATTAGGAGAAGAGCAGTATAAAAATATAATTTTTAGCGAAAAGGCGATATTTTTTATATAGTGAAAGGCGATATTTTTATATATTGAATAGCGAAGTAAAAATTCGATTTTTATATATTGAATAGCGTAGTAAAAATTCGATTTTTATATATTGAATAAGCAAGTAAAAATTCGATTTTTATATATTGAATAGCGAAGTAAAAATTCGATTTTTATATATTGAATAGCAAAGTAAAAATGTGATTTTTATATATGTAGTGAATACGGGCAACGAAGATGACAAAAAGGCGAGAACGATGAAGATTTCTATAAATGAAGTGTCGTGGAGTTGGAATAGCTTTCGGTGAGAACTCCTCACTCTAAATTTCCTTTTCTAGTTATTTATATATATACTAGGATGCAGACGGTGTTTAGTAGCACTCGACACAATCGTCCACAGACCATAGACTTGTTTGTTTGATTGCAAAAATTAGTTAGATTATTTGATTGAAATTTGATTGTTTGGTGAAATGGAATGGATTGATTGATATGTGTTTGGCGTGGGCCATCACTAGACCGGGGATAAGGCTAGGCCTCGTCCCGTTTCTAGTATCGTGCCGTTATGCCGCCGAAATTTTCTAAAATAAATTAGAAAAATAAAAATATCATTTTATTTAATAAATGAACCGAATAGAATATTCATAGGTTGAATAAAATAATTTGGTCGTTAAAAATATAATTTTTAACGTGAAAGTGAATAAATAAATATTTATAAACAAATCGGCCGATTTGTTTATATACACTGATTTGACTGATATGGACTGGGTTGATAAATTTTACACATCGCCCAACTACACAAATAAAATCTTTGTTTGATTGTTTGAAACCCCACACGGGTATTGGGATAAAATACGGTATACACTAATCCCAATAATTAGTTGTATGTCGATCGATGGATCGACAGGCTGTTATAAGCGTTAGATATCTATATTTGATGCTTATACGGTATAGTGCACTTTGGATGATGGTTGACTATGTATCGTTGCTATTATATACATGTGTTGAATGGAATCCATATAATTAACTTTATATGGTAATTGATTGGGCCTCATTCCAATTTAGAAGGTAAAGAATATTATAAAATAAAGGTTCATGTGTTGACTGTACTCATCCGTTGAGATTAGTCATGTGTTGAACGAAATATTTTAACAATAAAATTTACATCTTTATCATTAGAAAATAAAGGTTCATGTGTTGACTGTACTCATCCGTTGAGATTAGTCATGTGTTGAACGAAATATTTTAACAATAAAATTTACATCTTTATCATTAGAAAATAAAGGTTCATGTGTTGACCGTACTCATCCGTTGAGATTAGTCATGTGTTGAACGAAATATTTTAACAATAAAATTTACATCTTTATCATTAGAAAATAAAGGTTCATGTGTTGACTGTACTCATCCGTTGAGATTAGTCATGTGTTGAACGAAATATTTTAACAATAGAATTTACATCTTTATCATTAGAAAATAAAGGTTCATGTGTTGACTGTACTCATCCGTTGAGATTAGTCATGTGTTGAACGAAATATTTTAACAATAAAATTTACATCTTTATCATTAGAAAATAAAGGTTCATGTGTTGACCGTACTCATCCGTTGAGATTAGTCATGTGTTGAACGAAATATTTGAACAATAAGATTTACATCTTTATCATATATAAATTATATTAAATAACAAAAAGAGTCACAGGTGGACAGTACTCATTCGTTGAGATTAGTCGTCTGTTGACAAAGATATAGATTCACGTATTGAATAAGATAAATATTCAATTATTGAATAGAATAACGGAATTATTGAAATATATAAAGCCGTGTTGATTAGAGATGCGCTATTTTGACGCGAACGATATTTATATCGATTATATACGAATTGAATTTGATTTGATTAGAAAACGAATTGAATTTGATTTGAATAGAAAACGAATTGAATTTGATTTAATTAAAAAACGAATTGAATTTGATTTGAATAGAAAACGAATTGAATTTGATTTAATTAGAAAACGAATTGAATTTGATTTGAATTGAATAGAAAACGAATTTGAATTGAATTGAAAAGAAAATGAATTCGAATCAAATTAAAATCAATTTGAATTGAAATCAAATAGAAATGAAAGAAAAAAAGGATTTATAATAGAAAATTCAATTTTGATTTGAATTTAAACAAAGGTTGAAATTGTTTTTGAAACGAATTCAAAACTATTTATAAAATTCATTTTAAATAGAAAGCGACGAAATATATATTATATATATAATATAATGGCCTTAATAGAACGCGCCGCGCCGCGGCAGTACGTAAATTTCGACCATTGACTTCGAACGGACATTACGGGAGATCCGACCGTCGGATTCTCCTAAAACCGGAACCGTTGGGTTCGTATCGAAAAGAGCTTTCTAATGAATATTAGAAATTTGAAATCTAACGGTTGGATTTGGAGATACGTCCAAATCAAATTTGGAAAAGGTCGCTGTAAGTGCAGTTCGATGGCCATTGTTGGAAATCGACTGTACGGGCCTTGATAAAATTATTAAAAATAGTAATAATTTGCGTAAAATCATAAGAAATGATTTAGGAAAAATTAGGATGAAAAACTCCATATTAGAAAAGATAAAAATAGATTTTTATCGAGATGAACTAGTTTTGAACTAAAATTAAAACCCATTTATTTTTAAATAAATAAATTGGATTTGAAATGGGTTGTAAATAGAATTGATTTGTGGGTTTATCGTGAAGGGTGTTTTACATGACACTTGTTCTTTAACCCGATAAATAAATAGAATGTGATTTGGGTTTGTCGTGAACTGTGTTTTAAAGGACATTAGTTCTTTAACCCAGTAAAAGGAGTTTTAATGAATCAGCAATTAGATTGAAATGTGAATTGATAATTTAAATTATCAAATTTGGCAAATGAGCAAGAATGGAGTATTACCAGTTTTGCTCGAAAGCGATAGTTAAATCTTTAATTAGATTTGAACGTGAAATGGTAATTAATTTTACCGATAACACCGTGGTATTAGATATGGAGTATTACCAGTTTTTCTTCATGGGATGAATAGGTTGGGATTGAGAAATAAAATAAATAATTACTCCGGTGTGGTTCGCTAATCTCGACTAGTTTGGAAAACCATAATTTGGTTTGAAATGACATCCAAAGGAAGATTAAAGAATAAATTCAAAGAATTTATCTTGGATAAAATTAATGGGAACCTATCCCTAAGAATATGAAATTTAGAAACTAGCTGTAGGTTAGCTAAGAAGAATAGTTTCCTGGTATTGATCTGATGTTGGTTTCGGCCTTCGGGGTTAATATTCGGGAAATTGTTCTCTTGTTGATTTACGGTTAGTAGCTAATGAATTGGAATGAGGCATATGTTGTGTTTGTGTAACATTTGTTTTTAATATACGCGGGTTGTTCGGAAAGGTCGGGTTTACACCCATTCTGAATAACCGATTCGACGATAAGTCGAAGATGAAGACGGTGGTTGAAGACCGGAAGTCTTCACATCGTTTGGGTGATTACTGATGATCTTGATTGGGATGTACACCCAAGATGAGGGAATCAGTTGGTGGTCGTCCAGACGTACTTGGAGATCGATGGATATGCGAGGAAAGTGCCTCCGGTTTCGTTCAGACCTAGAACGAACTTGTAAATGGATTGTGTGTTTGACATTGGATTTCATTCTGTGTTGATTGATTTCTGTTAAATATATATCTGTTTGGCGGCGGAGAATTTATTCTCTTGCTTAACGCCCTTCTCTGAGACGTACAAGCTTAGAGGTTATATATCGATAGATATCAATCGCATGGCATGAATTGCCTGTGTGGCACGCTGAGTTGCATGGATCAAGGCTTCTGTTGAAAAGCAAAGTCTTGTGGTTGATGATCAAAGCACGGCCTACGTGGCAGCTTTGTATATAGCATGAATTCGCGAGCCTCACACCTCGGTATGAGTTAAAAACGGGATACGGACCGTTGGGAGAACACGACGTTTCTTTCTAGCTTTGGTGGTGTCAGTGACTTACCAGCCCTGACATATATATACTTTTCACCTTTGTGGTTGTTGGAATGAGGCGCCTCGATTATAGGTCTGTAAGGACCGGGAAACGTGTGTTCAGGCATAATTAATCCTCAAACGTAAGAGAGGACCGGCCCAACCGATCCAAGTGGCTGCCCAGAGTGCGTAGTCCTGAGTATTTGCTAGAGTGTCTCGAAGCGGAGAGGAGCTTGCCCCTTGCCTCGACTCATGCGGAAATCCAATTTCCAATACGTGATATTGCGGTTTTAATTGTAGAACTAGTATGGCGACATGATATATGGTACCCATGCCGTCTATGATTTATATTTATGATTGAAATTGTTTTGACACTATACACTTATTATAGTATCAAATGATTTGTTTTAAACGTACCAAGCATGTTTGGCTATTATAAGGGAAAACCCTATCCTCCGGCTTGCGTTGCATTGTGTGATGGGACCTGGGTCTTATAATAGCTTCATTTTTCGAAAAAGCATTGCGTTGTTTATTGTTATGCACTGGTATTCTTGGGAGGAAACCCGTTCCGTGTTATACGGCGTGGTCCCTTGAATTACTCTCTTTTAAAGTAAAGTTTTAAATAACTGTTTTAGTTCTCACACCAGCCACATGACTGACCTGGAGTTTATTGTTTTAACCTAAACTCTGGGTGCCCCTATTTTCGACACGGGCAACTAGTAGTTTTGGTTTTGCAGATTTATATTCACAGGATCCTGGTTTACAGCTGGAATGATATCCGGAAAGCTCTGTATCCGTGTATCACCTTCAGTTGTGCTTAGTATTATTTTCCGCTACTATGTAATTTATTGTAATCTCTGATATTTATCGAACGTAATTTATTCATTTATACTCTGTATATTCTTGTATCTGATGGAATTGTTGTAATAGCAATGAAATGTTCTTCCATCTGCGTTCTTTTGTGTGTTGTTCTCAAAGTATCCGCTCTTTACTTCACGGGGAAGTTACGGGTTCTTACAGTGGTATCAGAGCTTTGGTTTACAGAGCTCAAGAACAAGGAACATTAGAACCATATGAAAGAATTCATCAAATATTGGATTAGTAATATCCAATTAGAATGACTCGTTAGAGATAGGATCAGTAGTATCCTAGAACGAGTGTGAAGAGTATATTTTTCAAATGAAAACAATTTTGTTTTGAAAATTTAAACCATTTTATACGTATTTGAATATTTATTTTTTTTTGAATTTGGACAATCCATTATATAAAGGTTTTTCATATACGCGTCATGAACGTATATTCGAAGTTTTAATATACTGGATAGATATAGAATCACATTCTAGACACCCGGAGATGGTTCTGATGATTGATCGATCATCATCCGAACTTATGTTCATGTTTCGAAGGTGTGATTTTCTATATATTTCCATTAGACTGGTGTGAGAACCAAAACTAATATAGTTAGAACACATTGTTGTGAATTGGCATCAAAAACATGGTTTTCTGTATATGTATCAAAATTATGAATTTGAAACGTTAAATTCACTAATTGATTGATGTTTGTGTTGTTTGTTTATTTGTTTAATAATTTTGAACCATTATGCCTAATTGCATCAAATATTGAATTATATTGTAAATTGGTCATATCTGCTTGCATATACAAGTACTTACATTGAACAGGTCATAGCAAGGAGGCTAGAGCAGAGAATAAAATTTGTTTGCCCGACAAATAGGTACATGTTTAACATAATTTACTGTTTTGTTTGGGTGATGATGATTTTATGAACCTATTGGCTAGCCAGTTGGCTTTTTCTTTTTCTTTTTGAGATCAGAAGGCCTATATGGCAATTTCGGGATTTTCCCGTGGCTCCCGGTGCAGGGGAGGTTATGGCGAAATTTTTCGAAAATTTGGGGTGTTAGCCAAATTTTTGAAATTTTGAAAATTCTCAGAAACTGAAAAGTTGGAGAATGGAAGCCAGATCGAACTTAGAGTTGATTAATCAAACCACTTTCGACTTTGTTCCTTTTCGGGGACGAAAAGTTTTAAGTGGGGGAGATTGTAATAACCCGAAATTCTGGGCCAGTTTAAAATTTTTATTTTGGCTATTTTAGCGAATTTTGAACATTTAAAATAGATTATTTTAAATAATATCGACGAGAAATTTATTTTGAATATAATTCGAACGTATATTTTATATACGTCGTCGTTAGAATGTAAATAATTATATATAATTATAAATAGAATTGAAAATGGCGCGGTAGTTCGATAATTTGATTTCAAACTTCAATTGAAGGTACCGGGTGCAAAACAAACCGGATTTTAGTGAAACCAAAAACATTAGGATTTAATTGATAATATCTTTCCAACGAATCCAAAAAATCAAAATTTCATAGCGGGGATCAAAAGATATGTCCAGTTGAAATTCTGAATAGTCGCTATGGAATTCAGGCCCTTAAAAATGGGAATTTTGCAAACGACCTCGGATTTCGACGAAACCACTTTTGTTGGATCCGCGGTGTCAAGTTATTGCTAAATTCCAAATTTCATAATTTTTCGATTCAATATGTGAGCGTGGCAAAGGAAAACGCGTTTGACCAGTTTCAGTTGATTTTAATTGACTGGAAAATGACCATTTTTCCAACGGTCTCAGAATTCGACGAAACTAGTTTTGTTAGGACCGTATCGTCAATACGAAGCTAGAAAATATTTTTCGGGAATTTTTAGAGTTAGTATGTGACCCCGGTAAATTGAAATGCGCGTTCAAATTCAATATATAGAGTTATATTTTGATTTTGACTAAAACTGATCGAAATGATCGAATCAGCCTACGCGGCATATCCCATTGTGTTCGAAATGCAGGTAATTAGCTAGGGATGACAGTCGGTGGAGTTCGTTTAGAGTTCGAATAAAAACCCTACTATATAAAGAAGAACATAAAAATAAAAATAATAAAATATATAATATAAATACCCTCCCCCTTTTATCCAGAACCCTAACCCCCCTTTAATTAAAAAGTCGCGCCTCCCTTTCAACTAAAAGCCCGAAGACATCGACGATTCTCCCCAGCCGCCACCCCCAACATCGATCCCCTCGCGCCCACCGCTAGTCAACCGCCACCCCTCCCCCAACTCCTCTCTCTCCTCTTCCAATCGAAATCGAGACCCCCCAGAACCCCTGTCGACGGCGCCAGCATCGAGACACCCCCCCTCAGTTGTCGGCCACGCAGGCCACCGCTGGCGCGGCCGTCGGCCCCCAACCGCCGGCAAACGCTGGCAAACTCCTCCTCCGACATCGGTGAGTTTTAATGTTAATTTTATTTGTTTATGTGAAAAAAAAACGATTTCTTTTATGCATTTCATTAGGAAAGAAAAAAAATGATTTTTATTATGAATGCTATTAGATTAAAATTAGATTTTTTATGATTTTAAAAATTAGATTTGTATGTTCTTAAAGTTTAGATTCTTTTGCAATTAGAAAAGATAATATTTTTAAATTAGAAAAGATAATATTTTTAAATTAGAAAAAATAATATATTTTGTTCATAGGAAAGATTAAATTTTATCTTAGGAGAAGATTTGATTTTTAATGTATAAAAAAAATCGAATTTTTATCATGAAGAAAGCGAGGTAAAAATATGATTTTTATAATATAGAAAGGTTAAAAATATAATTTTTATACTAGTGGCATATCAAAAATATGATTTTTATTCATGTAGAGTAATAAAAATATAATCTTTATTAGGAGAAGAGCAGTATAAAAATATAATTTTTAGCGAAAAGGCGATATTTTTTATATAGTGAAAGGCGATATTTTTATATATTGAATAGCGAAGTAAAAATTCGATTTTTATATATTGAATAGCGAAGTAAAAATTCGATTTTTATATATTGAATAAGCAAGTAAAAATTCGATTTTTATATATTGAATAGCGAAGTAAAAATTCGATTTTTATATATTGACTAGCAAAGTAAAAATGTGATTTTTATATATGTAGTGAATACGGGCAACGAAGATGACAAAAAGGCGAGAACGATGAAGATTTCTATAAATGAAGTGTCGTGGAGTTGGAATAGCTTTCGGTGAGAACTCCTCACTCTAAATTTCTTTTTCTAGTTATTTATATATATACTAGGATGCAGATGGTGTTTAGTAGCACCCGACACAATCGTCCACAGACCATGGACTTGTTTGTTTGATTGCAAAAATAAGTTAGATTATTTGATTGAAATTTGATTGTTTGGTGAAATGGAATGGATTGATTGATATGTGTATGGCGTGGGCCATCACTAGACCGGGGATAAGGCTAGGCCTCGTCCCGTTTCTAGTATCGTGCCGTTATGCCGCCGAAATTTTCTAAAATAAATTAGAAAAATAAAAATATCATTTTATTTAATAAATGAACCGAATAGAATATTCATAGGTTGAATAAAATAATTTGGTCGTTAAAAATATAATTTTTAACGTGAAAGTGAATAAATAAATATTTATAAACAAATCGGCCGATTTGTTTATATACACTGATTTGACTGATATGGACTGGGTTGATAAATTTTACACATCGCCCAACGGCACAAATAAAATCTTTGTTTGATTGTTTGAAACCCCACACGGGTATTGGGATAAAATACGGTATACACTAATCCCAATAATTAGTTGTATGTCGATCGATGGATCGACAGGCTGTTATAAGCGTTAGATATCTATATTTGATGCTTATACAGTGTAGTGCACTTTGGATGATGGTTGACTATGTATCGTTGCTATTATATACATGTGTTGAATGGAATCCATATAATTAACTTTATATGGTAATTGATTGGGCCTCATTCCAATTTAGAAGGTAAAGAATATTATAAAATAAAGGTTCATGTGTTGACTGTACTCATCCGTTGAGATTAGTCATGTGTTGAACGAAATATTTTAACAATAAAATTTACATCTTTATCATTAGAAAATAAAGGTTCATGTGTTGACTGTACTCATCCGTTGAGATTAGTCATGTGTTGAACGAAATATTTTAACAATAAAATTTACATCTTTATCATTAGAAAATAAAGGTTCATGTGTTGACCATACTCATCCGTTGAGATTAGTCATGTGTTGAATGAAATATTTTAACAATAAAATTTACATCTTTATCATTAGAAAATAAAGGTTCATGTGTTGACTGTACTCATCCGTTGAGATTAGTCATGTGTTGAACGAAATATTTTAACAATAAAATTTACATCTTTATCATTAGAAAATAAAGGTTCATGTGTTGACTGTACTCATCCGTTGAGATTAGTCATGTGTTGAACGAAATATTTTAACAATAAAATTTACATCTTTATCATTAGAAAATAAAGGTTCATGTGTTGACCGTACTCAACCGTTGAGATTAGTCATGTGTTGAACGAAATATTTGAACAATAAGATTTACATCTTTATCATATATAAAATATATTAAATAACAAAAAGAGTCACACGTGGACAGTACTCATTCGTTGAGATTAGTCGTGTGTTGACAAAAATATAGATTCACGTATTGAATAAGATAAATATTCAATAATTGAATAGAATAACGGAATTATTGAAATATATAAAGCCGTGTTGATTAGAGATGCGCTATTTTGACGCGAACGATATTTATATCGATTATATACGAATTGAATTTGATTTGAATAGAAAACGAATTGAATTTGATTTGAATAGAAAACGAATTGAATTTGGTTTAATTAAAAAACGAATTGAATTTGATTTGAATAGAAAACGAATTGAATTTGATTTAATTAGAAAACGAATTGAATTTGATTTGAATTGAATAGAAAACGAATTTGAATTGAATTGAAAAGAAAATGAATTCGAATCGAATTAAAATCGATTTGAAATGAAATCAAATAGAAATGAAAGAAAAAAAGGATTTATAATAGAAAATTCAATTTTGATTTGAATTTAAACAAAGGTTGAAATTGTTTTTGAAACGAATTCAAAACTATTTATAAAATTCGTTTTAAATAGAAATCGACGAAATATATATTATATATATTATATATATATAATATAATGGCCTGAATAGAACGCGTCGCGCCGCGGCAGTTCGTAAATTTCGACCATTGACTTCGAACGGACATTACGGGAGATCCGACCGTCGGATTCTCCTAAAACCGGAACCGTTGGGTTCGTATTGAAAAGAGCTTTCTAACGGATATTAGAAATTGAAATCTAACGGTTGGATTTGGAGATACGTCCAAATTAAATTTGGAAAAGGTCGTTGTAAGTGCAGTTCGATGGCCATTGTTGGAAATCGACTGTACGGGCCTTGATAAAATTGTTAAAAATAGTAATAATTTGCGTAAAATCATAAGAAATGATTTGGGAAAAATTAGGATGAAAAACTCCATATTAGAAAAGATAAAAATAGATTTTTATCGAGATGAACTAGTTTTAAACTAAAATTAAAACCCATTTATTTTTAAATAAATAAATTGGATTTGAAATGGGTTGTAAATAGAATTGATTTGTGGGTTTATCGTGAAGGGTGTTTTACATGACACTTGTTCTTTAACCCGATAAATAAATAGAATGTGATTTGGGTTTGTCGTGAACTGTGTTTTAAAGGACATTAGTTCTTTAACCCAGTAAAAGGAGTTTTAATGAATCTGCAATTAGATTGAAATGTGAATTGATAATTTAAATTATCAAATTTGGCGAATGAGCGAGAATGGAGTATTACCAGTTTTGCTCCAAAGCGATAGTTAAATCTTTAATTAGATTTGAACGTGAAATGGTAATTAATTTTACCGATAACACCGTGTTATTAGATATGGAGTATTACCAGTTTTTCTTCATGGGATGAATAGGTTGGGATTTAGAAATAAAATAAATAATTACTCCGGTGTGGTTCGCTAATCTCGACTAGTTTGGAAAACCATAATTTGGTTTGAAATGACATCCAAAGGAAGATTAAAGAATAAATTCAAAGAATTTATCTTGGATAAAATTAATGGGAACCTTTCCCTAAGAATATGAAATTTAGAAACTAGCTGTAGGTTAGCTAAGAAGATTGGTTTCCTGGTATTGATCTGATGTTGGTTTCGGTCTTCGGGGTTAATATTTGGGAAATTGTTCTCTTGTTGATTTACGGTTAGTAGCTAATGAATTGGAATGAGGCGTATGTTGTGTTTGTGTAACATTTGTTTTTAATATACGCGGGTTGTTCGGAAAGGCCGGGTTTACACCCATTCTGAATAACCGATTCGACGATAAGTCGAAGATGAAGACGGTGGTTGAAGACCGGAAGTCTTCACATCGTTTGGGTGATTACTGATGATCTTGATTGGGCTGTACACCCAAGATGAGGGAATCAGTTGGTGGTCGTCCAGACGTACTTGGAGATCGATGGATATGCGAGGAAAGTGCCTCCGGTTTCGTTCAGACCCAGAACGAACTTGTAAATGGATTGTGTGTCTGACATTGGATTTCATTCTGTGTTGATTGATTTCTGTTAAATATATATCTATTTGGCGGCGGAGAATTTATTCTCTTGCTTAACGCCCTACTCTGAGACGTACGAGCTTAGAGGTTATATATCGATAGATATCAATCGCATGACATGAATTGCCTGTGTGGCACGCTGAGTTGCATGGATCAAGGCTTCTGTTGAAAAGCAAAGTCTTGTGGTTGATGATCAAAGCACGACCTACGTGGCAGCTTTGTGTATAGCGTGAATTCGTGAGCCTCGCACCTCGGTATGAGTTAAAAACGGGATACGGACCGTTGGGAGAACACGACGTTTCTTTCTAGCTTTGGTGGTGTCAGTGACTTACCAGCCCTGACATATATATACTTTTCACCTTTGTGGTTGTTGGAATGAGGCGCCTCGATTATAGGTCTGTAAGGACCGGGAAACGTGTGTTCAGGCATAATTAATCCTCAAACGTAAGAGAGGACCGGCCCAACCGATCCAAGTGGCTGCCCAGAGTGCGTAGTCCTGAGCATTTGCTAGAGTGTCTCGAAGCGGAGAGGAGCTTGCCCCTTGCCTCGACTCATGACGGAAATCCAATTTCCAATACGTGATATTGCGGTTTTATTTGTAGAACTAGTATGGCGACATGATATATGGTACCCATGTCGTCTATGATTTATATTTATGATTGAAATTGTTTTGACACTATACACTTATTATAGTATCAAATGATTTGTTTTAAACGTACCAAGCATGTTTGGCTATTATAAGGGAAAACCCTATTCTCCGGCTTGCGTTGCATTGTGTGATGGGACCTGGGTCTTATAATAGCTTCATTTTTCGAAAAAGCATTGCGTTGTTTATTGTTATGCACTGGTATTCTTGGGAGGAAACCCGTTCCGTGTTATACGGCGTGGTCCCTTGAATTACTCTCTTTTAAAGTAAAGTTTTAAATAACTATTTTAGTTCTCACACCAGTCACATGACTGACCTGGAGTTTATTGTTTTAACCTAAACTCTGGGTGCCCCTATTTTCGACACGGGCAGCTAGTAGTTTTGGTTTTGCAGATTTATATTCACAGGATCCTGGTTTACAGCTGGAATGATATCCGGAAAGCTCTGTATCCGTGTATCACCTTCAGTTGTGCTTAGTATTATTTTCCGCTGCTATGTAATTTATTGTAATCTCTGATATTTATCGAATGTAATTTATTCATTTATACTCTGTATATTCTTGTATTTGATGGAATTGTTGTAATAGCAATGAAATGTTCTTCCGTCTGCGTTCTTTTGTGTGTTGTTCTCAAAGTATCCGCTCTTTCCTTCACGGGGAAGTTACGGGTTCTTACAATTTATGTTCCTATCAGATTGCACATCCAAATTAAAGTCTCAAAACATAATATGTGTTATGTTCCCAAATCCCATTTCAAATTATGCCCCAAATCCCAATATATGTCACGTCTTCCTACATGTAATTAACTTTATTTAAAATAACATGTAGTTCTGCAATAGTGTATCATTTACCCAATACATAGGTTCATAAAATGGATCTATACAACGGTATTCATTTTTCATAAACATTCAAATAAATGTACATGTCAACATATTAACTAATTGAACATATTATCCATTTTAGCGCAATATTGCATTTCATCAAATTAAACCTTCCAATATGTTCATTATGGGGAATGCCAAACGATAGAGGTACTATTATTCAAAAAGTATATTTCAAACCCACTCACCTTTCATCCTTTCCCCAAAATTTGGATCCGATCTGTTCTATCATCCATGGTTTCCCTTAATCGGATTTATAACCTGTCGATCATGGATTTATTATTTCATGAAAGGAGAAGGGAAAGAGAAATAATTTAAATAGATTTGTTCTTAGAAATTCACCTTGCTTTCATGATACAATAATCTTTTATTAACGTTGATTCTCTTTTTTCCAGATCTGGATTCATAATTTTCCTAGGCTAATATTTTAATTTTCAGAATAGGTTTGAGAAGAGAGAGAGAGAGTAATGACAGAGTTTCAACATAGCGTTAGAATTATGAGTTTTTGGGTTAGCTATAGGTCTCCTTATATAAGAAGTTTAAGTCGACGCTAACCGCCTATTTTTCTTGATGGAATCTATTTTCTCCACATCGTATAGCTAATCAGAAATTGCCATGTCATCAAAAATTTGAATTGAACTAATAGGATCAAGCCAACTATGAATGCATTATTTTCTATCTTTGACGTTTAGTTTTTTGAACGTTCAATTGCCTTTATTTTAAATTAAATGTGCCACTTTTCCTTCCCCTAATTAATTGCATGTTATATGGCATGTCTTAATCCTTTAATATTGCATGCAGTTAATTCAATAATTTTGAATTTCAAACGCCAAAATATACATATACTTTTATTTTCAATGTTGCATTGCAATTTACTTCATTAATTCATTGCTTATTTCCATATATATATATATATATATATATATATATATATATATATGCATACATTCTACCTTCTGTCTTTAATCCATTAATTCTTTGAAATCTACCATTTTTCACCTTTATTAATGCAATCTATTTTCTTCTCAATGTATGCATTTCATACATTTCAATTAATTCATTAACTCTCTCTTTCTATACCTTTTCTATGCCTGCCTCCTTTAATTGCATAAATTATATTAATGTCTTTTTTATTATTAATGTATCCTTTTTTTTATTATTATTACATGCGCTTAATTGCATTGCATTCATTCTTCTATCATTTACCTATTTTAGCACATGCATTTTTTTTCAAATCCTTTCTTCTTTTACTTGCACATTTAATGCATTAATCTTTTTCAAATGCATGAATCTTTTCCAAATGCATGAATCTTTTTCAAATGCATGAATCCTTTTTTTATAACATATATTCATGCATTACTTTTATAACATTTTTTTTATTATCAATGACCATGCATATATTTACATATACGCACAATCAAATATTTATAGAAATATGCGGGGTGTTACAGATTAGGCACCTTAAAGCCGTGTTTAATCTAAGCTAATTAAGGTAATTAAAATTTTAATGACATTTTATTTTAACTTAAATTGTGTATAAACTTATAGCATGTTTGTATTGTCCATATGTGATCAGATTGAGGCGAAAAAAGTTGCATTGGGTTTGTATGGACGAACACTAAGCATACGAGTCGCTTTGGAGTGATTTAGAGCTATATGGATTTTTATATAATTTCAAACGCTTGTTTGGAATTATATAAATCGATGCGAAATCGTTGAATTGGAATGGATGGTGAATTAATTCTCATATTTTCTAAAATACTGCTAAATATTATTGTATCAAATAATAATATTTATTGCTGTTAGTATCTAAATTATTTGTTTGGATGATTGGATGACTTATTGCTTTGTTGGTGGTTGTTGATACACACACATGCACGTTCCCATTTGTGAACGGATGACCTTTGACACCATCTGATGTTAAACAGAAGATTCATCTTAAATGAATTAGATTAGATTGTCTATTTCATAAGCATATATAGAGTTATGAGCTGTGATGTAGGGGGGACATGTTGGAGGGATCAACCAGGATTCCTCAATGTTTGAATGTTACTTGCCTTAATATTAAACAAACATGAACCATCTAACTAAGTAGCATTAAAATCCGATTTAGATGATGATTATTGAACCTAATTCGACATTATTGTGTTATTAATCAATAAGCAGTATGGGTTAAGTTATTGGCGGCGGTTTACCAGAATTTTCTATTTTAAAGGCGTTGATTCATCGTAAGGCGAATTGACCAATTTTGAAGTTATAAAATTATTTTTATAACAAAGGTAATATTTTGAATTGGATTTGATATAAGTTGTATAAAATTAAAGTTTTATATATAAAACAATATTTAAAGCTGGGTTTTATAACGGAAAATGTAAAATGATTTGTGTAGCAAAATTGATGTTTTATGACTAAGTTTTGGAGATTTTGGATGTTAAAACTTGACGATGTTTATAACTGAGTTTATAAAGTTATAAAATCTTGTTTTGAAATGAAATAAGCTTATACGTGATTTCAACTATTTTTTGAATAGGTTAATAAACAGTTTTGATTTATCTTGTAATAATGACGTAGAAATGATCCTTCATTTTTATAACCAAAATTTATGAAATGTTAAATATTCCTAAAAATTTATATAAATGATTTAATTTGATTTCACGATAAATTTATGTGATTTGATTTGAAGTGGAAGAAGTTTTGATTTGATCTGATGTTTTATATGTGAAACTGTAATCATGTTTTAAAAGAATATTTCAAATGAGATTATTATAAGGATTTTTATTTGTAAGTCCAAGTTTTTAAGCTGGTGTGTATTGAAGGAAATCTAAAATAAAAAGGAATTGTTCAAATAAGGATTTATAAAAGATTTTTTAAAAGTCTATGTTTTATAAAATAAGATTTTTTTAAGGAAAATCTATAAAGGATTTTGTAATGAATCGAAGTTTTGTAAACAAAGTTTATAAAAGAGAATTTACGCTAGAAGATATATTTTTAGCATGAGCTTTCTTAATTAATGAACTAAGTTAAAATAGTTATATTCGGGGATGAGATTTTCTAATGTAGAAAATTATTTTTAAGCTTTATTTGAATTGAACGGTAAATATAACTAATTATGACATTTACTGAATATTAGGTTTTCTTTCGTTAACAAACTTGTATTTATCTTGAAAATAAGAATGCTGTCGAGTCAAGGTTTGAGAGATAAATAATACCCTAACCTAAACAGATTCATTGTTATACAAGAGATGATACTAGTTTGAAACGGAAGTAGATATTGGAAATTAAATTATTATTTCCATAAAGGATATTTTAAAAATTTAATTGACAAAGTTTTGAAGTTAAATAAGGGTTTATATGACAAACAATGCATCGCATGACATTGTTTGGCCCATATAAGATTTTTGATTATAATTATACCATTGAGTTAAATATATAGCGATATTTTCAAAGTAATGAAAATAAGAGAGTTGCGAATATGCTTATCCCGTTAAGTTAAGTATATGGAATCGATTTGTAAGAATCGATGAAAAGAATATAATGAATGGTTTTAATTAAAAGGATCGTGCTGCTAATGTACTTTACTGTACAACTATGATTGATAGTTAAAAATCCAACTATCAATAAATTCTCTTATAAATTATAACGTGTTGTTTCGAGGAACCGGGATTGGAACTGTATCCAAAACCACTTCGAATCGACTTTGCGTTCAAAATTGAATTTGCATTTATGCTTAAGCATATCAAGATGATTTGAAGGCGTGGGTCTTAAAATAGAAAGGACTGCTTGTTAACGTCTCTGGTTAGCTACCAGGATTATACTTATAGCCATAGTCCCTATGTTTCGGGATTTTGCATGATTCATGGACTTCTTGTTACTAATACTAATGATTTTCCCGATAGGATGTAGTCAAGGAGAACCCCCAGTTTGTCCTGTTTCTGGACAATTTATATGGACAGATGTCTAACATTGCATTTTTTAGATCATGTACGTTGATTTTTACAAACATACATTTGTTTGGTGGCAGAGAAGGCAAATTCTCTTAGCATAACATACTGCTTTGAGACGCATGATCTCGGAGTCGTATTTGTATGGACGTCAATTTGTGATCGACGGAACGGTGACGTGGCATCCAAAGATGGAAATGTGTCATGTATGAAAGATAAAAACATAGCCTCTAGCCCCATCGACCAGTAATGACTAAAACAGGGGATATGCTTCAGGGCTAGGTGGGCAGCTCCCATTTAGGGTATTGTCACAACTCGATCTAGAATGGATGACCATTTTTATTATTATATGATGAGGTTCGGTTTCTCATCACAACTAAGGGGTGAAATATTCGGTACAATTATAATGGCCTGAATTTCCGTACTCTTTGAATCGACTAATAACACTACATGTCCAACCCAAATTGCACAAAAATACGAACCATTATTAGAAAGAATTTAGAGGATGAGAATAGAAAGAAAGAAATATTAGAATAGAAGAAAACGAAGATCACAAACTCACAACGGAACGAATAAAATATATTAGATAACATAAACTTTGAGATACAATTCAGTAACTTTATATATATACCATCATCAGAGCACAACAGCTATTTCTGGAACAGTTATTGTAACAACCCGCACCTCCGTTCACGCAAGATACTGTCCCCAACTTAGCCACCGTGTAGGTGTGGGGTTTTGTTCCTCAAAAGGCCTCGGTATTAGTAAGAGATGGGATCTACTATATAAGTACCCACTTCACACAGGCTTCCACGATGTGGGACTTAGGGGTGTTACAGTTATAAACACATATTTCCAGATATGAACATAATACACAGCGAAAAAATTAGATAGTCTATAACTAACTGGTGAAGCCTCCTGCTTCAAACTCCTCCAAGTGAATCTGTAAAATCCCGACTACTTGACTGCCCGTACAAATTTGGAAACCTAAGAGTTTAGGGAAAACAAACAAAATAAACTCTAGGTCAGTCATGGGACTGGTGTGAGTAAACTCCAACCATTAGTTTAACTTTTAAAAATCTTTAGAAAGAAATGATAATCGTAAGACCGATCCACACATAAACACAGATCGCTTTTACCATACGATAACAAAAATATATTTCGACATCAAATCCGGTGATATTATAATAGTGTCTACATCAAATAAATAAAATCTAGCAGAACGCTTGCATCTCACGCTCCATATATAATATAAAATAAAAAACCGCAGGGTTCTTATTGGAGATTGGATTTCCAACATGACAAGAAATGGAACCACCTTCCGATAGTGTATCTCTAGAGGGGAATACACTGGGTTCAACAAGAACGTATTACAACCCAGCCCACACATAGCTGACCACTGATTTAACTTGAGTGTATCGAGCATATTATCACCAACGATTGTGATCAGCAACCGTTACCGAAAGCATACAACAGCGAATAGAATAAGAAGCAAAAATGAAATTTCTCTAGATCAGGTGATAATACCCTTAATGGGAATGACCCACATGGCCATGCTGCCTGCCCGATTTCTGTCATTTCCTGCATGATGGGGCTTGAGATCACGATTATCTTTCAAAACATCTTGCCATCATTTACTTTGAATGCCACATTGTCAGATCCATCCATATATGTTGTTCTGGGACTGGACAAACCGAAGGCGCCATCCCATCAATCCATCTTGGGATATGGCTAACTTCGGAATTTATCTACCATTTCAGGTTAATTCAAATTCCAAATTCACTTTTGAATTTTTCCTTTCCAAATCATTACCAAATTCCTTTATAACCACTCTAGTCTACACAACGTTATCACATTTTATTTTATATTCTGAATTTTGAACTAAAGCTCATCGTTTTCATTAAAACGATTATCCATTTCCCTTTTCACTCAATTTCCAATTTGGATTCATATTTCAAATCTAAATTTCCTTTAAAGATATTTCTTTTACAAAATATTTATTTTAAATCATTATTCACTTTAATCCTGAATATATTTCTCTTGTATACAATCATTTGGTTTCGTACTTATAAATATTTTCTTACACCTAAATTTTATTTTTAACCTCTATTCAGAAATTTCAGAAAATCTAATTTTATTCCAATCATTTAAAATCTCGTTTATGATTTACTTTATAATTTTCTAAGTTCAAATCTCATCTCAAATATTGGTTTCAAATCTGATTTCCACTTTAATTATATAAAATCAACTTGAATTTATATTTTAATTTATCCAATGATAAACATGTATTTAAATTATAAACATCGTTATAATCAACTTCTTGTTTAATCCACTTAAACAAGTTTCTATTTCCAATTCATTTGAAATCTAATTTCTATTTTGGAAATAAATTCCCTTTTAAAATCCCAAATCCCTTCTCTACATCTGAAAATATTTTACGGTATTTAAATACCAAAATTCTGGGGCCAATGATATTTAAACACAACAAGATCAATCACAGTTAACATATCACAGCATATGTCACAATCAATGCAAACACAATAATACAAATGCTGAGGAATCCTATTGGATTCCTCCAACCTGTTTCCCTGCATCCACAGATGTTAATCAACGAAAATATCATCAATTCCATTTGAATATGGTATTAGAATCAATATTCAATCAATGGTTTCTATATCAACCATTTCAATCAATTTTATCAACCATTCATCTAATCAACAATCACACAACATAAAATTAATATGCTTAAAACTCATTTATATAGAAATATAAACGAAGCAGAGTTAGTGAGTTTACTCACAATGGTTCACGGATGACGATTTCTTCTTTTGTTTCGGTTTAAAATCAATCACGCACTTGATTTTCCACGAAATTCCTCTGGCTCAGTTTCCCGCCATATTAGCTCCATAACGTATATTCCATTGTGACAAGTTCAATAGATCCGATGGCGTTCGACTCTGTTCACTTATGAAATATATATATGCTAGCTACAAGTTTATATTGAAAAACAAGTTATTAAATAATTTAATAATCACTTAATTATATTTTATCACTTAGTTAACCTCTTAAAGCTGCTTAAATCTTGATTAGCGTCAAGCCAGTCTTCCTTAATTACTTCCCAAAACTCAAAATCCTTGATTCCTTCCTGGTTATCACAAACTTGAACTCGACCATTGTTGGCGACGTTGTCCTTCACCGGAGGCTACGACAATGATTTATCTGGATTCACAGACCAACGCGAACCACTCAAGTGTGTCCATTTCACTAAGCCAACCCAAACAAAACTTGTTTTAACATCATTGTATTCACGCTCACATTTATTTCCTACCATCCGGAATGAATACTGTCGATGCTTTGCCTTCTTCCCCCACAATATAAATAAATGTTGCTCCTAAAAAACGCAGCACAAATGTTAATTCTTCCTCTACGATTCACTTCCCAAACCTCTCATCATGTCCAGTAATCTCTACATCATGTCCAATTTCCAACACCCCTTACATTGTTGTAATTAATAATCAACACCCCCCCCAAATCACGTCATTTACTTTGCTTAACAACCACAATAACATTGATCCCTTCTTGCAGAAAATATCGAACAACCATCATCTTCATCTTTCCTGTTTTCATTCTAGGCCAGTTCAAACACCGTGATTCATTTATTACCTCCTTCAACCTTCTGTTATTCAACCATAGACATACCCATTCACTCCTTACCGTGCGTCAACCCCGTTCTTTCTCCTTTACTGCAAACTGAGTCCCTCAAACTCTTCTCACACTTCATGCATCCCCACCCTGATTTCATGCACTTGCTCTTTGTTGAAAATTTCTGATGCCATCGTTGAAATAAAGCTTGAAACAAGTACCTCTCAGTGAATCTCCACTTTACTTCATTCCTACAAGTAACGTAATCGCTCCTCCTATTTCAACGTCAACCAGAAGCACTCAAGAGGAGGCCGACCTCTTCTTCCAAACTACAACTATTGGAACTCATACTTCATGGCCGCATCCTCCACAATTCACCGCATCCTCCTGTGATTCTCCAAACACAGTAAATGGTGCGATCAAAATATTCACCAACTTCACACAAACTTCCACCATCTTCTCTCCTTCTCACAACCATCCCACTGTACGCTCCAACATCTAACCGAGACCTCAAAGATCCGGCCAAGACAGCCCTAGGGACTGCCATAATCGAGCTCAGGAAAAACAAAATTCCATTGCACCCAATTTCCCATATACGAACCTGAGGGTCTTTCACAGACGAATCCAACAAGATCCACTTCGAGATTTTAGGATTTTTTTAGAATTGTTGTTGATTTATTTTTTTGGAGGAGCAACTTTGGCTTTTTTTCTTTTTTTTTTTGCTGAAAGAAATTAATGATTACGGTTATAAATAAGGAAACAGAAATGAACAGAATGGGAACTAGGGATTTGGATCGAATTGGTATAGGTGACTAGATGGAAACAAACGATGATTAGAAGAGTTCCATTTTTTTTCTTGGTCAAAGCTGTGAATGGCGAAAAATAAAAACAGGAATAGGGATTGAGGAAACAGTGGAGTGACTTGGGAGAGTACACAATATTTAAAGAAATGAGATACTGAGGTAGTCACGAAATGTAGTAGCTTGAGGGGCACGGAATAGAATAGCTTGAGGGGTATGCTGCTGAAAACCTTGGCAGACACGGTATGTAACACCCCGTGTATTCTATAACAGTGAAATTCACAAATTAAAGTATAATTAATTTCAAATCAAAGAATTAAGGGAAACGGGATACGCCATTGTGTTCGTCTCGGAAAAATACGCGAAATAGAGTCCGAGTTTTCGAAAAACGGAGTCCGTATGAAGAAGATATGGCCTCCGGAAGTTTCAGAATTCAGGTTAAAATTCAAAACAGACGAAAACAGCTCAGAAAAACAAGTTTAAAATTCAAAATCGGGCCCAATTGGCCAGGGTGGGAAAATTCCCGCCTAAGGCACCCAGGTCGACTGGGCAGTCGACCTGGTAACCCGTGTCGACTGCCAAGTCGACACGGTGTCGACTGGGCTGTCGACCTGGCCCCAGAGCCAGGTCGAACCCAGCCCACCCTGGCTGGCCTAGTCTGTGTTTGGTCGATTTTCTGAGCCTTGCCTTGTCACTAGGGCTAGGTGTCAGTTCCTGGATGGTCCCTCCTTTGAACGAACGGCTATTATTGAATCAAGCTCCATCGGCTAGGTGTCAGCTCCTGGTTGGGCTTAGTATACTAGTGAAGTCGATGCAACGGATCTCGAACATGTGATGCTTTACTTGACTTGCCTTGACTTATCCTGATCACCTTAGTTTATCTTGTTCACCTTGACACCATTCTTAAGTTTAGTTCCAGTTCATACATGATAGGTTGTTTTAACCGTTTCTACACTGAAAGTCACTAGAACTTACTCAGTCTTTATGACTGACCCTTTTCCTTTCGCCTCTTTTTCTTTCGTTTCCCTCCAGGTTCTCAGGGAGGAATAACTAGCTCTTAGCTTGGATATCACTTGCTTTGGCTCAGCATGTACGGTTTGCTATGGCTGCTTCTTTTTACTGCACTTGGGGAATAAGCTGTTTTACTATTTTTAAGTTATTGCTTCTTTGGCTATTATTACAAGACAGTTGTAATGAAGTTACTTGAAATGTTTGTAAAAGACATGGTTTATTTTGGAATGAAATGAAGTTCTGTTTTGCTCAGAAATTCTTCCGCAGTTTACTTAATTATTTATTTATGTTTTGTCTTGTGATAATTCTGTGATGTTATCTCGATAATACCTCTCCAAAACTAGGGCATTCCCTTTGTGAGTGACCCTAGTGGAGGTGGGGTGTTACACTTGGTATCAGAGCAGAAGGTTACCAAGACTGGGCAAAAGTTTTGAAAACCTTTTGAATTTTTTTTCAAAACCATTTACAAAGAAGCATTTTCCAAGAAAAAGTTTTTAAAGGCTATTCCCCAAAAGCCATTAGCACTATCCTTTGTTTCCTTGTTTGAATCTCTTTCCCTTTCTTTTCTCCATCTGTAGTCGCAGTAGCTTTACCTGCGGCTAATCTTCTTTCTAGCTTCGTAGAGGGTTTTACCGTATGATGGAGATAGTTTTCGTGAGGCTTGTTAACATGTTATATAGGATAGGTACGAGTGATAAGGATAAAGATAAGGCGGATGAGTCTTCCGGAGTGATTGAGCCAAGCATCCTTGAAGGCGTAAAAGTGGAAACATTGAGGCGAGTTCTGATTCGTGTCTTAGGAACAGAGATCTAGGAGCTAAGGAATCAAGAAGTCAAGCTAGTTAAAATACAGTGGGGTGAAGCCCTAGAAGACGCAACTTGGGAAATTTAAGAAAAGATAAGCGCGCTATACCCATTTCTTTTTAGGGTACATTCTAGATCTATTTTCCTATAGGTTTACATACATTTCTCTTGCTATCCATGTTTGTTTTGTTATCTCTTTGATCCTATCTTGAGAACCATAGGTAGAATCTTTTTGGATGTAAACATGTAGTTGAAACATGTTATGATTGCGAAATGGTTGCAAGTGGTCGCAAGTGGTTGCTCGTGGATGCATGAATACACATTAGGCACTAGATCGGCTCAGACACATTTTCATGTTGCATATGCATGAGTGTTTATTTTGGAAACTTGGTTGTGCTATCATTTGGTTGTTGCATATGATTGAATGTTCGAGCACTCATGTAGAAATTATGAATTATAATAGGAAAAATTTGCATACATATTGGATTCATTTCACTAAACATATTTTGCATTTAGAAGATCAATCAGGCCTGATCATTAGCATTAGCTAAGGAACATATAAACACACTTCGCATATGATCATAAAGCATTAGAAGTTTTTTTTTAAGGACAATGGATGCTCGTGTTTGATGGATGAGTAGATGGATGTTTGGATGTTAGGATGTACATTCTTCTTGAACTTGAAGATTTCGGGGACGAAAACCTTTTAAGTGGGGGAGAATGTAACACCCCGTGTATTCTATAACAGTGAAATTCACAAATTAAAGTATAATTAATTTCAAATCAAAGAATTAAGGGAAACGGGATACGCCATTGTGTTCGTCTCAGAAAAATACGCGAAATAGAGTCCGAGTTTTCGAAAAACGGAGTCCGTATGAAGAAGATATGGCCTCCGGAAGTTTCAGAATTCAGGTTAAAATTCAAAACAGACGAAAACAACTCAGAAAAACAAGTTTAAAATTCAAAATCGGGCCCAATTGGCCAGGGCGGGAAAATTCCCGCCTAAGGCACCCAGGTCGACTTGGCAGTCGACCTGGGCTAGCCAGGTCGACTGGGCAGTCGACCTGGTAACCCGTGTCGACTGCCAAGTCGACACGGTGTCGACTGGGCTGTCGACCTGGCCCCAGAGCCAGGTCGAACCCAGCCCACCCTGGCTGGCCTAGTCTGTGTTTGGTCGATTTTCTGAGCCTTGCCTTGTCACTAGGGCTAGGTGTCAGCTCCTGGTTGGTCCCTCCTTTGAACGAACGGCTATTATTGAATCAAGCTCCATCGACGGTCTAAAACAACTCACAAACATTATAAAAAGGACCTAAGACCTAGCCTAAATCATACTATCTCATTTTGGCCTCAGGCCGCCGCCATTAAACCTAGAACTCTGAAGTAAAAATACAAAGAATAAAATTATAGAAGATGGAGGACGATTCTTGAAGGCTACAACTAGAAGCTACAACAGCTACGACGCTTTAGACAACGAATTTGGGACTAATTGATTTGGGATTTTTATTTGGGTTATTTGCTTCATATTGTAAGTTCTATGTTACTTTTTAGGCAAAAACGCTAAAACAATATAGACATGCCATGAATTGAAACCGGATTTATGAACTATTGTTAATCCATTGTTTATATTGTTTATCTTTGAATTATAATTTGGGGATATTGCTATGGCAACGTTGCAAGTTAAACTTGTCATGATTTTGATGTTGTTATGAATCACTTGGGCTTAATTGTTTGGCAAGTTGGACTAATACATGTCCATGGAATCACTATGTTTATCGAAATCTTTATGTTGATTAAACCATGCCTATGGTGCTAATTAAACCATGGCTATGACTATTGATGGAATTTTGCCTGCGATGTTAATATACCCATCATGATTAATGAAAAATTGGGTATTGCTAGGCTATGATGAAAAGTTGAAATTGTTATGTTTATAATGTTAGATATGTTAAAAATGCTAAATTGGAATCATTATGTCTATAATGTTAATTGAGAATCATTATGTTAAAAACACTAAATTGGAATCATTATGTCTATAATGTTAATTGAGAATCATTATGTTAAAAACGCTAAATTGGAATCATTATGTCTATAATGTTAGTTGAGAATCGTTATGTTAAAATGCTAAATTAGAACCATTATGTTTATAATGTTAGTTGAGAATCATTATGCTAAAAACGCTAAATTGGAATCATTATGTCTATAATGTTAGTTGAGGATCATTATGTTAAAAATGCTAAGTTGGAACCATTATGTTTATAATGTTAGATGAGAATCATTATTATAAATTGGAATCATTATGTCTATGAGAATTATTATGTTAAAAATGCTAAATTGGAATCCACTATGCCTATTAGGATTACTATGCCTTTAATGTTTCATGTTTATAATAAAATTATTATTATGCCCGCAATGATTATTATGCCTATGATGTAAAGTTGAAATCATCATGTTAAATTAAGTTGGAATCATTACTATGCCAAGTTATCACCATACTAGTATTGAAACCATGTGATATGTTATAGTCTGTTTATTATGCAAGTGATGTTGGAATTGTCACATATGCCTATCACATGTTTGGTGTTATTCCCCTTTATCTCTTGAATTGTTTATGCTTGTGAACGAAGTACGTTTATATACGTTGGGGATACGATTGGGTAGAATAGGCAAAACTTGAATTAATTATAAGCATAAACTGTGAAATTTGGCATAAGTAGAACATGAAATATGGCACGAAAACTTGACTTGAACATGCCATAATTTTACTTTAAACATGCCTTAGTTGGGCACGAAGTTGATATATGAACATGATGTGGAAATAGCAAAATCTGATAAGAGCATGGGCATGACTTTAGAAAACAAGAAAGTGGCCAACTCGAGGTTGGGTTGAGTTTGTAGTGTAAATCTGCCCGGAACCGCCCGGCAAATCCAGTTGCTACAAACAATAGGATCCAATGTGGGTAGTTGGTCACATCGCGCTTGAAACCCGAGGTTGGGTTGAGTTCGTAGCGTAAACCTGCCCGGAACCGCCCGGCAAATCCAGTGGCTATGAACAATAGGATCCAATGTGAGTGGTTCGGTGCATTAACGAATCAATTAATGCCAATTAGGGTTAAGTCATGAACATGAAAAGACAACTTAACCAACTTGAACACGATTTGTAGGGCTAAGTCATGAACTTGAAAACGACAACACTTAGCCAACTTGACATGACACGTAGGCGGGTTAAGTCATGAACTGAAATGACATACTTAACCATCTTGACATGACTAGACTAGAAAAGGATTGAGTCACGAATTACATGACTTAATCTGTTAGGCGGGTTAGGTCACGAATTACATGACCTAATCTATTAGGCGAAACCCTAGACACGACCCCTTTCAGCAGTAACCCTCTAGATGTATCAAGGTACCCTGGGGCTAGGCCGGGTGGGGGCACGATTACTGGGTTGATTGTAAGAGGTGAACGACGGCAGTGGGGTATGCCAGTGTAGGTTCGGTGGACTACGATCGTGCACGTATTCCGGGGCAGACACTGGGTATCCGTAGATTTATCTGTGCATCTTGAATCGTGTCAGGGGTTGACACCCTAGGGCTGATACACCCGAAGGTGGACCCAGCACAGGTGACTACATTCGTGATTAGCCGTATGACACGGACACTTGATGAGCTAGAACTTGTAGGGAGCCGATCGACTAGATAATCGCTCCGTAGGACCCCGTACTTGGGTCAGACCCCGTTTCAGGGTCATTTCATGACATTGGGCCATGGGATTTATTTTGTGATTAACTTGTGACATGGGCTTAGTATACTAGTGAAGTCGATGCAACGGATCTCGAACATGTAATGCTTTACTTGACTTGTCTTGACTTATCCTGATCACCTTAGTCTATCTTGTTCACCTTGACACCATTCTTAAGTTTAGTTCCAGTTCATACATGACAGGTTGTTTTAACCGTTTCTACACTGAAAGTCACTAGAACTTACTCAGTCTTTATGACTGACCCTTTTCCTTTCGCCTCTTTTTCTTTCGTTCCCCCCCAGGTTCTCAGGGAGGAATAACTAGCTCTTAGCTTGGATATCACTTGCTTTGGCTCAGCATGTACGGTTTGCTATGGCTGCTTCTTTTTACTGCACTTAGGGAATAAGCTGTTTTACTATTTTTAAGTTATTGCTTCTTTGGCTATTATTACAAGACAGTTGTAATGAAGTTACTTGAAATGTTTGTAAAAGACATGGTTTATTTTGGAATGAAATGAAGTTCTGTTTTGCTCAGAAATTCTTCCGCAGTTTACTTAATTATTTATTTATGTTCTGTCTTGTGATAATTCTGTGATGTTATCTCGATAATACCTCTCCAAAACTAGGGCATTCCCTTTGTGAGTGACCCTAGTGGAGGTGGGGTGTTTCACGGTATCAAGATGCTTTGAGAGGACGGAATTGTAACCACAAATCATTTTCCATTTTATTTAACTATTTTGCTGTTTGGTAAAATGTAGCAAAGGTGGTTCCTAAAACACAAGGATGGTCTGAACTATAATTCATAGAACCAGAATTAGGATAGAATTAAATAATATTTGTTGGTTTTTTTATCAGTATAATTTCTTTAGCCGTGGCCTACTAGGAAATAATCCTCTAATCTTGTTTCATCGAAATCCATCATCATCCTTATTTTATTTTTAATTATGCAAAACATGTTGGTGGAAAACATGCTTGCAGTAAGGCAAAGGGTAAATTATGGACTTGAGTGTTAGATGGTGAAGTTGCAAAGAGGAGAATTAAGCATCGTTAAAGTCTAAACCTTGAAGTATACATGATATACTTCAATCCCGAGTCTGTGATATCAAGCTATCAGCAAAACATCTAAAGCATCCATGCAAAGTCTTTCTAGTACTTTGACAATATTGAGTATTCTATATGGTTCCAGATTCTCATGTATAAAGCTTCTATGTGCAAGTTATAAACAATTAAACAACTGCTATATTTTTCACATTCAGATTCCTCCATTAACATCAATATAGAATATGGTATTTTGATAGAATTTTTCTATAGAAATAAATGCCACTCTTTCCGTATTAAGATTCATAGTGTTAAACCATGGGTGCGTGCATAATATGTTTTTCTTTCGTTTTATAAAAAAAAATCGTTATTATAATTCAAATAAAATATTTAAAACAAATTTAAATATTCAAAATTCAACGGCTAAAAATCCGGGTCGTTACATTCCTTTCCCCTTAAAATAATTTCGTCCTCGAAATTGCTAAGCAGTAAAAATGCTATAACTCTTACTCCTCATAACATACTTAGTTGAAATCTTATACTCCACACCTTCATAACCCAGTTCTTACCCGACCTTCGAATTCTCATACCAATACTCGACCATTCATAATTCTTTCAAATTGATATGTCCACCATTTTTGGACAATCCATCACAACTTTCTTGTCTTCAATCCATATGTTCTTCTGCATATCCACACCCATTCCAATTGAATTTAAATTCATTTATTAGTTTCATTATTCCACTTGCAATTTTATTAACCAATTCTAGTTTTCTTACTTCAATTACAATTAACAACTCGATTTTAAATCATCAAAAAAATTCTTGAGAATTTTCTAACTCTTTAAATTTTCGAAATTTTTTGCCAGCATCTCCTTTGCACGGCTCAATCAGTACAACCACAACTCGCCTTTCTAGACCTTCTCCAATCCAAAAGAAAATCAAAAAGCCAAGCGGCTTGCCCCATAGGCTCATAAAACCATCAAACCCAAGTAATATTGTAAACATATACCTTTTTGTCAGGCATAATTCTATCGCTTGCATTTGCTTCCATTCAATATCTGCTCGGTATACATATATCTATTTCCAATTGTTTCAAATCAATCCGACTTCCATTTTATCAATTCAAGTCTGATTTCCATTTAAGTCAATCCACTTATTATACTTGAATCCAAATTTATCACAATTCAATTTCAATTAACAACATCCAATATATATATTCAACTTGCTTATTCATAAGTCGAATTCATATTAGTAATTCAAATCTCAACATTTTTCTTTATTTAATTTCATTTGGAATTATTTCTAATCCAATCCAATTTTGTTTAACTTAAGTTAAATTTCAATTCATTTGATACATTTTACCATTTCAATCTATTCAACTTATACAAGTTAAATTTTTATTTTAGAATTCAAATTTCCAGGTTTTATTTCAAATTAGTTTGAAATCATACATATTTATACATCAACTCAATTCAAACATTTGAATTTCTAAAACAACTTTATTTTTCTCAAACAATTTCCATTAATAAACCTATTATGGTAGCAATCTGTCACTTAGAAACTCGATAATGAATACCGATAATGTCGCGATCCATTATCAGAATTATTTTCTCGTCATTGAAGTGATTTTAGTGCTTAACCCCTTTAAAAATCCATTTAAACCATTCTTATTTAAAAATATTTTAAAGTAATGTTATATAACTTTATAATATATTTTAGAAAATATTTTCTAAACACCCGGAATTCAAATTCCAATTCTGGTTTGAACTTAATCTTGGTTTATCTCATTTGTATATATTATCCATATACAAATTATATAACCATTTCAATATTTCATAATTCCATTTGATTGTAATAACAATCAACACATTCATATATAATAATTCAGAACTTACTCCTTTTATACCAAAATAATTTTTTGTAAAATTATGTCATTTACCCATTTTAAAACAGTATTGTATCAAATTGCTTTGTTCGAGAGTTTAGGAACACCTATCGATGCAGTTGTACATTATGTATCGACCAGAATTCATAAACTACTCAACAAACTGGCCAACACAATATAAAACGGTTGTATAGCAAATCCACAAATACGTGCTTAGATATATACACTCAAACACAATCTGGGGTATTACTAACCCCAACTCTATTGAATTACGCCATAGAGCCAAGGTTACTAAACCTTCAGCTCTAATACCAAATGTAATGGCCCGAATTTCCGTACTCTTTTAATCGACTAATAACACCACGCGTCCAACCCAAATTGCACAGAAATACGAATCATTATTAGAAAGAAGTTAGAGGATGAGAATAGAATGAAATATTAGAATAGAGGAAAACGAAGATCACAAACTCACAGCCGAATGAAAAATATATTAGATAACATAAACTTTGAGATAAAATTCAGTAACTTTATATATATACCATCATCAGAGCACAACAGCTATTTCTAGAACAGTTATAAACACCTGTTTCCAGATACGAACATAATACACAGCGGAAAAATATGATAGTCTATAGCTAACTGGTGAAGCCTCCTGCTTCAAACTCCTCTAAATGAATCTGTAAAATCCCGACTACTTGACTGCCCGTACAAATTTGGACACCCAAGAGTTTAGGGAAAACAACCAAAATAAAATCTGGGTCATTCATGGGACTAGTGTGAGTAAACTCCAACCATTGGTTTAACTTTTAAAATTCTTTTGAAAGAAATGATAGTCGTAAGACCTATCCACACATAAACTCGGATGGTTTTTACCTTACGATAACCAAAAATATATTTTGATATCAAATCCAGTGATATTATAATAATGTCTACATCAAATAAATAGAATCTAGCGGGACGCTTGCATCTCATGCCCCATATATAATATAAAATCAAAAACCGCAGGGTTCTTATTGGAGATTAGATTTCCAACATGACAAGTTATGGAACCACCTTCCGATAGTGTATCTCTAGAGGGGAATACATTGGGTTCAAAAAGAACGTCTTGCAACCCGGCCAACGCATGGCTGACCACTCATTTAACTTGAGTGTATCGAGCATATATTATCACCAATGGTTGTGATCAGCAACCGTTACCGAAAGCATACTGCAGCGAATAGAATAAGAAGAAAAAATGCAATTTTTCTAGATCAGGTGATAATACCCCTAATGGGAATGACCCACATGGCCATGCTACCTGCCCGATTTCTGTCATTTCCCGGGTGATGAGGCTTGGGGTCACGATTATATTTCAGAACATCTTTCCATCATTTACTTTGAATGCCACATTGTCAGACCCATCCATATACGTTGTCCTGGGACTTGACAAACCGAAGGCGCCATCCCATCAATCCATCTTAGGTAATTTCTACCTAGGATTAACAGAAAGGCCCTTGCATTTTACTCCATCTTCAATTATTTTCAGCATAATTTGATTCGTAACGCTTATGCCAATACAGAGTGGTTTTCAGATAATAATTCTGATCCCGGTCTCTCCGTATCGACAATGGAGGTATAAAATAAACTAAAACTTTGATAACCGGTGATTTAACTATCAAAGGAACATCCATTCAATCAACGATCCTATATTTCAAATGGAATTTCTATCAATCAACCATCAAACAATATTGGCCCTTTTTAATTCAATTTCTTATTATATTATCATTTCCAATTCCCATTTCCTACCTTTCGTATCCTTTCAAAGCTCGATTTCCTCTCTCGATTCTTGAGAAAAAAATTCCAATATCATAATTTCTTTATTCGAGAAAATATCACTTACTCCAGTTAGGAAACATTTCTATATATTCATGAATCTTTATTTCCTATATTCAGAAAAAATACCTTATTAATATCGGAAAATATTTCCATATTCCATTTCTTAATTCCTCGTTGACCAGTTCGTTTCATTTCCTATGCATAGAAAATGTCTCTCATTTTATTTGGGAAAAACATTTCAAACTCCTTTAAATTAACTCAATGTTATGAAAACATCGTTATTATGCTCAAACCATTTATCATTTATTAACTAACCATCTTGCTAACCCATCTTCACTATCGAACCTTAACCAATCCTTCATCAATCATGAAGTCAATCAAGTTGGGGTATTGTAACAACCCGTAAAATGCGAGCCAGTTTGAAAATTTTATTTTGGCAAATTTAGCGAATTTTGATTATTTAAAATGAATTATTTTAAATAATATCGACGAGAAATTTATTTTGAATATAATTCGAACGTTTATATTATATACGTCGTCGTTAGAATATTTATATATAATTATAAATAGAATTGAAAATGGCGCGGTAGTTCGATAATTCGATTTCAAACTTCAATTGAATGTGCCGGGTGCAAAATAATCCGAATTTTAGTGAAACCAAAAATAATGGGATCTAATTGATAATATCTTTCCAGCGAATCCGAATAATCAAAATTTCATAGCGGGAATCAAAAGATATGTCCAGTTGAAAATTCTGAATAGTCGCTATGGAATTCAGGCTCTTAAAAATGGACATTTTGCAAACGACCTCGGATTTCGACGAAACCAGTTTTGTTGGGTCCGGGATGTAAAATTATTGCTAGGTTTCAAATTTCATAATTTTCCGAATCAATATGTGAGCGTGGCAAAGGAAAACGCGTTTGACCAGTTTCAGTTGATTTTAATCGACTGGAAATTGGCCATTTTTCTAACGGTCTCGGAATTCGACGAAACTAGTTTTGTTAGGACCGTATCGTCAATACAAAGCTAGAAAATATTTTTATGGGATTTATAGAGTTAGTATGTGACCCCGGTAATTTGAAATGTACGTTTAAAATTCAATATAGCGATTTAAATGTAAATTCAACGGAAACTGATCGAGACGTCCGAATCAACCTACGATACATATCCCATTTTGTTCAGAATGGGGGTGAAACGCTATGGACGACAGGCGGTGGGCCTCGTTTCGAGGTCGTATGAAAAAGTCAACTTTTAGTAAATAAATTAATTAAATAATAAAAAAACTTTTTCTCCCCCCCGTTAACCCGCTCTGGCCCCCCTTTCTCCTTTCAGTTCGAAACGAAATAAAAAAAAAGAAAAAAAAAGGGCGGAGGCAGAAAATTGCCATCACCATCGCCATCGCCTGGACCCTACGGCCTCGCCCTCCACCAGGAACCCCCCCTCGCGCTCGGTCCTCTCTCCCTCCCTCTCCGTTGAAGCACGAACGAGATCCCCCAGGCCTCCCAAACCCTAGAAATCCCACCACCGCCTCCAACGTCTCCACCCGCCTGACCGCACTCCGACGAGCCCCTACCCCCTGCGATGACGTGGACAAGCCCCCCCCACACCTCGTCGTATACTGTAAGTTTTAATTTTTCTTATTCGATTTTAATTCTGAAAAAAATACAGTAAATTATATTTGTATTTATTTTGAAAATCAGTTTTCTAGTGCATACAAATAGCGATTTTAAAAATCAGTTTTGATTTAAACAAAATATTGTTGAAAAGTCAGTTTTTATTTATAGAAAATATTTTAAAAAGAGGATCTTTGGTTATTTAAAAATAGGATTTTTGCTTTCGTAAAAGTTCGGATTTTTCATATTTTAAAAGGGCGAAACTTCTTATTTTTGGAAAAGGGCGAAATCTTTATAATAGCGTGATAAAAATATAATTTTTATCTATATAACATAGTAGTAAAAATTCGATTTTTATATATAGAATAGCGAAATAAAAATATGATTTTTATATATTGAACTTCGAAATAAAAATATGATTTTTATATATTGAACTTCGAAATAAAAATATAATATTTATTATATGAACATCGATGTAAAATTATAATTTTTATCTATATAGTAGAGGTATAAAAGTCGATTTTTATATATTGAATAACATAGTAAAAATTTGATTTTTTATATAAAGTATAACGAAGTAAAAATTCGATTTTTAAATGTATGAAGCAATTATAAAAATATGATTTTTAAATTGAAAGTGAATAAATAAAAATATGATTTTTATTTTAAAGACATCAAAATATAAAAATGTGTGATTTTTATATATGTAGTGGCTACGGGCAACAAAGATGACAAAAAGGCGAGAACGTTGAAGATTTCTATCAATGAAGTGCCGTGGAATTGGGATAGCTATATGTGAGAATTTCTCACCTTTCAATTTCATTTCTATTTATATATATATTTATACTAGGATGCAGACGGTGCTTAGTAGCACCCGACACAATCGTCCACAGACCATGGACTTGTTTGTTTGGTTGCATAGATTAGTTGGATATTTGATTTGAATTTGGTTGTTTGGTGAATTTGATTGATGTGTGAATGGCGTGGGCCTTCACTAGACCGGGGATAAGGCTAGGCCTCGTCCCGTTTCTAGTATCGTGCCGTTATGCCGCCGAAATTTTCTAAAATAAGTTAGAAAATAAAAATACCATTTTATTTAAAGAATGAACTGAATAGAAATTCATATGTTAAAATAAAATGTTTTATCGTTAAAAATATAATTTTTAACGTGAATGTGAATAAATAAATATTCATTTACAAACCAGACGGTTTGTTTATGTACACCTATTTGAAGGACATTGATTGGGTCGATAAATTTTACACATCGCCCAACTGCACAAATAAAATATGCGTTTGATTGTTTGAAACCCCACACGGGTGTTGGGATGAAATTTGAAGTTCACTCATCCTGATTGATTAAATATGTCGATCGATTGATTGACAGGCTGTTATAAGCGTTAGATATCTATATTTGATGCTTATACAGTGTAGTGCACTTTGGTTGATGGTTGATTATTTTTCAATGCTATTATATGTGTGTAATGTATGAAAATCCATATAATTAACTTTATATGGTAATTGATTGGGCCTCATTCCAATTTGAAAAATAAAGAATATTATAAAATAAAAGTTCATGTGTTGACAGTACTCATCCATTGAGATTGGTCATGTGTTGAACGAAATATTTTAGTAATAAAATTTACATCTTTATCGATATAAAATAAAAGTTCATGTGTTGACAGTACTCATCCATTGAGATTGGTCATGTGTTGAACGAAATATTTTAGTAATAAAATTTACATCTTTATCGATATAAAATAAAAGTTCATGTGTTGACAGTACTCATCCATTGAGATTGGTCATGTGTTGAACGAAATATTTTAGTAATAAAATTTACATCTTTATCGATATAAAATAAAAGTTCATGTGTTGACAGTACTCATCCATTGAGATTGGTCATGTGTTGAACGAAATATTTTGATAATAACAACTATTTTGAAAAAGAAATATTTGAAATAGAATATTTGAAAATAGAAATTTATGAAGCCGTGTTGATTAGATTGACGCCATTTTGACGTAAACGATTTCGAAATGAATTGAATTGAAAACGATTTCGAAATGAATTGAATTGAAAACGATTTCGAAATGAATTGAATTGAAAACGATTTCGAAATGAATTGAATTGAAAACGATTTCGAAATGAATTGAATTGAAAACGATTTCGAAATGAATTGAATTGAAAACGATTTCGAAATGAATTGAATTGAAAACGATTTCGAAATGAATTGAATTGAAAACGATTTTGAAATGAATTGAATATAAAACGATTTCGAAATGAATTGAATATAAAACGATTTCGAAATGAATTGAATTGAAAACGATTTCGAAATGAATTGAATTGAAAACGATTTCGAAATGAATTGAAAACGAATTCAAATTGAATTGAAAGCAAATTGAAACGAATTCAAATTGAATTGAAATTTGAATTGAATAGAAATGAATTTTGAAACGAATTTATAAAGAAGAACTCAATTTTGATTTGAATCGAAATGGAAGTTGAAATTTCTTTTGAAACGAATTTAAAACTATTTATATAATTCGTTTTAAATAGAAATCGATGAAATATATATTATATATATTATATATATAATATAATGGCCTGAATAGAACGCGCCGCGCCGCGGCAGTTCGTGAATTTCGACCATTTATTTCAAACAGGCATTACGGGAGATCCGACCGTCGGATTCTCCTAAAACCGGAACCGTTGGGTTCGTATCGAAAAGAGCTTTCTAACAAATATCAGAAATTAGAAATCTAACGGTTGGATTTGGAATTATGTCCAAATCAAATTTGAAAAAGGTCGCTGTAAGTGCAGTTCGATAGCCGTTGATGGAAATCGACTGTACGGACCTTGATAAAATTATTAAAAATAGTAATAATTTGTGTAAAATCATAAGAAATGATTTGTGAAGAATTGGGAGGAAAAACTCCATATTTGAAAAGATAAAAATAGATTTTTATCGAAATGAACTAGTTTTGAACTGGGATTATAATTCTATTTATTTTTAAATAAATAAATTGAATTTGAAAAGGGTTTTAAAAATAACCATAATTTCCAATGATTGCATTGGAGTGGATTTGAATCGAAATTGTCTTCGGGATATTTCGATGTTGGAATTCGTGATTATGCAGATGTGGTTATGGAAATTTGAAAGATATATATCCATATCGTTATTTCCAGCACGACATTTGTTAATCGTAGAATTTGATATTGAATATAAGCCGATATATTTTCTATTCAGAGACTTGTATTGAATATCAAATGTGATTTGGGTTTGTCGTGAATGGTGTCTTCATTAACACTGTTCTTGAACCCAGTCGAGAAAAGATTAAATCTTTTTATTTAGATTTAATGAAGTGTACCAATTAATTAATATTTAATTGAAATTGAATTGATATTGATTTTGGGTTTATCGTGAACAGTGTTTTAAATAACACTCGTTCTTTAACCCGATAATCAATGGAATGTGACTTTGGGTTTATCGTGAACCGTGTTTTAAATGACACGGATTCTTTAACCCAGTTAACGATTAAAACTAAGTGGAGTTTTAATGAATCTTTAATCAGATTGAAATAATCGAGAATGGGGTATCACCAGTTTTGCTCCAGGCGATAGTTAAATCTTTAATTAGATTTGAACGTGAATTGGTAATTGAATTTACCGATAACACCGTGGTGTTAGATATGAAGTATAACCAGTTTTACTTCATGGGATGAATAGGTTGGGATTGGGAAATTAAAACAAATGATTACTTCGGTAAGGTTCGCTAATCCCGACTAGTTTGAATTGATATTCAAAAATAGATTAAAGAATAAATTCAGGAATTTATCTTGGATAAAATTAATGGGAACCTTTCCCTATGAATGTGAAATCAGAAACTAACTGTCGGTTAGCTAAGCAAAATGGTTTTCTGGATATTGATCTGATGTTGGTTTCGGCCTTCGGGGTTAATATTTGGGGAATTATTCTCTTGATTAATTTACGGTTAGTGACTGATGAATTGGAATGAGGCGTATGTTGTGTTTGTGTAACACTTATTTAAAATATACGCGAGTTATTCGGAAAGACCGGGTTTATCCCATTCTGAATAACTGATACGACGATAAGTCGAAGATGAAGACGGTGGTCGAAGACCGGAAGTCTTCACGTCGTTTGGGTGATTACTGATGATCTTAATTGGGTTGTACACCCAAGAAGATGGAAACAGTTAGTGATCGTCCAGACGTACTTGGAGATCGATGGATATGCGGGGTACTAGGTGCCTCCGGTTTCGTTCAGACCCAGAACGGACTTGTAAATGGACGGTGTGTCTGACATTGGATTTTAGTCCGTGTGATTGATCTCTATTAAATATATATCTGTTTGGCGGCGGATAATTTATTCTCTTGCTTAACGCCCTTCTCTGAGACGTACGAGCTCAGGGGTTATATATTGATGGATATCAATCGCATGGAGTGAATTGCCTGTGTGGCATGCCTAAGTGGCAAATGATCAAGGCTTCTGTTGAAAAGCAATGTCTTGTGGTTGATGATCGAAGCACGGCCTTTGTGGCGTAGCTTTGTGTAACGTTGATTCGCGAGTATCACACCCGGTATGAACTAAAAACGGGAGACGGACCTCAGGGAGGACATGCGTTTCTTTCTAGTTAGGAGTGGCGTCAGTGCTTGAACTGGCTGACGAGTTTGACTCATGTGGATGTTACTTATTATTACTTGCTGAAAAGCGAGGCGCCTCGTGATATCGGTTTCGGCCGATGCTTCTGGTCGGCTGACAGGCCAGGTTTACGCCCCAAAAGGGCGGGGAAACGTATTGTTCAGGCACTATAATCCACATCGGTGGACCGGCCCTGACGATCCAAGGGGCAGTTGCGGCTGTTCCGGTGGCTCGGGCTAGAGAGTCACAAATCGGTAGAGGATCTTGCCCCTAGCCTCGGTTCATACCATAAATGATAACCCAACTTCCAATACGACATTTGCGGTTTTGATTGTAAACTTATATATGGCGACATAGTGTTATGGGCCATTCATGCCGCCTATGATTGATACTTATGATTTGAAGTGTTTTATACACTATGCACTTATAATAGTATCAAATGATTTGTTTTTAAACGTATCAAGCATTCTTTGGCTGTTATAAGGGAAAACCCTATCCTCGGCTGCGTTGCATTGTGTGATGGGACCTGGGTCTTATAACAGCTTCATTTTTCTTTATTTAGCATTGCGCTGTTTGTTTTATGCACTGGTATCCTTGGGAGGAAACCCGTTCCGTGTTATACGGTGTGGTCCCTTGATTTACCAAATGATTTAAAATAAAGATTAATAACTGTTTTAGTTCTCACACCAGTCACATGACTGACCTGGAGTTTATTGTTTTAACCTAAACTCTGGGTGCCTCTATTCTGACGCGGGCAGCTAGTAGTTTTGGTTTTGCAGATTTATATTCACAGGATCCTGGTTTACAGCTGGAACGATATCCGGAAAGCTTTGTATCCGTATATCTCTTCTAGTTGTGTATTGTATTATTTTCCGCTGCTATGTATTTAAATGTAATTTAAATCTCTGATATTTCTGTGTAATATTCATTCATACTCTGTATATTCTTGTATTCTGATGCATTGTTGTAATATACAGTGAAATGTTCTTTTATATGCGTTCTGTTGTGGCTTGTTCTCGAACTATCCGCCACTTTCCTTTACGGGGAAGTTACGGGTTTTCACAGTTGGTATCAGAGCTTTGGTTTACAGAGCTCGAGAACATGACACATTAGAACCATACGAAAGAATTCATCAGATATTGGATTAGTAATATCCAATGAGAATGACTCGTTAGAGATGGGATCAGTAGTATCCTAGAACGAGTGTGAAGAGTAGTGTTTTTGATAAATAAAAGTGAAAACAAATTTTGTTTTGAAAATTTAAATCAATTATTCGTATTTGATTATCTATTTATATTGAGTTGGACAGTCCAGTATATAAAGATTTTGCGTATACGTCTGATCCACGTGTATTTGAAATTTTAATATATTGGATAGATATAGCAACACACTCTAGTCGCCCGAAGATGATATTGATGATAGCGATCGCATCATCAACATTTATATTCGTGTTTCGAAGGTGTGATTTCTATATATTTCCATTAGACTGGTGTGAGAACCAAATCTTATATAGCTAGAACACTTTAGTGTGAATTGGCATCAAAAACAAGATTTTCAGCATATATATCAAAATTATGAATTTGAAACGTTAATTCACTAATTGATTGATGTTTGTGTTGTTTGTTTATTTGTTTGCTAAATTTTAACCATTTAGCCTAATTGAAACAAATATTGAATTGTATTGAAAATTGGTCGCATTTGCTTGCATATACATATACTTACATTGAACAGGTCATAGCAAGGAGGCTAGAGCCAGAGAATAAAATTTGTTTGCCCGACAAATAGGTACATGTTTACTACATAATTTACTGTTTCGTTTGGGTGATGATGATTTTATGAGCCTATTGGCTAGCCGCTTGGCTTTTTCTTTTTCTTTTTGAGATCTGAAGGACCGGGGAAGCTATTTGAAATTCCCCGATGCTCCCGGTATAGGGGAGGTTATGGCGAAATTTTTCGAAAATTTAGGGTGTTAGCCAAATTTTTGAAATTTTGAAAATTCTCAGAAACTGAAAAGTTGGAGAATGCAAGCCAGATCGAACGTAGAGTTGATTAATCAAACCACTTTCGACTTTGTTCCTTTTCGAGGACGAAAAGTTTTAAGTGGGGGAGATTGTAACAACCCGTAAAATGCGAGCCAGTTTGAAATTTTTATTTTGGCAAATTTAGCGAATTTTGATTATTTAAAATGAATTATTTTAAATAATATCGACGAGAAATTTATTTTGAATATAATTCGAACGTTTATATTATATACGTCGTCGTTAGAATATTTATATATAATTATAAATAGAATTGAAAATGGCGCGGTAGTTCGATAATTCGATTTCAAACTTCAATTGAATGTGCCGGGTGCAAAATAATCCGGATTTTAGTGAAACCAAAAATAATGGGATCTAATTGATAATATCTTTCCAGCGAATCCGAATAATCAAAATTTCATAGCGGGAATCAAAAGATATGTCCAGTTGAAAATTCTAAATAGTCGCTATGGAATTCAGGCACTTAAAAATGGACATTTTGCAAACGACCTCGGATTTCGACGAAACCAGTTTTGTTGGGTCCGGGATGTAAAATTATTGCTAGGTTTCAAATTTCATAATTTTCCGAATCAATATGTGAGCCTGGCAAAGGAAAACGCGTTTGACCAGTTTCAGTTGATTTTAATCGATTGGAAATTGGCCATTTTTCTAACGGTCTCGGAATTCGATGAAACTAGTTTTGTTAGGACCGTATCGTCAATACGAAGCTAGAAAATATTTTTATGGGATTTATAGAGTTAGTATGTGACCCCGGTAATTTGAAATGTACGTTTAAAATTCAATATAGCGATTTAAATGTAAATTCGACGGAAACTGATCGAGACGTCCGAATCAACCTACGATACATATCCCATTTTGTTCAGAATGGGGGTGAAACGCTATGGACGACAGGCGGTGGGCCTCGTTTCGAGGTCGTATGAAAAAGTCAACTTTTAGTAAATAAATAAATTAAATAATAATAATAATAATAAACCTTTTCTCCCCCCCGTTAACCCGCTCTGGCCCCCCTCTCTCCTTTCAGTTCGAAACGAAATAAAAAAAAAGAAAAAAAAAGGGCGGAGGCGGAAAATCGCCATCACCATCGCCGTCGCCTGGACCCTACGGCCTCGCCCTCCACCAGGAACCCCCCCCCCTCGCGCTCGGTCCTCTCTCCCTCCCTCTCCGTTGAAGCACGAACGAGATCCCCCAAGCCTCCCAAACCCTAGAAATCCCACCACCGCCTCCAACGTCTCCACCCGCCTGACCGCACTCCGACGAGCCCCTACCCCCTGCGATGACGTGGACAAGCCCCCCCCCCACACCTCGTCGTATACTGTAAGTTTTATTTTTTCTTATTCGATTTTAATTCTGAAAAAATACAGTAAATTATATTTGTATTTATTTTGAAAATCAGTTTTCTAGTGCATACAAATAGCGATTTTAAAAATCAGTTTTGATTTAAACAAAATATTGTTTAAAAGTCAGTTTTTATTTATAGAAAATATTTTAAAAAGAGGATCTTTGGTTATTTAAAAATAGGATTTTTGCTTTCGTAAAAGTTCGTATTTTTCATATTTTAAAAGGGCGAAAACTTCTTATTTTTGGAAAGGGCGAAATCTTTATAATAGCGTGATAAAAATATAATTTTTATCTATATAACATAGTAGTAAAAATTCGATTTTTATATATAGAATAGCGAAATAAAAATATGATTTTTATATATTGAACTTCGAAATAAAAATATGATTTTTATATATTGAACTTCGAAATAAAAATATGATTTTTATATATTGAACTTCGAAATAAAAATATAATCTTTACTATATGAACATCGATGTAAAATTATAATTTTTATCTATATAGTAGAGGTATAAAAGTCGATTTTTATATATTGAATTACATAGTAAAAATTTGATTTTTTATATAAAGTATAACGAAGTAAAAATTCGATTTTTAAATGTATGAAGCAATTATAAAAATATGACTTTTAAATTGAAAGTGAATAAATAAAAATATGATTTTTATTTTAAAGACATCAAAATATAAAAATGTGTGATTTTTATATATGTAGTGGCTACGGGCAACAAAGATGACAAAAAGGCGAGAACGTTGAAGATTTCTATCAATGAAGTGCCGTGGAATTGGGATAGCTATATGTGAGAATTTCTCACCTTTCAATTTCATTTATATATATATATATATATATATATATATATACTAGGATGCAGACGGTGCTTAGTAGCACCCGACACAATCGTCCACAGACCATGGACTTGTTTGTTTGGTTGCATAGATTAGTTGGATATTTGATTTGAATTTGGTTGTTTGGTGAATTTGATTGATGTGTGAATGGCGTGGGCCTTCACTAGACCGGGGATAAGGCTAGGCCTCGTCCCGTTTCTAGTATCGTGCCGTTATGCCGCCGAAATTTTCTAAAATAAGTTAGAAAATAAAAATACCATTTTATTTAAAGAATGAACTGAATAGAAATTCATATGTTAAAATAAAATGTTTTATCGTTAAAAATATAATTTTTAACGTGAATGTGAATAAATAAATATTCATTTACAAACCAGACGGTTTGTTTATGTACACCTATTTGAAGGACATTGATTGGGTCGATAAATTTTACACATCGCCCAACTGCACAAATAAAATATGCGTTTGATTGTTTGAAACCCCACACGGGTGTTGGGATGAAATTTGAAGTTCACTCATCCTGATTGATTAAATATGTCGATCGATTGATTGACAGGCTGTTATAAGCGTTAGATATCTATATTTGATGCTTATACAGTGTAGTGCACTTTGGTTGATGGTTGATTATTTTTCAATGCTATTATATGTGTGTAATGTATGAAAATCCATATAATTAACTTTATATGGTAATTGATTGGGCCTCATTCCAATTTGAAAAATAAAGAATGTTATAAAATAAAAGTTCATGTGTTGACAGTACTCATCCATTGAGATTGGTCATGTGTTGAACGAAATATTTTAGTAATAAAATTTACATCTTTATCGATATAAAATAAAAGTTCATGTGTTGACAATACTCATCCATTGAGATTGGTCATGTGTTGAACGAAATATTTTAGTAATAAAATTTACATCTTTATCGATATAAAATAAAAGTTCATGTGTTGACAGTACTCATCCATTGAGATTGGTCATGTGTTGAACGAAATATTTTAGTAATAAAATTTACATCTTTATCGATATAAAATAAAAGTTCATGTGTTGACAGTACTCATCCATTGAGATTGGTCATGTGTTGAACGAAATATTTTGATAATAACAACTATTTTGAAAAAGAAATATTTGAAATAGAATATTTGAAAATAGAAATTTATGAAGCCGTGTTGATTAGATTGACGCCATTTTGACGTAAACGATTTCGAAATGAATTGAATTGAAAACGATTTCGAAATGAATTGAATTGAAAACGATTTCGAAATGAATTGAATTGAAAACGATTTCGAAATGAATTGAATTGAAAACGATTTCGAAATGAATTGAAAACGAATTCAAATTGAATTGAAAGCAAATTGAAACGAATTCAAATTGAATTGAAATTTGAATTGAATAGAAATGAATTTTGAAACGAATTTATAAAGAAAAACTCAATTATGATTTGAATCGAAATGGAAGTTGAAATTTCTTTTGAAACGAATTTAAAACTATTTATATAATTCGTTTTAAATAGAAATCGACGAAATATATATTATATATATTATATATATAATATAATGGCCTGAATAGAACGCGCCGCGCCGCGGCAGTTCGTGAATTTCGACCATTTATTTCAAACAGGCATTACGGGAGATCCGACCGTCGGATTCTCCTAAAACCGGAACCGTTGGGTTCGTATCGAAAAGAGCTTTCTAACGAATATCAGAAATTAGAAATCTAACGGTTGGATTTGGAATTATGTCCAAATCAAATTTGAAAAAGGTCGCTGTAAGTGCAGTTCGATAGCCGTTGATGGAAATCGACTGTACGGACCTTGATAAAATTATTAAAAATAGTAATAATTTGTGTAAAATCATAAGAAATGATTTGTGAAGAATTGGGAGGAAAAACTCCATATTTGAAAAGATAAAAATAGATTTTTATCGAAATGAACTAGTTTTGAACTGGGATTATAATTCTATTTATTTTTAAATAAATAAATTGAATTTGAAAAGGGTTTTAAAAATAACCATAATTTCCAATGATTGCATTGGAGTGGATTTGAATCGAAATTGTCTTCGGGATATTTCGATGTTGGAATTCGTGATTATGCAGATGTGGTTATGGAAATTTGAAAGATATATATCCATATCGTTATTTCCAGCACGACATTTGTTAATCGTAGAATTTGATATTGAATATAAGCCGATATATTTTCTATTCAGAGACTTGTATTGAATATCAAATGTGATTTGGGTTTGTCGTGAATGGTGTCTTCATTAACACTGTTCTTGAACCCAGTCGAGAAAAGATTAAATCTTTTTATTTAGATTTAATGAAGTGTACCAATTAATTAATATTTAATTGAAATTGAATTGATATTGATTTTGGGTTTATCGTGAACAGTGTTTTAAATAACACTCGTTCTTTAACCCGATAATCAATGGAATGTGACTTTGGGTTTATCGTGAACCGTGTTTTAAATGACACGGATTCTTTAACCCAGTTAACGATTAAAACTAAGTGGAGTTTTAATGAATCTTTAATCAGATTGAAATAATCGAGAATGGGGTATCACCAGTTTTGCTCCAGGCGATAGTTAAATCTTTAATTAGATTTGAACGTGAAATGGTAATTGAATTTACCGATAACACCGTGGTGTTAGATATGAAGTATAACCAGTTTTACTTCATGGGATGAATAGGTTGGGATTGGGAAATTAAAACAAATGATTACTTCGGTAAAGTTCGCTAATCCCGACTACTTTGAATTGATATTCAAAAATAGATTAAAGAATAAATTCAGGAATTTATCTTGGATAAAATTAATGGGAATCTTTCCCTATGAATGTGAAATCAGAAACTAACTGTCGGTTAGCTAAGCATAATGGTTTTCTGGATATTGATCTGATGTTGGTTTCGGCCTTCGGGGTTAATATTTGGGGAATTATTCTCTTGATTAATTTACGGTTAGTGACTGATGAATTGGAATGAGGAGTATGTTGTGTTTGTGTAACACTTATTTAAAATATACGCGAGTTATTCGGAAAGACCGGGTTTACCCCATTCTGAATAACTGATACGACGATAAGTCGAAGATGAAGACGGTGGTCGAAGACCGGAAGTCTTCACGTCGTTTGGGTGATTACTGATGATCTTGATTGGGCTGTACACCCAAGAAGATGGAAACAGTTAGTGATCGTCCAGACGTACTTGGAGATCGATGGATATGCGGGGTACTAGGTGCCTCCGGTTTCGTTCAAACCCAGAACGGACTTGTAAATGGACGGTGTGTCTGACATTGGATTTTAGTCCGTGTGATTGATCTCTATTAAATATATATCTGTTTGGCGGCGGAGAATTTATTCTCTTGCTTAACGCCCTTCTCTGAGACGTACGAGCTCAGGGGTTATATATTGATGGATATCAATCGCATGGAGTGAATTGCCTGTGTGGCATGCCTAAGTGGCAAATGATCAAGGCTTCTGTTGAAAAGAAAAGTCTTGTGGTTGATGATCGAAGCACGGCCTTTGTGGCGTAGCTTTGTGTAACGTTGATTCGCGAGTATCACACCCGGTATGAACTAAAAACGGGAGACGGACCTCAGGGAGGACATGCGTTTCTTTCTAGTTAGGGGTGGCGTCAGTGCTTGAACTGGCTGACGAGTTTGACTCATGTGGATGTTACTTATTATTACTTGCTGAAAAGCGAGGCGCCTCGTGATATCGGTTTCGGCCGATGCTTCTGGTCGGCTGACAGGCCAGGTTTACGCCCCAAAAGGGCGGGGAAACGTATTGTTCAGGCACTATAATCCACATCGGTGGACCGGCCCTGACGATCCAAGGGGCAGTTGCGGCTGTTCCGGTGGCTCGGGCTAGAGAGTCACAAATCGGTAGAGGATCTTGCCCCTAGCCTCGGTTCATACCATAAATGATAACCCAACTTCCAATACGACATTTGCGGGGTATAATTACCTCTCAGACCTTAATTGAACAACATTCTCAACTTTGAAATAGTCAAGCTCACAACTTCCAACAAAACATCGCTTACGCTACTCTCAGATTCAATCTAAGAATCCACTTCTTTTATGGAAAAACATTGATTATAACAATAGCGTTATAATCGTTGTTTCCAAATATTTGATTTATAAAACATTAACTATAATGGCAGCATTAAAATCGATGTTTACATTTACAAACATTTATAATAATGACAGCGTTAAAATTGCTGTTTAGATTTATAAAAACATTTGTTACAACGACAACGTTATAAATCGTTGTTCCCAAATATTTTCTTTGTAAAAATATAACTTGTACTTATTAATCTCAATAAATAAATTAATAAGTAAATAATTAAAGATTTAAATTTGATTCAAAATGGAAAGTAAAAATAACTACTTCCCTAAATTCGATATAATCAAATTCAAATAAATAAATCTCTCTCGAATAATCTATATTCGATTTGTATTCCTAACTTCGGAATTTTTCTACCATTTCAGGTTAATTCAAATTCCAAATTCACTTTTGAATTTATCCTTTCCAAATCATTACCAAATTCCTTTATAACCACTCTAGTCTACACAACGTTATCACACTTTTTTTTATATTCTGATTTTGAACTAAAGCTCATCTTTTTCTTTAAAACGATTATCCATTTCACTTTTCACTCAATTTCCAATTTGGATTCATATTTCAAATCTAAATTTCCTTTAAAGATATTTCTTTTACAAAATATTTATTATAAATCATTATTCACTTTAATCCTGAATATATTTCTCTTGTATACAATCATTTGGTTTCGTACTTATAAATATTTTCTTACACCCAAATTCTATTTATAACCTCTATTCAGAAATTTTCACCAAATCTAATTTTATTCCAATCATTTAAAATCTCGTTTATGATTTACTTTGTAATTTTCTAAGTTCAAATCTCATCTCAAATATTGTTTTCAAATCTGATTTCCACTTTAGTTATATAAAATCAAATTGAATTTATATTTTAATTTATCCTATGATAAACATGTATTTAAATTATAAACATCGTTATGATCAACTTCTTGTTTAATCCACTTAAAAAGGTTTCTATTTCCAGTTCATTTGAAATATAATTTCTATTTTGGAAATCAATTCCCTTTTAAAATCCCAAATCCCTTCTCTACATCTGAAAATATTTTACGGTATATAAATACCAAAATTCTAGGGCCAGTGATATTTAAACACAACAAGATCAATCACAATTAACATATCACAGCATATGTCATAATCAACGCAAACACAATAATACAGATGTCGAGGAATCCTGTTGGATTCCTCCAACCTATTTCCCTGCATCCACAGATGTTAATCAACGAAAATATCATCAATTCCATTTGAATATGGTATTAGAATCAATATTCAATCGATGGTTCCTATATCAACCATTTCAATCAATTTTATCAACCATTCATGCATTCAACAATCACACAGCATAAAATTAATATACTTAAAACTCGTTTATATAGAAATATAAACGAAGCAGAGTTAGTGAGTTTACTCATATTGGTTCGCGGCTGACGATTTCTTCTTTTGTTTCGGTTTAAAATCAAACACACGCTTGATTTTCCACGAAATTCCTCTGGCTCAGTTTCCGGCCATATTAGCTCCATAATGTATATTCGATTGTTACAGTTCAATTGATCCGGTGGCGTTCGATTCTGTTCACCTATGAAATATATATGCTAATTACAAGTTTACATTGAAAAACAAGTTATTAAATAATTTAATAATCACTTAATTATATTTTATCACTTAATTAACCTCTTAAATCTTGATTAGCATCAATCCATTCTTCCTTAATTACTTCCCAAAACTCAAAGTCCATGATTCCTTCATGGTTATCACAAACTTGAGCTTAACCATCGTCGACGACGTTGTCCTTCACCGAAGGCTACGGCCAATGATTTATCTAGCTTCACTGACCAACGCGAACCACTCAGATGTGTCCATTTCACTAAGCCACCCAAACAAAACTTGTTTTAACATTATTGTATTCACACTCTCATTTATTTCCTACCATCAGGAATGAATACTGTCGATGCTTTGCCTTCTTCCTTTATGATTCACTTCCCAAACCTCTCATCAAGTCCAGTTATCTCAACACCATGTCCAATTTCCAACACCCCTTACATTTAATCACCGTTATAATTAATAATCAACACCCCCGTTAAATCACGTCATTTACTTTCCTTAAAAACCACAATAACATTGATCCCTTCTTCCAGAAAATATCGAACAACCGTCATCTTCATATTTCCTGATTTCATTCCCGGCCATTTAAAACGCAGTGATTCATTTATTACCTCCTTCAACCTTCTGTTACTCAACCACAGACATACCCATTCACTCCTTACAGTACCTCAACCCCGTTCTTTCTCCTTTACTGCAAACTGTGTCCCTCAAACTCCTCTCACACTTCACGCATCCCCACTCAGATTTCATGCACTTGCTCTTTGTTGAAAGTTTCTGATACCATCGTTGCAATAAATCTTGAAACAAGTACCTCCCAGTGAATCTCCCCTTTACTTCATTCCTGCAAGTAACGGTAACCGCTCCTCCCATTTCAACGTCAACCTGCAGCACTCAAGAGGAGGCCGACCTCTTCTTCCAAACTACAACTACTGGAACTTACACTTCATGGCCGCATCCTCCACAATTCACCGTATCCTCTTGTGATTCTCTAACATAGTAAATGGTGCGATCAAAATATTCACCAACTTCACCCAAACTTCCACCATCTTCTCTCCTTTGCACTACCATCCCACTGTACGCTCCAACATTTAACCGAGGCCTCAAAGATCCGGCCGAGACAGCCCTAGCGACTGCCATAATCGAACTCAGCAAAAACAAAATTCCATCGCACCCAATTTCCTATATACGAACCTGAGGGTCTTTCGCAGACGAATCCAACAAGATCCACTTCGAGATTTAAGTATTTTTTTAGAATTGTTGTTAATTTATTTTTTTGGAAGGGCAAATTTGGTTTTCTTTTTTTTTTCTTTTTTTTTGCAGAAAGAAAATAATGATTGAGGTAATGAATAAGGAAACAGAAATGAACAGAATGGGAACTAGGGATGTGGATCGAATTGGTATAGGCGACTAGATGGAAACAAATGATGATTAGAAGAGTTCCATTTTTTTTCTTGGTCAGAGCTGTGAGTGGAAAAAAATAGAAACAGGAATGGGGATTGGAGAAACAGAGGAGTGACTAAGGGGAGTACACAGTATTTAAAGAAACGAGATACCGTGGTAGTCACGAAATGTTGTAGCTTGAGGGGCACAGAATAGATAGCATACATGGTATTAAGATGCTTTGAGAGCACAGAATTGGAACCACAAATTATTTTCCATTTTATTTAACTATTTTGCTGTTTGATAAAATTTAGCAAAGGTGGTTCCTAAAACACAAGGATGGTCTGAACTATAATTCACAGAACTAGAATTAGGATAGAATTAAATAATATTTATTGTTTTTTATCATTATAATTTAGTTAGCCGTGGCCTACTAGGAAATAATCCTCTAATCTCGTTTTATCGAAAGCCATCATCACCCTTATTTTATTTTTAATTATGCAAAATATGTTGGTGGAAAACATGCTTGTAGTAAGGCAAAGGGTAAATTATGGACTTGAGTGTTAGATGGTGAAGTTGAAAAGAGGAGAATTAAGCATCGTTAAAATCTGAACCTTGAAGTATACATGATATACGTCAAGACCAAGTCTGTGATATCAAGCTATCAGCAAAACATCTGGAGCATCCATGCAAAGTCTTTCTAGTACTTTGACAATATTGAGTATTCTATATGGTTCTAGATTCTCATGTATAAAGCTTCTATGCAAGTTATAAACAATTAAACAACTGCCATTCTTTTCACATTCAGATTCTGCCATTAACATTAATATAAAATATGTTATTTTGATAGAATTTTTCTATAGAAATAAATGCCACTCTTTCCGTATTAAGATTCATAGTGTTAATCCATGGGTGCATGCATAATATGTTTTTCTTTCGTTTTATAAAAAAAATTCATTATTATAATTCAAATAAAATATTTAAAACAAATTTAAATATTCAGGATTCAACGACTAAAAATCCGGGTCGTTACAACAATCCAGAGAGGGTTAGTCAGTTCTGATTAGAAGAGAGTCCATATGAGGCACTTGGTACGCTTATCTAGAGAGGTACTGTAACACCCCATAAAACTCATAAGTATAAATAATAAATTAAATAATTAAAAATAAGCTATTAAATGATATGGTTAGAAAATGAGATTTTGCAGCTTTAGGAATTTGGCTACAAAAATCTTTTATTTCGATTCATCGTGAAATTTTGAATCGTTTTCATATATAATATGCTGAAAACGGTCAACCTATGAAAAAGTTATGAATAAGTGAATTTGGACAGTATGAGCTGAAATTATATATATATATATATATATATATATATATATATAAAATTACGTGAATATATATATATAGTCCAAATAATAATTTAAAATAAAAGAGGGAAATTCAAAATTTAATTTTTGAGATAAGATCTAGGGAACAACGTATATTGGATATATGGAAAACAATGAAGCAAATTAAGAACGTAAATAATAAAATAAACAACTCAGCAACGCAGCAAAATTGGGCGTTCCAGCCTCGAAGGGGTCGACCGTCGGTCGACCGCTAGGCGGCTAGGAAGCCCAATTCTGCCTATGTGGATAAGGGTTTTCTTAAGAGGTTATATTTATATGAAAGACTCGGATTTAATTTTATTAGTACGATGGCTCTTGCTGACATGAGCAAGTATAAATAACCCCTCAAACCCCACACTAGGAACCCTATCTACACCTCTGCCTCTATGCTGCTGAATCACGTAGAAAAATAAAGAGAATAGGGTGAAGGTTTCTTCTACTTCTCCAACTTCATTCTATATCTTTTTTATCTCAATCTATATAAGTTTAGGAATTTGGAATTTAGCATAAACAATATGTATCGGACTACAATTGTATGATTCTTATATGTATATTGTTAGGAGGATAATCAGAGCTCGCTTGAACATTGAAAATCGTCGCAGATCTTGCAATTCTACCACATCTCCACCTAATTAGGGAGTGGAATCTAGTTTTGCTAAAAGGCATATTCATGTTTTTAATAGTTTGCCGTATGAATTGTTATGCTCATGAAGATTTGGATATGCGATAAAACATGAAAATCCACAAATCTTCCATTTTGTAATTACGTAGGAAATTGTCATGTTGAATTGATTTTGTGGGATTGTGGTAGGTAGATATGAGCGTTGTACTATTATTTACATTTTATGCAATTCACCGTTATTATCATTTGATTTAGCCTACAAAGGTTTGGATTTGAATTATTTCATAGTTGAATTAGGTTTAGATCCTATTTTGGGTGTAAACGCATTCATAAATTGGAATAAGTCAAATGTAAACATTTTTGGGTGTATAACACCACAAAAAGGGTGGATTGGGTCAAATATGGATTGTAAAAGTATATGTGTGAATGTATGGAATACTATGCTTTTAATTTAATATTGAAATCATTTCCACATGATTAGGATGTAAGTTTAAATTTTTATGTATATATGTTTTTCCATCCACTACTACTTGTTATGTTATCATGTTGTTATTATGCATATGTTGTAGCGGTAAAAGTAAGAAAAACCCAATTTGCATGCCGTAATTCAGATAAAATGACAATTGCCACCTCGTTAAAATGTTTTCCCATTTGTAGGAATGTTACGTTAATTAGGCACTATTATTATATTACTTATATTTACATAATTAACGTTATCTTAGCGTAATAAATGCGATTAGGTTAGAGTTTGAATTTGAAATGTCCCCTTAACAAATGTACACATATATTTGTTTACTTGTGTGTGCACACATTTAGAATGACTTAAATATATATAAATAAATGACACATAAACACGAGGTTAGTTGTCATTTATGGTAGATACCTTCCCGAAACCGTCCAACATATCTAGCAACCACAAGTAGGCCCAACTAATGTGAGATGTCTAGGTGCCATGGGCCATTCATAAATTTAGTACACTAGCCACGTGGTTAAACCAACTTGTAGTAGAAACTTACTCGGAACTGACCGGCGTATCCGGCATCTACAAGTATATGATTTAATGTGAAAGGTCTAGTGTGTGTATATATATAACTATATATATAAGACTTATATGTTAAAATAGATAGGTTTACTACGCCTTAAGAAGGTCTTAAATGGCTGACTCATCTTTTTATCTAATTAGGGTCTTAAGTGGTTAGGACTAAGATCGCTCTGAAGGTTTATTCCTTAGAGAGGAACCAAAGTCATGGGACCCGCCCCTATTAGTATTAAGGTAGGTCTTTTGGTCCTCCTTCTTTAAAATGTGGTTAGGCATAAAACAGTAACAGAGTAGGGTAGTTCACAGGGATGTCCACTTCCTCTAGAAGCTTGCAAGGGCTTAACTAGGAATAGATTGGTAATTGAAAAATATGTGTCCATTGCATGCTCACCAACTGTCTAAGGGAAGTCTTAAGCGACATAGCTGTCCTACCGGGTAATATCAGTTAAGTAGTAACGTTTACAATACTACTTCTCATATTACAAATGAAAGAATAGACTTAAGAACGTTAACGTACTAGGACGGTGGACTTAAATGGCTAGGGGTCTACCACAGGTTATAAAAGATTGTAAGAATCACCTTTAGTAGGGCCATGAGTGACCGAGAATGCCACCTCGTTAGGTCTTTACCTTAAAACACTAATGGGTGTGGTTAGAAACTTGATATTTTTTGTGTGCTACGTAGACACACCTTGACATGTGTAACCTGCTAAAAATATTGGGTATGGACATCAAGTAACACTATGTTTCAGTCACACAGAACCTTATGTTCTGACCCACTCTCCTTAACATCCACTAGGTCAGTAAATGCGGTAAAGCCATGGATGATGTCATAATTGAAGCCGATGAAAAGGACGAAGTTATTATGATATTATTAGTAGTTATTGCTTTGCTTATTTTGTAATCTTATGAGAATGAACTATTGGATGCACATATTGAATAAATGTAACTGTGTATTTTTGTGATTTTGAAATATATGGTACATCTTATTTTTGGTATTATATTTTCTCTTTTCGCTGTGTGAGATTTCCATTCGAAGTACATGTACTATTATCTGTGCAAATGTAATCTCTACTGGAACCAACGACCCATTTAGGATGGCTCTAAGTTTAAATGGGCCTTTTCTTGGTCGAAATTTAGGCCCATTCCGGGCGGGTTGTTCCTCAGTTGCCAGTCATTGTATGGAATCCAAACTCCAATACGAGCCTTTTTGCCATTTTAGTTGTATACCTAGTACGCTGGAATTTAATTAATGTAACAATTTCGTCTAGATTGATAAATATTTGTATTTCGACATTATTATAATATTATTGGATTTATAATAAAAGTATTTAATTACCGTAAGGGAAAAACACGTGCCTTGTTTGTGTATGGCTGTGTCTTATGAGAGGTCCAAACTGGAATCTTCTAGTGCAGCTCCAACTCCAAAATCAAAATAGCTCCAAGAGACAAGCTGAAACTTTGCTGATCAATATGCCCATGTAGAAAGTTAGAGCACCCGCGTTTGCAAGGGAAAAACAAACACTATTTAGTCATGGGATTGGTGTGAGAAAACTTTATTAACTGATCTTATACTTAGCCTTAATTTGAATAAGGTATCTCGGGACCACGCCGCATGTCACGGAATGGGTTTCCTCCCGAGGATACGTGCACAGCACAAGCAACCATAAACTAAGTTTGAAAAACATGACTTTGAAAAAAGGAACGATTATAAGCCTCAGGTTCCATCACACAACGCAAGTGCAAGCTGGAGAATAGAGATTTTCCTTATAATCGCAAAACGTGATTAATATAATTTAAAACAAAATATTCGAAATTATGATAACGTCTAGAGTGTATAAAAATCATTTCAAAAATAAACTAATTAATCTTAGCTCACATAGTGCCCCATCGAACTATGTTGGCTACATAGGTGCAATTGAAAATCGTAAAAAGGTTTCGTATTGGAAATTAGACTCCAACCTGAGCTAGTCTATTCCAACATGAGCCGGGCTAAGGATTACTTCCTTAAGTATCTGATTCGGGAACCCCTAGCAAGGTCCAAGGAATGTCCAATGTCCCTTCGACGAGTACAGAGTCGGTCCACTTATTATACGTGGATTGGTGCCCCAGTATCTTTCAACCGGGGCTTTCCTTAACACAATGTCCCACAGTCAGGAATGTAGACCGTTTATCTGAGGCGCCTCATATCCAACAATCACATAAGTAAATACCAAGGCTCCATACCATAGTACAACCACTTTGCTAGACGGAAAGTTATTCTCAAACCCTACCGGCTATTATCCTGTTTCGACTCATTCCGGTTATCATCCTGTTTCGACTCTTGTTACACAAAGCTACGCATTTAAGCCATGCTTTGATCATCACCACAAGGCTCTGCTTTTCAACAAAAGTGTTGATCACAGCTCAACACTTAGCATGTCCCATAGTCATTCTATGTCAGACATGACTTCCATCAACAAGTCCGTTCCGGGTATAGGAACGAAACCGAAGGCACTTGATTCCACGTCCCCGCTTGGGAGTGCAAGTCCTTGTAATCCGATACGCTTCAAGTACGGTCAAATATGTCATTATTTTAACCTCATAATGGGGAGAAAACCCATATGATACATCAACAGACAATTTATCCAATGTGAATAATAACGGTCTTCGACCATAATAACCTAATATCTTCAACACTTCGTTTAATTATTCATAATAGGTAAAACCCGATCATCCCGAATAATTTGCATCAACTTAAAAATTCATTGGATTATTAATCCAATAATCAAGTATCCTTTAAACATGGATATAGTTCATAAGGAAAAATCCCTTTTCTCTTATAATTAACGTTTACCGAAATTATTTGAATTGAATATTCAAGCTTTCCTCAAATCCACTATATTGAGCCTTATTCTCTAAAACCCAATATAATTTGTCCAAAATACTTTTAAATCACTTTTTATAATTAAAAATGATTTTTTCATATTTTTAAATGATATTATAAAACTTATTTCAGAAAAATCTGAATATGGCAGTTGAACTATAAAAACAGGATTTTCAGGTCTGACTGATTTAGACATATTTTAACATCCAACCATTGAAACTTCTATACTTTTAACTTATTAGAAAACCATTCAAATTCCAGACAAAACGTGGTTTATTTCAGGAAAATTCAACGGTCAGATCTCTTGTTATACTCATTTCAGATTCGAGTCCGAATTACACGAACTATTGCTACACAAATGGTCCGGTTTGGGCCCAAAATAAAATTTCTTCGGATTTGATCTGAATTGATTTAAAAACACTTATAAACATATTTAAACCATTTGGCACTTACAACAGGTTTCAAAGTCAATTTCCAAAATTATTCTTATTTCCAAAATATGATTATTATATTACTATAATAATCATTTTTGAGTGGAGACTCAATTATTGAACCAATAATTCAACATATTGGCCCATATCGACTACGGTGTATATATCTTCAACCATATCGAATTCAAATCCAAATAACAACAATATTTTGATGTCATGTGTTTATCAAGTTGTACCCATAACTCGACAATTATTTAATATTCCTTATGGTGATCATTTTGGTTTTTCAAACAATAATAACTTAATATGGAACATATTTTGGTGTGCAAAACCATGTCATAAGCTTACAGTGTTCATAACCATGGCTACTAACCCAAATATCCATTAACTAAGTTCTAACTTCATGAATTTAAATCCAAGGTCTTGTTTTCATGTGTAAATACAAATTTACACCTAACGATTGCACCTTTATGTGATTTCATCAATAAAGATCAAATCTTTAAGGGTTTAATTTTCTTCACCACATCAAATCACTTGAAAATAATTCATACATACCACTTTGAATCAATTAAGGCATGTATATGAGTAATATTCCATAACGGTGTAATTTTGTGAACTAACATAAGGTATTTCACTTCCAAATTCCATAAAAATGTCATTTTTACTCCATGAATCTTATTTAAGAATCATTAGCAAATATATACCATCATTATAAACACATATAAACTATTAATTTCCTTACAAACATATCATCAAACACCTTATAGGCATCATATAAAACTAGCAAATAAAACACTTTTATAAGTTGAGATATCCTCTCCCAAAAGCTACCAAATTCCACCATAATTTAGCTAAGGGTCGTATGCTCCTAGATCTATGGCTTTCCTTCCTTTTTCTCCTTTTCCTTTGTTTTTTTTCTAAAGAGGGGTTCGGCCGAAAGGTATAAGGGAGGAGGAAGGAGATTTCCAAGGGAAGAAAGGTAATGAAATGGAAAATGAGTGGCCACAATTCATCCTTATCCCTTTAAATAGTAAAGTTTGTTTTCTCATACACTTTCCGGCATCCTGTCGGAGTATCAAACGAAATGTTTTTCAGAAATTCTTCAACCATAACGCTCGGTTTCTAACGTACTTCAATCCTATGTGTTCAAATCCAAAATCAGAGTTAGTTTGGATTTTCAAATAATTTATTTTAATTTTGTTTTCTTAATAACTTTTTATATTCGATTATGGGATTTTCCCAGACTTCATACATAACTAATATTCTATGTTCTATATTTTTCTAGATAGGTCTCAGCTTCCTGTTTTGCCGTTAGGATAATCAAATTCCAATTACCGTCCCAATTTAGTTCAAATTTCGACCTTTTATTTTTCCATTTTCGCATACGGATGTCGTTTTAGACGAAACTTCCTTGAGTACTAAAATTCACTATTCCGGATCCAACGGAGGTGGTCTCGCGATCTAATGATATGCCATTCTCATTGTATCCTCAAAATCGTCCGTTTTCAGTTCAAGTCCTCGATCTTTTACGAATTTGACATATCTAACGGATTCCCTTTTTGATGAAACTTGGATGGTTAACTAATTTCATCATTCCGAATTTAATGAAACCGATTCATCGACATCCGAGTTCGTTAGCTACTACTTCCTTAAGAAACTGCTATTCCTTAAGAGAAATCGATATTAAATTCAAAATTGGTTCTAAAATTTCTAGGTCGTTACAATCCTCCGCTCCTCCTTAGATTTCGTCCCCAAAATTAAGATGCAAGTAAAAGCCAAATAAAACCGATATCAAAAGATAAATTACCTCACTATTGAGTCATTCAGGGATTTCCACTCTACACTGGGGATAATCCTTTTTGAAATTATCTTCTGCCTCCCAAGTGTAGTCTCCAAGATTTTCACTTCATCTAACCTTGACAAGGTTGATCTTCTTATTCCTCTACCCTTGGACTTCTTTGTCAATAATAGGCAATGGCTCTCTTCGAACAGATAAATTTGGAGAAACTTCAAAATCTTTTTATGTTGTTTCCTCAATAATTAAGTCTTTATCTCCATCCCTCAAAGCTTTCCGAAGTTGAGACACATGGAGTACGTTGTGAATCCCTAACAACCATTCTGGTAGCTCGAGTCTATAAGCTACAGGACCAATTCCAGCCACTACTGGAAATGGGTCAATATATCTTGGAGCTAGCTTCCCTGTCTTCCCAAACCGAAGAACCTTTCTGAGTGAAGATACTTTTATATAAGCCATATCATCAACTTCAAATTCCAGAGGTCTTTTCTTTGAGTCCGGATAACTCTTTTATCTGCTTTGGGCCGCTAGCTTCCATCTTCTTCTTAATAAAGTTCACCCTATCTGATGCTTCTCGGATCATGTCTGGGCCCAAAACAAGACGATCTCTAGTTTCTATCTAGCAGGCAGGAGATTTACATAGCCTACCATATAAAACTTTGAATGGGGACATATCAATACTTACTTGATAGTTATTATTATAACAGAACTCAACCAAATGCAGGTGATCGTCCTAAGATCCTCCAAAGTCAATAATGCACGCTCTGAGTAGATCTTCGTGAATCTGATTCACCCATTCTGTTTGCCCGTCAATCTGTTGGTGGTATGTTGTACCGAGACTTAATTTGGTTCCCAATGTTCTTTGAAATGCCTCTCAGAATCTGCTAGTAAATAATGGATCTTAGTCGCTTACGGTACTAGTTGGGAAACCATATAGTCTCACCACTTCCTTAACGTACAACTGAGCTAAGCTGCCAGCTGTTCTATTTGATCGTACCAGCAGAAAATGGGCACTTTTTGTTAACCTATCCACAATAACCCAAATGGCGTCATTACCTTTTTGGGTTTGAGGTAACCCAATGATGAAGTCCATCGAAACTTGATCCCACTTCCATTCTGGGATTTCTAATGGCTGTAGTAACCCTGCAACCTTCTTCTGATCGCCCTTTACTTGTTGACAAGTTAGACATCAACTAACATAGATCGATATATCTCGCTTCATTGATTTCCACCAAAAGGTACGCTTTAGATCTTTGTAATCCTGTGAACTCTCGGATGGATGCTCAACTTAGACTTTTGACTCTCATCCATCACTTCCCTTTTAAGTTCGGGATTGTCTGGAACACAAGTTCTTCCTTTCAATCTTAGAATTCCCTTATCATCGATTTTGAAATCCATGTCTTCACCTTCTTGAATTCGTTTGCAGATCCTTTGATTGTACTCGTTGTCTTTTGCTGTGCACAAATCTTGTCTATCAAAGCAGGTATGATAATAAGTTTTGCAACGATAACATTCTTCCAACTGAACGCATCTACCATCGCATTAGCAATTCCTGTAGTTTATAGGATGTCCAAATTGTAAGATGCCAGGAATTCCAACCAACGCTGTTGTCTTAGGTTAAGATCTTTCTGGGTGATCAAGTACTTCAAAGATTTATGGTCAGTATACAATTCAAATTTCTCTCCCAGAAGATAGTGTCTCCATATCTTTAATGCAAACACTACCGCTAGCAACTTAAGGTCGTGAGTAGCGTAATTCTTCTCATGCGATTTCAATTCTTTGCTAGTATAGGCAACTACTTTCCTATGCTACATCAATACTACACCGATTCCATTCCTGGAAGCATCAGTATAGACAGTAAGGTCGTGGTTACCATCTATAATAGTTAAGACTAGAGCAGTGGTTAATCTTTTCTTCAACTATTGGAAAGATTGTTCACACTCTGGAGTCCACACAAACTTGGTATGCTTCTTTGTCAATTGTGCCAGAGGACTAGCTAGTTTCGAGGAACCTTTTACAAATTTCCTGTAATAACCGGCCAATCCCAAGAAACTTCTAACTTTGGTGGGGGTCTTCGGCTGTCTCCAATCTTGAATGGTAGCAACTTTACTCGGGTCTATAGAGATTCCCTCTTTCGACGCCACATGCCTGAGAAAAATAACTTCATTTGTCCAAAATTGACATTTGGAAAACTTTGCTTTAAAAATATTCCTTTTGAAAATTTGTAGGGACTGTTTCGAAATGCTCTTCGTGCACTTTTCCATCTTAGAGAAAATGAGAATATCATCTATGAAAACGAGCATGAATTTGTCCACCACTCCTCGAATACTCTATTTATCAAATCTACAAAATAAGCAGGTGCATTGCAAAGACCGAATGGCATAACGAACCATTCATAGAACAGGTTAGACCCTCTGAAGGTTGTTAGGAGAATACTATCTTCTGCGATCCTTAATCGATGGAACCCAACAGCTAAATCCATCTTAGTAAATACTTGAGCTTAGTTCAATTTATCCAAAAGATCGTCTATACGAGGGATGGGCTATTTGTTCTTAAGAGTCAACTTATTTAAATCCCGATGTCAACACATAATCTGAGAGAAGCATCGGATTTCGGAATAAAGACAACTTCTGCTCCCCAATATGAAAAGCTAGGTCTGATTAGACCCTTCCCCAGAAATTGCTACGTTTGCCTCTCCAATTATTCTCTTTCGTTTGGCATTCTCCTTCGAATTGGATGTACGACGGGTTTTGCACTAGGAATTAAATTAATCCTAAAATCAATCTCCTTACGTGGAGGAAGACTGGTGAGTTCTTCAAACACCCTCAGATAATTTCTAACAATAGGAATATCTTCTATCGGAGGAAGCGAAACTTCTAAAGTAGACCAAAAACCAAAATCTTTCGAATTAGGACCCTCACAAGGTATTTCTATGAGACTTCTAGATTGGGTTTTCACCTTAACCGTCCTCTCCAAACATTTAACTTCTGCTTCATGCTTCGTTGACCAATCTAACCCAAGTATGAGATCAAACTCCGTGAAGTCCATAAGTACCAAATCAAATGGAAAACAATGTGAAGAATAGGAGATGGGCACTTTACAATTCAAACCAAGTTCAGTAGAACCACTAATAGGATTTCTAACGCAAATAGGTTCTTCAAGGGATTTAAGATGTAGATTAAAGTTCCTAGTCGTGCTACTTGATATAAAACTTCGTGATGATCGGTGTAAAATAAAATTTTAACAGGAAAATCTTTAATAGTAAGCGTACATTCAAAAACATCCGGTTCCTGCTTCTTCAGCACAAAGGATGGCATATTTTATACATTTGCGACCTGGGTGGGCTTTGGCAATGGGAAATCACTTTGCATATGACTTTGAAGATGACAGTTGTAATGCTTCACAATTTCACTCTGAGGTTTCTGAGTAGATGCAGATTCATTGCCTTATTTCTTTGGGGCTTTACAGTCTCTGGTAAAGTGACCTTGCCTTCCACAATTGAAACAAGCTCCAGTCTTTCTTGCCTCATTTTCGACACAGGCTTCTTTCCTTTGTCTTGCCCAGACTTCTTTTCATCTCTCGGCGCAGGCTTCTTCCCATTCCATGTTCACTTTTCCCCTGAGCTGTCATTCTTACCCTTGTTCAGTGAAGTATACCGCTTATCAACAATTTCATAACTATAAGCCATGTACTCCATTTCCATAAATGGAAGCTTCTTATATGCTGTCATCTGGTTCCAGTACCTCGGATTTATCCCATTGATAAATCTTTCATTCTTCATCTCAGTGGTCTGAATTAAATGGAGGCCAAATTGACTGAGCTCATTGAATTTGTTGAGTTATTCTTTTACTGATTTGTCTCCTTGAACCAGGTTGGTGAACTCATAGAAAAATGATTCTTTCCATCTAAAGGGATAAACTGATGCTCGAAGAGTTCCATGAATATATTCCAGCAAATATCCGCCTCAGCTTCTTCCATCGTAACAGTTTCCCACAAGATAAATGCCTCATCTTTTAGAAGCCATGATGCAAAATATCTTTTACGCTGATCAGTCAGATTGAGGCCTTCAAAGATTCTTTCACATGTTCTCATCCAGGCTTGTGCCTCGATTATGGATTCTTTGCCTACGTATGATTGCCCGCCTAAGTTCTTGTATTTCTTAGCAAGGGCTTCAAAATCTAGAATTTGTTGGGGCGGTACTTGTACTTGCTCAACTACTCCTGCTTCTTGGGCTCCGATTGGGTTCTGGTTATCTGCAGCAACATTCTTGTTTCTTGTAGGTCTCCTAACTCTTCTAGTACTCATTTTCCTACTATATTTGCATAGTAAGGAAAAGAGTTAGGTAACGGATATAATGATATTCCAAGGGCTTATGAAAGAAGAAAAACAGAACGAAATAGAAGAGTGATAATGAAGATGTGATTAACAAAAGAATGTTGCCCTCATTCTAGGATATCACTAATCCTATCTCTAATGAGTCGCTCATCCGAGAATACTATCGATTCTATATCTGATGAGTCTTAATGTGTTATGTCTTAGAAGTAAGGTTATAACCTTAGCTCTGATACCAAGTGTGACGACCCGCACCCGAAGTCGGGTACATATAGTCCTGTGAGACATAACACATTAACACATTAGCATTAGTAAACATAATACATTTCATATCAGAGTTATTACAACCCAAGGATCCATATCTTAACAGTACATAACAGAAACAAAAGAAATAGATATAATATAGAGGTAGGTCCAAACTGGAATCTTCTGGTGCAGCTCCAACTCCAAAACCAAAATAGCTCCAAGATACAAGCTGAAACTTTGCTAATTATTATGCCCATGTGGAAAGTGAGGGCACCCACGTTTGTAAGGGAAAAACAAACACGAGTTAATCATGGGATGGTGTGAGAAAACTTTATTAACTAATCTTATACTTAGCCTTAATTTGAATAAGGTATCTCGGGACCACGCTACATGTCACAGAACAAGTTTCCTCCCAAGGATACGTGCACAACCATAGCAACTATAAACTAAATTTAAAAAACATAACTTTAAAAAACGAACGATTATAAGCCTCAGGTCCCATCACATAATGCAAGCGCAAGCCGGAGGATAGAGATTTGCCTTGTAATCGCAAAACATGCTTGATATAATTTAAAACAAAAAAATTTGATATTATGATAGCGTCTAGAGTGTATAAAAATCATTTCGAAAATAAACTTATAAATCTTAGCTTGCATAGTGCCCCATCCCACTATGTTGGCTACATAGGTACAATTGAAAATCGTAAAAAGGTTTCGTATTGGAAATTGGATTCCAACATGAGCCAAGCTAAGGATTACTTCCTTAATTATCTGATTTGGGCACAACTAGCAAGGTCCAAGGAACGTCCAACGTCCCTTCAACGAGCACAGAGTCGGTCCACTTCTTATACGTGGATTGGTACCCCAATATCTTTCAACTGGGGCGTTTCCTTAACATAACGTCCCACGATCAGGATAGACTATTTATCTGACGCGCCTCATATCCAACAACCACATAAGTAAATACCAAGGCTCCATACCATAGTACTACCACTTTGTTAGACGAAAAGTTGGTCTCAAACCCTACCGGCTATTATCCAGTTTCGACTCATTCCAGTTATCATCCTGTTTCGACTCATGTTACACAAAGCTACGCGTTTTAGCTATGCTTTGATCATTACCACAAGGCTCTGCTTTTCAACAAAAGCCTTGATCACAGCTTAACACTTAGCATGTCCCATAGTCATTCTATGTCAGACATGATTTCCATCAACAAGTCCGTTCCAGGTATAGGAACAAAACCGAAGGCACTTGATTCCACGTCCCCGCTGGGAGTGCAGGTCCTTGTAATCCGATACGCTTCAAGTACGGTCAAATATGCCATTACTTTAACCTCATAATGGGGAGAAAATCCATATGAGACATTAATAGGCAATTCATCCGATGTGAAGAATGCTGGTCTTCGACCGTAATAACCTAATATCTTCAACACGTCGTTTAATTATTCAGAATGGGTAAAACCTTGTCTTTCTGAATAATTAGCGTCAATTAAAAAAACATTGGATTATTAATCCAATAATCAAGTCTCCTTTAAAACCTGGATATACATCATAAGGAAAAATCCCTTTTATCTTATAATTAACGTTTACCAAAATTATTTGAATTGAATATTCAAGCTTTCCTCAAATCCACTATAGTGATCTTTATTCTATAAAAACCAATATAATTTTTCCATATTTTTAAATGGTTTTATAAAACTCATTTCAGAAAAATCTAAATTTGGTGGTTGAACCGTAAAAACTGGATTTTCTGGCCTAATTGATTTAGACATATTTTACAGTCCAACCATTGAAACTTCTATATTTTTAACTTATTAGAAAGGTATTCAAATTCCAAACAAAACATTGTTTGTTTCAGGAAAATTCGACAGTCGGATCTCCTGTTATACTCATTTCAGTTTCAGGTCCGAATTACGCGAACTGTTGCTACCGAAATGGTCGGGTTTGGGCCCAAAATAAAATTTCTTCAGATTTGATCCGAATTTGTTTTAAAACACTTATAAAACATATTTAAACCATTTGGCACTTATAAAACAGGTTTCAAAGTCGATTTCCAAAAATATTCTTTATTTCCAAAATCGGATTATTATATTATTATAATAATCATTTTTGAGTGAAGACTCGATTATTGAACCAATAATTCAACATATTGGCCCCTATCGACTACTGTATATATATTTTCAACCATAACAAATTCAAATCCAAACAACAACAATATTTTGATGTCATGTGTTTAGCAAGTTGTAATCTTAACTCGATAATTATTTAATATACCATATGGTGATCATTTTGGGTTTTCAAATAATAATAACTTAACATTAAACATATTCTGGTGTGCAAAACCATGTCATAAGCTTATAGTGTTCATAACCATAACTATTAACCTGAATATCCATCAACTAAGTTCTAACTTCATGAATTTAAATCCAAGGTCTTGTTTTCATGTGTAAATACAAATTTACACCTAAAGATTACACCTTTATGTGATTTCATCCATAAAGATCGAATCTTTAAGGGTTCGATTTTCTTTACCATATCAAATCACTTGCAAATAATTCAAACATACCACCACAATCAACTAAGGCATGTATATAACTAATATTCCATAAAGGTGTAATTTTGTGAACTAACATAAGGTGTATGAATCTTATTTAAGAATCATTAGAAAACATATACCATCAATATAACCACATATATACCATTAATTTCCTAACAAATATATCATCAAACATTTTATAGGCATCATATAAAACTAGCAAATAAAACCCTTTTATAAGTTGAGATTTCCTCACCCAAAAGCTGCCAAACTCCACAGAATTTAACTAAGGGTTGTATGATCCTAGATCTATGGCTTTCCTTCCTTTTTCTCCTTTTCCAATGGTTTTTTTTAAAGAGGGGTTCGGCTGAAAGGTATAAGGGATGAGGAAGGAGATTTCCAACGGAAGAAAGGTAATGAAATGGTAAAGAAGATAAAGGTAGTGGATATTTATAAGGAGGCTTAATCTCATGGATGGAAGACACATGCCCTTGTATATAAGAATGGAAAATGAGTGGCCACAATTCATCCTTATCCCTTTAAATAGTAAAGTGTGTTTTCCCACACACTTTCTGACCTCTTGTCGGAGTATCAAACGATAATATTTTTCAAAAATTCTTCAACCATAACATCAGGTTTCTTACGTACTTCAATCCTATGTGTTCAAATCCTTCGGAGTTCATTTGGATTTTCAAATAATTTATTTTGATTTTGATTTCTTAATAATTTTCTATATTCGATACGGGATTTTCCCAGACTTTATACGTAGTTAATATTCTGTGTTCTAAATTTTTCTGGATAGGTCTCAGGTTCCAGTTTTGCCGTTAGGATAATCAAATTCCAATTACCGTCCTAATTTAGTTCAAATTTTGGCCTTTTATTTTTTTCGTTTTCGCATACAAATGCCATTTTAGATGAAACTATATTGAGTACTAAAATTCACTATTCCGGATCCAAAGGAGGCGGTCTTACGATCTAACGATGTCCCATTCTCGAGATATCCTCAAAATCGTCCGTTTTTTGTTCAAATTCTCGATCTTTTACGAATTTGACATATCAAACTGATTCCGTTTTTGAAGAAACTTGGCTGGTTACCTAATTTCATCATTCCGGATTTATTGAAACTAATTTCATCGAAATTCGAGTTCGTTGGCTACTACTTCCTTAAGTAACTGCTATTTCTTAAGAGAAATCGATATTAAATTCAAAATTGGTTCTAAAATTTCTGGGTCGTTACAATTCTAGTGATGACCATAGCTTCATCAGTGTTCATTTCGAGTTTCTAAGTAAGAACTTGCTACCATATATAAAATTTTGGATTAAAATGAAAGTTTGTTTTGAATTCTAAATTTATGATTTGGAAATCCGAAGTTTAATTACAAAATTTTCAACTAAATTATAACATAGATGCATGTATATTATAAGCTCTAGAATTATTTGATTATGCATTTAACTTGATAGGGTGTGCATAAATATGTAATGAAATATTCGACGATTTTGGACAGTCGAAATTTTCAGGTTGAAATTTGAAACTTGGCTTAATTTATATTAAAATATAAGTGGTTATGGTTATAAATTATTAATTAAATAAAGTTTGAACGTATAATTGAAATTTAATTAATTTTAGCTCGTCGAGCAACGGTAGTTTGTAATTTTTCGATTTGAATTTCAATTGAGTGTACAGGATCTAATATAAGTCGTAATTCTTTGAAGCAAAAATCTTCTGGATCTATTGGATTATAGTTTTCATATGAAAGAGAAAACTCAAAATTTCATCTTGTAGATTTTAATTTCATAAAAATTGCGATATGCTCATTTATGAACTAAAAAGAATATTAATAAGATGGAAGGATTCTAAGTGAATAATTTTTTGATTTCCATTAATAAGATATACCTGTTTGGTATATTAACTAGTGGTGAATTTGAATTTAAAATTTTGAGTTGCTTGAGATCGCATGAATAATTGGCTAAGTAATAACCTGAGGCTGTTGAGCGAATGGTGACGCTTAACAGGTTGCTTATCAAGTCGATGGGATGGTGAGGTTTATATTCTGAATAATCCTCGAGTTAATATTATTAGGATTTGTAGCACTATGTGAGGTTAATGTGTGTTGATTGATTGAATGTTGCATGTAGTGTTATACTACATTTGTGTTTTTTTGCTGATTTGCATCATTACTGCCAGTTGCATCACATTGGATGGTTGCATTTGATGGATATGTTCATTTTTTCATACCGATATTTGCTATGTTACTTGTCTATTTTTCTTAACTCTCTTTTGTGTTATGTGGGTATATACAGGTGGATGGTAGCAAAAGCTTGCTAGCTTGCTTTCAACTTTTGGTTTCATGGTAAAGATTTTTTTGCCTAAAAAAAGGGTATGTATTTCGAATTACATACCATTCATGGGTCTTGTATATTATTTCCCCATGGTTTGGGATGCCTCATCACTGAGATGATACGTATAGTGTCGTATATTGTGATTGTGAATTTTTTTGGATGGGTCGTACAAATGAGGGGTTGCAGAAATATTCCAAAATTTCCAGATGTTAGTAAAAATCAACAAAAAATTTTAGAAATGATTTTAAGTAAAATTAATCGATATGTGACAATCTTCTTAACTTGTGATTTCGAGGGGGAAGAATATAATAACCCGAATTTTTAGTAATAAATATCTAATTAATTTAAATATTTAAAATGATTAGTTTTAAAAATTAACCGCTTGAATTAAATTTAAAACAAAAATATTGTTACAGAATTGACATGAAATTTAATATATCGAATTTAAAATTAAGTCAAGTTTATTTTGATTCTATAGGAAATTATATTTGAATAAAAACGATAATAAAAATCTATTATTAATGGATGTGAGTGTTTTAAAATCGAACTTTTATTTATTGATTTAATTTAACATATTAAATTAGCCTTTTTTCAAATGATCTCGAAATTAAACAAAACCAGTTTAATTGGACCCGGAATAGTAAATCATTGTAAGATTTCAAATTTCATATCAATCGAAGTAGTTATGTGAGCGTGCGCAAAATAAACGCATATCAATAATTGATTTGGAATTTTATTAATATATAATTGGATTTTTGGAATAACTGTTAAATATGTCTGAATTGGCTTACGAAACTAATTCCATTGAGTTTGGAATATGGGTATTTAGCTAGGAACGACAATCATTGCCCTTCAGTTGGAGTTCGGGAAAATTTCAACATGAATAATGTTTTGAAACTTTTCTATTTAAGGACCTTGAAACTCTTCTTTTAACTAAACCCTAATTTAACTTTACAGCCACCACTTTTCTTCTTTCTTATACCCTAAAACAAATGGACCACATCTTCTCGCGTTAGTCTCCTCCGATTCCTCCTCCATGCATAATTTCGCGTGGGGTTCAAAAGGAAAAGTGGTCGTTTTGGCGAAGGCTTCGTGATGCTAGAGGCGCTAGGGCTCTGGTGGCTCGGATTAGCCGTTGCAAGCTCGATAGCTGGCATGGATTTTGTGGTTTTGCCAGAGCTTAGGACGTCAAGGGTGGTTTAGACTGTGGCTTTCGATGGCATGAGGACAGGGTGTCGGAGCAGTGGCGATCGATCGGGGTCCGATGGCCTAAGTGTTGGGCGGCGTGGGTTTGAGGATGTCGAAGTTGGTTTCGAGTTACCTGGGTATCGCGATTTAGAAGAGAGATTAGGCGGCTTAAAGTCGTGTTTAATCTAAGCTAATTGGGGTAATTAAAATGTTAACGATATTTTATTTTTACTTAAATTGTGTATAAACTTATAACATGTTTATATTATCCATACATGTTCAGACTGAGGCGAAACAAGTTATGTTGGGTTTGTATGGACGAACACTACACGTATGTGTTGGATTGTAGTGATTTATAGCTATTTGGATTTTTATATAATTTCATATGCTTATTTGGAATTATATAAATCAACGTGAAATTGTCGAATTGGAATGGATGGTAAGTTAACTCTTTCTGAAATACTGCTAAATATTTTTATACCAAATAACTATATTTATTGTTGTTAGTATATAAATTGTGTGTTTGGACGATTGGATGATTTATTGCTTTGTTCATGGTTGTAAATATGTATATATATTCCCGTCTGTGAACGGATGACCTTTGACACTACCTGCTATTAAGCGGAAGATTCATATTAATCTCCTTCTTTTCCTCTACAATATATTTGATAATGGTTTCCACAAGAGCCTCAAAAGTTGCTCCAAAAGTCACTTGATCTAAGAACATATCTATTAAAGGGGAGTTAATTCCCTTCACGAATCTTAACTCCTTATTCAAGGCGTATCTACAAGTCCTCTTCCAAATTCAGACCACCCTATTAATTTTGCAATATACTCCTCCAAATTAACTTGACTCTCCTTGCTTAAATTGGATAAACTTCTCCATTTCCAAACTCACCACAGCACTAGGTAAAAACATAACTTCAAATCAGGTCTTAAACTCATTCCATATTTCCACCATTCCAACGCTTCACCTTTAAGATGCTATGAAGCTACCTTATGTTTCAATGAGTCCACCCATTTTATAGCCAAAAAAATATGATCACACTCGGGTATCCATGCATTAGATTCAAGAAAGCCTTCAATTTTGAGGAAGTGCTTGCCTCCGAGATTAACGAAGTCCTTATAGAGGCAAGGAACCATTGAGAGCCACATCAACGGGTTGAGTTACTGGTTCCGCGGGAATGAATGGGCAACGAGAACTTGTTCTATAGTCCTCAAGTAATGCCGGAACCATTCAAGTAAGTACTGAGGTCTTGCCGGATTGCCTTGCCCAGGCGATTTTTAGCCATTTCTACTATCTAAAAAAAAGGAAAAACCTTCAGTGGATATCCCTAAGAGAGTATTTAACCCGAAAGCAAAAAGGAAGAAAGATAGAGATAGCCCAGTAGTCTCATTTGTCTTTACGATATATATATATATATATATATATATATAATTTGAAAACTTTTTTATATAACAAGTACCTCTCTCATATATATGTTTCCCTATCAACGGGTAACCTAAACTTTGATACCACATGTAACAACCTGCCTGGAATAGGCCTATATCCTGACCCTAAAAAGGCCCATCGAAACTTAGAGCCATTCTAAATGGATCATTGGTTCTTATAAGGATTACATAAACTGAGCCAAACTAACAATGAAATCAGAATTTTGCAGCAAAGGAATAAAATACAATAACTGAAAGTAGATGTATCATTAAATAAAACCACGATAATGCTGATTACATCAAATTCCATCTGTCACATTATGTACATAAATAATAATATCCCATGAATACAATAAATTGTCAAACATGATAATAATAGTAATAATAAACTATCGAATCTCCTTCGCCAGGCTTTAGGCTCCAATCTCCATGATTTCATCAATAAAGCGTTTCCACATGCTAGTCTGTTTAATTGTTATGAGGAGGTAGTCAGAATAATAAGTTCTGGTGAATGAAAATCACATAAGTTTAAGAAATGGCTATTTCCTATACTTAGCAGTATAAATTCATCAAATTATGTCCATGCAAATTTAACACACTATTAAAGTATGTCATACATGTGTCAAATTGGCGAACTACACTACAGTCACTTAAGGCCAAGATGTTTATATAAAGGTGGATTTTTATTATCACTTAATAACCTATGAGGCGGACTACCATTTAGTCACTTGAGTCCATTTTCTATACTCATTCTTAGGTGGATTCCCACTATCACTTAATATCCTATAGCGGACCCTAGTCACTTTGTCTTCAAATCGTCATCGTTACTAAGTATACTCTCAATATAATGCAAGGGATGGTAATCTGACACTTAATACCGAGTTTTAGGTAGACACACATCGCCATTTATGACCTTCCCGGTGGACCCATGCGTTACTATCTCTCTATCATAACATGTGGGCTCCTAGCCACTTAATACTCTCCTTAGACAAGCTGCAACAACCCATATTTTTGGGCACCCAGGTTGAATAGGCTATCATGTTTTTCTGTTTGTTTAGAATTTAAGATAAATAAAATACAAGTTTTAGAGCTAACTCGTATAATACTTTAAAAGTAGAAAATAAAGAATATGGGTGTTTCCGAGTCGAGTATATCAGAATAAATTGTATTTCCTGGTTATAATAAGTAATTTATTCCAATCCGCTTTTGTAGTTATAATTTAAATGATTAGTATAGATATTGAAAATATATATTATTGATTAACAATTAATATTTAAAGTGGATTTTTTTAATATGGATATTAAGTTGTTTTAAGGGAATATTCAATGAATGGTGAATTTGTTTTTCTAAAAATAAAATGTATTTCTTGATAAAATGAAAAAGAGGATCGCGTTTTAAATGTTCGTAATGGTTATGTAAATATTAAAAAAATAATATAATGTTTAATTTTGTCAAGATAAAAGTAAATTGTAAGTTGTTGTTAAAAGTGAATTAGTTGCATTAATTGCAAAAGTTAGTAAACTAATTGTACTGCAATTAAAATAAAATAAAATAAAAATAATGATCGTGAAACAATAATTGGGGCTTTGTAATATTTTATGGAGCGGATAGATTTAATTTCTTTATAAAATAAAGTGTCTAAACTTTGTTACAAAAATATAACAAATTTTTAAGTGTGAAATAAGTGTTTTAACAAATATGTTTTTATTAATGTAAGTCTACCAAATTAATAATTAGTTTTGAATACCATAAACATGTTTGTGTAGTCTTATAAACATTTTAGAATAGCTTGTTTTGTGTGTTTGATGCAATGGATTTAAATTAGGTAAGTAGTGTTTAACTTTGCATTTTCGTGTTTTGTAAGTAATAATTTGCAATAGTTTCATTGTTGGTTTGGTTTGGTCCCAATTAAAGATCCAAACCCAAATGGACCATTAGGGTAAAAAGAGAATCACATATTCTCCCTTTTATATCTATCTCATCTTCTACATGAAACTTTTACCAGCGAAAAACAATGGCATCCCTCCTCCTCCTTTCTTAAAAGCCTACTCCCCTAGTCAAATTAAATAAGCTAGAGATAAAACCTCTCCTTGTCTTCAGCTTAGAGACAATCTCAGTCAAAGGATCATACTATTCCTCTCCGAAATTATAGACAAAAAGGTTACAACAAAGCTCCTTCCTTGCATGTTTGCTTTTCTCAGTTTTCAAACATCAGAAGCTTGGATTCATCTCATGCATGCTTAATAACATCCAAACCAAGTGTAACAGCCTGCATTTTACGTATCGAAGGATCATAAAATATTTTTATTTTATTCCTTGAGGTTTGGATCATTCTCATATTTTAACATATTGCTTATGAGGATGTGAGACATGTCCATAATTTTTACCAATTTTGTTTTTGACCAATTTGCCCCCGTCGGTCTTGTACAAGGCATAACTTTTGGCTCAGGTCGAATCAGGAGTTGAGACCTATTCCATTGAAAATGAAATGTTGTTTACCTTTCGGTAAAGTGGTCACATTAAAGATTTGGCATAGCGGTTTGGGAGCAATCGTTGTTTAAATGTTTAACAGTTGGTTGTTCATGTTTGGTAAGCCATAATGGACTGATTTGGGAAGGCCCATTAGTGGGCTGGTAGAGACTATAAATAAAGGGTAAGAGGCATGGAGAATAGTTTACTATCTCCATTTTCTCATTTGAAATAGTGATATCTCCTCCATTTCTCCATTCTCTTCACCTTTTCCACCATTAAAGCTTAGAGAATCGAAGATTTACAACATTTGGGGTTAGATCTACGCAAATCAAAGGGAGAGATCATCGAATCGAAGGGTTTGGATCAAATTCTTCGCTGTTCGGAATCATAATCCATTGCTTTTAGCTTGTTTTGGAGAATTAGTGAGTGATATGCATCTCTCACATGGATTCAATCAAGTATATAAGTGTTTGATCTTTTTTTCATCAAATTCAAGCCATTTTCCTTAGATCTACATCATGGTAAGCCTATTTTCATATGAATCGCCATAGGATCTAATTTAGCAACTTAAAACCGGTAACTTCTATGCTATTTTATATGTTTATGCAAGTTAGAACCATAATTATGTTCATTTATCATGATTTTGGGTGAAATTTGCATAATTTTAGTGATAATCGTCATATTCATATTGTCAATGATTTCATAACATGCTTATGGTCGTGTTGAATGAATTAGATGAGTATATTTCGTCGATTGGCGAAGTTTTGTTTGAAATTGGATTCACATTAGGATGGTACAGGTTTCTGGTCGGCCATAAATAAAGATCTGGAAGTTTGGTTCGACCGCAAAGTACGTGTGGTACAAGGTTAAGTAAAAGGGGTAGTACAGATTTGAATGGGTCGATCGATCGTAAGTGGGTCGGTCGGTCGAGGCGGATCGGTCGGTTTAGGCTGGTCGGTCGCGGCTTGGAGAACAAGCAAAGAAGGTCGAACGGTGTAGTTCAGATCGGGTCAGCCATGATTCCAGAACCGGGTCGGTCGATTGTAAAGTTTGAAAAGGTAAAGGGTTGGGTTCAGTCACAAAGGAGGGGTCGGCTTCAAGTGGGTCGGTCGATCATGGTGGGTTGGTTGGGTCGGCATTGATGGGACGGTCGGCGCCAAGAGGATGGGTCGGTCGCATTGATGGCAGCGTAGTGATGTAATTTGGCTCTGTGATGTTGTGACTTCGAAGTAAGTTCAATTGGGAATGTTCGAAGTGTTGAATGTGTTCGTTGATCGGTGTAGAACAGCGAATGAGGTGTAACTCAAAGGTCGTGAGTTGGTGTATAAAGGTTGCTCGAGAAGGTTGCTTGAGCTAAGAAAAGTCTTGGGGTTGGATGACTAGAGATACTAAGGCCGAGAGATTATTATTGTCGTAAGTTCTAGCAGGCTGAAATCAAGGGTACAATGGGGGCACCCAAAAGACTGGAGGTTGCTGGTCGAGTACTCTGGGTATCGTTGAAAGGCCTAATTGTCAAGGTTGGACAAATATACGTATCGTTGAAAGGCCTAATTGTCATGGTTGGACAAACATACGTATCGTTGAAAGGCATATGGAGTTTATGCTAGAACTGGGGTTAACATTATCCCTTGATATATGGTAAGGTTGGCCATCATACGATTAACGATGGTTTCGAACCAGGATTAACGGTGATAGCCACAGTCTATCATGCATACTGGATGTTTTGTTTACACCATCTCACATAAATTATCCAATGTCGAAGGAGATGTTTCTTGGGTGCTTGTCTGATATTGGTTTAGGCCTCTGGGGCTTGTGTTTGAGGGATTTTGAATTCGATTAGGATGGTTTACGTGAGATACATATAATCTGGATGTTATGAGTGCTAGTAGTGTTTGCTTCTGGTTTCCATAAATGAATTGTTGTTCTGGTTTCCATGAATGAATAGTTGAAGTGTTTTATGTGAAGGCTATCACTATCCGATGTGGGGAAGATGGGATTGAGTTCTTCTCTGGTGTTGTGGGTAGATTAGTATGTTTACCTATCCATTCTCATATACTTTATTGTTGATTTTAGATAGCAGTTTTATCACTCATTAAGGCTGTTGTCTGACTCAAGGTTTTATGTTTCCGTCTTATTACCTTGGGTTGTTCATCCAGTTGTGGATGGGAAGACTAGGTGGCAGGTAACAGGTAATAGCTTAGTGAGGACGATATTGCATTTCAGAGGCGAGTTCGAGGCTTATGTATCAGTTTTATACTATCTAGTATTTCTATTTCCGCTGTTTGAGTTGCTCTCTGAGTTTTTTAGTGAGCTTCATGTACATACTTTGATATTCTTATGATGTATGGATAACCTTTTAGGATGTTGTGAAAGTTTTCAAAAGTTTGTTATATGTTGCTCCGTTATTCCTACCGGTTGTGTATGTTCTATTATATTTTATCTTTGCACAATGAGTATTACGACAGGTTCCGATGTTGTTGTTTACCTATGATGACCGTCCACAACTGCTTGGCACACCTCTCAGCGCATTATTTCTCTTGTTTAGTGCAGGGGTTGTGGGCGAACGTCACATTTGGTATCAGAGCTCTGGCAAACGATTTTAGCCAAAGTTCGAAGACATAATTACGTATGAGAGACATATTTGTAGATTTTAGTTGAATGTATACTATATGATATTATATAGTATATTAGCGTTTGTACTTCTTTGGCAGCTTTTCTTGCAAATGGCTAATCATTCTAATTTACAGATTTAGAAGGAGTCAATGTGCTTCAAGACATATTGCTAGGGAAGGGGTTGTGTCTGGAGGGGGTAATGGCAGTGCACCAGACCACCCAGCCATGTTTGAGGCCATGATGGAAGCATTCATGCGAAGGGTACCCACTTAGTGGCAGCTACGGTAGATGTAGATGTTCAGTTGCATAAGGTTGTGGATTTTGCGAAGTTGTGCAAAGATTATACATCTCTAGGAGGAAAACCATTGAAAGGAACTGAGCTAGCTGAAGAGGTTCAGAGGTGGATGGATTCTTGTGTCCCTATTTTTTGGAGACTTGGGTTTGGAGGATGCAATTAAGAGAAAGCTTGCGTCAAGGAAGTTGCAGGGTAAGGCCATGAATGGTGGAGTTCTGTTACACTTGAGATTCCAGAAGAGGGAATTTCATGGGCGCAATTCCAAGCTAAGTTTGAAGCAAAGTTTATCTCCACTGCGCAGAAGTCAGCTTTGTTCAAGAAGCTCATAGTGCTGAAACAAAATGGTCATTCTGTGCTTGATTATGTTTCTAATTTCGAGGCCTTGTCCATATATGCTCGTTCACACATGGACACACATTATCAGAAGAACGGGAAGTTTGTTATGGGTCTGGATGCCTACATAGGAAGACCGTTGGTGGAACACCTTGATGATCCATTCGAGAAGATTGTGGAAAAAGTTGTTTATCATGAGAGCTTATTTCCTAAAGAAGTAAACATTGTTGCTGCAACCAAGGAAGTTCAGAAACCATAACAAGGTGGTAATAATAAGAAGAGGAAGCAACAACAATAGAAAGGAAAGGATGGCTAGAAGAAGCCATAGAGTGAGGTGGTTTTCTTTAACTGCCAACAGAAGGGTCATTACTCAAATGAGTGCAAGAATCCCAAAGCTGAGAAGAGGTGCTTCAAGTGTGGAAAACCTTGGCATGAGAAGAAAGACTGTCCAAAATCAGCTATGGGCAAGCAGGTTGTGAAGGCATATGCTTTGGAAGTCGTGCCATATTCTTTGAGAGCTTCTACTTTAGAGGAGAAGGGAAAGGGTGTCTTCATAAAAGGTACTCTTTCAGTTAACGGCGTTTCAGTTCGTGCATTCTTTCATTTGCATTGAGCTTGTGTGCCGCTTGGGTTTGGAAGCCGAGATTTGTGATATTCCATTGATCGTGACTAATCCAGTTGGGGGTTCGTCCATTTTGTGCATGTTGTGTCATGGTCTAGTGTTGTCGGGTCATGGTTGCTCTTTTATGTGTGATTGTTTTGTTCTTAACTTCGTTGGGTTTGGGATCATCTTGGGCATGGATTGGCTCAAGAGGTATGCAACAAGGGTGAATTGCGAGAAGCTAGAGGTGAGAGTTAGGGATGTGGAAGGGCGAAAGGTGTTGATTAGATGTAATACCGAAGATGGGGTCTTCGTAAGCTATCAATACTCGCTTGTGATTCCATAGGAAGATTTGTCATCAGTGCTGATCGCTAATGAGTTTGAGGATGTCTCTGACGAGGTCAAAGGGTTATCGCCGCATAGTGAGATCGAGTTTAGGATCGATTTGGTCGAGGGTGCTAGACAAGTCGTCATGCCTCTTAGGCGGATGGCGCCTAAGGAAAACGAGAGTTAGAGGTGCATGTTCGTGACCTTTTGGGAAAAGGATTCATTCGGAGGAGTGCTTTCGAGTGGGGTGCACTAATCTTGTTTACAACAAGGCAAATGACTCGTTAAGATTTTGTTTGGACTCTCTTGAGTTGAACAAGGTGACCCAGAAGATCAAGTATCCGTTAGCAAGGATTGATGACTTGTTCGATCAGCTTCACGAGGCCAAAGTGTTTTCTCAGATGGATTTGGCAACGGGGTTTCACCAGTTGAGGGTGGCAAAGGATAGTGTGCCGAAGACTGCTTTTAGGACACCATCCCGTTTCTTAGAATGGTTATTATGCCATTTGGATTGACTAACGCATCAGCATATTTTGTGGATCTTATGAATAGAGATTTCAGAGATAAGTTGAACAAGTTTGTGCTTGTGTTCGTGGATGATATTCCAGTTTACACTCGGAAAGACGAAGAGCACAAGACGCACTTGCGATTTGTCATGGAAATCTTGCGAAAGCATTAGCTGAGAGCCAAGTTTTCGAAGTGTCACTTCTGGAAGAGTGAAGTAAGGTTCTTAGGTCATGTTGCTTCTGAAAATGGGATAACAGTTGACCACGCAAAGGTGGCAGCAATCCAGGACTGGGATAGACCTAAGAATGTGACAGATGTTCGGTGTTTCCATGGGTTAGCAGGATAATTACTGACGGTTTATCAAGGATTTCTCCAAGATAAATGCACCGTTGATAGGATTGACGAAGAAGAACGAAGAGTTCACATAGGATGCAAAGTGTGAGAAATCATTTGGGATTCTGAAGGAGAGACTGACGAGTGCTCCTGTTCTAACCATTCCAAGTGGGAACGAGGAGATGGTGGTATACACCGATGCATGTGGCACCCGATTGGAGCAATACCAATGCAAAAGGATAAGGTTGTGGCCTACGCTGGTCGGCAACTGAAGCCGCATGAGAGAAATTACCCAACTCATGATTTGGAGTTAGCGACAATTGTGTTTGCTCTTAAGATGTGGAGACATTACTTGTTGGGACTTCGATTCTAGTTGTTTACGGATCAAAAGTCGTTGAAGTATCTTTTCTCCCAAAAGGATTTGAATCTTCAGCAACAAAGATGGTTGGAGTTTCTAGCATGATATGATTTCGATATAGCCTATACTCCTTGTGAAGTTAACACAGTTGCAGATGCATTGAGTCAAAGACACGCAAGCTTGGGAGCAATGTTTTCGGAATGAAAGAGCCTCGAGTATATGGCAAGGTTTGATTTCAGCACAAGGTGCGAGTTGGAACCTAAAATGTTGGCAAGCTTGTCGATAAGACCTACTCTTATCGAAAGGATTAGCGAGAACCAAAAGCGAGATGTGAAGCTTGTTGAGTTTATCCAGAAGCTAAAACTAGAGAATAAAGAGTTCGAAGTCGATCGAGAAGGTTTGCTTCGAAAGCAAGGGCGATTAGTTGTTCCTGATATCAACGGATTGAGAGATGAGGTTCTGAGACAATGTCATCACTCAAAGTTGACGATTCGTCCCGGTGGTTAAGATGTATCGTGACATGAAGCGAGTCTACTAGTGGAAAGGGATGAAGAGAGATATTGGAAAGTTCATTTCCAAGTGCATGAACTGTCAGTTGGTGAAAGTTGAACAAAAGAAGCCGAGTGGTTTGCTTCAGCCATTGGAAGTTCCTACATGGAAGTGGGAATAGATATCAATGGACTTTATTGATGGGTAACCTAGAACTAGTGCAGGAAACGAAGGAATTTGAGTCATCGTGGATCGTTTGACCAAAAGCGCGAGATTTATTCCTGTCAAGACGACTAGAATGACATCAAATTTTGCTGGACTTTATGTGAAATGGATAGTTTGATTCCATGGTATCCGAAGAGCATAGTGAGTGATCGAGATCCATTATTCACTAGTGGATTTTGGAATAATCTACAAGAAGCTTTAGGAACCAAGTTGTGTTTGAGTACGGCTTATCATCCCCAAACTGATGGTCAGACCGAGAGAGTCAATCGAGTTTTGGAAGATCTCCTGAGGGCTTGTGTGTTAGACTTTGGAGGATCATAGGAAGACCATCTACATCTAGTTGAGTTTGCATATAATAATAGCTACCAGTCTAGCATTGGGATGACACCATACGAGGCGTTGTATGGGAGGCCATGCAATTATCCAGCTTGTTGGTTAGAAACATGAGATAAGTTGACAATTGGGCCAGAGATGACCAGGGAGATCTCTGATTGTACCGATATCATTCGGTAATGAATGAAGGCAGCCCAAGATCGTCAAAAGAGTTATGTCGATAAGTGTCGAAAGGATTTGGAATTCGACGTTGGCAATATGGTTTTTGTGCAAATTTTGCAGTTGAAGCATGTGGTTCGATTCAAAAATAAAGGAAAGTTATCTCCAAGGTTTGTTGGACCATTTCCGATAGTCGAGCGAATTGGAAAGGTCGCATATAGATTGGAGTTACCAGATAAGATGTCGAGTATGCATAATGTTTTCCATGTGTCGTTTCTACGGAAGTTCGTGCATGATTCGAATGTTGTGGTATCTCTAGAGCAATATGAAGACCTAGAAGTATAGACCATCATTACGAGACCTCGTAAGCCGCTTTGTGTTGTGGGGAATGATAAGAAACAGCTTAGGAGGAAGACAGTTAAGCTAATCAAGGTACAATGGAGTGAGGATGGCGACGATTGTAAATGGCAAACAGAAGAGAGCATGAAGGCAACCCATCTGGAACTCTTCGTCTGTATGAACCATTAGTATCTTGTCATCTTACATCATTGTGGCTTGTACTATTTTGTTTTTGTTAGAATTCGGCGTGCTAGGATAAGGCTATGGAAGCATGGCTTTATGGCTGCTAGTTTGGGTGAAAGAATTGGCTGCTCATGAATGATAGGCATGCAGAATTGCTTTGGTTGCTTATGTTTGTTGGGATTTCAGGGGCGAAATTCCTAAACGGTGGTTGGGGGGGGGGGGGGGGGAATGTAACAGCCCGCGTTTTACATGTCGGAGGATCTTAAAATATTTTTATTTTGTTCCCTAAGGGTTTGATCGTTCTCATATTTTAATATGTTGCTTGTAGGGATGTGAGACATGTCCATAATTTTTACCAATTTTGTTTGTGACCATTTTGCCCCTGACAATCTTGTACAGGGCATACCTTTTAGTCTAGGTCGAATCAGGAGTTGAGAGCTGTGTCATTGGAAAGGGAATGATGTTTCCCTTTCTGTAGAGTGGTCACATTAAAGATTTGGCTTGGCGGTTTGGGAGGAACCGCTGTTTTAAGATTTAACAGTTGGTTGTTCAGGTTTCGTAAGCCACAACGGGTTGATTTGGGGAGGCCCATTAGTGGGCTAGTGGAGGCTAGAGGGTAGGTGTGACAGCAGCCCATAACCCCCGCCCATAACCCCCGCACTATACAAGAGAAATAATGCGCTGAAAGATGTACAAGGCTGTCATGGACAATCATCAGAGTAAGTAAACCCAAGCGGAACCTGTCGTAAAACTCACAGCGCAAGGATAAAATATAATAGAACATATACAACAGGTAGTAATAGTGAAGCAGAAACACTGGACTTTCATACAACTAGAAAGTAATATCCACAAACTTGGAAAAAGTTTTTATACAAAGTTGCCTCAGTACATCACTCAGAAAAGCAAACAACGAAAATCCAATTATTGGCTAGTAGTAAAACTGGTACGTGAGCCTCCTGCTTGTCATCGATCAGCATCGTCGTCCTCACTAAAGCATTACCTATCACCTGTTACTTAATCTTCCCATCCACAATCGGATAAACAGCCCAAGGTAATAAGAGGATACATAAAACCTTGAGTCAGACAACAGTCTTAGTGAGCGATAAAACAGCTAACAACTTCAACAATAAAGTGTACGAGGGGGGATAGATAAACATACTAATCTATCCATGACACCAGAGAAGAACTCAACCTTATCTTCCCCACATCGGACAGTGATAGCCTTTACAATCCATTCAACTAAAGGAACAACAATTCATACATGGAAACCAGAGCAACCATTCAATCATGGAAAAACACACATAACATTCAGATTGTATAAGTCTCACATAGAACAACCAATCATCCATGACTGACTCTGGCTATCACCGCCAATCCTGCTTTGAAACCATCATTAATTGTATGACGGCCAACCTTGCCATATGTCAAGGGCTAATGGTAACCCCAGTTCTAGCATAAACTCCATATCTCCAACCTTGACAACTAGGCCTTTCAACGATACCCAAGGTACTCGACTAGCAACCTTCCGGTCTATTGGGTGCCCCCATCGTACCCCTGCTTTGAGCCTGCTAGAACTTACGACAACGATGACTTCTCAGCCTTCGCATCTCTAGTCATTCAACCTTGATGGCTATTTACTGGTCAAGCGACCTTCTCGAGCAACCATTATCCAACAACTCACGACCTTTGTGTTTTCTGCCGATTCGTTGCTTTTCATCGATCAACGGACATATCATATCACTTCGAACATCCCCTTCTGGACTCTTGTCGAAGCCACCACCATCGTTGAACAAACCAACATCTTTGTAAGGTTCAAAGCAATCCATAGCATTATTTCAACACCTCCTAACTTTCCAATTGAACTCACTTTGAAGTCACATCATCACCGGAAGTGTCCGACCCGAAATAGCTGACCAGAAATGGCAAAAATGGCTGACCAGAAATGGCTATCCAGAACAGCCCGACCCGAGCCACTTTGGTCCGACCCGACCCCTCCTTTAGGCCCGACCCGACCCCCTTTTTTCCGACCCGACCCACCTTAGTCCAATCCAGAATGGTCTAATCCACTTTAGCCTGATCCAAAATGGTCTAATTCACTTTAACCTAATCCAGAGTGGTCGGACCCGACCCCCTTTAGTCCGACCCGGCCCCTTTTAGTCCGACCCGGCCTCCTTTAGTTCGACCCGAGACAACTTTAGTCCGACTCGAGCCAACTTTGACTTGTCCTCCACGACAAAAATTGATCCCGACCCGAGCCACTTTGGTCCGACCCGAGCCACCTTCTACACATCTTCAATTCTACTCTGATTTCGATCAAAACTTCGCCAAACGACGAATCCGACGAAACCAAATCAACCAAACTCAGCAAACACAATCATAAACATATCATAACAGTACTAACCACATGAATATGACAATTACCATAAAAATGATGTAAATCTCACCAAAAACCATTAAAATGATCCTATGATCAAAATAAGAGTTCTAACTAACATAAACATGTAAAATGAAATGAAATTATCGAGTAAAACTTGCTAGATAAGATCATAGGGTGATTCATATGAAAATGAACATGTAATGGTGTAAAACTATGGTAAAACATCCTAACTTGATGAGAAACATGCACAAACGCTCATATACTTCATTGCATTCAAGTGAGAGATGTAAATCACTCACCAATTAACCAAAACAAAGCAAAATTTAAGAAATAGAATTCCGGACAGCAAAGAGATAGCTCCTAGCCCTTCGATTTGATGAATCCTCACTTGAAATGATGTAGATCTAGCCTCCAATGGTGTAGATCTATGATTTCCCTCCTTAGAATTGGATTTTTAATGGTGGAAAGGTGTTAGAGGAAGAAGGAGATCAATGCCTCCAAATGAGAGAATGGGAAAATAAACCTTTTCCCTCCACTCTCACCCCCTATTTATAGGATTCCACCATCCCACTAATGGGCCTCCCCAATTCAGCCCATTAGGCTCTCCAAATTTGAACAGCCAATTGAAAAACCTTAAAACAGCGATTTCTCCCAAACCGCTGAGCCAAATCTTTAATGTAACTACTCTACGGAAAGGTAACCATCAATTCCTTTCCAATGGCATAGGTCTCACCCTATGATTCGATCCAAGTCAAAAGTTATGCCCTGTACAAGGATGATAGGGGCAAAATGGTCACAAACAAAATCGGTAAAAATTATGGACATGTCTCACATCCCCATAAGCAACATATTAAAAGATGAGAATGAACCAACCCTCAGAGAATGAAATAAAAATATTTTATGCTCTTTCGATACGTAAAATGCAGGATGTTACATTCTCCCCTCTTAAGAATTTCGCCCCCGAAATTCCAAGCAAACACAAGCAATCACAACGATTCTGCATGCCTATCATCCATGAAAAGCCAACTCTATCATCCAAACTAGCAATCATCAAGCCATACGTCCATAGCCTTATCCTAGCACGCGGAGTTCTACCAAACAATAACAAGATACAACGATATAACGAAGATACGATATCAAAGGGTCCTACCGACGAAGAGTTCTGGATGAGTTGCTCTCATGCTCTCTTCCATCTCCTATGTATAATCGTCTCCATCCTCGCTCCATTGTACCTTGAATTGCTTAACCGTCTTCCTCCTAAGCTATTTTGTGTCATTCCTCACAACACGAAGTGGCTTACGAGGTCTCGTAACTGCGGTCTCTACTTCTAGATCTTCGTACTTCTCGGGAGATACCACTACACTTGAATCATGCACTAACTTACGTAGAAATACACATGGAACACATTATGTACACTCAACATCTTCTCGGGTAACTCCAATCTATATGCGAGCTTTCCAATTTGCTCGACTATCGGAAATGTTCAACAAACCTAGGAGCCAACTTTCCTTTACTTCCAAATCTCACCGTATGCTTCAACGGTGAAACCTTCACCAAAACCATATCACCCACGTCGAATTCCAAGTCCTTACGACGCTTGTCGGCGTAACTCTTCTGACGGTCCTGGGTTGCCTTCGTTCATTGTCGAACTATCTCGATACAATCTGAGGTTTCTCTAATCATCTCAGGCCCAAGTACCAACTTATCTCCAGTTTCTAGCCAACATGCTGGAGAATTGCACGGCCTTCCATACAATGCTTCGTATGGTGCCATCCCAATGCTAGACTGGTGGCTATTATTATATGCAAACTCAACTAGATGTAGATGGTCTTCTCATGATCCTCCGAAGTCTAACACACAAGCCCTCAGGAGATCTTCTAAAACTCGGTTGACTCTCTCGGTCTGATCATCAGTTTGGGGATGATATGTCGTACTTAAGCACAACTCGGTTCCCAAAGCTTCTTGCAAACTTTTCCAAAATCCACTCGTGAATAATGGATCTCAGTCACTTACTATACTCTTTGGGACACCATGGAATCGAACTATCCATTTCACATAAAGTTCAGCCAATTTCGATGCCCTCCTAGTCGACTTGATAGGAATGAATCTCGCACTTTTGGTCAAACGATCCACAATGACCCAAATCCCTTCGTTCCCTGCCCTGGTTCTAGGTAGTCCATTGATAAAATCCATCGATACTTTCTCCCACTTCCACGTAGGAACTTCCAATGGCTGAAGCAAACCACTCGGCTTCTTTTGTTCAGCTTTCACCAACTGACAGTTCATACACTTGGAAATGAACTTTCCAATATCTCTCTTCATCCCTTCCGAGTAGTAGAATCTCTTCATGTCCTGATACATCTTATTACCACCGGGACGAATCGTCAACTTCGAGTGATGACATTCTCTCCGAACCTCATCCCTCAATCCGTCGATATCAGGAACAACTAATCGCCCTTGCTTTCGAAGCTAACCTTCTCGATCGACCTCGAACTCTTTATCTTCTGGTTCCAGTTTCTAAATGAACTCGATAAGCTTCGCATCTTTCTTTTGGCTCTCGCCAATCCTTTCGATAAGAGTTGGTCCTATCGATAAGCTTGCCAATATTTCAGGTTCCAATTCACGCCTTGGTATGAAATTGAACCTTGCCAAGTACTCGAGGCTCTTCCATTCCGAAAACATCGCTCCCAAACTTGCGTGTCTTTGACTTAAAGCATCTGCAACTGCGTTACCCTTGCCCGGAGTATAGGCTATGCCAAAATCATATGATGCCAGAAACTCTAACCATCTGTGCTGCTGAAGATTCAAATCCTTTTGGGAGAAAAGATACTTTAATGACTTGTGATCTGTAAACAACTCGAATCGAACTTCCAACAAGTAATGTCTCCACATCTTCAGAGCAAATACAATCGCCGCCAACTACAAATCATGAGCTGGGTAATTCTTCTCGTGCGGCTTGAGGTGTCGACTCGCGTAGGCCGCAACCTTATCCTTCTGCATTAGTACTGCTCCAAAGTCCAGTACCACATGCATCAGTATATACCACCATCTCTTCATTCCCGCTTGGAATGGTCAACACAGGAGCACTCATCAATCTCTCCTTCAGGATTCCGAACGCTTGTTCACACTTTGCATCCCATGTGAACACTTGGTTCTTCTTTGTCAACCCTGTCAACGATGCAGCTACCTTGGAGAAATCCTTAATAAACTATCGGTAATATCCTGCCAACCCAAGGAAACTCCGAACATCCGTCGCATTCTTAGGTTGACCCCAGTCCTGGATTGCTGCAACTTTAGCGAGGTCAACCGCTATCCCTTTTCCAGAAACTACATGACCTAAGAACCTCACTTAATCCTTCCAGAAGTGACACTTTGAGAACTTAGCCTTAAGCCGATGCTTCCGCAAGATCTCTAACATAACTCTCAAGTGCGTCTTATGTTCTTCCTCATTTCTGGAGTAAACCAGAATATCATCCACGAATACAAGCACGAACTTGTTCAACTGATCTCTGAACACTCTAGTCATAAGATCCACAAAATACGCTGGCGCGTTAATCAACCCAAATGGCATCACCAACCATTCGAAGAAACTAGATGGGGTCCTAAAAGTAGTCTTTGGCACACTATCCTTAGCCACACTCAACTGGTGAAATCCCGTTGTCAAATCCATCTGAGAAAACACTTTGGCTTCGTGAAGCTGATCGAACAAGTCATCTATCCTTGGCAACGGATACTTGTTCTTCTTTGTCACCTTGTTCAGCTCACGATAGTCCACACACAATCTTAATGAGCCATCCACTTTGGTTGCAAATACGATCGGTGCACCCCATTCAGATACACTCCTTCGAATGAATCCTTTTCCCAAAAGGTCTCGAACTTGCACCTCTAACTCTCGTTGTTCCCTAGGCGCTATCCGCCTAAGAGGAATAACGATTGGTCTAGCACCTTCGACCAAATCGATCCTAAACTCGATCTCACAATGCGTCGGCAACCCTTTGACCTCGTCAAAGACATCTACATACTCATTAGCGATCAACACTGATGACAAGTCTTCTTGTGGAATCCCAAGCGAATACAGATAACTCACGAAGACCCCGTCTTCGCGCTTACATCTAATCAACACCTTTCGCCCTTCCACATCCCCGACCCTCACCTCTAGCTTCTCGTAATTCACCCTTGCTGCATACCTCTTGAGCCAATCCATGCCCAAGATGATCCCAAACCCAGCGAAGTTAAGAACAAAGCAATTAAATATAAAAGAGCAACCATGACTCGACAACACTAGACCACGACATATCATGCAAAGATTTGACGAACCCCCAATTGGATTAGTCACTATGAAGGGTATATCACAAATCTCAAGTTCCAAACTCAAGAGACAAACAAGCTTATTGCAAATAAAGGAATGTGATGCTCCAGTATCGAAAAGCACAAGAACTGAAACACCATTAACTGAAAGAGTACCTTGCACCACGACACCCTTTCCCTTCTCCTCTTCAGTAGGACCTTTCGAAGAAGTTGGCACAGCTTCCAAAGCATATGCCCTCACAACTTGCTTGCCCTTAGATGATTCTGGACAATCTTTCTTCTCATGCCCAGGCTTCCCACATTTGAAGCACTTGTTCTCAGCTTTGGGATTCTTGCACTCACTAGAAAAATGGCCTTTCTATTGGCAGTTAATGCAAACCACCTCACTCTTGGGCTTCTTTTGGCCATCTTTTCCCTTCTGTTGTTGCTGCTTCCTCTTCTTATTATTACCACCTTGTTGTGGCTTCTGAGCCTCTTTGGTTGTAGCGACAACATTTGCTTCTTTAGGAAACAAGCTCTCATGACGAATAGCTTTTTCCACAGTCTTCTCAAATGAATCATCAAGATGGACCACTAACAGCTTTCTGATATAAGCATCCAAACCCAAGACAAACTTCTCGTTCTTCTTATATGGTGTATCAATGTATGAATGAGCATATCTAGACAAAGCCTCAAAATCAGAAATGTAATCAAGAACTGATCTTCCATTCTGCTTCAACTCTACAAACTTCTTGAAGAGAACAGACTTCTGAGCAGTGGAGTTAAACTTTTCTTCAAATTTAGCTTGGAATAGCTCCCATGAATTTTCTTCCTCTGGAGTCTTGAGTGCAACAGAATTCCACCATACCATGGCCCTGTCTTGCAATTTCCTTGATGCAAGCTTTCTCTTTATTGCATCCTCAATAGCCAAGTCTCCAAATATTCAGACACATGAATCCATCCACCTCTGAACCTGTTCAGCTGGTTCAGTTCCCTTAAATGGTTTTCCCCCTAGAGATGCAAAGTCCTTGCACATCTTTACAAAATCTACTACTCTAGGAACTCGCACACCAACATCTACCATTGCCGCAATTGGAGTTGGTACCCTTCGCATAACTGCTTCTACCATGGCTTCAAACATGGCCGGGTAATTAGGTTCACCACCATTTCCCCCTCCAGTATTGGCTCCCCTAGCAGCGTGTCTTGATGCTCGTCTATTCATTCTAAAACTGAAATTTAGAATAATTAGCCACTTCCAAGAAAAACTGCTAAAGAGATACAACCGCTACTACCATATATGCTTATATATATAGTAAGCATCCAATTGAAATCTACATGTATGTCTCTCATACGTGATTACGTCTTAGAACTTTGGCCAAAAATCGTTGATCAGAGCTCTGATACCAAATGTGACGACCGCCCATAACCCCGCACTATACAAGAGAAATAATGCGCTGAAAGATGTGCAAGGCTGTCATGGACGATCATCAGAGTAGGTAAACACAAGAAGAACCTATCATAAAAATCACAGCACAAGGATAAAATATAATAGAATATATACAACAGGTAGTAATAGTGAAGCATAAACACTGGACTTTCATATAACTAGAAAGTAATATCCACAAACTTGGAAATAGTGTTTATACAAAGTTGCCTCACTACATCACTCAGAAAAGCAAATAGTGGAAATCCAATTATTGGCTAGTAGTAAAACTGGTACGTGAGCCTCCTGCTCGCCATCGATCAACATCGTCGTCCTCACCAAAGCATTACTTGTCACCTGTTACTTAGTCTGCCCATCCACAATCGAATGAACAACCCAAGGTAATAAGAGGATACATAAAACCTTGAGTCAGACAACAGTCTTAGTGAGCGATAAAATAGCTAACAACTTCAACAATAAAGTGTATGAGAGGGGATAGATAAACATACTAATCTATCCATGATACTAGAGAAGAACTCAACGTTATCTTCCCCACACTGGACAGTGATAGCCTTTACAATCCATTCATCCAAAGGAACAACAATTCGTACATGGAAACCAGAGAAACCATTCAATCATGGAAAAACACACATAACATCCAGATTATATAAGTCTCACATAGAACAACCAATCATCCATGACTGACTCTGGCTATCACCGCCAATCCTGCTTTGAAACCATCGTTAATCGTACGACGACCAACCTTGCCATATGTCAAGGGCTAATGGTAACCCCAGTTCTAGCATAAACTCCATATATCCAACCTTGACAATGTCCAACCTTGACAACTAGGCCTTTCAACGATACCCAAGGTACTGGACCAGCAACCTTCCGGTCTATTGGGTGCCCCATCGTACCCCTGCTTTGAGCCTGCTAGAACTTACGACAACGATGACTTCTCGGCCTTTGCATTTCTAGTCGTCCAACCTTGACGGCTATTTACTGCTCAAGCGACCTTCTCGAGCAACCATTATCCACCAACTCACGACCTTTGAGTTGTCTGCCTATTCGTTGCTTTTCACCGATCAACGAACATATCACATCACTTCGAACATCCCCTTCTGGACTCTTGTCGAAGCCACCACAATCGTTGAACCAACCAACATCTTTGTAAGGTTCAAAGCAATCCATAGCATTATTTCAACAACTCCTAACTTCCCAATTGAACTCACTTTGAAGTCACATCATCATCGGAAGTGTCCGACCAGAAATACTGACCAGAAATGGCAAAAATGACAGACCAAAAATGGCTGTCTAGAACAGCCCGACCCGAGCCACTTTGGTCCGACCCGACCCCTCCTTTAGGCCCGACCCGACCCCCTTTTGTCCGACCCGACCCACCTTAGTCCGATCCAGAACCACTTTAGCCCGATCCAAAATGGTCTGATTCACTTTAACCCAATCTAGAGTGGTCCGACCCGACCCCCTTTAGTCCAACCCGACCCCTTTTAGCCTGACCCGACCACCTTTAGTCCGTCCCGAGCCAACTTTAGTCCGACCCGAGCCAACTTTGACTTGTCCTCCAGGACAGAATTTGATCCCGACCCGAGCCACTTTGGTCCGACCCGAGCCACCTTCTGCACATCTTCAGTTCTACTCCGGTTTTGATCAAAACTTCGCCAAACGACGAATCCGACGAAGCCAAATCAACCAAACTCAACAAACACAATCATAACATATCATAACATTACTAACCACATAAATATGATGATTACCATAAAAATGATGTAAATCTCACCAAAAACCATTAAAATGATCCTATGATCAAAATAAGAGTTCTAACTAACATAAACATGTGAAATGACGTGAAATTATCGAGTAAAACTTGCTAGATAAGATCATAGGGTGATTCATATGAAAATGAACATGTAATGGAGTAAAACTATGGTAAAACATCCCAATTTGATGAGAAACATGCACAAACACTCATATACTTCATTGTATTCATGTGAGAGATGTAAGTCACTCACCAATTAACCAAAACAAAGCAAAATCGAAGAAATAGAATTCCGAACAGCGAAGAGATAGCTCCTAGCCCTTCGATTTGATGAATCCTCACTTGAAATGATGTAGATCTAGCCTCTAATGGTGTGTATCTATAATTTCCTTCCTTAGGTTTGGATTTTTAATGGTGGAAAGGTGTTAGAGTAAGAAGGAGATCAATGCCTCCAAATGAGAGGATGGGAAAATAAACCTTTTCCCTCCACTCTCACCCCCTGTTTATAAGATTCCACCATCCCACTAATGGGCCTCCCCAATTCAGCCCATTAGGCTCTCCAAATCTGAATAGCCAACTAAAAAACCTTAAAACAGTGATTTCTCCCAAACCCCTGAGCCAAATCCTTAATGTAACCACTCTACGGAAAGGTAACCACCAATTCCATTCCAATGGCACAGGTCTCACCCTCTGATTCGATCCAAGTCAAAAGTATGCCCTATACAAGGCTGACAGGGTCAAAATGGTCACAAACAAAACCGGTAAAAATTATGGACATGTCTCACATCCCCATAAGCAACATATTAAAAGACGAGAATGATCCAACCCTCAGAGAATGAAATAAAAATATTTTACGATCTTTCGATACGTAAAATGCGGGCTGTTACAGTAGGAGATATGGAGAATAGTTTACTTTCTCCATTTTCTCATTTGAAAGAGTGAGAGCTCCTCCATTTCTCCATTCTCTTCACCTTTTCCACCCTTAAAGCTTAGAGAATCGAAGATCTACAACATTTGAGGCTAGATCTATGCAAATCAAAGGAAGAGATCATCGAATCGAAGGGTTTGGATCAAATTCTTCGCTATTCGGAATCATAATTCATTGCTTTTAGCTTGTTTTAGAGAACTGGTGAGTGATATACATCTCTCACTCGGATTCAATCAAGTATATGAGTGTTTGATCTTGTTTTTCATCAAATTCAAGTCGTTTTCCTTAAATCTACATCATGGTAAGCTTATTTTCAAATGAATCGCCATAAGATCTAATTTAACAACTTAAAACCAATAATTTCTATGCTATTTCATATGTTTTTGCAAGTTAGATCCATAATTATGTTCATTTATCATGATTTTGGGTGAAATTTGCATAATTTTAGTGATAATCGTCATATTCATGTTGTTAATGATTTCATAACATGCTTATGGTTGTGTTGAATGAAATAGATGAGTATATTTCATTGATTGTCGAAGTTTAATTGAAACTGGACTCGCATTGGGACGGTACAGGTTTCTGGTCGGCCAGAAATACACATTTAGAAGTTTGGGTCGACCGCAAAGTATGTGCAGTACAAGGGGCAGTAGAGATTCATGGATTGGTCGGTCGGTCGAGGCAGGTCGGTCGGTCGTGACTTGGAGAACAAGCAAAGAAGGTCGGTCGGTGTAGTTCTGATTGGGTTGGCCATTATTCCAGAACCGGGTCGATCGGTTCTAAAGTTTAAAGTGGTGAAGGGTTGGGTTCGGTCACAAAGGAGGGGCCGGCTTCAAGTGGGTCTATCGGTCTTGATGGGTTGGTCGGCTTAGCACTGATGGGGCGGTCGGCTCCAAAAGGATGGGTCGGTCGCATTAATGGTAGCGTAGTGATGTAACTTAGCTCAGTGATGTTGTGACTTCGAAATAAGTTCAAATGGGAATGTTTGTAGTGTTGAATGTGTCCGTTGATCAGTGTAGAACAACGAATGAGGTGATAACTCAAAGGTCGTGATTTGGTGGATAATGGTTGCTCGAAAAGGTCGCTTGAGCTAAGAAAAGTCGTCGGGTTGGAAGACAAGAGATGTGAAGGCCGAGAGATTATCGTTGTCGTAGGATCTAGCAGGCTCAAAGAAGGGGTACAGCGGGGGGACCCAAAAGACTAGAAGGTTGCTAGTCGAGTTTTCTGGGTATCATTGAAAGGCCTAGTTGTCAAGGTTGGACAAACATACTTATTGTTGAAAGGCGTATGGAACCCCAAAATTTTAAAAACATTAAAGATGATAAATTAAAACATAATTAATTTAATATTCAGAATTAAGGGAAAAGGACTGTACAATTACGTCCGTATCGAAATTCTGGTCAGGATAGACAATTGATTTGCGTAAAACGGACACCGTATGGAGAAGTTATGAGGGTTTTAAGTTTGAATACACACAGAAGAATTATATATATACATATGAGTCATAACTTATCCAAAAAGGGTTCAAAATTCGAAATCGCGTGAAAACAGAATGAGCGGCAAATTTCCCGCTCTAGGGGGTCGACCCCCCTAGAGGGGTGTCTACCTAAGGGTCTACCCACCCAAAAGGGTGTCGACCTATGGGTCGACCTACCTACAGGGGTGTCGACACCCCTAAGGCTGATGTGGCATAGTCAGTTTGGAGGCTAGCAGCTATAAATAAAGGTCCATTTTCACTTGTTTTCTGTTATGAAATGCAATGGAGGCCAGATGCTATCAGTAGATGGTCTAAGCCTAATTATATTCATCTTCTGCAAATCAAATTCTGAGATTCAAGCATAGATTCAACACCAACTTCTTTTCTATCTTCTTAACAATCCAAACACTGTAAGTTGGTTACTTTTAGGTTTAAATGAATAAAAGTAAATTTTGAAAGACTGTGGTTTGGATATGTTGTAAACTATGAATCTATGCTATTGTTAAATCTTACACTATGTCATGATAGATCTACTTCTCTAGATCTAATTCAATTGTGGTTATTATATTATGTCGCCTTTGTGGATCTTGATTTGTAACTATATTGTGGTTGATGTAAATCTGTTAATTTAGGCAGTTACAACATTGGTTAGATCTAATTCTTTATGTAAATCACCTTTCACCTGTCATATTGTGGTCAATTTAGATATGTTATAAATTGGACATGTAAATCCATATTTATATCTAAACATGCTACTATGTCATCCTAATTATGTTGGATCTGTTTTTATGCCCTCGTTATAATTATGCTAGATCTGTTTTTATGTCCACCATATTATGCCAAAAACATGTCTATGCCAGTGTATATGTTCATGTCACCTTTGTTAGAATGATCACTATTGTCATTTTCCCCATCACTTTTCCCTTTTTACTGTATATGCCTAGGCAACTTTCTAGCCTAGGTATGCCGCCAAAGATATGCGAATACATTAGCAAAGGGACTGGGAAAATATTAGATTTGGCAAAACTTGATATGAATTTGGACATATAATCCGTTATGAGTATAATTGGACATTTAGGCATAACTGGAAATTTGAATGTTAAATTGGTTATTAATTGGAGTAATGAAAAAATTTGGCATAAAATCAATTATGGACATAATTAGGAAAAAGGGGCATAAAACCTATAATTCACATAGGTATAATTAATAATAAATGCCTAGGATTACAATTAGAAATTGTAATAGCACTTATGACACGTGGTTAGGTTGCATTAATGGTGGAAGTCTGCCCGGACCCTACCGGTATATCCAGCAACCACTAATGTTGAACCTAATGTGAGAGGTCTAAGTGCGCAAATACGAATCGGGCTAAGACGTGAGGTTAGGCCCAACTATGGAATAAGACTGCCCGGACCCAACCGGCATATCCAGCACCCACACATTGTAGGCCTAATGTAGGATGTCTAGCCCATTATGAACCATAAATCGACATGGTAATGAATTGGACTACTTAATCTAATTTAATCTATAGGGACTGTATGATTATGAACTAAAGTTAGGGTTAAGTAAAATTGGTTGGATAGTGGATGGGTTAAGCAAATCTGGAGGGGTTGGGTAATATTTATATATAGTCCCACAAACTTAACCCGATAAGGTTACGTAATTAAAGACACCTAGTGGTATACATAACCAAAGGAAATAATAAAGTTATGTAATTAAAGAAACCTTTTAGGGTAAGCATTACTTATAGAAATAATAGGGTTATGTAATTAAAGACACCTAGTGGTATACATAGCCAAAGAAAACCTAGCGGGGATACAAGACAAAGAGGAGAGCTTGTATCATATTGTGTGGGACCCATTTTAGTCAGCAACCTGGAGTAGGTATCAAACAAAGTACCCCGTACTAGGCAGAGAGGGGGCACACTTATTAACTGATTGTAAGAGATCCAAACGTGGAGGACAGTGTGGGTGGCGCAAACCGACTGGGCGATGTGCGTGCATGAGCCGGGCAGAGGGGGATAAGACGACCGTGACACCTTTAGATATGGGGCTGTGCATATCAGTGAGGGGTTGCTACTTTAGGACGTGATACATCCTACCATGGGGCTGGCACAGAGTATCTACGGAGTAGGGAGCCGATCGATTAGGGTAGTAGTTAGGGTACATTTGGATGTATGCCTAAGTCTACCACCTTATAGTGAAGGGGATCATCTCATTCTGGTTATACTAGTAATAGTGCAGAGTAATCATTAGAGAAGCGTATACACCTTATCCTGTCTACCTTGTCACACCAGTTATTTATGTAGTGATCTCTCTTATCCACTTTATATGCCTGCAATGCTATTTTTATTTATTTACTTGCTAAAAGTCACCAGACTCGCCAAACTTTATGTCTGGCCCTTTTTGTTTCTCCTTCTTTCTTCCGTTCCCCCCTCCAAGTTCTCAGGGAGGAAACACTCAGGCTTGACCGTGATTCTGCTTACGTTTGCTAGAGCTGCTAATATATATGGCTTAAGCTCCTATCCTTATTGTTATGGCTACATTTTGTTCTTGGGGAATTTTACTTCTTTTATGTACTCTGATATTTCTGAAGTACAAGATAGTAACTTTTATGTTGTAATGGGCATTTATGTTTCAAACATGTGATGTTTTTGGACCATGGTATCATATAATAAATAAAGTTTTTATTCCACTGTTATTCTATATATCTGTCTTGTAATATTCTGTGTCTGGTTACTTACAACACTTCACGAAACTTAATGCATTCCCTTTGTGAGTGACATTAACGGACGTGGGGTGTCACACATGGTATCAGAGCCAGGTTACCAGATTGGATAAAGTTTTTGAAAATTATTTTCAAAAAGATTTTAAAAGAAAGCATCTTCAAAAAGAAAAGTCTGTTTGAAAAACATTCCTAAAAAGCCATATGTAATATCCTTCGGTCCTTTGTCTATATTTCTTCCTTTTCCTTTTTCAGCATGTCTGAGGAACAAAACAATCCTAATATCCCAAAGGGCGTCATGATACCCGGATGGTTCCGTAGGTATTTGGAGGCCACGGCGCCTACCGAATGTCAAGGAAATTGTAACACCCCTTAATTTTAGTGTAAGATAATAAAATAAGAATAACTTAATTTAATATTCAGAAATAAGTAAAACGGACTACGCCATTATGTCCATCTCGAAATTCTGGTCAAGATAGACACCTGGTTTGCGTGGACACCGTATGAAGAAGTTATGAGCATAAGAAGTTTGTATACATATAAGGAGCTTATATGTATATATATATTAAATAAATATATCCAAAAAAATTGAAAATCAGTTCAAAAATCAAAATTGCGGACGGGATAGTTCGGAGCGAAAATGGACCGTTGGGGGTCGACCCACCCAAAGGGGGTCGACACACCAACAGGGGGGTCGACCCACCCGCGAATCTGGAACCTTCTTTTCTGATGTGAATGATTCTGGTGTTTTAGATTTTGATCTGAGGGTCCTGGTTCCTCTGCTACTCCTATAAATAAGCCCCTAGGCCTAACCCTAAATCTCATAATTCGGCGGCTACGATGGAGCTCCGCCATTACTTCATCTCTCTCTCTCTCTCCTCAAACATATTTAGAAATTTAGATTTGTAAATTAGAAAGTCTTAAATTAAGATCTGGGGGGAAGAGATTGGTGTTTTTATTAAAAGGCATTCAGAATTACGTGAAAAAGCAAGGTAAACTTCTTGATCCAATCTATTCAATTCTTCCTATTTCTTTCCCTTCTCTTTTAATGAAAATAGTCATTCCACGTTATTAGGTTTCAAATCAAATTAAAGGGGAAAGGAAAACCATGGATGATAGAATGAATCAGATCCAAAATTTGGGAAAAGCATGAAAGGTGAGTGGGTTTAAACTATAGCCTTTAGATAATGTTATAACAATCGTTTAGCATTCCCCTTTTAATAAATTGTGAAATTGCCAGTTTAATTATAAATTGCTGTTATAACAAGTTAAGACGTTAACATGAATAGATCAGGAAATTCATATGTTGAATCTATTAAATTGGGGGAATGATTAGCATGATATAATGTCAAATTGTTAATATGAATAATTCATATATTGAGTTAGCTGAAATGTTGGAATATTTACATGTTATAATATTAATTTGAACATGTGGGAAAAATTCATATATTGGATATTTTGGAGTGCTAAATAGTTTACATGTAAATTTGTCCCAATTATATATAGGGAATAACTGGAGTAAGTATATGACTATATGGATTCATGTTAACGTAGAATCCAATAAATATGGGTTTGGGGCATCGACCATATTTTGTTTATAAATCTTAAATTGGATCATAAGTATTGTAAAATGATATGGGCGCAAATGGGATCACATGTAATCAGCATAATACGAATAATATGAACTTAGATATATAACCCATCATGAATATAATTGGGTAAATGGGCATTAACACCTATAAAGGCATAGGTTTAAAAAATTGATTAACAATGAATGCCAAGGATTACAATTAGAAATTGTAATTGCACTTATGACACGAGGTTAGGTTGCATTAGTGGTGGAAGTCAGCCCGAGCCCGACTGGCATATCCAACAACCACTAATGTTGAACCTATTGTGAGAGGTCTAAGTACGTAAATACGAGACGGGTTATAACACGGGGTAAAGCCTGACTGGTGGAAGAAATCTACCCGGACCCGACCGACATATCTAGCATCCACAAGTTGTAGGCCTAATGTGGGAGATCTAGCCCATTATAAACCATAAATGGACATGGTAATGAATTGGACTACTTAACCTATTCTAATCCATAAGGATTGAATAAATATGAACTAAAGTTAGGGTTAAGTAAAAATTGGTTGGACAGTGGGTGGGCTAGGCAAATCTAAGGGAGTGGGCAATATTTACATATAGGCCCGCAAAGTTAGCCCGATAAGGTTATTTAATTAAAGACACTTAGTAGTATACATAACCGGTAGAAATAATAAAGTTATGTAATTAAAGGCACCTTTTAGGGTAAGCATAACTTGTAGAAATGATAATCACCTATTATAAATAAATAAAATAAATGAAAATGTTGCATAGTAGTTAGACTTGTCCTAGGGACAAGTGAAGATTATAACTTAGGTTATAATAAACTAGTAAGGAAATGAGATAACTGGCGAAATGAGATAAGGGACACTTAATTGTAAATTAAGTAATCAGTAAATTGGGAAAGCCAGAAACAAGTTGAGAAAAGGGGAAAATATATGAAACATAGGAAGTTGTACTTAATTATAAATTAAGTAATTTGTAAGCTTGGAAGTCTGAAACCCGTTGATAAGAATGTTTAGGCTTATCCTAGGGACAAGAGGAAATTATAACATAGGTTATAATAAATGGGTAGAGAAATTTATTAATGGGCCTTAGTTTATAGAACTAAGTTAATAAGTTAACAACGATAAGTTGTATTGACAACGTAAAATGGAATTATGATTAAATGAGAAAGGATGCGAAAAACTTATGAAATGAAATAAGTTATATGTAATCATAAATAATGACTGACATGTTAAAAAGAAAACATGTGAATTGGGATATACGTAATTACATATTAAGTAGAACATGTTATTGAAACGATGAAATCAACAAGAATATAAAAAGGTTTTGTGGATTACAGACCTTGGGCCATAATCTGGAGAATAACATGTGGTGGGCTTATTAATAAACTTAAATGGGTTAAGTTATATGACTGAAATTAATAAGCAAGAGAAACTTGGTAATTTGAATAAGAATTCAATGTGAATGAGAATAACGAAGTTAAAAGGAAACCTGATGAGGTAAGGTACGCGCGTAAAAGAATGTTTAGACATAGGGTCTAATAACATATTAAAGTAAGTCGTTGGAACCAGTCCGCACGTTTGAGGGTGAATACCCTAACGGGTAGATCATCGTGGTGTTATAAGGCATGAGGGGAAGTGCACATTCATCTGATTGTTTTGACGGCTCAAAAGGACTAGAAGGGGAAGCACGCGGCTTCCTGAGTTACGTAAGGTGCTCCTGGTAGTCCTTTGTAAGGCGGCAGATGTCTTAGCCTATGCCCGTAGAGGTTGGGTCTACGCGTAACTATTAGGTGGGTGGGCCTTGACTGTAGATGTAGCTATGCAGTCAGAATGCTGTGACGAGGTAACACCAGGGTGATTCGGCAGTCGCCTCACCAACAAGGGTAGTTGACCGTTGGACATCCATCATCGGCAACCAGTGGGATGCGGAAAGACTCGAGCTAAACCCAAGATACCATTTCACCCTTCATTATCGGGGTAAAGGGTTGAGGGGAGACGCCACATGGGTGTTTAGATTGTTTGCTTAGGGGCAGTCGATTAGCTCTGGTAGTCTTTACTAGTTGAGGGAGGGGCCGAGGTGGGGACATAGCCACCACGAAAACAAACCCTTGGTATATCTGTATATAGAGGTTCTCTAAAGACAGACCTGTACAGAAATGGAAAATCTCCAGACCGAGTTCTGTGCTTCTTGTATCCCCCTGCCACGAAACTCCATGCACATTAGAGGACGTGCGATTGAGGCATCGAGCTACAATTGAAGATACGTATGGTGGACAGTCTGGATACATGCATGTCGGCTCTGGGTGGTGTATCGTAGACTTGAGGGCATTACTCCGGTATGGAGTCTGATTCGAACAAATGTGGCGGTTAGTACGTTTACGTAGCATAGTAATGATAGGTATATGCGGAATGTAACAATGTTATCCGTATGTCACTATCGCTTAGGATGACAGACTATGTATATTTCGATGGTGTTACGGTGGAGACCGTGCGAGTGGGGTACCATGGGGTATACCTCGATATTGGGGGTAGCTACATATATACTATATTAGGTTAATCCACTGGGAAGTAAATGGGTACGACAAGTGTGTAAGCCTTGAGTGCTGTTAACCCAAGTAACCTAATAAATAAGAAAATATGATTGAACGGTATATGTAGGATTATCCAAAGTGTATAGTTTAAATCCAGTCACCAGAACTTGTGTTCTGACCCCCTCCTCATAACATACTCGCAGGATAGATTTGTGGCAGGGACATGATGGCCTTGGATACTGGTTAGGCATTATTATTAATACGGTAAGTCTATATTTTGATTACATTATAATTTATCCATCCTGGTGTGAGATAATATTTGAGCTCTGACATGTTTTATGTCTCTTTCTTTTCTGCAGGGTACCAAAGCAATCCAATCCGAGTTTCGATAGATTGGAATTTTGAAAAAAAAATCGGTCTGTCGAAATTGGGGTTGTCATATTTGGTATCAGAGCTTAGGTTTAGGATTCCTATATAAATAGTGAGTGAGTGTATTTGTATTTTTATAAATATAAATATATTATATATATACCTAGATCCATTGAGGAACTCGCTAAATAAAAAGAGTATAAATGGGATGTTTGTTTTGTACACTAAAGGAATTAATAAGGAAATTTGAGACCCTTAGGTAATTGGGTGGAAAGTGTACAATGTATTTTGTATGGAGGAAAGTGAATCCCATATGATTAGTATTTTGGGTTATTGGGTTTGAAAACCTTAAAAATTGGAAAAAGTTGAAAAGAGAAAAATGGTTTAGGGATATATATAGTTGAGAGAATTGACCTTGGGGAGTATCTAGGAAAGCCTAGAAGAATTAGATACCCGCTTTGAGTCTAACCCCATTGTTAACTTTTAAGAACTTGAAATTATAAAAGTTTTGAGAAAATAGTTTGTGGTGATTTCAAGTTTTAATCTTAAAAGTTATAGTTTTAAATATGTAAAGTATGCATATTGAGTTTTGATGGAAAATGGGGTATATTTTGCAAACTGTGATTTCTTGCGAATTTTTTTATCTAAAGTAAAATTCTCTCAATAAAAGGTGCATAATATAGAGCATGTATAGCTCGCTAGTTTTCTTGTTATATTTCATACAAGAATCTTTAATAAGGAAAGATTTTAAATATCTATTCTTATGACAACCCTTTTTGATAAATTATTTTAAGATAATTTTGTTGCATGGACAAAATAAGTGCCAGAATTAAGAATAGAGTGGATGTCTGCACCTTGTAGTAAGAGACTAAACGGACCTTATAGGTAAGAACAAGTAATAAACCCGATGGAGAAAATAGTTGTCCGTATCTTCTCCAGTTTTTTGATTTGAAAAAAACTGATGATTTACGTTTTTAAGATGACATGTTTTTGTGGTTTGGCAAAAATATGTTTTCGTAAGGAAAATGAAATTTTGACACTTCTGAATTTTTGAAAGAAAATTTAAATGAAAAAGAAAAGGCCAAACCATGTTTAAAAAGTATAAAGTAGGTAAGGATTAGTGCCTAGGAAAGACGGGGAAAGTTTTGAGGCTATAAAGTAAATAGCAAGAATTATCTTGGAATAATAGTGAGTTCCCGTAAATGCGTAAGCATTGAATAGCCTAGGGTGTTGCTTGAAATAATTGTTGGTACACAGCTAGGACTAGTAGTGACTACTAGATAGTAAAGGGCAAGTATGTGTTTAGATCATGTTGCTAATTTCCATGTTAGGGGTAAAACCCGTTACTACACTTTCTGTGAGGATCATTCCGTTATTTTGTTGGGTAGTTAGGGTAACACCTAAACCTATCGTGGATCCCATAGTTTGGACTTTTCCGTCTGAGGGGGACATAGTCCTAAGATTCTGGGCCCTAAGTAGTAGCTGTGTAGGGTGTTTGTTCTCCTGTTTTAGTTGGAAGACTAGAGACTTATTTAAATTTAAACTAAGATTAGATAATTAAATAAGCTAAGAAAAGAGAAAATGTACAACTGAAAAAGGAAGCAGAAAATTCAATAAAGCAACAAAAAATGGAAAATTATGAGAAAAGATGGATAAAGATAAAACTTTCCAAAATAAGACAAAAGAGAAAATCAGTAACAAAGAAAATTTTCTTATGTGGCTTGTGCTTGGATAGGAAAATAGGGAATCTTTACAAATAGTTACATAAAAATCCAAGTACGGTTAGAAAAAGGTTGAAAAAGAAAAGCGGGAGATGTGGAGTTTTCCGTTTTCCACCCTTTTTTGTAACATAAGAAATCAAATTTAGAAAATGAGATTTTTCTGAAATTCGAAAAATAAAATTGGTTGGTAGGATTATGGATGCAACAATTGGTTGAACTATGCTCTTACTTAGTAAGAGTATGGGAAAATTTGGATGAAATAACATTTTGATTTTCAAAATATTGCATTCATGTAGAATTGCCAGTATATTTAGGATGTGAGCATCATATTTTAAAAGAATTTTTGAAAAATTTGCATACACATAGAAGGTACCGCTTAGGCATGCGTGCATTATTATGTTGTACTTCACTTTGCACAATGTTTGCAAAAATTGGATGCACACATGATGGATGTATATTAACGAGGGGTTAATTTATTTTACCCTTATCAAATTTCGGGGACTAAATTTCCTAAGGGTAGGAGAATGTAACACGCCATATTTTTAGTGTAAGATAATAAAATAAGAATAACTAAATTAAATATTTAGAATTAAGTAAAACTGACTACGCTATTGCGTTTCTCTTGAAATTCTAATCAAGATAGACACCTGGTTTTTGAAAAACGGACACCGTATGAAGAAGTTATGAGCATTAAAAGTTTGTATACATATAAGGAGCTAATATGTATATATATTAAATAAATATATCCAGAAAATTCGAAAATCATTTCAAAAATCAAAATCATGGGTGGGAAAGTTCGGAGGGAAAATGGACCGTTGGGGGTCGATCGAGGGGTCGACCAACCAATAGTGGGGTCAACCGAGGGGTCAACCCACCCAAAGGGGGGTCGACCCACCTGCGAATTTGGAACCTTCCTTTCTGACGTGGACGATTCTGGTGTTTTAGATTTTGATCTAAGGGTCCTGGTTCCTCTGCTACTCCTATAAATAAGACCCTGGGCCTAACCCTAAATCTCATAATTCGACGGCTATGCTGGAGCTCCGCCATTGCTCCCTCTCTCTCTCCCCTCAAACATATTCAGAAATTTAGATTTGTAAATTAGAAAATCTTAAATTAAAATCTGGAGGGAAGAGATTGGTGTTTTTATTAAAGGGTCCGTTTTTCATAGGTCCTTATTAAGTTTCAAAATTAGGCTCACCTCCGGTGCTAAACTTATTGTAAATTAGGTCCCTATTTTTCGAAAATTTATTAAAAAAATTTAAAAAATATAAAAAAATCATGAAAATTCATTATTAAATAAAACACGTACACACCAAAAAATTCAGGTGGAAAAACAATCAAAACCCAAAATAACACAAAAACAGCGAAATAGCAGGTTTTTGCATCAAAAGATGCACCTTTTCTTAAATAGTTGCATACATTCGTGCTTATATTTCAGTGTTGCGCTAAAACTGTAGTATAAGTGCATACATGTATGCAGCTAAACAGCAATATACGCATCCTTTTATGCATATATTCAAATTTGACATGAGTTTTCAAGCATTCGTCGTTTTCAGACATTATTGCACACATTTATGCTCTTGTACCAAATAAATGCATGCATTCATACACATATTCACTAGTCGTCGTCCCTTTTGAGTTTGTTGCACCCATGCATGCATATATACAGAATAGTTGCATTTATGTATGCAACTTTTCGTTACACATGAATCTCAGTTCAACTTTGTATGCATACATGTATGCAGTTATTTGCTAATAGTTGCATACATGTATGCATATATTGGTCCAAATTTTTAACAGAAATACACTATATAAATATATGCATAAATGTATGCTACTATAGGCATTAGTTGCATAGAAGTATGAAACTTTTTTTTTTTGGCGAATGCTTCTGGTAATATTTGCTATTTTTTTAATATTTTTTTAGTGGCTGGCGTATTTTTTTTGTTCAAAATTGGAAAAAGGCAAAGTGGGCAGGAGGAGAAGGCGGAAGTGCCAAAAACATTTGGGCGGCAACTCATTTTAGGGATCGGAAACGTAAGTAAAGTTTGGATGGATGTGGCGTGAATCAAGTTTGGTTTTAGGGATGTGTGCCTAATTTTCACTTTATTAAAAGTGGAAATTAGGCTAAGGTCCCTAATTAAGTTTCAAAATAAAGCCACTTCCCCCTAACTTTACTCGTAGATTCAGTCCCTAAAATCAGCAGCCACCCAAAAAATTTCACCCCTTCCGCCTTCTCGTCCACCAGTTCCGCCCTTTCCCCTTTTTGGACCAAAAAAAAATGCACGAGTGACAAAAAAAATTCAAAAAATAGGAAATATTCCCAGAAGCATTCGCAAAAAAACAAAAAAAAGTTGCATACTTCTGTGCAACTATTTCCAATAGTAGCATACATATATGCATATATTCATATAGTGTATTTATGTTGAAAATCTGGACCAATATACGCATACATGTATGCAACTATTAGCAAATAACTACATACATGTATGCATACAAAGTTGAACTGAGATTCATGTGTTACGAAAGGTTGCATACATGAATGCAACTATTCTGTATATATGCATGCATGTGTGCAACAAATTTAAAAGGGACGACGGCTTCTGAATATGCGCATGAATGTATGCGTGTATTCTGTATAAGAGCATAAATGCGTGCAACAATGTTTGAAAACGGTGAATGCTCGGAAAAACAGACCAGATTTAAATATATGCACAAAAGGATGCGTATAATGTTGTTTAGATGCATACATGTATGCATTTGTACTGCAGTTGGGCGCAAGGCTGAAATATAAGCATGAATGTATGCAACTATTTATGAATAAGTGCATCTTTTGATGCAAAAACCTGCTGTTTCGCTGATTTTGTGTTATTTTGGGCTTCGATGTGGTTTTTGATTGTTTTAACGCATGATTTTTTGGACGTGTACGTGTTTTATTTAATAATGAATTTTTGTCATTTTTTAATATTTTTTGATATTTTTTGATGAATTTTCAAAAAATAGGGACCTAATTTACAATAAGTTTAGCACCGGATGTGTGCCTAATTTTGAAACTTAATAGGGAACTGTGAAAAACGGACCCTTATTAAAAGGCGTTCAGAATTACGTGAAAAATCAAGGTAAACTTCTTAATCCACTCTATTCAATTCTTCCTATTTCTTTCCCTTCTCTTTTAATGAAAATAGTCGATCCACGTTATTAGGTTTAAAATCAAATTAAAGGGGAAAGGAAAACCATGGATGATAGAACGGATCAGATCCAAAATTTGGGAAAACCATGAAAGGTGAGTGGGTTTAAACTATAACCTTTAGATAATGTTATGACTATCATTTAGCATTCCCCTTTTCATAAATTGTGAAATTGCCAGATTAATTATAAATTGCGGTTATAACAAGTTGAGACGTTAATATGCATAGATCAGGAAATTCATATGTTGAATCTACTAAATTGGACAATGATTAGCATGATATAATGTCAAATTGTTAATATGAATAATTCATTTATTGAATCAGTTGAAATGTTGGAATGTTTACATGTTATAATATTAATTTGAACATGTGGGAAAAATTCATATATTGGATTTGTTGGAATGCTAAAAAGTTTACATGTGAATTTTTCCCAATTATATACAGGGAATAATTGGAGTAAGTATATGACTATATGGATTCATGTTAACATAGAATCCAATAAATATGGGTTTGGGGCATCGACCATATTATGTTTAAAAATCTTAAATTGGATCATAAGTATAAAAAAATGATTTGGTGCAAATGGGATCACATGTAATTGGAATAATTCAAATAATATGAATTTAGACATATAACCCATCATGAATATAATTGGGTAAATGGGCATTAACACCTATAAAGGCATAGGTTTAAATAATTGATTAACAAAGAATGCCTAGGATTACAATTAGAAATTGTAATTGCACTTATGACACGAGGTTACGTTGCATTTGTGGTGGAAGTCTGCCCAGACCCGACCGGCATATCCAGCAGCCACTAATGTTGAACCTAGTGTGAGAGGTCTAAGTGCGCAAAAACGAGACGGGCTATAACACGAGGTTAAGCCCAACTTATGGAAGAAGTCTGCCTGGACCCGACCAGCATATCTAGCTTCCACAAGTTGCAGGCCTAATGTAGGAGGACTAGCCCATTATAAACCATAAATGGACATGGTAATGAATTTGATTACTTAACCTAATCTAATCCATAGGGATTGTATGAATATGAACTAAAGTTAGGGTTAAGTAAAAATTGGTTGGACAGTGGGTGGGCTAGGCAAATCTAAGGGGGTGGGTAATATTTACATATAGGCCCGCAAACTTACCCCGATAAGGTTATGTAACTAAAGACACTTAGTGGTGTACATAACCGGTAGAAATAATAAAGTTATGTAATTAAAGACACCTTTTAGGGTAAGCATAACTTGTAGAAATGATAATCGCCTATTACAAAAAAATAACAATAATGAAAATGTTGCATAATAGTTAGACTTGTCCTAGGGACAAGTGAAGATTATAACTTAGGTTATAATAAACTAATAAGGAAATGGGATAACTGGCGAAATGAGATAAGGGACACTTAATTGTAAATTAAGTAATTAGTAAAAAGTAAAGCCAGAAACCAGTTGAGAAAGGGGGGAAAATATATGAAACATAGGAAGTTGTACTTAATCATAAATTTAGTTATCTGTAAGCTTGGAAGTCTGAAACCCGTTGATAAGAATGTTCAGGCTTGTCCTAGGGACAAGAGGAAAATATAACATAGGTTATAATAAATGGGTAGAGAAACTTATTAATGGGCCTTAGTTAATAGAACTAAGTTAATAAGTAAACAGCGATAAGTTGTATTGACAATGTAAAATGGAATTATGATTGAATGAGAAGGGATGAGGAAAACTTATGAAATAAGTTATACGTAATCATAAATAATGACTGACATGTTAAAAAGAAAACATGTGAATTGGGATATACTTAATTACATATTAAGTAGAGCATGTTATTGTAATGATGAAATCAACAAGAATATAAAAAGGGATTGTGGATTACAGACCTTGGGTCACAATTTGGAGAATAACATGTGGTGGGCTTATTAATAACCTTAAATGGGTTAAGTTATATGACTAAAATTAATAAGTAAGAGAAACTTGTTAATTTAAATAAGAATTCAATGTGAATGAGAATAACCAAGTTAAAAGGAAACCTGATGATGTAAGGCAAGCGTGTAAAAGAATGTTTAGACATAGGGTCTAATAACATATTAAAGTACGGTGTTGGAACTAGTCCGCATGTTTGAGGGTGAATAACCCAATGGGGTATATCATCGTGATGTTATAAGGCAGGAGGGGGAGTGCACATTCATCTGATTGTTCTGACGGCTCCGAAGGACTGGAAGGGGAAGCACGCGGCTTCGTGAGGTACATAAGGTGCTCCAAGTAGTCCTCTATACGGTGGTAGATGACTTAGGCTGTGCTCGCAGAGGTTGGGTATGCACGTTACTACTAGGTGGGTGGGCCTTGACTGCAGATGTAGCTATGCAATCAGAATGCTGTGACGAGGTGACACCAGTGTGGTTCGGTGGTTGCCTCACGAGGAGGCAGAGGGTCACGACCAACAAAGATAGTAGACCGTCGGACGCCCGTCATCGGCAGCCAGTGGGATGCGGAAAGACTTGAGCTAAACCCAAGATACCATTTCACCCTTCACTATTGGGGTAAGGGGTTGAGGGGAGACGCTACATAGTTGTTTAGATTGTTTGCGTAGGGGCAGACGCTTAGCTCTGGTAGTCTTTACTAGTTGAGGGAGGGGCCGAGGTGGGGCCATAGCCACCACGAAAACAGACCCTAGGTATATCTGTATATAGAGGGTCTTTAAAGAAGGGCCTGTACAGATATTGAAAAGCTCCCGACCAAGTTCTGTGCTTCTTGTATCGCCCTGCCGCGGAATTCGGTGCACATTAGAGGACGTGCGATTGAGGCATCGAGCTACAATTGAAGATACGTATGGTGGACAGTCTGGATACATGCATGTCAGCTCTGGGTGGTGTATCGTAGAATTGATGGCATTACTCCGGTATGGAGTCTAATTCGAACAAAGGTGACAGTCAGTACGTTTACGTATCATAGTAATGATAGATATATGTGGAACGTAATATTATTATCTGTACGTCACTATGGCGTAGGATGAGGGACTGCGTATATTTCGATGGTGTTACGGTGGAGACCGTGCAAGTGGGGTACCATTGGGTGTACCTCGATATTGGGGGTAGCTACATATATACTGTATTAGGTTAATCCACTGGGAAGTACGACGAGTGTGTAAGCCTTGAGTGTTGTTAACCCAAGTAACCTAATATATAAAAATATATGATTGAACGGTATATGTAGGATTATCCAAAGTGTATATTTTAAATCCAGTCACCAGAACTTGTGTTCTGACTCCCTCCTCATAACATTCTCGCAGGTTAGATTTGTGGCAGGGATATGATAGCCTTGGATATTGGTTAGGCAGTATTATTAATACGGTAAGGTTGTATTTTGATTACATTCTATTTTGTCCATTCCGCTGTGAGATAATTTCTGAGCTCTAACATGTTTTAGGTCTCTGTCTTTTCTGTAGGATACCAGAGCAAACCAATCTGAGTTTCGATAGATTGGAATTTTGAAAAAAAAACGGTCTGTCGAAATTGGATTTGTCACAGAAATGTTCCTCCCCCAACTGCACCAGTCATTCCTCCTCCTCCTCCTCCTTCCATAAGAGCAGATAACTTCGCCAAGATCTACAAAGACTTCCGTGCTATGGGATGGAAGCCATTCCATGGTAACGAGACATTCGTAGAAGCACGAAATTGGCTCAAGGAGACCGAGGACTTGTTCATAATATTTGAAATAGAGGATAGAAGGAAGGTTCAGTTAGCCGCCAGGCTACTGAAAGACGAAGCCTCATTTTGGTGGGAAATCGCCTAAGCTAGACGTTCAGTGGAGACTTGGGAGGATTTCAGACAGAGGTTCGAAATGAAATTTCTCTCCCAAGCTGAGAGAAACATGCAGATGGAGAGATTCTTAGCACTCAAACAAGGAAACTTGACAGTGAAAGAGTATGTGAATAAATGCAACCAGCTAGCAAGGATCGGGTTAGAGTTGGTGGATACACCGCACAAAAGCGCTTTGCGGTTTGCTAAAGGGATGAATTAAAATCTGCCTGGGTTAGCTATGTCCCATATTCCAATGGGGTCCACTTTTGAAAAGCGTGTCAATATGGTCCTAATGCATGAGGAAGACAAGGGAGAAAAGAAGGAAGCAAAGGCTGAGGAGACATCGCAAAATAGGAAGGTGTGTCCCAAGAAGGGGCAGCAACAATAGTAACAACAACAACAGCAGAAGAAAGGAGGGAAGAATGACAAAGGCATGGATAAGAGAAAATGTCACAATTGTGGGAAAGAAGGTCACTTGTTCAAAGAATGTAAGCAAAGGAAGAACTCTTGCTACCATTGTGGATAGGTCAGACACTTTGTGCCCGAAGAAATAGGGATCGTAGGGACAAGGTCAAAGTGCGGGAACTTCTGAAGGGCAGGTGCATGCTCTCGCGGTCAGTGCTCCTGATAGGGGTAGAAAAAATTCTGTGGAAGGTTAATTTCTCTTTCTAACCATCCTATTAGAACAATTTTTTATTCTGGTGCCTCACATTCATTTATATCAAGTTCAGTAGTTGAATCTCTGCACTTAATTACTAGTATGGTAGTGGTTCCGTAGTTGTTTCAAAGCCCATTGGTGGTTCGACTCATTTATCTATGATTTGTCGGGGTTTGAAAATATCTGTGTTAGGCGTTGAGTTTGAATGTGATGCATAAATGCTCGGGTTTATGGGATATGGGTTAATTCTAGGAACGGATTGGCTTACCATGTATGGTTCCACTCTGGATTGTGAGAAGAGGGCTGTTAGGCTTCTGACTTGTCATGGGAGGACCCTCGAGATTTCTTGTGACCCACAAGGGTCGGTTATGCTTAGCTTCCTAGAGTCTCTTGATGCATCTATCAATGACTTGCAATCTGTTCCAGTAGTCCGAGATTATTCTGATGTTTTTGATGAGGTATGCGGCTTACCTCCGAGGCACGAAATCGACTTTCATATATATTTGGTGGACAATGCAAAGCTAGTTGCACTACCAGTGCGCCACAAGGCTCCGGCGGAAAGGAGGGAGTTGAGTAAGCAAGTAGGGGATCTACTTGATATGGGGTTTATCGGCGGAAGCGTATCCAAATAGGGTGCTCCAGTAGTATTCACAACCAAGGCGGATGGTTCGCTTCGTTTGTGTATTGACTATAGAGAGCTAAATAAACTCACTGAGAAGAATAGGCACTTGCTTCCGAGGATTGATGATTTATTTGATCAGCTTGTTGGTGCCTTAGTATTTTCTAAGTTAGACTTGGCCATGGGGTTCCATCAGTTGAGGGTGGCTGAGGACAACATGGATAAGACTGCTTTTAGAACTCCGGAGGGTTTCTTTGAATGGCTAGTGATGTCTTTTGGGATGACGAATGCACCCGCGTATTATGTCGATCTGATGAGTAGAGTGTTTCGGGAGGTTCTAAACAAATTTTTCGTGGTCTTTATTGATGATATTTTGATCTTCTCCAAAAGCGAAGAAGAGCATGCCCAACATTTGAGAGAAGTTTAGAAAACTCTCCATGACGATCAGCTTAAGGCGAAGTTCTCCAAAAGCCATTTTAGAGAAAAGAGGTGAGATTCTTAGGGCATGTGGTCTCTAAAAAAGGGATAGCTGTAGATCCCGCCAAGGTGGTTGCGGTGCAAGATTGGCAGATTTCTAAAAATGCAACCGAGGTGAGAAGCTTTCTTGGGTTGGCAGGTTACTATAGGAAGTTCATTAAGGACTTCGCAAAGATATTAGCCCCACTCACCAGGCTGATGAAGAAGAACTTGGCATTTTCATGGAATATAGAATGTGACGTTGCTTTCCACCGACTGAAGAGGGCTCTGACAACAACCCCAGTCTTGACCTTGCCTGATGGAAGTAAGGTGTTTACCGTTTACAACGATGCATGTGGTACAGGGCTTGGTGCGGTTTTGATGCAAGAAGGGAAAGTAGTATGTTATTGGGGTAAACAGTGGAGAGTTCATGAAAAGAACTACCCCACCCTTGATCTAGAGCTAGCTGCCATAGTATTCGCGTTAAAGACGTGGTGTCATTATTTGCTTGGAGAGAAGTTCGTGTTATACACCGATCATAAATCTCTCATGTATCTATTCTTGCAGAAAGATCTCACTTTAAGGAAGCAAAGGTGGATGGAGTTTCTAGTTTCTTATGATTTTGAGATTTCTTATACCCCTGGCAAGGTTAATGTGGTGGCAGACGCACTAATAGGCAGAGGATGGCCTTGAGTCCTCTGTTTGTGGAAAGGAAGAGCTTGGAGTTCATATCAGCTTTTGATTTTAGACCCTCTATCGAGATTTTGCCTGATTTGTTTGCATCCTTGGAGATACGACCAACTCTTATGGGCCAGATAGGAGCTTCGCAACAAGGCGACCCACAGATTTTAAACATCATGGGAATGCTCAGAAAAGGGGAGACTTATAGTCACCTCGGTAGATATGCCATAGATGAAAAGGGGTGGGTGTGACGAGATGGAAGGCTTTGTGTTCCTCAAACTGGAAGTTTGATAAAGGCAATCCTAGAAGAAGCCCACCATTCTAAGATGACTATTCATCTAGGCGGTGACAAGATGTAAAGAGACATGAAAAGGGTTTTCTTTTGAGCTGGGATAAAGAAAGATGTGGCAGAGTTCGTTTCTCAATGTTTAGTTTGCCAACAAGTTAAAGCTGAGCAAAAGAAGCCCGGGGGTCTACTTCATCCTTTGGAGGTTTCTCAGTGGAAATGTGAGAGGGTTTCGATGGATTTCATAAATGGTTTTCCTAGATCAAAGAAAGGCAACACCAGTATTTGGGTAATAGTGGACAGATTGACTAAGAGCGCTCATTTCATTCCAATGAAGAGTAAGAGGACGACATCATGGTTGGCAGCAATTTATGTTCGTGAGATAGTTCGTCTTCATGGAGTACCTTCTAGCATCGTAAGCGGTCGTGACCCTTCTTTACCAGTGAAGTTTGGGGGTGCTTGCAAGAAGCATTATGTGTACAGTTGTGTTTTAGCACCGCTTATCATCCTCAGACCGATGGACAGACGGAGAGGGTGAACAGAATTCTTGAAGTTCTTTTAAGGCTTTGTATCCTAGACTTCGGAGGGACTTGGGAAGAGCATCTTCCTTTAGTAGAGTTTGCCTATAACAACAGCTATCAGTCCAGCATCGGCATGAAACCCTTTGAAGAATTTTACGGACGACCCTGTAGATCACCAAATTGTTTGTGGCATTCTACAGAAAGATTAATACTTAGAGCTGATATGGTTAGAGAAACGTCCAAAAAGATTGACCTTATTCGACGGCGAATGAAGACAGCTCAAGATAGGCAGAAGTCCTACCCAGACAAGAGGACTGACATCGAATTTGAAGTGGGAGACTTAGTTTTTATCAAAGTATCACCTCTGAGGAATGTGGTTCGTTACAGATCGGTTGGGAAGTTGGCACCTAGGTTTGTGGGACCATTTCCCATAACCGAGAGGATTGGCCAAATGACCTATAGAGTAAAGCTCCCCGAAAATCTATCATTTGAATATAGAGTAAAGCTCCCATAACCCAGACGATGAGACTTGAGAGACCGAAGACAAAATTCATGCTTCGTACCCTTTCCTTTTCGAGGGTATGTTCTTAACTCCTTTTTCAAATTTTATCAGTGCTTGTTTCTATCATTTGAATATATCTTATCCATAGTATTTTTTGACCTTTAGATAGGTATCCTATGGATATAAACATGTGTTTGAAGCATGTTATGATTGATGAATGCAAGTGGATGCAAGTGTTTGCTAGTGGTTCCCTGTGGACGCATATACACACACATTAGGCACTAGATCGGCTTAACCACTTTCATATTGCATTTCGGCGTGTGTGCATTTTTCTTCTTTTTATGGATGAAACTAGATGTATCATCATATGGATGTTGCATTTGGATGGATATTTGTGCACTCATATAGAACTAACATGTTATAATAGGATTATTTGCATGAATGTTGGATTCATGACACTAACATACATTGCATTAAAGAGGTCGACTGAATAAGTAGACCGATTGATCTTCCGCATTAGTGTTGGTACATATACATACACCTTTGCATATGTTCATATAAGCATTAGAAAATTTTAAGGACAATGGATGTCTGTGATTGGTGAATGAGTAGATGGATGATGGATGGTAGGATACATTCTTCTTAACTTGAAGACTTCGGCGACGAAATCCTTTGAGTAAGGGAGAATATAACACCCCGAAATTTTAACAACATTAAAGAGGATAAATTAAATGATAATTAATTTTTTAATTAAATATTCATAATTAAGGGAAATGGACTGCACCATTGCGTCCGTATCAAAATTCTGGTCAAGATATACAATTGGTTTGCATAAAACGGACACCGTTGGAGAAGTTATGAGGGTTTTAAGTTTGTATGCACACAGAAGAATTATATATATATACATATGAGTCAGATATGAGTCAGAACTTATCCAAAAAGGGTTCAAAATTCGAAATCGCGTAAAAATAGAATGGGCGGCAAATATCCCGCTCTAGGGGTCGACCCCCCTAGAGGGGTGTCGACCCACAGGTCGACCCACCTACAGGGGTGTCGAACCCCCGAGATGATGTGGAATAGTCGGTTTGGAGGCTGGCAGCTATAAATAAAGGTCCATTTTTACTTGTTATCGGTCCTGAAATGCAATGGAGGTCTGATGCTGTCAGTAGTTGGACTAATCCTAATTCTATTCATCTTCTACAAATCAAATTCTGAGATTTAAGCATAGATTCAACACCAACTTCTTTTCTATCTTCTTAACAATCCAAACACTGTGAAATGGTTACTATTAGGTATAAATGAATAAAAGTAAATTGTGAAAGACTATGATTTGGATATGTTGTAAACTATGAATCTATGCTATTGTTAAATCTTATACCATGTCATGATAGATCTACTTCCCTAGATCTAATTCAATTGTGGTTATTCTATTATGTCACCTTTGTGGATCTTGATTTGTAACTATATTGTGGTTAATGTAAATCTATTAATTTGGGCAGTTACAACATTGTTTAGATCTCATTCTTTATGTAAATCAACTTTCACCTATCATATTGTGGTCAATTTAGATATGTTATAATTTGGACTTGTGAATCCATATTTAGATCTAAACATGCTACTATGTCATTCTAATTATGTTAGATCTGTTTTAATGTCCACGTTATAATTATGCTAGATCTGTTTTTATGTCCACCTTTTATGCCAAAAACATGTCTTTACCAGTATTTACGTTCATGTCACCTTTGTTAGAATGATCACTATTGTCATTTTTCCCATCACCTTTCCCTTTTTATTGTATATGCCTAGGCTACTTTCTAGCCTGGGTATGCCGCCAAAGATATGCGAATGCGTTAGTCAGGGGATGAGGGGAAATATTAGATTTGGCATAACTTGTTATGAATTTGGACACATAATCCGTTATGAGTATTACTGGACATTTAGGAATAATTGGAAATTTGAATGTTAAATTGGTTATTAATTGGAGTAATGAACAAATTTGGCATAAAATCAATTATGGACATAATTGGGAAAAAGGGGCATAAAACCTATAATTGACATGGTATAATTAATAATAAATGCCTAGGATTACAATTAGAAATTGTAATGACACTTATGACACGAGGTTTAGTTGCATTAGTGGTGGATGTCTGCCTGGACCCGACCGGCATATCCAGCAGCCACTAGTGTTGAACCTAATGTCAGAGGTCTAAATGCGCAAAACAAATCGGGCTAAGACACGTGGTTAGGCCCAACTGTGGAATAAGACTGCCCGAACCCGATCGGCATATCCAACACCCACAAGTTGTTGGCCTAATGTGGGAGGTCTAGCCCATTATGAACCACAAACGGACATGGTAATGAATTAGACTACTTAACCTAATTTAATCCATAGGGATTGTTTGTTCATGAACTAAAGTTAGGGTTAAGTAAAATTGGTTGGATAGTGGATGGGTTAAGCAAATCTGGAGGGGGTGGGTAATATTTATATACAGGCCCACATACTTAACCCGATAAGGTTATGTAATTAAAGACACCTAGCGGTATACATAACCAAAGGGAATAATAAAGTTATGTAATTAAAGAAAACTTTTAGGGTATGCATTACTTGTAGAAATAATAGGGTTATGTAATTAAAGACACCCAGTGGTATACATAGCCGAAGAAAACCTAGCAGGGATACAAGACAAAGGGGAGAGCTTGTATCATATTATGTGGGACCCATTTTAGTCAGTAACCCGGAGTAGGTATCAAACAAAGTACTCCATACCAGGCGGAGAGGGGGTACACTTATTGACTGATTGTAAGAGATCCAAACGTGGAGGACGGTGGGGCGGCGTAAACCGACTGGGCGATGTGCGTGCATGAGCTGGGTAGAGGGGGATAAGATGACCGTGACACCTTTAGATATGGGGTTATGCATATCAGTGAGGGGTTGCCACTTTAGGACGTGATACATCCTATCGTGGGGCCAGCACATAGTATCTACGGAGTAGGGAGCCGATCGATTAGGGTAGTAGTTAGGGTACATTTGGACGTATGCCTAAGTCTACCACCTTATAGTGAATGGGATCATCTCATTCTGGTTATACTAGTAATAGTGCAGAGTAATCATTAGAGAAGCGTATACACCATATCCTGTCTACCTTGGCACACCTGTCATTTATGTAGTGGTCTCTCTTATCCACTTTATATGCCTGTCGCGCAACTTTTATTTATTTACTTGCTAAAAGTCACCAGACTCGCCAGACTTTATGTCTGACCCTTTTTGTTTCTCCTTCTTTCTTCCGTTTTCCCCCTCCCCTCAAGGTTCTCAGGCTTGACCGTGATTCTGTTACTTTTGCTAGAGCTGCTGATATGTATGGCTCAAGCTCCTATCCTTGTTGCTATGGCTGCATTTTATTCTTGGGGAATTTTACTTCTTTTATGTACTCTAATATTTTTGAAGTACAAGATAGTAACTTTTATCTTGTAATGGGCTTTTATGTTTCAGACATGTGATGTTTTTTTACCATGATATCTTAGATAAATAAATTTTTTATTCCGCTGTTATTCAATATATCTATCTTGTAATATTCTGTGTCTGGTTATCTACAACGCTTCACGAAACTTAATGCATTCCCTTTGTGAGTGACATTAACGGTCGTGGGGTGTCACACTTGGTATCGGAGCCAGGTTACGAGATTGGATAAAGTTTTTGAAAATTATTTTCAAAAAGATTTTAAAAGAAAGCATCTTCAAAAAGAAAAGTCTGTTTGAAAAACATTCCCAAAAAACCATATATAACATCCTTCAGTCCTTTTTCTAAATTTCTTCCTTTTCGTTTTTAAGCATGTCTGGGGAATAAAACATTTCTAATATCCCAAAGGGAGTCACGATACCCAGATGGTTCTGTAGGTATTTGGAGGCCACGACGCCTGCTGAAGGTCAAAGAAATTGTAACACCCTGTATTTTTAGTGTAAGATAATAAATTAGAATGGAGGCCACTACGTCATTGCGTCCGTCTCGAAATTCTGGTCAAGATAGACACCTGGTTTGCGTAAAACGGACACCGTGTGAAAAAGTTATGAGTATAAGAAGTTTGTATACATATAAGGAGCTTATATGTATATGTATATTAGATAAATATATCCAGAAAATACGAAAATCAGTTCAAAAATTAAAATCGAGGGCGGGAAAGTTCAAAGGGAAAATGGACCGTTAGGGGTTGACCTAGGGGTCGACCCACCAACAGGGGGGTCGACCTACCCGCGAATCTGGAACTTTCTTTTTTGATGTGGACAATTCTGGTGTTTTAGATTTTGATCTGAGGGTCCTGGTTCATCCGCTACTCCTACAAATAAGACCCTAGGCCTAACCCTAAATTTCATAATTCGGCGGTTGCGCTGGAGCTCCGCCATTGCTCCCTCTCTCTCTCTCTCTCCCCTCAAACATATTCAGAAATTTAGATTTGTAAATTAGAAAATCTTAAATTAAGATCTGGAGGGAAGAGATTGGTGTTTTTATTAAAAGGCGTTCAGAATTACGTGTAAAATCAAGGTAAACTTCTTGATCTAATCTATTCAATTCTTCCTATTCTTTCCCTTCTCTTTTAATGAAAATAGTCGATCCACGTTATTAGGTTTCAAATCAAATTAAAAGGGAAAGGAAAACCATGGATGATAGAACGAATCAGATCCAAAATTAGGGAAAAGCATGAAAGGTGAGTGTGTTTAAACTAGCCTTTAGATAATGTTATGACTATTGTTTAGCATTCCCCTTTTAATAAATTGTGAAATTACTAGTTTAATTATAAATTGCTATTATAACGAGTTGAGACGTTAATATAAATAGATCATGAAATTCATACGTTGAATCTATTAAATTGGGGGAATGATTAGTATGATATACTGTCAAATTGTTAATATGAATAATTCATATATTGAATCTGTTGAAATGTTGGAACGTTTACATTTTATAATATTTATTTGAACATGTGGGAAAAATTCATATATTGTATTTGTTGTAGTGCTAATAAGTTTACATGTAAATTTATCCCAATTATATACAGGGAATAATTGGAGTAAGTATATGACTATATGGATTCATGTTAACATAGAATCCAATAAAAATGGGTTTGGGGGCATTGACTATATTATGTTTAAAAATATTAAATTGGATCATAAGTATAGAAAAATGATTTGGGCGCAAATGGGATCACATGTAATTGGCATAATTTGAATAATATAAATTTAGACATATAACCCATCATGAATATAATTGGGTAAATGGGCATTAACACCTATCAAGGCATAGGTTTAAATAATTGATTAACAATGAATGCCTAGGATTACAATTAGAAATTGTAATTGCACTTATGACGCGAGGTTAGGTTGCATTAGTGGTGGAAGTCTGCCCGGACCCGACCGGCATATCCAGTAGCCACTAATGTTGAACCTAACCTAAAAGGTCAAAGTGCGCAAATACGAGACAGGATATGACACGAGGTTAAGCCCAAGTTGTGGAAGAAGTCTTCCCTAACCCGATTGGCATATCCAGCATCCACAAGTTGCAGGCCTAATGTGGGAGGTCTAGCCCATTATAAGACATAAATGGACATGGTAAAGAATTGAACTACTTAACCTAATCTAATCTAGGGATTGTATGAATATGAACTAAAGTTAGGGTTAAGTAAAAATTGGTTGGACAATGGGTGGGCTAGGCACATCTAAGGGGGTGGGTAATATTTACATATAGGCCCACAAACTTAGCTCGATAAGGTTATGTATTAAAGACACCTAGTGGTATACATAACCGATAGAAATAATAAAGTTTTGTAATTAAAGACACCTTTTAGGGTAAGCATAACTTGTAGAAATAATAATCACCTATAATAAATAAATAACATTAATGAAAATGTTGCGTAATAATTAGACTTGTCCTAGGGACAAGTGAAGATTATAACTTAGGTTATAATAAACTAATAAGGAAATGGGATAACTGGCGAAATGAGATAAGGGACACTTAATTGTAAATTAAGTAATCAGTAAATGGGGAAAGCCGGAAACTAGTTGAGAAAAGGGGGAAAATATATGAAACATAGGAAGTTGTACTTAATTATAAATTAAGTAATCTGTAAGCTTGGAAGTTTGAAACCTGTTGATAAGAATGTTTAGGCTTGTCCTAGGGACGAGAGGAAATTATAACATAGGTTATAATAAATGGGTAGAGAAACTTATTAATGGGCCTTAGTTAATAGAACTAAGTTAATAAGTAAACAGCGATAAGTTGTATTGACAATGTAAAATGGAATTATGATTAAATGAGAAAGGATGTGAAAAACTTATGAAATGAAATAAGTTATATGTAATCATAAATAATGACTGACATGTTAAAAAGAAAACATGTGAATTGGGATATACTTAATTACATATTAAGTAGAACATGTTATTGTAATGATGAAATCAACAGGAATATAAAAAGGGATTGTGGATTATAGACCTTGGGCCATAATCTGGAGAATTAACATGTGGTGGACTTATTAATAAACTTAAGTGGGTAAAGTTATATGACTGAAGTTAATTAGCAAGAGAAACTTGGTAATTTGAATAAGAATTCAATGTGAATGAGAATAACAAGTTAAAAGGAAACCTGATGAGGTAAGGCAGGCGCGTAAAAGGATGTTTAGACATAGGGTCTAATAACATATTAAAGCAAGGCGCTGGAACCAGTCCGCACATTTGAGGATGAATAACCCAACAGGGTAGATCATTATGGTGTTATAAGGCATGAAGAGGAGCGCACATTCATTTGATTGTTCCGACAGCTCTAAAGGACTGGAAGGGGAAGCACGCGGCTTCCTGAGGTACGTAAGGTGCTCCCAGTAGTCCTCTGTACGGCGGCAGATGTCTTAGGCTGTTCCAACAGTGGTTGGGTCTACTCGTAACTACTTGGTGGGTGGGCCTTGACTGCAGATGTAGCTATGCAGTTAGAATGCTGTAACGAGGTGACACTAGGGTGGTTCGGCGGTTGCCTCACGAGGAGGAAGAGGGTCACGACCAATAAGGAAAGTAGACCGTCAGACACCCGTCATCGGCAGCCAGTGGGATGCGGAAAGACTCGAGCTAAACCCAAGATACCATTTCACCCTTCACTATCGGGGTAAGGGGTTGAGAGGAGACACCACATGGATGTTTAGATTGTTTGCGTAGGGCAGTCGATTAGCTCTGGTAGTCTTTACTAGTTGAGGGAGGGGCCGAGGTGGGGCCATAGCCACCAGGAAAATAGACCCTATGTATATTTGTATATAGAGCCTCTCTCTACAAGAAAAACAGCATATAGCGACGACAATTTCCACTTCCAATCTGTCGCTAAATTGATCTTAGCGATGGATTTCCTATATAACTTGTTGGTCGGTAAAAACCATGATGGTAATTGTGTCAATTTTAGCAACGGAATATAGCATGAGTTTTCCGACAGTTTTCCATCATTTTACTATTTATTTAATAAAATATAATTTTATTTAATGATTTAATTTTAATTTATTTACCGATGGATAATTATTTTATAATAAATTATCATTTATAAAAAAGTGTTGCCAAACCCTTACTAATTGCGAAGGGATTAGCGACGGAAATTAAATTGGGGTAAATTTAACCTCACTTTTTTTGGTAATCCACCGCTATTCCCCTTCTGATATGCAAATATATATATATATAGGTGTGTGTGTGTGTGTACATATTACCATTATCAATATGTATTATGCGATAATCCATTGCTGAAAATAAATATCACAATGTAATAACTAAAAACACAATCTTAAAATCTAAGCAAAATAAAATTACATACATAAACTTCTAACATATTCGTAAATGCTCGAGACAATTACACTCAGACTTCTAACATATTAAAGCATACATCACGTATCCAAGTAATAATTTCAAAATATAGTACGATACAAAATGATAAAGCCAAAACACATATACCGGTCTAGTAAAATATAGTACTATTCATTTTCAAAGATGTTTATGTATGCTTCTTCCGCCCTTTTGCTCCTTGCTATGCACATCTATTAGCAGCAGCACATCAATTCTATGCCATTCTCACTGAAAAACCAAGTAAAAATCTGCATATGAAAATTTGCAAAGATTACAGCCTAAATTCCTAATAAAATTCTCACATATCCTCTCTGTTGCAACATGGTGCATACTTGTGTTTCTTCTGATGCTGTTATTGTTCAATAAGGTCATAACTATTTTATTAACCATGAGGCAGGTAGATTAAAAGGAGTAAGGTACAATGCAAATTGAGAGTCCAACATCAAACTTATATTATTATGGTAATAATGAAAACTAAACGGTCACTGCAAACAGACATACCTAACAACGATATTGGTTAAAGGGAAATGGTTAAAGAATCAATTAGAATAATACTTCATTCACTACAAGCTAACAACAAGGAGAAAATGTTAAAGGGAAACCTCTAGGCCTCCTTAGTCAATTGCTGCCTTGTAGTAAGCCGGCGCAATGCAATTTGTTCCTCCTCGACTTCCGCCTCGCAGTAAGTCACATCATTTAGAACTCAGATCCCTTAATTACGTTCTGAAATTAAGTTGATGTGTTCAATGATCATGTACTACATTCTGCTTCTAATTGGTACAAATTAGTCTAAGAAGCACATCAAACCTGTAAGTGTATTTACTTGTCAGTCAGCATAGGAATCCCTACAAGTTTGCTCCTTCAACTATAATGGGAAAAGAAATTCAGTTCAATAAGAATAATTTTAGGTCAATTAATCAACTAAAAAATAAATATTCGGTTTCTACTTGGTTTTGAAATCCAAGCTAGAAAGATAATTTCTTTTTTGTTGAATCCATGATCTTGATTTATTTGTAAATTTCATTCTGCAATTGATTAAGTGCATTTATTTTGTTGGATAGTGAATTAACTGATAAACACTTTGAAACCACAGCTGGATTTTTTGGAGTTTATACATTCAACTTGCTGTAACATTAACTCCAAAACTTAGACATATATAAATTTATGAAGTGTGCATACCTAGAGCTGCTATAATTAAGTAGTAAAACTGGGAGGATAATAGCACAACATAGGATTGAAATGAAACTATAAATAATATATAAGTGTAATGAGTTATTAAAATGTGAACAAGAAATAATTTCGTCTGAATTTTTTAAAATTGTGAATAAGTTAATAATAACCGTCTTAAGCAACATCCAAGTGTTGAAGACTTCAATAACCTGAATAATGAAAGAAACTGACCCAAATTGATTCATTGAATCTTAAGACAAAGCATACATTGCATCAGTTCACCCAAATCTCTTTACATCATTACTGTCAAAGTTCGAAGCATGTAATATAAGCTTAAATCTAATGAAATTTTTGGATCAGAAGTTATCTCATCCAAATTTGAAATTTCATCAGAAATTGGAGAAGAGTGAAGCATCGTTACTGCCATAGGTTAAACGATGTCATCAAAGATGAAACCGGCCTAAGTCGAACTTGGTCAAAATTTCTAACATTGAAGAAGTGTGAAATTTGATTATGGCCCAAAACAGAAGTCTTACTGCTGCAAGAAAGCATCCCAAGCCAGATCTGCATCGCATTTTCCATCAACAGCAGCAGAAACAAGCAACCCATAATGGATCCCACGGCGGATCTGAGCATCCCTAATCTGAGAACCTGCTTATTGATGTGAACCCTAAATGTGTCATCCATGTCCTTGTTGTTGATCAGGTTGATTGTGAGCTTAAGGCCCTGGGCGATGAGGGAAGAGAAGAGAAAGACGCTAAAGGAGACGACCTCGAAGACGAGGAGGTGGCGGACGACGTCAGTGTCGGCGTTGCAGGCGGAGGAGTTCTCGAGGCTGTGCTGGTCTGGAGAGGTGAGGGAAGGCCGACGAAGATGGCGATGGTAAAGAGGAAGTTGAGGTTGACAACGCCGTCTAGGGCCGTGACGCGGAAGAGAATCGGAAGTCACACGGTGGAAGGGGATTTCGTGAATTTTGGAAATTCGAAAAAGGGAGGCGGAAGTGAATTTGGGATTTGGGTTTGGAAAAGTGGTTTTAAAAAGTGAGATAACGTGAAATAAGTAGAAGGGCGCAAAAGTTTAGCTGTTTGGAGCCAAGATTTCAACTGTTTGAAGCCAAAATTTCAATTGTTTGGAGCCAAAATTTCACCTGTTTGGAGTTGAAGTTTAACAAATTTTAAAGTAGATTATTAGCTGAAATTTTACTTGAATATAAAGAGTGCAATTTGAAGTATTATAAAACTAAACTAAGCTTTCTTTAAAATAATGTATTAGTATTTATTCAAATTCAACAAGATGTATCAATCATTCAATATTATTATTTAATTACTATAATGTCTACTTATTACTTATTAATTATTCAACATTAACTACTACTTATAAATTATATAATATAGATTATTGTTAAATAGTAAATGTTAAATGCATATGAAAGTATATTTGTATCATTTGTGTTTCTAATTTATTAACACTACTAAGATTACTATTTTCAATTAACAATGTGTGCATATAAAGTAGTTGTATAATCACATATAACATTTGAACAATAAAGGTTTTAAAAAAATATTTGCTATTCATAATTAACAAGTTGCTAACCAAGTGAAAAGAAACAATTGTTAAAAATATATTCATTGCACTGACAAGGAAAACAATTGTTAGAACTAAACTATAAATTTTCCACTTATAAAATTTTTTACTTCATAATTATTAAAAATAATTATAAACTATTAAATATTACTTGTTAATATTAAAAATATTAATTATAGATCATTATATAATATAAAATAATTTAAATTATTGATCATAATTTATGAATTATCGGATATAATAAATTATTAGATAATATAGTAAGTATACATTATTATTTACATATTATCATTACAAATTATTAATAAATTAATTAACTATACCGTATTACTAATTAGTAAAAAAATTATAATCCATTAATTATTAAATATTAAATACATCAATTATTAATTATTAATTTTAATTATTAATTATCAAATATTTATTATTTATTATTTAATAAAGTAATTATTAATTATTGAATATTATTTACTTCTAATAGTTATTATTTATTACTAATATATTAATAACATTAATTATTTAAAATTTATATTTACTTATTAATTACCAAGTAATAACACAAATGTAAAACATTTTCTAAATAATAAATATAAATTTTCTTTTCAAATCTCTTGAAAAACTGTTGCAAAAATAGCTTCAAAATTTTGTCGATGCTAATCCGACTCTATTAGCAACGAAATTTAGCGCTAATTTATGATGGTAAAGTGCTGCAATTTCCAATGATTTAGTGACAGAAATAATATTCGATGGTAATAATTTAAAATAAGGTGACATATAAAATCCAAAATATCTTCTCTTACAAAGTCCACGAAAATCCGTCGCTAATTAGCGACAGATATTTCCGCTGCTAAAAATCTGCCGCTATTTACAGCTTTTCTTGTAGTGTCTTTAAAAACGTGCCTTTACAGATATGGAAAAGCTCCAGACCGAGTTCTGTGCTTCTTGTATTGCCCTGCCACGGAACTCAGTGCACATTAGAGGATGTGCGATTGAGGCATCGAGCTACAATTGAAGATACGTATGGTGGACAGTCTAGATACATGCATGTCGGCTCTGGGTAGTGTAACGTAGACTTGAGGGAATTACTCCGGTATGGTGTCTGATTCGAACATAGGTGGCAGTCAGTATGTTTACGTATCATAGTAATGATAGATATATGCGGAACACAATATTGTTATCCGTACATCACTATCGCGTTGGATGAGGGACTGCGTATATTTCGATGGTGTTACGGTGGAGACCATGCGAGTGGGGTTCCATGGGGTGTACCTCGATATTTGGGGTAGCTACATATATACTATATTATGTTAATCCACTGAGAAGTAAATGGGTACGACAAGTGTGTAAGCCTTGAGTGTTGTTAACCCAAGTAACCTAATAAGTAAGAAAATATGATTGAACGGTATATGTAGGATTATCCAAAGTGTATAGTTTAAATCCAGTCACCAGAACTTGTGTTCTGACCCCTTCCTCATAAAATACTCGTAGGCTTGATTTGTGGCAGGGACATGATAGCCATGGATACTGGTTAGGAAGTATTAATAATACGGTAAGTTTATATTTTGATTACATTATATTTTATCCATTCCGATGTGAGATAATTTATGAGTTGTGACATGTTTTATGTCTCTGTCTTTTCTGCAGGATACCAGAGCAAACCAATCCGAGTTTCGATGGATTGGAATTTTGAAAAAGAATTCGTTATGTCCAAAATGGAGTTGTCACATCTAGTATCAGAGCTTAGGTTTAGGATTCCTATATAAATAATGAGTGAGCATATTTGTATTTTTAAAAATATAAATATATTATATATATACCTAAATCCATAGAGGAACCCACTAAATAAAAAGGAGTATAAATGGGATGTTTGTTTGGTACACTAAAGGAATTAATAAGGGAATTTGAGACCCTTAGGTAATTGGGTGGAAAGTTTACAATGTACTTTATATGGAAGGAAAGTGAATCCCATATGATTAGTATTTTGGGTTAGTGGGTTGAAAACAATATAAATTGGAAAAAGTTGAAAAGAGAAAAATGGATTAGGGATATATATAGTTGAGAGAATTGACCTTGGGGAGTATCTAGGAAAGCCTAGAAGAATTGGAAACCCGCTTTGAGTCAAACCCTATTGTTAACTTTTAAGAACATGAATTTATAAAAGTTTTGGGAAACTGTTCTATGGCGTTTTCAAGTTCTAATCTTAAAAGTTATAGTTTTAAATATGTAAAGTACACATATTGAGTTTTAAAGGAAAATGGGGTATATTTTGCAGACAGTGATTTCTTGTGATTTTTTTATCTAAAGTAAAATTCTCTCAATAAAAGGTGCATAATATAGAGCATGTATAGCTCGCTAGTTTTCTTGTTTATTTCATACAAGAATCTTTAATAAGGAAAGATTTTAAATCTCTATTCTTATGACAACCTTTTTTGATAAATTATTTTAAGATAATTTTGTTGGGTGGATAAAATAAGTGCAGGAATTAAGAATAAAGTGGATGTCTGCACCTTGTAGTAAGAGACTAAACCAACCTTATAGGTAAGAACAAGTCATAAACCCAATGGAGAAAATAATTGTTCGTATCTACCCCAGTTTTGTGATTCGAAAAAAAATGATGATTTACATTTTTAAGATGACATGTTGTTTGGTTTGGCAAAAGTAAGTTTTAATGAGGAAAATGAAATTTTGACACTTTTGAATTTTTGAAAGAAAATTTAAATGAAAAAGAAAGGCCAAACCATATTTTAAAAAGTATGGATTTGGTAAGGATTAGTGCCTAGGAAAGACGGGAAAAGTTTTGAGGCTATAAAGTAAAAACGAGAATTATCTTGGAATAATAGTGAGTTCCCGTAAAAGCGTAAGCATTGAATAGCCTAGGGTGTTGCTTGAAATAATTGTTGGTATACAGCTAGGACTAGTAGTGACTACTAGATAGTAAAGGGCAAGTAAGTGTTTAGATCATGTTGCTAATTTCCATGTTAGGGGTAAAAACCATTACTACATTTTCTGTGGGGATCGTTCCGTTATTTTGTTGGGTAGTTAGGGTAACACCTAAACCTTCCATGGATCCCATAGTTTGGACTTTTCCATCTGAGGGGGACATAGTCCCGTGATTCTTGTCCCTAAGTAGTAGCTGTGTAGGGTGTATGTTCTCCTATTTTAGTTGGAAGTCTAAGGCTTATTTAAATTTAAACTAAGATTAGATAATTAAATAAGCTAAGAAAAGAGAAAATGTACAACTGAAAAAGAAAACAGAAAATTCAGTAAAGCAACAAAAATAGGGAAAATTATGAGAAAAGATAGATAAAGATAAAACTTTCCAAGATAAGATGAAAGAGAAAATCAGTAACAAAGAAAATTTTCTTATGTGGGCTGTGCTAGATCGGAAAATAGGGAATCTTAATGAATAGTTACATAAAAATCCAAGTAAGGTTATAAAAAGGTTGAAAAAGAAAAGCAGGAGATGCGAAGTTTTCCGTTTTCCACCCATTTTTGTAACATAAGAAATCAGATATAGAAAATTAATTTTTTCTAGTTGAAAAACAAAGTTGGCTGGTAGGATTACGGATGCAACAATTGGATGAACTACGCTCTTACTCATTAATAGTGTAGGAAAATTTGGATGAAATAACATTTTGATTTTCAAAATATTGCATTCATGTAGAACTGCCAATATATTTAGGATGTGAGCATCATATTTTAAAAGGATTTTTGAAAAATTTGCATACACATAGGAGGTACCACTTAGGCATGCATGCGTTATAATGTGGTACTTCACTTTGCACAAGTGCACAATGTTTTCAAAAATTGGATGCACACATGATGGATGTATATTATGCGAGGGGTTATTTCATTTTACCCTTATCAAATTTCGAGGACGAAATTTCCTAAGGTTGGGAGAATGTAACACCCTGTATTTTTAGTGTAAGATAATAAAATAAGAATTACTTAATTAAATATTCAGAATTAAGTAAAACGGACTATGCCATTGTGTCCGTCTCGAAATTCTGGTCAAGATAGACACCTGGTTTGTGTAAAACGAACAACGTATGAAGAAGTTATGAGCATTAAAAGTTTGTTTACATATAAGGAGCTTATATGTATATATATATATATATTAAGTAAATATATCCAGAAAATTCGAAAATCAGTTCAAAAATCAAAATCGCGAGCGGGAAAGTTCGGAGGGAAAATGGACCGTTGGAGGTCGACCTAGGGGTCGACCCACCAAAAGGGGGGTAGCCCCACCCGCGAATCTGGAACCTTCTTTTCTGACGTGGACAATTCTGGGGTTTTAGATTTTGATCTGAGGGTCCTGCTTCCTCCGCTACTCGTATAAATAAGACCCTAGGCCTAACCCTAAATCTCATAATTTGGCGGCTACGTTGGAGCTCCGCCATTGCTCCCTTCCTCCCTCTCTCTCTCCCCTCAAACATATTCAGAAATTTAGATTTGTAAATTAGAAAATCTTAAATTAAGATCTGGAGGGAAGAGATTGGTGTTTATATTAAAAGGCGTTTAGAATTACGTGAAAAAGCAAGGCAAACTTCTTAATCCAATCTATTCAATTCTTCCTATTTCTTTCCCTTCTCTTTTAATGAAAATAGTCGATCCACGTTATTAGGTTTCAAATCAAATTAAAGGGAAATGGAAAACCATGGATGATAGAACGGATCAGATCCAAAATTTGGAAAAAGCATGAAAGGTGAGTGGGTTTAAACTATAGCCTTTAGATAATGTTATGACTATCGTTTAGCATTCCCCTTTTAATAAATTGTGAAATTGCCAGTTTAATTATAAATTGTTGTTATAACAAGTTGAGACATTAATATGAATAGATCAGAAAATTCATACGTTGAACCTATTAAATTGGGGGAATGATTAGCATAATATAATGTCAAATTGTTAATATGAATAATTAATATATTGAATCAGTTGAAATGTTGGAATGTTTACATGTTATAATATTATTTTGGACATGTGGGAAAAATTCATATATTAGATTTGTTGGAGTGCTAAAAAGTTTTACATGTAAATTTGTCCCAAGTACATACAGGGAATAATTGGAGTAAGTATATGACTATATGGATTCATGTTAACATAGAATCCAATAAATTTGGGTCGGGGCATCAACCATATTATGTTTAAAAATCTTAAATTGGATCATAAGTATAGAAAAATGATTTGGGCGCAAATGGGATCACATGTAATTGGCATAATTCGAATAATATGAATTTGGACATATAACCCATCATGAATATAATTGGGTAAATGGTTATTAACACCTATAAAGGCATAGGTTTAAATAATTGATTAACGATGAATGCCTAGGATTACAATTAGAAATTGTAATTGCACTTATGACATGAGGTTAGGTTGCATTAGTGGTGGAAGTCTGCCCGGACCCGACCGGCATATCCAGAAGCAACTAACGTTGAACATAATTTGAGAGGTCTATGTGCGCAAATACGAGATGGGCTATGACAGGAGGTTAAGCCCAAATTGTGGAAGAAGTCTGCCCTGACCCGATTGGCATATCCAGCCACTACGCCATAGATGGCCTATTGCAACGAAAACCCATGGTGTTGCTAGCTACAATGTTGCCATTGCTATGATGTTTTTTGTTTATTACAACGCATGCTTCAATGTGTTAGCATAGATATCAACATGTGTTGCAGTAGCCGCGTGAATAAAATTAGCAATCCGCGTCAACACGATCCAACGGTCCAGATTAGTGATCCGCATCAATTTGATTTCCTTCAACACCGCAGCAATCTTTTTCCCGAATTTTCATTTTCCCGCTGAAAAATAATTCTCGTTGTTTTCACTTGAGAAAATTATGACCGACTTTCTTTTCCCTAAATTTTCATTTTACCGCTGAAAAATAATAAAATAGTTCTCGTTGTTTTCACTTTTCCACTTTCAACCCTAAATCGTTCGAACCCTAAACTAAAATCCCAATTCTTATCGAAGGGAATCCCAATTCTTGTTGCCCTTCTTCTTCCCTAAATTCTCCTTCCTCTCAAAAAAAACCTCTTCTTCCTTCTCCTATTATTTTAATTCTCACTGCAGCAAAATTCGACGAGGCAACCACTAATTACGTTGATCGCTACCAAATAAAGATCTGATTTTGCATGAAATTGCTTCGCTGCTGATCTGCTTTCATTACCCTAAGGTACTGTAAATGAATTTTTTGATCTCAAATTACCTTTTTTCGATGATCCATAGTGTTGTACTTCGTCAGTCTGTACATTCATTTTTTAGGCTAATCTGTTTTAGGCTTAACATGAAGGTATTCCCTAGCCATTTAGGTCTTTTTTTCCTTAAACCTACATCGTTAAATATGTTGTTTCACAAAAGTACTTTTTTGGGTTGTACCTATCATTCCAGCTTGTGAGCACAAGTAGAAATTGTAATTCTTTGGGTGGTAGATTTTGTTGTCCACTATTGTGCCTGGTGGGACATTATCCGGAGAATGGAGGTAGAATGTGGCAATGCTTGTTTGTACAAAAGTTCTCAGGATAATGTTCCACTAGGCAGTATGTGACAATGCCAAATTCAGAGAGGCACTTTCGCTTCCAAGGCCCATATAGAAGTGAATTTTTTCGCTCGGGCAGGATGCAAAGCAAAATTTAAGTGATACAGGAAGCCTTGTTTTGATCGGATCAGAATCATAATCATTGCTCTTTAAAGCCGAGCTTAACACCCTTATTCTTTTTTGGGGTTTCTACCTTTAGTTCTCAACCAGTGAGATCTCCTTCGATGCAGTAATTGTGTGTTTATTTAGCCTTGTTAGATGTCATATAGTACACACTGCATTTATCATATCCACATTTATGCAAATTTCAGGAATGTAATTGATGTTTCATCCTATAGTTTATGTTTATTCAATATAAATATTATGGAATCTTTTTTGGTACTTATAAGAGTACACATTGTCACAAATTTGTTTTATGTTGATTTTTGGAGATAAAAACTCATGAAGAATGTCCGCTAATAGATTTTGGGAGGAAAACCATGACTTAAGTCTCGGACTGCGGACGTCACTGAATATTGCATGATGCAGACATCTATTTCTACTTCAAATTCGTCAACAGCGGCTGCGAGAAAGAACTGCCACCACAATATCCCAGCGAAGATGAGGACTGTGAAGGTAGGGTCGAATGCCGGGAAGAAGTTTTTTGGTTGCTCCATGTGGCCGGTAAGTATAAATTAGGTTTTTCTGGTTGCTCCATGTCGATTATCATATCTTTCATTGATGTTTTACTTGAGAATTTAATATATGTGCAGATTGGCGATTGTGGGTAATTTATGTGGCATGACAAAGTGTATGAAATTAATAACAATTCTGAATTGGATGATACTACTGTTAAATTGATGGAAAAAGAAAATACTATATTGCAATTGCTCGTGGAAAAGAAGATAATTGAAGAAAAGCTGTTGAAGCAAAAGCAAAAGAGGGCAAAAGCCGATGAATTTGTGGCAGATTTGAAGGAAGAGTTGGCCCTAATGCGCGTTGAATGTGGAAAACACGAGACAGGAGAAAAATTCTTTGCAAAAGCTTTAGCTATGTCTTGGATCATGTTTGGAGTTCTTTTGTGTGTTGTTATGGCAATGTAGAGCAGTGAAGTAACATGAAATAGCATGCATAGGCAGTTTTTCAGGTATAATTTTAAGTTTTGTCACATTGTAGATTAGTGATATTTTTTGCCACATTGCAGATCAGTATACACTTGTATACACATTGTTTAGATCAGTTATGTTTAGATCAGTACACTTGTATCCAATTGTGCCTCTGCTATGTAACCCAGTTATATAAATGAAACGCAAATGCAAATGAAACTCGGTTATGTTTAGATCAGTATACACTTGTATGCACATTGTTTAGATCAGTTATGTAACTCACACATGGTTTAGATTAGTACACTTTTATACACATTGTTTAGATCAGTATACTATGTTATACTGATGCAAATGGAATTCAGTTATGAAACTCAGTTTGTGCTGAAAGGAAACTCAGTTATAGTATGACCATAGTTTGTGCTAAAATGCAATTGAGGCATGCATACCTCTTATTTTGTGCTAAAATGCAACTGATGTATGCAGGTGAAGGAGGCAGTGATGAGGATTTTCAAGAACTTGTTAATGAAGGAACTAGAGGTACACGATGCAGTAGAGGCATTGAACACATTGAAGGCTTGCGCTATATTTTGAAACTGTTTTAGTTTTATGTAAACATGAATTTAGGACTTGTTGTATTTGTTTTTGAAATGTTTGTAAAATTGAATTTAGTGGCTACGTTTTGTTATTTTGTAGTTGACTAAGTACTACTTGTGTTTGCTGGTTAATTTGAAATAAAAAGTTCTTTGTTAATTTCAGTTTGATGTTATGTTATGTAATGTTGCCATATATATGATATAATGTTGCAGTATGTGATGTTAAATGTTGCCTAACTATGATATAGTGTTCCCATTAGGTGGTAAAATTGTTGCCATAGATTTATGCATGTGGGCCCCACAACTGGATTCCGTGAACCCGGGCTACAGATTTTAGTTGCAATTCCGTAAACCTGGGTTACAGATTATAGTGGGTCCCACATTTTTGTAAATTTAGTACATGCAGCAACAACTGTGCTGATGTTGCCTTAGGATCGAAAATGTGTTGCCTTTGAATCTAACGAAACGCGGCAAAAGGCATCCCCAAAAAAGTGTTGCCACAGATCATTTTTTGCCTACAGCAACACTATTTGGCACATACTGCGTCATTTCTCTGGGTTGGCGTAGGCCATCTATGGCGTAGTGAGCCTCCACAAGTTGTAGGCCTAATGTGGGAGGTCTAGCCCATTATAAGCCATAAATGGACATGGTAAAGAATTGGACCACTTAACCTAACCTAATCCAGGGATTGTATGAATATGAACTAAAATTAGGATTAAGTAAAAATTGGTTAGAGAGTGGGTGGGCTAGGCACATCTAAGGGGGTGGGTAATATTTACACATAGGCCTGCAAATTTTGCCCGATAAGGTTATTTAATTAAAGACACTTAGTAGTATACATAACCGGTAGAAATAATAAAGTTATGTAATTAAAGGCACCTTTTAGGGTAAGCATAACTTGTAGAAATGATAATCACCTATTATAAATAAATAAAATTAATGAAAATGTTGCATAGTAGTTAGACTTGTCCTAGGGACAAGTGAAGATTATAACTTAGGTTATAATAAACTAATAAGGAAATGGGATAGCTGGCGAAATGAGATAAGGGACACTTAATTGTAAATCAAGTAATCAGTAAATGGGGAAAGCCAAAAACTAGTTGAGAAAAGGGGGAAAATATATGAAACATAGGAAGTTGTACTTAATTATAAATTAAGTAATTTGTAAGCTTGGAAGTCTGAAACCCGTTGATAAGAATGTTTAGGCTTGTCCTAGGGATAAGAGGAAATTATAACATAGGTTATAATAAATGGGTAGAGAAACTTATTAATGGGCCTTAGTTAATAGAACTAAGTTAATAAGTAAACAACGATAAGTTGTATTGACAATGTAAAATGGAATTATGATTAAATGAGAAAGGACGAGGAAAACTTATGAAATGAAATAAGTTATATGTAATCATAAATAATGACTGACATGTTAAAAATAAAACATGTGAATTGGGATATACTTAATTACATATTAAGTAGAACATGTTATTTTAATGATGAAATCAACAAGAATATAAAAAGGGATTGTGGATTACAGACCTTGGGCCACAATCTGGAGAATAACATGTGGTGGGCTTATTAATAAACTCAAATGGGTGAAGTTATATGACTAAAATTAATAAGCAAGAGAAACTTGGTAATTTGAATAAGAAGTCAATGTGAATGAGAATAGCGAAGTTAAAAGGAAACCTGATAAGGTAAGGCAAGCGCGTAAAAGAATGTTTAGACATATGGTCTAATAACATATTAAAGTAAGGCGCTAGGACCCGTCCGCACGTTTGAGGGTGAATAGCCCAACGGGGCAGATCATCATGGTGTTATAAGGAACAAGGGGGATCGCACATTCATCTGATTGTTCTGAAAGCTCCGAAGGACTGGAAGGGGAAGCACGCGGCTTCCTGAGGTACGTAAGGTGCTCCTAGTAGTCCTCTGTACGGCGGCAGATGTCTTAGGCTGTGCCTGCAGAGATTAGGTCTGCGCGTAACTACTAGGTGGGTGGACCTTGACTGCAGATGTAGCTATGCAGTCAGAATGCTGGGACGAGGTGACACCAGGGTGGTTCGGCGGTTGCCTCCCGAGGAGGCAGAGGGTCACGACCAATAAGGATAGTAGACCGTCGGACACCCGTCATCGGTAGCCAGTGGGATGCGGAAAGACTCGAGCTAAACCCAAGATACCATTTCACCCTTCACTATCGGGGTAAGGGGTTGAGGGGAGACGCCACATGGATGTTTAGATTGTTTGCGTAGGGGTAGTCGCTTAGCTCTGGTAGTCTTTACTAGTTGAGGGAGGGGCAGAGGTGGGGTTATAGCCACCACGAAAACAGACCCTAGGTATATCTGTATATAGAGGCTCTTTAAAGACTGACTTGTACAGATATGGAAAAGCTCCCAGCCGAGTTCCGTGCTCCTTATATCGCCCTGCCACGGAACTCGATGCACATTAGAGGATGTGCGATTGATGCATCGAGCTGCAATTGAAGATATGTATGGTGGACATTCTGGATACATGCGTATCAGCTCTGGGTTGTGTATCGTAGACTTTAGGGCAATACTCTGGTATGGAATCTGATTCGAACAAAGGTGGTAGTCAGTACGCTTACTTATCATAGTAATGATAGATATTTGCAGAACATAACATTGTTATCCATACGCCACTATGGCGAAGGAGGATGGAAATAAGACAAAGGCAAGGATAAGAGAAAATGTCACAATTGTGGGAAAGAGGGTCACTTGGTCAATGAATGTAAGCGAAGGAAGAGCTCTTTCTACCATTGTGGAGAGGACAGACACTTTGTTACGGAGTGCCCGGAGAAACATGGATCGCAAGGACAAGGTCAAAGGGCGGGAAATTCTGGAGGGCAATTGCATGCTCTCGAGGTCAGTGCTCCTGATAGAGATAGAAAAATTTCTGTGGAAGGTTTAATTTCTCTTTCAAACCATCCTATTAGAACACTTTTTGATTTTGGTGCCCCACATAAATTTATATCATGTTCTACAGTTGAATATCTGTACTTAATTACTGGTATGGTAGTGGATCCCGTAGTTGTTTCAAACCCCATTGGGTGTTCGGCTCATTTATCTATGATTCGTTGGGGTTTGTAAATATCTGTGTTAGGCGTCGAGTTTGAATGCGACGCGTATGTGCTCGGGTTTATGGGCTATGGGTTGATTCTAGGAATGGATTGGCTTACCATCTATGGTGCCATTCTAGATTGTGAGAAGGGGGTTATTAGGCTTCTGACTTGTCATGGGAGGACCCTCGAGATTTCTTGTGACCCACAAGGATCGGTTATGCTCAGTTTCCTAGAGTCACTCGATGCATCTATCGATGACTTGCAATCTGTTCCAGTAGTCAGAGATTATTCTGATGTTTTTGACGAGGTACGGGGCTTATCTTTGAGGCGGGAGATCGACTTTCGTATATATTTGGTGGAAAATGCAAAGCCAATTGCACTGCCGGTGCGCTACATGGCTCCGAGGGAAAGGAGGGAGCTGAGTAAGCAAGTAGGGGAGCTACTTGAGAAGGGGTTTATCAGACAAAGCATATCTGAATGGGGTGCTCTAGTAGTTTTTGCAACCAAGGCGGATGGTTCGCTTTGTTTGTGTGTTGACCATAGAGAGCTGAATAAACTCACTAAGAAGAATAGGCATCCGCTTCCGAGGATTGATGATTTATTTGATCAGCGTGTTGGTGCCTTGGTATTTTCTCAGTTAGACTTGGCCATGAGGTTCCATCAGTTGAGGGTGGCTGAGGACAGCATAGATAAGTCTAGTTTTAGAACTCTGGATGGTTTCTTTGAACGGCTAGTGATGCCTTTTGGGCTAACGAATGCACCCGCCTGTTTTTTCGATCTGATGAGTAGAGTGTTTCGGGCGTTTCTAAACAAATTTGTCGTTGTCTTTGTTGTTTATATTTTCATCTTCTCCAAAAGCAAAGAAGAGCAGGCCCAACATTTGAGAGAAGTTTTGAATACTCTCTGTGACCATCAACTTAAGGCGAAGTTCTCCAAATGCCATTTTTGGAGATAAGAGGTGAGATTCTTTGGGCATGTGGTCTCCAAAGAAGGGATAGCTGTAGATCCCGCCAAGGTAGTTGCGGTGAAAAATTGGTAGATTCCTAAAAAAGCAACCGAGGTAAAAAGCTTTCTTGGGTTGGAAGGTAACTATAGGAAGTTCATTAAGGACTTCGCAAAGATATCAGCCCCACTCACCAAGCTGACGAAGAAGAACTTGGCATTTTCATGGGATATAGACTGTGACTTTGCTTTCTAACGACTGAAGAGGGCTCTGACAACAACCCTAGTCTTAACCATGCTTGATGGAAGTAAGGTGTTTACCGTTTACACTGATGCATGTGGTACAGGGCTTGGTGCGGTTTTGATGCAAGAAGGGAAAGTAGTATGTTATGGGGGAGACAGTTGAGAGTTCATGAAAAGAACCCCCCCCCCATGATCTAGAGCTAGCTGCCATGTATTAGCATTAAAGGCATGGCGTCATTATTTGCTTGGAGAGAAGTTCGAGTTATACACCGATCATAAATCTCTCAGGTATCTGTTCTCGCAGAAAGACCTCAATTTAAGGAAGCAAAGGTAGATGGAGTTTCTAGCTTCTAATGATTTCGAGATTTCTTATACCCCTGGAAAGGGTAATGTGGTGCCAAACGCACTAAGTATGCAGAGGATGGCCTTGAGTCCTCTGTTTGTGGAGAGGAAGAGCTTGGAGTTCATATCAGCTTTTGATTTTAGACCCTCCATTGAGATTTTGCCTGATTTGTTTGCATCCTTGGAGATACGACCAACTCTTATGGACCAGATAGGAACTTCGCAACAAGCTGACCCACAAATTTTAGACATCATGGGAAAGCTTAGAAAAGGGGAGACTTCTAGTCACCTCAGTAGATTTGCCATAGATGAAAATGGGTGGTTGCGACGAGATGGAAGGCTTTGTGTTCCTCAAACTAGAAGCTTGACAAAGGCAGTCCTAGAAGAAGCCCACCATTCTAAGATGACCATTCATCTAGGCGGTGACAAGATGTACAAAGACACGAAAAGGGCTTTCTTTTGGGCTGGGATGAAGAAAGATATGGCAGAGTTCGTTTCTCAATATTTAGTTTGCCAGCAAGTTAAAGTTGAGCAAAAGAAGCTTGGTGGTCTACTTCATCCTTTGGAGGTTCCTCAGTTTAAATGGGAGAGCATCTCAATGGATTTCATAGATGGTTTTCCTAGATCAAAGAAAGGAAACACCTGTATTTAGGTAGTAGTGCATAGATCGACTAAGAGCGCTCATTTCATTCCAGTGAAGAGTAAGAGGATGGCATCATGGTTGGCAGGAATTTATGTTTGTGAGATAGTTCGCCTTCATGAAGTACCTTCCAGCATCGTAATCCCTATCTTTACTAGTGAATTTTGGAGGAGCTTGCAAGAAGCATTAGGTACATAGCTGTGTTTGAGAACCGTTTATCATCCTCAGACCGATGGCCAGATGGAGAGGTGAACATAATTCTTGAAGATCTTTTAAGACTGTGTATCCTAGACTTCGGAGGGACTTGGGAAGAGCATTTTCCTTTAGTAGAGTTTGCCTATAACAACAGCTATCAGTCCAGCATCGGCATGGCACCCTTCGAAGCATTGTACGAACGACCCTGTAGATCATCAACTTATTGTTGGGAATCTACAGAAAGATTATTACTTGGACCAGATATGGTTAGAGAAACGTCCAAAAAGATTAACCTTATTCGACGGTGAATGAAGACAGCTCAAGGTAGGTAGAAGTCCTATGCAGACAAGAGAAGGACTGGCATCGAATCCAAAGTGGGAGACTTAGTTTTTATCAAAGTATCACCTCTGAGGAATGTGGTTCGCTTCAGATCGGTAGGGAAGTCGGCACCATGGTTTGTGGGACCATTTCCCATAACCAAGAGGATTGGCCAAATGTACTATAGAGTACAGCTCCCAGAAAATATATCCGGTGTTCATGATGTTTTCCACATTTCCCATCTGCGGAAGTGCCTGGATGACACCGTAGAAATTGATGAGCCGAATGTGTTGGAAGAAGTAGAAGTGAAACAGGAGGCGACAGTCAGGCGAGTCCCTACCTGTATTCTTGGATCAGAAGTTAAGAAACTACGTAATAAAGAGATCAAGTTGTTAAAGGTTCAATGGGGAGATGACCCAGAGGATGCGACTTGAGAGACCGAAGACAAAATTCATGCTTCGTACCCTTTCCTTTTCGAGGGTAACTCCTTCTTCAAAGTTTTATCAGTGCTTGTTTCTATCATTTGAATATATCTTATCCATAGTATTTTTTGACCTTTTGATAGGAATCCTATAGATACAAATATGTGTTTGAAATATGTTACGTTTGATGGATGCAAGTGGATGCAAATGTTTGCTAGTGGTTCCCCGTGGACGCATATACACACACATTAGGCACTGGATCGGCTCAATCTCCTTCATATAGCATATGGACATGTGTGCATTTTTTTCATTTTATGGATGAAACTGGATGTATCATCATATGGATGTTGCATTTGGATGGATATTTGTGCACTCATATAGAACTTACTTGTTATAATAGGATTTTTTGCATGAATGTTGGATTCATGGCACTAACATACATTGCATTAAAGATGTCGACTGAATCAGTAGACCGACTGATCTTTCGCATTAGTGTTAGGACATATACACACACCTTTTCATATGTTCATATAAGCATTAGAAAATTTTAAGGACAATGGATGTCTGTGATTTGTGAATAAGTAGATGGATGATGGATGGTAGGATACATTCTTCTTAACTTGAAGATTTCCGGGATGAAATCCTTTGAGTAGGGTAGAATGTAACACCCCAAAATTTTAATAGCATTAGAGAGGATAAATTAAATGATAATTAATTTAATATTTAGAATTAAGGGAAATGGACTGCACCATTGCGTCCATATCGAAATTCTGGTCAAGATATACAATTGGTTTGTGTAAAACAGACATCCTATGTAGAAGTTATGAGGGTTTTAAGTTTGTATACGCGCAGAACAATTATATATATACATATGAGTCAGAACTTATCAAAAAAGGATTCAAAATTCGAAATCGCGTGAAAACATAATGGGCGGCAAATTTCGCGCTCTAGGGGGTCGACCCACCCAAAGGGGTGTCGACCGACCTACAGGGGTGTCGACACCCCTAGGCTGATGTGGCATAGTCGTTTTGGAGGCTGGCAGCTATAAATAAAGATCAATTTTCACTTGTTTTCTGTCTTAAATTGCAATGGAGGCCAGATGCTGTCAGTAGATGGACTAAACCAAATTTTATTCATCTTCTGCAAATCAAATCCTGAGATTCAAGCATACATTCAACACCAACTTCTTTTCTATCTTCTTAACAATCCAAACACTGTGAGTTGGTTACTTTTAGGTTTAAATGAATAAAAATAAATTGTGAAAGACTGTGATTTGGATATGTTGTAAACTATGAATCTATGCTATTATTAAATCTTATACTATGTCATGATAGATCAACTTCTCTAGATCGAATTCAATTGTGGTTATTCTATTATGTCACCTTTGTGGATCTTGATTTGTAACTATATTTTGGTTAATGTAAATTTGTTAATTTGGGCAGTTACAACATTGGTTAGATCTAATTCTTTATGTAAATCACCTTTCACCTATCATATTGTGGTCAATTTAGATATGTTATAAACTGGGCATGTGAATCCAAATTTAGATCTAAACATGCTAGTATGTCATCCTCATTATGTTAGATCTGTTTTTATGTCCACATTATAATTATGCTAGATCTGTTTTTTGGTCCACCTTATTATGCCAAAAACATGTCTATGTCAGTATATATGTTCATGTCACCTTTGTTAGAATGATCACTATTGCCATTTTTCCCATCACCTGTCCCTTTTTACTGTATATGCCTAGGCCACTTTCTAGCCTAGGTACGCCGCCAAAGCTATGCGAATTCGTTAGTTAGGGGACGGGGAAAAATATTATATTTGGCATAACTTGATATGAGTTTGGACATATAATCCGTTATGATATAATTGGACATTTAGGCATAATTGGAAATTTGAATGTTAAATTGGTTATTAATTGGAGTAATGAACAAATTTGGCATGAAATCAATTATGGACATAATTGAGAAAAAGGGGAATAAAACCTATAGTTGACATAGGTATAATTAATAATAAATGCCTAGGATTGCAGTTAAAAATTGTAATGGCACTTATGACACGATGTTAGGTTGCATTAGTGGTTGAAGTCTGCCCGGAGCCGACCGGCATATCCAGTAGCCGCTAGTGTTGAACCTAATGAGAGAGGTCTAAGTGTGCAAATACGAATCGGGCTAAGACACGAGGTTAGGCCCAAATGTGGAACAAGACTGCCCGGACCCGACCGGCATATCCAAAACCCATAAGTTGTAGGCCTAATGTGGGAGGTCTGGCCCATTATGAACCATAAATGGACATGGTAATGAATTGGACTACTTAACCAAATTTAATCCATAGGGAATGTATGATTATGAACTAAAGTTAGGGTTAAGTAAAATTGGTTGAATAGTGGATGGGTTAAGCAAATTTGGAGGGGGTGGGTAATGTTTATATATAGGCCCACAAACTTAACCCGATAAGGTCATGTAATTAAAGACACCGGGCGGTATACATAACCAGAGGGAATAATAAATTATGTAATTAAAGTCACCTTTTAGGGTAAGCATAACTTGTAGAAATAATAGGGTTATGTAATTAAATACACCTATTGGTATACATAACCGAAGAAATCCTAGTGGGGATACAAGAAAATGGGGAGAGCTTGTATCATATTGTGTGGGACCCATTTCAGTCAGTAATCCGGAGTAGGTCTCAAACAAAGTACTCCATACTAGGCGGAGAGGGGGCAAGCTTACTGACCGATTGTAAGAGATCCAAATGTGGTGGACAGTGTGGTAGGCGCAAACCGACTGGGCCATGTCTATGCATGAGCCGGGAAGAGGGGGATAAGATGACCGTGACACCTGTAGATATGGGCATGTGCATATCAGTGAGGGGTTTCCACTTTAGGACGTGATACATCCTACCTTGGGGCCGACATAGAGTATCTACGGAGAAGGGAGCCAATCGATTAGGGTAGTAGTTAGGGTACATTTGGACGTATGCCTAAGTCTACCACCTTATAGTGGAAGGGATCATCTCATTCTAGTTATACTAGTAATAGTGCAGAGTAATCATTAGAGAAGCATATACACCTTATCCTGTCTACCTTGTCACACCATTCATTTATGTGGTGATCTGTCTTATCCACTTTATATGCCAGTCATGCTACTTTTATTTATTTACTTGCCCTTTTTGTTTTTCCTTCTTTCTAACGTCCCCCCCTCATGTTCTCAGGGGGGAAACACTCATGCTTGACCGTGATTCTGCTTACTTTTGCTAGAGCTGCTGATATGTATGGCTCAAGCTCATATCCTTGTTGTTATGAATACATTTGGTTCTTGGGTAATTTTACTTCTTTTATGTACTCTGATATTTTTGAAGTACAAGACAATAACTTTAATGTTGTAATGGGCTTTTTAATTTCAGGCATGTAATGTTTTTGGACCACGATATCTTATGATAAATAAAGTTTTTATTCCACTGTTATTCTATATATCTGTCTTGTAATATTATGTGTCTGTTTACCTACAGAGCTTCACGAAACTTAATGCATTCCCTTTGTGAGTGACATTAACGGACGTGGGGTGTCACAGAGTTTATGCTAGAACTGGGGTTACCATTAGCCCTTGACATATAGCAGGGTTGGTCGTTATACGATTAAAAATTGTTTTGAAGCCGGATTGACGGTGATAGCCAGTGTCTGTCATGCATGCTGGATGTTTTGTTTGCACCGTCTCACGTAAATTGTCCAACATCGAAGGAGATGTTTCTTGGGTGCTTGTTTGATATTGGTTTAGGTCTCTGGGGCTTGTTCTTGAGGGATGTTGAAATCGATCAGGATGGTTTACGCGAGACACATATAATCTAGAAGTTATGAGTTTTACTAATGTTTGCTTCTAATTTCCATAAATGAATGGTTGTTCTGTTTTCATGAATGAATGGTTGAAGTGTTTTATGTAAAGGCTATCACTGTCTGATGTGGGGAAAACGGGATTGAGTTCTTCTCTAGTGTTGCGGATAGATTAGTATGTTTATCTATCCATTCTCATATACTTTATTGCTGATGTTAGATAGTGGTTTTATGGCTCACTAAGACTATTGTTTGACTTAAGGTTTTATGTTTCTTTCTTATTACATTGGGCCGTTAATCCGGTTGTGGATGGGCAAACTAGGTGGCAGGTTACAGCTGATATCTTGGTGAGAACGATGTTGAATTTCAGAGGCGAGCTGGAGTCTTACGTAATAGTTTTATACTATCTAGTATTTTTATTTCCGCTGTTTGAGTTGCTCTCTGAGTGTTGTATTGAGGCTTAATGTACAGACTTTGATATTCCTATGATATATGGATAAACTTTCAGGACATTGTAAAAGTTTTCAAAAGTTTGTTATATGATGCTTCACTATTTCTACCTATTGTATATGTTCTATTATATTCTATTGTTGCGCTGTGCGTATTACGACATGTTCCGACGTTATTGTTTACTTATGATGATCGTCCACAGCAGCCTGGCACACCTTTTAGCGCATTATTTCTCCTGTTTAGTGCGGGGGTTGTGGGCGGTCGTCACGCGAAGCAAGGTGAGTTTGTATAAACTCACTCAATCTAGTTTACTGTATTTTGCGTTGAATTATTGGGTTTGGTTTCATTTGATTGTTCAAAATAGCATACTGTAACTGGAAGAGGTTATAGTAAATAATTAGTAACCAATTTCTTTTTCTGGTAATCTTTGGGCCCTCTTTGTATCTTTGATACTTGCTGGATTGTTGTGATTTTTTGTCTTAGCGGATTGTCGGAGTAAATCTCTTGTTATCACATCCTTTTTCATGTTGTAGACCATACTTGGGTTTCCAGAAATTGATCGTAATTTGAAGACGAAGCAAGAAAACTACCAACCGTGCTTTGGATCGACACAGGCTTTGAAAGTGTCAACCCGTGGATCGGCACTAAAAAGACGTAGGTAGACCCATGGGATGAAAATTTGTGTAGGTGATTTTTATACCTGCTACATGTATTGTTCAGTGATTGTGCCAGTTCTTGATGCTTCCCTATTGATTATTTCTTGATATTTTGGTTGTGGCTTCAACTATAATAATGTAAGTAGATTCAATCCATGTTTTGGATTTGATAATTTAAGGTGATTTTTGATGCCTTGTTTTATGATAAATTTGATGCATTTATACGTATGCAAGATTTACAAAGATGATTTCCTGTGTAGATATATATATATATATATATGTGTGTGTGTGTGTATATATACATATATATATATATAAGATTTCGTTATAGCCTTGAGACAAACTGATTTAATGTTTTGTTTTTAATAACATAATGGTCTCAAAGCAATAATGTACCTATATTTTTAAATTATAAAGTTTTTAAGAATATAATCAATTGATTTAGGAATTCCTTTGTAATTCAGGTTTCGTTAAACTAAGTATTTTCTATATATTGAAAACACATTTTCGCACCCTTTGGGTAGAGGCATTTGTAGTTAAATGATGGAGTAGACCTCATGGTTTGGGACATGAAGATATATTTTATCAATTACAGAACTGAGTAATTGAAGCGTATGACTCAATGTTTCTAGCAGTTGATGTTTCTGATGATTTGATGCTTTGATGATTTCTAGGGAATCGATGAGCGAATAGTAAACCGGTAATGAGAACGTGTGATATGGGATGCACAGTTAACACCATTGGGTTACTACCGATAAGTCTGTGACACATCCCACTTTTAATGCCAGCACCAGGGGGTAGTGAGTCCTGTACATATGTAGAAATATGTACGAAACTATTCAGTATTCTTTGTTTTTGTAAGCTGGTGGGCTAGAACAAGGACTAGTCGGCCACTTATTCAATTATTGAACTGCTGGTTCGATATATCGAATTGATGGGTTCGATAGAGAGATATTAAATATCTTAATCTATGATGAAGTCGGAGCTGGTGGCGATGACTAGAGGCCGAAGAGTCTTCTAATATATTATACTTAACAATGCTTTAGGCGGAGCTTTATGCACGTGTAATATGATGATGTTTTAGATCTGAATTATTACTATTATTATTATTGAACTAGTTGATTTGGATTCCAATATTGATATTTGATGATTTCGATCTCACGGTCATATTTACCTTTGAAGTTTATAATCCAAACATGATGATTTTACGATATCTTCGACCATGCAGTTTTGGACCCTTATTATAATGATCTATTGTTTTGTTGTCATTTGATGTTTTGGTTCCTATTTGTATTAACTTGTTGAAGCTAAAACCAATTATACCCTTAGAACTAGTTAATATATATTCATAACTCTTGGATAAAACAAACTTTGGCACATGTTTATATGTTGCTTATTAGATTTTGATGATTTCTTTGATGTCATTCCTTGGATGCTTAGCTAGGAGTTTATAACCTCTTTGATGACGATAAACCTTACCCGATGATTGTTTACTTTGTCCTAGGAGTCGTATAGGCTGTTAAGCCTTCATATTCTCATGAATCGATGGTTGTATTGAGAGTATATAATTCCTTTTATGTCAAAAGGGAATCTTATCTATAACCGTATAATTCACTTGTTGTATTATAGTTGATTTGTAAACTATACCGATCCACTTAGGTAATACTTGGGTCGGACCGAGTTGTTTTAGGTTTAGCTGGCAGTTGACCTGGATCTTGTGGTTTCACACTTGGTTCATCTATCAAACCTATTACTCAGTTGTATTCGTCTTCTTGAGTTATTGTACACTTGTTTATCTTGAGATTTTAGTATTTATGTATGGTTCATGTATAACTATGCTAATCGCTAGCACATGTATCTATTGTACACTATTGTTTTATTTATATGTATCCTGTTATGTGATCTGTATCTTTGATGTATTGTACCTTGTTTTGAATACGATCGTTAACCATCGTAATTTTAGAAATAATGTATCTAGTATGTCGATCCACATGAAATAAGAAAAGGAAAATTTTATACACACAATCGACGTATTCAACACTCGTCTAATGTAGAATTATGGATGGTCACCCTAACCAACCTTATTCTCCCCTCTAATAGACAGTTTTGCCTAGTAATACTTTTTATTAAGGTGGTTCTCGAGGTGGGGTGTTACACAGTCGGTCCCATTACATGTACTTTAGGACTCTTATTTGCCTATCTCTTGGTATTCCCTTGCATAGGGCCCGTTCGCAGTCATTATTTGGTACGGTGGAGTTTGTGTTCGCGTCCAATGCCAACAAAATTTTATCCATTCAAAAAGAACGTTCGGGAGACGTTGGGAAAGTATACGCTGGCGTCCGACGCGTCGGACGCCAATGGATATTTTCCCAACGTATCCTTTCGCCGTCTATAAATTTCCATCCCCTTTCATTATCTCCTACACCAAAACCGAGCCTCCTCCCCTAGTGCCACATTTCAGGATTTTTTGGCACCTATTGGAGCTTTAAAACTTGTAATTTTTTATACCAGTTAGCTTAATTTTTAGTAATTTATAACATATATTTTTTCTGAGTTTTTCTATTTTTTTTTTGGTTATGCAGTATGTCCTACTAGTTCTGCCTCCACTACTTCGCAGCCAATTCCATACTGGACGGACGAATGAGAGTCTGCGTTTATAGATATTTGTGTAGAATATCTAGCCGAGCATGAGACTGGCGTTAGAAACTTCTATTCATCAGTCGCGGCAGAGATGAACGCCCTTTATAATATGTATTTTACAGAAACCCAGATTAAAAATAAATGGGTTAATATGAAGCGGACATTTCGCGACTAGGCCAGATTGCTCAGGACATCTGGCGGGGAATGGGATCCGGTGTTCAATTTTCTGGACGGTCCTGATATTTTTTAGGCTACGGGCACTGGCAGATCATATAGACAATTGAAGAGCAATGCGCCGATGAAATTCCGAGAGCAGGACATGTTATTCGAGGGTTGTTTGCATAAAGCTACTTGTGCATACCCGATTATTGAGGTTGCACCTCCTACTGCACCTCCACCTCCACCAGTACCTATGCCAGCTGCTTCTTTCACCGCTGTCGACGCCGGTTACTATACTGACACGATGGCTATTGGTGATCCCCCTTTTGGTCAGCCATCTAGGCGCAGATATGTAGAGCATAGTAGTACAAGCCGATCTTTTATGACTAACCACGTATCGCAGCTTGCTACCCGTTGCTATGAGATTGTTCGACGAGCGATAAATGTTAAGCGTTGGGAGATTCTGGTGATTTTCCGCAATTATCCGCGGAATGTGGAGATTGTTGAGGATCTTACCGACGAGGGTATACGGGGGTTTATGATAGCGAAGTTGAGCACATTACCACATCGTCATACTTTTTTGTTTTTATGTGCTTAATTTATTTTAAGTGTAATGGTCGTATTTATGTTTGTATTTCTGTTCGTGTAATGAAATGTAGTCTTTTTGTTTTGTGCAATTAGTATTTAATTAATTCAAAACAATTAATTTAACAATTAAATACCCACTCAGATCCCACGCTCAAATACTCCGTTTGCAGCAAAAAAACACATTCCCCGTTCGCTACAGTACCACACTCAAATACCCCGCTCAAATGTCGTGCTCAAATACCTTGTTCCCGTTCGTTAAGAACACACCCACAGCCTTTAGATAAGAAGTAGACAACTTCCAGAGAACTACCTTACTCATATGTCTACCTTTTAATTAAGACCATTTAATACTTTATTGTTAACCCCGTTGTTAGCGCGGTTCAGAAATCAACACGCCAACCATCTAGTGAAGTGATCGATTGTGCGTCGCGATGTTGAAACGATCGAACACCATTCTGGTCGGTCGTTCTCGACCCCGCATGGACCGGTCGGTCGGTATCATCGGATTGGCCGACCATGCTGAAAGCAGTAGATCGGTCACTCACATTGTAATCAATAAGGTCAGTTCTACACTGATTGATCGATCCTATTACCAAATGGAACGTACAAAACTGTGTGAACGAATCCCTGGCGAAATTACAAAGCATGAATTCCCATGGCATGGTTCATCCATCATGAAGTTGGATAATGTTTCACGGAAGGGTCATATTATTGATGTTACAGAAATGCATGGGTTGACTATGCATGTGGCTCATACATAGTACTTGTTGGCACAATGTATAAACATAAGGACACATGAATCAATGGACATGAATTCATGAAAGGTCGCTCAACAATACAGTGTAAAGTAGGGTCATTCGTACAGTGGGGTACTAGCTTGCCCGCACATGTTTAAACTCCAACAAAGACTCGAGTGTCGATCACTAAGGTGTGCAATACAAATATGAAGACACATGAGTATATAATAACATGGATGTGCAGTGACACAAAAGTGAAGTAAGCATGACCCTAGAGATGCATGGATCGCTCATAGACCAAGCGCCTTGTTAACTGGAAATCTCATGCATGAGATGATCAGATTTGTATGGATTACTCATTCAAGTATGCATGGCTCCATCATTATTAGGAAGATGGGCGGTCAGCATAGAATTTTAATGTAATGGAGCGTAACTGGCGTAGCAGCGTAGAACAAGAATAACACGTTGCAGAATAATATGAAGAACAGCTCTTCATTGACACATTCGCAAAAGGACAAAGGTGATAGAACGTACATAGCAGGTCTCGCACACACTTTTGGCTTGTTCACGTGAAACAAAGACCAGAAGGATTTTCTAATATGAGTCATAAGGACACGTAGCAGGGCATGAATTGGCTGCGCTATACATGACGTACAGGCAAGATAATGTGGTGACGTATTTAAATCAGCATATAGCAGCACATGGGGATGCGTGGATCTGTTGTCATGCAAAAAAGGTGCTCGCGCATATTGAACCAGTCGCTCAAATATCCAAATAAGATCACCCGCTCATTCAATTTATGTTGATCGCTCGCTCGATTATTCCTCCAGGGCTACTCAGACATATATTACAAATGGTTCCAGGTGTAAAGGAAGCACTGCCAGTTGTTGCAACTGTTCAGTGGAAAACCTGTAAATACTCCAGCATGCGACCCGTAGCCTGAACACAATAATTACAGCTTTGCCACCCGGGTCCAAACTTCTCCTATAAATACCTCCTTTCACCAAATTCAAAGGACCAATTTCTACCACCACGAAGTGCTGTCCAACGGTTTCCTCCACCATTCTAAAGCTCTCTAATGGCCGCCATAGCTCTCTCCTTCCTTGTTCAACATGAAGTAGATCTCATCTCCTCCAAACACCTTTGATTCGTACTCCAAGTGATCTCCAAACGCCATTTTTTCCTCTTTAAATCTCAGATCTAACACCATTTTTCACGATGGAACCAAGGAAAATAATCTAATCACAAGATCTAATCCGTCCCTTCTCGAATTCAAATGAGATCTAGAGTGAAAAGTGAGTGAAAAGTTGAGAATCATTGTAAAGAGTGATCAAGTGTAATGAATGAGATGCTTGAGATGATGCTATATGTAATTCTCTCCATGATAGTGAAAAGCACTTCAAAAGTGGACGTAGATCTTTTCTGAGATCGAATCACTATAAATCTCCGTGTCTCTTACTTGCTTTTTCCCTCTTTTTAATTGCATTTGCATTTGTGGCCCCTTTTTCATTTTGCATACCATTTGGTGAAGTGTGATTTCACACCTTTGGTGTTTGACTCATTTTCGGTGAAAACATTTGGCGCCCACTGTGGGGTTGCATTTGCATTTCCTTCTATCACACTCTCTCACAAGATTGAAGACCTTGCATTAAAGTTCTAAACCGCATCCTTTCCCAACATAATGGCTAAGTCAAAGAAGTCCGCGAGTAAGGTCATTGAAGAAACCGCCAATGTTGATAACAATGAAGTTTCTCCGCCTACTAATCATTTTGAAATTGGTGAGAATTCCGTTGGTGGGGCCAGTGTCATGAAGAATGAATTAAACGCCACTATTTCCAACATGAACCAACGAGTGGATGCTTCTACTAAAGTTGTGATGGAGAAACTCGACGCCATCCTTAATGCCCGACCAAATCCAGCCTCTTAAACGGTCCATGCTGACCTCGAAGAGAATGACAACTCATCTGCTTTTAACCATGATCACAACGACAATATGGAAGATGATAAGGATTGGCTGAGTGACAAGGACGAAGCTAATGTCAAAAAATCAAAATCAAAAGCTAAGAATCATTCTGAAGTTAATGTTCGAAATGGTACCACTCCCGTCACGGGGGCATCTCCTCGTTGGGAAGGTAAAGTACCAAAGTTCTCTAATCAAGATCGCTTGCCTTGGCGAACATTTGGAAAAAGAGCTTGGCTTCACGGAGAAACGTAACACTGAAGAATACATCTCCGACATGATAGAGCAAATCATGAAGAAGAATCAGGCTATCAAAGACGAAGATAGAGAATGGGACTTCTCTCCTGATAGAACTCCATTCACCAAAAGAACCCTTGAAGTAGAGTGTCCAAGGAAGTTCAATCCTCCAACTTTGCCTTGGTACAATGGCCTTGTTGATCCTAACTACTTTTGGTTCAAATATGAATGGCATATGAGTGCTGCTAAAGAAACTGACAAGATGAGGTGCATGTACTTTCCTCTCTACTTAAAGGGTGTTGTGTCATTATGGTTTACAAAACTACCACCTAAGTCTGTATACCGGTTCTCTAACCTGACTAAAAAGTTCAAGGAGCAGTTCCGCTTATATGCCACCAAAGCACAGGATGCTATAATGCTCTCAGCCATGAAGCAGGAGACAGGAGAAACTGTTAAAGCTTTTCTCAGTCGATTCAATGTTGCCTTGTCTGAAGTAAGGAATCCTGAGCCACGAATAATTCTCATGGCCTTACTCGATGCTATAGACAAAACAAGCGAATTCGGGAGATGGATAAAGATGAAGGAACCGAATACGCTTGACAAGTTCTACAAGGAAGCAGAGGAGTGCATAAGAGTAGACGATAATCCTATACCTATTCAGGTTATTAGCAGTAACCAACTTCTTGAAGCTCCCAAAAGCGCAGCTATTCAATCTAGCCAGAAGAAAACTCAGAGGCAGAAACAAGCTAGTGACGAGAATGGCAACAAAGCTAATAAAAAGTTTCGCCTTCATGACTCGTCAAAACTAACTCCACTGAACGACACTCCTGAAAACATCTACTCAGCCATAAAGGATGCAGAGGATTATCCAGAATCTCGACCATTAAGGATATCAGACGGTGCCGCCAAATCAGGGAAGTTCTGCCAATTCCATAATCTGATTGGCCACAACACCAAGGAGTGCAGGCATCTGAAATCGTTGATTGAAGAGCTGATCAGGAATAGCCGTCTACAACAGTAAATCGATGAATGCTAGCTTTCTCAAAACCCGATGCAATATGGCATTCCTCGTAGCACCAACTCAAGCGTCGAGTGCAAAGAACATCAATACGCATAAATGCAACAACGAAAAGTGCTACGAGAGGAATGGCCGAAAATCAAATGGTGGAGAATGAAGCAAGTGAATGAAAAGCTCTGGCGAGAGAGCTTCTCAGTTAGGATGTGATCGCTTACCATATATAAGTGTATCCGACACAACGACTAGTGCTCATCTTGTTAACAATGCCAAAATGAAAAATCTTGTCCCCCCATAGTAGAAGAAAGTCCTTCCATAGCAAGGGAAAATTTCGATCTCCCATAGTAAAGACGAAATTATAAATCAAAATCTTGTCCTCATATAGTAGAGGCAAGTCCCTCCATAGCAAGGGAAAATTTCGATCTCCCATAGTAGAGATGAAATTATAGATCAAAATCTTGTCCTCCCATAGTAGAAGCAAGTCCCTCCATAGCAAGGGAAAATTTCAATCTCCCATAGTAGAGACGAAAATATAAATCAAAATCTTGTCCTCCCATAGTAAAGGCAAGTCGCTCCATAGCAAGGGAAAATTTCAATCTCCCATAGTAGAGACGAAATTATAAATAAAAAAAATCTTATCCTCCCATAGTAGAGGCAAGTCCCTCCATAGAAAGGGAAAATTTCGATCTCCCATAGTAGAGACGGAATTATAAATCAAAATCTTGTCCTCCCATAGTAGAGGCAAGTCCCTCCATAACAAGGGAAAATTTCGATCTCCCATAGTAGAGACGAAATTATAAATCAAAATCTTTTCCTCCCATAGTAGAGGAAAGTTCCTCCATAGCAAGGGAAAATTTTGATTTCTCGTAGTAGAGGCAAGTCCCTCCATAGCAAGGGAAAATTTCGATCTCCCGTAGTAGAGACGAAATTATAAATTATAAATTACAAATCAGAGCCCTCCCCTAGCAGGGGAACAAAGATAAAAAAAACCTTTCCATAGAGAAAGCAATTTATTCATAGAAGAGATCAACGATGCTCAATGAATTCTATAATGTTGATTCAGTCAACAGAAGACGAACATTGAATTATAACGGCCTCTCCAAAACATGGGGCATCCGATGAATTCTTTGATGATTATAACTGGCTGACAAGACAAAATTCGAGCCACAAAATGCTACCCGCGCCAGGAGACTAATTACAACCTCTTAGGCCGGGGCAAGCATGATCAAAGCTTCTCAAAGAGGAAGCAGAAAATGAATTGCAGGAATGCATTTCCCGAAAGAGAAATGACATGCAAACAATAAGGTTTGAAATCCACAATCGGCTTTAGTCGATTAGGCGATCTTAAACGTTGATGTGAATTCAAAATTGAATATCGCATTTGTGCAAACAATGTTCGACCGGTCATAAACCATCGAAAGAAACAAGTTCTGTGCAACTTTATGCAATTCGAAATAAAACTCACTATGATCCATATTTCAATGATTAACTAATCCACTATCGGTATGGACAGTCGATGGTGAGTATAAGTCCAAAGTCGTGCAAATGCTTGTTTTAATTACAAAATACGTGACATGAAGAATATGAAATCAAAGTATGATTTTCCATGGCAAATAAAAGGCTGTAATTAGATCTCAATGCAAAATATATCAATAGCAAAAATCATTTCGAAGCCCGCAATTCTGGCAAGGAAAAAATACAAGCTTCGAGGGGTAAATGTTAACCCCGTTGTTAGCGCAGTTCAGAAACCAACATGCTAACCATCTACTGAAGGGATCGATCGTGCATTGCGATATTGAAATAAGCGAACACCATTCTGGTTGGTCGTTCTCGACTTCGCATGGACCGTTCGGTCGGTATCATCGGATCGGCCGACCATGCCGAATGCGGTAGATCGATCGATCGCATTGTAATCAATAAGGTCGTTTCTAAACTGATTGATCGATCATATTACCAAATGGAACGTTTAAAACCGTGTGAATGAATTCCAAGAGAAATTACAATGCATGAATTCCTATGGCATGGTTCATCCGTCATGAAGTTGTATAATGTTTTACGCAAGGGTCGCATTATTAATGTTACAACAAATGCATGGGTTGACTATGCACATGGCATGCACACAGTACTTGTTGGAATAATGTATAAACATAAGGAAACATGAATCAATGGAGATGAATTCATGAATGGTCACTCAGCAATACAGTGTAAAGTAGGGTCGTTCGTACAGTGGGATACTGGCTCGCCCGCACATATTTAAACTCCAGCAAAGACTCGAGTACCAATCACTAACAAAAATATGAAGACACATGAGTATATAATAACATGGATGTGCAATGGCACAAAAGTGAAGTAAGCATGACCCTCTAGATGCATGGATCGCTCATAGACCAAGCGCCTTGTTAACTGGAAAACTCATGCATGAGATGCTCAAATTTGTATGGATCGCTCGTTCAAGGATGTATGGCTTGATCATCATTAGAAAGATGGGCGGCCAACATAGCGTTTTAATGTAATGGAGCATAATAGCATAGAACGAGAATAACGCGTAGCAGAATAACATGAAGAATAGATCTTAATTGACACATTCGTGAAAGGAAAAAGGTGAAAGAACGTACATAGCAGGTCTCGCATTGCAGGCTTCAGAATGGGTCGAACATGTATTTATGGATCGCTCACACGTTACTTCCCCATTCCAATCGCACATACTTTTGGCTTGTTCACATGAAACGAAGACTGGAAAGATTTTCTAATATGAGTCATAAGGACACATAGCAGGGCATGAATTGGCTGCACTATACATGACATACAGGCAAGATAATATGGTGACGTAATTAAATCAGCATATAGTAGCACATAAGGACGCGTGGATCTGTCGTCATGCAAAAAAGGTGCTCGCGCATATTGAACCAGTTGCTCAAATATCCAAATAAGATCACCCGCTCATTCAATTTATTTTGGTCGCTCGATCGCTTATTCCTCCAGGGCTGCTCGTATATATATTACTACTGGTTCCAGCTGTAAAGGAAGCGCTGCCAGCTGTGTACAACTGTTCAGTGGAAAACCTGCAAATACTCCAGCGTGCGACCCGTAGCTTGAACACCATAATCATAGCTTTGCCACCCGAGTCCAAACTTCTCCTATATATACCCCCTTTCACCACAATTCATAGGACCTATTTCTACCACCACTAAGTGATGTCTGATGGTTTCCTCCACCATTCTAGAGCTCTCTAATGGCCACCATAGCTCTCTCCTTCCTTCTTCGACATGAAGTGGATCGTATCTCCTCCAAACACCATTGATTCTTACTCCAAGTGATCTCCAAACACCATTTTTTCTTTTTAAAGCTCAGATCTAACACCATTTTCATGATGGAACCAAGGAAAATAATCTAATCACAAGATCTAATCCATTCCTTCTCGAAATCAAATGAGATATAAAGTGAAAAAGAGTGAAAAGTGGAGAATCATTGTAAAGAGTGATCAAGTGTAATGAATGAGATGCTTGAGATGATGCTATATGTAATTCTCTCCATGATAGTGAAAAGCACTTCAAAAGTGGACGTAGATCTTTTCTGAGATCGAATCACTATAAATCTCCGTGTCTCTTACTTGTTTTTTCCCTCTTTTTACTTGCATTTGCATTTGTGGCCCCTTTTTCATTTTGCATACCATTTGGTGAAGTGTGATTTCACACCTTTGGTGTTTGACTCATTTTCGGTGAAAACACTTATAAGAGAAAGGTGGACCCAGTGACCATTTAAAACCTAATATGGGGGCCCTATGACTTTGGTCCAAAACCAAGGAGTGAACTTTAGGAACAGACCAAGTCCTAACCACTTAATACCACAAGAAGGTAGGTCAACCACATAATACCTTTTCGAGGCAGGCTTACTTCATTCAAACACACATACACACAAACACACACACACACAAAAGACATCCCATGTTAAACCAACTTCTTATAGATGCTGGATTTTTCGGGTGTTTCCGAACGAATTCTACTACAAATTAGGTTTAACCTCGCATCTTTGTGTACTAATTAAAATAGCCCATGGAACCTAGACCTATTACATTAACCCAACTTCCTTGTAGATGCTAGATATGTCATTCGATTTTGGGCAGGCTTCTACTACAAGTAGGGATTAACCTCCTACATATGAGTCATTAATATTAATTAATAGCCATTAATACTCACACGCATACAAATTTCCTATGAAGACATTTAAAATTATAATTTCCTAACTTAACGTATTTAGTATGCATTAATAATACGCATTAATAATACGTTAATATGCTATAAACAGTAATAAATAAAATGTAAATAGAGCGCACGTTATGGAACGTCATAAAACGCAGAAATGTCAATATTAAGCACAAGATTGTGGTTTACAATTTTATTTCTCTAACTTCATCAGCATAGCATAAAATGTTTATATTCATATTAAAATCAAACATAGAGAAATAACAACATAAATAGAATAACTTGTACCCTAGGTTTAAAAGATTACTTCCATAATAAAAGGAAGACAAGGTGCAATATGACAAATATATGTATAATCCCTTTTTTGTACTGCTTCACATTTCGTGTGATATTACACGAAAACAACGACTTTGGTGGTTTGTGTCACAATATGTTCAAACTATCTATTTTAAAATTAAATGTTTAAACCTATTAAGTTACAACATCAAAATCTTAAGCCTTTGCATATACACAAGATTTACAAGAAAGTGAGACAGACTATTATCAAAACTATACGACACCCAAAAAATTAACTTTTATTACATTCATATCTGATACCCAATATACATCAAATGATTAACTATTTATATAATTAAGTGGAATTCAGAGGATTTGTTTATATATTTTTTTTGCAAATCCAAACCCCTTTCAGCATAACAATCCAAATCTACACTCTCAAGATATAGAAAATAGTACACTCATCATATTTCCACTCACAATAATACCAGGAGAAGGATGAAGATGTTGTGTAGAATTAATTTCTAGATTGTTACTCACGGTTACCCTTTTTCAGACTTCCTCTTAAGCCAACATATATATATATAAGAATTCGATCAAAGTTCTATACATACATGCATACATATATATTCTAATTAAAATAGATTAGAATAGGTAGAGAAATTGGTTAGAGAAGAAGAAGAATCCTAACTTGTTTATTTTTGTGAATTAAAATAATGTTGGAGAAGTAGAGGAAGGCACAGAAGAGAATGAATGTAGGGTTTAGGGGTGAGGATAAGGTTTATTTATAGTTGGTAGAAAGTGCATGGACCGTTTAAGAAAATATAATAAAACCCCTCCATAAAATGAGCCTCTTCCCTCCCATCGACTAGGAGGGCGGTCGACCCCTCTTAAGAAATGGCGGTTGGCCATCCCTTATTTTCAGAATTGGAAGATTTATTTCCCTTCTCATTGTATTTTTATTAATACATTAGTTACTTCATTGATTATTTCCGTTATTTCTTTATTCTTGTCCCCTCTTATATACTTATATGTACACAAATTTTGAATCCTTAGGGAATATTCCATTATGTCAAAAGTATGTTACTTTATTCTGGTTTTATATTCTTACAGTTTAAATTTCAAATCTTGTACGCATAAAATTTATGTATAACTTATATTATTGATAAGTTTTTCATACGGACTCCATTTTCAACAAATAAAATACGAAAACAGACTAGAATCTCGCCACAATTATAATGGTAATACCTTCATGGAAAAAATTTATTTTCAACATATTAATATTTCACTAATTTAATTTTCTATTTAATTGGGGTATATTTTAAGGATTTTACATGTAATCTTGTGCTCTAATACTAGATGTGATATCGCACACCCCTTAACACTCCCCAAACGAGTCACATTAGGAGATGTGGGGTGTCTATATATCTAAAAACAAATATAGTGAGTAAGATGGCAAGATATGAAAAGAATACAGCAGAAACATTTTAGAAATAAAACAGTCTAATTATTTAATTTTTTTAAATCAAGTAACAACACAGATGTAAAATAACCTCAGTCTCAAATGCAAAATCAAAGTACAAAACAAATATTCCTCTCTCAAGTACTAATCATAGAACGACGATAAGAATTCTGAAGTGTATTGCCCAAGCTTCTTGAATCAATATCTGCCCAGGGAACCTAATGGGAAAGAAAAGAAAAGAATGAAGTGCGAGTCATACATAAAGTCCAGTGAATGAAAGCAATTAATATTAATTTTAACAAGTAAGAGATTATAGATTTGATAATAGTTTAAGTGTTACAAGGGCAATGTGTCCATGCATGACTTAAGGTGATTTATGAGATTATTAGGTTGTTTGCACATTTAGTTGCTATAGAAGAAGTATTATTAGAAATAATCCCTAATTCTATTCAAATGACAGGCCTTTCCTATCTTCCATCTAACTAGCATGGTAGTATGCCCATGAGAACCGTCTTGGACGTGAACAATGCCAAACGAATCATCATCCGTCTATCCACCAGTTAGACATCTATATAGCGCTTGGATGCAATAGCAAAATTATTTACCCAATCAAAGCACCGCACACTTAGTCATGCCAATACACATTAGGAGTGAGAAATATACAATTAGAGCAGAATTAACTGATCAAACTGGGTAATATTGGCAGTTTAGTTCAGTTTCAAAGCTAAAACAGTTTAATTCCGGTTTGAAATATGTATTTTTGTAATCGGTTTAATAGAATTAACCAAACTTTTACTGTAGTATCTAATTGTATGGTATTGTAATAATTTAGATAATTTGCTTGATGATAAAATACAAAGTTTAATTGTTAAAAATAAGTCAAATTTTATTATAAACACATAGGATACAAAGAAAGTCTCTTCAAACATGAATTTATGTTTTCCTTTGAGCAAATTAACCATTCGACTAATAAAACCTCTTTGTAGTTTGGTAAAATCGGCTATCGACTAGATTAACCAAACTTAATTTGGTTCGGATTAGTTTGATTTTGAATTTTTTTGGGTTTTAATTTGGTTTGATATATTTTATCTCAAAACCGACTGAACTGACCGAATGCTCCGTAACTGTCATCCCCAAGTTGACCGCGTATCTAACCTAGTTAGCATGACGTTCCTTATCTCAGTCCCAAGTACCTGAGATTCTCAATCTGCGAACCTACGTAGTATGTTGTCGGTATGGGTCTTAACAAATAGTATTATAATTGTGCCCCTCCCCATCTTAGTCTCCCAGCCAGCTCAGCCTACCGACGTGATTTTTTTTGACATAGTCTCCTGACTTGAGTCTAACATATTACCTTATTCCTATGACCTGAGTCCTTCCTACGACATTCTACTTTCCCAGGACAAGTTTCCAATACCATAATATGTCTTGTTCCTTTCTTCTTATTCATTGTTCTAACTTTTCAAAACAGTTTTCAATACCATAATAGGTCTCTTCCTTTTTAAGTATATCGTGTGACATAATTTACCTGCATGTCTCTGAGATTGCACTTTTTAGTTCATTTTCTATTTATTAGAAATCCACATATTTTAGAGGTTTTAGGCCCCATTTCTGTAAATACAATATGTCACCTTTTTATTGTAGATCTACATGTTTTACATTGCTTTTCGGTAAATTAAGTGTTTTCATATTCAATCCATATTTTGTGAAAAACGCACTCTATTCATTATTTTTCATGTAAATTAAAGAGTAAAATTTAATTTTTAAGAATAACAATTATAGAAATATTAACTACATTAAAATGTATAATAGAAATGTAGATAACTTTAATAAACTAGAAAAATAAGAATAATGGTAAAAAAAGGTTGAAAATATTCTTTACTAAAAGTAAACTAGAAAATTAAAGAAAAACATTAACTAAACGTATTTGAAACCTTATATTTCAAATATTCAAATCCTAAAATAATAACTACTATTCACATATCGTCCAAAGCTGAAGCCCGTAGTCCTTCTTGATCCTTGTCTCTTAGACCTTCTAATTTTTCATATTTATATTATTTTTTCAGAAAATATTTAGTTTTTTGATCTTTCCTTGGTTAAGAGGGAACCCAAGAGGAAGAAGAGTAAAGCAAGGAGAAATGATGTAACATCCGAGATTTTTGACCGTTCATATTGACAATGATCCTCAATGTCGACTTAAACAAATAAAAATACAAATAGTTATTAGGATTTATATAAGAAAAAGAAGGAAGAAGAAAAACAATCATAGAATCTCACAACGGAAGGACAAATTATAATAAATAAATAACAGTTCATAAAGCTGTTAAAACACATATTTGATTATACATTTACAATGATTACCAGAGTTAATTAACATTCAACATACCAATATATGCAGCGGAATAATATAAATGAATACGTCAGTCAGGCTCCATCTTCATCTTCATAATTGTGTCTTCATTAGCTGAAAACTCAAGCCGACCCGAGCACAAATGAAATAACAAAAATACTCGGATCAGAACTAAAATATTCTCATATTAGTTAAATCAATTTCATATGATAATATGAGTGCAATAACTTAAGAGATGTTATGGGAAATTCCATCTCTTAAGGATCCATCAAACTAGATACTATATAATTTAATATGCTATTATAATAGTGTCTATGGTTAAATGTAAGATATTAAAATAGTGTAAGTGAGATTACCATTATTATCCTTACATCATTTATACCGTTGTCGTACAGTTTGCATATAATACACCAGTACGTCGGCGGATAGCGATGCGCTGTGATACAAAAACGTTAAATCAAAATCGTAGGGGGCTCGATCAGGAAAACATGACAAGGCACACGAGGAATGCCCAGAGTATGAATATACTAGTTGCACGCCCAGATTGGTGGTAACGCATAGCTGTGCTACCACCCAACTCTGAAAACACTCCCAAATCACGGATGCGCATCAAATCAAATCAGTCAAACCGAGGGACTATAGTAATAAAGGAAGAAGTTTTGCCGATGGAGGTAGCTAACCCCACTTGGTCACGGTATAGCCCTATTTTAGTCATTTTAATTATAACCTGAAGGTCAAGGTCATCCATCATCATTCTCTTTCTTCAAATCCGGTAATTGCATCCAAATCAACCTACTTCATTCTGGAACTCCACCGCATACATAGTTGTTAAAGTGGTTTTTGGTATCGGCAGAGAGTATGACAATATCCGATCCCGATATCTTTAACAACCAAATGTTTACATTTTCACACCGGTCAGTTCTTTTGTTTTTCAAAGATGTTCATACTTCATATCAAAATATCATTTTTTGCTTTAAAACTCATTTCAAAAGTCGAGATGGAATATTTCATATTAAAATTTCCATTTAAACCAATTTAAAATCTTGATATGATTCCAATCTAATATATATATATATATATATAATAGTATAAAAATATATTGGAACAGTTTATATATAGGTTTTTGAAAATTTTGAAATAAATAGCTTGTATAAAAATATAATTTATCAAAATTTAGTAAAATTAGTAGTAAAATAAAAATATATTAAAGTAGTTTATAAAATAAATAATTGATTGTCAAAATAGTTTATTAAAGAAAATTAATATATATATATATATATAAGAAAAATAATAATTATAAAGTAAAATAGTTTGTAAAGTAAAATAGTTAACAACTAAAATAGTTTCTAAAATGGTTTAAAATAATATAGTTGGAGATAGAATCATTTCGAAAAAATTTCAGTTATACTTGAAGTCATATTCCAAATTCAAAACAAATCAACTCCATCTCAATATTTCAATCAATTAAATTTCTAATTCACATTCATTTCAATTCAATCAATTTAATTCAAATAGTTAAATTACAAATTAGATTCTCATTTTTAATGGTTTTTATTTATAACAAATAATGAGTTCACAATTCAGATATCATTTTAAATCAATGTTGATTTAAATAAATTTCAAAGGTGGATAAAACAATTCAATTTCAATAAATTCGATTCACATTCAAATTTCATTTTTAGCTTTAGTTACCACATTAAATTATTTCCTTTTTCTTTTATATTTCAAAACTCAAAGTTCAAGGTCAAAGGAAATCAATTAATAAAAAATTGTTTATATTATTTATTTTTAAACAATACTCCAAGGTTCAATGGTAAAATAAATTGGATTTAACCAACCGATGTCCGTATATAAATTTTCTATCCTATGGCCAAGTGATACTTAAAATTTAATTTCAGTATTTTTGGATAGGATATATATCATTTCAATCCAAATCTGGGCGATAGGTTTTTATCATTTCAACCTACGTTCTTAATTTATTTAAATGATTAATCCCGGGTTTATTTGATGCCCGTAACATCTAGAGTAAAACTTGGGATTAATCAACAAATTCAAAAGGCATATACGGACAATGTCGATAACAATATGAATTACATATCAATACATAAATATACAAATCCATGGAATCAATCAAAATAACTACATCTAAACAGTTCAATGTGATATCTACTTACTAGCCATTAGATATGAGGTTTTTAAACAGAAATTAAATTCTAACTATACAATTTATATCAACAATTAAATTAAATTGTATAGTCTATGCAAATTTAACATAAATAATAAATTTAAACAGTCAAACGACAACCAAAACAATCATATCATGACATGAATTCAATTTAACTAACAATCAAATATTTTAGTTAGGTGTGAGTGGGTTTAATCACTCACCGTTGTTTTTGAACGCATTCGAAATCCAAAATAAGCCCTAAAATTTAACTGTCTCATAATATATCCAAATCAGCGCCATCGTTAAGAGCTCGTCGATGTGATTTCAACACAACAAACCGCGTGTCAATTGCAGCTCGTGTGCAAAAGTTATATGCGATTCATCATTTTGATTTTCAAATAAAAATAAAATAAACAAGATAAACTCTCACCAACAAATCATGCCACCTCATCCATCTTCTACGCACCTCCTCATGTATGCTTCAGGCAATTAAACAAAACCGAACCCAATTTATGTCCAAACTCATCCACTTCTCTCCTCTATCTCTTCCACTTCGCATGGCGCCGCATCGTTCAAGACGCGAATAGAAATGAAGATCATGGTTCAAGTAACCCAGAGAAATAAGTTTCACAAATTTAGGAATTTTCTTTGAATGGTTATACATTTTTGAAAGAGGAGGAACATTGATTAATTTTTTTAAAAAGAAACAATGGATTTTCACGACAACGAAACATTAGGAAGATGGAAACGTGAATTAGGTTAGACTTTATGAATATTCATTTGTAAAAGACTCTCAATGGTTAATGAGATAAATAAAACATTCAAGCTTTTCTTATTCATATTTAATTCAATTCCAAATGTTGATAACTTAAATTAAGGCTAATATTAGTTATAGAAATCAATAACATATGCTATAAATGCTTGGTTTCATTAATTAGTTTTAACGTTTCAATATTAATTATATGAATCAATCAAGATTTTAGTGTAGTCAATTTATTTCCATTAATCAATCCTTAATTCAATTTCAAAGGTTACCAACTTCATCCTAATCCCACATTGCATTTAAATTAGCTAAGCTTTTTTTTTTGTTTAATTATAGTCCAAATCACATAAATATTTCAATTTACCATTTGATTTGTTCACATTCATATAACCAAAAGTACTTCCATTCACATTCATTTGCATTATTTATCATCTGAAAATTTCTTTAAATACTCTCCTCTTCGTAATGCAAAAAAAAGAGTACAGCTTTTTATGACCATAGATTTATTTTACTAATTTATTTCATTAGTCAAATTTTTATTACTTTACTTAGTAGAATTCAGTTTTCATTATCCAACTTTAAATTAAATTAAAAAGTTTAAAATCTTTATTTAAATCAAAATAGGATACAAACAAATTTCAAAAATATTCTTTTTATTAGAATTCCGATATTGATCATTTAGTACTTCAAATTTTTGTATTTCAATTATAAATTACACAAATCAAAAATATTTTAATATTAAGTTTCAAATATCGTTGTTATCAATATAAACAAACTAACAATTTTATGAGCAATTAATATGTCACTATTGTCAAGCTAAGCTGAACATGATTGTTTAAATAATTTGATTAAGTTCCCACCATACAAGTATTCATATTTGAAACATTAAGGTGAAATTATAAACATTAAGATATTTATCATTTCAACCTATGTTCTTAATTCATTTTAATGATTAATCCCGGGTTTATTCGATTCCTGTAACATCTAGGGTAATAATTGGGACTAATCAATAACATATATAAACAATATCGATAATAAGATGAATTTCATATTAATACATTAAAAATATAAATTCAAAGCATCCATCAATATCAACACATCTAAATAGTTCAATAATATCAGTTACTAGTTGTTAGACCGAAATTTGGTACTAACACCAAAGTTCAGTGTGAAATCCTCACAATCACCAATCACAAAGAATAAATGTAGAAAAAGCAGTAAATCACAGGAGACATGAGGTTTTTATAGTAGTTCGGCTCAAACCAAGCCTATGTCCACTTTATAGTTTCTTAAATACTAAGAAATTACAAATACAATATTGTCTTACAATCCGTAAGATTCATTCACATACAACATCCTTGTATTTTAATGAAGAAGTGGATAAAAGCGAGTGATTTTATACACGAAATCATCATTTTAATTTAGTTTGAGAAGCATAAAGTCCTTGTGTTGTAGCAATGGTGGATGCCGTGAAGAATTGGTGCCAAAAAGTCTTTTGAAAATCCTTCAAAGGTGTATTTATAGAAGTAAAGGAGCTCCGGGTCGGATGCCACGTGTCAGGAACGGAGGAGGTCTCGAAGGGTAGTGGGGAAACAACCCAAAATCGAGCTATGCAAGGTGGCGTTCATCACGTGCAAGTAGGAGGTAGTTATGCCATAGGAACAGGACAAAGCAAGCTATGCAGAACGCACTCCAGGCGGATCCGATCGTTCCTCCCGATCTGAACCGGTGTCTCCGAACCGTGTTGCTGCCTTGTTTTCTGTTAACCCAAGGGCTTCGGGTCCTCCTAACTCCGAACCAAGCCGATGCCTCCGAACCGAACAAATCTAATGCCATTCCCATCCGAAGCCAAGACGAGTTGTTGAGTAAGGGCTCTTCCACTCCGACCAATATATCTGATCCGACCCGGGGTGCCCGATCCAATCCGGGGCTATGCCAATGCCAAAATTCAAGTTCTCATTTTATGCGCGTTCATGAAAACGGGTGTAACTTCCAAACCGTAAGTCTGTTTTGCCCAAACGAAAGCTCTACTCGAAGCTAATTCAGAGGACTACATGAGTTATCAAGCAAAGCTCCGTAATTGATGTTTTCGGGCCCAAAAGAGGTCATCTGATAAAAGTTTCGAGCCACTCTTTGTTTATGATGCGACTTCAACCAAATCGCTCCTTGTCTTTTGACGATGTTCTCAATGCCTGAAATTCCATGTGTGATTCCTTTGACTAAAAAGCATGTCAACACTTTTCCCCCCAGAACATATCTTGTTGGTTAAAGGAAGATGTGTTCTGGTTAATCCAAGGCCACGCTAGGCCTGCCAGCTGAAAGTATAATCCATACATGCAAAGAAAAGAACGCAAACAAGTGTGTCAAAACCTGACAAAACTGGTTACATTTTCAATCATAAACCATGTTTGGGCATCCAATTGAGCATAAACCATACTCGAGGGACGTTCGAATCATCCTGCCAAAACCTGGCGTGGGACCTAACCTTCTAGGCATAAGCCATACCAGGAAGTTCAAACTGTACTCAAGTTTTATTGAGTTCTTTTGCCAGATCTTAATGAGACCATTCGTTGTTCCTGATTATAATCCATACTCAGAAATCGAGCAAGTACAATCCATACTCATACCGATATAGAACTATACTTGCCAAAGCCTGACAAAATAGTCTATCCCTAGGCACAATCTTTACCTAGGATTTTGAGATAAGTACAAGCCATACTTTAATTAATAATGAGAATCCTACCACAACCTGACAAGACACTTAAATTTTCCAAACATAATCCATGCTCGGTGTAACGACCCGCATTCTACGCATCATAGGATCGTAGAATATTTATTTCATCGTCATAGAGGGTTATATGGTCATGTAACTTTGGAAGACGACTATTGGGGTCATTTCCCATGTTCATGATTTTTGCCGATTTTTAAATGACCGTTTTGCCCCTACCTGATCTTGTTTTGGCCATAACTTTTGATTGGAAAGGAGTTTTTACCTGAAACCACTTCCATTAGATTCAGATGATGGTTTACCTTTCCGTAGAGTGGTCACATTAGCCAAACGGACTCACCATTTGGGAGATATGTCTGGAACAAGTTTTAGATGGTGAAAAACTGCTTAACCGGGCCTAATTTGGGTGATTAGTGAGTGGGCCCATAACCCATTTAGGGATTAGGGTTGTGGGGAGGCTGATAAGGATAGGAAATTCAGTTCCTATCATTTTCCAGCCACCACTTTTTGTTTCTTCAAGTTTAGCCATGGCCTTCACTTTCTAAAACACCCCAAATCACTTCCTAATCGCTAATTAAGCCAAATGTACACCAAATCAAAGAGGATTAGCACAAGAATCAAGGTAGAACAGCTGTATTGCCTTGGTATTCGCGCCCAAACAGAGAATCATTTCAGATCTAAAGTTTATTTGTGGCAAAGGTGAGTGATTTGCAAAGTTTCTCACTAATTATGGTTAATTAGTGTTGATTAGCGAATTTATACATTAATAAATTCTGGAAAAATATTCATAAATTCTAAAATATTGTTTTAGACCTCTGGTTAAAGATTGGGATGGTTTGGTTAAGTTTTGCTAATCATATCATTAGATTTGCCTAAACATGCTTAAGGGAAAATATGGGGGTTTGGCTATATTTGATCCGTTTTAACCTATCAAATTATTGTTTTGGTGTTTGTGTTCAGTTCTACATGTTGCTATGACTTCATGGTATGCTTTGTGATTGATTAGAAAAGTTAGATTGGTTGAAAACGCCGTAGAATGGCGTAAAACAGTCGCTGGAAAAGTTGCAGGAATTTGACCTGGACTGCATCGGATCGCAGGAGGGAGCCACGAACCGACCCGCTCGTGAAGGGTTACCACGACCCGAACCGATGGGAGGAGAACGAATCGAGCACACTCGAACCGACCCCTTTGAGTTGAGCTCCACGAGTCAATCGCCTAAGCAATCCACGAGCCGCCCTTGTTCCCACGACCAGGAGATCACAAATGGTGGCCACAAATCAATCCAACCTTAGCATGGTGGCAAGACCCGACCCGGTGGAAGGAGCACGACGCGATCCGACCTAAAGGAGCTTGTCACAAATTGAGATGTTGAGCACGAACTGAGGATGCGCCGAACCGAACCGAACTGAAGATAGAAGGAAGGACTGAACCGATCCGGAGAAGACCAAACCCAAGATGCAAAGGTAGTTCGAATGAGAAGTTTATACTCTGGATCCGGATGGGAACCAACGAGTAAACTTCATGATTGGGCTTTGCTGCGGGACGTGTGCTAAGGGGTTGTCGATGCCTATAACTTTGGATCACTATGTGTAGGGGTACGTGAATGGATTCAGGACCACAGTGGTCTAGGTACAACTAATGGGCTATAGACCAATGAAGCGGGGTCATTTGTAAAGATTTAGTCATGATTCCATAGGGTAAGCTTGGTGGTAGCAGTAGCCGTACAAGTCGAACTCCGTCACTACTTCGATGGGTCTAGTGATCGAGGTGGTGGACATCGTATACTTTATGCACTGAGTGAGAGATGTGAGGATGGTTGCTATGATTGATTGTTTGCTATCACTATGACATACACACCCCCTCCCCCTATCTTTACACCGTCTGTGTAGAGGCACCTTAGAGTATTGTACGGTATATAGTGCTAACTCTTTGGTTGCAGGTCCAGGTTCCGGTATGGTTTAGTATACCTGTTATTGTTCTGTTTTGCTGCTTATCGCTCATACCAGACTTTTGTCTGACCCAAAGTTTTATGTCTCTTCTTATTACTCTAGATGCTCTCACGAGCAGACTAGAGACAGGTTAGCTGGTGAAGCATGAGTAGCTGTACCGGAGATGAGCAGGAGGCTTCCTAGTATGATTTACATGTATATAGACATTCTCCCTGTGTCGCTACTGGTCACTACTTTGGGTATTAGTAGTGTAACTTTCCTTTCTTTTGCTTTAGAGACAGTTTTTTAAGTTGTAATGATGATGATGTGGAACATAAGCTGTAATTGGATTTTCCGCTGCTATGATGTTTTAGTTTCAGCTTATGCACTGTCTCACCTGTTTTATGTCAAGTATGTTATTATTATATTTTATTCCATGCGCTGTGAGACATTCTACAGGTTTTCGATTAGTTCATTCTCTTCTTTCCTTTCTTTGGCGACCATTCAGTGCTAGTCAGGCATATGTACAGTGCACTTTCGGAGGAAATGCCGGCTGGTGCGGGGTGGGCCGTCACACTTAGTATCAGAGCTCTAGGTTGCGTAGTTAACCTAGGGAAGTCATCAGGGAGAGATAGTACACGTATATGAGAGCGCGTATTTATGATTATTTTGGTTTTTAAAAGCTATATATATATATACTATTAGTATATATAAGGAAGAAGTCGCACCGCACTGGCACCACTATGGAGATGGTTAATCGTTTTTTCTGTGCAGATTGAACGATGAGCCGATACGCAAGGGGTACCCGTAGGGGAGCCAATAATGGGAATGCTGTTGAGATGAGGACGATGTTTACTGACCTCATGAGAGAGATGCTTAGGGATGTGCAGAGGGCAGCTCCCAATATTGGTAATGGAGGTGGTCCAATAGTGCACGCGCCTAGGGTCGATTTTGCCAAGCTGAATAAGGATTATACTAGTCTTGGTGGAAAGCCATTCCACGAAACGGATGTAACGACCCGCATTCTACGCATCGAAAGATCGTAGAATATTTATTTCTTTCACATACAAAGACGTATGGTCATGTAACTTTGGGAGACGACTATTGGGGTCATTTCCCATGTTCATGATTTTTCCCGATTTTTAAATGACCATTTTGCCTCTGGCTGATACTGTTTTGGCCATAACTTTTGACTGGAAAGGAATTTTGACCTGAAACCACTTCCATTAAATTCGTTTGATGGTTTACAATTCCGTAGAGTGGTCACATTAGCCAAACGAACTCAGCGTTTGGGAGATATGGCTGAAACAAGTTTCAGATGGTGAAAAACAGCTTAATTTGGCTTAACCGGGTGATTAACAGCTAGGCCCAATGGGGTATTTCGGGATTAGAGGTATTTAGGGGCTCCAACATCTAAATACACCTCTAATCATCTCTTAATCAAGTTTTGGCTTAAACTACATCAAATTAAAGAGGATTAGCACCAAAGCAAGGCTAGAGCTGCTGAGTTGCATTGAGAACAGCGCCCAAACAGTAGAGTTTCAGTTCTAAAGGTTTTATTTGTGGCTAAGGTGAGTGATTTGCATAGTTTTGCACTAATTACGGTTAATTAAGGGTAATTAGTGAAGATTAGCGAATTTATATATTAATAAATTCTGGAAAAATATTTATAAATTCTTAAATAATGTTTTAGACCTCTGTTAGAAATTTGGGTTAATTTGATTAAGTTTTACTAATCATATCATTAGTTTTTCCTAAACATGCTTAAGAGAAAATATGAGGTTTTGGGCATGTTTGATCCATTTTACATGCTATGATTTTTGTTTTGATGTTTGTGAATGATTATACATGTTGCTATGACTGTACGGTATATTTTTTGATTGATTAGAACTGTTAGATTGGTCAAAAACGCCGTCGTATGGCGTAAAACAGTCGCTGGAAAGTCGTAGGAAATATGCAGGGCTTCGAACCAGATCGGATCGGATTATTGGGCTCGGATCGGATAGGGGAACCGGGCAAGTGAACTGGATTCGGATTGGAACTTAGCATAAGGGGCTTGGCAAGAAGGAAGGCCATTTGCTTAGAGTTGGAGTTGGACAGGGGATCGGATCAGAGGAACCAAAAGGATAGGATCGGATCGGGCGAATGAAAAGGATAGGATCAGATCGGGCGAATGAAGAGGGACGGGATCGGATCGGGCGAATGAAGAGGGATGGGATCGGATCAGATATCTACGAGGAGCAATCACCGAACCGAACTAGGAGGCAACCACCGAGCCACACCCAGACAGAGGGCATCCGAACCGAACCGAGCTAATGGGGAACATCCTAACCGAACTGCACCCAGAAACGTACTAAGAGGCACTAGACCGAACCGAACCGATGAGGACTGGAGCACTATGCATATCCGAACCGAGTGCTATTACTTCTACTCGACGACTCTTTTGAAGACCAACTCCAATTCGACCAAAACCCGAGATGCAAAGGAAGTCTAAATGAGGAGCTTTGACTCAGGATCCAGTTGGGAACCAATGAGTGAGCTTCATGATTGGGCTTCGCTGCGGGACGTGTGCAAAGGGGTTGTCGATGTCCGTAACTTTGAATCACTATGTGTAGGGAGTACGTGAACGGATTCAGGGCCACAGTGGCCAAGGTATGACTAAAGAGCTATGGACCAATGAAGTGGGGTCATTTGTAAGATTTGGTCATGACTCCATGTGGTAAGCTTGGTAGTAGCAGTAGTTGTACAAGCCGAACTCCATCACTACTTTGATGGGTCTAGTGATTGAAAGTGGTGGACATCGTATGCTTTATGCACTGAGTGAGAGATGTGAGGATGGTTGATATGTCTGATTTGTTTGCCATCATTATGACATATACACCCCCACCCCCGTATTCTTTACACCAATTGTTATGGCACCTTAGAGTATTGTATGGTATGTAGTGCTAACTCTTTGGTTGCAGGTTCAGGTATGGTTTAGTATACCTGTTATTGTTCTGTTTAGCTGCTTATCGCTCATACCAGACTTTTTTTTTGACCCAGAGTTTTATGTCTCTTCTTATTACTCTGGGTGCTCTCACGAGCAGACTAGAGACAGGTTAGCTGGGTATGCACGGGTAGCTGATCCGGAGACGAGCAGGAGGCTTCCACGTATGATACATATAGTATTCTCCCTGTGTTGTTAAAGATCACTGCTTGGGCATTAGTAGTGCATCTTCTACTTTAGCTTTCTTTTGTTTTAGAGACAACAATTTGGAAGTTGTAATAAGCTGTATTTGGATTTCCGCTGCTATGTTGATTTAGTTTTTAGCTTATGCACTGTCTCGCCTGTTTTATGTCAAGATTATGTTATTATTATATTTTGTCCCATGCACTGTGAGACATTCTATAGGTTCCTTGTTATTTCATTCTCTTCTTTCCTTTCTTTGGCGACCGTTCCGTGCTAGTCGGGCATGTGTACAGCGCACTTACGGAGGAAATGTCGGCTGGTGCGGGGCGGGCCGTCACATTTGGTATCAGAGCTCTAGGTTTCGTAGTTAATCTAGGTAAGTCATCAGGGAGAGATAGTATACGTATATGAGAGCGCGTATTTGTGATTATTTTGGTTTTCAAAGCTATATATATATATTATATTATTAGTATAGCTAAGGATGGAGTCGCACTGCACTAGCACCACTATGGAGATGGTTAATCGTTTTCTCTGTGCAGATTAAGCGATGAGCCGATACGCAAGAGGTACCGGTAGAGGAGCCAATAATGGGAATGCTGCTGACATGAGGACGATGTTTACTGACCTCATGAGAGAGATGCTTAGGGATGTGCAGAGGGCAACTCCCAATGGTGGTAATGGTGGTGGTCCAATAGTGCAGGCGCCTAGGGCCGATTTTGCCAAGCTGAACAAGGATTATACTAGTCTTGGCGGGAAGCCGTTCCACGGAACGGAGTCGGCTACGGATGTTCAGGATTGGTTGGATAGCTGCGAGCGTATCTTCGAAGACCTGGGCATCGAGGATGCGATGAAGAGAAGGCTAGCATCCCGTCAACTGCAAGGGCAGGCAATGAATTGGTGGAATGCTATAAAGGCAGCTACTCCCGAGGATCAGATTACTTGGGATCAGTTTAAGGTTTGCTTTAGCAAGAAGTTCATTCCAGCTGCTCAGAAGTCAGTGTTGTTTAAGAAATTATTGGAGCTTAAGCAGAATGGCAGAGCTGTCTCGGAGTACATTGCAGAATTCAATACTTTATCGAAATATGGATTATCTCTTATTGATACTGCCGTGAAGAAGAATGAGAAGTTCATAACTGGTTTGGATGGATACTTGGGGGAAAGGCTTATTAACCACATCGATGAGACGTTTGAATCGATTGTGGGGAAATCACTGAGGTCAGAGAGTCTTTACCCTAAGCCGAAGACTGAGGCTGCATCTGCAGAAGAACCGAAACCGCAAGCAAGCGGTGGAGGCAAGAGTAGTTCTCAGAATAAGAGGAAGCAGAACCAGAGTAAGGATGGCCAGAAAAAAGAATAAGAAAGATGTTGAGTGCTTCAGCTGTGGTAAGAAGGGCCATTATGTTAGTAATTGTCGGGCCAAGCCAACGGATAGGAAGTGCTTCAACTGTGGCCAAGTGGGACATCACAAGGACAAGTGTCCTCAACCCCGTAAAGAAAAGCAGATGGTGAAAGCATATGCCCTTAATGCTATTCCTTCTTCGTCGAATGCCCCAACTGCGACGGAGAAGGGAAAGAATGTCGTTATTCAAGGTATGCTTTCTGTTTATGATGTTCCTGTTAGAGTTTTGTTTGATATCGAGGCTTCCAGTTCTTTCATATCTAGTGACCTGGTAGATAGGCTGGGATTGGAGCCCGAGATTGTCGATAGACCTTTAGTAGTGACGAACCCAATTGGTGGTTCTACTAACCTTAATATGATTTGTCGTAATGTGGTCTTATCAAGTCATGGATGCATGTTTGTTTGTGATTGCTTTGTTTTGGGCTTTACTGGGTTTGGCATTATTTTGGGAGTCGATTGGCTCCAAAGATATGGGGTGGTGGTAGACTGTGAGGGCTTTTTTGTGACAGCTAGAGCGGATGATGGACGGAGGGTAGTGTTTGGTGGTCTACCTAGTGATGGGGTAGTGGCTAGTTTTCTAAATTCCCTCAACATCCCGCATAGTGAGTTGTCAGGTTTGCCCGTGGTTGGTCAGTATCCGGACGTCTTCGAGGAAGTGACCGGGCTTCCACCACATCAAGAGATTGAGTTCCGTATTGATTTGATGAAAGATGCCAGACCTATAGTGATGCCACTTCGTCGTATGGCACCAAGGGAGCAGCGAGAGCTCGGGGTGCAAGTCAGCGATCTTTTGAAGAAGGGATTTATCAGAATGAGTGTTTCTGAATGGGGAGCACCAGTTGTGTTTGCTACCAAGGCGGATGGTTCCCTTCGTTTGTGTGTAGACTACCGCGAGTTGAATAAAGTGATGAGGAAGAATAAGTATCCTCTACTGCGGATAGATGATTTGTTTGATCAGTTGAGTGGCACGAGAGTATTCTCTCAGTTGGATCTCGCGACAGGTTTTCATCAGCTTAGAGTGGAAGCTGAGAGTATAGCTAAAACGGCATTTCGAACGCCGTCTGGATTTTATGAGTGGTTGGTCATGCCATTCGGGCTGACCAATGCCCCAGCATACTTCGTGGATCTTATGAATAGGGTATTCAGAGATCAGTTGAATAAGTTTGTCCTTGTGTTCGTGGATGATATTTTGGTCTACTCGAGGACAGAGGAAGAACATAAGGAACATTTAAGGATAGTGATGGAGGTGTTGAGAAAACACCAGTTGAAGGCAAAGTTTTCTAAGTGTCACTTCTGGAGGAGGGAAGTGAGGTTCTTGGGCCATGTTGTTTCAGAGAATGGTATTGCCGTGGACCCTGCGAAGGTGGCTACGGTTCAAGATTGGTCTACGCCCAAGAATGCGACGGATATAAGAAGTTTCTTGGGATTAGCTGGATATTATCATAAGTTTATCCAAGATTTCTCCAAGATCGCAGCACCGTTGACTCAGTTGACCAAGAAGAATCAAGCTTTCGTCTGGGACGAAAAGTGCGAGAATGCATTCAAGAGTCTAAAGGAAAAGTTGACTTGTGCACCAGTGTTAGTCATTCCAAAGGGGAATGAAGAGATAACAGTATATACGGATGCATGTGGCACATGGCTAGGTGCTGTATTGATGCAAGGAAGTAGGGTTGTAGCTTATGCAAGTCGGCAACTGAAACCGCACGAGAAAAGATACCCTACCCATGATTTGGAATTGGCAGCGATCGTGTTTGCATTGAAAATGTGGAGACATTATCTCTTGGGAGAAAGATTTGAGCTGTTTACCGATCATAAATCGTTAAAGTATCTCTTCTCTCAGAATGATTTGAATCTCCGACAACAAAGATGGTTAGAATTTTTAGCTTCCTATGATTTCGACATCGCATATACACCAGGAAAGGGCAATGCGGTGGATGATGCATTGAGTAGAAGACATGCCAGTTTAGGGGCTATGTTTCTAGAATGGAAGCAACTGGAGTACATCGCTGGGTATGATTTCAGACCAAAGTGCGAATTGGACCCAGAAATGTTAGCAAGTTTGACGATCAGACCCACTTTGATTGAGCGGATTGGTTCCGGTCAGAGGAGCGATCCTGACCTACTGGAAATCATCTCAAAGTTAGAGATGGGAATCGACGGAGAGATGAACAAGTATGGGCTTGATCGAGATGGATGGCTTAGAATGAATGGAAGACTAGTTGTACCTAATGTCAATGGATTGAGAGATGAAGTGCATAGAGAATGTCATCACTCAAAACTGACTATACATCCCGGTGGTAACAAGATGTACCGAGACATGAAGCAGACCTACTACTGGGAAGGGATGAAAAGAGACATCGGGAAGTTTATATCCAAATGCATGAATTGCCAGCTAGTTAAAGCTGAGCAAAAGAAACCTAGTGGTTTGCTACAACCATTAGAAATTCCAGAATGGAAATGGGAACAAGTATCAACAGATTTCATTGATGGGTTACTAAGGACTAGATCGGGCCATGATAGCATTTGGGTGATTGTGGACCGATTGACCAAAAGTGCAAGACTTATACCCGTCAAGTCAAACAGGACGGCAGCTAAGTTAGAGGAACTGTATATAAAGTGGGTAGTGAGATTTCATGGAATACCCAAAAGCATTTTGAGTGACCGAGATCCGTTGTTCACTAGTGGATTTTGGAAGAGCTTACAAGAGGCGTTAGGATCAGAATTACATCTCAGTACTGCGTATCATCCTCAAACCGACGGTCAGACAGAGAGGGTGAATCATGTATTAGAAGATCTCTTGAGAGCTTGGGTACTGGATTTTGGTGGGTCATGAGATGACCATTTGCATCTAGTAGAGTTTGCATATAATAATAGTTATCAATCCAGTATCAGTATGGCTCCATTTGAAGCTTTGTATGGAAGACCGTGCAACTCACCATCATGTTGGTTAAAAACTGGTGAGAAGTTTGTGCTTGGACCAGATGTGATAAGAGAAACTTAAGACAAGATCAAGATCATTCAACAGCGAATGAAGGCTGCCCAAGATAGGCAGAAGAGTTATGCTGATAAGAGGAGAAGAGAATTAAAATTCTCCATTGGCGACTTGGTGTTTGTCAAGATTTCTCCGTTGAAGAGCGTGATACGATTTGGCAGGAGGGGCAAATTAGCACCAAGATTCATTGGTCCATTCCCAGTTCTTGAGAAAGTTGGGAATTTGGCATATAAGGTTGAATTACCAGAGAAGATGGCAGGAGTTCATAACGTATTTCATGTTTCCCAGTTAAGGAAGTTCGTGCACGACCCAGATGTGACTATTTCACCTGATCAGTTGGATGATATCGAAGTTGAACCCGAGGCGGTTGGGAACCGCAGACCTATGCGTATTGTGGGGAACGATACGAAGAAACTTCGAAGGAAAGCGGTGAATCTAGTCAAAGTTCAGTGGGGCGAGAATGAGAATGACTGTACTTGGGAGACAGAGGAGAGCATTAGGAATACATATCCAGAACTCTTCGCCTGGTAAGATTTCGATTTAGTCTTTCTGCATGCTAGGATAGGTTTGCTTTGTTTTTTTTGCATGTTTGATTGTTATATATATATATATATGATTGGTAGGCATGTAGAATCCTTTGTATGTTTTGGGTTAAGGAATTTCGGGGACGAAATTTCTTAAGGGGGGGAGAGTGTAACGACCTGCATTCTACGCATCGAAAGATCGTAGAATATTTATTTCTTTCACATACGAAGTCGTATGGTCATGTAACTTTGAGAGACGACTATTGGGGTCATTTCTCATGTTCATGATTTTTCCCGATTTTTAAATGACCATTTTGCCTCTGGTTGATACTGTTTTGGCCATAACTTTTGATTGGAAAGGAATTTTGACCTGAAACCACTTCCATTAGATTCTTTTAATGGTTTACAATTCCGTAGAGTGGTCACATCAGCCAAACGGACTCACCGTTTGGGAGATATGGCTGAAACAAGTTTCAAATGGTGAAAAACAGCTTAATTGGGCTTAACCGGGTAATTAACAGCTAGGCCCAATGGGGGATTTCGGGATTAGAGATATTTAGGGGCTGCTAGGGTTAGGATTTCCGTTTTTCACTCATTTTCCAGCCGCCACAAACTCTCTCTTCAATCTAACAATGGCCTCCAACATCTAAATACACCTCTAATCATCTCTTAATCAAATTTTGGCTTAAACTACATCAAATCAAAGAGGATTAGCACCAAAGTAAGGTTAGAGCTGCTAAGTTGCATTGAGAACAGCGCCCAAACAGTAGAGTTTCAGTTCTAAAGGTTTTATTTGTGGCTAAGGTGAGTGATTTGCATAGTTTTGCACTAATTACGGTTAATTAAGGGTAATTAGTGAAGATTAGCGAATTTATATATCAATAAATTCTGGAAAAATATTTATAAATTCTTAAATAATGTTTTAGACCTCTGTTAGAAATTTGGATTAATTTGATTAAGTTTTACTAATCATATCATTAGTTTTTTCCTAAACATGCTTAAGGGAAAATATGAGGTTTTGGGCATGTTTGATCCATTTTACATGCTATGATTATTGTTTTGATGTTTGTGAATGATTATACATGTTGCTATGACTGTACGGTATGATTTTTGATTGATTAGAACTGTTAGATTGGTCGAAAACGCCGTCATATGGCGTAAAACAGTCGCTGGAAAGTCGTAGGAAATATGCAGGGTTTCGAACCGGATCGGATCGGATTATTGGGCTCGGATCGGATAGGGGAACCGGGCAAGTGAACTGGATTCAGATTGGAACTTAGCATAAAGGGCATGGCGAGAAGGAAGGTCATTTGCTTAGAGTTGGAGTTGGACAGGGGATCGGATCAGAGGAACCAAAAGGATAGGATCGGATCAGGCGAATGAATAGGATAGGATCGGATCGGGCAAATGAAGAGGGACGGGATCACATCGGGCGAATGAAGAGGGATGGGATCGGATCAGTTATCTAGGAGGATCAATCACCGAACCGAACCAGGAGGCAACCACCGAGCCGCACCCAGACAGAGGGCATCCGAACCAAACCGAGCTAATGGGGAACATCCTAACCGAACCGCACCCAGGAGCGTACTAAGAGGCACTAGACCGAACCGAACCGATGAGGACTGGAGCACTATGCATATCCGAACCGAGTGCTATTTCTTCTACTCAACGACTTTTTTGAAGACCAACTCCAATTCGACCAAAACCCGAGATGCAAAGGAAGTCTAAATGAGGAGCTTTGACTCAGGATCCAGTTGGGAACCAATGAGTGAGCTTCATGATTAGGCTTCACTGCTGGACGTGTGCAAAGGGGTTGTCGATGTCCGTAACTTTGAATCACAATGTGTAGGGAGTACGTGAACGGATTCAGGGCCACAGTGGCCTAGGTACGACTAAAGAGCTATGGACCAATGAAGTGGGGTCATTTGTAAGATTTGGTCATGACTCCATGTGGTAAGCTTGGTAGTAGCAGTAGTTGTACAAGTTGAACTCCATCACTACTTTGATGGGTCTAGTGACTGACAGTGGTGGACATCGTATGCTTTACGCACTGAGTGAGAGATGTGAGGATGGTTGCTATGCCTGATTTGTTTGCCATCATTATGACATATACACCCACACCCCCGTATTCTTTACACCAATTGTTATGGCACCTTAGAGTATTGTACGGTATGTAGTGCTAACTCTTTGGTTGCAGGTTCAGGTATGGTTTAGTATACCTGTTATTGTTCTGTTTAGCTGCTTATTGCTCATACCAGACTTTTTGTCTGACCCAAAGTTTTATGTCTCTTCTTATTACTCTGGGTGCTCACACGAGCAGACTAGAGACAGGTTAGCTGGGTATGCACGGGTAGCTGATCCGGAGACGAGCAGGAGGCTTCCACGTATGATACATATATTATTCTCCCTGTGTTGTTAAAGATCACTGCTTGGGCATTAGTAGTGCATCTTCTACTTTAGCTTTCTTTTGTTTTAGAGACAGTAATTTGGAAGTTGTAATAAGCTGTATTTGGATTTCCGCTGCTATGTTGGTTTAGTTTTCAGCTTATGCACTGTCTCGCCTGTTTTATGTCAAGATTATGTTATTATTATATTTTGTCCCATGCGCTGTGAGACATTCTACAGGTTCCTTGTTATTTCATTCTCTTCTTTCCTTTCTTTGGCGACCGTTCCGTGCTAGTCGGGCATGTGTACAGCGCACATACGGAGGAAATGCCGGCTGGTGCGGGGCGGGCCATCACAACGGATTCAGTTACGGATGTTCAAGATTGGTTGGATAGCTGCGAGCGTATCTTCGAAGACTTGGGTATCGAGGATGCGATGAAGAGAAGTCTAGCATCCCGTCAGCTGCAAGGACGGGCAATGAATTGGTGGAATGCTATAAAGGCAGCTACTCTCAAGGATCAGATTACTTGGGATCAGTTTAAGGCTCGCTCTAGCAATAAGTTCATTCCAGCTGCTCAGAAGTCAGTGTGGTTTCTTGGAACTCAAGCAGAATGGCAGAGTTGTCTCGGAGTATATTGCTGAATTCGACACTTTGTCGAAATATGGGTTATCCCTAATAGATACCGCCGAGAAGAAGAACGAGAAGTTCATAACTGGCTTGGATGGATACTTGGGGGAAAGGCTTATTAGCAACATCGATGAGACGTTTGAATTGATTGTGGGGAAAGCTTTAAGATCGGAAAGTCTTTACCCTAAGTCGAAGACTGAGGTCGCATCTACGGTGGAGCCAAAACCGCAAGCAAGCGGTGGAGGCAAGAGTGGTTCTCAGAATAAGAGGAAGCAGAACTAAGCTATGGACGGCCAGAAGAAGAAGAAAGATGTTGAGTGCTTTAGCTGTGGCAAGAAGGGCCATTATGCTAGTAATTGTCGAGCAAAGCCAGCAGACAGGAAGTGCTTCAACTGTGGCCAAGTGGGACATCACAAGGACAAGTGTCCGCAACCCCCTAAAGAAAAGCAGATGGTGAAAGCATATGCCCTTAATGCTATTCCTTCTTCATCGAATTCCCTAACTGCGGCGGAGAAGGGAAAGAATGTCGTCATTCAAGGTATGCTTTCTGTTTATGATGTTCCTGTTAGAGTTTTGTTTGATACCGAAGCTTCCAGTTCCTTCATATCTAGTGACCTGGTAGATAGGTTGGGATTGGAGCCCGAGATTATCGATAGACCTTTAGTAGTGACAAACCCGTTTGGTGGTTCGACTAGCCTTAGCATGCTTTGTCGTAATGTGGTCTTATCGAGGCATGGATGCATGTTTGTTTGTGATTGCTTTGTTTTGGGCTTTACTGGGTTTGGCATTATTTTAGGAGTCGACTGGCTCCAAAGATACGGAGTGGTGGTAGACTGTGAGGGCTTTTTGCTGACAGCTAGAGCGAATGATGGGCAGAGGGTAGTGTTTGGTGGTTTACCTAGTGATGGGGTAATGGCTAGTTTTCTAAATTCCCTCGACATCCCGCATGACGAGTTGTCAGGTTTGCCCGTGGTTGGCCAGTATCTGGACGTCTTCGAGGAAGTGACCGGGCTTCTACCACACCGAGAGATTGAGTTCCGTATTGATTTAGTGAAAGATGCCAGACCTATAGTGATGCCACTTCGTCGTATGGCCCTAAGGGAGCAGCGAGAGCTCGGGGTGCAAGTAAGCGATCTTTTGAAGAAGGGATTTATCCGAAGAAGTGTTTCTGAGTGAGGAGCCTAGTGGTTTGTTGCAACCATTAGAGATTCCAGAATGGAAATGGGAACAAGTCTCAATGGATTTCATTGATGGGTTACCAAGGTCTAGGTCGGGCCATGATATCATTTGGGTGATTGTGGACCGATTGACCAAAAGTGCAAGATTTATACCCGTCAAGTCGAATAGAACGACAGCTAAGTTAGCTGAACTATATGTAAAGTGGGTAGTGAGATTTCACGGAATACCCAAAGGCATTGTGAGTGACCGAGATCCGTTGTTCACTAGTGGATTTTGGAAGAGTTTACAAGAGGAGTTAGGATCAGAATTACATCTCAGTACCGCGTATCATCCTCAAACCGACGGACAGACATATAGGGTGAATCGAGTATTAGAGGATCTCTTGAGATCTTGCATATTAGACTTTGGTGGATCATGGGATAACCATTTGCATCTAGTAGAGTTTGCATATAATAACAGTTACCAATCTAGTATTGGTATGGCTCCATTTGAAGTTTTGTACGGAAGACCGTGCAACTCACTGTCATGTTGGTTAGAAACTGGTGAGAAGTTTGTGCTTGGACCAGATGTGATAAGAGAAACTTCCGCTAAGATTAAGGTTATCCAACAGCGAATGAAGGCTGCCCAAGATAGGCAGAAAAGTTATGCTGATAAGAGGAGAAGAGAAATAAAGTTCTCCATTGGCAACTTGGTGTTTGTCAAGGTTTCTCCGTTGAAGAGCGTGATACGATTTGGCAGGAGAGGCAAGTTAGCACCAAGATTTGTTGGACCATTCCCAGTTCTCGAGTAAATTGGGAATTTGGCATATAAAGTTGAATTACCAGAGCAAATGGCAGGAGTTCACAGTGTATTTCATGTTTCCCAGTTAAATAAGTTCATGCACGACCCCGACGTGGCTATTTCACCTAATCAGTTGGATGATATCGAGGTTGAACCCGAGGTGGTTGGGAACCACAAGCCTATGCGTATTGTTGGGAACGATACGAAGAAACTTCGAAGGAAGGCGGTGCAATTAGTCAAAGTTCAGTGGGGCGAGAACGAGAATGACTGTACTTGGGAGACAGAGGAGAGCATTAGGAAGACGTATCCAGAACTCTTTGCCTGGTAAGGTTTTATTAGCGATTTAGTCTTTCTACATGCTAGGATAGGTTTGTTTTGTTTGTTTTACATGTCTGATTGTTGTATATGGCTGGTAGGCATGCAGGATCCTTTGTATGTTTTGGGTTAAGGAATTTCAGGGACCAAATTTTTTAAGGGGAGAAGAGTGTAACGACCCGCATTCTACGCATCATAGGATCGTAGAATATTTATTTCATCGTTATAGAGGGTCATATGGTCATGTAACTTTGGGAGACTACTATTGGGGTCATTTCCCATGTTCAAGATTTTTGCCGATTTTTAAATGACCGTTTTGCCCCTAACTGATCTTGTTTTGGCCATAACTTTTGATTGGAAAGGATTTTTGACCTGAAACCACTTCCATTAGATCCGGATAATGGTTTACCTTTCCGTAGAGTGGTCACATTAGCCAAATGGACTCACAGTTTGGGAGATATGGCTAAAACAAGTTTCAGATGGTGAAAAACTCCTTAATCGGGCCTAATTTGGGTGATTAGTGAGTGGGCCCATAACCCATTTTGGGATTAGTGTTATGGGGAGGCTGATAGGGTTAGGAAATTCAGTTCCTATCATTTTCCAGCTGCCACATTTGGTTTCTTCAAGTTTAGCCATGGCTTCCACTTTCTAAAACACCCCAAATCACCTCCTAATCGCTAATTAAGCCAAACCTAATCAAATCAAAGAGGATTAGCACAAGAATCAAGGTAGAACTATTGTATTGCCTTGGTATTCGTGCCCAAACAGAGAATCATTTCAGATCTAAAGTTTATTTGTGGCAAAGGTGAGTGATTTGCAAAGTTTCTCACAAATTATGGTTAATTAGTGTTGATTAGCGAATTTATACATTAATAAATTCTAGAAAAATATTCATAAATTCTAAAATATTGTTTTTGACCTCTGGTTAAAGTTTGGGATAATTTGGTTAAGTTTTGCTAATCATATAATTAGATTTGCCTAAACATGCTTAAGGGAAAATATGGGGTTTTGGCTATGTTTGATCCATTTTAACCTATCAAATTACTGTTTTGGTGTTTGTGGTCAGTTCTACATGTTGCTATGGTTGTATGGTATGCTTTGTGATTGATTAGAAAAGTTAGATTGGTCGAAAATGCCATCGAATGGCGTAAAACAGTTCCTGGAAAAGTTGCAGGAATTTGACCCGGACTGGATCGGATCGCAGGAGGGAGCCACGAACCGACCCGCTCGTGAAGGGTTACCACGACCCGACTCGATGGGAGGAGAACGAATCGAGCACACTCGAACCGACCCCTTTGAGTTGAGCTCCACGAGTCGATCGCCTAAGCAATCCACGAGCCGCCCTTGTTCCCACGACCAGGAGATCACGATTGGTGGCCACGAATCAATCCAACCTTGGCATGGTGGCACGACTCGAACCGGTGGAAGGAGCATGACCCGATCCGACCCGAAGGAGCTTGTCACGAACTGAGATGTTGAGCACGAACTGAGGATGCACCAAACCGAACTGAACTGAAGATTGAAGGAAGGACTGAAGCGATCCAGAGAAGACCAAACCCGAGATGCAAAGGTAGTCCGAATGAGAAGTTTATACTCTGGATCCGGATGGGAACCAACAAGTGAACTTCATGATTGGGCTTTGCTGCGGGACGTGTGCTAAGGGGTTGTCGATGCCTATAACTTTGGATCACTATGTGTATGGGGTACGTGAACGGATTCAGGACCACAGTGGTCTAGGTACAACTAATGGGCTATAGACCAATGAAGCGGGGTCATTTGTAAAGATTTAGTCATGACTCCGTAGGGTAAGCTTGGTGGTAGCAGTAGCCGTACAAGTCAAACTCCGTCACTACATCGATGGGTCTTGTAATCGAGGTGGTGGACATCGTATACTTTATGCACTGTGTGAGAGATGTGAGGATGGTTGCTATGATTGATTATTTGCTATCACTATGACATGCACACCCCCTCCCCCGCTATCTTTACACCATCTGTGTAGAGGTACCTTAGAGTATTGTATGGTATGCAGTGCTAACTCTTTGGTTGCATGTCCAGGTTCAGGTATGGTTTAGTATACATGTTATTGTTCTGTTTTGCTGCTTATCGCTCATACCAGACTTTTGTTTGACCCAGAGTTTTATGTCTCTTCTTATTACTCTGGGTGCTCTCACGAGCAGACTGGAGACAGGTTAGCTGGTGAAGCACGAGTAGCTGTACCAGAGACGAGCAGGAGGCTTCCACGTATGATATACATATATATAGACATTCTCCCTGTGTCGCTACTGGTCACTACTTTGGGTATTAGTAGTGTACCTTTCCTTTCTTTTGCTTTAGAGACAGTTTTTAAATTTGTAATGATGATGATGTGGAACATAAGCTGTAATTGGATTTTCCGCTGCTATGATGTTTTAGTTTCAGCTTATGCACTGTCTCACCTGTTTTATGTCAAGTATGTTATTATTATATTTTATTCCATGCGCTGTGAGACATTTTACAGGTTTTCGATTAGTTCATTCTCTTCTTTCCTTTCTTTGGCGACCATTCCGTTCTAGTCGGGCATATGTACAACGCACTTTCGGAGGAAATGCCGGCTGGTGCGGGGTGGGCCGTCATAGTCGGAAAGTCCTGCCTTATTCAATTCATATTACGAAACCAAAGAAAATCCTGATTGGTTTATCATCAAGTGCAAAGCATGCTTTGGGGCTAAATCCTAACCCCGTACGTGTGTACTCCGATTTAGCCAATCGGAAAATATAAAGAAAGCAAAAACACATATCTTAAATCCTAAGAAATGCAGGAAATCTAGGCTGACCTCATCCAGATCAGTTGATGATGAGCCAAAGAGAGCTTGATCCAGGTTCATTCCCTCTCAGAGAGTAGGTGGTAGCAGCGCGGATGCATGCGCTGTTGGTTGTTTCACATACTTGGGTAGCTCTCCACGTCTAAAATGCTCCTCAATTAAATCGCGTAGATACCTGCAGTCATTTGTGTCACGACCGTCCATATCATGGAATATACAATGTTTTCCAGAATCACGTTCTCTTTGCGATGGCTCCCTCCTAGGAGGCTTTGGGTAGGAAATAGCAACGTTCGTGTCCATGTATATATCAGTCAGGGGTGGATTGAGTTCAGTGTGTTTTTCATATCTGGGCCCTCTCCGGGGCTGAGTGTTGCGGTCATTCTTGACATTGGCTCTTCATTTGCCTTTTTCATGGTCAGACGGTTCTCCATATTTTAGCATGTTGACATCGAGAATTTTCTTCTTGGAGGTTGCATCTTCTTTATGCAGCCGAGTTTCCGTGGTGGGTCTCGGTACAAAGATTTTTTGAATTTGGAGTTTTCCAAGACACCGGATACCGCTGCCATCAGTACCATTGATGGTTCAGGTCGATCAACTAATGTTGCTGCAACGTTGAATCTTTCCAGAAATGAACGTAGAGTTTCTCTGGGTCTCTGCTTGATTGTGGTGAGTGACATGACATTCTTAGGTCTTGTGATGTGGACCCAAAATTGTTCAATAAAGCGCACGACCAACATGTTCCAACTGTTGATCGATTCTGTTTCTAGCTGCCGAATCCATATGGCTGCTATATCAGTCAGAAAGAGGGGAAAACATTTAACCATGACATTTTCCGATGCCGATTGAACTTCCATATGTCATTTCTAGCGCATCAAATGCGCGGTAGGATCCATCCTACTGTAATAGGGCTCCAGTTGTGGAAGTTTGAAATCCGGGGGATTGCGAGAATTAATGATTTCCTGTGTGAATGGATTGTGATTGACATCATCCGTGTCACTTTGATAAGTGCGGTCTCTCGAGAGGCTTTCAATGAGATTGGCGAGCTGATCGCCTTCAAAGAGTTGTTGCAAGCTGCCAAGGTCAAAGCTGATGCCCCTAGCATTAAGTCTAGAATAGTGAGGGAGTCCAGGGTAAGCAGCCCTGTTCGGATCGGAGGTGCCCTTAGTTCGGGGCTCGGATACACTGAACCTGATCCGATCCTAGTGCCCCCAGTCGAGGCGGTTCATGTTGAGGCGATACCGAATTGTGAATGGTATTGTCTATCCGAACCGGGGTAGAGTTTGGCCGAGCTTGGCTAGAGTTCCTTCTGAATCCAGCATTCTTATCCAGAACACCGAATGATGCCTGTTGCGCATTTCCAATAGGAGGAAGATTACCCCAGATCCTGCGGTTCAGATTGGATCCGGTTTGGTGCACCTGCAGGTTTTGAGCTCGTTGCATTGTTTCCAGCGGGTTGTACGCTATTGCTCGGCCTTCCATTAATCCAAGCGAAGAATTCATCCATCATCTCCTATTGCTTACAGAGGAGATCATCTTGCCTTTCCATCTGGGTTCTCAATTCAGCGAGAACGATGTCCATCTCTTCTCTGGTCAAGTATGCAGAAGGAGCTCCATGAGAGGATGCCCCCTGGCTTGCCTCATTTCTAATGCCTTCAGCATTAGCATCCTCGGCATGAGAGGAAGTTCCAGTTTTCTTCCGTTTGATTGCCATTGATCTAGTAGCCAAATAATCCAAGCTAGAATTTGAAGTAGTGTCGTTTTCTCCCTTACTTGGCGCACCAAAATGTTAGACCGAAATTTGGTACTAACACCCAAATTCAATGTGAAATCCTCACAATCACTAATCACTAAGAATAAATGTAGAAAAAGCAGTAAATCACAGGAGAAATGAGGCTTTTATAGTGGTTCGGCTCAAACCAAGCCTACGTCCACTTTATAGTTTCTTAAATCCTAACAAATTACATATACAATGCTATCTTACAATCCGTAAGATTCATTCACACACAGCATCCTTTTATTTTAATGAAGAAGTGGATAAAAGAGACTGATTTTATACACGAAATCCTCGTGCTAATTTAGTTTAAGAAGCACAAAGTCCCTGTGTTGTAGCAATGGTGGATGCCATGAAGAATTAGTGCCAAAAAGTCCTTTGAAAATCCTTAAAATGGTGTATTTATAGCGGTAGAGGAGCTCTGGGTCGGATGCCACATGTCACGACCGGAGGAGATCTCGAAGAGTAGTGGGGAAACGACCCAAAATCGTGCTATGCGAGGTGGCGTTCATCCCATGCAAGTAGGAGGTAGTTATGCCATAGGAATAGGTCAAAGCAAGCTGTGCAGAACTCGCTCTAGGCGGATCGGATCGTTCCTCCCGATCTGAACCGGTGTCTCCAAATCAGGGTGCCGCCTTGTTTTCTGTTAACCCAAGGGCTTCGGGTCCTCCTAACTCCGAACCAAACCGATGCCTCCGAACTGAACCGATCCGATGCCATTCCCATTCGAAGCCAAGCCGAGTTGTCGAGTCAGGGCTCTTCCACTCCGACCCGTATATCTGATCCGACCCGGGGTGCCAGCTCCGATCCGGGGCTATGCCAATTCCAAAATTCAAGTTCTCATTCTGCGCACGTTCATGGAAACGGGCGTAACTTCCAAACCGTAAGTCCGTTTTGCCCAAACGAAAGCTCTACTCGAAGCTAATTTTTAGGACTGTAAGGGTTACTAAGCGAGGCTCCATAATTGTTTTTTCGGGCCCTAAAGAGGCCATCTGATAGGAGTTTCGATCCACTTTTTGTTTGTGATGCGACTTCAACCAAATCGCTCCCTTTCTTCTGATGATGTTCTTAATGCCTGAGTGCGTTGCTAACCAGAAATTCCATGTGTGACTGCTTTGATTAAAAAGCGTGGTAACAGTAGTCATCAGGTATGAGGTTCTTTTTTATTATTATTATTAAAACTAGAAATTAATCTATAACAGTTCAATTAATATAACAATTAAATTAAATTATACAGCCTATGCAGATTTAACATAATATGCAATTTAAACAATCAAACAGTAAACAATACAATCAATATCATGATATGAATTTAATTTAACTAATGATCAAATATTTTAGTCAGATGTGAGTGGGTTTAGTCACTCACCTTTGGTTCTGATCAAGATTGAAATCCAAAATTTAGGCCAAAAATCAACTGTCTTAGAATCAATTCAAATTGGTGCCGTCTCGAAGAGTTTGTCGATATGATCCCAATGCAATTTATTTTGTCCAAAACCGAGCTCGTGGCAGAAAGTTATGAATGTTTAAACATATGGATTTTAAATTATAATAAAATAAAACCAAAACAATTCTCACCATTAAAATCCCGCCACGTCAGCGCCTTAGAGCCTTCTTCCCCATCGCATTTCTGGTTCCAGGAAATCACCGAACTCGATCTTGTTTTGAACCCTAAACTCGCGCACCCAATTCCAAGACTTGGACCATGATCTGATCGCCCCACCGTGTGCGCCTCCTCGTACATGACCTCCGACCAAGATTCGTCTCACTCGGTGATCTCCATCCCTTCGAAATCACCCTAACCCGCGTCACCTTTGTGTACAAATTCTGGCGAATACCTAAAGAATCGTATATCATCATCCGTATAGATCGAAATAGCTCGTGAAGCACTACAAATTTGTCTTTGGAAATATTCGATTTCAATGATCAGATTGAAAGAAATTAAGTCAAGAATTTTCGAAAGATTGCGGCCATTGAAACAGACGGCAGCCAGATGTAGAATTAGTGTTTTGAGTTGAATAAAATAATATATTTTTATCGTTTTGCATGTTATAAAGCCAAAAATTCGGACTAAGTCCAAATCAGGCCCGCTTACTGCCTAGAAATGTGTTTTGATGCCTTTTGAACGTAATGGACTAGGTTTCAAAGCCCAATTCCTAGGTCTCTAGCAGTTTATTCTAAAATTCGATTATTTAATTAAACTGTACATATAAATTTATACGCGTTTTAATTTCTTACGATCAAACTAAAATTCTGATGGCTACGAAATTTCAGATCATACAATAATTTACAATTTTGGATCCAAAAAAAATTATTTTCATCGAATTCTGAGATCATTTACAATAATGTTAAATTTCAATATTTATTAATAAAATATTCAGTTTCCACTTATTTACCAAAAATTAAATTCAACAGTTATAATCTCTAATCAACTCAAAATATATACTTCAAATAAATTTCAAATTTCTAGATAAATAAATTATCAACTCCAAACTTTGTCATATATAGCTATTGCATATTATTGTTCAACAAATCAAATTTTATTCCTACCTTATCAATATAAGACATAAATAATAAATTTTAATATTTAAAAGAATTTTTGTTCAAAAACACATTAAATTCAATATTTTAAATTGTTGCAAAATATCATTATGTTATAGGCTGGCTATAATATTTAACGTTGACAAACATCCTCCTAAAAAATATTTAATTTTGAGCTAGGGCTCTGCCTCAGGCAAGAGGAACCTACAGGGAAAATTTTGAGTGTGAGATAGTAGTTGAGTCTACTATCTTATTTATAATTGAGCTAGGGGATCTCTAGCAGTTAGATTAGTTGATTTAATTTGAACCAATCACGTCATTGTCTCGATTTAAACCATCGGATCAAGCAAAGCAAAGGAACACTTCATATTTCATCAAAAATATAATTCCAACCTTTGGCATGTACTTGGATGAAATTTCGTCTAGGAAAAATGGCACGTTGACCCTATTCTTTTTGGGTCAACCTATAGGTCTACCATAAATAAGGTCTGGTCAACTTGACCACGTACATGTTTTGCTTTTTCTTATGTTCGAATTTTATATTATTCTAAATTTTTATAACTTCTTTAAACTAAATCAATTTCGAATTTTTATATATATACACAACACCCCATAATTTCACCCAATTTATTTTATTTAATTGGAGATGAAATTTAAAAAAAAAAATTACTAAATTTGAAATATTAAAATATTTTATGTTATGGTGATGTTTTGAAATGTGCAGTACGCAGAAATTACGATTGTCAAGTTTGTCAAATATAGAATTATTAAATATTAAAAATGAATGTTTGGGTTATAGGAAACTTTATATTTTTCAAGCGCAAATTGAAATTATAAATTTATGTATGTTTTATTTCATTTAAATCGATTAACATTCGAATTAAAATTTGATTGACAGTAAATGGGAAGCATTGATAATGTTAAAAATTTATTATCCTATTCCTTTAAAACTTAAGTTCATGAAGAAGCTTATGACATATAAGCGCATTAATTTGATAATTGAGGTAATTTATTAATGTTAAAAAGGGGATAAAATTTAAATAGCCGTGACTGTTGCTTTACAATGCGTTCCTCTCTTTATATTCATTTCCACACAGCCATTCTGTTTATTTAGAAATCATTCGTTCTTCTTCCCCAAACTTTTCTTCTTGTTCACTATTCAGATCCAGCTACAGAATTCAACGTGAGGTAAATTGTTGTTCCACTCTTTTATTTTTATTTCTTTTGTTTTCTTCTTACTCTTTTGTAATGAAACTGTAACACCCCATAATTTCAACAACACTAAGAAGGACAATTTAAAGAATAATTAATTTAATATTCAGAATTAAGGGAAATGGACTGCACCATTGCATTCGTCTCGAAATTCTGGTCAAAATAGACACCTGGTTTGCGTAAAATGGACAACGTATGAAGAAGTTATGAAGGTTTGAAGTTTTCATACGCGCAAGAAGAATATATACATACATATATTAGTCCAGAAATCCAAAACTAGGTCCAAAAATTCAAAATCGCGCAGAATTGGGGAAGTGGGAAATTTCCAGTTCAGGGGTGTCGACCCCATAAGAGGGGTGTTGACTCCTGTGTCGACCCCTCAAAGGGGGTGTCGACCCATGGGTCGACAAGGGTGGTCGACCCCCCTGCGTCAGATCCGGCAGATTGGGGTTTCAGGGCATCTATAAATATGGCCTCATTTCTCATGTTGTTGCACACCAAAAATAATGGAGAACTAGATGTTGCCTCTTCCCAGATCAAATCAAGTCTTTTCTTCTTCTGCAATCAAGTTATTCAAGCTTAGAGATCTATGATTCAACGTTAGCAATCCCTTCTCTATTTTTCTAGATCCAAACACAGTCAGTTTAAGTTACTTTTAGATTTAAATAATTAAAAAGTTAATGTTAATATGGATGTAACTTGGATCTATGCCTATGACCATTTGAATCACACCAGATCTACTATAACCTGTTATCTTAGTTATTCTGACATGATTATGAACTAGATCTGAACCTATACATATTTATCATGTCAGATCTGCCTTTGATTGTAGATCTAATTCACTGTTTAGATCACCTTATACTTGTTCTGTTATGTTTATGGCCAAATCAGATCTGTTGTTAGTTGGACATCTAAGTCATTTTCTAGATCACATCACACCTATCCCTATTATGTTAGAATCAGTTCTAGTATCATATGTTCATTAGATTTGTTCCTATATGCCTACCTTATCATTATGCCACTATATGTTTTATGCCTGTTTCTGCCATTATATGTCCATTATGTTAGTGTGATCATCTCTGTTCTATTCCCTTTATCTTTTCCCTTTTATTTTTATATATAGCTGGGCTACCTTCGAGCCTGGGCATGCTACTGAAATATGCGAAATGCGTTAGATTTGGGAACAAAGGGAAAACGTTGAATTGGGGCATAACTTGTAATTGGGAATTTAGGCATAACTTGAATAAATAATATTAATCTGGGGCATATGGTTCATTATGAGCGTAACTGGGGAAGAGGGGCATGAAAACCAATAACGACATAGGTAAATTTGGTTAATAATGGAAATGCCAAGGGTTACAGTAATTAGAAATTGTAATCGCACTTAGACACGAGGTTAGATTACACTTGCGGTGGAAGTCTGCCCGGAATCGCCCGGCGTATCCAGCGACCACAAGTGGTGAATCTAATGTGATAGGTCTAAGTGCATAAACACGAGACGTGTTAAGACATGAGGCTAAATCCGTACTTATTGAATAAGCCTGCCCGGAACCGACCGGCATATCCAGCGTCTACAACTGGTAGGCTTAATGTGGGAGGTCTAGCACATTATAACCATAAATGAATATGGCAATAAAGTTGAATACTTAACCTAGTTGAATCCATAGGGATTGTATGAACATGTTAAACTGAATAGGGGTTAAGTAAACTTGTTTGATGCTATGGATGGGTTAAGTATATCTGGGGTTGGTGGGTAATGTTTATATATATAGGCCTACAAACTTAACCTGTTGGGATTATGCAATTTTATGACACCAGTAGGTAGGCATAATTTGTGGAAAACCTAGTAATGGGGATGCAAGACAAACGGAAAGCTTGCATCATCTTGTGTGTGGGACCCGTTTCAGTCAGTAACCCTTATATAGGTATCAAATGAATACTCTAAACTAGGTCGGAGTCGGGGCAAGCTTAATGGGCTGATTACAAGAGATCCAAAAGTGGGGACGGTGTCTAACAGTGCGTTCCATCGGGATCATGTGCATGCATGACTCCATTTTCCTTGGAAAATAAGACGTTGTGACATCAATAGTGTGCACATCCAGGACATGAAAGGTTGTCACTTTAGGTAGTGATACACCCTACCGTGGGGCTAACATAGGGTATCTACGAAGTAGGGAGCCGATCAATTAGGGTAGTAATTATGGTACATTTAGACTCCGGTATGTTTAGGAGCCTGTTATTACCCTCAGAGGCGATTCCGGAACGTTGGGCTACCTATTGATTGTATGGGGTGAAAACCTCTCACTGGAAGTACACCTAAGTCTACCATCTTACAGTTGTTGGGATCATCTCATTCTGGTTATACTAGTATTGGTGCAGAGAAATCATTGGAGAAGCATATACACTCTGTCATGTTTATCCTGTTTACCTTATCATACCTGCTTTTTAAGTTGTTACCTTTCTTATCCACTTTATATGCCTGTCATGATACTTTTACTTATTTATATGCTAAAAGTAAATAGACTCGTCCGACTTTATATCTGAACCATTTAGTTTTCTCTTCTTTCTCTTCTGTTTCCCCCTTCAGGTTCTCAGGGTGGGAATACTCAAGCTTGATCTGGTTCTTCTATTGTCTTGGTTGGAGCTGCTTAGATGTATTGCTCGAGCTCTTATCTTTTCTACTATGGCTGTTTATTTTGGGGAGTACACTTCTTTTATTATTGTACTCTGATGTTTTAAGTAAAAGGCAAAAAAATTAATGATGTACTGGGTTTATGTATTTTCAAACTTATGATGTTTTGAACCATGATGCTTTATGATTAATAAAGTTTTAAATTCCGCTATTATTTTATATCTGTCTTGTAATGTTTCTGTTTACCTATAACGCTTCATGAAATTTAATGCATTCTCTTAATGAGTAACATTAACGGACGTGGGGTGTTACACTTGGTATCAGAGCGGAAGGTTACAGGATTAGTAAAAAGTTTTCGAAAATTATTTTCAAAACGGTTTTAAAAGAAAGCATTTTCAAAAAGAAAAGTATGTTTTGAAAAACATATTCCCCAAAGCCATATGTAATATCTTTCGATCCTTTGTCCAAATCTCTTTCCTTTTCTTTTCAGCATGTTTGGGGAACCTAATATTCCAGTGGGCGTTACGATACCAGGCTGGTTCCATAGGTGTCTAGAGGCCATGGCGCCTACCGGTGGTCAATCTGACGTTCTTGCCCCAATTGCACCTGTTGTTCCTCCTCCTCCTCCTCCCAATCCACGTGCAAATAACTTCTCTAAGATCTGCAAAAATTTCTGTGCTATTGGAGGAAATCCATTCCGTGGAACCGAGACGTTCATAGAGGCAAGGAATTGGCTCAAGGAAATGGAGGATTTATTTGGAATTTTCGAAGTGGACGATCGTAGGAAGATTCAGTTAGCCGCCTGGCTACTGAAAGATGAAGCTTCGTTATGGTAGGAACCAACACAAGCGCGACGTCCGATGGAAACTTGGGATGATTTTAGATAGAGGTTTGGAATGAAGTTTCTTTCTCAAGATGAGAAAATCATGCAAATGGTAAGGTTCTTGGCGATAAAGCAAGGAACCATGACTGTCAAAGAATATGTGAACAAATTCAACCAACTAGCAAGGTTTGGACTGGAACTGGTAGATACTCCGCATAAGAAAGCTTTTCGGTTTGTTAATGGACCGAATGAACCCCTTCATGGGTTAGCTATGTCCCATATTCCAATGGGAGCAGCTTTTGAAAGGCTCGTTTATATGGCCTTGATGCATGAGGAAGACAAAATTGACAAAAAGGAAGTTGAGGTTAAGGAAACACAAAACAAGAAAGTATGGCCCAAGAAAGGACATCAACAACGACAGATGAAGGGCGGAAAAAATGAAAAGGCTAAGGATAAGAGGAAGTGCCATAGTTGCGGACGCGAGGGTCACTTGGTAAAGGATTGCAAAAGAAGGAAGAACGCTTGCTTCAATTGTGAAGAGGTCGAACACTTTGCTAAGGAGTGGCCGAAGAAACAAGGGCAACGTCAAAGGGCATGTGCTCCTGGAGGGCAGGTGCATGCTCTCGTGACCAGTGCTCTAGATAGAGGTAGGAAAGTTTTCGTGGAAGGCTTGATTTCTCTTTCCAATCATCCTATTAGAACTCTTTTTTATTCTGGCGCTTCACATTCATTTATATCTAATTCTATGGTTGAGTTTGTGCTCCTAAACACTAGTATGGTAGTGGATCCCATTTTTATCTCAAACCCCATTGGTGGTTCGGCTCATTTGTCCATGATTTGTCGGGGTTTGAGAATATATGTGTTAGGCATCGAATTTGAGTGCGATGCATTTGTGCTCGGTTTTACGGACTATGGTTTGATTCTAGGGATGGATTGGCTAACCATGTATGGTGCCATTCTAGATTGTGAGAGGACGGTCGTTAGACTTTTGACTTGCTATGGGAGGACCCTCGAGATTTCTTGTGACCCGCAAGGGTCTGTCATGCTTAGTTTTCTAGAGTCTCTTGATGCATCTATCGATGATCTGCGATCTGTACCAGTGGTCCATGACTATCCTGATGTTTTTGATGAGGTACGGGGCTTACCTCAGAGGCGCGAGATCGATTTTTGTATATATTTGGTGGACAATGCAAAACCAATTGCATTACATGTGCGCCATATGGCTCCAAGAGAAAGGAGGGAGTTTAACAAGCAAGTAGGGGAGCTACTTGAGAAAGGGTTTATTAGGCGAAGCATATCTGAATGGGGTGCTCCGGTGGTATTCACAACTAAGGCGGATGGTTTTGCTTCTCTTATATGTGGACTATAGGGAGTAGAACAAACTCACTAAGAAGAACATACACCAACTTCCAGGGATAGATGATCTATTTGACCAGCTTGTTGGTGCATCAGTATTCTCTCAGTTAGACTTGGCCATGGGGTTTCATCAGTTGAGGGTGGCCGAGGACAGTACAGATAAGACATCTTTTAGAACTCTAGATGGTTTCTTTGAATGGCTCATTATGCCTTTTGGGTTGACGAATGCACCCACCTATTTTGTTGATCTAATGAGTAGGGTGTTTCAGGAGTTTCTAAATAAGTTCGTCATGGTCTTTATTGATGATATCTTGATCTTCTCAAAGAGCAAGGAAGAACATGCCCAACATTTGAAAGAAGTTTTGAAAACTCTGCGCATGCATTAGCTTAAGCAAAGTTCTCCAAATGCCATTTTTGGATAAAAGAGGTGAGATTTCTAGGGCATGTAGTCTCCAAAGATGGGATAACAGTAGATCCCGCAAAGTTAGTTGTAGTTCAAGATTGGTAAATTCCGAAGAATGCAACGGAGGTGAGAAGTTTTCTAGGATTGGAAGGCTATTATAGAAGTTCGTTAAGGACTTTGCAAAGTTACCAGCCCCACTCACCAGGCTGACAAAGAAGAATGTGATGTTTTCATGGGATATGGATTGTGATATTGCTTTCCAACGACTAAGAGGGCTCTAACAACGCTCCAGTCTTGACCTTACCCGATGGGAATAAAGTGTTTACAATATACACTTATGCATGTGGTACAGGGTTTGGTGCAGTTCTGATGCAAGAGGGAAAGGTATTATGTTATAGGGGTAGACAGTTAAAGGTTCATGAGAAGAACTACCCTACCCACAACTTAGAGTTAGCTACCATTGTATTCGCGCTTAAGACGTGGCGTCATCATTTGCTTGGAGAGAAACTCGAGTTGTACACCGATCATATATCTCTCAAGCACCTGTTCTCGCAGAAAGATCTTAATTTAAGGCAACAAAGGTGGATGGAGTTCCTAGCTTCTTAAGATTTCGAGATTGCTTATACCCTTGGCAAGGGTAATGTTGTGGAAGACACACTGAGTAGGCAGAGGATGGTCTTAAGTCCTCTATTTCTGGAGAGGAAAAGCTTGGAGTTCATATTGACTTTTGACTTTAGAGCCTCCATCGAGTTTTTGCATGGTTTGTTTGCATCGCTAGAGATATATCCTACTATTATGGATCAGATAAGAGCTTCGCAGCGAGAGGATCCACAGATTTTAGACATCTTGGATAAGCTCAATAAAGGGGAGACTTCTAGTCACCTTTGTAGATATTCCAAGACGATAAAGGGTGGCTGCAACGAGATGGAAGGATTTGTGTTCCCCAAAATGGGAGTTTGTTAAATACAGCCCTAGAAAAAGCACATCATTCCAAGATGACTATTTATCCAGGTGGTGATAAGATGTATAGAGACATGAACAGGGTTTTCTTTTGGGCTGGGATGAAGAATAATGTGGCGGAGTTTGTTTCTCGATGTTTAATTTGCCAATAAGTTAAAGCGAAGCAAAAGAAGCCGATGGCTTACTTCATCCTTTGGAGGTTCCAAAGTGGAAGTGGGAGAGTGTCTCTATGGATTACATAGATGTTTTTCCAAGATCATAGAAAGGCAACACAAGTATTTGGGTTGTAGTGGATAGACTTACTAGGAGCGCTCATTTCATTCCAGTTAAGTGCAAGAGGACTGCAGCTTGGTTGGCGGTAGTTTACGTTCGTGAGATAGTCCGTCTTCATAGAGTACCTTCCAGCATCGTAAGCGATCGTAACCCCATTTTCACTAATGAATTTTGGAGGAGCTTGCAAGAAGCATTAGGTACACAGTGGTGTTTTAGCACCGCTTATCACCCACAGACTGACGGACAGACCAAAAGGGTGAATAGAGTTCTTGAGGGTCTTTTAAGGCTGTGTATCCTAGACTTTGGAGGGACTTGGGATGAGCATCTTCCTTCAGTACAGTTCTCCTACAATAATAGTTATCAAACTAGCATTGGCATGGCACCCTTCTAAGCATTATATTGGCGACCCTATAGATCACCAACTTGTTGGTGGGAATCTACAGAAAGACTACTACTTGGACAGATATGGTTAGAGAGACATTCGAGAAGATTGACCTTATTAGACGGCGAATGAAGACCGCTCAAGATAGGCAGAAATCCCACGCAGACAAGAGAAGGACTGACATTGAGTTTGAGGTGGGAGACATGGTTTTCATTAATGTAACAACCTGTATTTTAATAACGTGTAATAACCATAAATCAAGGCAGAATTAATTTTTAAAATAAGAATGAAGGGAAACGGGATACGCCATTACGTTCGTCTCGAAATTCTGCTTGGAAACGAGTCCGAGTTTTCGAAAATCGGAGTCCGTATGACCAAGTTATGACCCTTCGAAGTTTTCATAAAATTTCAAGTTCAAAATAGCTCAGAATTCGAATTCGAATTTCGAATTCAAACCCAGAACGAACTTGGCGGGAAATTTTCCGCCCAGGACCAGGTCGACCTGGGGGTCGACTATAGAGTCGACCTGCCCAGGACCAGGTCGACCATAGAGTCGACCTGGGGGTCAACCTGGTGACAGAACCCATTTTTGAGTCCGAGTTCGTTTTGATGTTTCTGGCCTCGTTTCTGTCTACATTCGTTGGCCTGACCCTATATAAACAGCCCCTAACACTAGTCTCTCTACACAAAATTCTCTCTGACCTTATGCTACTCTAACTCTGGTTGAAAAGTTAGAGAAAGGGACTACTTCTTCTACGTCGAAACTACGTTAAGAGAATTGCTGATTTGGGGATTTTTGTTAGGACTCGACTAAGCATATAAAGATTCAACATCGACTTTCTTTTTCTAATTCTCGAACCACGATCAGTAAGCCCCAGTTACTTTTAGATTTAAACCGTAAACGTAATATGAATATGTTGTAAATTGAAATTGGACCTGTGTATGATGACTGTTTTACATCCATTCTTGTTCATCTTGGATCTTGACTTTTGGGTATATTGCTATGACATTGATTTGGGGCCTATTCATGTTGTAAATTAAAAAGAAAAACCCCTCATATTATCATGCCTATAATGTTGAATCTGCTATTAGTCACAAGTTTATGACTATCACCTTATGTCAATCGTTACCATGACTATCACCTTATGTCAACTGTTATCTTTACTAGTACCTTATTTTGCTAGATTTGGAATCTTAATGTTTGAGGCTGATATTCCATATGCCAGTAATGTTGTAATCATTTATCTCAAGTTATACCATGCTATGCTAGTAATCACTTTTGCTACCTTATACCCATCCCTTTTTATGTTATTCCCTAATAAGATTTATTTGTATCAATTCGAGTTTACGTGCGATGGGAATACGATTTGGGTAGATTAGGTAAAACATGAATTGGCTTTGAACTTGAAAATGAACGTTATTATAACTTGAACCTGTATATGGACAAGAACTTGACATGAAATTTACATGAAACCTGACATGAAACTCGACATGAATTTTGACATGAAAACTTTAACATGGACATGACACTTAGATAAACTTGAAAATGGCCAACTCGAGGTTGGGTTGAGTTTGCAGTGTAAATCTGCCCGGAACCGCCCGGCGAATCCAGTGACTGCAAACAATAGGATCCAATGTGGGTAGTTGGTCATATCGCATGTAAAACCCGAGGTTAGATTATGTTGTGGTGTAAATCTGCCCGGAACCGCCCGGCAAATCCAGTGACCACAACAATTAGTCTAATGTGAGAGGTTGGGGTGCATTATTGAATTAATGCCACATGATAGGGTTAAGTCATGAACCACTTGAATATACTTAACCAATTTGACACGATGATTTGATAGGTTTAAGTCATGAACCGCTAGAACACACTTAACCAACTTGATACATGATTTGGATAGGGTTAAGTCACGAATTTGAATGACAACACTTAACCCATTAGAAACCCTAGTTACGCGGTCCTTTTCAGCAGTAACCCACTTAGATGTATCACGATACCCTGGGACTACGCAGGGTGGGGCACGATTACTGGGCTGATTGTAAGCGACCAAAACGACGAATGAGTAGGTGCGCCATTGTAGGTTCAGGCGGACTATGGTCGTGCACGTAGTCCGGAGTTGAAAAAGCAGGCATTGGGCACCCGTAGGTTTACACTGTGCGTGCTTGATTCGTGTCGGTGGTTGGCACCCTAGGGCTTGATACACCCTATGGTGGACCTAGCACAGGTGACTACATTTCGTGATTGGGCCGTATGACACAGACACTTGACGAGCTAGGACTTGTAGGGAGTCGATCGATTAGTAGATCGTACCGTAGGACCCCGTAATAAGTCACTTCATGATATTGGGCCAAGGGATCATTTCATGATTAATACTTGACATGGGTTAGAACACTAGTACAGTTGGTGCGGTGAATCTTGAACATGCGATGCTATACTTGAGTTATCTCATTATCTTAGTTTATTATGCCAGACTTATCATCATCCTTATGTTTATTTTCAGTTTATACCTATCTTGTTACCTTTACTAGTTTTTATACTCAAAGTCACTAGGACTTACCAGTCTTTATGACTGACCCTTTTTCTTTCGCCTCTTTTTCTTTCGTTTTCCCCCCCAGGTTCTCAGGGAGGAACCACTAGCTCTTATCTTGGATTTAGCTTGCTTTCTGTCAGCTCATGTACGGTTTGGTCTTGAGCTATGCTATGGTTGCACTTCTGCTATGTTTGGGGAATAATTTACTTTTGTTACCTTAAGTTTATGCTTCTTTATCTAGAACTTGATGTAATGGAATAATTTGTACCTTGGATATATGAGGTTTTGACTCTTTTCTTGAAAGTAGCAAAAATTGGGTTTTTAATTTCTACCGCTGCTTTATTTATGTTCTGCCTTGTGATATCTCTGTGTATGTTTACCTAGATAATAATCCACCAAAACTAGTGCATTCCCTTTGTGAGTGACCCTAGCGGAGGTGGGGTGTTATAATTAAGGTATCACCTTTAAGGAATGTGGGTCACTTCGGATCTATAGGGAAATTGGCACCAAGATTTGTAGGGCCATTTCCCATAACAGAAAGAATTGGCCAAATGGCTTGTGGAGTAAAACTACCAGAGAAGCTATCCGACATTCATGATGTTTTCCACATTTCTCATTTGCGAAAGTGCTTACATGATACTGCAGAAGTAGTTGAGCCGAATATATTGGAGGAAGTAGAGGTGGAACGGGAGGCGACAGTTAGGAGAGTTCCTACCTGTATTCTTGGATCAGAAGTTAAGAAGCTACGCAATAGAGAGGTCAAGTTGATAAAAGTTCAGTGGGGAGATAACCCAGAGGATGCGACTTGGGAGACTGAAGACAAGATTCGTGCTTCGTACCCTTTTCTTTTCGAAGGTGTGTTCTTAACTTCCTTTCCAAAGCTTTTATTTATACTTGTTTCTATCATTTAAAGTATATCCTATCGATCAAATCTTCGACCTTTAGGTAGGAATCCCATGGATGTAAACTTGTATTTAAGACATGTTATGTTTGATGGATGCAAGTGAATGCAAATGTTTGTTAATGACTGTCATATACACAAACATTAGGCACTAGATCAGCTCAATCACTCTCATAGTGCATATGGATGTGTGTGCATTTTTCTTCTTTTTATGGATGAAATTGAATGTATCATCATATGGATGTCGCATTTGGATGGATGACTCTGCATACATATAGAACTTACAAGTTATAATAGGATTATTTGCATACATGTTGGATTCATGGCACTAACATACATTGCATTAACGAGATCAACTGAATCAGTAGACCGCCTGATCTTTGCATTAGTATTGGGACATATACACACACCTTTGTATATGTTGATATAAGCATTAGAAATCTTTTAAGGACAATGGATGCCTGTGACTGGTGGATGAGTAGATGGGGGTGGATGTTAGGATATACATTCTTTTAACTTGGAGAATTCAGGGACGAAATCCTTTGAGTATGGGAGAATGTAACACCCCTTAATTTTAACAATACAAAAGAGGACAAGTTAAATAATAATTAATCTAATATTCATAATTAAGGGAAATGGACTACGCCATTGCGTTCGTCTCGGAATTCTGGTCAAAATAGACACTTGGTTTGCATAAAACGGACACCATATGAAGAAGTTATAAAGGCTTGAAGTTTGTATATGCGCAAGAAGAATATATATATACATATATTAGTCCAGAAATTCAAAATTAGGTCCAGAATTCAAAATTGCGCAGAATTGGTGAAGCGGGAAATTTCCCGCTCAAGGGGGTCGACCCCCCCTGTGTCGGATCTGGCAGATTAGGGTTCCAGGGCATCTATAAATATGGCATAATTTGTCATGTTTTTGCAAACCAAAAATAATGGAGAACTAGATGTTGCCTCTGCCCAGATCAAATCAAGTCTTTTCTTCTTCTATAATCAAGTTATTCAAGCATATTGATATGTGATTTAATGCTAGCAATCCCTTCTCTATTTTTCAAGATCCAAACACAGCGGGTTTAAGCTACTTTTAGATTTAAATAATTAAATGTTAATCTTAATATGACTATAACTTAGATCTATGCCTATGACAATTTGAATCACACCAGATCTGCTATAACCTATTATCTTAGTTATTCTGGCATGATTATGAACTAGATCTGAACCTATATCTATTTATCATGTCAGATCTGCCTTTGGTTGTCGATCTAATTATTTTTTAGATCAACCTATACTTGTTCTATTATATTTATGGCCAAATCAGATCTGTTGTTAGTTGGACATCTAAATCATTGTTTAGATCACATCATGTCTGTCCCTATTATGTTAGAATTGGTTCTATTATCATATGTTCATTAGATCTGTTCCTATATGCCTACCTTGTCATTATGCCACTATATGTTTTATGCATGTTTCTGCCATTATATGTCCATCATGCTAGTGTGATCATCTCTGTTCTATTCCCTCTATCTTTTCCCTTTTATTTTTATATATAGCCAAACTACCTTCGAGCCTATGCATTCCGCTGAAATATGCGAAATGCGTTAGATTTGGGAACGAGGGGAAAACGTTGAATTGGGGCATAACTTGTAATTGGGAATTTGGCATAACTTGAATAAATAATATTAGTCTGGGAAATATGGTTCGTTATGAACATAACTTGGGAAGAGGTGCATGAAAACCTATAACGACATAGGTAAACTTGGTTAATAATGGAAATGCCTAGGATTACAGTAATTAGAAACTATAACCGCGCTTAGACCCGAGGTTAGATTACACTTGTGATGGAAGTCTGCCCAGAACCGCCTGGCATATCCTGCGACCGCAAGTGGTGAATCTAATGTGAGGGGTCTAAGTGCATAAACATGAGATGTGTTAAGACACGAGGTTAAGTCCGACTTGTGGAAGAAATCTGCCCGGAACCGATCGGCATATTCAGCATCCACAAGTGGTAGGCTTAATGTGGGAGGTCTAACACATTATAACCATAAATGAATATGGCAATAAAGTTGAATACTTAACCTAGTTGAATCCATAGTGATTGTATGAACATGTTAAACTGAATAAGGGTTAAGTAAACTTGTTTGAAACAGTGGGTGGGTTAAGTATATCTGGGGTTGGTGGGTAATATTTATATATATAGGCCCACAAGCTTAACCTGTTGGGATTATGCAATTTTATGGCACTAGTAGGTAGGCATAATTTGTGGAAAACCTAGTAGTGGGGATGCAAGACAATGGGGAGAGCTTGCATCATCTTGTGTGTGGGACCCATTTCAGTCAGTAACCCATATATAGGTATCAAACGAGTACTCCGAACTAGTTCAGAGTCGGGGCACGCTTACTGGGCTTATTGTAAGAGATCCAAAAGTGGGGACAGTGTCTGATGGCGCGTTCCATCGGGGTCATGTGCGTGCATGACTCCACTTTCTTGGGAAAATAAGACGTTGTGAAATCAGTAGATATGGTTGTGCACATCCGAAAAATGAAGGGTTTCTACTTTAGGGAATGATACACCCTACTGTGGGGCTAGCACAGGGTATCAACGGAGTAGGGAGACAATCAATTAGGGTAGTAATTAGGGTACATTTAGAATCCGGTATGTTTAGGAGTTGTGGGGGGGAAAACATCTCACTGGAAGTACACCTAAGTCTACCATCTTACAGTTGTTGGGATCATCTCATTCTAGTTATACTAATATTGGTGCAGAGAAATCATTGGAGAAGCATATACACTCTTTCATGTTTATCCTATTTACCTTGTCATACCTGCTTTTTAAGTTGTTACCTTTCTTATCCACTTTATATGCCTATCATGATACTTTTACTTATTCATATGCTAAAAGTAATTGGACTTGCCAGACTTTATGTCTGACCCATTTTTCCCCCTCTTTCTTTTTTGTTTTCCCCCCAAGTTCTCAAGGTAGGAATACTCAAGCTTGATCAGAATTCTGCTATCGTCTTGCCCGGAGCTGCTTAGATGTATTGCTTCAGCTCTTATCTTTTCTACTATGGCTGTTTCTTTTAGGGATTATGCTTCTTTTATTATAGTACTCTGATTGTTTAACTACAAGACATAAATTTTAATGATGTACTAGGTTTAAATATTTTTAGACTTATGATGTTTTGAATCACGATGCTTTATGATTAATAAAGTTTTAAATTCCGCTGCTATTTTATATTTGTCTTGTAATGTTTCTGTTTCTGTTTACCTATAACGCTTCACGAAACATAATGCATTCTATTAATGAGTGATATTAACGGACGTGGGGTGTCACAGAAACCGTGACCAAGCTTTGCCACCGCCCATATTTGGCGACCGTGATAAACCCATCCCCTCCTCTCTTCTCTTGCTAGAAAATTTGAACTGCCTGTTTACTAAAAAACAATTTGAAGCAACATTTAGTTCCAATGTGACAACCAAGCTATCCACCGAAGCCCACCACCCATCGCCAAGCCATTGATTCCAACCCCTCCTTCTCCAGTTGTGAAAATTGGACTGCTTTTCATAAAAAAAGGGAATATGTGCGTATGATGTATATAAGTGGAGTGATGATAGACTTGACCAAACACGTGATCTGTAGCTTAGGAAAAGCCTTGCCTTAGCTTGTTGCTTCATTTAGGAGAATTGAAGTGTGAAATGTTAAATGACACCTTGCTGAAACTATATGGAATGGGAAAGGCTATTCTATATGTTGCTGAACTAATAGTGAAACCATAGTTTAGTATTTTTACATGTATGTATACCATTAGAATATAATATAATATGGAAACAAACAATTTTGACTTGCTGTGACAAGGTAGTAGCGTTCATTGTTTAGTTGTGTATTATCCGAGCCTTATATATATAGAAAGGAGATGTTTCGACGTTGAGTAAATGTATTTTGGTTCCCTTCCATGCTGTAACCGGAAAATAGAATTTTATTCCATGTGTTAGTATATATGCTGGAACATGCTTGTAATGATATACATTACGTAATAAAAGGGATCAAATGCATAGCAAACCAATATGAATGAAATGGGACACACGGAAAAAAGGACAACAATGCTTTGCTGCCAACGTTGGCATCATTTGTATGATGACCAAACTGTACATTGACTTTAACCATGTTGTTGACAAGGATGTTCTGAATGTTTACGTATGTTGACCGTAACTTATTTGTCTAGTTCGCTAAAGTTTCGAGGTTGTTGGATTCTACATCTATCCATTTTCATCTCTGTTTCTGTACCCTTGAGTGTGAGTTTAACTCACTCCTGACTAATATTTTATTAGAAGTGAAATAACTGTATTTGAAATGTTATTGATATATTAGCACTGTATATGCAAATAAGACACACCGACACTGGGCATGAAGTGAAATGATATTATGTTGACTTGATTATTTATATTGTTATATGCTTATATAATTGTTGAAATTCACACTGCAAGTTCCCTATAGCTTAGAAAATCATTATGGGTATTGAAATGATATATACCTGAATCACTGTATAGATTTAGGAACAAAACTGAATCGATTTGTGATGCGGGTTGAAATGATACACACCCGGGATTTGAAACTTGACGGATTGAAATAATATACATCCAAGCTACTTGTCCTAGGTAGAAAATATTATACAGACACCGTTGGTTTATTTTGAAATATTTCTAAAAGTTATGAAAAATTATGACATAAATTATTTTGGATTTTAGATCTAAATTATACGTTATGTAAATTTAAATAAAAATTTTAAATTATATGTTATGTATTTTAAGAATGTATCTGTAACAACCCGTATTTTTGAATAACATATTATAACATAAATGGAGGCAGAATTAAACTGTAAAATCTGAATCAAGGGAAACGGGCTGTGCAATTGCGTTCTCCTCGGAAAAATACGCGAAATAGAGTCCGAGTTTTCGAAAATCGGAGTCCGTATGACCAAGATATGGCCTCGCGAAGTTTCACGAAAAATTCACAAATTAAAGTATACTTAATTAAGTGAAATGGGTTGCGCAGAGAAATATATATATTGATATATATATATATATATATATATATAATTGAAAATTAAATAAATAAATATGCAAAAATGTTCAAAACAACGAATTGGGAGAGGGGAATAACCGAACCGGCCGATTTTTGAGGTCGACCCGAGCTCGCTGGGTCGACTAGGGGTTAATCCAGGGTGTTTGGCTGTCAACCCGTGGGCCGATTCGCTCAAATGCAGATTTTTCATTTGAATGGTTCTCATGGTTCAGCTTTAATCTAAAGGCCCTAGATGGTTCCTACACTTGACTTCTTCCCCAAGACATGCTTTGATGGCTTGGATTGAATCTAGGGTTAATCCTACGGCTAATACTATCCTAATCTTCTATAAAAAGGACCTAACACCTAGCCTAAATCACCATTATTCAATCCTACAACTAAACTATGCCAAATTTGTTCCTCTCATGGCCTCCACTCTCATGCTAAAATTTCTAAGTTAATTTCTATGAGAGATTTTGAGTTCATACAAGTGTTTTCAAACTTGTATGAGTGTTCTTATCTTGCATTCAAGTCAAGTTGCAACATTTCTATTTCAAAGCAAGGGTTTTTATTGAATTGGCTCAAGGGTTTTCATTTGGAGCTTGCATATTTGGGTTTTTGGTGCTTGCATAAGGGCTTCGTCTCAATCTTTATAATAAATATTTATTTGTGTCTTCATAGCATGGTAAGCCCTTTTCTACTTTCTTTCTTTGAACTCTAAAGTTAAATGAATGATGCAAGTTTGGGGTTGATCATTATATGCAAGTTTGGTTGGTCATTATATGCAAGTTTGGTTGATCATTATATGCAAGTTTGGTTGGTCATTATATGCAAGTTTGGTTGATCATTATATGCAAGTTTGGTTGATCATTATATGCAAGTTTGGATGATCATTATGCAAGTTGGTTTAATCATTATGTATGACACATGTTGCTATGTTATGCAAGTTTGGGTTGATCATGTTATCATGTTATGCAAGTTAAACTTGAGGTTTTGAGCATAAAGCTCCAAGCTTTATATTAAAGGTTGCATTTTGGCAACATGAAAGTTATCATATCCCTTATGATAACTTGCATGTGAGGCAAAATGCGAACTTCTAGCAACTTCTACATGTCATTTATCACCATGTATCACTCATATGCTAAGTTTGGTTTTATGCATGCTTTTGAAGCCTAATAATGCAATATGCAAGTATATGAACATATGTACATTTCATATGCCACCATGTTAAACTTGTGGCTTCAACACCTTTATGTCATGGTTATGCCAAGTTCCCTATTTTATCCTTTATGCGTTGTTGCGATTATGTAAACGATGGGATTACGTTGGGGTTGGGTAACATAATGACATGAACATGATTTTTGTAACATGACGTGATGTGTAACACCCCGAAAATCTTATAACTGTGAAATTAACAAATTAAAGTATAATTAATTTGAAATCAAAGAACTAAGGGAAACGGGATACGCCATTGCGTTCGTCTCGGAAAAATACGCGAAATAGAGTCCGAGTTTTCGAAAAACGGAGTCCGTATGAAGAAGATATGGCCTTCGGAAGTTTTTAAATTAAGTTTAAAATTCAAACAGAATAAATCAGGTTTAAATTCGAAAATGGGGCCCAATGGGCCAGGGCGGAAAAACACCCGCCTGACCCACCAAGTCGACTGGGCTGTCGACCTGGTCTAACCAGGTCGACAGGGCTGTCGACAGGCATGTCGACCTGGTCCAGACCCAGGTCGAGCCCAGTCTAACCCGGCTGGCCTATGCTATGTTGGTCGATTTTATGTGGTCTGCTTTGTCACTAGGGCTAGGTGGCAAGTTTTAATTGGTCTCTCTATCGAATGAATGGCTACGATCAATCCAAGCAACATCAATGGTCCTAATCAGTTCCTAACCTCTATATAAACAACCCTAGACAAACCCTAATCTATTCATTCAAAATTAAGAACATAGCCGCCATGTTGCTGAGGAACGACTAAGAGTAGCCGCCAACTAGAGAGAGGATTAGGAGGAAAATTCTAAAGCTTAAATAGACCTAAATCAAATCAATTCAACAAAGGAATCATATCTCTTAATTAGAGAATTCGTCACACCATTGTAAGTAGAGTATTACTTTGGTATGAATAAACAATTGTGTTGGTTTGTATGCTTGAATTGTGGCAATAAAGTTGTTCATATTTGTGCGTTCTTATCAATTTGAAATATTATATACGTTTGGATTATGTTATTCAATTATAAAGAACTACATGCGGTAGTTCTATGCAAGTATACGTTTGGAATATTTCGCAAATTATGTAATCCATGTTGAAGCTACATGTATGTAGTTGATTTAAATTTATGCAAGTTTGGGGTTTTGCTACTATGCCATCATGATGTATATTTTTGTGCATAAATCAATTTGTAAGTAATTAAAACAAGTTTGGTTATTATAATCCATATGAAATTATGTTGAGAATTTGGCATCATGTATTAAGTCATGCTTTTGTACTAGAAAACCTATTTGCAAACTTATGAATATGGCTAGGCTATGAATGATATTTGGCATAATTGAAATCCATGATTAAGTCTATCTTGTTTACAAGAATTATATGATGACATATGTGGTACATAGTTAGGATTAGATTCAAAATCCCTTTTGCAAGATTACATGACTAAAGTAAGAATCATGATTTCATGTTAGAGATATTTATGCCATGCTTATGTTTGACATTATGCCATGCTTATGTTAGAAATATTTATGCCATGCTTATGTTTGACATTATGCCATGCTTATGTTAGAAAATTTATGCCATGCTTATGTTTGACATTATGCATAAATAAAAGTATTGGTTCATGTTGTAGTTATGACTATGTGTCAATAATGATACCCAATTTAGACTCTTATCTCAACTACAAGTTCACATGCTTTGATTCATGTCACCTATGCTTTATGACCAAAGTATATGTCGCTACTATGCAAGTACACCAGTTTCTATTTTGTATTCCCAACGTCATATTGCAAGGTCATACGCTCACCTTCCCCTTTTTGTGTATGTAATCACGCCATAAGCCTCCCCTTTTCGCATGGCTAAATTGGGCTTTAAAAGGCTAAGCCCAATATATATAATAAACGGACGTGTAAACCGGGGGAAAATAACGTTGGGTTAAAATTACTAATGAATGAAAATATAAAATAGAAGGGCCCAAGTTCAAGTATGGGTTGGGCCCATGATTGGTGTAACCTTTACACCATTAACTTAATAATGGGCCGCAAATATTTACATATAAGAAATAAAGAAGAATGACAAAATATGTAAATGTAGAACATACGATGTGTTTAACCCGAGGTTGGATTGAGTTGTGATGTAAACCTGCCCGGAACCGCCCGGCTGTCCAGTAGTCACAACAATACCTATCCAATGTGAGAGGTTAAACATGGAGCCCAATAAGGACCCGAGGTTAGACTGAGTTGTGGCGTAAGACTGCCCGGAACCAACCGGCAACAGGCAGCTACAACAATACCTGTCTAATGTGAGAGGTCAGGGCCTTAATAAGACAATTAAGGCTGAGTCAGGATTGTTAGGATTAAGTGAACTAAAGACTTAATCAAAATGGAACATGCTAAACTAAACGGACTGGTGGGGTTAGGTTAGGAAACACTTAACCAACTTAGCATGTTGGCTAGAGATAGAAAACCTAGTAACGGGGGACCCTTTTCAGCAGTAACCCTAAAAGGTGTATCATGATACCCTGAAGCTAGGCAATGTGGGGCACGATTACTGGGCTGATTGTAAGAGGTCAAATCGACGGCGGTGGTGTAGCAGTGTAGGTTCTAACGGGGTGCGGGCGTGCACACACTCCGGCGCAGAAAAATAAAGCACTGGGCACCAGTAGCATACCTGTGCACTCTAAGGTTGTGTCGGGCCGCCACCATGGGACTTGATACACCCCACGGTGGGACCAGCATAGGTAACTACAAACATCGGGGGCCGTAAGACACATGTAACTATGCGAGTAGGAGCCGATCATCATTGAATGGATCACATCACCCTGATTATGGGGTGCCAGTTGGAAACTAGTTTATACGGGTTCAGAGATTAACATGGGGTACGATAGTATATTCGACCCTAGATAACCTAACTAAGTTTATAGTGCTTTCCCACTTCTTGATTTTACTTATCATACCCAGTTCTTTACTCATAGACAAAATAGTACTAGACTTACTCAGGCTTATGTCTGACTCTACTTTTCTTTCGTCTTCTTTTCTTCCGTTCCCCCCCCCCCCCCCAGGTCCACAGGGAGGGAACACTGCAGCTTGACCAGCATTATCATCCAGCTTGAAGAAGAGAAATGTATTGCTTGGAACTTTCCGTCTGAAACTATGGCTTTGGACAAACTCTATGGGGCTTTTGCAGTTTATCTATGTTTTATTCATGCTTCTTTAAATAATGTACTCAAGACAGATTATGAAAGTGTTATGTTATGTTTTTGGAAAGGATGTTGTTGTAACACGTATTTGACTTTTATGAAATAAAAGTTTGTTGTTCTTCCGCTGTTTACAAATATGTGTTCTTATATCTGTCTTGTATATCTGTGACTTGTACTTATAAACCTCCACCAAAATTAGGGCATTCCCTTTGAGAGTGACCCTAACGGAGGTGGGGTGTTTCACTTGGTATCAGAGCATAGGTTTACCAGATAAGATAAAAAGTTTTGAAAATTTATTTTCAAAAGGAAATTTAAAGAAGCATTTTTAAAAGATAAATATATTATTTTATTTTAAAAGGCAAAGTCCACTCCCCAAAGCCATAGGTACTATCTCTTATCCTTCGTTTTGAATCTATCCTTTTTGTTTCAGCATGTCCCAAGAACTTAACTTGCCGGAAGGGGTGCCAATACCTGGTTGGTTTAGACGGTTCTTAGAAGCTAGGGCTACTCAGCCAGGTCCTACTGTTCCTCCTCCCCCAGCTGCAGGAAATCATCCAGCTGCAGCAGCACCTTTTCCTCCACCTCCTCCATGGGGAAACACGTTTGCTAAGATATGTAAAGATTTTAAAGCCATGGGAGGAAGGGATTTCCCTGGAACTGAGTCCTTCGTAGCAGCTAGGAATTGGTTGAAAGAAACTGAAGACCTATTCATCATCTTTGAGGTAGAGGATAGACAAAAAGTACAATTGGCGGTGTGGCTATTGATGGGCGAGGCTTCCTACTGGTGGGAAGTCACTAATGCTGAAAGACCAGTGGAGACATGGGAGGACTTTAGGGCAAGGTTTGAGACTAAATTTCTCTCAGATGCGGAAAGAAGTTTGCAGTTGGAAAAATTCTTATTTCTTAAGCAAGGAGACAAGACTGTCAGAGAGTATGTGAATCAGTTCGATAAGCTGGCTAGGTTTGGGCTTGACCTAGTCAACACCCCGCACAAGAAGGCTCTCCGTTTCGTTAAAGGGTTAAATGAGCCATTACACAGTTTGGCCATGACCCATATACCCATGGGGGCCACGTATGAAAGATTGGTGCAAATGGCATTGCTGAATGAAGAGGATAAGGGCAAGAAAGAGACAAAGGCAGAAAGCTCGCAAGGGAAGAAAGAGGGTTTGCAGCCTAAGAAGACAGACTTTAAGAAAGGCAGGGAAGGCAACAAAGAGAAGAGGAAGTGTAATTTCTGTGGCAAAGTGGGGCACTTAGTAAAGGACTGCCGGAAAAAGAAGGCCAAGGAGAATGGTGGGTGCTTTTCTTGCGGTGAGACGGGCCACAGGGCTAAGGACTGCCCAAAGAAACGAGGACAGGGGCAGAGGGCTGGAACCACCCCAGGGGCACAGGTTCATGTGCTAGAAGCGCCATCATTGCAACAACGAGGTATAAATACTTCTGTAGAAAGTGTAGTTTATCTTTATGATCACCCCGTTCGCACTTTATTTGATTCTGGCGCATCACACTCCTTTATCTCGTCTGCTTTAGTAGAATCTCTGCACCTAAAAACTAGTATGGTAGAGGACCCCTTAATTGTTTCAAACCCAATTGGGGGCCCAGCTCATTTGTCTATGATCTGTTTGGGATTGAAAATTTCCATTCTAAGTGTAGAATTTCAATGTAGTGCCTTTGTTTTGGGCTTTTCGGGGTATGGTTTGATTTTGGGTATGGATTGGCTATCCAGTAATGGGGCCATCCTTGATTGTGAGAAAAGGGTTGTTAGGCTCCTAACCCGGCTCGGTAATACTTTGGAAATTTCTTGTAATCCCTCGTATGCGGTTATGCTTAGTTATCTTGAATCGCTAGATGCCTCTGTTGAAAATTTGCAATCAGTTAGAGTGGTCCGGGAATATCCGGATGTCTTCGAAGAGGTGAAGGGCTTGCCTCCGAAGCGGGAAATAGACTTCCGCATATATCTTGTAGATAATGCAAAGCCCGTTGCGTTGCCCGTTAGACACATGGCTCCACGAGAAAGAAAAGAGCTCAGTAAACAGATTAAAGAGCTTATAGAGAAGGGGGTTCATTTGAAGGAGCATTTCAGAATGGGGCGCTCCAGTAGTGTTCGCCACTAAGGCAGAAGGTTCATTTCGCTTATGCATGAGTTGTGGAGAGTCACCTTAGTAAATACATTGGGCAGCATGATTGGCATTTATTTCCAAAAGATAGTTCCTTTACCTGATAATGCGTGGACGAGATCCAAGATTCACTTGTGAATTTTGGAGAGCTTGCATGGAATCATGAGTACGCAGTTAGGCTTGAGCCAAGTATATTAGGAGTAGAGTAAGTGAAAGAGGAACGAGAGGCAACAGTGACATAGGTTCCAACTCATATTTTGGAAACAAGAATTAAGAAGCTACGAAATTGTGAAGTTAAAGGCAGACAAAGCATAATGGAGTTAAGCTCAAGGAAATGCGACTTAGAAGATCGAAGACTAGATTCGTGCATCATATCTCTTCTTAAGAGTATATCCTTGATCCCTCTCTTCCTGTAGAGCTTACTTGCATGCTATCTTTTCTGTTTATCCTCTCGGTCCCATTCTCAATCCAATTTCTGTCGCAAACCCCATAGGGAGTATGACTCATCTGTTAATAACATATGTTGGGGCTCGAGGATGTTCGTTGGATTGACCAAACTTTTTGGGTTTAATAAGATATAAATTGGTCTTAGGAAGGGACTCCCTTGTGACCTAAAAGGAGTCCATCATGTTTAGTTTCCTAGAACCATATATGGTGGTTGGGTTGAGTAATTCTTTGGGTGTCAGTCTGATGTTGATTTCGGTCTTCGGGGCTGATGCTTAGAGAGTTCTTCTCCTAATCAATATATATGTGGCATAGATTTCCAGTTTTGACATTGCCTAATGGGCACAAAGTTTTTACTTGCTTCTATCATTCGACTATACCTTTAGGTAGGACCATTTCCTATCATTGAGAAAATTTGGAAAATGACCTATAGATTAGAGCTACCCGAAAAATTGACCGGAGTCCACAACGTTTTTCACGTTTCACATCTCCGAAAATGTCTGCATGAGTCTGCTGAAGTGGTAGAGCCAAATATCCTCGAAGAGGCCGAAGTGGAACGCGAAGCAACCATAAGGGGAGTTCCAACCCGCATCTTAGGAACGGAAGTGAAGAAGCTACGCAACCGCGAAGTCAAGCTCGTCAAAGTTCAGTGGAGCGACGCCGAGGGAGACGCGACTTGGGAAACTGAAGCTAGAATACGCACTGCCTACCCTTTTCTGTTCGAGGGTACATCCTTGATCTTTCTTTTTCCTTAAGTTGCGCTTTTATCTATCTTTTTAGGTATATTTCCTCGACCTTATCTTTTAGGTAGAAACCCTTTGGATGAAAACATGTAGTTGAAACATGTTGTGGATGATGGCTGCAAGTGGTTGCAGGTGATTGCTAATGGTTGCTCGTGGTTGCATGTACACACACAATCTAGGTTTTAGATCGGCTCAGTCACTACATATTGCATATGCATATATGTTTGCATTCGTATATGGTTGAACTTTAATGTGTTGTCATGTGGATGTTGCATTTGTATTGAATGATTGTGCACCCATGTAGAATCAAGAATAGGGAAAATTTGCATACATAATGGATTCATGGCACTTACATAATTCGCATTAAGGAGGTCAACTGAATCAATAGACCGCCTGATTTTGCATTAGATAAGTACATGTACACACACACTTCGCATATGATCATGAAGCATTAGAAGTCTTTTAAGGACAATGGATGCTCGTGTTTGATGGTTGAGTAGATGGATGATTGGATGTTAGGATATACATTCCTCCTAACTTGAAGATTTCGGGGACGAAATCCTTTTAAGTGGGGGAGAATGTAACACCCCGAAAATCTTATAACTGTGAAATTAACAAATTAAAGTATAATTAATTTGAAATCAAAGAACTAAGGGAAACGGGATACGCCATTGCGTTCGTCTCGGAAAAATACGCGAAATAGAGTCCGAGTTTTCGAAAAACGGAGTCCGTATGAAGAAGATATGGCCTTCGGAAGTTTTTAAATTAAGTTTAAAATTCAAACAGAATAAATCAGGTTTAAATTCGAAAATGGGGCCCAATGGGCCAGGGCGGAAAAACACCCGCCTGACCCACCAAGTCGACTGGGCTGTCGACCTGGTCTAACCAGGTCGACAGGGCTGTCGACAGGCATGTCGACCTGGTCCAGACCCAGGTCGAGCCCAGTCTAACCCGGCTGGCCTATGCTATGTTGGTCGATTTTATGTGGTCTGCTTTGTCACTAGGGCTAGGTGGCAAGTTTTAATTGGTCTCTCTATCGAATGAATGGCTACGATCAATCCAAGCAACATCAATGGTCCTAATCAGTTCCTAACCTCTATATAAACAACCCTAGACAAACCCTAATCTATTCATTCAAAATTAAGAACATAGCCGCCATGTTGCTGAGGAACGACTAAGAGTAGCCGCCAACTAGAGAGAGGATTAGGAGGAAAATTCTAAAGCTTAAATAGACCTAAATCAAATCAATTCAACAAAGGAATCATATCTCTTAATTAGAGAATTCGTCACACCATTGTAAGTAGAGTATTACTTTGGTATGAATAAACAATTGTGTTGGTTTGTATGCTTGAATTGTGGCAATAAAGTTGTTCATATTTGTGCGTTCTTATCAATTTGAAATATTATATACGTTTGGATTATGTTATTCAATTATAAAGAACTACATGCGGTAGTTCTATGCAAGTATACGTTTGGAATATTTCGCAAATTATGTAATCCATGTTGAAGCTACATGTATGTAGTTGATTTAAATTTATGCAAGTTTGGGGTTTTGCTACTATGCCATCATGATGTATATTTTTGTGCATAAATCAATTTGTAAGTAATTAAAACAAGCTTGGTTATTATAATCCATATGAAATTATGTTGAGAATTTGGCATCATGTATTAAGTCATGCTTTTGTACTAGAAAACCTATTTGCAAACTTATGAATATGGCTAGGCTATGAATGATATTTGGCATAATTGAAATCCATGATTAAGTCTATCTTGTTTACAAGAATTATATGATGACATATGTGGTACATAGTTAGGATTAGATTCAAAATCCCTTTTGCAAGATTACATGACTAAAGTAAGAATCATGATTTCATGTTAGAGATATTTATGCCATGCTTATGTTTGACATTGTGCCATGCTTATGTTAGAAATATTTATGCCATGCTTATGTTTGACATTATGCCATGCTTATGTTAGAAAATTTATGCCATGCTTATGTTTGACATTATGCATAAATAAAAGTATTGGTTCATGTTGTAGTTATGACTATGTGTCAATAATGATACCCAATTTAGACTCTTATCTCAACTACAAGTTCACATGCTTTGATTCATGTCACCTATGCTTTATGACCAAAGTATATGTCGCTACTATGCAAGTACACCAGTTTCTATTTTGTATTCCCAACGTCATATTGCAAGTTCATACGCTCACCTTCCCCTTTTTGTGTATGTAATCACGCCATAAGCCTCCCCTTTTCGCATGGCTAAATTGGGCTTTAAAAGGCTAAGCCCAATATATATAATAAACGGACGTGTAAACCGGGGGAAAATAACGTTGGGTTAAAATTACTAATGAATGAAAATATAAAATAGAAGGGCCCAAGTTCAAGTATGGGTTGGGCCCATGATTGGTGTAACCTTTACACCATTAACTTAATAATGGGCCGCAAATATTTACATATAAGAAATAAAGAAGAATGACAAAATATGTAAATGTAGAACATACGATGTGTTTAACCCGAGGTTGGATTGAGTTGTGATGTAAACCTGCCCGGAACCGCCCGGCTGTCCAGTAGTCACAACAATACCTATCCAATGTGAGAGGTTAAACATGGAGCCCAATAAGGACCCGAGGTTAGACTGAGTTGTGGCGTAAGACTGCCCGGAACCAACCGGCAACAGGCAGCTACAACAATACCTGTCTAATGTGAGAGGTCAGGGCCTTAATAAGACAATTAAGGCTGAGTCAGGATTGTTAGGATTAAGTGAACTAAAGACTTAATCAAAATGGAACATGCTAAACTAAACGGACTGGTGGGGTTAGGTTAGGAAACACTTAACCAACTTAGCATGTTGGCTAGAGATAGAAAACCTAGTAACGGGGGACCCTTTTCAGCAGTAACCCTAAAAGGTGTATCATGATACCCTGAAGCTAGGCAGGGTGGGGCACGATTACTGGGCTGATTGTAAGAGGTCAAATCGACGGCGGTGGTGTAGCAGTGTATGTTCTAACGGGGTGCGGGCGTGCACACACTCCGGCGCAGAAAAATAAAGCACTGGGCACCAGTAGCATACCTGTGCACTCTAAGGTTGTGTCGGGCCGCCACCATGGGACTTGATACACCCCACGGTGGGACCAGCATAGGTAACTACAAACATCGGGGGCCGTAAGACACATGTAACTATGCGAGTAGGAGCCGATCATCATTGAATGGATCACATCACCCTGATTATGGGGTGCCAGTTGGAAACTAGTTTATACGGGTTCAGAGATTAACATGGGGTACGATAGTATATTCGACCCTAGATAACCTAACTAAGTTTATAGTGCTTTCCCACTTCTTGATTTTACTTATCATACCCAGTTCTTTATTCATAGACAAAATAGTACTAGACTTACTCAGGCTTATGTCTGACTCTACTTTTCTTTCGTCTTCTTTTCTTCCGTTCCCCCCCCCCCCAGGTCCACAGGGAGGGAACACTGCAGCTTGACCAGCATTATCATCCAGCTTGAAGAAGAGAAATGTATTGCTTGGAACTTTCCGTCTGAAACTATGGCTTTGGACAAACTCTATGGGGCTTTTGCAGTTTATCTATGTTTTATTCATGCTTCTTTAAATAATGTACTCAAGACAGATTATGAAAGTGTTATGTTATGTTTTTGGAAAGGATGTTGTTGTAACACGTATTTGACTTTTATGAAATAAAAGTTTGTTGTTCTTCCGCTGTTTACAAATATGTGTTCTTATATCTGTCTTGTATATCTGTGACTTGTACTTATAAACCTCCACCAAAATTAGGGCATTCCCTTTGAGAGTGACCCTAACGGAGGTGGGGTGTTTCATGATGTGTTAACTTGTAATTATGTTTTGGAAACATAATGGACATGACACTTAGAAAATATGAGTGTGGCCAACTCGAGGTTGGGTTGAGTTTGTAGCATAAATCTACCCGGACCCGCCCGGCTTAACTAGTGGCTACAAACAATAGGACCCAATGTGAGAAGTTGGTCATGTTGTGCTCGAACCCGAGGTTAGACCTAGTTGTGGTGTAAAGCTACCCGGACCCGCCCGGCTTAACTAGTAACCACAACAAAGTCTAATGTGAGAGGTTAAAGCGCATTAAGTTAATTAATGCCTCCTGATTAGGGTTAAGTCATGGTCCACTTAATACTTAACCAATTTGGGCTTGATGGATTAATCGAGGTTAAGTCAGGAGCCTTGGGTACTCTTAACCGATTTAATCCACGTTTGGATCGGGTTAACCACATTTAACCCGTTAAGAAACCCTAGTTGCGTGGTCCTTTTCAGCAGTAACCTTCTAGGTAGTATCATAAGACCTTAGGACTAGGCTAGGGTGGGGCACGATTACTGGGCTGATTGTAAGAGACCAAAATAGACGGCGGAATGGTGCCCCGGTTGTTCAGGCGGACCATGGTCATGCACATCAAGTCCGGAGTTGAACACGGGCAACGGTAGGTTTGGACTGTGCATCATGGTATGGTGTCAGAGGGTTACACCATAGGGCCTGATACACCCTAGGGCAGACCCTGCACAGTCAACTACATTACATGATTAAGCCGCATGACACCGACACTTGACGAGTTAGGCTTATAGGGAGCCGATCGACTAGACTGTGTAGTTGGACCTTGATTTAGGTCACCTCATTATATTGGGCCAAGCTTGGGTCAAGGGATCAATTCTTGTTTTTACTTGACATGTTAGAATGCTAGTACACCCGTGGTGCAAAACTTAACCTTAATTATGCGATGACACCTTTATCTATCTTGTTAGTTAATCATCATGCCAGTATGTTGTTATCCTTATGTTCATCTCAGCTTCTCATGCCAGTTAACTTTACTAGTTCATAGACAGATAGTAGTAGGGCTTACCAGTCTTTTTGACTGACCTGTTTTCTTTCGCCTCTTTTCTTCCGTTTCCCCACCCCCCTCAGGTTCTCAGGGTGGGAACATTGGAGCTTAGCTTGGATCTTTCTAGCTTGCTTACTGGATTTGCTCATGTACGGGTTTGGACATTGAGCTAGCTATGGTTTATCACTTCACTTTGGGGATAGTACTTTATGTATTTCAGTTTTTCAGTTTATGCTTTTATCTAGACTTTGTTTGTTGGAAAATAATGACTAAGTACTTTATGGTAACTTAACTGTGGTTTTGGAAATGCAAGTTTTATCCGCTGCTTTACTACTCTGTTTTACTTATATGTTCTATCTTGTGATATCTGCATGCATGTTTACCTTGTTTAAACGCCCCTCCAAAGCTAGTGTCCTTGCAAGAGTGGCACTGGCGGAGGTGGGGTGTTACATTTGGTATCAGAGCCAGGTTTACAAGATTTGAGCAAAAGTGTTTTTGAAACTTACCTTTTGAAAAACTATTTTCAAAACCAATTAAGTATTTTCCAAGAAAAGTCTAGTTATTTTAAAAAGGCTATTCCCCAAAAGCCATAGCACTATCCTTCGTTTCTTCGTTCTGAATCTATCTTTTTCTTCGTTTTAGTATGGCCGATCGCTTTAACATCCCGGAAGGCGTACAAGTACCCGTCCGGTTCTGGAGATTTATGGAGGCAAGGGCGAATGAAGCCGGCCCCGCGAACATTCCTCCTCCTTCCCCCGTCGCTAACATCTCTCCTCCTCCCGTAGCTGAGGTTCCTCCTCCCCCTCAGCATCCGCAAGAGGATTTCGCAAAGCTTTGCAAAGACTTTAAGGCGATGGGTTGCAAGAATTTTGTCGGAACGGAGACTCCCGTGGAGGCAAGAAATTGGTTGAAAGAAACTGAAGATCTCTTCGCCATCTTTGATGTGCAAGATCATAGAAGGGTTCTATTGGCAGCATGGTTATTGAAAGAAGAAGCTGCTTATTAGTGGGAGGTCACCAATGCTACGAGGCCTATAGAGACTTGGGCCGACTTTAGGACAAGATTTGGGCTTAAGTTTTTATCATCAGCTGAGGCGAATTTGCAATTGGAGAAGTTTATATCTTTGAAGCAAGGAGACATGACAGTGAGGGAGTACGTGAATGAGTTTAACAAGATCGCCCGATTTGGTTTGGACATGATTAATACTCCCCAGAAGAAGGCTTTGCGCTTTTGCATGAGGGTTGAATGAGCCACTACAAGGTTTAGCCCTATCTCATATACCTATGGGGGCCACTTTCGAAGGTCTAGTAGACATGGCATTGCTTCAAGGAGACGATAAGAATGGCAAGAAGGAAGTGAAGGCTAATGAGACCCAAGCCAAGAAGACAAACTCCAAGTGGGGAGGAAATCAGAGCAATCATAACAACAAAAACAACAAGAACAACAAGGGCAACAAGGCCAAGGAAAAGGACCCAAGAAAATGCCACTACTGTGGGAATGTAGGGCACATAGCTAAAGACTGTAAGAAAAGGAAGAGGAATTCGGGCGAATGCTTTCATTGTGGAGAAACCAGACATTTTAGCAAGGATTGCCCGAAGAAGCAAGGGCAGAATCAGCGTGCAGGACCTTCTGGAGGGCAAGTGCATGCTCTCAACACCGCTCCAGTTCAGGATCGAAGTAGCATTTCTGTAGAAAGTCTTGTTTATATTTCTGATTATCCTGTTCGCACCTTATTTGATTCTGGCGCATCGCATTGTTTTATTTCTTCTGATTTTGTTGAAAGTTTGCACCTAAGTACTAGTCTAGTTGAGATCCCGTTATTGTTTCAAATCCAATTGGGGGTTCCACCCATCTATCTATGATTTGTGTGGATTTGAAAATCTCTATCTTGAGCATAGAATTCATGTGTAATGCTTAGGTTCTCGGGTTTATGGGATACGGGTAGATTTGGGTGTGGATTGGTTGTGAACATAGGGTGGTGAGGCTCATGATTCGCCTCGGTAATACCCTAGAAATTTCTTGTAACCCTAGAGGTCCCGTCATGTTATGTTATCTTGAATCTCTTGACTCGTCCATCGATGATCTGCAATCTGTAAGGGTGGTCTGAGACTATCCTGATGTCTTTGAAGAAGTAAGGGGGCTACCCCCTAAGCGGGAGATAGATTTTCGCATTTATCTGGTTGATAATGCCGAGCCAGTTACATTGCCCGTTAGGCACATGGCCCCGCGAGAAAGGAGAGAGCTTGATAAGCAAATCAAGGAATAGCTTGGGAAAAATTTCATTAGGCGAAGCATTTCAGAATGGGGTGCTCCGGCGGTATTCGCTACTAAGGCGGATAGTCCATTTTACTTAAGCATGGGTTAGAGAAATCACCCTAGTAAGTACATTTGGTAACGTGGATTGGCACATGTTTTCAAGAGATAGTTTTCTGTGCGGGATACTGCATAGTATGTAAACGAGATCCAAGATTCACTAACAAATCTTGGAAAGCTTGCATGAAACCATGAGTACGCAGTTGGGTGAAAGCCAAGTATTTTAGGCAAAGAATAAGTGGAAGTGGAATGAGAGGCAACGGTGAAATGAGTTCTAACTCATATTTTGGGAATAAGAATTAAGAACTACGGAATTGTGAAGTTAAAAGACGGTCAAGGCACGATGGGATTAAGCACAAGAAAATGCGGCTTAGAAGACTGAAGACTAGATACGTGCATTATATCTCTTTCTAAGAGTATATCCTTGATCCCTATTGTTCCGTAGAGCTTACTCGCATGCTATCTTTTAAGTATATCCTCTCGGTCCTATCCTCAATCTTAGTTCTGTTGCAAACCCCATAAGGAGTATGACTCGCCTGTTTGTGAGATATAGTTAGGGTGAAGATGTTCGTCACCAAACTATTTGGGCTTTATGGGATATGGGTAATAATTGATAGACTTACAAAGAAAGCCCATTTTATTCAGGTGAAAAGCAAGAGGACTGTATCATGGCTAGCATCTGTTTATCTTCGAAAGATAGTGCGGTTGCATGGAGTTCCTTCTAGCATAGTTAGCGATCGTGACCCAATTTTCACTAGCCAGTTCTGGAACAGTTTGCAAGAAGCAATGGGTACGCGATTGAATCTGAGTACAGCCTATCACCCCAAGACGGATGGCCAAACCGAAAGGGTGAATAGAGTGCTAGAAGATCTTTTGAGGCTTTGTGTTCTCGACTTTGGTGGTACTTGGGAAGACCACCTTCCCCTTGTAGAGTTCGCTTATAATAATAGCTATCAAGCCAACATAGGGATGGCACCATTTAAAGCTTTGTATGGGAGGCCGTGTAGGTCACCAACTTGTTGGTGGGAGACAACAGATAGACTTATACTTGGGCCCGATATGATACGGGACACATCCGAGAAAGTTGAATTAGTGAGAAGAAAGATGAAAGCGGCCCAAGATAGACAGAAATCCTATGCTGACAAGCGAAGGGAAGATTTGGAATTCGAAGTGGGAGACATGGTTTCCGTGAAGGTTTCTCCTTTGCGTAATGTGGTACGTTTTGGAGCAATTGGGAAGCTGGCACCAAGGTTCGTAGGACCCTTCCCCATCATAGAGAGAATTGGAAAGATGGCCTATAAGGTGGAATTGCCCGAAAAGCTAGCAGGAGTGCATAATGTCTTTCATGTCTTGCATCTCCGAAAGTGTCTACATGAGTCCGCTGAGGTGGTTGAACCAAGCATTCTTGAAGATATTGAGGTAGAGAAAGAAGCAACCTTGAGAAAAGCTCCGATTCGTATCTTGGGAACGGAGATCAAGAAACTAAGGAATCGAGAAGTCAAATTGGTGAAAGTTCAGTGGGGTGAAGCCGACGAAGATGCAAATTTGGAAACCGAGGAGAAGATGCGTGGGCTTTATCCATTTCTTTTTGAGGGCACATTCTCAGCCTTTCTCCTAAGTAGCATATCTTTCTTTTTGCTATCCTTGTTTATCCTGTTTGTCTAATTATCTCGTTAATCATGTTATGAGGACCTTAGGTAGAAACCCTTTGGATGAAACATGTATTTGAAACATGTTATGCTTGATGGTTGCAAGTGGTTGCAAGTGTTTGCACGTGGATACTCGTGGATGCATGATACACATTAGGCACTAAGATCGGCTCACACACTCTCATACCGCATATGCATGAGTGTTTATGCTTATTCATGGATGAAACTTGTTATGCTATCACGTGGATGTTGCATATGGATGAACGTTATGTGCACTAATGTAGAGACTATGAGTTATGTTAGGAATTTGCATACATATGGACTCATTTCACTAACATGCTTTGCATTAAGGAGGTTTACTGAATCAGTAACCGCCTGATTTTTGCATTAGATAAGTACATATACACACACCTTTGCATATGATCATACAGCATTTAGAATCCTTTAAGGACAATGACTGCACGTGGATGATGTTTTGAGTAGATGGGTGATGGATGGTAGGATACGTTCTTCCTAACTTGGAGATTTCGGGGACGAAATCCTTTAAGGAGGGGAGAATGTAACAACCCGTATTTTTGAATAACATATTATAACATAAATGGAGGCAGAATTAAACTGTAAAATCTGAATCAAGGGAAACGGGCTGTGCCATTGCGTTCGCCTCGGAAAAATACGCGAAATAGAGTCCGAGTTTTCGAAAATCAGAGTCCGTATGACCAAGATATGGCCTCGCGAAGTTTCACGGAAAATTCACAAATTAAAGTATACTTAATTAAGTGAAATGGGTTGCGCAGAGAAATATATATATATTGATATATATATATATATAATTGAAAATTAAATAAATAAATATGCAAAAATGTTCAAAACAGCGAATTGGGAGAGGGGAGTAACCGAACCGGCCGATTTTTGAGGTCGACCCGAGCTCGCTGGGTCGACTAGGGGTTAATCCAGGGTGTTTGGCTGTCAACCCGTGGGCCGATTCGCTCAAATGCAGATTTTGCATTTGAATGGTTCTCATGGTTCAGCTTTAATCTAAAGGCCCTAGATGGTTCCTACACTTGACTTCTTCCCCAAGACATGCTTTGATGGCTTGGATTGAATCTAGGGTTAATCCTATGGGTAATACTATCCTAATCTTCTATAAAAAGGACCTAACACCTAGCCTAAATCACCATTATTCAATCCTACAACTAAACTATGCCAAATTTGTTCCTCTCATGGCCTCCACTCTCATGCTAAAATTTCTAAGTTAATTTCTATGAGAGATTTTGAGTTCATACAAGTTTTTTCAAAATTGTATGAGTGTTCTTAGCTTGCATTCAAGTCAAGTTGCAACATTTCTATTTCAAAGCAAGGGTTTTTATTGAATTGGCTCAAGGGTTTTCATTTGGAGCTTGCATATTTGGGTTTTTGGTGCTTGCATAAGGGCTTCGTCTCAATCTTTATAATAAATATTTATTTGTGTCTTCATAGCATGGTAAGCCCTTTTCTACTTTCTTTCTTTGAACTCTAAAGTTAAATGAATGATGCAAGTTTGGGGTTGATCATTATATGCAAGTTTGGTTGATCATTATATGCAAGTTTGGTTGGTCATTATATGCAAGTTTGGTTGATCATTATATACAAGTTTGGTTGGTCATTATATGCAAGTTTGGTTGATCATTATATGCAAGATTGGTTGATCATTATATGCAAGTTTGGATGATCATTATGCAAGTTGGTTTAATCATTATGTATGACACATGTTGCTATGTTATGCAAGTTTGGGTTGATCATGTTATGCAAGTTAAACTTGAGGTTTTGAGCATAAAGCTCCAAGCTTTATATTAAAGGTTGCATTTTGGCAACATGAAAGTTATCATATCCCTTATGATAACTTGCATGTGAGGCAAAATGCGAACTTCTAGCAACTTCTACATGTCATTTATCACCATGTATCACTCATATGCTAAGTTTGGTTTTATGCATGCTTTAGAAGCCTAATAATGCAATATGCAAGTATATGAACATATGTACATTTCATATGCCACCATGTTAAACTTGTGGCTTCAACACCTTTATGTCATGGTTATGCCAAGTTCCCTATTTTATCCTTTATGCGCTGTTGCGATTATGTAAACGATGGGATTACGTTGGGGTTGGGTAACATAATGACATGAACATGATTTTTGTAACATGACGTGATGTGTTAACTTGTAATTATGTTTTGGAAACATAATGGACATGACACTTAGAAAACATGAGTGTGGCCAACTCGAGGTTGGGTTGAGTTTGTAGCATAAATCTACCCGGACCCGCCCGGCTTAACTAGTGGCTACAAACAATAGGACCCAATGTGAGAAGTTGGTCATGTTGTGCTCGAACCCGAGGTTAGACCTAGTTGTGGTGTAAAGCTACCCGGACCCGCCCGGCTTAACTAGTAACCACAACAAAGTCTAATGTGAGAGGTTAAAGCTCATTAAGTTAATTAATGCCTCCTGATTAGGGTTAAGTCATGATCCACTTAATACTTAACCAATTTGGGCTTGATGGATTAATCGAGGTTAAGTCAGGAGCCTTGGGTACTCTTAACCGATTTAATCCACGTTTGGATCGGGTTAACCACATTTAACCCGTTAAGAAACCCTAGTTGTGTGGTCCTTTTCAGCAGTAACCTTCTAGGTAGTATCATAAGACCCTAGAACTAGGCTAGGGTGGGGCACGATTACTGGGCTGATTGTAAGAGACCAAAATAGACGGCGGAATGATGCCCCGGTTGTTCAGGCGGACCACGGTCGTGCACATCAAGTCCGGAGTTGAACACGGGCAACGGTAGGTTTGGACTGTGCATCATGGTATGGTGTCAGAGGGTTACACCATAGGGCCTGATACACCCTAGGGTGGACCCTGCACAGTCAACTACATTACATGATTAAGCCGCATGACACCGACACTTGACGAGTTAGGCTTATAGGGAGCCGATCGACTAGACTGTGTAGTTGGACCTTGATTTAGGTCACCTCATTATATTGGGCCAAGCTTGGGCCAAGGGATCAATTCTTGTTTTTACTTGACATGTTAGAATGCTAGTACACCCGTGGTGCAAAACTTAACCTTAATTATGCGATGACACCTTTATCTATCTTGTTAGTTAATCATCATGCCAGTATGTTGTTATCCTTATGTTCATCTCAGCTTCTCATGCCAGTTAACTTTACTAGTTCATAGACAGATAGTAGTAGGGCTTACCAGTCTTTTTGACTGACCTGTTTTCTTTCGCCTCTTTTCTTCCGTTTCCCCCCCCCCCCATAGGTTCTCAGGGTGGGAACATTGGAGCTTAGCTTGGATCTTTCTAGCTTGCTTACTGGATTTGCTCATGTACGGGTTTGGACATTGAGCTAGCTATGGTTTATCACTTCACTTTGGGGATAGTACTTTATGTATTTCAGTTTTTCAGTTTATGCTTTTATCTAGACTTTGTTTGTTGGAAAATAATGACTAAGTACTTTATTGTAACTTAACTGTGGTTTTGGAAATGCAAGTTTTATCCGCTGCTTTACTACTCTGTTTTACTTATATGTTCTGTCTTGTGATATCTGCATGCATGTTTACCTTGTTTAAACGCCCCTCCAAAGCTAGTGTCCTTGCAAGAGTGGCACTGGCGGAGGTGGGGTGTTACAGTATCTAATACTAGTTTTATTCAAATCTAATTTTATCGTAAAGTAATTTATTTTTCAAGGTATTTAAATATAATAAAGTTAGAAGATTTTAAGTAATTTAACAAATATTTTATTTAATAAATTTTAACTTAGTAGATATATATGTATGTTTCTAAAATTATTTAAAAATATAAAAGGATTATGAGTATGTTAGAATTAGATTTGTAACTTAGATTTTTGTAACCTAACGTATAATTGATGTTTTGTTAATGAAAGTATTCTTAAATTTATGATTTTGAAATCTAGAAATAATCTGATAACGGCTAATTAATTTCAAAGGAAATTTAGAGTTTTCGAAATGAGTATTGAAATAATATTATTTTGAAATCAGCAATTTATTTCAAGTTATAATTTTTTTTAATGACCACGGAGTGAAAAATATAAACATTTGGTTTTTAAAGAGACCGGGATCGGATATTGTCATATTCTCTGCCAATATTGAAACCACTTCAACAACTATGTACGCGGTGGAGTTCAAGAATGAAGTAGGATGGTTTGGTGACGATTAATGGATTGAAGGAAGTAAATTTTGATGGATAGCCTTGACCATCGAATCATAATTAAAATGACTAAAACAGGTGCTATACCGTGATTAAGTGAGGTTGCACCTCCATCGGATACATTTCTTCGAACCCATATCTATTACTTTGTGATTAAATTGGTGCACACCTTTGATTTTGGAATGTGTTCCGAGGTGGGCGGTAGTCACGGCTATGCGTTACCACCAGTCCGGGCGTGCATTGGTAGAATCCTACCATGGGTATTCCTCGTGTGCCTTGTCATATTATCCTGATCTAGCCCCCTGTGATTTTGATTTAGTGTTGTCGTATCACGGGGCATCCCTATCCGCCGACGTACTGGTGTGTTATACGCAAACAGTACGACAATGGTATTAACAGTGTAAGGATAACAATGGTAATCCCGCTTACACTATTTTGATATTTAACTTTATTGAATAGACTTTATTATAATAGTGCATTATATTATATGATATTTAGTTTAATGGATCCTTAAAGAATGGAATCCCAAACATTCTTTAAGTTACTTGTGCATTTCCATGACATTTCACTTAAGTTAATTTACTTGCAAAAGAATATTAGTCCTGATCCGAGTGGTTTGTTTTGTATGATGCTCGGGTTAGCTTGAGTACCACAGCCTTTGGAGATTTATCTTAAAGCTAGAGACCATTTAGAGCTTTAGCCATCTATCTATTTGTGTTATATTTGTGTTAGTCGGTTGTTGTTGTTTCTGTTATCTTTTAGCAAGCACCTTATGTATTTGAGATTTCCATTGTACTTGTTCTTCTGACTTGAAACTATGTATTTTGTTTTGGAGACTATGTATTTGTAGTAGCTTCATGAACTACTATGGTTTTATATTTTTCTGCTGCGAGTTATTCTGCTTTTTCTGTGTCTGTGATTCTGTGATATGATTTGTATTTACTCCAATTATTATTAATAATCTATTATTTTGAGCAATTTAAGTCAGGCATGTGTTGTTTATTGTCGATTTGAATAGCACAAAATAGTGGGTTGTTGCAGTTGGTATCAGAGATTTGGTTTAGACAAACCCTAGCCTATGTAATAGAAACTCATTAGAGATAGGATAACAATATCCTAGAATGAATACAAATTAGTCTCAGAGTCATTCTTGAGAGAGCGTATTTTTAAAATATAAATAGATTTAAAAAATGATTTGGAATGATTTTAAAGTATTTTATGATATAATGATTTGTTTGAAATGAAGTTTTCTAAAAAAATCCCCTCCATTTTGTTTCGACCGTGTTGGTTGAACTCCATAGATTAGGATATCAAAGTTAGATAAACTGGATCTTATCTTTGTCGTCTTAAACCCATATCTTGATTTTTCCATATGAGACGTCTTAGGAACATTAGAGTTAGAGATCGGGGAAATGCCCCAATTGCACTAGAAGTTCCACCAGCAGTTCCACTAGGTTTTGCACCCATTCCTCCAGCTCAGCCCATTCCACCTGCTGCTTCAGTTCAGCAAACCGCACCAGCTCCGACTTAATAAGCCGCACCAGCTCCCGTTTAGCCCATTAGATTTTCCAAGCTTAGTAAGGAGTACACTCAGCTGGGAGGTACCAATTTTGCAGGATCAGAAGGTATTATTGGCGCTTAACAATGGTTGGAGAATTTGGAGATGGTATTTACTGGTCTTGAGATTAATGATGCTCAAAAGCGTCAGCTAGCTGCTTGGTAGTTGTAGGGATCTGCCAGAGATTGGTGGAGGACTATTACCGCCCAGACTATAGAGTCTAATATCTCTTGGGATCAATTCAGGGAATATTTTATTGCCAAGTGGATGCTTGTGGCAGGCAAGTCCAAATTATATAGGGAGTTTATGGATCTAAAATAAGAAAATATGACCTTTGACGGGTACGTGAGGAAGTTTAACGAGCTATCTAAGTATGGTCTTGGCTTGATCGACACTCCTCTGAAAAAGATTGAGAAATTCATTTTAGGAGCACGTCTAGAGTTCTATGAAAGCTTGCTGAATCATATAGAATGACCATTTACAAATCTTATGAATATTGCCACTAGATTTGGGAATTCCCCCAATATTAAAGGAAAACAAACTGCTCAGACATCTATAACTCAAGGATCCTCAGATGGATCGAAGAAAAGGAAGTCTAATTTCAGCCAGCAGCCGAAAAATTGGCAAATGACTCAAGGGATTGGATTTTCAGCCCAGAAACAACCAGCAAATTTATCCCACATCTCTTGTTTTAGGTGTCACCAAAATGGACATTATGCCAGAAATTGCTCAACTATGGATAGTTCAGCTGTACCTCCCCCAGCACAGTTGGCCCGGAAAAACAACCTATGTTATTTTTGTCTTCAACCTGACCATCTTAAGAAGGATTGTCCCTTGCACCAGAAGGGAAAGACTTCCGGAGTATTTGCTTTGACTTCTTCTACCCCTCCTTCCGGCAATGATACTCACGGTACGCTTCTTAGTGCCTTTACTTTATTTTCTCATCCAGTACGAGTCTTGTTTGACACCGGTGCATCGATAGCTTTATACATGTTGACTTATGTGATAAATTTGTCCACCTCTTGAAATCTAAATTTCCATCAGAGCCTTTATGTGTGTCTAACCCTATCGGGGGTCCTGCTAATCTTAGTATGGTCAGTAAGGGAGTACAACTTCTTTGTAATCTCCATTTCTTCATAGGTGACTTCTTCGTGCTTGGTTTTGATGCATTTGACTTTTTCCTTGGAGGCGATTGGCTCAAGAGATACGATGTTGTTATTTGTTGTAAAGATCGAACTGTTAATTTGGTTGATGATCAAGGAAATTCTTTAGTGATTAAATGCAAGATGCCTATAGATTATGCAGGTAGTTTCATCTTTTCACTTGAATCTCTGCCTAATGATCTTAGTTCCACTCCTATAGTTCAAAACTTTTCGGATGTTTTTGGTGAAGTTTCTTCCCTTCCCCTAAAGCGGGAAATCGAATTCCGCATCGATCTTATTCCCGGAGCCAGACCGGTCATTCTTCCTCCTCATAGAATGGTACCTAAGGAGAAAGCTGAATTAAAGAAGCAAATTGAGTACCAAAGGTTTAATCAGACCAAGTTTTTCTGAATGGGGTTCTGTTGTAGTGGTTTGTAACCAAGTCAGATGGTTCTCTGCGGATATGTGTAGATTACAGAGAATTGAATAAGTTAACTATGAAGAATAGGTATCCTATTCCTCGGATTAATGGTATGTTCGACCAACTTCATGGTGCTAAAGTTTTTTCCCAACTCGATCTTGCTACGGGTTTTCATCAGCTTAAAGTAGCTGAAGATAGTATTCCTAAGATTGCCTTCCGAATGGAAAATGGTTTTTATGAGTGGTAAGTTATGCCTTTTGGCTTAACTAATGCTCCTTTCTTCTTTGTTGTTCTTATGAACCATGTTTTCCGTGATGTTCTCAATAAGTTTGTTTTGATCTTTGTCGATGATATTCTGGTCTTCTCCAAGTCAAGGAAGGAACATGTATCGCATTTGAAATATGTTCTTGAAACCTTAAGGAGCCACCAGCTGAAAGCCAAGTTCCCTAATGGCCATTTTTGGATGGATGAAGTTCGATTCCTTGGTCATATTGTTTCAAAGAATGGAGTTTCTGTTGATCCATTTAAGATTGCTGCAACAATGATTGGGAGGATCCTAAGACCCCAATAGATATTCGTAGTTTCCTTGGCCTTGCTGGCTATTATCGGAGGTTCATAGAGAATTTGGCTAGGATATCTGCACCTCTCACTGTTTTAACCCAGAAGAATACTAAGTTTATTTGGGATGATAAGTGAAAAGCTGCATTAAAGGAATTAAAATAAAAATGACTTCTACTTCTGTTCTTACTGTACCCAATGGTAGAGAAGGGTTAACAGGTTATACTGATGCTAGTCGTGAATGTTTGAGAGCCGTACTTATGTAGAATGGTAAAGTCATTGCTTACACTAGTCATCAGCTGAAGAATCATGAGATGAATTATGCAGCTCATGATTTAGAATTTCTTGCCGTGGTGTTTGCTTTAAAGTTATGGGGGCATCATCTTTTGGGAACCAAGTATGAATTATTTACGGATCATCAATCTCTTAAGTATATATTCTCCCAGAAAGATTTGGATCAAAGGCAGGTCAGATGGCTCGAGTTTCTAGTAGCTTATGATTTGGATATTAATTATTCACCTAGTAAAGCCAATGTTGTAGCAGATGCTTTGAGTCGTAAGAAAGCAGTGTTGTATAAAAATATTGTTTCTCCTTCTCCTTTGGATCATATAGGAGCCAAACAAGATGAAGACCCCATGCTTAAGCTTATGAAGCATAATGTTCGTAAAAGACAAAGTGGTAACCATGATATTATGGATGCTCAAATTGACAGGAAGGGAATTCTACAGATTAGGAATAGGATGTGTGCGCTGAATGTGGGTGGACTGAGACAAGAAGTACTCCGTGAAAATCATTAGTCTAGATTATCTATTAATCCCAGTGCTATAAAGATGTACCAGGATATGAATAAATTATATCAGTGGAGTAGTATAAAGCGAGATATTTCCTTGTTTGTTAGCAGATGTGCTACATGCCAGCAAGTGAACGTTGATCATCAGAAGATAGGTGGTTTATTGCAACCTCTTGAGATTCCTAATTGCAAGTGGGATCAAGTTTCTATGGATTTGATTGATGGTTTACCGAGGATGGGAAAGGGAAATGAGAGTATATGGGTAATTATGGATTGACTGACTAAAACTGCTCATTTTATTCTAGTCAGAGAAAATCATACAGCTTCGAGTTTGGCCCAGATTTATATGAAGGAGATTGTTAGACTTCATGGTGTCCTTGCTAGCATTCTTTATGACCAAGACTCCATATTCACAAGCAACTTTTGGATGGCATCTCAGGAAGCTTTAGGTACTCAGTTGAATCTTAGCACTGCGTATAATCCTCAAACTGACGGTCAAACGGAGAGGGTGAACCAGATTTTAGAAGACCTCCATCGTGCATGTATTCTTGATTACGGAGGATATTGGGAAGATCATCTCCTTCTCGTAGAATTCAACTATAGTAATAGTTATCGGGTAATCCTTTGATTTAATTTTTAGTTACTTGAATCGTATATCTTTAAAATCTTATCTTTTGAATTCCAACCATTAAATTTAGGCTAGTATCAAGACATCACCTTTTGGTGCTTTGTACGGGCGTCCGTGCAGATCTCCTTCATGTTAGATTGAGTCAAGTGATCATTAGTTCTGAGGCCAGATATGATTTTGGAAGCATCAGTGAAACCCATCCCCTCCTCTCTTGTCTTACTAAAAAATTCGAACTGCCTGTTTACTAAAAAATAATTAAAGCAACATTGAGTTCCAACATGAAAGCCAAGCTAACACCGAAGCCCAACACCCATCGCTAAGCCATTGATTCCAAGACCTCCTTCTCCTGTTGTGAAAACCAAACTGCTTTTCATTAAAAAAAAAGGGAATATGTGCGTATGATGTATATAAGTGGAGTGATGAAAGGCTTGACCAAACACGTTACCTGTAGCTTAGGAAAAAGCCTTTCCTTAGCTAGTTGCTTCATCTAGGAGAATTGAAGTGTGAAATGTTTAATGATAGCTTGTTGAAACTACATGGAATGAGAAAGGCTATTCTATATATTGTTGAACTAATACTGAAAACATCGTTTAGTATTTTTACATGTATGTATACCATTAGAATATAATATAAAATGAAAACAAACAATTTTGACTTGCTGTGACAAGGTAGTAGCGTTCATTGTTTAGTTGTGTATTATCCGAGCCTTTTATATAGAAAGGAGAAGTTTAGACGCTGAGTAAATGTATTTTGGTTCCCTTCCATGCTATAACATGAAAATAGAATTTTATCCCATGTGTTAGTACATATGCTGGAACATGCTTGTAATGATATACATTACGTAATAAAAGGGATTAAGTGCATAGCAAACCAATATGCATGCAATGGGACACATGAAAAAAAAGGACAACAATGCTTTGCTGCCAAAGTTGGCAATATTTGCATGTTGACCAAACTTTACATTGACTTTAAACATGTTGTTGACAATGATGTTCTGAATGTTTTGTCCAAAAATAAGAAAATAGAAAAAACAAACTTTAATTTTTTTTAATCAAACTTCGTTGTATTTTTACGTATGTTGATCGTAACTTATTTGTCTAGTTCGTTGAAGTTTTGAGGTCGTTGGATTCTACGTCTTTCCATTTTCATCTCCGTTTCTGTACCCCTAAAGGTGAGCTTAACTCACACCTGACTTATATTTTATTGGAAGTGAAATAACTGTATTTGAAATGTTATTGATATACTAGTTGTATATGCAAATATGACACACTGACATCGCACATGAGTTGAAATGATATTATGTTGACTTGATTATTTATATTGTTATATGCTTATATAATTATTGAAATTCACACTGCAAGTTCCCTGTAGCTTAAAAAATCATTATGGGTTGAAATGATATATAGTTGAATCACTGTATAGATTTAGGAATAAAACTGAATCGATTTGGGATGTGGGTTGAAATGATACACACCCGGGATTTGAAACTTGACGGATTGAAATGATATACATCTGAGCTACTTGTGTTAGGTAGAAAATATTATACGGACACCATTGGTTTATTTTGAAATATTTCTAAAAAATATGAAAATTTTTGACTTAAATTATTTTGGATTTTAGATCTAAATTATACGTTATGTAAATTTAAATAAAAAGTTTAAATTATATGTTATGTACTTTAAGAATGTATCTAATACTAGTTTTATTCAAATATAATTTTGTCGTAAAGTTATTTTGTTTTTCAAGGTATTTTAAATATAATAATGTCAGAAGATTTTAAGTAATTTAACAAATATTTTATTCAATAAATTTTAACTTAGTAATATATATGTCTAAAATTATTTAAAAATATAAAAGGATTTGAGTATGTTAGAATTAGATGTGTAACTTAGATTTTTGTAACTTAACATATAATTGATGTTTTGTAAATGAAAGTATTCTTAAATTTATGATTTTGAAATCTAGAAATAATTTGATAAAGGCTAATTAATTTCAATGGAAATTTAGAATTTTTGAAATGAGTATTGAAATTATATTATTTTGAAATCAGTAATTTATTTCAAGTTACGATTTTTTTTTAAATGATCACGGTGTGAAAAATGCAAACGTTTGGTTGTTAAAAAGACCGGGATCGGATATTGTCATATTCTATACTAATACCGAAAACCACTTTAACAACTGTGTACACGGTGGAGTTTCAGAATAAAGTAGGATGGTTTGGTGGCAATTACTGGATTGAAGAAAGAGAACATTGATGGATAGCCTTGATCTTTGGGTCATAATTTAAATGACCAGAACATGTGCTATACCTTGATTAAGTGAGGTTGCACCTCCATCGGACACATTTCTTCGAACCCATATCTATTACCTTGTGATTTGATTGGTGCGCACCTTTGATTTTGGAGTGTGTTCCGAGGTGGGCGGTAGTCGCGGCTGTGCGTTACCACTGGTCCGGGCGTGCATCGGTAGAATCCTACAATGAGTATTCCTCGTGTGCCTTATCACATTATCCTGATCGATCCCCCTGCGATTTTGATTTAGCGTTGTCGTATCACGGAGCATCCCTATCCGCCGACGTACTGGTGTGTTATATGCAAACTATACGGCAACGGTACAAACGTTGTAAGGGTAATAATGGTAATCCTGCTTACACTACTTTGATATTTTACTTTACTGAATAGACATTATTATGATAGCGCATTATATTATATGATATTTAGTTTAACAGATCCTTAAAGAATGGAATCCTAAACATTCTTTTAGTTACTTGTGCATTTTCGTGACATTTTACTTAAGTTAATTTACTTGCAAAAGACTATTAGTCCTGATCCGAGTGGTTTTTTTTTGCATGATGCTTGGGTCAGCTTGAGTACCACAGCCTTTGGAGATTTATCTTGGAGCTAGAGACCATTTGGAGCTTTAGCCATATGTCTATTTGTTCTTCAATTTTATCTATGTTAGTTGGTTGTTACTGTTTCTGTTGTCTTTTAGCAAGCACCTTATGTATTTGAGATTTCCATTGTACATGTTATTGTGACTTGAAACTATGTATTTTGTTTTGGAGACTATGTGTTTGTAGTAGCTTCATGAACTACTATGGTTTTATATTTTTCCGGTGTAAGTTATTCTTCTTTTTCTGTGTCTATGATTTTGTGATATGATTTGTATTTACTCCAATTATTATTATTAATCTGTTATTTTGAGCAATTCAAGTCAGACATGTATGGTTTATTGTCGATTCGAATAGCACAAAATAGTGGGTTGTTACAATATATATAATTGCTCAGAAAGTTGCCATAAACTCAATGATGCCACTATCGTAGCTGAATTCTTTCAATTTCTCATACTAATTTTGTTACTCCATCAATACCAGACTTTATTTTTATTTATGACACACATTAGTTTTTCAAATTCAAACTCACATGTTAACAATAGTCAATTAATTCTTTTATAAACTTTTAATGCCATGCTTATAAAGTTAGTCTTATATTAACTTCTTTTTATCTTTTATAACGTTACCGTTAACATTTAATTAATTCTATGTACTATGTAACATTATATTTACATAACATTAACTATTAGTTTTTGAATTTCTAAATGATTTTAATTAATTATTATTACTTAAATTTTTTGGTTGTTACATTCTCCCCCTTTTAAAAGATTTTATTCTCAAAAATTCTAATAACAGAAAAATGAAATAAGCAATCACAATCAATGCCTACACCCATCTACTCAAACATCATCCGTTGCGTCAATTGTCCTTAAGTTTTCTAATGAAATATTTTTTATTATGCAATAATGTAGTGTATATGTCCCTAACTATTGTGAAAGATTAAACTATCTATTGATTCTATCAACCTCCTTTTTATGCAGATATGTTTGTTCCGTGCATGCAAATGTATGCAAATATCTTATCGATGACTGATAGTTCTACATGTAATCACCATCCGTATGAAACAACCATATAATAGTCATTAATTTAGAGCAACGATGGAAGATAAAAATGTAAACACATCCATATGCATATGCTTGGTGTCCTAGTTTGTCGATCTTTAATAGTGCTTAGTGTGAGTATATGTGTCCATTTGCATCCACCAGCAAGCACTTGCAACCACTTGTGTCCATCGCACATAACATATTCGTAATCAGTCCGACCATTAATAGGTCGTAAGATCTACCCTCCCGAAGAATGCTAAAAGATGGGAGATCTTGTTCAAGCGAAAATTAATGATTGAGTATCCAAAGAATGTTTGTCAACGAAACGTGGATAAGAAATGGATTCTCCGAAGAATCCCAAGTTGCTATAACTGAAAGTTCTCCTCATGAGATGAAATACTTTATTGTTGAATTTATTAAAGCCTCATTACATGATGATTAGGTAGTGACTCGCACTTCTCCTTCAATTTACCTAACCGAATGGTTTCTCTTATACTTGTTGAGTCATTCTATCTAAGTTCACTGGACGGCTTTATCACCTAACCCACTTTAAACAATCAAGGAGAAACCTTTTAAGTAAGTTTACCAGTTTATCTCCAAAAAAAATCCATTTTCTTTCTATTCATCTTTACTATCTTGCATTCCCCTATTTATCTCACTTATATTGTCCAACCCCATAAGAGCGCACCTCTTTATGAATTCTCTATATTTTTCAATGCTTGATTATTTTATCCCTTCAAATCATATTTAAAAAAATTCAGTAAGAAAATTTATTATTCATAGAGTTACAAACAAATTTCTTTTCGAAACATATATAGTATTTTATGGAATTTTCAAAATGCTAATTTCGTATCAAAGCATAATAGCTTTTTAAAAAAAATTATATTTTTAAGATCATATTAGTAGATATATGGGGTTAGACTCAAGCACATCAACAAATTTCTTCTTTCCTTTATAAAATACTCTTCTTCAAATTTATTTTCTTTGAACATGTAACAACCAACCCGGAATGGGCATAAATTCCCACCTAGAAAAACACAATGGAACTTAGAGCCATTCTAAATGGGTCGTTTGTTCCTATATGGACTACATAAAAAGATCCAACAAAAAATGAAATTAAAATCTCATAGCGGAAGAGATAAAATATAATAGAAAATAGACATACCATTAATTAAAACCACAATGATGTGAGTTATTTCGAATTCTAACTATCATATAAGGTAAACCAATAATAATAATAATTTTCCATGGGTACATCAATACTACATAACACGATGATAATAACTATAGCTCCTCCTTCGTTAGGCTCTGGTCTCCATGACTTCATCACTCAAGAGTTCCACCAATTAACATGTTTAACCATTAATTAACATGTTAAACCATTATGTGGAGGGAGGTCAGAAAATAAATTCTAGTAAATGAAAATCACATTAGTTTAAGGAATGATTATTTCCTATATTTGGCAGTATAAATTCATTAAACTATGTCTATGCAAATTCAACACACAAATTCATGCATATTTGAGATAATCCATTTTTTTGCAAAAACTGGAAATAGTGACTACAAATTTCCCTATCCACCTCTTTTCTCCTTCTTCTCTTCTTATTCACGTCATTCTTCATCTCGCTATCTCCTCCACAATCGATAGCTTCGTCATGCCCGAAATTTGCAAAAACCTCACAACTCAAACCCACTTAGTTCTATTACTCACTTCACTTTTTTGCCTAGATTATGTTCCTGATGATTCTCAAACTATGCACCATGCACAGCCTCACAGTGCTCCACGAATTCCTGCTTAGTAATTCAAATACCCTTCAGTGCCTCATATGAGACTATTTACTAGTTGGCGCGGTGTTGGGGTGGTTCTTGATGTCTCTAACGTGGAGGTTATCCCTTTGATCGCCGTGAGTCTTTTATTTTGTGATTCTGCATCTCACTTTGTTTGGATCTGGAGATAGTGTGCGTGGATCTGGTCATTTTCTGCTTTGGATGGTGGTTTGGAGTTGAGTGATTTATTATATCCGTGATTGATACATTCCGCTACCTTGACCAACAATAATATGAAGCTTTGCTCAGACTTTGTTGTTTCGTGAGTGGTGTTACTTTCCCTTTTGCATCATGTAACACTCCGCATTCATAAATAATAAAGATTAATAAAATTGTCAAAATAATTATGGAAGATGTGCGTTTGAAATTTTAAAACGAACGCATGTAATAAATTGGACAATAAAAAAATTTGTCACTATGTAAACTAAATGCGTAATAGTATGTATATATAATTAAAAAAAAGGAATGGAAAAAGAATAGAATAAATTGTAAGCACATTATTTATATAAACAAGCGTTTCAATTTTAAATAAAAAAGGTTATTAATGTATTAACGGGCTTAAGTACTTAATAAATATAAACTTCTAGTAATAACCATTTTTGAAATTTGGAATTTAATGTGTGTTAGAAACGGAAAGCAATCAATGTAAAATTTCAACATTTCTTTGATTTACAATGCATGAAATAATTGGAATAAAATCACGTAACAAAAAGGAATTTAATCGACGTTAGTTATGTAGTGCTTTAATTCAAGACAAATGAAACAAGTGTGCGTAAATATACGTTTATATATTTGTCAAGCTTATATATGCGCATACATTAATTTCAATAATGAACACATTTGAAACTGAGATTTAATACGTATTGAGAGTAGATTTTTTTTTTACTAAAAACCAGAAATGCATATAAATATTTGTATAACTATCATAAAAGAATCAACAAGCATGAACGAGGGGAACTTAATGCACGTGTTAATGGGATACATAGTAATTGTTTAAATTTAAATTAGGACGCACATTAAAATAGGAAAGCAGAGAGTAATGTTGAAGGCAACTTCAAAGAAATTTATGTACATATTAAATACGCGTTAAATTTGAAATTGATGGGTAACGAAATGTAAAGGAAATAATTTAAAATGTTTAGAGAATAATAACATTCACAAAATTAGAGGAATTAAATATGCAAGAATTTGATAGAGGAAAAATGAATGCGCACATTTATTTTGCACTTGAAGGCACGTTAAATACTAGAGATAATAATGAAATAGTTAAGAAATATAAACATTAATAAAAACATTTAAAATATAACAAAAATCATGCATTAATGACCCAATATACAATTAATATGGGTCGGCCCGCACAAGAAGTGGGTTAACCCACTGGTAGATTGGGTGGACCCAGGGGTCGTGTAGTTAAAGCCATGCCAAAGCCTTGCAAAATCCCCACTATAGCCTGTAGCGCCCTTCAACCGCTACACTATTTTCATTTAGCGCTGATGAACAACAGTTCCCCTTTAAGCCCCGCTATTTTCTTCTTCACTCACTAAATCAATGCTTTTTAGCACCGGCTTTAGCATTATAAATATATGAATCTTGATTTGACTAGTTCTCTTTTAAAAAAATCAATAAAGTGAGTGCAAAGAGATAATTTTGACACATAAGTGTCTATTGTATGGCAGAAATCTATTATAGTCATCAATTCTGATGTATATAACCATGATATTCTTATATTTTATTATATAAGATTAATGCATATTAGTTTGTTCTGCACAAATGATGTGAGAATGGTAATTAATTAATTTTAAAATACTTATTTTTAGGGTGTTGTTATTGACACTCCAACAATTGTTAAGGGAGGACAATTTTTTAAAAACACTCCACTTTTTGAAAAATTGTTAAGGGGCTACACAAACATATTATTTCACACTACTCAATATGGGAAATATTTTTTAAGGACAAATTAGTGTAATATTTTATCCATAAGGACACCACTATTATATTTTATCCTAAAGGACAACATTTAGCCCAGCCCAAAGAAACCACCGTCCGCTGCTTTCTTCTTCTCCCTCTCTCACGTCTTTGTCGATTTCATCGTTTATCACGAAATCACCAAATTCACGAAATCATAAATCGCTTAAATCACAAATATGATAATACATTAGAATCGAAATTCGAATTCAAAGACAAAATTCACGAATCAAAATCACCACCATAAATCAACCGAAATAAAAACCCTAAAAAAAAATAGATCGAACATCAAAAATCCGTTCGAAATGACGATTGAATGGAATAAAAATATTTTTCGAACGATGGAAAACACAATTGAAGAAGTCGAAATTGTTGAAACAATTTTTTCGTGATTAGAAATGTTTTTTTTTTATCGTTAACAGTATAGCAGTTCGTAGGTATCATTTTTGTATTTTTGTAGTTATCATTTTTTTTTTTTTAACTTTAAAGCATAGCAGCAGTTTTTAGTTATCATTTTTCTATTTTTTAGTTATCATTTTTCATGTTTTAACTTTAAGAACATAGCAGCAGTTTTTAGTTATCATTTTTCTATTTCTGTAGTTATCATTTTTACCGTTTTAACTATGTTATATGTTTTTTTCATGAAATTTTGTTGTTGTGTTAATTTTGAAGTTATATTTTTGTATCAGCTAAGAAACTAAGTCGAACTTATTTCAATTTAATCAATCAAACTGTGATTTTTTTTTCATTATTTTATCTTCAAAAGCATTGCATCAGTATTTAGTTATCATTTTCCTACTATTTTAGGTATCATTTTTACTGTTTTAGCTATGTTATGTGTTGTTTTCATGTGTTTTTATTGCTGTGTTAATTTTGAAACTGTTTTTTTGCATCAACTTCGTCACTCAGTCGAACATATTCTATTTTATTCAATCAAACTGTGATGTAAACAATTTTTGCATCAATTATAATTAATGTTGTGTATCAAAAAAAATCAATTACCAAATCAAACAACACAAATCTACCTAAAAGCTGCTATGATGTAAATTCAACTAGAAAAATATAAAACTGATAACTAAAAAAATATAAAAATGATACCTAAAAACTGCTACGATGTAAATTCAACTAGTAAATATAAAAATGATAACTAAAAAAATAAAAAAAAATGATACCTTAAAACTGCTTTACTATTTTAACAAAATGTAATACAGAAAATGTTCGAATCACAATTTAATTGTTTAAAATGAAATAAATTTGTTTGAGTAGCAAAACTGATGCATCAGTACAAGAATAAAAGTAAAATAGCACCAAAATTTGATGTAAACATTTTTTCCATTACTTTTACTTCAAAACATTGAATCAGGTTTTAGGTATAAGTTTCCTATTTTCTTACGTATCAGTTTTACTATTTTAACTATGTTAATTGTTTTTTCATGTGATATTTTATTCTGTTATCAGTTTTATAAGTTGGTAGGGCTAAGCTAAAGTTTTTCTCATATTCACAGTTCATGGATATCAGTTTTTTAATATTGTAGGTAAAAAAAAGATGCATATAAACATAACACAGAAATTACACTAAAAATGATACCTTAAAAGATATAAAAAGGATACCTTAAAACTGCTATGATGCTTAACATAACACATAAAATAGAGTCAAAATGATACCTTAAAAAATATAAAAATGATACCTTAAAACTGCAGTAATGTTTAACATAACAGAGCAGTTCCACTAAAAATGATAACCAGAAAAATAGAAAAATGATAACTAAAAACTGCTGCTATGTTTTTAAAGTTAGAACAGGAAAAATGATAACTAAAAAAATAGAAAAATGATAACTAAAAACTGCTGCTACGTTGTAAAGTTAAAAACAAGAAAAATGATAACTAAAAAAATACAAAAATGATAACCACGCGCTGAAAGGTTAAACATCAAAATTGCCGAACGAGAAAAAAAATCACGAATCACCTTTCGAAATAACCTTAAAACTAATCTGTAGAAATCATCATTAAAGTATAATGATTATAGCAACAAATAAAAATCCATTCGAGGTTGATTTTTGAAATCGATTTCGTGCCCTAATTTTTGTTGTTTCAATTTTGATTTGATTGATATTAAAAATGATTTCAGCAAAAATGATTTCGTGATAGAAAATCGTTCGGGATGATGAACGACGAGGTGATGAACGGGATAATTAGCGACGAAATGATGGATGACGATGTTGTTGATTTTTTCCACGAGAGAGAATGGAGGAAGAAGATGGAATTCACGGTCGCGAGAGAGAATTGAGGAAGATGACGGATTTCACGGCGGAAATACTTCTGAGTAAAAAATATACAGTATCTTGTCCTTTAGGATAAAATTTTGATGGGCTGTCCTTATGGTTAAAAAGCCCTAAGTTTTGTCCTTGTGAGTAGTTTCCTGTACTCAATATTCCCGTATTGCCCCTTCAAAACAAATTAAAAAAAAAACTTATTTGACTTTGACAACTAAATATCATGACTACTTTACCATTGTCCTTAATTTCATTTTCAGTCATCCTCTTATAATGCATCCAATTTAAACTTTAAAATCAATAATATGTGCTTAAATCTATAGAATTTTATAAAGTTAATGAAATCTGAAATATCAATTAAGGCTACTTTGACAATTAAATACTCTAATTTACATATGTTCAATCATATAAAATTAGTATTGATTTTTAAAATAAAACAATCAAATAATTTAAAATATTAGTGTCAAAAACTGAAAAAAAATCCTTTTTTTTATTTTGATGTAATGAATTCCTATTTTTGTGTAATTTAGTTTTACGGTTGAAGAGGGAAGGTGATGAAAATATAAACGGATAATTTTGTAAAAGGCATGGTGTATGAAAAGGAATTTTTGGTTTATACTATTTTATTTTATTTCACAGCGTATGTTAAGAAATTATGGATGTATGTATAGAATTAGTCAAATGGGTAATAAGGTAAAATTACCTTTATTTGTTAAGGGGCTACTTTCTTCATTCGTACTCCCCTTAACAATTTTTTTAAAAGAAAAATTGGTCCTCTCCTTAACAATATTTGGAATGTCAATAACAATGCCGTATTTTTACATTTAATGTATTTTTTGCATCTCCGCTATATCCCCGCTATTTCCCCGCTTTATCCTAACTACATCTTTTTGCACCTCCACCACTACAGAACCGCTAAGCGCTTTAACTTCACAACCCAGGGGTCGAACCGCCTGAAGCCCAGGTCGACCCACTTTAGGTCTGGGCAGCGTGCGTTAATTGATTAGGAATGGCTCAGATTTTTTTTATCAAACAAATAACATTCTTTTGAGCAGCTATAAGTAAATCAGCAGGGCCTAGCCTCCAACTCATAATTCTGAGAGGGCGCCAAAGCTCTGACATTTTCTTTTCTTCTCCAAAGTCTTCCAAAAATATATATGTTACTTTTAGGATTTCTGATTCAAGATTTGGAGAAAGGTTGTAGATGAGGAAATAGGTGCTAGATTTCCTATCCGTATGAGATTCAAATTAGGGAAACAAAAAAATGTCGGATCCGAATCAAATTTAGAATTGGAGAGCTATCAGTTGAGTTGATATAAGTTATATTTTTACATAATGGTATATGATAACAAAATATTCTATCACCCCTCATATACCCCTTCTACGTTGGATTTTGCAGTTTTAAATTGAATTATGGTTAGGCGTAAATTAGTCGAATTATAGTTATGCATAGAATAATTGAATTGCGATTAGGCACAAGTTAAATGAATGGTGGTTATGCATAAATTAATTGGAATTATGAACAGAGTAGTGAATTTTGATGGTTTGGGCTAAATAAATGTATTATGCTAAAATTGTAATAAAAGTGAAATTTGAAAGTAGAAAAACTTGGTAAGGCTTACTAAATAAATGTGACATAGATTGATATAGCATAATCAAGGTTATGTGTAGTATTTTTTTAGAAAAAGGGTAAATTTGAGAATTTTCATACTATTTGAAAGGAATCGCCTTTCAGATTAAAAATTTAAATAAATATAGAAACTGGGAAATGGATAAGAGATAGGAAATAATATTATAATTAATAAGAAGTGAGAAATTAGTAATGGGCTGAATCAGTTGGCAGTGGAAAGGGGATAGATTTCCATAATTAAATTCTTGTTAACTACAGAGAACGTAAATACAAAAAAAGGAAATAATGTTATTTAATGAGAAATAGGGATTTTGTCATATTGCACACTAACCAATAACCTAAAAATAATCTACTAAAGAGTAATAACTTGCTATTATGGGTCGCGGCTAATTTATATTATGGAAATAGATTTTAGTACATTTCCAGCAACCAATTAGATAAGGTATGCGAATTATTTCCTATAAATGTGTAAACTTACAAAGAGGTAAGTAGATTATTGTCATAACAATAAGAGTTATGTTACATAATAAGAAACTTGTAAAGTATGTAATGAAAGGGAAATGCAACATATTATAATAAATTATATAAGACGGGAATGTAATATAATAAGTAGACTTATCATTCGGGAAAGTATGATTATGACATACAATTTATAATTAAGAAACGAAATGGAAAGTAGGAGGTTAATTATAAATGAACTTAAATTACAAGAAATAAGTTTAATAAGAAAACTCATAATTATAGTTATGGTAATATTATATCATGAGGTTATAATTAAATGGAAAAGAGTAGAGTATGCTTATTATTAATAAACTTATAATTGAGAAATTAAGTTTAATGAATAAAATAATAAACAATGATCCACTCCGGTAGTGAGAGCTAATTGGGGAAAATAAGTGGCCAATAAAATGAATGAAAGTTGGTCCATTCCAACAACGAAGTCTGGTTAGGGAAAATAAGCAGCAAACTAATGCTAATAAACAAATAACTTGAATGTAGAATAAACAACAAATTGTTCAAATAATTTATAGTGCGGTAAGTATAACAAACGCGTAATTAAAGACTAGACATATGGTCTAATAATATAATAATGAGATGTACTCGGACCAGTCCATATGTATTTGGGATGAAGAGCCCAATGGGGAAGATCATCGCCGGTGTTTGGAGACACGAGTGGAGCACGTACAACTTGTTATTCAATGGGTCTGAAAGGAAGTAGGAGACTTCTACGGGATGCAGGAGGGTACTTTGGGATGGCCCTTTGGGGAAATCAGAAGAAACCGTATACCCAGAGGTAGGTTTGAAGTTCCATCTAAGAGTATATGTTGGTTGCAATCACTTCAACAAAAGTTCAATTTTACAACAATTGTTCTGCAATGGTTCGTTAAAGTGTTGTAAAAAAGGTAGATATTACACAACATTTGTTAAGAAAAACGTTGTAATAGATTCTTGTAGAAAGTGTTCTATGTACAAAAGTTGTAAGTTATAGTTTCAACAATATTTATCAAACATTGCAGACCGAAAGGTATACAAGAGCAAAATATTGTTGTAGATTAGGTTTTTTTATTTTACAACATCAACGTAGTGTTAATGCAATTCATATTTGGAACAATACGTTGTTGACAACACTATATTTAATAATTTTGGGTTGATGTTATTGTTGTTTATATTTTAATAATACATTGTTAACATTGCCATAAGTATGTTTTATAACTTTTACATTGTATTGTAAATGGTATTAATAGTGACAACAGACTATAAATGTTATAAAAACTGTATTGTTGACAACGTTAAATTGATGTTGTAATTTTTATAACACAAAGTGTTTTATTGATATTGCAAAATATTTTGTATTTAATAAAAAAAATTGGAATTACGGAGTACACCAAACTTGATAGATTTAATGGTTGTTGCAATTATTTTTCAAAGGATGTCTCACCATAACTTTATTATCTGACCTTTTGAGCTGACTATATTTAGATATGTTGAACAAGTTAGGCCCAAAGTTCATCAAGGAAGACAACCTAAAGAAAAACCTCTAGGGTCCAGGAGTTAAATGCATAAAATCTAGGATATAATAGTAGTACATATTTGGTTTAAATTTAAGCGTATAATAGGTTATACAGAATCTGAGGAATAACCTCAATTGTCATTACATGGATTGTACTATACTTTTGCATTAAAGGATTATTAAACGTTTTGCAATATTTCAATAAATTCATTTTTTGCTTAAGTAATTTTGAATTTCATACAATGTTATTTTCTTTCAAAGAATTTATTTCCAAAGTATAGCATGAGCCGAATGTGTGAGGCCTGAAACAAGTATCTTATGTATGTCAAACATATTGCATATTATTTCATTCTCTATCAACATTAAACTGAATTTTCAAACCTCTATCAACTTCCATTATATTCCAATAGCATATATAACTATTCAGAAACCATTTTGATTTAATTCCAGGTTATAACAATATTCAATTTGTTAAAAACCGTATTTATTTTATTAAATAAACCATTTTGGTTTATAACGGTAGTATATGCCTTTTGAGTATCACATTGTCAACCCACCTTTTGATAACGCTGATACTTTTTGGACTTAAACATCCGGATTGCTCATGATTCAGAAGTGGACACGTACAAACTTGAACTAAGTGTCAGAATCAACGTTTATTTGAAAATTAGAAAATGATTCGGCTCGGATCGACCGCCTTCATTGTAATGACCCGCATTTTCCAAGGGTATAATTAATTTATTTAATTGTTTAAAATAGTGATATAGGGAATTTAATCGTCGTTAATTAAATAATATGGAATATTTAATTAAATTAAATAATATATTTAATTCAGAAATAATCAAAATTATTGGAAATCACAATATAAGGTGAACATGGTCATCCCCAAGATTTAATTCAGCTTAGAGTTGAATTATATTGACGAATATATTCAATCAACGACAGTTTGAACGTATAATTATATTATAATTAAAATCGAGCTTGAAATGGCGCTGCAGTTCGCGATTTGGCGAGTTGAACTTCAACTGAATGTACAGGATTCGTTTTAAGCCGGATTTCTGTGAAACAAGAAACGTGTGGAGCTGATGAAGTATATCTTTCTAGTGGAAGAGAAAAATCGGGATTTTGTCATGTAGATTTTGATGTACTTCCAAATCAAATTTTAGAAAAGTCGCTGTGGAATTTCCTTTATAATTCGCAACGCTTTATTTACGTTATAAAAGGGTTTTCGATATAAACTGAATATCGATAAATCTAAAATCTGAAATATCAAACTATGAATTCTGATATGATATTCTGGAGCTGTATGATATCATATGTGATGATATACGATAATACAAATTTATTTATATTTAATTTAATTATATTTAAATATATTTATATATTTAAATGGGTCATTTAGAGCTTTAAAAATGGCCACTTTTGCAAACGAAGTCAGAATTCGACGAAACTAATTTTATTGGATCCGCAATGTCAAATTATTGTTAGATTCCAAGTTTGGTGATTTTTAGAGTCACTGTGTGGCCGCACGGATTTTTAGAGTGAGAAACAATCAGTATTTTGACAGTTAAAAATACGATGTGTGAGCATACGAAGTCGGAATTCGTCGAAACCAGTTTCGTTGGGACCGTAATGTCGAACTCTAGCTACGTGTCTAGTTTCGGGATTTTTAGAAGGCGTGTGTGATCACAGGAATTTTAGAGGACATGTAAACAACGTATGCTTAAAAATAAATAAATAAAAATACAGTTAAGTGAGACAGAGTTAGTCAAACATAGTATTCAGGGTAAGTTACAATCTCGTACGACTGCTAGCGTAATTCGCAGGGCTGTAAATAGCCTAAGGCGGTCGGATGTTGCCTAAGGGAATCAGGCGTAACCATTGTGATCGCTGCGATCTAGAGTCAAGCGAATGGAGTTAAATCGAATATTAGTTATTCGTTAGGAGTTAAGTTCTTGAGGTAGATTATCGAGATAAGTTAATCGAGTTAAGTTCTTGAGTTAGATTATCGAGATAAGTGAGTCGAGTTAAGTTCGTCGAGTTAAATTAATCGATGTTAGTTTCATCGAAAGGAGTTAATCGATGTTAGTTTCATCGAAAGGAGTTAATCGATGTTAGTTCATCGAAAGGAGTTAATCGATGTTAGTTTCATCGAAATGAGTATCGATGTTAGTTTCATCGAAGGGAGTTATCGATTATAGTTTAATCGAAAGGAGTTATCGATTAGTTAAATCGGAAGGAGTTGTCAAATTTAGTTATTCGAAAAGGAGTTATCGATTTGTTAAATCGAAAGGGAAGATTATCGAATATCGTTTATTCGAGAGGAGATTATCGAATGTAGTTTATTCGAAGGAGTTATCGATTATTAGTTAATCGAAGTGAGTTATAGAATATTAGTTAAATCGAAGGAGTTATCGAATATAGTTTATTCGATGGAGTTAATCGATTAGAGTTAAATCAAAGGAGTTAATCGAATATAGTTTATTCGAATAGAGAAAAGGAGTTAATCGAATATAGTTTATTCGAATAGAGAAAAGGAGTTAATCGAATATAGTTTATTCGAATAGAGAAAAGGAGTTAATCGAATATAGTTTATTCGAATAGAGTAAAGGAGTTAATCGAATATAGTTTATTCGAATAGAGTTAGAGGAGTTATCGAATATAGTTTATTCGACAGGAGTTAAGTGAATTAGTTAAGTTAAACTAAGTGAATTAGTTAAGTGAATTGGTTAAGTTAACCAAAGTGAATTAGTCGAGTTAATCAAAGTGATTAGTTCAGTTAATCGAGATAAGTAAATCAAGTTAGGTTAATCGAGTTGAATTAGTCAGTCGAGTTAATAAATTGAGTTAGTCAAACCAAGTAAAACCAGTTAGAGTTAATTAATTAAGGTTGACCAGTTAGAGTTGATCGGGTTAGAATTAACCAGTTAGAGTTAATCAATCAGAGTTAATCAAATAGAGTTAAGTAAAATTAGAACTGACTAGAGATTAGTAAATTGAATGGTTTTCTAAGTGCCTATCTGATGTTGGTTTCGGCCTTTGGGATTTATACTTAGGGGATTGTTCTCATACTAGTTTACAGTCAGGGACTGATAGTTAGGGAAGAGTAGTGATTTGTAAACAAGCAGATGGAAACATTTTCCAGTGTTAATAACATATATTTTCTAAACATAGAAAATAAGGCAATATGAATATATATATATATATACATATTTATATATATGTTGATGATTGATCGATATAATTTCCATCTGGAAATAATATCGTTGTTTGCACACTTGTTTTTCTTTGATAGTTAAATCACAGACTATCGGAGTTTTGACCATTTTAACGTTGTTAATATGGAGAGACCGGTTGGATTATTATCCAAAGAACCACTCTGTATTGGCATAAGCGTTGCGAATCATTTATGCCAAATTTAATTGAAGACGGAGTAAAATGCAAGGGCTGTTGTATAAGTCTTAGATAACAATGACTAAGATGGATATACTGAATAGTGCCTTCGGTTTGTCCAGTCCCAGGACAACTTGTATGGACGAAGGTCTGACAGAGTGTATCCAATGGATCGCGAAAGTTGATTGTATTCACGTTTGGTGGCGGAGGAATTCGTTTCTCTATGCTGTATACCCGTGTTATTTTTGGATAAATCAATTTGTGATTTGGCGGGTATGACGATGTGACATTCTAAGTGAATGAGGATGACTTGTTTTGATGAATGTCTGACAGAGTATTTCCAGAGAGGTCACGTACATTCATTTCTTCAACCGTACCAAGAGTGGAAGCGGAGAAGGAAACTTCTTTAGCTAACACGTAACGTACTGCTGTAGACGGCAATTAGTGATTTTCGATGGATCTGACGATGTGACATTTGAAGTGAATCTGATGTGATGATAGAGCGTAACTTCTAGCCTCATCATCCGGTAAATGACAGAAATCGGGCAGGCAGCATGGCTAAGTCGGTCGCACCGAAGTAGGGTGTATAATCACCTATCTAGAGAATATTCATTTGTTTCTTAAATCTATCAATGCTGTCCTATATATATACGGGAACGGTTGCTGATCCCAACCGTTGGTGATATACATTTGATACACTCAAGCAAAATGAGTGGTCGGTCATGTGTGGCTGAGTTACAAGATGTTCTTGTTGAACTCCAGTGTATCGTTCCTAGAGTACACTGATCGTAAGGTGGTTCCATACCTTGTCATAGTTGGAAATCCATTATCCAATACGCTCTTGCGATTTTAATTGTATACTATTTATGTAGAACGAGAGTTGAAAGCGTTTCTGCTAGTTGATATCTATTTGTACATAGACATTATTATAATATCAAAAGGTTTTTTGATATAAAGATATTTTGGATTCTCATAAGGGAAAAACCCGTTCCGTTCTGCGGCGTGGTCTTATGAGATATCGTTTACTTGTTCATATACCTGTTTAAACTGTTTTACTCACACCAGTCCCATGACTGACCCGGAGTTTACTTTGTTGTTTTCCCTAAACTCTTGGGTGTCCAATTTTGTACGGGCAGTCAAGTAGTCAGGATTTTACAGATATACTTGGAGAGCTTGGAGCAGGAGGCTTCAAGATCATATAGCTATAGTTATTTCCGCTGTGTTGTAAGTGCTGTACTCTGATAAGTGCTATTGTATACATAACTGTTATATTTCAAAGTTATGTTATCTATTATATGTTATTCGTTCCGCCGTGAGGTTCGTGTTACTCTGATGTTGTGTTCTTCTTCTTCTTCTATTCTAAGTTTCTATCTTATCTTTCCTCACCCTCTAATTTCTTTCATTAATTACCGGGATTTTTCGATGTTTTGGTTATCGACATCGTGCTTATGTCGATAACCAAAGTCGCCGAAAATCCGGGTCGTTACAGTTGGTATCAGAGCTTAAGTTAAGAATTACTTGGCTCTGTGGCGTGACTCGGTAGAGATAGGGTTAGTAATACCCTAGATTGAGTTTGAGTGTATATATACGAGTGAACGTATTTGTTGTTTGATATAAAAATTGTTTTATATTGTGGGGATTCATTGGTTGAGTTGTTTATGAGTTCTGGTCGATCAGTTTGATCCACTGTATCGGTAGGAGTAAATAAACACTTGAATACGATGGATCGACACAGTATGGATATGTGATATATTATCATATATAGGATGTGTTGGTAGTAATTATAATCATATAATATTACAAAATGTGAAAAGGTTATATATGACCAATCAGAATTGATATAAGTAAAATATATGGAATTGAAATGAATTAAATCTGAAATTAAAGTCAGAATTGAAATTAAAAACTGGAAATTCAGATAAGTGGCTGTAATTGAATCTGGATTAGACATATGTAAATTTTAAAATCCTAGGAGGTTTTAAATTTGTTTTAATGAGGATATTTTGAACTGATTCAAGATGGAAGTGTTTAAGTTTGAGTTTTGAAAAGGAATATAGTATTGAACTCACTTTGATCACTGGAAAATAATTCTGATGATGGTGTACACATCATCAGTGTAATTTTCGAGTTGTAAGTGACGGATTACTACCCAAGATTTTATTTTCAAATTTGTTTTGCGAAAACAAGTGGTTTAAGAATTCAAATGTTTTGAATTGGTATTATGATTTCAAATTTGAGTTGAAATAAAAACCCAGGAGTTTAAATTCTAGAATTAAAAATTTAACTTGTTAAGTTAAGTAAAAACTGGGGTGATAAGAGAATAATCTGAAATGGTCTTGTACTGATGGGTTAAGAGTTTGAAATCGAAAATCAAACTCGAATTTGAAATTTAATTCTGCTTGAATAAGCGAATGGTTGTGTTAAGAATAACTTGGTTGGAGTTGATTGGGATGGCATTTGTATATGCCGAGTTGATAACAGATGGTAGGGATATAATGATATGCCCAACAAAAAGGTACAAGTTTATATTTTATATGAGTTTGGAATTTATGAGCCGAATTGGCAAGCCTTTGGCGTTTTGATTTTCTTTTGGGTTGAAGAAGGCCCAGAGAGGCGAGTTGGAGTTTGAGCTATTGACCAGTACAAAGGAGGTGCTTGCGAAATTTTTCGAAAGTTTAAAGTGTTAGAAAATTTTCAGAATTTTTGAAAATTTAGTTAGTCAGAATGAATAAATATTTTAGTCGATATTAATTGGTTCAGTTAAAATCAGAAATAAGGGGTAAACAAATCTTAGGAATTCCAATAGGTAGGGTCGTCCTCTAACTTAACAATTTCGAGGACGAAATTATTTTAAGTGGGGAAGAATGTAATGACCCGCATTTTCCAAGGGTATAATTAATTTATTTAATTGTTTAAAATAGTGATATAGGGAATTTAATCGTCGTTAATTAAATAATATGGAATATTTAATTAAATTAAATAATATATTTAATTTAGAAATAATCAAAAATATTGGAAATCACAATATAAGGTGAACAGGGTCATCCCCAAGATTTAATTCAGCTTAGAATTCAATTATATTGACAAATATATTCACTCAATGACAGTTTGAACGTATAATTATATTATAATTAAAATCGAGCTTGAAATGGCGCTGTAGTTCGCGATTTGGCGATTTGAACTTCAACTGAATGTACAGGATTTGTTTTAAGCCGGATTTCTGTGAAACAAGAAACGTGTGGAGCTGATGAAGTATATCTTTCTAGTGGAAGAGAAAAATCGAGATTTCGTCGTGTAGATTTTGATGTACGTCCAAATAAAATTTTAGAAAAGTCGCTGTGGAATTTCCTTTATAATTCGCAACGCTTTATTTACGTTATAAAAGGGTTTTCGATATAAACTGAATATCGATAAATCTAAAATCTGAAATATCAAACTGTGAATTCTGATATGATATTCTGGAGCTGTATGATATCATATGTGAAGATATACGATAATATAAATTTATTTATATTTAATTTAATTATATTTATATATATTTATATATTTAAATGGGTCATTTAGAGCTTTAAAAATAGCCACTTTTGCAAACGAAGTCAGAATTCGACGAAACTAATTTTATTGGATCCGCAATGTCAAATTATTGTTGGATTCCAAGTTTGGTGATTTTTAGAGTCACTGTGTGACCGCACGGATTTTTAGAGTGAGAAACAGTCAGTATTTTGACAGTTAAAAATACGATGTGTGAGCATACGAAGTCGGAATTCGTCGAAACCAGTTTCGTTGGGACCGTAATGTCGAACTCTAGCTACTTGTCCAGTCTCGTGATTTTTAGAAGGCGTGTGTGATCACAGGAATTTTAGAGGACATGTAAACAGCGTATGCTTAAAAATAAATAAATAAAAATACAGTTAAGTGAGACAGAGTTAGTCAAACATAGTATTCAGGGTAAGTTACCATCTCGTACGACTGCTAGCGTAATTCGCAGGGCTGTAAATAGCCTAAGGCGATCGAATGTTGCCTAAGGGAATCATGCGTAACCATTGTGATCGCTGCGATGTAGAGTCAAGCGAATGGAGTTAAATCGAATATTAGTTATTCGATAGGAGTTAAGTTCTTGAGTTAGATTATCGAGATAAGTTAATCGAGTTAAGTTCTTGAGTTAGATTATCGAGATAAGTGAGTCGAGTTAAGTTCGTCGAGTTAAATTAATCGATGTTAATTTCATCGAAAGGAGTTAATCGATGTTAGTTTCATCGAAAGGAGTTAATCGATGTTAATTTCATCGAAATGAGTATCGATGTTAGTTTCATCGAAGGGAGTTATCGATTATAGTCTAATCGAAAGGAGTTATCGATTAGTTAAATCGGAAGGAGTTGTCAAATTTAGTTATTCGAAAAGGAGTTATCGATTTGTTAAATCGAAAGGGAAGATTATCGAATATCGTTTATTCGAGAGGAGATTATCGAATGTAGTTTATTCGAAGGAGTTATCGATTATTAGTTAATCGAAGTGAGTTATAGAATATTAGTTAAATCGAAGGAGTTATCGAATATAGTTTATTCGATGGAGTTAATCGATTAGAGTTAAATCAAAGGAGTTAATCGAATATAGTTTATTCGAATAGAGAAAAGGAGTTAATCGAATATAGTTTATTCGAATAGAGAAAAGGAGTTAATCGAATATAGTTTATTCGAATAGAGAAAAGGAGTTAATCGAATATAGTTTATTCGAATAGAGTAAAGGAGTTAATCGAATATAGTTTATTCGAATAGAGTTAGAGGAGTTATCGAATATAGTTTATTCGACAGGAGTTAAGTGAATTAGTTAAGTTAAACTAAATGAATTAGTTAAGTGAATTGGTTAAGTTAACCAAAGTGAATTAGTCGAGTTAATCAAAGTGATTAGTTCAGTTAATCGAGATAAGTAAATCAAGTTAGGTTAATCGAGTTGAATTAGTCAGTCGAGTTAATAAATTGAGTTTGTCAAACCAAGTAAAACCAGTTAGAGTTAATTAATTAAGGTTGACCAGTTAGAGTTGATCGGGTTTGAATTAACCAGTTAGAGTTAATCAATCAGAGTTAATCAAATAGAGTTAAGTAAAATTAGAACCGACTAGAGATTAGTAAATTGAATGGTTTTCTAAGTGCCTATCTGATGTTGGTTTCGGCCTTCGGGATTTATACTTAGGGGATTGTTCTCATACTAGTTTACAGTCAGGGAGTGATAGTTGGGGAAGAGTAGTGATTTGTAAATAAGCAGATGGAAACGTTTTGCAGTGTTAATAACATATATTTTCTAAACATAGAGAATAAGGAAATATGAATATATATATAGATATATGTTGATGATTGATCGATATAATTTCCATCTGGAAATAATATCGTTGTTTGCACACTTGTTTTTCTTTGATAGTTAAATCACAGACTATCGAAGTTTTGACCATTTTAACGTTGTTAATTTGGAGAGACCGGTTGGATTATTATCCAAAGAACCACTCTGTATTGGCATAAGCGTTGCGAATCATTTTTGCCAAAGTTAATTGAAGATGGAGTAAAATGCAAGGGCTGTTGTATAAGTCTTAGATAACAGTGACTAAGATGGATATACTGAATAGTGCCTTCGGTTTGTCCAGTCCCAGGACAACTTGTATGGACGAAGGTCTGACAGAGTATATCCAATGGGTCGCGAAAGTTGATTGTATTCACGTTTGGTGGCGGAGGAATTCGTTTCTCTAAGCTGTATACCCGTGTTATTTTTGGATAAATCAATTTGTGATTTGGCGGGTATGACGATGTGACATTCAAAGTGAATGAGGATGACTTGTGTTGATGAATGTCTGACAGAGTATTTCCAGAGAGGTCACGTACATTCATTTCTTCAACCGTACCAAGAGTGGAAGCGGAGAAGGAAACTTCTTTAGCTAACACGTAACGTACTGTTGTAGATGCCAATTAGTGATTTTCGATGGATCTGACGATGTGACATTTGAAGTGAATCTGATGTGATGATAGAGCGTAACTTCTAGCCTCATCATCCGGTAAATGACAGAAATCGGGCAGGCAGCATGGCTAAGTCGGTCGCACCGAAGTAGGGTGTATAATCGCCTATCTAGAGAATATTCATTTGTTTCTTAAATCTATCAATGCTGTCCCATATATATATGGGAACGGTTGCTGATCCCAACCGTTGGTGATATACATTCGATACACTCAAGCAAAATGAGTGGTCGGTCATGTGTGGCTGAGTTACAAAATGTTCTTGTTGAACTCTAGTGTATCGTTCCTAGAGTACACTAATCGGAAGGTGGTTCCATACCTTGTCATAGTTGGAAATCCATTATCCAATACGCGCTTACGATTTTGATTGTATACTATATATGTAGAACGTGAGATGAAAGCGTTTCTGCTAGTTGATACCTATTTGTACATAGACATTATTATAATATCAAAAGGTTTTTGATATAAAGATATTTTGGATTCTCATAAGGGAAAAACCCGTTCCGTTCTGCGGCGTGGTCTTATGAGATATCGTTTACTTGTTCATATACCTGTTTAAACTGTTTTACACACACCAGTCCCATGACTGACCCGGAGTTTACTTTGTTGTTTTCCCTTAACTCTTGGGTGTCCAATTTTGTACGGGCAGTCAAGTAGTCAGGATTTTACAGATATACTTGGAGAGCTTGGAGCAGGAGGCTTCAAGATCATATAGCTATAGTTATTTCCGCTGTGTTGTAAGTGTTGTACTCTGATAAGTGCTATTGTATACATAATTGTTATATTTCAAAGTTATGTTATCTATTATATGTTATTCGTTCCGCCATGAGGTTCGTGTTACTCTGATGTTGTGTTCTTCTTCTTCTTCTATTCTAAGTTTCTATCTTATCTTTCCGCACCCTCTGATTTCTTTCATTAATTACCGGGATTTTTCGATGTTTTGGTTATCGACATCGTGCTTATGTCGATAACCAAAGTCGCCGAAAATCCGGGTCGTTACATTCATGCATCGCTTGATCACTCAAAAATAACTTATTCAACGCACTGGATCACTCCTTATTTATTTGGTAGATCACGCTTAAGATCAGATGAATCACCTCAGAAAAGCATGATTGGCACTGTTCAATCACTTAGAAAATCAAAATTTAGATAGATCTGACACTTGCTGGATCACTTTGGAAAGTTCGGATCGACACAACTTCAGATCACGTTAGAAATTGGTGACCAACACGAAGCAGATCACGCAAAAACACATAGTCAACAAGATGTGATCAATCAGAAACAAGAGATCGAGCGTGTTAGCACAATACAAAATTTTCCATAGTACTCAAATCTGAAGATGACCGATCATTGAATATTGAGCGATCCCATGTGGCGATCATGTTTTTTTAGTGATCGAACTGTGCCAATCATGCTTTTCCAAGGTGATCAATATGATCCTTTGCGTGATCGATCAAGTAAATATTGATTGATTCAATGGCTAATCAGACTATTTCTACGTAATTAGACAATGCCCATATGTGATTGTTCCGAGACGAGTCCTTGTCCGATTTTCAAGCGAACATCAATTCCGATGCTTACAGTGGGCACTCGAGTCGTGAGTGATCCAGATGTCCCAAATCAGAACGTAATGACTTTTCACACAGAAGGTTAACACTAATAATAGAAAACGAAGATTCACGCTTCCAAACCATAAGATATTGCAATAATAAAATTATAAAACACATGATTTTAACATTAAAATCCATTGGCAAATCATAAACTCACTAAATGTTTTTGTTAAGTGTATATCGAAATTCAGATTTACCATTAACAGTGTTATTAGTCTTCCATTTTTATCATAGTGGTACGAGTTAGAAAATAACTTTTGCACTAAATATCCAATGACAGTCATGGGTTTGGAAAGAGATATACCAAATATACCATCTAACCCTCTTTCTTTCATCCAGTCATCGGACCCTAATTATCTTCCTTATTTTCTGATCGATAATGGTCAAACCAATACTCACGTCTCCATCGATTTCTTATCACGTCGGATTCTCCCTCCCATCAAATTATCGGCCACGTTTCTCCCATATTTTTTACTATTCGCGCAAATAGTTTCTATAATAGGTAAGGGCAATCTTCATCACCTACTATAGTATGCACCTATACCTCTTATCCCATCTCCACCAAGGTTTTAAATCTCGGATATCGGTCGTGTTTCGTTTCAGAGATTTTAGAGATTTGATCTCGTATCGGGGGAGATCTCGGATGAGACGAGTTTAACTCAGGTGTTCATCTCGGATTACCATATCAGGTCTGAAAGTTCATATCGGAACAATCTCGGGGTATATTATATGTTAAAAAATGATATTCTTACAAAAATATTTTTATGAATGATATTAAAAACATAGTAACTTAAACTTGAATTGCAAAATCACTTTATTATTCTTAATTTACAAAAGATCATTCATACTCTAAATTGTAATTTGCTTGAAACAGAAATATAACACAATGCCAATGATTAGTGCTTAAAACATATAATCCACGAAAATGAATTATTGTTAGACATAAAACATTAAAAACATCCAAAACATTAAAAAACACAACATAAGTAGATCATAAAATACATAATTTCTTAGGTAACATGTATGTAAAAAAGAAGAATTTAAAAATCATAAGCATTGTAGAACATATATAAACATACAATATGGCCATTTAACATGCAAAATGTAAAATAGCAGGAGATTATTGTGGCTAGTTTTTAGTTTTTTAATTATTGATCTAGTTCAGGCATAGATTTAAAATCTTGAACAAAAAAAACCAAGATTCGGACGATATTCCAGTATTTCATATCGGTCAATATATTGTTCGATATTGCAATATCTCGGGCGATATATTCAAAAGGAGATTTACATTGATATTTGTTGATTTATTTCGGAAGGAGCCCAAAATGAGATCCCAGAGGAGATCTCGAATGATGTTTTCGAGATATGAATTAGTGGTCTCCCCCTCAATCTTCATTGCCAACTACATCTTTGCAGCTTGCTACTTCAACTTAGTTACCAAAGTTGCTCTCTAGAAGTTCTTTCCCTACTAATGTTCATCTCGAGGAAGATAACCATTCTAAATTTAAATGAAGAAAATAGGGCATGACACAGTTGAAAGGTCTTAGGATACAAGATAATTCAAATGCAAGGATAGAAGTGCCTTTCAATGAGAAAGGGCAGCATGTAGGTGATGAATCTATCCAGTTTGCATTTTTATAGGTGCTTTAGCTCATAATAAAATTCCGATTACTATTGACAAATGGAAAGGAGTTTCTGATCTTCAGAAAAAGAATCTTTGGACACTTGTGTTGGTAAGATTCCAGCAAAAAAAATTATATTTGATTATGAAAGCTTACACTAATTATTTGTTTCCAAAATGCTTTATGTTTTCTAGTTAAGATACAAACTTGATGAAGTTCATAAAGGTTATGTTTTGAAGAAAATGGTTGCCTCCTTAAGAGACTATAGATGTATAGTAGGCAATGATTTAGCAGAGGTTGTAAGATTGGAAGAAGCTGAAAAATCCAAAAAAAATTACTGTGATAAAGCCTGAAAATTTGACTAATAACCAATGGAGATTTTCAAGTAAGTTGTATCTTTTGTAATAAAGGTCAATAGTAAAGCTTCCATATTAAATTGAATTTAACCAAAATTTAAACATAAGCAATTTTGCATTATATAACACTAAGTAGAATGCTTTGTCATAGTTTGTAGACACATGACTGATTGGTTCATCCATATTTACTTCGACATTACTACTGTTAATATATCCTTGTAACTGCATGTGTCTTAAATGTAGGTTATAATTGAATTTTTTTGACATAGGCAAAAATTGTTCTCGTGAAGAAAGTGAGGGATAAACGCACTCATCCATACACAATGAGTCGGTTAAGATATGCAAGACTGGAGCATAAATTGGTTAACTATCTTTCTGCCTTCAATACAACTGTGACATTATTATTTTCTTGGTTTATTTATCTATACTTCATTCATATATCATATAACTCTATATGTACAGAAGCAAGAAAACCCAGAACATGAAATTACTAAAGCTATTTTGTGGACGAAAGGGCATACAAATGAAAATGGCAATCTAACAAACAAAGTTGTTGAAGATTCAATCATACAAATAAAAATAATTATTTTACATTTTACATACATGTTATTGCTGAGATTTCATCTAAAATTACAGTGTTTGTTTTTCGGTAGAAAAAAATTCAACAATTCAATGAGTCACAGTCGAAGACCACTAATCAATCAATAAAGGATGATGCTTTTTCATGTGTTCTAGGGGAAGAACGACTGGGTAGACTAAAAGGGCCTGGGTTTGGAGTTACATCTTCTAAGTTGAAAGCGCAATCACATGGTACCACATTGGTGCATTCCCTAGAAGAAAAAATACGAGCAGTGGAGGCCAAAGTCGACTTACTAAATGAGGTAATAATAACATTTATTTTAAGATCTACCATATTCTACCACTATCTTTGAAGCATCAATTTTTTTATAATTACAGTTAGGTAAAAATGGCGTCGATACACATTGAACGAACCAAACATTGGAAGGTAAATAATCATATATTATTATGGAAGCTTACAAACTCAATTTTATTCTACTCATCATAAAAAGAATACTCTTCAAAAATATTCAAACAAAAAAAATTAAAATTGTTAGAGACATAAACAACCTGCAAAAAATATCACTGAAAATCATGAACCTATAAAAGTTTTGAATTGCAAAAGCGAATATAATTGAAATTCTAAAAATATAAATGTTAAAAAATATTGAATTTTAAAAATTGTATAAAATTCAAAATAGAAATTTCATTGAACATTTAATCTTAAGGAAATACTAAAATTTTAAAAGGAAAAAACTTGAGAATAGATTTTATATTGAGTTCTTTTGATTTGGCATCTAATAGTTTCAAAACTGGAAAACTTTGTTCAAGATTTACTTCAAAAAGTTTTCTTGTATCATCAACAAGCATTAAGTTGTAATTCCTAAATTATCTACCCTTGGATCTACAGACTACAGATAATCATTTACCAATTGCTAGTACAAATCATTTCTCCTACATCTTCATCAATCAACATGCTATAATTGAAGGGGCTTCAACCGTTGGATTTGTAATCCAACTAGCTATCTAAGTCATCAGGAGAAAGCACGTTTGTGCTAGTACTAGAGGAGCCTCAACCATCTGATTTATATCCCAATTAACAATCTGCGTCATCCAGGGAAAGCAAGGCCATTTTTCAGAATTACTTTCAGTCATTTTCTCATTCATCAAACCCTAACCTTTTCCTTATTCCTAATTGTCTCTAATGGAATAAAACAACCGAATACAAGACAAATCATTTCTCCTACATCTTCATCAATCAACATGCTATAATTGAAGGGGCTTCAACCGTTGGATTTGTAATCCAACTAGCTATCTAAGTCATCAGGAGAAAGCACGTTTGCGCTAGTACTAGAGGAGCCTCAACCATCTGATTTATATCCCAATTAACAATCTGCGTCATCCAAGGAAAGCAAGGCCATTTTTCAGGATTACTTTCAGTCATTTTCTCATTCATCAAACCCTAACCTTTTCCTTATTCCTAATTGTCTCTAATGGAATAAAACAACCGAATACAAGACAAAGATTACAGATTTAGATCTAGAGAAGCCTAAATCCATTCATTCTTCCATGCGTTTGTATTAGTTTCGCAATTCTTGATTTCTATATCCTCTCAAATGACAAATTGCTAAAATTTAAAGATGGATAAGGAAAAAGTTCTGCTTTAGACCTCCTTCGATCAAAAGTAAAGGTAACTTTTCCCATAATTGTTTGATATTTTATCTTAATTTAATACTATTTCCTTAAGAAATTTGTATAGGCAGCTGAGTTGTCTTATTCCTTATATAATTCATTGCAATCATTTCTGCATGTTTTTGTTTTCATTTTTTGAAATATACAATTACATATCATCCATTTATAGCTATATTTTGGCTAGCAACAACATCTATAGATATCAGATTTCATTTTTTTCCCTATATTTATTCTTCCATTCAAAGTATATATTTTGGCTAGTAGCAACATTCATATACATCAGATTTGATTTTGTGCCCTATGTTTCCTCTTAATAGAATTATTTTTCCATGTAAGGACGAAAATAAACAAATACAATAAATAATTTTGGTGATTTAGTTTGATTGATAGGTCTGAAAGAATAAAAATTTCATAACTCATTTATTATTTGCAATTCATAATAAACCCTTGATCATTATAACTTTCATTCTGTGAGAAATAAAGTAGCCAAAATTTTGTATAACACACTGCAGTCGATGATTGACCTGCAGATACTAGCGTTATTGATCTTTTGATTTAGTATTAAGAGTTATAAAATTATGATTAAGTTGTCTTGTAAATTTTCCATAAAACGAATAAAGCTCATAGCCTCTAGTAAGTCCTCCTTAAATTTCTCTTAGTAATGTTTATAACACTTAACATTGAATCCAATGGACTTGGACTGCTATAATTGTCTATTTGAAATGTGGCACACTTCAACTCTTCCATTTTGATGAATGTTTCTCTGTGCATGAGAAAACAATTATTTTTGCATATCAAATTGTAATAAGTGACCTGGTTAGAATTAGCATCCAAATTATAAAGTTGCATGAAATAATGGATGACTTCTTCCTTAAGTTTAATAGGATCAAAAATAAGGAGTCCATTTCCATCAACAAAGTTGTATAGAGAAATTATTTTGCTTATAGTTGTCATCCTAGAATGAAAGAATATGCGAGGTTGATTACCATATATGAGCCATCCTTTTTTGGATATATACTGATTTTCTAATACTTCTGCTAGTAATATTAGTTGTAGAGTGGTCTACATCCTCATATGCCCAAATTAGGTTGTCACTGAAGGGATTGTCTATTGATTACATATTAATTTTTATTATTTTTCTTTGAATTCTTTTGTGTTGTTGCATTTATATTGCAATATTTATTTATATTCACAAACAAAAACAAATATTTTGTCTAAATGATATGTTTTCTTTGAATGACCTTTTACGTATTTTATACCACTATGATACAAGAAAGTATCTCAAAATTATGTAAAGTACAAATTTTTTACTAGTCTAATACATGAAATTAATTGTACTGACATATGGGGAAAAGGCTTAACACATGGAAATGTACCATTTTTAGGTACCACTTCACTAATTTTGGAAAATCTGTAGCATTTTCCAAACCCGTAATGTCGCAACTTTTTTGATTGCTAAATTTGGCCAGTATGTTAAATGCCATTTCAAAATAATTATGTTTACATGTATGGATGCAGATTCTTCCCTACGTAAAAGAAAATTTCCATATAATTATTTAGTTAATTGTTTCATATGACTAAGTAATAGTTCGTCTCCAAGGTAATTTTTACAAACTATTTGAATTATAAAATAGAAACTACATGTTGTTAGACACTTTCAAAAAACAGTTCCCTATTTTGATAAGTCGATAAAGCATGCTCAAACTGACAATTTCCTCCACTGTTGAGAGCTGGTCTAAAATAAAAACAATAGCCACTCCTTTGAAATCCATCCCTACAATACACGACACTAATTAAATTATTGGCCAATCTTCCAAGCCTCACCTCTTTTACATTCCACCACCTTGTCTTATTCTAGTATTATTATTGTTCCATTTTTTTAACCTGGTTTAATTCGACTTAAGCCTCTTGACAATTTTGCGGACGGGGCTTTCTACATGATTCAATTGAAATAACTTCTACCAAAGTACATTCACTTATACGACTCATTTAGAGCCTCTTCTTCGTTGAAGTTAATCAGTTGTCAGCATTGGCATTTTCATCTTTTCTTTAATGTAAATGAGACAAAATGTTTTGCTTGTAAATTACTTGCTGCCCTTGTAGGAATTTACATGTGTTTTTTATGCAGTAGGTCACGAATCTATGTCTATGGGAGCATATCAATCGCATCAGTCACCTATGCAGTCCAACACATTGGGCCTGACGCAATAGAGCTGCAGTTTTTTGATCTACTACAGCAGCAACTACCATACATGCAACAATATTCATATATGCAGTAGTTCTCGAGATCATCTATGCCTTATCAGTCACCCCACAACTTCAAAGAACTTCAACATCATGAATGTATGGAGTGATTGGCATTCCTTACTTGTTTGCTTGTTTCACTTGTGCAAATAATGTATGTACATATACGTCAGTAGAATTATTTGCTTATATGTCCCTGAGTTTGTTGTAAATGTAATAACATTCATTGTCTACAAATTATGATATTCTTTCTATTCGTTGTCCAATACTATTTTTTGTTTATCATTCTATTGACTCTTTCTGTCGTGATGATAATCATGTATAGTGAATGGTAGAATATTAAATAATTATTGTTAAAAGTAATATTTACAATGTTTATGAAATGTCATGTAAAATGTATACGTTAGAGTTATGAAAAATTGCAAATACTACCTTTTACAATGCTTATAATAATAGTTAAATTGTTATTTACAAAGTGTACTACACATTGTTAAAATAGCATACGCGATGTTGAAATGTACTTGTAATAAGTTAGTTTACAACGTTTTAAAATTATAGTCTAGAATTTAAATACAATTATTTTTAAATGTTGTACTTTACTTTTCTCTATTTTTTCCAACATTTTAGACTTGTACTTAAGATGCACAAAAATCATCGTAGAAATGTTGTGTAACAAATTAACGACTTATTACAATAGACGTGAAAAACATTATATCAATGTCTATAATATGTTATCGAAAATTTAGTTTTACGATATTTCTGGATTATTTTGAAAACCCGTTCTAATTAATATGACAAACATATACTACAATTAAATAATGTTGTTAATACACATTCTATAACGTTTCCCGCCTCAATAAGTAAACAATGTTAAAAACTCATATTTTATGCAACTATGCTTACCACAATGCCAACAAAAACATTATTGATGTGTATTGACATCATTTATCAAATATTATAATAGTGTATTTTTGTTGTAGTGAATTATGATGTAGCAGCCAAAAGGATGGGAGGATGACCTTATGGAGACGGCGCAGTTGCCTCACTTGGGGAGGTGGCTGGTCAAGACCAAACAAGGATAGTAATCGTTAGATACCTTCCATCGACAGTTAGTGGGATGAATAAAGATTAGAGCTATAATAACATGCCAATGATCTTTCACTATAGAGACATTGGATGTGGGGCACACCAATTAGATGCTTTAGATAGGATGTTAAGGGCACGTCACTTAGCTCTTCAAGCGGTCTTTCACTAGTTGAGGGAGATGCCGGGGTAAGGAAATAGCCACCATGAAAAGAGAAAGACCTGTATGTAGGGATTAGTATTATAGGCCTAATGAAGTTGTCCTTCACAAAAATTAAAAGCTCCCGACCGAGTTCCATGCACATGTGCATCCCGATTTCTGATCTTAGGTTGAAGTAGGCAGTACGTTCGTGTGAGGGTCTCGATGCACATATTGGGTGGTGTATCATAGATGTCGGGGCATTTAACTATGTGTTGTGGCTTGGCTCGACTGTAGAGTTCAAATATAAGGATCTGTACACTTACGTGGCATAGCGATGATGGTTCTATGCGACTACGTGGCGTAGTGATTGAGATTCCATGCGCTGCTAGGCGTAGGATAAAGTTTAGGTATGCTTCCATGGCATGACAGTGGAGATCGTACTTGGAGGATACTATGGGGAGTACCTTGGATGTTGGTCATTCACTACGTATATATGATTTATTAGTTAAATCCAATAGGGAGAAGATGGGTACGATTTATGTCAAAAATTTGAAAGTATATGTGAAATAAACCCGAATAACCTAATAAATATGAACCAGTGATGGAAAGAAATATGTATTGTTATTTGTAGAAAATATAATTTGTCTATTTACCAGAACTTTCGTTCTGACCCCCTCCATATAACAAACTCACAAGTTAAATAGATGGTTGAGATTCTACAACTTATGGGCACTTGCTAGATAAGTGTCATTCTATTGGTAAGTACATACATACTATTATATTTTGTTTCCTTCTACCGTGAGATTTCTCTTATGAGCTATGATATATTTATATTTGACTTTCTGTAGGATACTAGATGAGCCAACTCGAGTTTCGATAGATTTGGAGTTTTGAAGAAAAAATGATTCAAGTCTGTCGAAATTCGGGTTATTACACCTGAATCGGAGCTTAGGTTTAGGATTCCTATATAGTTAGTGAGTGAAAATATTTGTATTAATGAAATATTAATATATTACATAAATATACCTAGATCCTTTGAAGAACTCGCTAAATAGAAAGAGCGGCATATGGAAAGATCTAGGATATCAGTTTTGTACGCTAAAGAAATGTTTATGGAAATTTGAGGATAATAGGCCCTTGAGTGAAAAGTGTACAATATAATTTGGAATGAAAAGGTAGATTCCATATGTTTGTGTTCAAAATTTTAGTATTTCAAATTAGTGGGCTTGGCAGTAAATCCTTATAAATTGGGAAAGGGAAAGAAGGAAAATAGATTAGGAATACACACACACACACACACACACACACACATATATATATATATGCATTTGGCGTAAAAAAAGGGTATTAGGCTTAGATTATAGTCGAGACATAGTTTTGGAAGGAACTAGTGTCAAAGAGGAGTTAAATGAAGAAATAATTTTTGTGTAGAGGATTTGGAAACTGAAAGTCAAGAAACCACTTTGTACTTATTCCAACAATTGAACTTTTGGTTAAACTTGATAAAATATATGGAAGTAGATTTCAAAAGGAGTTTTTCAAGTCTCAGACAAATGTTTACAATTTTCAAAAGCTTAATAGTAATATTGAGATTTGCATTAAAATAATTTTTGACCAAAATATGCATACCGTTTTAAAAGAATAAAGTGTGTAAACAAGTTGTGGGGTTAAGTAATATAAGTGGTTAAGAGAAATTGCGTAGTAGCAGATTTGTTTTGAAAATAAGACAAAAGGGTTTTTGGTAAAGAACGGGTTGTGACATAATTTAACTTATTAGAATAACAAGAATTATAAGATAAGTATTTATGAATCAACAAGTTAGTAAGAAAACATGTTTTATTAAAGTGACAAGGAAGTGTGCAGTGTAAGAGGTGTACAAAATATAGCAAGATGTTATAATTTTATGCTACCTATTTCAACAAATAAATGGAAATATTAAAATAAAGAAATTTCGTTGTTACTATACACATAACACAAAAGTCCTCTAGAAAAGATTCATAGAAACTTAATCTTATTAATTCCTCTTGGAAAAGAAATGTGTACTAATTAAATAAGAAATCTAACTAAATTAAAGTTCATAAGCTTTGAGCAAGTATTAGAGAAGGTTAAAGTAAATCTTAAAACTTGTACTATTAGTGTAAAAAAGATAGAGAGAGATGGATTTCGTATAAATATGGTTCAATCAAGGATACATGTTAAATAGAAAAGGTTGAGTAATTTGTAAGAGAACTAGGTGTATACGTCATGAGTTTGCAGAGATAGGTAGAGGGAAGGAGGGGCTTATGGTTGTCCAATACCCCCTAGTCCAAGTAGATAGTCACGTTAGCCGTTGTATCTTTTACCTAGTACGAGCAGTTGTAGAGCATGTTTCCCTTTAGGACATATTTGCACTCCTGTGTAGTATTCTATTCAATTGTAGGAAAATAGAATAGTTTGGTTTGATATTCTCTTTCTAGGTGTTTAATATTGTCATTGGAAAAGAAGGAAATAGATTATTGTAATAAAACAACAATATAAGAAATGAATAACTAAAAGAAAACATGCAAAATTTACAGAAAACAACAGAGACGGTAATGGTAATAAATGAGAAAATAAATCCTTCCAATGTAAGTTTAGAAAATAGAAAAAGAAGTTCTTCTTATGTAAACTGTGCTTGGAATAATAAATAGGAATTTTAAGTAAATAGTAATGGAAAGCTCCAAGTATGGCGAAAAAAGTGCGTAAAAGTGTTATGGGAAATGTAGAATTTCCACTTTCTACCTTTTTTCTAATATAAGAAATTGAATTCAAAAAATTAGATTTCTCTAAAATTTGTAAATTTAAAGTTGGCTGGTAGGGTTTGGATGCACAAATTGATTGAACTACGCTCCTACTCCGTAAGAGTGGGAATTTTTAATGAAAAAGAATTTTTGATTTTCAAAATATTGCATTCATATAGAAATTGCCAGTATATTTAGGGTGTGTGCATCATGTTTTCAAAAGATTTTCAAGACAAAAATTGCATTCATATAGCAAGTATGACTTAGACATTAATTTATTTATGTGATGTGTTACACTTTACACAAGTGCACAAATGGTTGCAAAATTGAATGTACACATTATGGTTGCAATTTATGTGAGGGATTACAAAATTTTACCCTTACTAAATTTCGAGAACTAAATTTTCTAAGGGTGCGAGAATGTAACACTCAACATTCTTAAATAATAAAGATTTACTAAATTATCAAAATAATTGTCGAAGGGTGTGCGTTTGAAATTTTAGAACGAACACATGCTATAAATAAAAAGTTACCAATGTGTAAGCTAAATGCGCAACAATATGTCTGTATAATTTAATAAAAAGGAATAGAAGAAAGAATGGAATAAATGGTACGCACATTAATTGTACTAAAAATGTACATTTGAATTTAAAATAACAAAAGGTTACTAACATATTAACAGGCTTAACCATTTAATAAATATAAACTTTTAGTAATAACCATCTTTGAAATTGGAATTTAATGTGTATAAGAAATAAATAGCAATTAATGTCAAATTCCAACATTTCTTTGATTTACAATGCACGGTTAAATGGAATGAAATCACATAATAAAAAAGGAATCTAATCGTCATTAGTTAAGTAGTGCTTTAATTAAGAACAAATGAAGCAAGTGCTTGTAAATATACATCTATATATTTATTTCAATGATATATAAGCGCACATATTAATTTCAGTAACGAACACATTTGAAACCGAGATTTAATACATATTAGGAATTGAAGAAAGTTTAGCAAAAACCAGAATCCAGATAAATGTTTTTTATAACTATCACAAAAGAATCAACAAGAATGAATTAGGGGAAATTAATACATGTGTTAATGGGACACATAGTAAGCGTATAAATTCAAAATTAGGATACACGTTAAAACATGAAACCGGAAAATAACATTGAAGGCAACATTCAAATAAATTACCGTGCATATTAAATACACGTTGAATTTGAAACTGATGGGAAAAGAGGAATAAATTTAAAACATTAAGAGAATAATAATGTTCACAAGATTAGAGGAATTAAACCTACAGGTGTTAGAAAGTGGAGGAAAAATGAATGTGTACACTTATTTACGCGTTTGAATGCACGTTAAAAACTGGAGATAATAATAAAACAGTTAAGAAATATAAATGTTAATAAAACATTTAAAACATAACTAAAATCACGCACTGATAACACAATATATGGTTAAAACAATCGTATATGGGTCAACCCGCACTAGAAGTGGGACGATCTAAGGGTCGACCCACTTGGGGACTGAGTCGACTCAGGGTCGACCCACCTGAAGCTCGAATCGACCCACTTTGGGTTTAGGCAACATGCATTAATTGATTCTAAACGACTCATATTTTATTTATTTTAACCAAACGAACAATGTTCTTTTGAGAAACTATAAATAAAGCAGCAGGGCCTAGACTCCAACTCATATTTTTTCAGAGGGCACCAGATCTCTGCCATTTTCTTTTCTCCTCCAAACTCTTCAGAAAATATATGTTAGTTTTAGGATTTCCGATTCAAGGTTTGGAAATGAAGTGTTGTAGAAGAGGCCGTAGGTGCTCAAATTTCCCGTCTGTAGAAGATTCGAATTAGAGAAACCACGAATGCAGGATCTGAATCATATTTAGAATTGGACAACAACCAGATGAGTGGATTAAAATTATAATTTTCATATAACGGTATATGATATTGTTTGATTCCTATAAAGTTAATAAAATATCCTATCACCTCTCTTTTCCCCCTTCTATGTTTGATTTTTTTAGTTTTAAATTGAATTATGGTTAGGCATAATTAATTGAATTGTAGTTTTGCACAAAATAATTGAATTACGGTTAGGCACAAATTAATTAATTGGTGGTTATGCGCAAATTAATTGGAATTGTGAAAAAAGGAAAATTTGCTGATTTAGGGCTAAATATATGTATTATGACAAAATTCTAATAAAAGGAAATTTGGAAGTAGGCAAATTTGCTAAGGCTTACTAAATAAATGTGACACAGATTGACATGGCATAATCAAGGTTATGTGTAGTAAATTTATAGAAAAAGGCTAAATCTGATAATTTTCATATGGTTTGTAAGAAATCACCTTTGAGATTTAAAATGGAATAAATACAGAAATTGGAAAACGGATAAGTGATAGGAAATAATATTATAACTCATAAGAAGTGGGAAATTTGTAATGGACTGAATCAATTGGCTGTGGAAGCGAATACATTTCCATAATTATGTTCATGTTAAATACGCAGAATGTAATTGCAAGAAAAGGGGAATAATGCGGGTTAATGCAAAATGGGGATTTTTTTCGTATTGCGCACTAACCAATAACCAAAAAATAATATTCTAAAGAGTAAAATCTTGCTATTACGGTATCGGATAATTTATATTATGGAAATAGGTTTTAGTACATTTTCAGCAACCAACTAGATAAGGTGTGTGAATTATTTTATGTAAATGTGCAAAATTACAAAGAGGTAAGTAGATTAGTGTCATAACTGTAAGAGTGATGTTAAATAATAAGAAACCTGTGAAGTATGTAATGAAAGGGGAATGTAACATATTATAATAAATTATATTAGATGAGAATGTAATATAATAGATAGACTTATCATTGGGACAAATATGACTATGACATACATGTTATACTTAAAAGATAAAATGGAAAGTAAGAGGCTTATTAAAAACGAACTTAAATTACGTGAAATAAGTTTTAATAAGCAAACCCACAATTATAGTTGTTGTAATATTATTACATGTGGTTATAATTAAATGGAAAAGAGTACAGTAGGCTTATTACTAATAAACTTATAATAGAGGAATTTAGTTTAATGAATATAATAATAAGAAGTGGTTCATTCCGATAGCGAGAGCGGATAATGGAAAACAAGTGGCTAATAAAATGAATGAAAGTTGGTCCATTCTGGCAGCAAAGTATGATTAGGAAAAATAAACGGCCTACTAAAGCTAAAAAACAAGTATAATTAGTAATGCGGTAAGTAAAACAAGTGCGTAATTAAAGATTAGACATAGGGTCTAATAATTAACGTAACGACGAGATGAGCTTGGGCCAGTGCGTATGTATTTCAGATGAAGAGTCCAACAAGGCAGATCATCGCGGGTGTCTGGAGACACGAGAGGAGCACGTCCAACTTGTTATTCGACGGGACTGAAAGTGTAACGACCCGGAATTTTATCCATTCAATGTTGAAAATTTAAATTTATTTTAAATGTTTTATTAGAAGTATAAATAGAAATTTATATGGAACTTAATAATTAAAATGAAGTTTTAACATAGAATTTATAATATAATTATAATCGAGCTTGTAACATCTTGGTATTTTGTAATATTTCATTTTCAACTTAAATTGAATATACGGGATTCGTTATAAGTCAGATTTCTTTGAAACAAGAAACGTTTGAATCTATTTAACTGTATCTTCTTAGTGGAAGTGAAAATCAAGATTTCATCTTATAGATTGTAAGTTATTTCCAAATCAAATTTTCAGAAAGTCTTTGAGGAATCGTGTATAAGCCATAACGATTTATTTAATATAATTAAATATTGGTTTAGAATTTGGACAAGATTTCTGAGACGTAGTTATATTTTAATTTATAGAATTTTTTCGTAATTTTTATTTTGAAAAATAAGTAACTTTTTATTTGAAGTATTTCACACCCTATATAAGCGTTTTCGGATATCATAAAATAAGTTAATTTGTCTATTTTATTATATTTTCGAAATCGTGGCACATCGATCGACACGATCGTAGTTTTATTTTTGTCTAAGTAGATCGTATGCAAACAAAATTTTATATAATTGGGTACACTACACTTCATAACTTAAACATATTATATTTCCATCTATACTGCAAAAATATCAAGAAAGTATACCATGTTTCAAATTGGTTCTTCTAGTAGTCTCTTGTCGAGTGTACCTAAATAATTTAGGATGTTTGATCTCAAATATCCCATCTTGGTCCCCTATTTTACCATAAAAAGATGATTGTATTTTTGCAGTCAAAAGGTGGCCATGATAATGAAAAGATCCAGCTAACTTAGCTTCATAGAACACATGCTCATATGTCGGGCAAAGAAAAACAACAACACAATAATGATAATTATAATGCTGCAAGTGAAATTAATTAAACACAAAAGGAAAGATGATTAATTTAGCTGGCGCAACATGAACATAAAGGCAACATAAGATACATATGAGCATGGGTCCAAATACCATTGTCAGTTATACATAGTAACACAAGACCCTCCTGTCTTTTCGTTTATCAACGGTTACCTTACCCTGTACTGTTCAACCCGTGCCTGTCAAGTTTCAACTCAGCGTCTACAAATTTCCAAACTCCGTTCTCTCCACGGCATTACGTTTTTGTGTTTACCAAGCCATTTTATTTCCGTATGTGCCAAGTCAGCAGATGCCGTGCGTGTCAAATTGTCTTCCCTTTAAATACTCATGTATACATTGCCATTTCCAAACAAAGATAAAAACATGAAAACTGATAGTTCAAAAATCGAGCAAACAGACGGTTTAATTCTTTTGAAGATCATATTTTGCTGGATTTATTCAATGAAAACCCTCATTCCTTTGTTCGATTTACCCTTTTCTTTCCAAACGAAATCCTACTGTTCTGTCTTCTTCTAACTAAATTTCACGACTCTAAAATAAAAAAGGGAACGCTGCTTCTCAAATTTTGATAAAATCATATTGTCCACCAAATCAAATGTAATTTTATTCATTGAGCCCTTTGATTCGAGTGCTTTGACCCTATAGGTTTATTGGAGGTTGCGTCGCCATTCTGGTGGGTCAAAAAATGGAGCAGTGAACGTTGGTTCGTGATTTTTGGGGTTTCCGATTTTTAATGGTCGGAATGGAGATTTTATTCGTGTTAGTGTCTTCGATTAGCATAGGTGGTGATTTTTTTTATAAAGTTTAATGTCATTAAAGTTCGTTGTCTTCACCGTGACAGCGTTAGAGGGTTTAAGACGCGTTTCGAAGTGGAGCTACGGGTTCGATAAGGTGGTGATAAAGATGGAGAGGTGGCGACGAGGTGATTAACGGTATGGATGGCTTTGATTTACGTTAAGTGGTGGTGGAGAGATTGGTCTGGGAAATCGTCGGTTATTGGATGTTTGCTATAGCAGGTTAGTAGAGTAGAAAAATGGGAGAAAGAAGCATGATTAAAGCAAATGGAGTTAGCGGTTGTCTTAATTAAGGGTATAAATGATTTTTAAATTAATTAATGATGTTTAATACGAATTAAACTTATAATATTTAATAATATATGCATATTTAAACAGAATTTGATGAGACAAGATCCATTAGGATCATATGGACGAAGTCTACGCCTCCAAGCTAGTTCGGAATGATTTGGAGCTAGTTGAAATTTCGTGAAAAGAATCAAATATCTGTTCGCTTTTAAAATGAAACAAAAGCAGAATCGTCAACTACAAACCAATGTGAGCAAACTCATTAACTCTAGCTCGTTTATATTTTTATATAAATGAGTTTTAAATTTATTTGTAGTACTATGTGATAGTTGTTGGATGAATTGTTGATGAAATTGGTTGATATGGTTGATATAGTATATCGTTGATTGATCATTAATTATTTTACTATGATATTTCTTATTGATGTGAAATTAATATTATTGATGTTGATTAACATATGTGGATGCAGGGAAACAGGTTGGAGGGATCCAATTGGATTCGTCAACATTTATAATACTGTTTTATTTGTTGTTGATATATATGTCATGATTAATTATGTTGTGTTGAATTACACTAGGCCTATAAATTTGGTATTTTAAATATCGTAATATATTTTTGAAGATAGAAAATAAATTTGAGTTTTTTTAAAAAAGGGATTTAATTTTCCAAAAATAGAATTTAATTTCGAAGGGACTTGAAATCGGGACTTGTTTTAATAAATAAAACAAGAAGTGGATTATAAACGACGTTTATAACTTTAGTAAAAATATTATCTTGAGATATATTGAAATATAAATTCAAGTCTGAATTTATATAGAAAAGCTGGAAATGGGATTGAAACTGGTATTTTTATTTGGATTAGAACTAAGCAATTATAAACGAAATTATAAATGGATAGAATAAAAAATAATATTTGTGAATGATTATACCATTACAAGTTAATAAAGAGAATTTGGATTTTTGAATATAATTTAAATAATTTGGTATTATTTAAAATTAAGATCATTAAGCGAGACGAGATTTACAGAAAACAAATAAAGTTAATTTCAGAAGTTGTGGATTGTATAGTTTGAAATTCGTTAAAAAGGGGAATTTCAAATTGTTTAGTAAAAATGAAAAGGAGTTAGTAGTCATTTTATAAATGAAATTTATAAAATGAGGTGGGTTTATAAAGTAACTCGATTTAAATCTGAAATGTTATTTTTAGATAAAAATCAAGTTGAGTTGATAAACAAGTCTAGATTCCTATTAAGGAATAATATTCTTATTCAAAAATGAATAATGATTTGGAAGCAAATATTTTGCAAACAGTAATATTTATAAAGTGGAATCGGAGTAAACATGGAATAATAGAAATATTTTCGAATTCGGAATATTAATCGAATTTAGAGTATTCAAAATGTAGTTATTTATTGAAATTCGATTATATTGAATTCAGGGAAGTACTTTTTACTTTCCGTTTTTAATCAAGATTTAATTATTTAATTAGTTATTATTTAGTTATTTATTTATTTAAATTAATGAATTAAAGATATATTCAAGCTAAAAATATTTCAGAAGCAGGGATTATAACACTATCGTTATAATCAATGTTTTCCGTAAAAGAAGTGGATTCGTAAATTGAATCTGAAAGTTACGTAACAGATGTTTTTTTTAAGGATTAAAATGGTGATCTTTATCCATTAAGATGTTAATAATATTGTTCAATTAAGGTCTAAGAGGTAATTGTACCCCAACTTGACTGACTTCGTTGTTAACTAAGGAATGACTAAGGTTCGATAGCGAGGTGATTAAGTGAAGTAAGTTAATGGGTGTTATTGGTGAGTTGACATAGCGATGTTTTTATTTAACGTCTATTTAATCCAATAAAGAAGTTTTGGAAATTTTTTTCAAAAAAATTCAGAAATGTTTTAAAATATAGGAAATGATATATATTGTGTTGATAAGAAGTTAAGGAATGGAAATGTTATCCAAAGATAGAAATGGATATTATTAACTATAGAAACGAATGGGTCAAAGGAAATGGATAATATGGAAACGTTTTCCAATGTTAATAACATATATTTTCTAAATATAAAAAAAGTATGGAATTGTGGATATATGGAATTGTTTTCCCAATGTGATAATTGGAATGTTTTCCAAAGAATCGTGAGAGCCTAATCGGGTTTTGAAAAAATATCTGAGTAAAGATATTGAAAGGGAATTACTAAATGATTTGATTAGGTCAATATTAATTTAAAAGGGGCCAGTGTTGTTTGATGATTGATCGGTGAATTTCCATTAAGGATCGTTGGTTGAATGGATGTTCCTTTGATAGTTAAATCACTGGCAATCAAAGTTTTATTTTATTTATACCTCTTTGTCAATACAGAGAGACCGGAATCAGATTTAATATCTGAAAACCACTCCGTATGGGCATAAGCATTATGAATCAACTTATGCTGAAGATGATTGAAGACGAAGTAAAGTGCAAGGGTTGTTCTATTAATCCTAGATAGAAATTTCCCAAGATGGATTATTAGTTTGGTGCCTTCGGTTTGTCCAGTCCCAGGACAATGCATATGGACAGATATGACAATGTGGCATTCAATGAAAATGGTGGAAAGATGTTCTAAAAAGTTAATCCTGACCTCAAACCTCATCAACCAGGAAATGAGAGAAATCAGGCAGGCAGCATGGCCAAGTGGGTCATTCCTATTAGGAGTATTATCACCTGATCTATAGAAATTTCATTTGTTTCTTATTATATTCGTCGCTGTATGCTTTCGGTAACGGTTCTTGATCACAACCATTGGTGATAATATGCTTGGTACACTCAAGTTAAATGAGTGGTCAACCATGTGTGGTTGGGTTGCAAGATGTTCTTGTTGAACCCCAGTGTATCCCCTCTAGAGTACACTAATCGGAAGGTGGTTCCATACATTGTCATAGTTGGAAATCAATTCTCCACTAAGTGCCCTGTGGTTTTTGATTTATATATATATATATATATATATATATATATATGGAGCGTGAGATGGAAGCATTCCGCTAGATTGCTATTTATTTGATTTAGACACTATTATAATACCACCAGATTTTGATATCAAAAATATTTTGGAATATCGTAAGGTAAAAACCGTCTGTATTTATATGTGGATCGGTCTTACAATTATATTTTATTTTGAATGAATTTTTAAATTTAAATCAAATGGTTGGAGTTTACTCACACCAATCCCATGATAGACTATCATATTTTCCACTGTGTATTATGCTTGTATCTGGAAACAGGTGTTATAACTGTTCCAGGAATAATCGTTGAGCTCTGATGATGGTATGTGTAATAACCTTAATTTTAACAACATTAAAGAGGATAAATTAAAAAATAATTAATTTAATATTCAGAATTAAGGGAAATGGATTGTGCCATTGCGTCCTTCTCGAAATTTTGGTCAAGATAGACAGTTGGTTTGCGTAAAATGGACAACGTATGAAGAAGTTATGAAGGTTTGTATACGGGCAAGAAAATTATATATATATATATATGTATATATATATATAAGGTCCAGAATTCAAAATACGGTTCAGAAAATTCAAAATCACGAAAATTCAGGTGAGCGGGAAAAATCCTGCCTAGGGGATCGACCCCTCAAGGGGAGTGTCGACCTATGGGTTGACCCCATAAGGGATGGGTCGACCCCCCTAGGGATGACGTGGCTAGGTTGTTTCAGGGGGCTGGCAGCTATATATATGGCCTCATTTTTCTAGTTTTCTCACACTAAAATCAATGGAGGCCTAAATGCTTTCGGTGCCTAGACTAAGTCAAATCCTTTTCTTCTTCTGCAATCAGAGTTTAGAGAATCAAGTGTAGATCAGTGATTCAACCTCTGCTTTTCTCCTTCAATTGTTCTAGATTCGAACACAATGAGTTTAAGTTACCTTTATATTTAAATGATTAAAAGTAAAACATGATATGACCGTAATTTGGATCTATCTCTGCGACTAAATCATATCAGATTTATTGTATTTTGTGAATCCATGATATTCTGAATTAACTATGACTTAGATCTTAACCTTTATCATGTCAGATCTACTTTTGAATATAGATATAATTCAATATTTAGATCATATTGTACCTATCATGTTGTGGTTAATTTGGATCTGTCTTTAGTTAGACATCTAAATCCTTGTTTAGATATAATCAAGCCTGCTATGACATCCCTACCATGTTAGAACTAGTTTTGCTATCACAAGTTCACCAGATCTGTACTTATATGTCCATCTTAACATTACGCCATTATACGTTAATGTCAATTTTGCTAGATCAATCATTTCTGTCATTTTCCCTTCACCCTTTCCCTTGATTTTATATAGGCAGGCTACTTTCGAGCCTAGGCATGCCGCTAAAAATATGCGAATGCGTTAGTTTGGGAACGAGGGAAGAACATTGAAATTGGACATAACTTGTAAATTGGGAATTTGGGTATAATTGGTAAATGGGGAACTTGGCATAGCTTGAATAATGTTTATGTATATGAATTTGGACATATAATTCACTATGAACATAATTGGGGGAAAATGGGCATGAAACCTATAAGTTATAACGACATAGGTAAAAATTGGCTAAAAATGAAATGCCTAGGATTATAGTAATTAAAAACTGTAACTCCGCCTAGATACGAGGTTAGATTACACTTGTAGTGGAAGTCTGCCCGGAACTGCCCGGCATATCCAACGACCACAAGTGATGAGTCTAATGTGAGGGGTCTAGGTGCACAAATACGGGACATGCTGAGACACGAGGTTAAGCCAACTTGTGGAAGAAGTCTGCCTGGAACCGACTGACATATCCAGCATCCACAAGTGATAGGCTTAATGTGGGGGGTCTAGTACATTATAACCATAAATGGACATGGTAATGAATTGGAATACATAAACAATTTGAATCCATAGGGATTGTATGAACATGAACTTGAATAGGGGTTAAGTAAATTTGGTTGAACTGTGGGTGGGTTAAGTAAATCTGAGGGGATGGGCAATATTTATATATAGGCCCACAAACTTAACCTAAGGAGGTAATATAATTAAAGACACCAATTGGTATACATAGCGGGTAGAAATCCTAGTGGGCATACAAAACAAGGGGGAGAGCTTGTAGTATTTTGTGTGGGGGGACCTGTTTTAGTTTGTAACCCATCTAACGGTATCAAACGAGTACTCCGCCCTAGATCGGAGTAGGGGCACGCTTACTGGGCTGGTTGTAAGAGATCCAAAGGTGGAGGACGGAGTAGGCGGCGCAAACCAACCGAGGACATATGCGTGCATGGGTCGGGCGGAAGGGGATAAGACGACCGTGACACCAGTAGATATGGTTGTGCACATCACGAAGGGTTGCCACTTTAGGAAAGTGATACCTCCTACCGTGGGGCCGACACAGGGTATCTACGAAGTAGGGAGCCGATCAATTAGGGAACTAGTTAGGGTACGTCTAGACTCTGGTAAAAAGTTTAGGAGCCTGTTAGGTTGGGTTGTCTATGGATTGTATGGGGTTAACACCTCTCACCAGAAGTACGCCTAAGTCTACCATCTTATAGTTGTTGGGATCATCTCATTCTGGTTATACTAGTATCGGTGCAGAGAATTAGAATAATCTTTAGGGAAGCATACACATTCTATCATGTTTGCCTTGTCATACTCACCTTTTATGATGTTATCTTTCTTTTCCACCTTATATGCCTGTCATGATACTTTTACTTATTTACTTGCTAAAAGTAACAAGGCTCCCTAGACTTTATGTCTGACCCTTTTTGTTTCCTCTTCTCTCTTCCGTTCCCCCCTCCCCCAGTTCGTAGGGTGGGAAAACTCAAGCTTAAGCAGGACTCGGTTATCATCTAGCTAGGAGCTTCTTTTGAAATGTTGCTCAAGTTCTTGTATTTACTACAATGGCGTTGTCCCTTTTGGGGAATTATACCTTTTCTTTTATGTATTTCTATACTCTGATGGTACAAGACAGAAGCTCTATATTATTGCAATGGTTTTTTTTGTAGTTCCAGACTTGTGATATTTTGGACCACGATGTTATGAATTATGTTTTAAATAAAATTCTAAATTCCGCTACTACATTTTTTATCTGTCTTGTAATGTTTCTGTGTCTGTTTAACTATAACGCTTCATGAAACTTAATGCATACTTTTAATGAGTGAAAATAACGGACGTGGGGTGCCACACTTGTGTTTGCGAACAAATTAAATAGTTGTAAACAACTGTAAAATCCGTTCGGCTTTCCTAAACAACAAGGATTGTTGTAGAGGGTGTCGAACTCTGGGACCAAAAATATTTTAATTAATAAATCCAATCAAGTTATTCAAAATTTTGATTGGTTGCAAACACAGAAAATAAACAAAAAGAGAGTTTTAACAATAAGAGAAAGCAATTAGGGGATAATGACATAGATTAGATTAATATTCATCAATAGCCAATTGAATAAATACAGATCTAATTCATGTTTCTGTCACAAACATGAATCAACTATAATTAGGTTTCTAGAAACAAATATGTAAATAACAACTAGTATAGCCTATGCAGGAGCTCAGCTCTTAAACAACTATAGGCTATCAGGACAGATTCACTATTTTATTTCTAAAACCCTAAATATTAAATCTAAATCTGAATAGTTAGATCGAACTCGGATATACCCTGTGAAGGAGCACAGCTATTAAACGACACAGGGTATGAAGGTTCAGATCTAACCCTTAGTTCAAATCCAGATCTACATACATGAAGTTCTAATCTTTTGGCTATGTGATTCATATTGAATCATATCTATTAGCGTCATCACCCCCTAATCAAAGAGGATTAGCTAGACATAGCTAAAAGAAAAGAAAATAAAAAGAAAATAACAGACATGAACATAAATAAAATGCAAATAAAAACTAAATAGAAGAGAGAAAGAAGAGTTTTATTCCAAGCAAAGGATTACAGAATAAAACTAAGTGTGTTTTTACATGAATAAGATACAAGGTATTTATAGCTAATATGACAAAGACTACTTGGCAAATTCCACAATGTGGGACTAAAGAATTAGCCCAAATAACACATAAACTAGTGTGAACGGGGTTGTAGAGTAAGAGGCCTTGTAAGTGAGCCAGTGTGAACGCGTGCAGTGCATGAATGAATGAGAAGCCTTGCAAAGGAGCTAATGTGAACGCTACATGAGTGAAATGGTCTGCAATTGATCCAATGTGAACACAATATGAGTCTTTAGTGAGCCATATCTACCCAACTGAACTCTATTTGCAACCGTTCTTCAAGCTTTAAACTCTTCAAGCTTTAGTAATTTCAACTTCACTCTTTTTCAGCAAATTCTTCATGTTTTATTCATCAAATGCTCTAAACCATGCTTCTTGTCAACAATCTGGAAAAACAGCTATAAATACACAATATCAATTATTTAAAAGATAAAATAAGATAAATATGCGGATAAAATATACACATTTACGTGTATATCAAATACCCCCACACTTATCTTTTTATTCGTCCTCGAATAAACTAAACTAAGATATGTCACACTTTCGTAGGAAACACGATTTCATTTAGCGTATGCAACAAGCCTTTAAACCCCTGGGTGTCCCCAGTAGGGCGAGTGTTGTCTCGTGAGGGTTTTCAGCGGATACTACCCACAAAATCCAAAGCGTCTTGTGTACGCGGATTAATCAAACAATATATTTAAGGTCTTTCATATTCCAAGGATTTCACCTAACTTCAATAATAACGGTTTAGTCCCAAATTGTCCATTCCATAATTGGTGCAAAAATGAATAAGATATTTCACGCTGAATCATAATTCCTTGATAACACTGTAATTGTCTTGAAGGTTAAGAGCGTGGTGTCAACCAAAGTTCTACACATCGACAATGTGCACCCAATCATTTCTTTATTCTTTTTTTTTTGAATAATTTTGCACCATTGTAACTGTAATGTATTGGATGTGAGTTATGCATGGATGAAGGAGAATTTTGTAAGTTCTAAAAATATTATAGATAAGAGGGCAAGTGTATTAGTTGAATTTCAGGCTACAAAAGATAAAGTAATACTAAAGCACATATGAACATTTTTGTTTCCTTTCATCTCTTCTACTACAATCCTTACTTCCAAGTACAGTATAATGGATGTGGATGGAATGGAAATGGATGCTTCATAGTCAAGAATGATGAAGACTATTTTATTCAGAGAGACTCTCTCTTTATTTCAATTTTTTTCTTTTTCTCTCTCTTTTTTTTTTTTGCATGATGAATGATGAATGGAGATGGAATGATGCCATACATTATTTCATTTGATTCCTCCTCTACTAAACCAATACTTCATGAAAGGAAAGTTTTGTGCCCTAGTTACTCTATTTCTATAACCCTAATTCAACACACAAGTCTGGATTGATGTTATATAAAAAGCTGAAAGGAATGATAAACAGAGTTTCGTAAGATAGATAACCCATATAAAATAAGATGTGGTATATGGTTATCCTACTTTAAAACAAGTACGGAGTGGGTAGTGTAATATTGGTATAAAAAGTGACGTTTCTGAACCTTTGAAAATAAATCAGTACAAGGTTCTTAAGTATACCAATATAAGAAAAACTTGTCGAAACATGGATGTAATTCGACTAAAACTTGGGTTTGAATAATGTGGGGTATCGAAGAAGAACGCTACAATGAGTCATTTCTCCTTAATTGGGCCAAGTGGATTTTAGAACTTACGATTTTGAAAATTTGAGTGGAAAAGAAAATATTATGCATGAAAACGAACTCAGAAAATCCAACAAATGTAGGTGCAAAATCATTTTTATTTCTTGATTTTTTTTTTGATTATTTTTACTTGCACATTCTAACACGTATAACAAGGGTTGGCATGCTTACTCCAGAACACGACTAACGTCTGCACAGTCTCAAGCTAGCATCTTAAAAAGACACATTACAATTCAATGAATAAATAATGTTCATTCCCATCACCCAAAAATTCAACTTATCAAACAAGAACCAAGGTGTTATTTATGAGTTTAAGTTAATCCTTGTTCAATGAATGACCTAGTTCATAAAATTTGATTGCTGATGTAATGTAAATTCCCCCCCACACTTGAGTGTGACTGTGTCCTCACAGTCGTTAATCAGACATATCTTAGTGAAAGGGAAAAAAAATTAAGAGAATATTTACATATGTACAAAAGAGGGTTAGTGCGTCTTACCGAATGTAATGTGGCTCATGGAGGACCATGAGCTCTTCCTCTTGGTTGGGTATTGGTTCCAAGTAAGGTTTAAGGCGTTGACCATTGACCTTATAGGACGATCCATCGGTTGGATTCTCAATTTCAACTGCACCATACGGAAAAACAGTCCGCACAGTGTAAGGTCCTGTCCATCTAGATTTTAACTTACCCGGAAATAAATGTAGTTTTGAGTCATACAACAGAACTTTTTGACCTGACATGAAAGTTTTACGTAAAATTGATTTATCATGAAAAACTTTTGTTCTGTCCTTGTAAATTAGTTCATTTTCATAGGCATCATTTCAAATTTCATCAAGTTCATTAAGTTGAAGCTTCCTATGTTCACCTGCTTGCTCTAAATTAAGATTCAAAGTTTTTATTGCCCATAACGCCCTATGTTCTAGTTCAACTGGCAAGTGACATGGCTTACCAAAAATCAACCGATAAGGGGACATACCCAAGTTTGTTTTGAAAGCAGTGCGGTAAGCCCAAAGAGCATCGGTTAATTTTTGAGACCAATCTTTACGATTTCGATTCACAGTTTTCTCAAGGATTTGTTTAATCTGCCTATTCGATACTTCAACCTGCCCACAAGTTTGAGGATGGTACGGAGTGGATAACTTGTGGGTTATCGAATACTTTCTCATGAGAGCTTCAAAAGAACGATTACAGAAGTGTGTTCCATTATCACTGATTATTGTGCGAGGTGTGCCAAACCTAGAGAAGATATTTTCTTTCGAGAAGCGCACAACAACCTTGTTATCGTTTGTTTTGCATGGAACAGCTTTGACCCATTTGGAAACATAATCGACAGCTAAGAGGATGTACAGGTTCCCAAAAGAATTAGGGAAGGGTCCCATGAAGTCTATACCCTACACATCAAAAATTTCGACCTCTAGAATGGGGTTTAGGGGCATCATATTCCGTTTAGAAATTTTCCCTAAGAATTGACATCGATCACAAGTTTTGCAAAATTCGTACGCGTCTTTGAAAAGGTTGGGCCAGTAGAAACCCGATTGGAGAACCTTTTCAGCTGTCTTTTTGGGACCGAAGTGACCACCACAGGCTTGGTCATGACAGAAAGAGAGGACATTGTGAGTTTCAGTGTCGGGAACACACCTTCGAATGATTTGGTCGGGACAATACTTGAAAAGATAGGGGTCGTCCCAATAAAAATGTTTCACTTGGGAAAAGAATTTGTGTTTATCCTGCATAGACCAAAAAGAAGGGGTCTGCTAGGTGACTAAGTAGTTGACAATGTCAGCGAACCAAGGATCAGTGGATAGAGAAAATAGTTGTTCATAAGGGAAATTCTCGTTGATCGGAAGAGGAGAAGACGGGGCATTTGGAAGACGAGACAAGTGGTCTGCAATAACATTGTCAGATCCCTTTTTGTCCTTAATGGTAAGGTCAAATTCTTGAAGTAGAAGGATCCAACGAATGAGACGAGCCTTAGCATCCTTTTTAGAGAAAAGGTACCTAAGTGCGGAATGATCAGTATGAACAGTGATGTGTGAGCCAACTAGATAAGGCCTGAATTTTTCTAGAGCAAAAACAACTGCCAAAAGTTCTTTTTCATTGGTCGTATAATTGATTTGAGCAACGTTCAAAGTCTTACTCGCATAGTAAATGAAATGAAGAATTTTATCGACGCGTTGTCCTAAGACAGCGCCAACAGCGAAATTCGAGGCATCACACATGATTTCAAAAGGCAGCTTCCAGTTGGGAGAGCAGATGATCGGAGCCGAGACAAGTTCATTTTTAAGATGCTCAAAAGATGAAATGCAATCAGAATTGAAATCGAAAGGAACATCCTTACCAAGAAGATTGGTCAAAGGTCGAGTGATTTTGCTGAAATCTTTTATAAAGCGACGGTAAAAACCAGCATGACCTAAAAAGGATCGGATGTCCTTAACGGATTTGGGAATGGGAAGATTCGAGATAACCTCAATTTTAGCTTTGTCTACTTCAATTCCTTTATTAGAGATGACATGTCCTAAAACAATGCCATGTTTGACCATGAAGTGACACTTTTCCCAATTAAGAGTTAAGTGTTTATCTTTGCAACGGTTAAGAACAAGATCAAGATGATGTAAACACTCAGAGTAAGAATCACCAAATATGGAAAAATCATCCATGAACACTTCCAAAAATCGCTCAATCATATCAGAAAAAAATGCTAATCATGCACCTCTGAAAGGTTGCAGGTGCATTACAGAGACCAAAAGGCATACGTCGGTACACAAATGTACCAAACGGACAAGTGAAAGTGGTTTTCTCTTGGTCGTCAAGAGCGATAGGGATTTGATTATAGCCCGAGTACCCATCAAGGAAACAATAGTACTCATGACCAGCAAGTCGTTCTAACATTTGATCGATAAATGGCAGAGGGAAACGATCCTTACGTGTTGCAGCGTTAAGTTTCCTATAGTCAATGCAAACACGCCAACCGGTCTGGGTGCGGGTTAGGATAAGCTCGTTAGCTTCATTTTGGATCACGGTAATCCCTGATTTCTTAGGTACGACATGAATCGGACTAACCCATTGACTATCAGAAATCGGGTAGATGATTCCATTGTCAAGGCATTTAAGGATTTCAGCACGAACTGCTTCTTTCATGATAGGGTTTAGTCGACGCTGGGGATCCCGAGTGGGTTTGTCATCATCTATAAGGTGGATTCGATGTTGGACAATCGAAGGACTAATCCCCTTAATATCAGCCATGGACCAACCAAGTGCTTCCTTATTTTTCTTAAGGATGGGAAGGAGCAATTGTTCCTGCTCTAAAGTAAGGTCAGAAGCGATAATGACAGGAAAAGTTTCATTATCTCCTAAGTAAGCGTACTTAAGATGACTGGGCAATACTTTGAGTTCAGATTTTGGGGACAACTCAACCGAATAAATTGGTTAAGGAATAGACTCATTTGTGAGAGGCTGGACAGGAATCGAATCAGAGACATTTTCGGGAGTATCTTGAAACAAAGTTTCGTAATTTGATTCAATTTCGTTATTCAAATGGTCAAGCTTAGATTCATTATCGTTGACAGCATGGATTTCAGAAAACTGATCCATATAAGAGTTAAGAGAGTTTTCAGTTCTAAAGATGTTTAGCTCGATAGTCATGTTACCGAAAGAAAGTTTCATAGACCCATTTCTACAGTTGATGAGAGCATTAGAGGTTGCTAAGAAGGGTCGTCCTAGAATCAAAGGGATCTGGTTTGTAGGATTGCTAACCTGTTGAGTTTCTAAGACAATGAAATCAACTGGAAAGATGAATTCGCCAATTTTGACCAACACATCCTCGATTTCTCCCACGGGTTTCTTAATTGAACGGTCAGCAAGCTGAAGGGTAACCTTGGTGGGTTTCAGTTCTCCTAGGCCTAATTGGCGATAGACGGATTATGGAAGCAAGTTAACACTAGCACCTAAGTCTAGCAGGCATCTATCGATTTTCTTGTCCCCAATAGTACATGATATTGTGGGGTAACCAGGATCTTTGTATTTCACTGGCATCGATTGGGACAAGACTTCGCTTAGAGTTGCCGCTGGAAACACTTTCTTAGGTACATGTGTATGACGTTTTTGAGTGCACATATCTTTTAGAAATTTTGCGTATTGTGGAACTTGTTGTATAATATCTAAAAGAGGAATGTTCACTTTAATTTGCTTAAATATTTCAAGGGTCTTTTCTAACTGATCCTTCTTTTTCCTAGGTCAGAGTCTATGAGGAAATGGAGCAGACAACTCAGTAGGTTGGGCTACTTGAGTTTGAGAATGGTCCTTGTCAGAAATTGGCTCAATGTTTTGATTTGAGTTGATCGAATTTTCGAGAGGGTTTGGAAGATCGTCTGGTAAAGCATTCGGGTTGACCACATGGTTGTCAATCTTTTTGCCGGATCTAAGAGTCGTGACAGCATTCAATTGACTAACGTTTGAATCTTGAATGATGTGAATTTGGTTGGGGTTTGAATTTTGTCCTCTAGGGTTTTGAATGGGTTGACTTGGAATTCACTTAATCTAGCGTTAAGCTGAGACATTTGTTTTTGGAGTTCACTCATTTGTTGATTCGTGTTTTGCATATATGAGTGTAACGTGTTGTCTAACTTGTTTTGATTCTCAACACTTTGCTTAGTCATTTGCGCCAACAGGTTACTCACCTCAGATAAATTCCCCTCAATTGTAGAAAGGCGTTTCTCATGTTGAGGTGAAACCGTTTGATTGTTGAAAGGCGCCTGGTTCGAAGTGTACTGATTTTGCCTAAGAGGAGGGTTCGAAGCATTGTTCGGAAATGCTCGATTCGAGGGTCTGTTCATCTGAGGGTTATTTGGACCATAAGAAAGATTTGGGTGGTTGTTGGGTCTATTGAAAGCATTTACTTGCTCAAGGGACTGGGGACAGTCATCAGCCATATGATTGGAGTCAAGACAGATGTGACACATGGCTTGGGAAGCGTTATTAGACTGAATGTGTGTTCTAACAACGTTCAGTATGGCATCAACAAGAGTATTAGAAGAAGAAGAAGAAGAGGATTCAACAGAATTACTACTGGATCGCGAATAGAGAGATTTTTCATTGGTTCGTTCCCATTGTTTCGATTTTTCTGCTAACTCGTCTAGAAATTCCCAAGCTTCTACATCAGTCTGTTTTAAAAAATTGCCTTGACACATGGATTCTAACATTTGTCTAGAACTATTATCCAGTCCATCGTATACAGTTTGACACAATGACCATGTTTCATAACCATGATGGGGACAACTCAACAGCAGTTCTTTAAATCTTTCGAAGTATTGCCAAAAAGATTCACCCCCTTTTTGGTGGAAATTGGTGATTTCATTTCTGACTCTAGCTGTTTTTTCTGGGGGGTAGAATTTTTTAAGGAAAACTGCTGTAAATTCATCCCATTTTTTAATCGAATTTGGGGGTAAGCTACGAAACCATTTTTCTGCGGAGTCAGTTAGTGCGAATGGAATCAAACGAAGTTTAATACCGTCCTCACATAACTGTTGTAATTTAAAGGTTGCACAAGCATATTCAAATTTCGTTAAGAAAATATATGGTTCATCATGAGAAAAATTTCCGAATTTGGGAAGGATGTTTATCTGACTCGATCGGATTTCAAAGTGATTACCCACAGGATTGGGTAATTGAATGCAAGAAGGGACAGAAACTCTATCGGGAAGGATTCTGTCCATCAGGGTACGAGGTGCGGGTTCGTTACCCATTTCTAAAGGTTGTTCGGGAAAATTGGTTTTTGAGGAAAGAGAAGTTGGTTCGATTCTAACTAAACGCCGAGATTCTTGGTCACGGGTCCAAGTTTGCATGCACTAGAAAGAAGAAAAAGAGAGTTTGTCAAGGAAATTTAGACAATGGGAGTTTTTTTTTTTGGAAAAGTACGACTTATAGACTAGAGAGGTTTAAAAGAAGAAAAAAAATGTTAATTTTTTTTAATTTGTTTTTGTTTTTCAAATTTTTATTTGTTTTTGAGGAGTTTTGATTTTTTTTTTTTTACAAACCAATCACACACAGAAATTAGCAATAATGAAATTTTCTGTCCTTAATGGCTCCTAACTCAAAATTGTATAGACACGTTTGATTACTTAGACCAAAAGATTTCTCAGCCAGTTAACGGACAGGAGTTATCGGTGCACCAGGAATCACCCTAGCAATGCAGCCAAAGGTTTAAGTACCTTCAGAGTAACAACCGAAATAATATTTACGAATCACCGTAATATTTATAAACGGTTATTTCTCTGCCGTAGTCTAGACACCAAGAAATAATTCGTTCCAAATAAATCAACTATCACAATACAGCTAAGCCCTATATGAGCCCGTGACACCCTTAGGTCCAACGTCTAACCGTTATTATTAGTCAGATTCTACAATGAATGCAGTTTGTGGGCTAAGGAAAGCGTGATGAAATCCCTCACCTTATGTGAATTGGGGTATTGCCCTTAACAGAATGAATACAGATGCAGAAATAATAATCACAGAAATTAAAATATTTTACAAGAAAGTCGCTTCCCCTGCAGAAGATTTTTACAAGCAATGTCTATATATTTTTGTTTATTTGCAACAGCAGTCCCTGTAGAGTTTAGAAAAATCTCACCTCGATCGGCAGTCCGTCCAGTGCAGTTGAGTAGCGCTAGCGCGTTCACACCCCACTTGGTGTGCAACCACTCCAATCAAATCTATTTGCAAATCACTTGGCTGAACTCTTCACTTCTCGTTGGTCTTTGAATTGATTTCTTTGCTTGACTTCGATTCCTTGATTTGTTTGCTTGAGCCTTGAATTATTTCTGCTTTGGCCTTTGTTTGAGTTCTCTCTTTCTCTTTTTTGACTTTTTTTTTGGAAGGAAAACTAAAATGGCACTAAAACAAAAACAAAAGAAAACTAAGGCTAATAAAAAAAATTAAACAAAGAGATGAAATCTCTTTCTTCCTTTTTTTTAAGAAACACGAGAAAATATATTACAAACAAAGAAAACAATTTTTTAAAAAAAAAAAGGATTTGGGAAAAGAAAGCTAGAACCAACTTACAAAATTCAAAGAAGAGAAAAGGGTTTTTTTTAAAGGGAACAGGGAGAACTATAAACTATGAGAAGAAGAAAAAACAAAGGAAGAGGATGGGGTATTGGTTTCAGAAGAGGTTGTGGTGACTATTATTTGTGATGAAGAGGTTGGAGAGGATGGGTATATGTAGAACAGAAGAAAGAAAATTGGAAAGAATTGAAAAAGGATTTTTTTTTTAATTTTTTTTTTTGGGAAAAGGAATTTATTTATACAAGGAATATTGGAAAGTAGAGGAGTTTGGAAAGAAATTAAAGAAAAGAAAGGAAAGGAATTGTAATAAAAGCAAAATTTTTTCTTTTTTAGAGAATTGCTGAAAAATAGAAAGAGATTGTAGAAATTTGGAAAGAAATAATGGAAAAGAGGGGAAAGAAATTGGAAAAAGTTGGAACGAAATTAATGAAAGAAAGGGAAAGAAATAAATGAAGAAAGAATGGTAATGAATAGAAAAGAAAGTAGAAAAGGAAAGAGATCAAACTAAATTTGCAAGTTTTTTTTTAATTAGAATTGTTGTAAAAGTAGAGGTGTGGAAAGGTGGAAAGAAATTTGAAAGAAAAAGAAAAGAATTAAAAGAAAGGAATTGTTAGAAAAGTTGAATTTTTTTTATATGGAAATGTTGAAAGGAGGAAGCAAGATGCAAATAAAAGTGGAAAGAAATAAATAAAAAAATGCAATTTTTTTTATTGTTGTCAAAATAGAAGAGAGAGAAGAGATTGTATAGAAGAAAAATCGAAAAGAAGTAAATGAAAGATTAGGATAGAAATAGATGGAAAGAAATTGAATAGACATTAATTAGAAAAATTGGCAAAATTTTATTTTTTAGAAACTTGGAAAGAAATCAATTTGTGAAACAATTGCAAGGAGGAAGAGAAATAGAAGAGAAGGAAAGAAAATCACAAAAAGATTTGTTTTTTTTAATTTATAAAAATTGTAAAATGGAAAAAAAATTATGGAGAGATGTCAAGAAAGAAGGAAAGCAACAAAGAAAGGAAACAAAACAAAAGGCAAGATTTTTTTTCTCTTATTTGGTAGATATACGGTATCACAAATCAAATACCAAATCAACCAACAAGTTTTTTTTATCTATGCTAGAAAACAAAAGGGAACAAAATAAAATAAAAATATTTTTTTGTGTTTTTTTTATATTAAGAAAAAGAAAATTATAACCTGAAGGATTTAAAAACAAAAATTATTTTGGTCCTCGGCAACGGCGCCAAAATTTGTTTGCGAACAAATTAAACAGTTGTAAACAACTGTAAAATCCGTTCGGCTTTCCTAAACAACAAGGATTGTTGTAGAGGGTGTCGAACTCTAGGACCAAAAATATTTTAATTAATAAATCCAATCAAGTTATTCAGAATTTTGATTGGTTGCAAACACAGAAAATAAACAAAAAGAGAGTTTTAACAATAAGAGAAAGCAATTAGGGGATAATGACATAGATTAGATTAATATTTCATTCGGTCCTTTGTCTAAATCTCTTTCCTTTTCGTTTTAGCATGTCTGGGAAACCTAATATCCCTACGGGCATTACGATACCAAGCTGGTTCCGTAGGTATCTAGAGGCCACGACGCCAGAGGTCAAGCTGACGTTCCTCCCCCAGCTGCACCCGTCGTTCCTCCTCCTCCTCCAAGAGCAGATAATTTCGCTAAGATCTGCAAAGATTTCTGTGCCATAGGAGGGAATTCATTCTGTGACACCCCACGTCCGTTAATGTCACTCACAAAGGGAATGCATTAAGTTTCGTGAAGCGTTATAGGTAAACAGAATAGAAATATTACAAGATAGATATAAAATGACAGCGGAATTAAAAAATTTATTAATCATAAAGCAAGTTTACACCATATGTCTGAAAATACAAAAACTCAGTACATGATTAAAACTTCTGTCTTGTACTTTAAATATCAGAGTACAATAACAAAGAAGGCATAATCCCCAAATCATAAGCCATAGCAGCAAAGATAGAAGCTTGAGCAATACATCAAGAAGCTCCAAGCAAGACGATAGCAGAATCCTGACTAAGCCTAAGAATTCCATCCCTTGAGAACCTGGGGGGCACGGAAGAAAGAAGAGGAAACAAAAAGGGTCAGACATAAAGTCTAGCGAGTCTAGTTACTTTTAGCCAGTAAATAAATAAAAGTAACATGATAGGCATATTAAGTGGATAAGAGAGAGATAGCTACATAAAAGGTAGGTGTGACAAGGTAGACAGGATAAGGTGTATACGCTTCTCTAATGATTCCTCTGCACTATTACTAGTATAACTAGAATGAAATGATCCCTTCCACTATAAGATGGTAGACTTAGGCATACGTCCAATTGTATCCTAACTTCTACCCTAATCGATCGGCTCTCTACTCCGTATATACCCTGTGTTGGCCCCACAGTAGGAGGTATCACTTCCTAAAGTGGCAACCCTCCATTTCCCAAGATGTGCACAACTATATCTACTGGTGTCACGGTCGTCTTATCCCCTTTTGCCCGGTCCACGCACGCACAAGGCCCAGTCTATTTGCACCGTCCGTCACGTTTGGATCTCTTACAATTAGTTAGTAAGCGTGCCCCTTCTCTGCTTAGTACAAAGTACTTTATTTGATACCTACTCTAGGTTAGTGACTGAAATGGGTCCCACACAATATGATACAATGTAATAACCCGAAATTCTGAGCCAGTTTAAAATTTTTATTTTGGCAATTTTAACGAATTTTGAATATTTAAAATGAATTATTTTTAATAATATCGACGAAAATTTATTTTGAATATATTTAGAACGTATATATTTATACGCGTCGTCGTTAGAATATAAATAATTATATATAATTATAAAAGGAATTGAAAATGGCCCTGCAGTTTGATAATTCGATTTCAAACTTCAATTGAATGTACCGGGTGCAAAACAAAACGGATTTTAGTGAAACCAAAAATCATAGGATCTAATTGGGAATATCTTTCCAACGAATCCGAAAAATTTAAATTTCATAGCGGGGATCAAAAGATATGTCCAGTTGAAAATTCTGAATAGTCGCTATGGAATTCAGGCCCTTAAAAATAGACATTTTGCAAACGACCTCGGATTTCGACGAAACCACTTTTGTTGGATCCATGATGTCAAATTATTGATAGATCCCAAATTTCATAATTTTTCGAATCAATATGTGAGCGTGGTAAAGGAAAACGCATTTGACCAGTTTTAGTTGATTTTAATCGATTGGAAAATGGCCATTTTTCAAACGGTCTCAGAATTCGACGAAACTAGTTTTGTTAGGACCGTATCGTCTATACGAAGCTAGAAAATATTTTTCGGGAATTTTTAGGGTTAGTATGTGACCCCGGTAAATGGAAATGCGCGTTTAAATTCAATATATAGAGTTATATGTTGATTTTGACGAAAACTGATCGAAACAGTCGAATCAGCGTACGATACATATCCCATTGTGTTCGGAATGGGGATAATATCCTACGGACGACAGGCGGTGGGCCTCGTTTAGAGGTCGTATATAAAAGTCAACTTTTTGAAATTAAATAATTAAAAAATAAAATATCTCCCCTCTCTCTATACCTTGCCCCCCCCCCCCCCCCCCGATTAAATCGAATCAGAACAGAGAAAAAAAGAAAAAAAACCTAGAACTAATCAAAGAACCGCATCGCCCAGCCCCTCGTCGCGTCGCCACCCGCCATCGCTCCCCCAACCTCACGCCGTCGCCCTCGCCGACCTCACCACCAGCCGCCACTCCGATTCGAAGCCCCCCCCTTCGCTGGAGATCGACGCACCCCAAGACCTCGCGCGATAGCTCCACCGGGCCCCACCTCGCGCGATAGCTCCACCGCGCCGCCGCTACTAGCACCGGGCCCCACCTCGCGTCGCACCCTCCTCCAGCCCTCCTTCCACCGATTAAACTCTAGCCCCTCTTCTCCTTTCCCCCTCCCTCTTCAATAGTAAGGTAAGTTTTTAATTAATTATTTTAAGTTATTTTAAATACTCAGTTTTATTGTCAATGAATTTTCAGAGATTTTATTGGTAGAAAGGAGGGATTTATATAGAGTTTTAAAATAGAATAGATTAGAGTTTTAAAATAGAAAAGATTAGAGTTTTAAAATAGAAAAGATTAGATTTTTAAAATAAAAAAGGTGAAATCTTTATTTTTGTAAAGGTGAAATCTTTATATAGATAATAGCGTGATAAAAATATAATCTTTATTATATGAACACCGTTGAATAAAAATAGAATTTTTATCATATAGCGTGATAAAAATAGAATTTTTAAATATTTAATAGCGATGTAAAAATAGAATTTTTATCTATATAATAGCGATGTAAAAATAGAATTTTTATCTATATAATAGCGATGTAAAAATAGAATTTTTATCTATATAATAGCGATGTAAAAATTCGACTTTTAAAGATATGAAGTGATTATAAAAATATGATTTTTAAATTGAAAGTGAACAAATAAAAATGTGATTTTTATTTTGAAGACATCAGTATATAAAAATGTGATTTTTTATATATGTAGTGACTACGGGCAACGAAAGTGACAAGAGGCGGACGACAAAGACTTCTACATAGGAAGTGCCGTGGAGTTAGGATAGCTATCGGTGAGAATTTCTCACTCTTCAATCTCCTTTTTTTTCTAGTTATATATATATATATATACACTAGGATGCAGAAGGTTTTTAGTAGCACCCGACACCCGTCATCCACAGACCATGGATGGCTTGTTTGTTAGATTGATGTGTTGTGAAATTTGTTTGTGTTGTTGATGTGAAATCGATAATATAAATTAATGTGCTGAAATAAATTAATTATCGTTAAAAATATAATTTTTAACGTGAATGTGAATAATAAATAATTATAAACAAATCGGCCGATTTGTTTATATACACTGATTTGACTGATATTGATTGGGTCGATAAATTTTACACATCGCCCAACTGCACAAATAAAATCTGTGTTTGATTGTTTGAACCCCCACACGGGTGTTGGGATGATATTTGGGTACACTAATCCCAATTATTTAATTGTATGTCGATCGATTTATTGACAGGCTGTTATAAGAGTTAGATATCTATATTTGATGCTTATACAGTGTAGTGCACTTTGGATGATGGCTGACTATTTATCGTTGCTATTATATACATGTGTTGTATGGAATCCGTATAATTAACTTTATATGGAAATTGATTGGGCCTCATTCCAATTTAAAAGATAAAGAATATTATAATATAAAGGTTCATGTGTTGACCTTACTCATCCGTTGAGATTAGTCATGTGTTGAACGAAATATTTTAACAATAAAATTTACATCTTTATCATATATGAAATTAGAAACTAATTGGAAAATAGTTAAGATGAGTGGTCTCCTGATTATTGATCTGACGTTGGTTTCGGCCTTCGGGGTTAATATTCAGGGAATCGTTCTCTTACTAATATACGGTTGGTGTCTGATTTTAAATCAAACGATAGATACCATAATTTTTATAAAATATATTAAATAACAAAAATAGTCACACGTGGACAATACTCATTCGTTGAGATTAGTTGTGTGTTGACAAAAATAAATATTCATTTGTTGAATAGGATAACGGAATTATTGAAATATATAAAGCCGTGTTGATTAGAGTTGCGCTATTTTGACGTGAACGATATTTATATCGATTTTATTCGTTTTACAATGAATATTGAAAAGTGATTTCAAAATTTAATATTTTGAAATAAAATTCAAATTAAATTAGATTAAAATTAAAATTGAAATTTTATTGAATCAATTTGAAATGAATTCAAATTGAATAGATAACGAATTTGATTTGAATTGAAAACGATTTCGAATTGAATTGAATATATAACAATTTCGAATTGAATTGAATATAAACCAAAGTCGAATTGAATTGAATATAGGATGAATCGAGATTTGAATTGAATAGATAACGAATTTGATTTGAATTGAAAACGATTTCGAATTGAATTGAATATATAACAATTTAGAATTGAATTGAATATAAACCAAAGTCGAATTAAATTGAATATAGAATGAATCGAGATTTGAATTGAATTGAATGGATAACGAATTTGATTTAAATTGAAAACGATTTCGAATTGAATTGAATATATAACAATTTCGAATTGAATTGAATATGAACCAAAGTCGAATTGAATTGAATTGAATAGAAAACGAATTCGAATTGAATTGAATAGAAAACGAATTCGAATTGAATTGAATAGAAAATGAATTCGAATTGAATTGAATAGAAAACGAATTTGAAGTGAATTTAAAGCGAATTATATGGAATATTCAATTTTGATTCGAAATTGAATAGGAAGTTGAATTTGTTTTGAAAACAAAATTAAAACGATTTATAAAATTCGTTTTAAAAGAAAATCGAAGAAATTTATATATATTATATATATAATATAATGGCCTGAATAGAACGCGCCGCTCCGCGGTAGTTCGTGAATTTCGACCATTGACTTCGAATTGACGTTGCGGGAGATCTGACCGTCGGATTCTCCTAAAACCGGAACCGTTGGGTTCATATCGAAAAGAGCTTTCTAACTAATATTAGAAATTTGAAATCTAACGGTTGGATTTGGAGATACGTCCAAATCAAATTTGGAAAAGGTCGTTGTAAGTGCAGTTCGATGGGCGTTGTTGGAAATCGACTGTACGGGCCTTGATAAAATTATTAAAAATATTTATAATTTGTGTAAAATCATAATTTGTGTATTGGAAAGAATTGGGGTGAAAACTCCATATTTGAAAAGGTAAAAATAGATTTTTGTCGAAATGAACTAGTTTTGAACTAGAATTAAAAATCAATTTATTTTTGAAATAAATAAATTGAATTTGAAAGTGATTTAAAAAATAATCAATATTCCCAATATGTGGATTGGACTGGAGTTGAATCGAAATTATCTTCGGAATATTTCGATGTTGGATTTCGTGACTATATAGATATTGTTATGGGAATTTGAAAGATATATTTTATATCATTATTTCCAATACGATATATGTTGGTTTCAGAATTAGATATTGAATATAAGCCGATATATTTTCTATTCAGAGCCTTGTATTTAATATCAAATATGATTTGGGCTTGTCATGAATCGTGTTTTAGAGGACATTGGTTCTTTAACCCAGTTAAAGGCAGGATGTTGATTTTTGAAAAGATTAAAACTAAGTGGAGTTTTAATGAATCTTTAATTAGATTAAAATGTGAATTGATAATTTAAATTATCAAATCTGAAAAGTGATCGAGAATGGAGTATCACCAGTTTTGCTCCAAAGCGATAGTTAAATCTTTAATTAGATTTGAACGTGAAATGGTAATTAATTTTACCGATAACACCGTGGTGTTAGATATGGAGTATTACCAGTTTTTCTTCATGGGATGAATAGATTGGGAAATAAAATAAATAATTACTTCGGTGTGGTTCGCTAATCTCGACTAGTTTGGAAAAACCATAATTTGGTTTGATACGACATCCAATGGAAGATTAAAGAATAAATTCAAAGAATTTATCTTGGATAAAATTAATGGGAACCTTTCCCTAAGAATATGAAATTTATAAACTAGCTGTAGGTTAGCTAAGAAGAATGGTTTCCTGGGTATTGATCTGATGTTGGTTTCGGCCTTCGGGGTTAATATTTGGGAAATTGTTCTCTTGTTGATTTACGGTTAACGACTAATGAATTGGAAGGAGGCGTATGTTGTGTTTGTGTAACATTTGTTTTTAATATACGCGGGTTGTTCGGAAAGGCCGGGTTTATACCCATTCTGAATAACCGATTCGACGATAAGTCGAAGATGAAGACGGTGGTTGAAGACCGGAAGCCTTCACATCGTTTGGGTGATTACTGATGATCTTGATTGGGCTGTACACCCAAGATGAGGGAATCAGTTAGTGATCGTCCAGACGTACTTGAAGATCGATGGATATGCGAGGAAAGTGCCTCCGGTTTCGTTCAGACCCAGAACGAACTTGTAAATGGATTGTGTGTCCGACATTGGATTTTATTCTGTGTTGATTGATTTCTGTTAAATATATATCTGTTTGGCGGTGAAGAATTTATTCTTTTTCTTAACGCCCTTCTCTGAGACGTACGAGCTTAGAGGTTATATATCGATAGATATCAATCGCATGACATGAATTGCCTGTGTGGCATGCTGAGTTGCATGGATCAAGGCTTCTGTTGAAAAGCAAAGTCTTGTGATTGATGATCAAAGCACGGCCTACGTGGCAGCTTTGTGTATAGCGTGGATTCGCGAGCCTCACACCTCGGTATGAGTTAAAAACGGGATAAGGACTGCAGGGAGAGCACGACGTTTCTTTCTAGCTTTGGTGGTGTCACTGACTTACCAGCCCTGACATTTATATACTTTCCACCTATGTGGTTGTTGGATGAGGCGCCTCGATTTTAGGTCTATAAGGACCGGGAAACATGTGTTCAGGCATAATTAATCCTCAAACGTAAGAGAGGACCGGCCCTAAAGCATCCAGGATTGCCCAGAGTGTGTAGTCCTGAGACATTTGCTAGAGTGTCTCGAAAGCGGAGAGGAGCTTGCCCCTTGCCTCGACTCATGACGGAAATCCAATTTCCAATACGTGTATTTCGGTTTTATTTGTAGAGCCTAGTATGGCAACATGATAGATGGTACCCATGCCGCCTAGGATTGATATTTATGATTGAAATTGTTTTGACACTATACACTGATTACAGTATCAAATGATTTGTTTTTAAAAACGTACCAAGCATGTTTGGCTATTATAAGGGAAAACCCTATCCTCCGGCTTGCGTTGCATTGTGTGATGGGACTTGGGTCTTATAATAGCTTCATTTTTCAAAAAAGCATTGAGATGTTTATTCTATGCACTGGTATTCTTGGGAGGAAACCCGTTCCGTGTTATATGGCGTGGTCCCTTGAATTACTCTCTTTCAAAGTAAAGTTTTAAATAACTGTTTTAGTTCTCACACCAGTCACATGACTGACCTGGAGTTTATTGTTTTAACCTAAACTCTAGGTGCCCCTATTTCGACACGGGCAGCTAGTAGTTTTGGTTTTGCAGATTTATATTCACAGGTTCCTGATTTACAGCTGGAACGATGCTCGGAAAGCTCTGTATCCGTGTATTACTTTCAGTTGTGTTTTTGTATTATTTTCCGCTGCTATGTAATTTATTGTAATCTCTTATATTTATCGAATGTATTTTATTTATTCATACTCTGTATATTCTTGTATTCTGATGGAATTGTTGTAATAACAATGAAATGTTCTTCCGTCTGCGTTCTATTTTGTCTTGTCCTCAACGCCATACGTGCTTTCCTTCACGGGGAAGTTCAGGTCGTGTCATACAAGCTCTTCCCTTTGTCTTGTATCCCCCATTAGGTTTTCACTTACTATGTATGCCACTAGGTGTCTTTAATTACATAGCCCTATACCAGTTATGCTTACCCTAAAAGGTGTCTTTAATTACGTAACTTTTATATTTTCCACCGGTTATGTATACCTCTAGGTGTCTTTAATTACATAACCTTTTATATTTTCCACCGATTATGTATAACTTTAGGTGTCTTTAATTGCATAACCTTTTATATTTTCCACCGGTTATGTATACCACTAGGTTTGTTTAATTACATGACCTTATTAGGTTAAATTCGCGGACTATATGTAAATATTACCCACACCCTTAAATCTACTTAACCCACCCACTGATTCAAGCATGTTTATTTAACAGTTAAGTTTGTGGGCCTATATATACTAATATTACCCACCTACCCAAGATTTACTTAACCCTCCCGTTAATTCAAGCATGTTTATTTGACGGTTAAGTTTGTGGGCCTATATATACTAATATTACCCACCTACCCAAGATTTACTTAACCCTCCCACTGATTCAAGCATGTTTATTTATTGGTTAAGTTTTTGGGCCTATATATACTAATATTACCCACCTACCCAAGTTTTACTTAACCCATCCACTATTCCAATCAATTTACTTAATCCTAACCTTAGTTCAATATCATACAATCCCTATGGATTAGATTTGGTTAAGTAGTCCAATTCATAACCATGTCCATTTATGGTTTATAATGGGCTAGACCTCCCATACTAGGCCTACAACGTGTTGACGCTGGATATGCCGGTCGGGTCCAGGCTGTCTTATTCCACAGTTGGGCCTAACCTCGTGTCTTAGCCTGATTCGTATTTGCGTACTTAGACCTCCCACATTAGGTTCAACATTAGTGGCTGCTGGATATGTCGGTCGGGTCTGGGTAGACTACCACCACTAATGCAACCTAACCTCGTGTCATAAGTACAATTACAATTCCTAATTGTAATTACTAAACATTCCATTTTTAATTAATTAACCAATTTATTAATCCTTTCCCTTTATAGGTGTTAATGCCCGCTTTACCCAATAGTTTGAATTATATGTCCAAAAATGTTCATAAAATTATGCCATTATTAACCCTTTTTCCCTCGTTTCTTAACTAGCACCCTTACAAAATTTGAAGCATGCCTAGGCTAGACAATAGCCTAGTCATAAACGATAATAGGGAAAATAATGGGAATATAACCAAAGTGGTCATCTTGGCATAAACATAAACTTAGCATGATAATAAGATGAACATTCATACTGGCCTGGACATGAAATTGTCATCATAACAAGGTGGACATAAAACTGATGAGCAGTTGACAGTCAATTGATTCTAACATAATTATAATGTCACAATAAGCATAGTAAGATCTAAATTTGCAATTTATATGTCTAATTGGTTTAGATCTAACATGATAACACAAGGTGATAAATTAGATCACATAATTCAGATCTAACATTATAACACAAGGTGATAAAGTAGATCACATAATTCAGATCTAGCGATTAAAATAGATCTAACATGATAACACAAGGTAATAATCTAGATCTGACTAACAGTTTCAATGTCCACATAAATAGCGTAGGTTCAAGGTTTACAACGTATCCAAATCACAGTCTTTCATAATTTACTTTTATTTATCTAAGCCTAAAAGCAACTAGAACTCACAGCATTAGGTTTAGAGAATAGAGAGAATGGATCTTGGATTTCTAGATTTGATATGAAAAACTAAAATATTGTACGTTGTTGAAGAAAATGAATCCATCTTAGTACACATTCCGGCAGAGTTTAGCCGCCAATGTTTCTTTGTGAAGAAAACAAAGGAATTGAGGTATATTTATAGCTACTAGGTTACAGAATTCGGATGCCACCTCAGCCCTAGAGTGAATCGGGCCATGGGCCAACACCGAATTAGGTCCGGATGCCCAAAAACATACATGGGCGCACTTTATAGGTGTGCCAGTGTAAAATTACATAGGCGCACTTGTCAAGTGCGCCGGGAATTTCTGGTTTTTCTGCCAAACTTCTACCGTCCATAACTTCTTCATTCGTTATTCATTTTATGCAAACCAGTGTCTATCTTGACCAGAATTTTGAGATGGACACAATGGCGTTGTCTGTTTCCTTTAATTCTGAATATTAAATTAATTATTGTTTAATTTATCCACTTTAATGTTGTTACAAATTCGGGGTGTTACAAATTCCATGAAACGAAACATTCGTAGAGGCAAGGAATTGGCTCAAGGAGACCGAGTACTTATTTATAATCTTTGAAGTGGAAGATCGAAGGAAGATTCAATTAGCTGCCTGGCTACTGAAAGATGAAGCTTCGTTCTAGTGGGAAGTAACCTAAGCTGGACGTCCAGTGGAGACATACAATGATTTTAGGCAGAGGTTTGAAACGAAGTTTCTTTCTTATGCTGAGAAAAGCATGCAAATGGAGAGGTTCTTGGCGCCCAAACATGGAAACATGGCTGTTAAAGAATATGTGAACAAATTCAACCAGCTAGCAAGGTTTGGATTGGAACTGGTAGACACTCCGCATAAGAAAGCTTTGTGATTTGCTAAAGGGCTGAGTGAACCCTTTCATGGGTTATCTGTGTCCCATATTCCAATGGGAGCTACTTTTGAAAGGCTTGTTGATATGGCCTTGATGCATGAGGAAGACAAAGGAGAAAAGGAGGATGTCAAAGTTGAGGAAACAACGCAAAATAAGAAGGTATGGCGCAAGAAAGAATAATAACAACAACAGAAGAAGAAGGGCGGAAAGAATGACAAGGGTAAGGATAAGAGGAAATGTCACAGTTGTGGACGAGAGGTCACTTGGTCAAGGACTGCAAAAGAAGGAAAAATACTTGCTTCAGTTGCAGAGAGGTCTTACACTTTGCTAGGGAGTGCCCGAAGAAACAGGGATCATAGGGACAAGGTCAAAGGACAGGAGATTTTGGAGGGTAGGTGCATGCTCTCGCGACCAGTGCTCCAGATAGAGGTAGGAAAATTTCCGTGGAAGGTTTGATTTCTCTTTCTAGTCATCCTATTAGAACTATTTTTGGTTCTGGCGCATCACATTCATTTATATCTAGTTCGGTGGTTGAATCTCTGCACATAAATACTAGTATGGTAGTGGATCCCGTTGTTATCTCAAACCCCATTAGTGGTTCGACTCATTTGTCTATGATTTGTAAGGGTTTGAGAATATCTATCTTAGGCGTCAAGTTTGAGTGCGACGCGTATGTGCTCAGTTTTATGGGCTACGGTTTGATTCTAGGGATGGATTGGCTAACCATGTATAGCACCATTCTGGATTGTTAGAGAAGGGTCATTGGGCTTCTGACCTGTCATGGGAGGACCCTCAAGATTTCTTGTGACCCGCAAGGGTCTGTTATGCTTAGTTTCCTAAATTCTCTAAATGCATCTATCGATGATCTACAATCTGTTCCAATAGTCCGAGATTATTCTGATGTTTTTAATGAGGCATGGGCCTTACCTCCGAGGCACGAGATCGATTTCCGCATATATTTAATGGATAATAAAAAGCCAGTTGCATTACCTGTGCGCCATATGGCTCGAAGGGAAAGGAAGGAGCTTAGCAAGCAAGTAGTGGAACTACTTGAGAAAGGATTTATCAGGCGAAGCATATCTGATTGGGGTGCTCCAGTAGTATTCGCGACTAAGGCGGATGGTTAGCTTCCTTTGTGTGTAGACTATAAAGAGTTGAACAAACTCACTAACAAGAAAAGATACCCACTTCCGAGGATAGATAACTTGTTTGACCAGCTTGTTGGTGCCTCGGTATTTTCTCAGTTAGACTTGGCCACGGGGTTTCATCAGCCGAGGGTGGTTGAGGACAGTATAGATAAGGCTGCTTTTAGGAATCTAGATTGTTTCTTTGAATGGCTCATAATGCCTTTTGGGTTGACGAATGCACCCTCCTATTTTGTTGATTTGATGAGTAGGGTGTTTCAGAAGTTTCTAAATAAATTTGTTGTGGTCTTTATTAGTGATATTTTGACCATCTCAAAGAGCGAGGAAGAGCATGCCCAACATTTGAGAGAAGTTTTGGATACTCTTCGTGCACATCAGCTTAAGGCAAAGTTCTCCAAATGTCATTTTTGGAGAAAAGAGGTGAGGTTTCTAGGGCATATGGTTTCTAGAGATGGGATAGCAGTAAATCCCGCAAAGGTAGTTGTAGTTTAAGATTGGCAAGTTGCGAAAAATGCAACAGAGGTAAAAACCTTTCTTGGATTGGCAGGCTATTATAGGAAGTTCATTAAGGACTTCGCAAAGATATCATCCCCACTCACTTGGATGATGAAGAAGAATTTGGCATTTCATGGGATATAGATTGCGATGTTACTTTCCAACGATTGAAGAGGGCTCTGACAACAGCCCCTGTCTTGACCTTGTCTAATGGAAATAAAGTGTTTACGGTTTACACTGATGCATGTGGTACAGGATTTAGTGTGATTCTGATGCAAGAAGGGGAGGTAGTGTGTTATGGCGGTAGACAACTATGGGTTCATGAGAAGAACTACCTACCCATGATTTTGAGCTGGCTGCCATAGTATTTGCGCTTAAAATGTGGCATCATTATTTGCTTGGAGAGAAATTCGAGTTGTACACCGATCATAAATCTCTCAAGTACTTGTTCTCGCAGAAGGATCTTAATTTGAGGCTGCAAAGGTGGATAGAGTTCTTAGCATCTTATGACTTCGAGATTACTTATACCCCTGGCAAGGGTAATGTGGTGGCAAACGCACTGAGTAGGCAAAGGATGGCCTCAAGTCCTCTGTTTGTGGAGAGGAAAAGCTCGGAGTTCATATTGACTTTTTATTTTAGACCCTCCACCAAGTTTTTGCCTGGTTTGTTTGCGTCGCTAGAGATACGACCTACTCTCATGGATCAGATAGGAGCTCCGCTACGAAATGATCCACAGATTTTAGACATGTTGGATAAACTCAGTAAAGGGGAGACTTCTAGTCACCTCAATAGATATTCCATTGATGAAAAAGGATGGTTGCGACGAGATAGAAGGCTTTGTGTTCCTCAAACTGGAAGTTTGTTAAAGGCAGTCTTAGAAGAAGCTCATCATTCTAAGATGACTATTCATCCAGGCGGTGATAAGATGTATAGGGACATGAAGAGGGATTTCTTTTGGGCTGGGATGAAGAAGGATGTGGCAGAGTTTGTTTATCAATGTTTAGTTTGTCAACAAGTCAAAGCTGAGCAAAAGAAGCCCGGTGGTTTACTTCATCCTTTGGAGGTTCCACGGTGGAAGTGGGAGATCGTCTCTATGGATTTCATTGATGGTTTTCCTAGATCAAAGAAAGGTAGCACCATTATTTGGGTATTAATAGATAGACTTACTAAGAGCGCTCGTTTTATTCCAGTTAAGAGTAAGAGGACGGCAGCATGGTTGGCAGCAGTTTATGTTCGTGAGATTGTCCTTCTTCTTGGAGTACCTTCGAGCATCGTAAGCGATAGTGACCCCATCTTCACTAGTGAATTTTGGAGAAGCTTGCAAGAAGCATTAGGTACACAGTTATATTTGAGCACTGCTTATCATCCTCAGACCGATGGACAAACGGAGAGGGTGAACAGAGTTCTAGAGGATCTTTTGAGGTGTGTATTCTAGACTTCATGGGTACTTGGGAAGAACATCTTCCTTTAGTAGAGTTGGCCTATAACAACAGTTACCAAGCTAGCATTGGCAGGCACCCTTCGAAGCATTATACGGACGACCCTGTTGATCACCAACTTGTTGGTGGGAATCTACAGAAAGACTATTACTTGGACCGGATATGGTTAAAGAAACATCTAAGAAGATTAATCTTATTAGACGACGAATGAAGACCACTCAAGATAGGTAGAAATCCTATGCAGATAAGAGAAGGACTGACATTAAATTTGAAGTAGGAGATATGGTTTTCATTAAAGTGTCACCCCTAAGGAATGTGGTTCGCTTCGGATCTATAGTGAAATTGGCACCAAGATTCTTAGGGCCATTTCCCATAACAGAAAGGATTGGAAAAACGGCCTATAGAGTAAAGCTACCAGGGAGAATATTCGGCGCATAATGTTTTTTACATTTCTCATTTGCGGAAGAGCTTCCATAATACCGTGGAAGTAGTTGAGCCTAGTGTATTGGAAGAGGTAGAGGTCGACCGGGAGGCGACAGTCAGACGAGTTCCTTCTCGTATTCTTGGATCAGAAGTTAAGAAGTTATGCAATAGTGTGGTCAAGTTGATGAAAGTTCAGTGGGGAGATGACCTAGAGGATGCGACTTGGGAGACCAAAGACAATATTCGTGCCTCGTACCCTTTTCTTTTCGAGGGTATGTTCTTAACTCCTTTTTCCAAAGTTTTTATCTATGCTTGTTTCTATCATTTAAGTATGTCCTATCGGTTGAATTTTTGACCTTTAGGTAGGAGTCCTATGGATGTAAACAGGTGTTTGAGACATGTTATGTTTGATGGATGCAAGCGGATGTAAGTGTTTGCTCGTGGATGCATACACACACACATTAGGCACTAGATCGGCTCAATCACTCTCATACAGCATATGGATGTGTGGGCATTTTTCTTCTTTTAATGGATGGAAATGGATGTATTATCATATGACTGTTGCATTTGAACGGATGATTGTGCACACATATAGTACTTACATGTTATAATAGGATTATTGCATACGTGTTAGATTCATGGCGCTAACATACATTGCATTAAGGAGGTCGATAGAATCAGTAGACCGCCTGATCTTCGCATCAGTATTGGGAAATATACACACACCTTTGCATATGTTCATATAAGCATTAGAAGTCTTTAAGGACAATGGATGCTTGTGATTGATGGATGAGTAGATGGGTGATGAATGGTAGGATATACATTCTTCTTAACTTGAAGATTTCAAGGACGAAATCCTTTGAGTAGGGGAGAATGTAACACCCTGTAATTTTAACAAAATTAAAGAGGATAAATTAAATAATAATTAATTTAATATTTATAACTAAGGGAAATGGACTACGCCATTGCGTCCGTCTCGAAATTCTGGTCAAGATAGGCATTTGGTTTGCGTAAAACGGACACCGTATGAAGGTTTGAAGTTTGTATACACACAAGATAATTATACACACACACACACACACACACATATATATATATATATATATATATATATATATATATATAAGGTCCAGACTTCAAAATATGGTTCTGAAAATTTAAAATCACGAAAATTCGGGTAAGCGGGAAAAATCCCGCTCAGGGGAGTTGACCCCTTAAGGGGGGTATGGGTCGACCCCCTAAGGGGTGGGTTGACCCCCCTAGGGATGACGTGGCTAGTTCGGTTCTGGGGGCTGGCAGCTACATATACGGCCTCATTTTTCTAGTTTTCTCACACAAAAATCAATAGAGGCCTAAATGTTGTCGGTGCCTGGACTGAATCAAATCCTTTTCTTCTTCTGCAATCAAAGTTTAGAGATTCAAGTGTAGATTTGTGATTCAACCTCCACTTTTCTCCTTCTATGGTTCTAGGTCCGAACACTATGAGTTTAAGTTACCTTTAGATCTAAATGATTAAAAGTAATACATGATATGACCATAATTTGGATCTATCTCTGTGACTGAATCATATCAGATCTATTGTAATTTGTGAATCCATGATATTCTGAATTAACTATGATTCAAATCTTAACTTTTATCATGTCGGATCTACTTTTGATTATAGATCTAATTCAATATTTAGATCATCTTGTACCTATCATGTTGTGGTTAATTTGGACCTGTCTTTAGTTGGACATCTAAATCCTTGTTTAGATATAATCATGCCTGTTATGACATCCCTACTATGTTAGAACTTGTTGTACTATCACAAGTTCACCATATCTGTTCTTATATGTCCATCTTAACATTATGCCATTATACATTTATGTCAATTTTTTTAGATTAATCATTTCTATCATTTTCTCTTCACCATTTCCCTTGATTTTATATAGCCAGGCTACTTTCGAGCCTAGGCTTGCTGTTAAAAATATGCGAATGCGTTTGTTTGGGAATGAGGGGAAGAACACTGAAATCGGGCATAACTTGTAAATTGGGATTTTGGGCATAATTGGTAAATGGGGAATTTGGCATAGCTTGAATAATGTTTATGTGTACGAATTTGGACATATAATTCACTATGAACATAATTGGGGAAAAAGGGGCATGAAATCTATAACCTATAATGACATCGGTAAAAATTAGCTAAAAATGAAATGCCTAGGATTACAGTAATTAGAAACTGTAACTACGACTAGAAATGAGGTTAGATTACACTTGTAGTGGAAGTCTGCCCGTAACCGCTCGACATGTCTAGAGACCACAAGTGGTGAGTCTAGTGTAAGGGGTCTAGTTGCACAAATACGAGAGGTGCTGAGACACAAGGTTAAGGTGACTTGTAAAAGAAGTCTTCCCGGAACCATCTGGCATATCCAGCATCAACAAGTGGTAGGCTTAATGTGAGGGGTCCAGTACATTATAACCATAAATGGACATGGTAATGAATTGGAATACTTAACCTAGTTGAATCCATAGGGATTGTATGAACATGAACTAGAATAGGGGTTATGTAAATTTGGTTGAACTGTGGGTGGGTTAAGTAAATCTGAGGTGGTGGGCAATATTTATATATAGGCCCACAAACTTAACCTAAGGGTGTTATGTAATTAAAGACACTAATTGGTATACATAACCGTTGGAAATCCTAGTGGGGATACAAGACAAGGGGGAGCTTGTATCATTTTGTGTGGGGGACCCATTTCAATTTGTAACCCATGTAATGGTATCAAATGAGTACTCCACCCTAGGTCAGAGTGGGGGCACGCTTACTGGGCTGATTGTAAGAGCTCCAAACATGGAGGACGGTGTGGGCGGTGCAAACCAACCGGGGACATGTATGTGCGTGGGTCGAGAAGAAGGGGATAAGACGACCATGACACTAGTAGATATGGTTGTGCACATCACAAAGGGTTTCCACTTTAGGAAAGTGATACCTCCTACCGTGGAGCCGACACAGGGTATCTACGGAGTTGGGAGCCAATCGATTAGGGTAGTAGTTAGGGTACGTCTAGACTCTGGTAAAAAGTTTAGGAGCCTATTAGGTTGGGCTGCCCGTGGATTGTATGGGGTTAACACCTCTCACCAGAAGTACGCCTAAGTCTACAATCTTACAGTTGTTGGGATCATCTCATTCTGGTTATAGTCGTATCGGTGCAGGTAGTTAGAGTAATCATTAGGGAAGCATACACATTCTATCATGTTTACCTTGTCATACTTACATTTCATGATGTTATCTTTCTTATCCACCTTATATGTCTATCATGATATTTTTACTTATTTACTTGCTAAAAGTAACTAGAATCTCCAGACTTTATGTATGACCCTTTTTATTTCCTCTTCTCTCTTCTGTTTCCCCTCCCCCCGCTGTTTGCAGGGTGGGAATACTCAGGCTTAAGCAGGACTCGGTTATCATTTTGCTAGGAGCTGCTTTTGAAGTATTGCTCAAGTTCTTGTCTTTACTACTATGGCTTTGTCTCTTTTGGGGAATTATGCTTTTCCTTTTATGTATTTCTATACTCTGATGGTACAAGACAGATGCTCTATATTATTGTAATGGTTTTTTTTTTGTAGTTCCAGACTTGTGATATTTTTGACCATGATGTTATGAATTATGTTTTAAATAAAATTATAAATTCTGCTGCTACCTTTTATATTTATTTTGTAATGTTTCTGTTTCTGTTTCTGTTTCTGTTTACATATAACGCTTAATGAAACATAATGCATTCTCTTAATGAGTGACATTAACGGACATGGGATGGCATAGTATGTATGATTTGGATTTCAAAAGTTATGTTACATTATATATTTTATTCGCTATGCTGTTAGATTTGTGTTCCTTGTTTTCTACTATTCTAATTTCTCTTCTTTCTATTTCTCATCCTCTATTTTCTTTACATTAATGATTCATATTTCTGTGCAATTTGGTTTGGATGTGTAGTGCAATTAGTTAGCACAAAGCGTACGGAAATTCACGCCATTATAGGAAGGAAGTAGGAGAGTTCTACGGGACATGGGAGGGTACTCTAAGATGGCCCTCTGGGAAACCGGATGAATCTGTATGCCCAGAGGTAGGTATGTAGTTCCATCTAATGGTATACATTGGTTTCAATTATGATGTGGAAGCTAAAAGGTTGGATCAATGACCTTAGGGAGATCCAACAGTTGCCTCGATCGGGAAGGAGGCCAGCCAGGACCAAGTAAGGATAGTAATCGTTGGATACCTGTCATTGATAGTTAGTGGGATGCAAAAATACTAGACCTAAACAACCAGGCCAATGATCTTTCACAATCGAGACATTGGATGAGGGATATGTCGGTTGGATGCTTTAAATTGGATGTTAGGGGCACGTCACTTATCTATTGAAGTAGTCTTTCACTAGTTAAGGGTGGGGCCAGGTGGGGCCATAACCACTGTGAAAAAGAGATAGACCTATATGTAGGTATTTGTATTATAGGCCTAACGAAGCTGTCATGTATAGATATTGAAAGCTTCTGATTGAGTTCCCTATAGAGATGCATCCCGATTGCATAACTCAGGTTGTAACTGGCAGTACGTTCGTGTGAGGGTCTCGATGCATGCATTGGGTGGTGTATTGTAGACGTTAGGGTATTCAAATCCAAATAGGAGCATTCCTTGACTGTGGATTTCAAATTACGTGGTATAGTGATGATGGTTTTGTGCTTTTCCGTAGCGTGGTGATGGTGATTTCGCACGCGGCTAGGCATGTGATGGATGTTAAGTATGCTTCCATGGCGTGACAATGGAAAGTATATTGTGAACCCGAGTAACCTAATAAATATGAACCAATGGAGAGTAGATGAGTATGATTTATGTGGAAATATTGAAAGTATATTGTGAACCCGAGTAACCTAATAAATATGAACCAGTGATAGAAAGCCATATGTAGTGCTACTTGTTGAAAATATAATTTGACTATTCACTAGAACTGTAACACCCATAATTTTAAAACGGGACAAAAGAGATAATTAAAGAATAATGTATTATTAAAAGAAGAACTAGATGAAACGGGTTACGCTATTGAGTTCATCTCGGAATTCTGCTTGAGAAAGAGTTTGAGTTTGCGTAAAACGGATACCGTATGAAGAAGATATGGACGAACGAAGTTAGGCAGAAAAACCGGAAGTCGACCAGAATGCACTGGCGCACTTCACAAGTGCACCAGTATAAAAATGCACTGGCGCACCTGCCAAGTGCGCCCATATTGATCCAGCATAGAACTCTAGAGTGTTCTGTGATGATGTGTCTTCTTCTGAGTGGCCGGATGATGTGTATTTGAGCTAGGTGGTTCTGATGGACTCCTTGTTCATCTAAGGGCTCTAAATAATCCTAGACATCTATATATATATAGCTAAACCAAAACCCTAACATCATAACCCTAAAACTATGGTGCCGTCATGATACAAGCTAGCATAAGCCTCCATTCATCCTCTCCAAACTAGAAAATCAAATTCAAACTAGTAATCGATTAAGAAGAACATCAAATCAAACGTCTTCATTAAAGGATAGCTAATCAAATTCAGAAAACAGATCCCAGAATTCAAGACCATTCTGTAATTTGTAAGTTCATGTTACTTTCAGAAATAAAAGTTAATTGTGATTACGACATTGTAATAAATCTGAATATGAGATTATGCCTATTTATCTGTCTTTCTATATCCATAGGATCTATCTCATTGATAATATTATGTCCATTCTTTGTCTCTTCTTTCCTTCTTCCCTTTTTGTTTTTATAGCCAGGCTGCTGCGAGCCTGAGCCAGATCTCATAAGAGATAAACGTTCGTTGGAAATAAAATTGGGCATAATATATGATTTGGACATGACCAGTGCTAAAATTTGGGAAAAGTATTAAATTATGTATAATTGGGCATAATTGAGTTGTAATTGATTTGAGGACATAACACATGTTGTATTCAAAACATAAAGTATTGGACATATGACTTGAGATTTGAAGCATAAAGTATTGGACATATGACTTGAGATTTGAGGCGTAAAGTACATTGGACATATCACTTGGGAATTGGGGAGTAAATTGAATTGTAAACATGTAAGTTCAAGTTATTTTCATATTTAAACACCTAATAGTAATTTTGGCGTATAATGAAATGGATCTAAGTCCATGCTTGATGACAAGACATATCTTTTAGATTAATTCCTATCTTTCTATTGAATCAATGATTTACATGTCTAGGAAGTTATTATTCAATCATGCCTATCTTTGTTGGACATCTGATATATAATCCTTTTAGGTTCATCGTATTATTTATATCAGATCTATATGTCTATGTGGTTATTTCTGTCAGTTTGCTTCAGATCTATCTTTGTTGCACCTCAACTCAAACAGATCTGTAATCCTCTTAGGTCTATAATATTATAGTTGACAGATCTACCATTTTCATACCTGTTTTATGCCTACTCTCGTTTATGTTCCTCTTTCTTCCCCTTTTATTTTATGAACCTCATATCTAGATTGAAACTCGAAATACATACGTTATGAATGCGGGGGTAGTTGGGTATAACATGAAATTGACATTATAATTTGGAACATGTAGTATAGCATAATTGTTATTGTTGCGAATTTGGGGTAATTTGACATGAATATGTAATTTGACATATTGAAGCTAGAATTGGCATGAACGACAAAGTATGAAATTGGCATATGAATCAAGTTTTGGGCGTAAAATGTAAATTTGAACATTAAATCTAGATTTGGCCTAACTATTGATTTGGGATGCCAAGTATAATGAATATTGTAATGTTGGGGCATGTCAATTATTACAAACTTGGGAAGATTAGGTGTAGCCTATTTTGAGTAATAACTGGAAATTGAATTTGGGGGCCATAACTTGCAATTAGCTTTGTTGGGCATAACGTGAGAATTGAAACATGACTGGTTGGGATAATTAGCATATAAAATCTAGACTTGGACATTTATGGCATAATCTGAAGTTGACAACAATTGTGAATAATTTACATATAAACTGTAAATATGTAAATTAGTGAAAAGACGAATGTGACTAACCCGAGGTTAGATTGAGTTGTGGTGTAAAACTGCCCGTAACCGCCCGGCACATCCAGTAACCACAACAACACCTATCTAATGTGAGAGGTTAGTGCATCATGTCCAAGGAAAATCCGAGGTTAGATTGAGTTATGGTGCAAAACTTCCCAGAACCGCCCGACACATCCAGTAACCGCAACAACACATATCTAATGTGAGAGGTTAGTGCATTAATAAATCAATTAATGCTAATGAACAAGGTGAATGAGTAGGATTATTTTCATAGGAACACTTAACCAATATAACATGAATGACTAGGGGTAAGTAATGAGAAACACTTAACCAATATAACAAGATGGATGACTAGGGTTAAGTTAATAGGAACACTTAACCAGTATAGCATGACAAATGGAAAGGGTTAAGTTAAGACTTAACCAATATAACTTGATTTGTGGTAGGGTTAAGTTAACACAAGAAGGCAACACTTAACCAAAGTAATATGACAAGTAGGTGGGTTAAGTTAACTTGAATTGATTGAAGATACTCAACCAATATAACTTGATGAACGAACGGGGTTAAGTCAATAAGAAAACACTTAACCAACATGACACGATGAATGGGTGGGTTAACTTAACATGAACGGAAAACACTTAACCAATATGACATAATGTGCGGGAGGGTTAAGTACATATCGGGTTGGTGGGTAATATTAGTAAATATAGGCCCACAAACTTAATCATTAAATAAACATGCTTGAATCGATGGGAGGGTTAAGTACATCTCGTGTAGGTGGGTAATATTAGTACATATAGGCCCACAAACTTAACCATTAAGTAAACATGTTTGAATCAGTGGGAGGGTTAAGTACATATCGGGTTGGTGGGTAATATTAGTAAATATAGGCCCACAAACTTAACCAGTAAGAAACCCTAGTAACGGAGACCCATTTCAGCAGTAACCCACATAGATGTATCAAGGTACCCTGAAACTAGGCAGGGTAGGGCACGATTACTGGGCTGATTATAAGCAGTCAAAATAGCTGCAGGGGGTACATCAGTGTAGGTTCCGACGGATTACGGGCGTGCACGTACTCCGGAGTGGGAAAAAGCAGGCACTGGGTACAAGTAGTTATACGTTGTGTATCTTGAATCTTGTCGGGTCGCTATCATAGGGATTGATACACCTTATGATGGGGCCAGCACATGGTATCTATACGCAAGAGAGGGCCAATTGACACAGACACATGGAACATTAATACAAGTAGGGAGCCGATCGATAAGGTAGTAAGGGTACATCTAACATGTTCATGGCAATTAGGCAGATTGAGGTGGAATCCTCACGATAAATGTACACCTGAAGGCTACCACAATTTGCAGGGATTGGGATCACGTTGTAATATTATATTTTTATACAGATTACTAGTTGGGACACTAGTTAGGTGGTGCAGAGATATATATAGAAATCATAATAACAAGGTAGTAGCGAGGAAGAGAAAGAGTAGAAGCGCATTCAGTTTATCTTGCCTTATCATACCTTATGCTTATCTTATGTTATCATGTTATCCCTGTTATCATGATATTGTCTTATATTCAGTTTATTCATGTCATGATGCTTTTGCCTGTTTATATGCTGAAAGTCACTGAACTTACACGACTTATGTCTGACCTAGTTTTGTTTCGCCTCTTTTCTTCCATCCCCCCACCCCAGGTTCACAGGGAGGAAATGTTACCACTTAGCTCAGTTTTCTTTTCAAGCTCAAAGGTAGTCGATGTTTTTCTTTGGACCCTCTCTTCCACTGCTATGGTTGGCTTATGTTTTATTGGGGAATATCATTGTTATTTTTATGCTTCTTTTATACTTGGAAGTTTGTAAACCAAGACAGAAGTTTTATGTATTACTTTTAAGTATGATTGAGGCAACTGTTGTAAAAGCTTGACTGAACCACATTGTTAATAAAATGAATTTATTTTCCGCTGCTTTATTTGTCTGTCTTGTAATTTATCTACATCTTTTACCTATAATGCTCCACCGAAGTTAAGGCATTCCCTTTGTGAGTGACCTTAACGGAGGTTGGGTGTTTCACTTGGTATCAAAGCTGAAGGTTATTGATCAGATAAAATATTTGAAAAATTATTTTCAAAACGGTTTTAAAAGAAGCATTTTCAAAAGCAAGGTTTTGTTTAAAGGCATATTCCCCAAAGCTATATGCACTATCTTTTGATCCTCTGTTTGAATCCTTGTTTCCTTCTTTCCTAAGTCTCCGGGGCTCCTGGCTTTCTGGGAGGTAACCTCATGGTGGCATGGTTTCGTAGGCTCGATGAGACTACGACACCTGTCAAAGGGCGAAGAAGTGCCAAACTTCCATATATAGCCGCAGTAGTTTCACCTACGGCTGATTTTCTTTAGAGCTTTGTAGGATTTTTCGTGCGATGGAGGCAGCTTTCGAGAGACTTGTCAACGTGTTACACAAGGATAGTAAAGATGGGACTGAGGGGTTTTTGCTAAGGAGCACAACCCAAGGATGAGGAACTCATGGATATGGACTTGGTTCACAAAGGAGGTAAAAAGAAAGAGGTGTAAGTGGAAGAATCATAGGACAAGAGGGGAGGAAAGAAATAGTAAAACCTAAGACAAGAGATAGTATTTTTATTATGGTATAACGATTCATATAATTAAGGACAAGGGAAAGAACAAGGAACATGATTTTCAGGAGGGCAAGTGCATGCTCCCACCGCCAGCATACCTGAGAGAGAGGTAGTAAGGTTTCTGTTGAAAAAGTTTAGTTTTTCTTCTTGATCATCCTGTTAGTACTCTTTTTGATTTTAGCGCTTCACATTCGTTTATATCTGCTTCCATAGTTGAGTCTCTGCACCTTAGTACTTGTATAGTAGAAGATCCCATTATTGTCTCAAATCCAATTTGTGGTTTGGCTCATTTATCTTTGGTTTGTAAGGATTTGAGGTACTTATGTTTTTGTTTTCATGGGCTATGGGTTGATTATAGGCATGGATTGGTTAGCTAGTAATTGTGAAAGGAGGGTAGTTAGACTTTCGACTTGCCTCGGGAATACCCTCGAAATTTCGTGTGATCCTAAGGGATCAGTTTATCTTAGCTACCTAGAATCACTTTATGTATTTATCGATGATTTTCGATCCGTTGGAGTAGTCCATGAGTACGCAGATGTTTTTGACTAAGGTTAGGCGTTGGTCCCCTAAAACGTGAGGTAGACTTCCACATATATCTAGTTGACAATGCAAACCCAGTTATGCGATCAACGATAGTTTTGGAGCAAGATTGGCGAGAATAGCCAGAGTCGGTTAAGTGCTCAATTGTTTGGTTGTTTTATTAGTATTAGCTCACATAGATCATCCAAATTCGGAGGAGGTATTCCTTGGGTGCTTGTCTGATATTGGTTTAGGCCTTTGGGGCTTGTACTTGAGGGATGTCAAGTTCGACTAGGATGGTTTGCATGAGAGATATCGACCCTCAGATTTGTGACATGATGGATAAGCTAAGTAGAAGAGAGACCTCTAATTATCTTAGTATATACACTTGGTAACATGGTTGACATTTGTTTATCTTGGAAAGATAGTTCGACAACATTGGATACCCTCTAGCATAGTAAGTGATCGAGGTCCTATCTTTACTAATGGGTTTTGGAAATGGAGGTAAAGAAGCTTCGCAATCATGAAATTAAATTAGTTAAGGTACAGTGGAGTGAAGCTTAAGAAGATGCGACTTAGAAGACTGAAGACTAGATATGTGCATTAAACCCTTTTTGAGGGTATATCCTTGATTCCACTTTTTCTGTAATATTTATTTGCATGCTAGTCTTTATCTTTTAGGTATATCCTCTAGGTCCTATCCTCGATCCTTAGGTAGAAGCCAATGGATGTAAACATGTGTTTGAGAGATGTTTTGTTTGGTGGATGCAAGTGGATGTAAGTGTTTGCTAGTGGTTGGTCGTGGATGCATACACACACATTAGGCACTAGATCGGCTCAGTCACTTTCATATTGCATATGCATGAGTGAATTTTTATATATATGAATTGAAACTTGATGTGTTATCATATGGATGTTTCATTTGTATGAATAATTGTGCACTCACGTAGAAGTTATAAAGTACAATTAGGGATAATTGCATACATGATGGACTTATGGCACTGACATGATTCATATTAAGGAGGTCAACTGAATCCGTAGACCGCCTGATTTTGCATTTGGGTAAGGACATATACACACACTATGCATATGTTCATGAAAAACATTAGAAACCTTTTTAAGGACAACGGATGCCTGTGATTGAATGGTTGAGTAGATGGATGTTGGATGGTAGGATATACATTCTTCTTAACTTGAAGATTACGGGGACGAAATCCTTTAAGTAGGGGGGAATGTAACACCCCGTAATTTTAAAACGGGACATAAGAGATAATTAAAGAATAATTAATTATTAAAAGAAGAATTAGATGAAACGGGTTACGCCATTGCGTTCGTCTCGGAATTCTGCTTGAGATAGAGTCCGAGTTTGCGTAAAACGGATAATGTATGAAGAAGATATGGACGAACGAAGTTAGGCAGAAAAACCAGAAGTCGACCAGAATGCACTAGCGCACTTCACAAGTGCGCCAGTACAAAAATTCACTGCCGCACCTGCCAAGTGCGCCCATACTGATCCAGCACAAAACTCTGGATTGTTCTGTGATGATGTGTCTTCTTTTGAGTGGCCGGATGATGTGTATTTGAGCTGGGTGGTTCTGATGGACTCCTAGTTCATCTAAGGGCTCTAAACAATCCTAGACATCTATATATACATAGCTAAACCTAAACCCTAACATCATAACCCTAAAACTATGGTGCCGTTATGATACAAGCTAGCCTAAGCCTCCATTCATCCTCTCCAAACTAGAAAATCAAATCCAAACTAGTAATCGATTAAGAAGAACATCAAATCAAACGTCTACATTAAAGGATAGCTAATCAAGTTCAGAAAACAGATCCCAGAATTCAAGACCATTCTGTAATTTGTAAGTTCATGTTACTTTCAGAAATAAAAGTTAATTGTGATTCTGACATTGTAATAAATCTGAATCTGAGATTATGCCTATTTATCTGTCTTTCTATATCCATTGGATCTATCTCATTGATAATATTATGTCCATTCTTTATCTCTTCTTTCCTACTTCCCTTTTTGTTTTTATAACCAGGCTACTACGAGCCAGAGCCAGATCTCAAAAGAGATAAACGTTCGTTGGAAATAAAATTGGTCATAACATATGATTTGGACATGACCAGTGCTAAAATTTGAGAAAAGTATTAAATTATGTATAATTGGGCATAATTGAACTGTAACTGATTTGAGGACATAACACATGTTGTATTCAAAACAAAAAGTATTGGACATATGACTTGAGATTTGAGGCATAAAGTATTGGACATATGACTTGAGATTTAAGGCATAAAGTATATTGGACATATCACTTGGGATTTGGGGCGTAAATTGAACTGTAAACATGTAAGTTCAAGTTATTTTCAGATTTAAACACTTAATAGTGATTTTGGCGTATAATGAAATGGATCTAAGTCCATGCTTGATGATAAGACAAATCTTTTAGATTAATTCGTATCTTTCTATTGAATCAATGATTTACATGTCTAGGAAGTTATTATTCAATCATGCCTATCTTTGTTGGACATCTGATATATAATCCTTTTAGGTTCATCATATTATTTATATCAATCTATATGTCTATGAGGTTATTTCTGTCAGTTTGTTTCAGATCTATTTTTGTTGCACCTCAACTCTAACGGATCTGTAATCCTCTTAGGTCCATAATATTATAGTTGACAGATCTACCATATTAATGCCTATTTTATGCCTACTCTCGTTTATGTTCCTCTTTCTTCCCCTTTTATTTTATGAATCTAGATTAACCTCGAATCAGATCGAAACTCGAAATACGTACGTTATGAATGCGGAGGTAATTGGGTATAACATGAAATTGACATTATAATTTGGAACATGTAGTATGGCATAATTGTTATTGTTGCAAATTTGGGCTAATTTGACACGAATATGTAATTTGACATATTGAACCTAGAATTGGTATGAACGACAAAGTATGAAATTGGCATATAAATCAAGTTTTTGGCGTAAAATGTAAATTTGAACATTAAATCTTGATTTGGCCTAACTATTGATTTGGGATGCCAAGTAAATTGAATATTGTAATGTTGGGGCATGTCTATTATTACAAACTTGGGAAATTAGGTGTAGCCTATTTTGAGTAATAACTGGAAATTGAATTTGGGGGCCATAACTTGCAATTAGCTTTGTTGGGCATAACTTGAGAATTGGAACATGACTGGTTGGGATATTTAGCATATAAAATCTAGACTTGGACATTTATGGCATAATCTGAAATTGACAACAATTGTGAATAATTTACATATAAACTATAAAAATGTAAATCAGTGAAAAGACGAATGTGCCTAACTCGAGGTTAGATTGAGTTGTGGTGTAAAACTGCCCGGAACCGCACGGTACATCCAGTAACCACAACAACACATATCTAATGTGAGAGGTTAGTGCATCATGCCCAAGAAATACCCGAGGTTAGATTGAGTTGTGGTGTAAAACTGCCCGGAACAGCCCGACACATCCAGTAACCACAACAACACATATCTAATGTGAGAGGTTGGTGCAATAATAAATCAATTAATGCTAATGAATAAGATGAATGAGTAGGGTTAAGTTCATAGGAACACTTAACCAATATAACATCAATGACTGGGGTTAAGCAATGAGAAACACTTAACCAATATAACAAGATGGATGACTAGGGTTAAGTTAATAGGAACACTTAACCAATATAGCATGATAAATGGAAAGGGTTAAGTTAACACTTAACCAATATAACTTGATTTGTGGTAGGGTAAAGTTAACACAAGAAGGCAACACTTAACCAAAGTAATATGACAAGTAGGTGGGTTAAGTTAACTTTAATTGATTGAAGATACTTAACCAATACAACATGATGAACACATGGGTTAAGTTAACAAGAAAACACTTAACCAATATAACTTGATGAACGAACGGGGTTAAGTTAATAAGAAAACACTTAACCAACATGACACGATGAATGGGTGGGTTAACTTAACATGAATGGAAAACACTAAACCAATATGACATAATGTGCGGGAGGGTTAAGTACATATCGGGTTGGTAGGTAATATTAGTAAATATAGGCCCACAAACTTAGCCATTAAATAAACATGCTTGAATCGATGGGAGGGTTAAGTACATCTCGTGTAGGTGGGTAATATTAGTACATATAGGCCCACAAACTTAACCATTAAGTAAACATGTTTGAATCAGTGGGAGGGTTAAGTACAAATCGGGTTGGTGGGTAATATTAGTAAATATAGGCCTACAAACTTAACCAGTAAGAAACCCTAGTAACGGAGACCCATTTCAGCAGTAACCCACATAGATGTATCAAGGTACCCTGAAACTAGGCAGGGTGGGGCACGATTACTGGGATGATTATAAGCGGTCAAAATAGCGGGAGGGGGTACGTCAGTGTAGGTTCCGACGGATTACGGGCGTGCACGTACTCCGGAGTGGGAAAAAGAAGGCATTGGGTACCAGTAGTTATACACTGTGCATCTTGAATCGTGTCGGGTCGCTATCATAGGGATTGATACACCTTATGATGGGGCCAGCACATGGTATCTATACGCAAGAGAGGGCCAATTGACACAGACACATGGAACATTAATACAAGTAGGGAGCCGATCGATAAGGTAGTAAGGGTACATATAACATGTTCATGGCAATTAGGCAGATTGAGGTGGAATCCTCACGATAAATGTACACCTGAAGGCTACCACAATTTGCAGGGATTGGGATCACGTTGTAATATTATATTTTTATACAGATTACTAGTTGGGACACTAGTTAGGTGGTGCAGAGATATATATAGAAATCATAATAACAAAGTAGTAGCGAAGCGGAGAAAGAGTAGAAGCGCATTCAGTTTATCTTGCCTTATCATACCTTATGCTTATCTTATGTTATCATGTTATCCCTGTTATCACGATATTCTCTTATATTCAGTTTATTCATGTCATGATGCTTTTGCCTGTTTACATGCTGAAAGTCACTAAACTTACCAGACTTATGTCTGACATAGTTTTGTTTCGCATCTTTTCTTCTGTTCCCCCCTCCCCCAAGTTCACAGGGAGGAAATGTTACCACTTAGCTCAGTTTTCTTTTCAAGCTCGAAGATAGTCGATGTTTTGCTTTGGACCCTCTCTTCCACTGCTATGGCCGGTTCATGTTTTATTGGGGAATATCATTGTTATTTTATGCTTCTTTTATACTTGGAAGTTTTTAAACCAAGACAGAAGTTTTATGTATTACTTTTATGTATGATTGAGACAACTACTGTAAAAGCTTGACTGAACCACATTGTTAATAAAATGACTTTATTTTCCGCTGCTTTATTTGTTTGTCTTGTAATTTATCTGCATCTTTTACTTATAATGCTCCGCCGAAGTTAAGGCATTCCCTTTGTGAGTGACCTTAATGGAGGTGGGGTTTTTCACTTTTCATTCTGATCCCCTCATCATAACTGACCCACATTTTAGACAGGTGGTTAAGATTATGCTGTTTAGGGACACTTGTTAGTTAAGTGTCATTATATTGATAAGTATTTACTTACTATTATATTTTATTTACTTCTCCTGTGAGATTTCTATTATGAGCTCTGATACTTTTATCTTTGACTTTTTGTAGGATACCAGACAAGCCAACTGGAGCTTCGATAGATTGGGATTTTCGAAAGAAAAAAGATTCGGGTCGGTCGAAATTTAGGTTGTTACACATCTCCTCTCCGCGTGTGTTTTATTTTTAAGTGTGATGTCAATGGCCCTGCTTTGATCGTTGTTTTGAAATGGTTGAAGCTTAACTAAGGTGAAGTGCTTATGCATGGTATGCAGTTCCTAAATGTGGTTCATCTTGGTTAGAAGCTGTGACTTTAAATGTTATTAAGTTCATGTCATGCCTGCTTGGTTTTGGTTGCTCTATGTTTTTGAGGTTGTGCTTATGAGGTTGTGGAATTTTTGTTTCACTGTGCGTGGATTTTATTTCATTATCAGACTTATTTTCTTGTTTGACGATACTGAGTTCGTCTGGTGATAGGTGATGTCGTGTAGGTGATTTTTCTGGTGAAGATTTGCACTATTTGTTATCATTTCTTCAATGTGAGGAACCAGGGTACATTATGCAGACCTACCTGCATGGTATGGGTCATTTTGTTTTGAAATGTAATAGGTACTGGCTATTTCTAGTTGGTAGTAGCTATTTCCATACCTTTAAACCGTATGAATTAAGATTTGGCTTCTCTCTGTTTGCTATTAGCCTTTTTGGTTATGTAACTGTCTGCTTGGAAGTTGAAATGTTTCCTTGTGTTGAGTTCAATTAAGTTAGTCGCTCCTCGCGTGGAGTTTGCAGGTATGTAGTTTAATTATTTTTTTGTCTAGTTCCAGTTCTATAAACTAGTTTAGTTGTGGTGGTCGATCCACTATGAAAACCACTTGTAGTAAATTGGCAATCTGCCAATTTCTTGTACTTTTCTTAATTATTATTTTGTTATAATAATAATTGTTATGGAACACTATAAAAACCATTCGGCCTTATCATAAAAACACACAAGTTCATGCATTAATTAGGCGGACTATAATAAAGTCACTTTAGGCCAATATGCTTAGTTATGAAGGTAGATTCTATTATCACTCAATACCCTACGAGGAAAACTACCATTTGGTGACTTAAGAACATTAGAAACTTATTCATTTATTAGTGGATTATCTTGATCCCTTAAGACCCTATGGAAAACCCTTGTCCCTTAGTACCTCCTCTTATAATCGTCAACACTATTTAATATTTTCTCTTGTAGTATGCGAAATAGAATCTGCCACTTAGTACCAGTTTGGGTAGACACTTATTGTCATTTAAGACCTTCGAGATTCCGACGGACCCATGCATTACTATTTAACTTGTGTAACGAGCGAACTCCTAGCCACTTAATACTTCCTTTAGACAGGAAATCACATAGAAAATTTCATACTCCCATCCCAATGTACGCCCTCACACAGCCCTTAGACAAGAAGTAGACAACTTCCGGAGAACCATCCTACTCAAACATATATTGTTTAATTTAAGACCATTTAATACCTTTTTAAGAGAAACGCGAACCCACCGACCACTATAGACCTTTATAAGGGTGAGTCCCATGACTTGGGACCTAAACCAAGGGTAGGAGCTTAGGAATGGACCTAATCATAACTACTTAATACCTAAACAAGGTAGTTTAGCCACTTAATGCCTTCTCAAGGCAGGCCTATTTCACATAAATATTATAGACAAGACATCCCACATTAAACTGACCACTTGTAGATGATGGATTTGTCGAGCGGTGCCACGCGGACTTCTACTACAAGTTGGGCTTAATCTCACATCTTTGTTTAATAATTATAACGGCATATGGCACTTAGACCTCTTACATTAACCCGACCAAATAGTAGATGCTAGATATGCGGTCATTTCGAGCAGGCTTCTAGTAGAATAAGGATTAATCTCGTGTCAATGTGTCACTAATACTAGTAAAATCCATTCATACCCACACACATACAAATTACCTAGGAGGACATTAAACTTCTACATTCCTAATTTAAACGTATTTAGCATGCAATTAGTATGCATTAATAATACGGTAATTAGAATCTTGCCACGTATGCAATGGTAATATTTTCATGGCCAAATTATTAATTATCTAAAATTCGTACTTTAGCCCATTAATATGTAATAACCCATCCGGAATAGGCCTAAATTTTGACCAAAAATGGCAAATAAAAACTTAGAGCCATTCTGAATGGAGCGTAGGTTCCTATAAGCAAATTGTATAACCAATATAACAGAGCATACAAAAATGAAGTTAGAATCTCACATAGCATAAGGGATAAAATATAATAACTTAAAATTAATGTATCTTTAATTAAAACCATCGTAAATGTCAGTTACAACAAGTCTCCTGCAATATCAGGTATATCAACATTAATTATCGCAAGATAATAATGCTACCATAATGCCTAATAGCTAAGGATCATCCAATGTTAGGCTCCATCTCCAAGATATCATTGATCCAAGCGTTCCCACATACTATCATGTTTATATATTAAGAGGAGGGAGGTCAGAAAATAAAGTTCTGGGGAATGAAAATAACATGTGTTACGGTCTATACTATAAATTTGCAGGATAAATACTTCAAAGTATGCCTACGTAAACGCACAAGCATACACAAAAAAGGGTATATTTTAATTAATGAGGTGGACATCTGAATTAGTCACTTAAGACCTTCATTAATGTGTTTAGGTTGGATAAGTGATCACTTAAGACCCAAAGAGGAGGACATTCTTGGTCACTTAAGGCCCATTCTAGTATATTTATTAAGGATGGAATCCTATGATCACTTGTGACCCTAAGGCAGACCCCAACCACTTAAGACCTTATCCTAACACGTCAACCTCATATATATATATATATATATATATATATATATATATATATGAAAACTCATAAATATATATGTATATATAATCTCACAAGTAATATGAGAAGTAGTACCTCGCTGCTTAGTACCGATTTAGGGTAGGCCCGCATATAGCCATTTAATACCTCTTTGGCAGACCGCTCATGTTACTACTTAACTGATATTACAGTAGCAGACCTATGCCGCTTAAGACTTCCCTTAGATGGTGGTTAATTATGTTGCTTGCTACGTCCAATGTATACCAAACCCGTCCCTTGGTTGGCCCTTACATAGCTCTTAGAGGAAGTGGATATTCCAGTAAGCTACCCTACTAGCTTATCACTATGACTAGACCACTTAGAGATGGAGGCCCATAGACCACTTCGAATCTAATAAGGGAGGGTCTCATGACTTTGGCTCAAACCAAGGAATAAACCTGCGGAACGGACCAAGTCCTAACCATATAAGACCCAAGCTAGATAAAAAAGAAGTCAGCCACTTAAGACCATCTCAAGGTGGGTGGTAAGCACATCTATGCACACACATAATATATATACACACACATTATACCTCTCACATTATATCAACACTTGTAAATGCTGGATATGCCAGGAAGTTCCGAGCAAACTTCTACTACAAGCGGGCTTAACCCCGTGTCATAGTGTACTAAGTTTTTAATGGCCCATGACACTCAGACCTCTCACAATAGCCAGACTCACTTGTGGTTGCTAGATTTGTCGGTTGGTTCCACATAGACTTCTACCATAAATGACGACTAAACTCGTATTTGTATGTCATTATTTAATATATATATATAAGCCATTTATTCACACACACACACAAGCAAAAATTTATATAGGGACATTTACAAATTTCCAATATTATCTTAACATTTTACTACACCATTACAATGTTTAATTATGCTGATTACGCGGTATATATACATATAAAATAAGTGTATAAATGCTAATTTCCATTTTAATTAAGAAACAATCTAAAAGTGAGTTTCGTCAATTACGTTCACATAATAGGTATACAACCCAATTCCCATATTAAACTACTCAATTCACGACATAATTAATAACAAGCAACAAATGGGAAGATATAAACACACATCATTCAAACTTGTATCTTAGGGTTGTTAGAATTATTTAGAAAAGGAAAGAGAAGCAATGTGTTATATACAAACATACATACATACATATCCAATAAGTGTGTATATATATATATATGTGTATGTATATGTATAAACTTCTGTTTGAGTCAAATTTACTCTTTTCTATATTATACATAAAAACGTTAATATTTGATTATTTCAAATCTGATATGTTCAAATCCTTTGTTGAGAATGGATATCCAAACCTATCCAAATTCTGAAATTAAACCAAATCTTAATCCTTTCATGTCACGAACATTTTTAATTGATTTTTCGTTTGAATAGGCAAATTCAACCAAACAAAAGCAAAAAATCACCAAATTATCTTCTAAAACATAACCAAATAATTCACAAATCCAAAATATAAATTGGCAAACTTTACGACAAATAAAGATAGGATTTTTGGGGGATTTCTTATGATGTTATAGTGAAAAGCCAAACCTCCTTAGGCATACAAATCAATATGAAATCTACAAAATATAGAGTTTAGTTTAATCAGATATTATTTCCACTCACATTGATTGAGGCGAAGGAAATAACAATGATTTGAATGTTGTTTACAAGAAATTAATGTCGTTTTCCAACCTTACTACAAATCTATATTAGAGAATCTTATAAGTTTGGGTCCTACATATAGATTGTAGAAATTACAGAATAAAATCCTAAATAGAAATAGATTAGAAAAGAAATAGGTTAAGGATAGAAGAAAAAACCTATTTCTACTCCGTTTCTGGAATATCAGCAATGGAATGGAGGCATAGGGAATGGAAGATTTAGGTAATTGTGAGGTGAATGAGGTGGTATTTATTGGAGTGTATGTGAATGGCAACTGTTCGATTAATATAGATTATCTTAACTATCCATTTCCTATAAAACCAACCTACACACCAACCTAAACGACTCTCAACATACCTAGGCCACACTAGGCGGTTGACACCCAGGTGGTTGACCCCTGGGATTCAATCGCTCTAGGGAGGAAACGCCCAATGAGCCTAGTGGTGAGCATTTATGCTTAACAAAATTATAACTTTTCTTATATGACTAGTTCCTTTCCTTATGTGATATATTCATTGTTCTCTTGGTCTTATCTCTTTGTTTGAATTTCAAATTTATCTAAGGGAATGTTTTATAATTATAATTATGTCATTATATCACTTAGATATTTATATATATTATTTATTCAAACTCTTATACGCATACATTTACCGTATGATTTCATCAAATTATTATTTCTTCGTGCAAACTTTATTTTCAACATATTATATATTAAAACGTGTCAGAATTTTGTCACGAATCCAAATATAATATTTTCGTGCCAAATTCTTAATTGTCCAAAATTCCATTTTTCTGCTATTTTACATTTATTGTTTATTTTAACTTATCATTGCTTAATTACCTAATATATATATATATATATATATATATATATATATATTTATGAGGAGTTACATTCTCCCCAATTAAAATAGATTTAATCCCAAAATTTGTTTAAAGAGCCGAAAAACACACAACTCGCTCTAACCAACCATGTTATACAACTATGTTATCCAAAATACTTCCCAAAAACATCCATGACTCATAGTGATTATGCACTGCAGATTTACTAAAGTGAGCTTAATCCTAACATGTATGTGTAATAAGTGATGCATTATGTATGCAAAACACCTTCACGTGCATATAAATTCAGTATGAGTGCTCGGTGCATTTGTGTTGCAGCCATCACCTACTATTCAATCTAGTAACCACGATACAACAAAAAATCCTAAATTTCGAGGGAAGCCACAAAATTTTGAAATTTTCACGCCTTCTCTCGAATTTTATCCTTGCTGTACTCGAACCAATCCGACTAAATAATGCGAAGTCTTGAAATCCTATGCTCCAAAATATCTATGATGGCACAAGATTCCCAAAGTTCTGTCTTTGTCCTCATTTTTTGATTAGGTCCTACCAAAATTCATTGTAACGTGAAGGCATCTTATAAACATAAAACTTTTATGGGCTCCTATAATTCATAATATCATATATCTCCTTAACTTTGGGAAAGCCCAAAATATAATAACGACTCTTTATCCTTCACAATCTGCCTAATCAAATTAGACTTCTTTTCCAAAGTTTAACCACAAATTTGGCCTGAGTAGAAATTTGTCAATGGTTATTACATTAACACTTTGGTATTTTCAGTGGCCTCCTCGTAATTTCTTCAAGACTGACCACTAAATACCAAAGAAAAGACAATTCGCTACTCCTAAAAATATAAATAGTACTCCTATCGTCTAAGAGATACAAGATGCAACTCTTCTTTTAATTCCCAAAGCTCTGGTCATCTTCAGTTTGTCCTTCAATCTTCGAAATAGTTGTAACTCCATTTTCCTAAATCAAATCTTTAAACCTATTTAATTAACGCCTAGTCTGCCCTAGTAACTGGAATATTTTTCTATGTTTCGATTTGCTGGAAATTAAATCCCAATAAGGTCTTCTGTTATAGTTTTCATAAATTTGCTCGAACTATAATATTGACGTATTTTAAATTATAAGGAATGAGTATTGTTTTATTTTGAATAGATAGTGTAATCTACATGCAAATACATAAATTACACATCACATCATATATATTTTAAGCATATTCCTTATAATTTCAAATATAATCCTTTTTTTTTAATGAAAAAAGAGACAATTTGTAAAAATTAAACAAATATCCTTAAGCAAAACAAAACACGGTTATATTCAAAAAAGGCTAATACAAACCTAATTAACTAAGACTTTTCCTTAATATCATACTAATTTCTAAGGGTGGCATCATATAAGGCTAAATTTATAAAATCACAAGACCAATACATTTCCTCTTTATAGGTTACCAATCCAATTCCTCTATTAACTTCCAAATCCTATTTATGATAAATCGCTAAGTTAAGTATCCCCATGAAATTCTCTCTCTTACTCATTTATCTTAAAACTTAGTAAGGGTTTTAAATCCCAACATCAAAAGCATAAATAGGGATTAATTTTTCATATCACTTTATACCCTTAATCAATGTGGGGGAACCACTAGTGACCACAACCTAAAACTATTATTTTGGAAGTTTTCCCTTCCAATTAAATAGTTTAAAGTGTTGAGGTCTTATTCCCTTTTTCCTAATCCCTTAAGATAGCAAACCTTTTCTTAAAATCTTCCACTTTCTTTTTTCTCATCAATGGGGTCCATTTTCAAAATCAAATCCTTTTATAAATAATTACTTATTTCCATCAAGCTCCTTCAGGCTTGAAAATAAATCCATTTTCCCCAAATTCATTTATCCTTTAAGCTAGTCCCTAAAATTCTCTTCTTATCTTATCAATTACAAATTTATTACCCATTAAATTTACATATAATATCCACGAATCTTATTTCTAAAATCGCGAATTACGGTAAGTTATGCTATTTCATATATGTATGTATATATGCTAATCGTTGGATATGGATTTAACACACTAATTTCCTAAACTGAACTTTCTAGAGCAACCTAGTTCATAACAACCCTAGTAATATACTTCACCATTTTTTCAAATATAAACATCTGGGATTGATACAAGGATTTCAAGATTAAGTTGTTTGATTATCCATAATTAATTCCCAAAATTGAATTTGGTGGCAATTATTCCTTCTAAATTACCTAATGACATTTACTGTTTAACCTTTCAATGTATATTATTACTTCATAAAATATGCTTTCGGAACATCACTCATTGTTTATGTATCTTTTAATAATAAAATTTAATATCCCTTTTTGATAATAAATTTTTATTAGCTTCTTTATTTCTAGCAAAATGTTTCAATCAACTATGAAATTATAACATTTCAGAAATATTTTATGCATGCTCATATCTTCTTAAATTAGGAATAAAATATACTCCTTATTCTAATGCCCATCTTTTATTAACATTCTGGATGTAAGTTTCTAACGTCTTCCAAAACAACAATTTTGAAATAATTGTCTATTACTATTTGGAAATTAGATTTTAATCCTCTTAACATCGGATTAATTAGCAATTAATCACTTTAACACATTTGTATCTATATTTTCAATTTATTCTATTACTTTCAAATATATTTAAAAATATAAGGCTACATTCATTATAGCACAAAAGTTAATACTTTTACTACTATGCTTGCATATTCACATAAAATTTCCCATATATATATTTGAATTTTGAAAGTCCTTAATGAACACAACTATTCATTACCATTTTATTTGCACTGTGGGAGGCCTTCCAAGAATTAATTTAATGGTCACAAATAAATTTCAATCTAAATAAATTCTTTGGACTAGTCTTTTATCCTTTATTCTACTCCAGTATTACTACATTCTCATATACTTCTTATTATACGAGTATCTTACTATTTCAATTCTATGGAGTTTTAGTAATCAAATTTACCATCTATTCTCTTTTAATTGAGTATATTTATGACATTTATCTTACTAAGCTTATGTGTTTTGTCTTCTTTCTCCCTTTTCATTTAAATGTTACACAATCTGTATAAGAATCTTTTTAAGGCCCATAACTAAAAACGTTTACCAATATTCTTTAATTAAGGAATTCATCTTCTGTTTTACATAAAGTTTAAAATTATAGTTTATCTTAACAGAAGAAACAGTAAACTCTTTTTTTCATGTTCCTCAAAACATTTATTTGCTCAAAAACCATATTTCAAATTTTCCCACCTGAATGGAATTACTATGCAACTTGAGTTTATAATTTAAATGTCAAAATTTCCCTTTTTCAAAATAATTTAATAGTGCGTCAAAAAATCACTTTATACTTATGTTTTTTTTCTAAACCTTCTAACACACTACTCTAAGGAAGTTTATTTCTTTTATTACATCAATTTCACCGCGCTCTTAAATTTACAATTTTGACATTCCTAATTGATGTCACTATAAATATCCTTCGTGCCATTTTATCCATTAAACACGCTTATTCTTATGGAAATTTTTCCTTGTTGACCATTTAGTGCTCTTTTGAATTTCAAGATTCCATTAATTACTCATGCAGAAGTTTTATCCTATTTAATAAAGGTATTCTTCCACTTTTTCCTAAAACCTTCACACCTTTAGGTTATGGACGTTAATTTGTCCTATTCCAAATTTTTACTAGTTATTTCTCCCTTATCTCTTCCATGAATGGTAATTAAATCAGCAATTTATTCTCATTAACTGCCTATTAATTTAGGGAGTTTCTTTCCACCTTCTAACTTTCTGATTCCTACATCCTTTAGGTTCTTATAGGCTTCCAAACTGATAAGGGAACTACCGAATCACTGAATGACTTATAGGAACTTTCTAGAAACTAAGGCTAATCCTGTGACGACCCGAAAACCCTTGCACTTTGAACTGACTAGAAACCACACAAGTCCAGTCCAAAAAGTAAGCATCCTCGAAAAGTCATGTGATAAACCAAATTTCCAATCTTCGATGGATTATATTTAACTTAACACATCCACGGTGTTCATATATCGCAAAACCAAATCATGCAAACTCAATCCATCGGGGTTTTATTAGAGCAAACACAACGGAATAGAAACAATAGAGAAGAACAGAATCTCACAACGGAATAGAACAAATATAATATCCAATATAACTTTATAGTGAAAACTTTTAAATCAGGACAACATACCACTTACAGTTACAAACACCACCCTCATATAATACAACCACGACATCCAAGTATAGATAGTAGAATGCGCCTTACCTTTTGACGAAGAACACCAGCTTCTCTGTAATTGTTTGGGAACTCCTCGAATCATTCTAAACCTAAAATACACTCGGATCTGACGCAAGTGTCAAACACTCGAGTGAGGCTTGGATTAACCGACTTGAAATCTAGATATCAAGTCATACATATCACAAACCATCATCAAAAATGGGTTTTAAAACTTCGTGCATGCTTTTTAGAAAATGAAATTACCATAAGACCTGCATCCCATCACAAAATGCAAACACACACCATTAGGAGCAAGTTTTTCCTTATGATAACCAAATATGCTTGGTATGAGAAAAATAATTTGATATTATCATTAATGTATATCTTTGAAAACCTTTCAAAATAAATGTATAGATCTTAACAGACGTAGGTACTCGTAATATAAATACATAGAGTAGAACTAAAACCGCAATAGTTCGTATTGGAAGTTGCATCAATGACCAAGGAAAAGGATCTTCCTTACCATCATTCAAAACACCTCTGGCGGGATATCGCAAGATCAACAAATGCTCCTTTTGTATCGACAAAGCCGGCCCACCACTATTTTGGGTGATGTTTGGGTCACTCCTGAACATTACGTCTCTTGGTCGTTATTGACCATTATCTAAGGCGTCTCGATCTACCATCCACATAAATAAATTTCCTGGGCTCCATACCGTGGCATCACTTCTCAACTAGAAGGAAACGTTAGTCCACAACTTTGCGGTACTTCATCCTGTATCAGCCCACTACCGGTTGTGAGGTCCTAAAATTACGCTTCCACACAAACCTCTGGTTTTCAACAAAAGCTTTGATCATCAATAGCTTATCACTACGCATGACATATTGTCAATTCACAACATATAATTGGTGCCTATTAATATATATACTAGAGGACGGTGTTGAGCTTAGAGGATAAATACACTGCCAACTATTTGATATATCATCAATAGAAATCAATTCATTATGCTCTAAAATACAATGTCAGACACACATCCATTTACAAGTTCATTCTGGATTGTGAACGAAACTGAAGGCACTTTATTCCACGACCCCACTTGGGCGTGAAAGTCCTTACAATCTGAATTGCTCCAAGTACCATTACAATATAACCTTATAATTAGGTGGCCACCCGAGGCATCAACGAGCAAACATTCCGATGTGAAGGTCTCCGGTCTTTAATCACAGTCATCGCCGATTTCAATTGCTCTTATCACGTCGTATAGTTATTCACAATGTGTTAGAACCCGGTCTTTCTGAATGACTAGAGCATCTTTAAAATCAATAGAGAATTACATGACATTATGAGTGTTATTCCGTTTGGAATATTCTTTTACTCAAGTCATTCATAACATTCGGAACTACACCGTTATAAATCTGTCAAAGATTTACATACTTTAAACTCTTGTTTAAATCTTTCCATTATAATCATTTCAGTTGATTATAAAAATCCCATTTCACAAAATTAACTCGAACCATGGTTCCTACGCTTTATCTGAATTATTAAATCTCTTGAAAAAGAATTTCTCAAATCATTATTCCATTCCCATACTATTTATCCCATGGAGCGAAACTGGCAGTAACCCATATCTAATTGCCCACGTATTTTGGTAAGTTTAATTACCTTCATTAATGCCTTTCTTTCAATCCAAATATGATTAAAGATTTCATTTATCTTTACGGGAAATCATATTTACTCAAACCCAACCCACTCCTTGATAATTAGTTAGGGTAGCTTACTTTATCCTTCCCTAACCATATTTCTTGCCTAAAATTATAATTACGAATACTTAATTTTGTTGTTAAGGAAAACTTGATTAACTTTTATTGCTTGCTAGGGGAAACTCTTTCATTAAATCTTCATGTTTAAATTAAATAAAGATTACTTTTCAATTTAACTTGGGAAATCATCTTCTAATTTAAATGGGTTACAGAACAATTGTTATTCAAGACATCATTCACAATAAACCCAAAATCATTCTTTCATTATCAATGAAATCTTCATGGAAATCATACCAGCTCACAATCGATATAAATTACTGTATCGGACTAATACTATAAGCGGAATAACAATAAAGCCTTTTAAATTCCTTAAATAGTAGTGGTCTTCATCTATAGAGACTTTATCTTAATTACAACCAAATCAATTCCCATTCAATTCCAATTTATTTTGGAAATCTTAAATTGGTTTCAAACTTTTTACATTCCAAAATGACAAGATATCCTCATTATAATTGTTTGGATTAGTTTTCTAATCATTTGGGTATCAGCAGTTGTATTAAAACCTTTTTATTTTCAAATCGTTCCAAAACCATCGCAAATAGCGATCCGACAGTTGGATGTCCCGGTACATCAATTTGAAGTCAATGGTCAGAATTCGCGAATTACCGCTGCGCGACTAGTTCTATTCAAACCAAACTTCGATTTATATTTTAAATCGCATCAAATTGCTATCAAAATAGTTTATTAATTATATAATATCTTTTAAAAACTATATTTCCAATATTTAACTTTAAATTCAAATATACCATTATTTAAATATTATAATATTATTCGAATTATTAAAATATTATTATTTTTCAAACATCATCTTTTGAAATCTAAACTTTCATAAAACCCATAATAAAAATAAATAAGATAGTTTGGATAATAAAACCTAATTAAAACATTTTCTAGATATCCAAACCGAACTTTACTTTTTAAAGTTACTATTCATTTTCAGATTCAAATTAAAAACATGCCTTAATTACTTGAAAACGTATTTGAATAAAATTCCCATCTTTACGAAAACTATTCATAATTACTTAAACCATCTTTCCCAATCATTTCCAATTTAAAATTCAAACTTTTATTTTTCACTTATTATTTTGTTAATAAAATATTAATTTATAATCACCATATAAGTCAACTATATGGGTTTAACACATCATTAACATCTGTTAATAATCACTAACAATCATCAAATTTTAATTATCACATTATTGCGTCATTAACATAGTGTTTAAGTCATTAACCCTTAATTACTATTTCAAATCACTTTAACTAAATTATTAACCATCGTTGATTATTTATTTGCAATTATAAGCAAATCAAGTTATGTCAAATTAATGTCAACATACATCACATCAAGTTATCAATCAATGATTCTTCAAAATTTATTGACGTTACTATTTATCTGTAACATAACAATCATGTTATCAACCAAATTAACTAATCATTTATTTTTGTTTAACTTCATAACCACTCGGGTGTTCACTTTAATTAAGTAATTAACTTTTCTAACTTCCATTAACATCATTAACAGTCATTAACCAAAGTTACTTAACAACATAGCAATTACTATTCATAGCGTAATAACTACACTAACTACAAAAGTTAACCAAATATGAGAAAAATGTGCTCACCATAGCTTATCCACTCCGCCACACATTAGGTGTAGAACTCTCTAACTTTGCTACAACGTCAAACTTCACTACACAACCAAATTCTCGCCTCTTCTACTTCAAATACACCGCAAACACTACATACTTAACATATACATTTCTATTTGCATTTAAAGGAAGAAAGGAAGGATTTTCAGTGGTTTAAGGGGGTTTAGAGGGGATGGGGCCCACAACCTTAAAAGGAGTCTACTGTGCGGCCTGGCGCGCTCGAGTGGGGTCCACATGGGGTGATGGTTGAGATGACCAAAATCTTCTTGCCTTCTTAACCGACTATAAACCACACTAGTCTAGTTCAAAAGTAAGCTTCATCGTAAGGTCCTGCAATAAACCAAATTTTCAACCTTCGATAGTTGATACTTAACACATCCACGGTGTTCGTGTACCGCAAAATAAAATGTTGCAAACTCGGTTCATCGGGGTTTTATCAGAGCAAACACATCAGAATGGAACAAAATATAATATTAAACATGTATCTTTACAACGGAAACTTTACATCATCTGAGATTAACATAATCTTACATTATCAATCCATAACATCCAAGTATAAATAGTATAGTACGCCCATCTAATGAAGAAATATAGCTTCAAGAATCAAATGGAAACTCATCATCCACCTACTTAAACCTGAAACACACTCGGATCTGACCCGAGCGAACAGCACTCGGGTCAGCCTAGGATTATCAACCAAGATTCAAAGGTTTCGAAATTCATGCTTTTGAAAAATGAAGCTATTATAAGACTCAAGTCCCATCACACACTGCAATACGTACCAGAGGATAGAGTTTTACCCGATAATAACTAAACATGCTTGATATTCTTTAAAACAAAATATTAAATATTATTATTAATATCTAGGTATGAAAATCACTTTCGAAAATAAATGTATATATCTTAGCTCGCATAATGCCACATCCCATTATGTTGGCTACTAGGTTACAAATGAAAATGTAAGCTTGTATTGGAAGTTTGATTCCAACAATAACCACGGCAAAGGATCTTCCTTAACTGCATAAGGAACACCTCTAGCAAGATGTCCCAGGAGTAAATTATTAAGTCCTTTGGATCGACAGAGCCGGCTAGCACTGTATACGACTGATTGGAATCTTTCCTGAACATAACATTCCCTCGGTCGTATTTGATCGTCATCAAGGCGCCTCAACTATCATCCACATAAGTAAACCCGCCTGGGATCCATACCATGGCATCACTTCTCCGCTAGAAGGAAACGTTAGTCCTTATCTCTACGGTCCATCATCCTATTTTGGCCATTCACGGCTATGAGGTTTTATGGCCACGTTTCAACACAAAGCTACGCTATATCAGCCATCTTTTGATCAATATCCACAAAGCTATACTTTTCAACAAAACTTCGATTGGCTCAGCACTTCGCAAGCCACATTGTCAATTCATAACATATAATTTGTGTCTATTAATATATAATTCTCTAAGTACATAAGTCTCAGAGGATGCTGTTAAGCAATGAGAATAAATTCTCCATGACCAATTGATATAACATCAACAGAAACCTATCGGTTATGTTGTAATATACAACATCAAACACACATCCATTTACAAGTCCGTTCATAGTTTTGAATGAAATTGAAGGCGCTTTATTCCATGACCCCGTTTGGGTGCGAAAGCCCTTGCAACTCAAGTCACTCCAAGTACGGTTAGATCGCCATCACATTAGCCCTATAATTGTGTGGCCACCGGAGGCATCAGCGACTAATCCTTTTGATGTGAAGGTCTCCGGTCTTCCATCAAAGTCAACGCCATTTTCATTACATCATTTATTTATTCACAATGGGTCGAAACCTCGTCATTCCGACCAACTATCACATCTTTCAAATCAGTTAAGATATACAAGATGTCATGAGTCTTATTCCATTTTGCGAATATTCTTTTACTCAAATCATTCTTCATATTTGGGAATTTCTCCAATAATTCTTATCAAAGATTAACACACATTAAACACTTGTTTAAATCTATCTCAATCTTGTCTCTTGCCCAAAATCATACTTTTGATTTCTTAATCTTACCGCTTACGCGAAAAACACGCTTACCTTCTTTTATGTGATTCTTAAGATCATTCCCATTATCGTTAGTTTGGAAAAATTCTTTCATTCAATTCACTATGTTCAAATTTGATAAAGATTTCATTTCAACGCATCTTGAAAATTATCCTTTCCTTTTAGAGGGTTAAAGAACAAATGTTATTTAAAACATCGTTCACGATAAACCTGAAATCATATTCCCATTACAAATGGAATCTTCATGTAATTTATATCAGTATATAATCGATATAAACTCCCATATCTGACCAATACTATAAGTGGAATAACGGCAAAGCCTTTTAAATTCTTCGAATAGTACAAGTCTTCATCCACATATACCCATCTCGATTATCAATAAATTGATTTCCATTCAATTCCAATTTAATTTATTAATTGAAAAAACTCCACTTTGGAAAAAAAATTATTAATCTTATTTAAAAGATTTATTACATAAACTTCATCTTCAACCAGGTGAAATAACGATGTTATTGAAGACAACATTCACGACAAACCCTAAACCAATTGATATTAAACATAAGAATTCAAATAGAATTATATCAAATTATATTCAACACCAATCCCCGTAATCAATGAATACTATAAATGGAATAACGATATAAATATCTTTCAAATTCCTCAAATAATAAACGTCTACACAATGGTAATCAATCCGAAGATTATTTCTATCCAAATCCAATTTTTTATTTGAATTGGAAAACTTTTCTAAATCAATTTATTTATCTAAACACTTCTTTCAAAGCGTGGTCATATTTAATAAACCAAATAATTTAACTTTATTTGACTTAAATTCTCAGAACGTCTTTTTACTGTTTCAGTCAGTTAGGCTGAAAACACAAATATCCAAAAATATAGTTCGAACCTTCATATTACTTTTCCAAATCACTTTGAAATCATTTATTATTACCCATCATAATTTTTTTGTATTTTTAATAATTTAAATACGTCCCTTTCATAAAATAAAAAAAATCCGATTTCGGGTCACTAACAGCTCTAGCGTTGTTTTTATTCAAATTTAATTTGAACTTATCTCAAGATCTAACCGTTATATTTTAAAACTTGACATATCATTTGTAAGCACTTTTCATTTCGAACCCAACGATTTTCGTTTGGGAAAATCTGACAGTCATATCTCCTGGTACGTTAGTTTAAAGTCAATGGTCGAAAATTCGCAGACAACCGCCGCACGACGAGTTCTATTCAAACCAAACTTTGATTGTATATTAAAATTAAATCAAGTTGCTTCTGAAAACTATATTTTCCATTTTCAACTCAAAATTCAAATATACCATTTAATGGCTATTATAATATTATTTTATTATTAAAATAATATTATTTTTCAAAACTTGTATGTTTGGGCACAAACTTTCCTAAAGCCCATTATAGAAATAAAAAAGATAGTTTTGACAAAAAAAATCTTGCTAAAACATTTCCACAATACCCCAACCAAACATCACTTTTTCTAGTTACCATTCATTTTTAAATAAAAACTTGAACAGGCCCTAACTACTTGAATATTATTTCAAATCAATTTTTTTCTTTGTGAAAGGTCATCGTAATGACTTAAATTTCGCATCCATCAAAAATCAGACATCAAATTCAAACTTTTATTTTTGCCCAATATTTTATTATTAAAATATTCAATTAATTCCCTATTTGGTATAAAACTCAATCAACTACCACATAAATCAACTTATATTGGTTCAATATGTCATTTATATTCAAACGAAATTTGTCAATCAATTACCAACATATCGTGGCATAGTTCATAACATATAAGCATTAAACAATTAACGCTTATATATTTTTGTCAGTCAACAGATTAAAAGCAATACACATATATATCATTTTGAATACTATAAAATATTCAAACTCATTACTACTAGCTCAATCACTTAGCAATCCAACATTTTACTTGCAAATATTTTATTTTACTCAATATACATGCAACATAACAACCAAGTTATATACCAATTCATCCAACCATTTTTTTATGGTTTCAACTTCCAAAACCCTTACATTAACATGTAAATCACTAGTCCACTTTCATAATTCATATTCAGACTCCAATTTCATGAATATTTAGCATACATAGCTTGTAATTATTTGCATTTCAAACACATAATATTAATAATCATATATGCAAGCATAATAATTCAAATGTGAGCATATAATTGCTCACCATTGTTTTCCACTCCATCCAACTTTTAAAGATGAGATTTATATCACTCCACAAGCTTGCTAGCAACCAAACGAACACTAGATACACCAAGTACTTCTATGTAAGCAATATACATATACACACACACACACACACACACACACACACACATATATATATATATATATATATGGATACTAACTTGTGTTTTAGAAAGAAAGATTGGATCTTTACGGGTTCTAAAGGAAAAAGGTCGGATTTGTCCATTGAGAGGGCTCGCGGCCAAATGGGGCCCACGACTATAACCTAGAGGAGGGTAAGGGCTGACGTTGGGATGTGGGGTGCTTGGGGAGGTGATGGTGGAGTTTGGTCAGGGTAGGAGCTTGTATAAGTGGTATAAGAATTTGTAAAGAGAGCAAAATTGAGATTTTGGAGAGAAAGATGGAAGTTTGGAGCTAGCGGGGCCAGGGGAGGGAAGCTCACGTAGGGGGCTGGCATGCAACATAGGAAGGTGGTAGGCGGCCATTATTGAGGAGGAAGGAAGAAGGGAAGAAATGGAGATAGAAGCAAATGAAAATTGAGTGCTTTTTCTTCCTAAACCCATTTACTTATAGGAACATGCAAACCATAGGAAGGTGATGCATGTAAGGGGAGGCACATGCTAGCATGGTGAGATGTCTAAATTCCTAAGGCTTTTGGAATTTATGCTAATTGAAGTTTAACTTCTTATTTAATTATGTTGCGTTTGTTCGTTAAGCCGCACGACCACATACGAACTCTGATGGGAAAAATTTTTGAAACCATGCTACGTTCCATAGATACAATTCTAATGAACCTGGTCTCGTCGGATTCGGAGACCTTTTGCAAAATGGCCTTTTTCTGAGGTATTGTTTAAATTGGACCTGCGTTTATATTATGCATGCTCACGCACTAACTTCAGTTGACTTGAAATTTGGAACTTACCATTATTTATCATTACGAATCCGATAAAATTGGTTTCGTCGAATTCTGAGATCATTTGCAAAATGACTATATTTCTTGCTTTTTGAAATAGCACTGAATTATCGATTTTCAATATATTCTTGTTAATTATTATTTTAGAAATCTAGTAACCTTATTTTAACTATTTTATAAGTCGTATCCTATCAGAAAATCTCAAAATTTACAACATCGGTGAATAGTGTCAAATTTTCATTTTTGACCAGAATTGTTTGAACTGATAAGTTGATAAAACTGATTTAAATAACTTATCTTCTATTATACTTTTTGAAATCGAATTTAAAAATGAGTGTATGTATCCAGAACCGTACGCGGTTATTTTAAATTCTTAAAAATTTGAATTTTCAAAATATTAGAAATTTTGGGTCGTTACATTCTCCCCCACTTAAAAACTTTTCGTCCTCGAAAAGGAAACAAAGATGAGTGTAAGTTTATAAGTATACATAGATTCAAATATCTTATCTAAATAACTCAATTTAGATGTCCCCTCCATTTATTTACCAAATACTGTTTGGTCAAAATTGTGAAACTAAATTCACAAGGTATTCGTAACTACTTACACATTTTATTCTCTTAATAATAGGTTTTAGAACTTATCGATCGTCCTAAATCGTCGATAATTCCATTTACTTAATTAGTTTAGATATTTATCATATATCACATCTAGGAATCAATTAATTGATTAAATTTTCAAACATCTCTTTTATGTTATCAAAACATAATCCCCGTTTTATTTTTATATTCAAAATATATTTTCAAAAACCAAAATCATTTGTATATGGAAATAACAAATATGTCGTCGTATATTTATAATACTCTCAACTCATTCTAGGGCGTTACTAACTCAATCTCTAATGAGTTACTCATCTTAGGATACTGCTGATACTATCTCTGATGAGTTATTCGTCCTAGGATACTACTGATCCTATCTTTAACGAGTTTTTACTCCATAGAGCCAAGGTTTATCGCTAAACCAAAGCTCTGATACCTAGTGAGACGACCCAAATCCGCCCGGCTTCTAAACCGAATGAAAACCACACTAGTCCAGTTCAAAAAGTAAGCTTCATCGGAAGGTCCTGCGATAAACCAAATTTCCAACCTTTGATAGTCGATACTTAACACATCCACGATGTTCATGTACATCAAAATCAAATGTTGCTAACTCGATTCATCGGGGTTTATCGGACAAAATACAGCAGAACAAAGCAAAATATAATATTCAATATATGTATTTACAGCGGAAACTTTACATCATCTTAGATTAACATAATCTTACACATCAATCCTTAACATCCAAGTATAGATAGTATAGTACGCCCAACCATCTAAAGAATTCTAACTTCAAGAATCAATTGGAAACTCCTCATCTATCTATTTGAGCCTAAAACACACTCTGATTTGACCCGAGCGAACAACACTTGGGTCAGGCGTGGATTAACCAGTTTAAAAACGATATAACAAACCATAACCCATATCTTACAATTATCAACCAAGATTCAAAGGTTTTGAAATTCATGCTTCTGAAAAATGAAGCTATTATAAGGCTCAAGTCCTGTCAGGCAACGCAACACATACCGAAGGATAGAGTTTAACCTTATAATAAACAAACATAATTGATATTCTTTAAAACAAAAAAATATATTATTATTAATGTCTAGGCGTGGAAATCACTTTCAAAAATAAATGTATAAATCTTAGCTCGCATAATTCCTCATCCCAATATGTTGGCTATTAGGTTACAAATGAAAACGTAAGGTCATATTGAATGTTGTATTCCAACAATGACCAATGCAAAGGATCTTCCTTGACCGCATTCTAAACACCTCTAGAAGGATGTCCCAGGAGTCAACTATTGAGTCCTTCGGATCGACAGTGCCGGCCAGCTCTGTACACGGATGATTGGAATCTTTCCTGAACATAATGTCCCTCGTTTATATTTGACCCTCATTCAAGGTGCCTCAACTATCATCCACAGAAGTAAACCTGCATGGGCTCTATACCATGGCATCACATTTTAGATAGAAGGAAACGTTAGCCCTTATCTCTATGGTCCATCATCCTATTTCAGCCATTCACGGGTTGTGAGGTTTTAAGGCCACATTTCAACACAAAGCTACGCTATATCATCCATGCTTTGATCATCATCCACAAAGCTCTTCTTTTCAATAAAACTTTTATCGGCTCAGCACTTCGCATGCCACATTGTCAATTAACGAAATATAATCGGTGTCTATTAGTATAAAACCCTCTGAATACATAAGTCTCAGAAGAGGATGTTAAGCAAAGATAATAAATTTCGTACCACCAAGTGATATAACATCATTAGAAACCAATTGATTATATTGTAAAATACAACGTCAGACACACATCCATTTACAAGTTTGTTCTTGGTTTTGAACGAAATCGAAGGTGCTTAATTCCACGACCCCGTCTGGGTGCGAAATCCCTTGCAACCCGAATTTCTCCAAGTACGATTAGATATCCGTCACTTTAACCCCTGGGTTGCCACTCGAGGCATCAACGCGCAATCCTTTCGATGTAAAGGTCTCTGGTCATCTATTACCATTAACGCCATTTTCATTACGTCGTTTAGTTATTCACAATGGGTCGAAACCTGGTCATTACGAATAACTATCGTATCCTTCAAGTCAATTATGATATATAATATGCCATGAGTCTTATTCCATTTCGGGAATATTTTTTTACTCAAATCATTCTTTATATTTGGGAATTTCTTGCATAAATCTTATCAAAGATTTACACACATTAAACTCCTGTTTAAATCTTTCTCAATCTCATCTCTCTTGCAAAATCGTTGTAACGTCCCGTATTTTTGGTAGTCGGATATTTAATATATTTTATTATTTTAAGTATTGAATTGGAATTATAAATAAATTTATAATATATAATTCATTTATTAAACGACGTTTGAACGTACAATTTATATTATAATTAGAAATCGGGCTCGTAACGTCGTGGTAGTTCGTAATATTGAGTTTTAAACTTCAATTGAATATATAAAATCCATTTTAAGTCGAAATTCTTTGAAACAAGAATCGTCCGAATCTATTTGATTATAATTTTCTAATGAAAGAGAAAATTGGAGTTTTTTTCTTGTAAATTGTAAGTTATGTTCGAATCAAATTTTCAAATAGTCCCTCTGGAATTTGTTAATAAACAATAAAGTTTATTTAATAAATTAAAAAGTAACTTTAATATAATTTGAATATCATTTAATAATATTGAGTTAAAATTCCATGTTGGCTTATATTGAAATGATATATTATTTCATCTAGATATATGTGTAATAACCCGGAAATCTGAGCAAATTTAAATTTTTTATTTTGGCAATTTTAGTTAATTTTGAATATTTAAAATGAATTATTTTAAATAATAACGACGAGAAGTTTATTTTGAATAGAATTCGAACGTATATATTTATATAGATCATCGTTAGAATATAAATATTTTATTTTAAATTATAAGAGGAATTGAAAATGGCGCGGTAGTTTGAAATTTCGATTTCGGATTTCAAATGAATGTACAGGATTCAAAATAAACCGGATTTTAGCGAAACCAAAAATATTAGAATCTATTTTAGAATATCTTTCCAACGAATCTGAAAAATCAAAATTTCATAGCGGGGATAAAAAGTTATGCCCAGTTGAAAATTCAGAATAGTCGCTATGGAATTCTGGCCCTTAAAAATGGCCATTTTGCAAACGACCTCGGTTTTCGACGAAACCACTTTTGTTGGATCCGCGATGTCAAATTATTGCTAGGTTTCAAAATTCATAATTTTCTGAATCAATATGAGAGCGTGGCGAAGGAAAACGCGTTTGACCAGTTTCAGTTGATTTTAATCGACTGGAAAATGACCATTTTTCAAACAGTCTCAGAATTGGACGAAATTAGTTTTGTTAGAACCGTAACGTCAATACAAAACTAAAAAATATTTTTTGGGAATTTTTAGAGTTCGTATGTGGCCGCGGTAAATTGTAATACGCGTTCAAATTCAATTTATAGATTTATATTTTGATTTTGACAGAAACTGATCGAAATAGCCGAACTGGCTTACGATACATATTCCATTGTGTTCAGAATGGGGGTAATTAGGTACGGACGACAGGCGGTGGGTCTCGTTTCGAGGTCGAAACAAAATGTTTCTTTTTGAAATTAATTAAATAAAAAAATAATATATATTATTATATATCCCTCACTCCCTCTCTTCCCCCGTTATCTTCCACTTCAAATTGAACAAAAAAAAGGGAAACTGATCGATGGAGCCCTCGCTGCCGCCGCCAGGCGCTAGCCGCACCCCCTCCCTCTCAGCCCGGCCGCCATCTCGTCTCGCCGCGCCTCCCCCCTCGTTCCCCTCTCCAATCTCGAAACACCCCCGCCCCGTAGCTTAAACTACCACCAACTGGAAGCCGCCCACCCCCTCCGCCTCCTACACCGCTACCGCGACTCCACCTCCCCACCAATGACCTCTCCTCCGGCCAAAACCATAAGTTTTTAATTAAATCCATTTGTTTATTTTCTAAATAATTAGGTTTTTAAATCAGTTTAACTTAGGTTTTTAAATCAGTTTAGCTAAGGTTTTTAAATCAGTTTAGCTTAGGTTTTTAAATCAGTTTAGCTTAGGTTTGTAATATAAAAGATTTGATTTTTAATTCATGAAAAATATAATTTTTATATGAGAGTTAAAGAATGAAAAATATAATTTTTGTATGAAAGTTAGAGAAGGGAAAAAATAATTTTTATATGAAAGTTAGATTTCTTATAGTAGAAAATTTTAGACTTTTGCAGTAGAAAAGATATGATTTTTCATTGTGAGAAAATATGATTTTTACATCATAGGAAGAATAAAAATATGATTTTTATTCATGTAGAGTAATAAAAATATAATTTTTATTATATTACTAGCGGTATAAAAATAGGAATTTTATCTATATAGTCGTGGTATAAAAATAGAATTTTTATCTATATAGTATCAGTATAAAAATGTGATTTTTTATCCATATAGCATAGTTATAAAAATGTGATTTTTTATCCATATAGCGTAGTTATAAAAATGTGATATTTATATACATAACAACAATATAAAAATGTGATTTTCATATATGTAGTGGCTACGGACAATGAAATTGACAAAAGGCGAGCACGACGAAAATTTCTACATATGAAGAGTCGTGGCGTTTGGTTTAGCTCTTTGTGAGAACTCCTCACTTTTATTTTAATTTCTAGTTTAAAATATATACTAGGATGCAGACGGTGCTTAGCAGCTCCCGACACCCGTCGTCCACAGACCATGGATGACTTGTTTGTTTGATTGTTGTGTTGTGAAATTTGATTGTGTGATGTGGAGTGAAATAAAATATTTTGTTGTGAAAAATATTTTATAGTTAAAAATATAACTTTTAACGTGTATATAAAATGAATATTTATAAACAAATCGACGATTTGTTTAAATACACTGATTTGACTGATATTGATTGGGATGATAAATTTTACACGTCGTCCAACTGCACAAATAAAAATCTGTGTTTGTTGATTTGAAACCCCATACGGGTATTGGGATGAGATTTGACGCACACTAATCCCAATTGTTTAGTTGTATGTCAATCGATGGATTGACAAACTGTGTAAGCGTTAATTATTTATATTTAGTGCTTATGCAGTTGTGTGGTGCACTCTGGATGATGGTTGATGATTTATCGTTGCTGTTATATAAATGTGTTGTAGAAAATCCATATAATTAACATTATATGGTAATTGATTGGGCCTCATTCCAAGTTGGAAAATAAGGAATATTATAAAAGAAAATTCATGTGTTGAATTGAAAGAAAATTCATGTGTTGAATTGAAAATAAATCCATGTGTTAATAGAAAATAAATTCATGTGTTGAATAGAAAATAAATTCATGTGTTGAATTGAAAATAAAATTCATGTGTTGAGTAGAATAAACATTCATGTGTTGAATAAAAGCCGTGTTGATTAGATTGACGCCATTTTGACGTGAACGATATTTATATCGATTTTATTCATTTTTATAATGAATATAGAAAAGAAAGTGATTTCAAAATTTAACGTTTTGAAAATATTATCCTTTGTATATCGATGATGTGGAATATTCAATTTTGACTAGAAATTGAATATGAAGTTGAAATCGTTTTGAAAACGAATTTAAAACGATTTATAAAATACGTTTTAAAAGGAAATCGATGAAATATATATAATATATATATATTATATATGATGGCCTGAATAGAACGCGCCGCGCCGCGGCAGTTCGCGAATTTCGACCATTGGCTTCGAATGGACGTTACGGGAGATCCGATCGTTGGATTCTCCTAAAACCAGAACCGTTGGGTTCGTATCGAAAAGAGCTTTCTAACGAATATTAGAGATTTGAAATCTAACGGTTGGATTTGGAAATATGTCCAAAATAAATTTGGAAAAAGTCGTTGTAAATGCAGTTCGATGGCCGTTGATGGAAATCGAGTATACGGGCCTTGATAAAATTATTAAAAATAGTATTAATTTTTGTAAAATCATAAGAAATGATTTGTGAATAATTGGGATGAAAAACTCCAAATTTGAAAAGATATAAAAATAGATTTTTATCGAAATGAACTAGTTTTGAACAAGGATAATAATTTATTTATTTTTAAATAAATAAATTGGATTTGAAATGGTTTTAAAAGTAACCAGAATTTCCAATAATTGAATTGGAATGGATTTGAATCAAAATTATCTTTGGAATATTTCGATATTGGATTTCGTGATGATACAGATATTGTTATGGGAATTTGAAAGACATATTAATATCGTTATTTCCAATACGATATTTGTTGGTCGTAGAATTTGATATTGAATATAAGCCGGTATATTTTTGATTCAGAGCCTTGTATTTAATATCAAATATGATTTGGGTTTGTCGTGAATGGTGTCTTTATTAACAGTGTTCTTAAACCCAGTTGAGAAAAAGATTAAATCTTTTTATTTAGATTTAAGGAAGTATACCAATTAAATGGTATTTAATTGGAATTGAATTTGAATTGATTTTTGGGTTTATCGTGAACATTGTTTTAAATAACACTTGTTCTTTAACCCGATAATTAATGAATGTGATTTTGGGTTTTTCGTGAACCATGTTTTAGATGACATTGGTTCTTTAACCCAGTTAAAGACAGGATATTGATTTTTGTGAAGATTAAAACTAAGTGGAGTTTTCATGAATCTTTAATTAGATTGAAGTGATCGAGAATGGAGTATCACCAGTTTTGCTCCAGGCGATAGTTAAATCTTTAATTAGATTTGAACGTGAAATGGTAATTGAATTTACCGATAACACCGTGGTGTTAGATATGAAGTATTACCAGTTTTACTTCATGGGACGAATAGGTTGGGATTGGGAAATAAAATAAATGGTGTGGTTCGCTAATCCCGACTAGTTTGAATTGATATTCAAAAGAAGATTAAAGAATAAATTTAAAGAATTTATCTTTGATAAAATTAATGGGAACCTTTCCCAAAGTATAAGAATATTTGAATTAAAGAATATTCTGAATTGGAATGAGGGGTATGTTGTGTTTGTGTAACACTTGTTTATTATATACGCGAGTTATTCAGAAAGACCGGGTTTATCCCATTTTGAATAACTGATTCGACGTGGTGTCGAGGATGAAGACGGTGGTCGAAAACTGGAGGTCTTCACATCGTTTGGGTGATTACTGAAGATCTTGATTGGGCTGTACACCCAAGAGGAGGGAATCAGTTGGTGATCATCCAGACGTACTTGGAGATCGATGGATATGCGAGGTACAAGGTGCCTCCGGCTTCGTTCAGACCTAGAACGAACTTGTAAATGGACTGCGTGTCTGACATTGGATTTTATTCTGTGTGATTGATTTCTATTAAATATATATCTTTTTGGCGGCAGAGAATTTATTCTCTTGCTTAACGCCCTTCTCTGAGACGTACGAGCTCAGGGGTTATGTATTGATGGATATCAATCGCATGGAGTGAATTGCCTGTGTGGCATGCCTAAGTGGCAATTGATCAAGGCTTCTGTTGAAAAGCAAAGTCTTGTGGTTGATGGTCAAAGCACCGCCTGTGTGGCATAGCTTTATGTAGCACTGATTCACGAGCCTCACACCCCGGTTGTGAACCAGAAACGGGAGAGGACATCAGGGAGGGCATGCGTTTCTTTCTAGCTAGGGTGGTGTCAGTGACCTACCAGCCCTGACATTTATATTATTTTCACCTGTGTGGTTGTTGCTGTTGCGAGGCGCCTCGGATATATCGGTGACTGTGTGGAGCCGATGGAGTCATTTGGCTCATTTATGCCCCCAAAGGGCGGGGAAATGCAGTGTTCAGGCATTTTAATCCACATCGGTGGACCGGCCTCGACGATCCAAGGGGCAGTTGCGGTTGTTCCTGAGGCTCGGGCTAGATAGTCTCGAATCGTAGAGGACTATCTTTTGCCTCGGTTCACAGATGGAAATCCAACTTCCAATACGTGACTTTGCGGTTTTATTTGTAGAGCCTAGTATGGCGACATAGTGGTATGGGGCACTTATGCCGTCTATGATTGATATTTATGATTTGAAATTGTTTTGACACTGTACACTTATAGTAATAATAAAACATGAAATTTCACATACCAAGCATTCTTGCTATTATAAGGTAAAAACCCTATCCTCCGGCTTGCGTTGCATTGTGTGATGGGACCTGGGTCTTATAATAGCTTCATTGTTCTTTATTTAGCATTGCGCTGTTGTTTTATGCACTGGTATTCTTAGGAGGAAACCCGTTCCATGTTATACGGCGTGGTCCCTTGATTTACCTAACTTTAAAATAAAGATTAATAACTGTTTTAGTTCTCACACCGGTCACATGACTGACCTGGAGTTTATTGTTTTAACCTAAACTCTGGGTGCCCTTATTTTGACACGGGCAGCTAGTAGTTTTGGTTTTGCAGATTTATATTCACAGGATCCTGATTTACAGCTGGAATTATACTCGGAAAGCTCTGTATCCGCGTATTCCTTTCATTTGTGTTTTTGTATTATTTTTCCGCTGCAGTAATGTATTTAAATCTCTGATAATTTATGATGTGTAATATTCATTCATACTCTGTATATTCTTGTATTCTGATGGAATTGTTGTAATTAACAATGAAATGTTCTTCTGTCTGCGTTCTGGTTCGTCTTGTCCTCAAAGTAATTTGTTCTTTCTCTTCTTTTCGGAGACCGGGGAAGTTCGGGTCGCTTCAATGTGGCAATAATAATTTATCATTAATTGTAAATTTAATTGTTTTGGATTTAATTATATTTTATCGATATTTTATAAGCCTTAGAAATAGCTATTTTTCAAACGACCTCCATTTCTGATGAAATAAATTTTATTGGAATATATATAGCTAGTTATTGCTAGATTTCCAGTTTGGAGCTAATCAGAGTTGTTTTGTGAGCAAACGCTATTAAAAATGTGAATCGATAAATAAATTGAAATTAAAATAACACCGTTGTCCAAACTGATTCGGTTTTCGACCAAACAAGTCCCATTAGCTTTGGAACGTTAAGACGTAGTAGTACGTCCATTTTCGTTGCGTTTGTAGTTCAGGTGTTGCGATATGTATTTTTAACGGTCAACGGTATACAACGGTTATATATAAACTAACCTTATAAAAACAAACAAAATTAAATATAAACCTTAATTCCTAAGCAACTAAAAATGTGAATGACCTACCATTTTTCTACCCTACGTTCATCCTACATCTAGCAACAACACATGCAAGGGTACAAACCTACCCATTTCTTAAGCCTTAAGTAAAACTAAGTACACACTATGTTTTGCCACACTATTTTCCTTCTGTGTTCCTATGTCTATCACGTACACGCAATGTTTTAATTTGGCAGCTTAACTTGTGCAGCTATGCCCATGCTAACATTATTTTCCTCTACAAACTTCTTTTCCATTGCTAGTATACTTTAACAAGTACACATCGCGCAAACCTATTTCCGCCTGAATGCCCTTAGACTTTACGCATGAAGTAATATACACATTCTACCCTATGTTTTGCACTAAGACTACGCATCCAACGATGTACCGTTTGAATATACATTGTGCTTATCCTAAATTTGCTTCGTGTATATATATACACACACACAAACACACACACACACACATACACACACACACACACACACACATATATATATATATATATATGGCCTTAATTTTTGAGACCCTTTTCCTTCTTCTCAGCAACACACCAAACCCTTTCTTCTCTGCTATAAAATATAGCATGCAAGCCATTCCTTTTAACGAATAAAAACATAACAATCGTATAGTATTCAATGGCCTTAAGTGGATAACGATGGAGTTACTGGCCTGTTCGATTCGAGGAGAGGGGTGGAGGCGTGTGCAGCTTGTAATGAAGGCGCGGTTTCTCTAAACCTATGAAGAAAAAAAACAGATCAACTTAGTGAAGAGCAATGGTGAGGAGAAGCTCGTGGGGAGCTCGAAGTGCTGGCAGTTTAAATGGGTGGAGCAATGGCGGTGGAGTGGAAGCTAGGGCTTGAGAAGATGGAAGGGCACACTACTTGTTATGTAACAGGAAGGAGAAGGAGGGGCTTGCGGCTTCGAAAACAAGCAATGGGAAGGAGCAGCAGTGGAGGAAACGTGAACGTGGGAGATGAATAGTAATGAAAAAATGTACCTGATAGCGAATTCATGTGCCTAATTTGTTTTATACCCGCCTAATCTCGAGGTAATTAACGTAAGCAAATTTTAAGGTAAATAATTATTTTAGGGTATTAATAATATTATACGTTAAACATTATTGCTTTGAACTGAACTATATGTATAATTAACATGACCTTTTAATTCTTGATCGTGCCTAAGTATTTATATATTATGCCTAATTATGTTGATTCAATGTGCCTAATCCCCTACTATTTGTGCATAAACAAGCTCAACGTGCCAGATTTGTAAATATATATATAAGTTATACAATATATATTTATAATGTGCTACAAAATATGGAAATTTGCCTAAACCTGCTTACAAATTGATAATTTAAAATTATATTGCACCTAATTACATCGTTTATAATGTGGCATGTAGCTTGAATTGTGCCTATATGCCTAAGTATATATATAAATATGCGCTAATCTAGTTTTTTAAAATGAGCCTAATAGGTAGCGGTGGTCATAATTAACTAGACGGTATCAGGTAGCAGTCAATCATTTTATGTTAATGTAAATAATTCTTTGCATCTTAATAAGCATAGTATCACTGGAAAAATATAGCCAGGGATCAAATAATCCTCTAGTATTCTCTGTTGATTGCATAAGCTTAAGTGGGATCATATATAATTTAATCAGGACTACTAATCGGGTTTTAATAATGTAAGTAAGAATTTAGTTAATAATAATATTATTAGGTTATTTGTAATGTCATCTTAAATAGTGTATAAGGTAGTAAATTTATGACCTGGTCATACAGTAATGGAATTGGGCGGAACAAGTGACGTTAGGTCAGTATCGACGAGCACATCAGGACGGAGCTGCTTTGGTCAGAATTGGAAACAACTATAATTTTTTAATTAAATTAAATGCATGTTTAATTTAATTGGAAACAATTCACTCAGTTTTATCCCACTTATATCTTATATAAGTCAGGTTTAATGTTTACGTGCTATGTCTGCTAATTGTTGGATGATTTGATAATTGTTTGGATGAATGCTGAATATTTACATATATGTTGTTTTGAACGTTAGTTTAATTTAAATGAAATGAAATCATAACGACTATTACCAAATGAGGTAACTTACTTTGTTGGTTATGTTTACAATAATATAAATGCATTAAACTGAAATATGAATGTTTGGATTGTTGTTATTGTTTGACTATTGAATATTATATTTATTTATTGAAACAGATGATTTTATTTGAGATAACGTATTTGGATGCAGGGAAAAACAGATTAGGGCGATCCAGCTGGATTCCTCAAATGCATTGCTTATTTTCGTATTACAATTATATAAGCTATTTAACTGATATGATTGGATGATTGACTTGATTATTGATTGTTGAATCTAAATTCAACATTTGTTTGTTTATTAACCAATGGGTTGTATTAGTTGAGCAATTAGCAGCAGTTGGCCTAAAAATAATCCGTTTTTAAATGTTGGTTTACTGTCAGGTGAATCGATGGTAATGAAGTTATAGTTTTTTTTATAATTTTATAACTAAAGATAGATTTGTAAATCTATTATTTTGAATAAAAGTTTATTAAAAGGAATTTAGTATTTGGTATTTATTATTTAAGCTTAAGTAATTATATAAAGGGTTTTATATTAAACCTGATTTTATAAACATGGTTTATAAAAGGGATGTAAAGCTAAAACGTCAAGTTTAAATTAACGTACTTAACAATGGAATTGAAACGAGAATTTTAAAGTGGAAAATGGTTTAATGAATTAGAAGTGGAATAATATGCATTGATAAGGAATTACGATAAGAAGTTGAAGAATTGGAACTGTAACAACCCGTATTTTCAGATGCTATTTAAATTATTTAATTTGACTATTTTAAGGAATACGGAAATATAAATTGGTTATTTTTGCTAAATAAAATTTGAAAACAATTTTGAAATTAGTTTTTATATTTTATTTGACATAAAACAAGCACAGTAAAATTATTAAATTGATTTATAAGTATGAATTTAAAAATCGATATTTTGAGAGCTATACCAATTACTTGAAAAAGGACCTTTTTCAAATAGTCTCGTAATTCAAAGAAATCACTTTTGTTTGATCCGGAATGTCGAAATATGGTAGAATCCATAAATTTAAAGTCTAACGGAGTCAGTATGTGAGAGAAAGATATCTAAATGTGAGCTGAAAATTCAGTTAGTTTTCGTTTTTAGCTAGAAATAAGGCGGTTTTTCAAACGGTCTCCAAATTCGACGTGGCTTAGTTCGTTGGAACCGTAATTCGATAATGTAGCAAGATTCCAAATTTCATAATTTTGGAGTTAACGTGTGGTCGGGCGATTATAACAAAGTTTGCATGTTGGAATTAATACATTGGCAAAACAAGTCAATCTGTGAATAGTAATGGACTAATTAGAATTAGTCACCTATTCACCTCCCTCCTCCATGTGTCATGCATCCCCTAAATGGTGCTTCCATGATATGATGAGTTGTTAATTAAATGTGGTTAGTGCTAAGGTTTCATTCATTTTGCAAAATCAAGTTTAAAGCTTAAAAGCTTATTAATGGAAGCTGCATGTTTATTCATAAAGAATTAAGCGCATATCAATGGATTGAAGCTATTATAAGGGTCGGTCGTACGTTGCAAGAGCGATCGGTCATCATTCAGGACACACAGGGATCGAACGAGACTACAAGCTCGAACAATATGTGGGTCAAACCAGAAGATGGGTTGAACAGGCTCTGACCTGGTTAAACAAGCTTTAGGGCCGAGCACCATTCAGACTCGAACAAGTAAGGGTCGGTCGTTCCATGTGTGGCCCGGTCGAGCAACTTCATTGTCCAGGGTCGAACATCAGCAAAGATCGGTCGAGCATGGTACAATATCATGATCGGTCGAGCATGGTACAATATCAGGGTTCGTTGTACATGACTTGAACGTCAGGGTTGGTCGAACATGGTTTTGAACAATAGCTGGATGCAGCTGTTAACAACTGGCAGTGGCATTTCCGTAATTACTCGTATATTCGACCCACAGCCTGCATGTACACATTTCAGCTCACCACTTCACTCCAACTCCTCCTATAAATAGGCCACGGCTTCCCTACTTTTAGGGATCGATTTCTATCCCCCCAAAGGGCTGCCTAATTGCATTGACTCTGATTTCAAGAGATCCTAACACTTTCTGTTATCTCAAAGCAAAGATCAAGCATCGGGTTCATCATGAAATCCATCAAAAGTGACCAAGCATCTTAGAGATCGAAGATTCTCCACCATTTCCCTTGCATTTAGTGGAATCTACTTGATTCGTCGTTGATTTGTTTTGATTAGAGAGAAATCTAAGTGTTTGAGAGAAGATGAATGTATTTGAAATGATTGTATGCATTGTAACCATTGTGAAAGTAATGAGAGTGGATTCCAAAGTGGATGTAGATCAAGTTTGATCGAACCACTATAAAATTTTGTGTCCTTTACTTACTTTTCTATTATTTCGTGGCTCCACTCTTTCAACTTAGCATTTTGAGAAGTACTTTCTAGTACCTTTGGTGTTGATTCCAATTTTGGAATAAACATTTGGCGCCGACCATGGGGCCGCATTTGCATTACCCTCTCTCACACTCTCTCACAAGGTTGAAGGCCTTGCATTAAGGTTCCAAGCCTACTCCGACCATAGATCCTGCGGATCTATGATCTAAGCCAATCAACGAACTTTCTTCCAAATTCAAATCCTTGTTCGAAGTCATGGGTAGACCATCGAAGAAGACTGCTGGTAAAACTGTCGAAGAAATTGACAATGTCGCCAACAGCGAAAATACTCCGCTTACCAACTAATTCGAAGTAGGAGAAACTTCTAAGGCTGGAACGGCCATAACAAGAAGAGAGTTGGATGAAGTATTTGCAGGTTTAACAAGCCAAATGGACATTGCAAACAATGCCATAATAAAGAAGCTTGAGTCTATGTTTTCCATGCAGGCCGCTACAGCAAAAGTTACCATGAATGTCGCTCGTGCTAAGTCTACTCAAACCGATTATACAAAAAATGCGGGCTCTTCTCTCTTCAAGTCCAAATTGAGGAAATTCTATCCAAGAGGTTACAAATCCTAACGGTTCTCAACATAAAGAAGCTAAACCACCTATGCGTAACCGCTCCGATAAAGCGACCTCTCAACAGTGCTTGGGACCACCAAAAGGGCACCTCCCCAAGCGGGAGGCCCAGGGCCCCGGAATTCGAACCGAGATCGTTTTCTTAGGCAAACATTCGGCAAGGATAACGGCGTCTGCTCCGTGAACCATCTCAACGAAGAGGAGCTTATATCGTACATGGTCCGCAAAATCATGGAAAAGAGCTTGAGAAAGCAAGACGATGAGAAGGAGTGGGGGTTTGCTCCTACCAAAACCCCACTCACGGAGAGGATCAAGATGGCTCCATATCCAAATAAGTTCAAACCCCTGACGGTGCAAGCTTACAATGGCACTAGTGATCCCAATGTGTTCTTTTTCAAATATGATCAACATATGGATGGAGCACGCACCACATACGAGTTGAAATGCTTGTACTTCCCAACTTACCTTGAAGGGGTGGCCTCACTTTGGTTCACGAAGCTACCACCCATGTCTGTGGATGATTTTGCTACCTTGGCCAAGCTATTCAGAAAGCAATTCAGACTCCAAGCTACGAATGCGCGGAATGTCATGGAGTTGAACGAGCTTGAGCAGAGGTCAGGAGAACCCATCAGGGCTTTTCTCACCCATTTCAAGACCGTCGCAGCTGAAGTTGGGAATTACGAGCCTTGTTTGGCTTTAAAAAGAGCCATAAACAAAAAGACCAAGCTTGGATGATGGATTAAGAAGAAGCCAAGTACGCTTGAAGAATTGTTCGACAAAGCCGAGGAATACATAGGTGTGTATGAAGATCCATCCTATGCCATGGATGTTCCCGAAAGCAGCGCACAGTCCGAAAAGAAAAGTAATGATGTAGAAGGCGGCCAGAAGAATACGGGTGGTCAGAATAGGGGCAATGATGGAAAAGATAACCGAGCCAAAAAGAAATTCCATTTCTTTAAAAATTCAGAATTGACTCCTTTGAATGACACCGTAGAGAACATCTTCATAGAAACTAAAGATAGTGAAGAGTATCCAACATCGAAGCCATCAAAGGTCAATGATGCCACGATAAAGTCAGGGAGGTTCTGTTGATTTCATAACCAACCGGGCCACAATACAAATGAGTGTAGCATCTGAAGAACCTTATTGAGGAATTGATAAGGAAGAACAGGCTTTAACATTATACAAAGAACCCGCAGAACATTAGACCGCTCAAGGACAAGGGACATCCATGGGACAACCTAGACAAATGAAAATGCTTCGGTTGATGTCATCCCAAGACTAATCATCAATACCACTTCATGTGGGCCTCATCCAGTTGGAAGGAGCTGGGCTGACATTGTGAAGTACACTAATGAGATGAAGAGCCTTCCTAAAGAAGAAGAGCTCATGGTCATGAATGAAGTTTTTCCAACAAAGATACTGAAGACCCCATGGGATGATATTGTGTTTAAAGAAAGAAACTCAGACGGACTGCTAACACCGACGGTAGATCCGATGGTGATTACCATTGGTTTAGGTCTGACCATAGTCAGAAGAGTCTTCGTTGACAGCGGGGCCTCCGTCAATGTCCTATTCATTAATGCATTCAATAGGATGAACCTTTCCATGGATGACGTGAAGGCTTGCCAAAATAAGATCCACGGGTTCACAGGGCAACCCACTCAACCAATTGGCATCATCAGCTTGCTTGTCGAACTCGTAGAAAGGGAAAAGAAGGTTGCATAAAACAAGATTTTGTCATAGTCGATGAGCTTTCAGCAAATAATGCCTTCCTTGGAAGATCAACCCTTACAGCCTTTAGAATAATAATGGCTCCATGGTGCCAACAATGAAATTCCCTACCGAAAATGGAATCGGTGTGATTAAAGGCAACCAACAAGCAGCGAGAGAATGTTATATGGTAGAACTTGTTGAAGCTAGGAAGAAAGAACTGAAGAAGGATGTGGAACCTCCGCTCCACATTCATTCCCCTCCCATTATAGGGAGGGGCCCTGACAGTGGCGAAAAGTGGAGCTCAGAAGGAAACCGATCCAAAGAAAGCCAGTGCGGGGGGAGATAGAGTAGCAGCAGCTAAAGCCACAATCTCCATCCCAGTGCAGGATAAAGATCCCAACCGAGTCTTGAAAATAGGTTCCCAGCTGGGCCTAAAGCTGCAGAAAGATTTAGTCTTGTTTTTAAAGGCAAATTTAGATGTTTTCGCTTGGACACATTCCAATATATGTGGAATATCACCTGATGTAATTGTGCATAAGTTGAATAATAATCCAAGTTTAACCCCAGTAAAACAGAAGAGACGAATTCAATGACTTGAAAGATCTATGGCATTAAAAGAAGAAATAGATAGGTTATTCAAGAATAACTGTATACGAGAATGTACATATGCTGATTGGGTTTCAACTCCAGTTCTTGTTAAGAAGTCTTACGGCAAGTGGAGAGTGTGCGTAGACTATTCGGATCTCAACAAGGCATGCCCCAAAGACAGCTTCCCATTACCCAGAATTGGTCAACTTGTTGATGTAATGGCGGGGCATGAACTGTTATCATTTATGGATGCATACTCTGGATATAATCAAATTATGATGCACAAGCCAGATGAAGAAAACACAAGTTTCATAACAGATAAAGGCTTATACTACTATAAGTAATGTCGTTCAGACTAAAAAATGCAGAAGCGACATACCAACGCCGTGTGAATTCCATGTTCAAATTCCAAATCGGAAACACAATGGAAGTCTACGTGGATGATATGCTGGTAAAGTCAAAGAAAGCTGAGGATCATCGTGAAAACTTGGCTAAAATGTTTCATATCCTCAGAAAGTATGGAATCAAGCTCAATCCGCTTAAAAGCTCTTTTGGAGTTGCATCAGGAAAATTTCTCGGATTCATGGTCAATGCCAGGGGCATAGAAGTGAATCCTTCTCAAGTCACAACCTTACGGGAAATGCGTGCTCTAAGGACAAAGAAAGAGCTTCAACGTCTGAATGGGAAAGTAGCTGCACTTAACCGATTCATTTCTAAGGCAACGGATCGGTGTATTCCACTCTTCGATGCTTTGAAGAAAGGGAAGAAAAATTTCCAATGGAATCCTGAGTCTTAAACGGCTTTCGAAGAGTTGATTAAGCACATGGAGTCACCACTAATGCTTTATAAGTCCAAAGATGGAGAAGAGTTGTTCCTATATTTGGCTGCCTCATCACAGGCCTTAAGCGCCGCGCTTGTCAGGTAAGATGCCAAGGTTCAATGGCCAGTCTATTACATCAGTAAGAGGCTCGCTGGGGTAGAGCTAAACTACCCGAAGTTAGAAAAGGTTGTGTACTGTCTGCTCGTCGGCTCAAAGAAGCTAAGGCCGTATTTCCAATCCCATCCTATAAAGGTTCTCACCGATCAACCGCTAAGACAAGTTCTCTTTTACCCAGAAACTTCGGAGAGGTTATTGAAGTGGAACATTGAGCTCAGTCAATATGACATCACTTATGACCCTCGAAAAGCTATTAGTGGGCAGGCTTTAGCGTATTTCATCGTTGAGTTCATGTATAGGGGAGACAGATTAGAGGAACCAGCAGAGACGGTGTCTGGCTGGAAGCTATACATCGACGGTCCAGAAATGATTACTGTTCAGGGGCCGGAATTGTCTACAAATTCCAGAAGGCCATTCCTTATGCTACGCTTTAATATTGGAATTCCCATCAACTAACAATGGGGGCGGATATGAAGCATTAATCGTAGGTTTGAAACTGGCAAAGGAATTGAATCTAAAAACCTTGCAAATCCTTAGTGACTCACAGCTAGTGGTATGTCAAGTCCTAAAGGAATTCCAAACCAAACTTGGAAACCTTCCAGCCTATCTTACCAAAGCTTTGGAACTTCTTAACGACCTTGACTACTACAATATATCTTGCATTCCTAGGGAGGAAAATTCAAAGGTAGAATCTCTTGCCACGTATGTCAGTTCCTCAGATGCGCAGTTGCTGGGATTGGTTCCCGATGAAGTTCTTTCAACTCCCACCATTGAAGAAGAAGATATTGACTGGATAATGGAGACTTTCGAAGAACCTGTGTCCTGGATGACTCCAATTAAGGAGTATATCCTCAATGGAACACTTCCAGAAGAGCCGAAAAAGCGAAGGAAGATATTGCGCAAAGCTCCATTATACCTTATCCAGGACAGAAGGTTGTATAGGCGAGGATTCTCCATGCCACTGCTGCGATATGTAACCAAGGAAGAGTCCAAAGCAATCTTGGCAGAATTACATGAGGGAGAATGCAGTGGTCACCAGGCGGTCAAACACTGGCCAAGAAAATTCTGCGATATGGCTACTTTTGGCCTGATGTGAACCTGGATGCAATGACTTATGCCAAGAAATGTGACAGATTCCAAAGGTTTACGAATATTCCAAGAGCACCTCCCATTGAATTGACTCAGATGGTTAGTCCATGGCCATTCTCCATCTGGGGCATAGATTTGATTGGAGCATTGCCTACAACTAAGTCAAATATGAAATATGCAATCATAACAGTGGACTACTTTACTAAATGGGCCAAAGCTGAACCATTAGTAACTATTACCTTGAAGAAGGTGATCAACTTTGTTTTAAAGAACATTATTTGCCGATTTAGGGTACCTTAGAAAATAATCACCGACAGTGGAACCCAATTCGGGAGCAGTGAATTCCTAGATTTCTGTGCTAAATACAAGATTAAGAAGAGTTTTGCAGCCGTTGTTCATTTGCAGGCCAATGGGAAGGTCAAAGCGATTAATAAAATTTTGAAGTCATCCATCAAGAAGTGTCTTGAAAAAGCTAAAGGTGGTTGGGTAGACAAGCTTCCTTTTTCTCTATTGGCATATCATACAACTCATAAAACTACGACTGGGCACACTCCATTCTCACTTTCATTGGGATCCGAGGCTATGATTCCAGTGGAGCCGGAAGTTCCCACTCACCGAAGAATCCACTTCAACCAAGAGAAGAATGAAAAACTACAGCTCAAAGCACTTGATTTGCTTGAAGAAAAAAGAAAAGAAGTAGAACATAGGATCGTTGCGTATCAAAGAAGGATAGCTCATCATATATAACACCCCACCTCCGTTAAGGTCACTCACAAAGGGAATGCCTTAACTTCGGTGGAGCGTTTTAGGTAACAGATGCAGATAAATTACAAGACAGACAAATAAAGCAGCGGAAAATAAAGTCATTTTATAAACAATGTGGTTCAGTCAAACTTTTACAACAATTATCTCAATCATACTTAAAAATAATACATAGAACTTCTGTATTGATTCAGAAACTTCCAAGTATAAAAGAAGCATAAAAATAACAATGATATTCCCCAATAAAGCATGAACCAGCCATAGAAGTGGAAGAGAGAGTCCAAAGCAATACATCGACTATCTTCAAGCTTGGAAAGAAAAGCTAAGTGGTAACATTTCCTCCTAGTGAACCTTGGGGGGGAACGGAAAAAAAGAGGCGAAACAAACTAGGTCAGACATAAGTCTGGTAAGTCCAGTGACTTTCAGCATATAAATAGGCAAAAGCAATATGACATGAATAAACTGAATATAAGACAATACCGTGATAACAAGGATAACAAGATAACATACGATTAGTATAGATATGATAAGGCAAGATAAACTGAATGCACTTCTACTCTTTCTCTACTTCGCTATTGCCCCGTTATTCTGATTTCTATATCTCTACACCACCTAACTAGTGTCCCAACTAGTAATCTGTATAAAATGATCATATGATAATGTGATCCCAATCCCCGCAATTGTGGTATCCTTCAGGCGTACATCTAGTATGAGGACCTTACCTTAATCAGCCTAATTGCCATGAAGATGTTAGATGTACCCTTACTACCCTATCGATTGGCTCCCTACTTGTGTTAATGTTCCATGTGTCTGTGTCAATTGGCCCTCTCTTGCATGTAGATACCCTGTGCTGGTCCCACCATAAGGTGTATCAATCCTTATGATAGCAACCCGACATGATTCAAGATGCACAGTGTATAACTACTGGTACCCAGTGCCTGCTTTTTCCCACTCCGGAGTACGTGCACGCCCGTAATCCATCGGAACCTACACTGACGTACCCCCTTCCGCTATTTTGACCGCTTATAATCAGCCCAGTAATCGTGCCCCACCCTACATAGTTTCAGCGTACCTTGATACATATATGTGGGTTACTGCTGAAATGGGTCCCCGTTACTAGAGTTTCTTACTGGTTAAGTTTGTGGGCCTATATTTACTAATATTACCCACCAACCCGATATGTACTTAACCCTCCCACTGATTTAAACATGTTTACTTAATGGTTAAGTTTGTAGGCCTATATTTATTAATATTACCCACCAACTAGATATGTACTTAACCCTCCCACACATTCTGTCATATTGGTTAAGTGTTTTCCATTCATGTTAACTTAACCCACCCACTCATCATGTCATGTTAGTTAAGTGTTTCTTATTAACCCTTCTCACTTGTCATGTTGGATTGGTTAAGTGTTTCCTATTAACTTAACCCTGTTCATTCATCATGTTTTATTGGTTAAGTAATTCCCATTAACTTAACCCCATTCGTTCATCAAGTTACATTGGTTAAGTGTTTCTTACTAACTTAACCCCACGCGTTCATCATGCTGTATTGGTTAAGTGTCATCAATCAATTCAAGCTAACTTAACCCACCCACTTGTTGTGTTACATTGGTTAAGTGTTGCCTTCTTGTGTTAACTTAACCCTTCCACGCATCTGGTTATATTGGTTAAGTATTGCTCTCTTATTTTAACTTAACCCTACCCATTCATCATGTCATATTGGTTAAGTGTTTCTTATTAACTTAACCCTTCTCATTCATCATGTTGTACTGGTTAACCTAACCCTGTTGACTTGTTCAATTAACATGTTATAACAGTTAAGTTTTCTAAATTTACTTAACCTCACCTTCTTGTCTACTTAACATGTCTTGTTCATTAGCATTAATTGATTTTGTTAATACACCAACCTCTCACATTAGATCTATGTTGTTGCGGTTACTGGATGTGCCGGGCGGTTCCGAGCAGTTTTACACCACAAATCAATCTAACCTCAGGTTTTTCTTGGGCATGATGCACTAACCTTTCACATTAGATAGGTGTTGTTGCGGTTACTGGATGTGTCGGGTGGTTCCGGGCATTTTTACACCGTAACTCAATCTAACCTCGGGTTAGGCATGTTTATCATTTAGCATATTTACCATGCATGTCTAAGTCTAGATTTTATATGCTAATTCCCAAATTCACAAAACTAGTCATGTTCCAATTCTCAAGTTATACCTCAACAAAGCTAATTTCAAGTTAAGCCCCACAAATTCAAATTCAAGTTATTACTCAAAATAGGTTACACCCAATTTTCCCAAATTTGCAATAATAGTCATGCCCCAAAAATCACAATATAACACACGCCCTAAGGTTTAGTCATATTGCACCGTACAAAATATTCTCCCAAAAACCCCAATCATGATTCAGAGTATAAACTATGCCAAAGTATAGCTTTTAATTACAGTGCATGCCAATTACCCAAAATCCCAATTTGGGCGTGTTCCCATTTAATAGTTATCCCTATTTTACTATAGGTTTTCACGCCTAAGCCATATATCACTATACACAATAATCTCCTTCATCCAAGTCATAAACTATCATATATAATATGCCCAATTTTTGGTCTTAAACCACAACCTGTACTATGCTTTATATGTTTACAGTTCAATTTACGCCCCAAATCCAAAGTCATATGTCAAATATACTTTATGCCTCAAATCAGTTACAAATCAGTTATGCCCAATTATACATAATTTAATACTTTTCCCAATTTTAGCACTGGACATGTCCAAATCATATAATATGCCCAATTTTAGCGCTAGTTATGTCCAAATCATGTATTATGTCCAATTTTTCCCAATGTACGTTCATCTTTTATGAGATTTGGCTCAGGCTCACAGTAGCCTGGCTATAAAAACAAAAAGGGAAGAAGGAAAGTAGGGACAAAGAATCGGCATAATAATATCTAATGAGATAGATCCAATGGATATAGAAAGACAGATAGAAATAGGCATAATCTCAGATTCAGATTTATTACAATGCCAGAATCACAATTAACTTTTATTTCTGAAAGTAACATGAACTTACAAATTATAGAACGGTCTTGAATCTGGAATCTGATTTCTGAATTTGATTAGCTATTCCTTTGATGTAGACTTTGATTGTTAACTTGAAAACTCTAATTTGATTGATTAAGGTGGAGGTTAGATCATTTCAGGTCTTAGCAGCATATAAACGCTTATGAATTCATGTGGAGAAAACAATAGGTTTAGGGGTCTTTTTATAGGTGTATAGGGAGATTTATAGCCTTCAGATCAGTCTAAAAGTCATCAGGATCGTTCATCGCAGAAAAATACGTCACACAGCGAATCAGGGAGCGACACATCAGCCAAAACACGTCGGTCCAGAAATTTCGTCCAGATCTGGAAAATGGGTCGACACCCTATAGGGGGGTCGACACCTATGTCGACTCCCCTATAGTGTGTTCGACTCCTATGTCGACTCCCCTTAAGGGGGCTTGACACCTATGTCGACTCCCCCTAGGGGGGTCGACACCTGTTGAGAGGGAATTTTCCCGCCCACTTCCCTTTGGCTGATTTGGAATTTTAAACCTGTTTTGAGATGTTTTAATTATTATTTATATTTTCTGTTTAAACATGAAATCTTCTTAACTCCATAACTTCCTCATAAGGAGTCCGATTTACGCAAAATCGGATTCTATCCCAGCAGAATTCTGAGATGAACGCAATGGCACAACCCATTTACCTTAATTCTTCTTTTAATAATTAATTATTCTTTAATTATCTCTTATGTCCCGTTTTAAAATTACGGGGTGTTACATCATATTAATGCTAAAGTTAAATGGAGAACCATCCAAGTTGGGGACCTTGTTCTAAATAGAATCACGACTGGAACTGGAGTATTCGGACCCAACTGGAAAGGGCCATATATGATAAGCCAAAAATTCTTAGATGGCACTTTCGAGTTGAAAATGACATATGGGATCCGACTTCCGAGTGCATGGAATAGCATACACATTCGTCATTACTTAATTTAAATAGTTCTTTCATTTCGCAAACTATAAACATTATGCATTGTAAATACCATGCAACATTGCTACAAGTTTTGTACATATTAATGAAAAAAATTGCTTTACTTGCCTAAATCTTACATTTGCAAATTCTTGTTTACAAGTTGCCTAAAATCGATTTTGATTGCAGGTCGCCTAAAAAGGAACGCTGACGGTTCTATGATCTAATAAAACCTGGTGACCAATACAACGCATACCAATTGGGATAGATCGAATGCCCATTGCTGAATGCTTAAAACATCATTCACAACAAGTACGAAGGTGTGAAGCACAACATCACAAATTGGAGTAAGACCCGATGAACGAACTAGCGTCTTCCCCGTGAAGAGATGCAACTTTAAACCAAAGATCTCCTCAAGGGGTACTTAGTCGACCGCCGGTGCCATTGATACATGGTCCGACTGCGGCAAACACTGGGCTTTTAAACCAAACACCTCCTCGAGGGGCACTCAGTTGATCGTTAGTACTATTAATACATGGTCATATTGCGACAAACACTGATCCTTTAAACCAAAGACCTCCCCTGAGGGGCACCTGGTCAATCATTAGTGCCATTTATACATGGCTTGATCATGATACACCTAAGGATTCTAAAGACCCCCTCGGGGGAATCCGACTACAAACCGGATCTTCTAAATTCGGTTAGTGATGGACCCAAAGACCTTCTCGAAGGCGCCCTGCAAATTCTATGAGTGGATGAATCATTCAACCACAACGAATAACGGGTTCATAAAAGACCGCTACGAAGGCATCAAAACCAAGACCTCTCCGGGGGCATATGTTTCTCTGAAGGTCCTGGACTTCTAGGTTAGCGAGAAATATGATTGAATATGATAAAATATAAGACCTCTCAAGCACGGGCATAGTAACAAAGACTCCTCTCACTAAAAAGTATGAGTTTGCTCCAGTAAACCGAAAACCTTTGACTCATAACATAATCGATCGCAATTATCGTACCTAACCTTTAAAGTTCACAATGAATTTTGGTATGGGGGCATTACCACCGCATCAAGGAAAATCAATAATGATTACCTAAAGACACCATAAACTCGTCACAACTTCACATTGAAGGTTTGGCACCTACAAGGATTATTTTGACCAACAAAGTTGAACTTTGAAATGGCTAAGGCAAACTCAGAAACTTCGATGGTGTGATAAGCACAAAATTGGCTAGTTAGGAGAAATAAATCTCGGTATTGCCCTAGTCAAAGCTAAGGGAATTAAACAAAATTAGTCAAATAACTTCGGCTAGTAATGATTTGTGGCTACAACTGAAAAAACAATTTACTAAAATGTCCAAAGGTCATTACAATTTCAAACAATGTAGTAATTTGTAATAAAAAGTTTGTGTTGTAAGCATGAAAAGAAAACGGGAATGGAATGTAAAACGAGAGAGTATGGCAAAGAAAAAGTAAAAAGATAAAAGTACAGCAAGCAGAACACAGTTTCGTTACAACAACACAGAACCAAATAACAAAATCACAAGTCTAGAGCAAAGGTATCAGACATAAAAGTGTGTAAAGTAACAAGCATACGAGTAGTAGGCGAGGGCCGGCACTCGCATATACAAGCGGTCTCAATACAGTAATAAGAAACTAGAAAAAAGTCATGAGTGCTATTGTTTCATGCCACCTGACCTCAGAACAGGCTTTGTGGAAGGAGAAGGAAAACTAGCTGGTTGTTTTCCTGGCCCGCTAGGACTTCCCTGAGATGACAAAGTAATAACTTTCTTCTTAGAAGCATGCTTCTTCCCTTTACAACTGGAAGCTGATGAGACTTTGGATTTGTGCTTCTCTGGGTCCTTGGTATCCATTTCCGGGGTTTCACCAGTATGCTCAAAATCTTCCCTACTTAGAATGTAATCCTCATCATCACCCAAGTTAGCAATTGTTGAAATCCGTGTATCCTAAGAACCTGGAGTAGTAAAAGTAGGAAGGGATGGATCACCCGGAGGAGGAGTAGAAGCTAGGGCAAGAGGAACTGACACCAAAGTTGAATCATTCATGACGACTTCATTTGTTGTTGTTTTTCCTGCAACAGGGGAGGGTGACGTTAAGATCAGACCTAAGGCAGATGAACAATGAATACGAAATGCATATATGTCACGTGAAGGGCATAGGCAGTCTAAGTATAGCAGAGTTTCGATAATTTCAAGTTTACCTGCAGCTACAAGACTGGCCTGAAGATTCCAGTGCTCTTCGACCTCAAATCTGTTTGCATCAATATCGTCATCTGTTTCATCATCCTTGCTGTCCTTCTCTGCTAAATTTTCCTCAATGTTTTGCTCCTCGAATGCTACGCCCTTTCAGAGAAGCAGGAGGGTTGTCTGAGAATGGTAAACCAGAAGTCTCGGTATTAGTAAGGGGAGCAGGCGCATCAGCATTTGCTATGTCATGGGCTTGTCCTCCTGAAGGCCTAGCCTTATCACCAAGCAATGCTCGCTTCTCCCTTAGTATAATCTTTCCTTTTGCTAAAGCCTTACGAGATGTCTCATCTAAGATCTCTTCTATAAGATCCTCCTCACCACGATCGCCCCTATCAATCTTGATAACTTCATCCAAACAAGAGCCAGGGTTTCAGCAAAGTCATTTCCCAAGTAATACAAGCCACCATGGCCCATAACACTGTAAACATAAAACTTGAGTAGGGTCTCCTGGGTCTTTGCTTTGACTTTTAGATAAGCATCCATGGCTTTAGTTCTATCCTCTTCAAGAAACTTATCATTAGTAGTTAGCGCCTCAAGGAATAATCTTTGAGAAGAGATCCTATGTTAAAGGGTCAAGTTCTCTTGTCTTAGAATAAAAGAAGCACTTCTTTCTTTAGCCAATTGAGACTCTACAAGCTGTTGAGCAGTTTGAGCTTCTTGGGCCTGTTTCACAAGCACATCTTCTTTCTGTTTGGCAGCAACAAGCTCTTCCTTAAGCTTAGCAATCTTAGCCATAGAATCCTTTGTGGAGCTTTGAGACTTAAGCGCATGAATTAAAGCATCCTTGTCATTCTCCAGTGTTATAATATGGTCGAGGCGGGCTGAATAAACTCTTTGAAGATCATGAGCGAATCAGTTCCAAATACCAAACCGTTTTTCAACCTTCTTGCTCAGTTTATCCAATTTGACCACAGCACGACTTTTTGCAACATCATATTGAGTGATCATACTGCTTTTGGTACCAGCTATTTCCTCAAGAAGATCCTGCTTGTCATTAGGATGCAAGTCCACGTCGAAGTACATCCCTCTCAAATCCCAGCCTTCGAAGCGCTCAGCAAGCATTAGGCTGGTTGGCCTTATCTTATAACGAGGCCTATCTATAATGGTCTGAAGGTCATAAGAAGTAGGAGTAGCTGGTAGGGAAGTCAAATATGTGTCGTCGCCAATATCTTGAATGTCCGACACTGTGAGATTTGGCATTGGGCGCTTATCTGATTTGTGGCGCTTCCCATAATCACCTTTACCCTTATCGCTCCTTTCTCTCTTCTTCTCGTTCTTCCTTTTTCACTGTTCTAGTTCTTTAATCCTCTTAGCCTCTATCCTATCAAAATGGTCATGTCTGCACTTCCTTTGCTGCTCAATTTCAACAAGATCACCAATTTGGTGAGGTTGATAAGTGAGATGTGAATGTTGTGAGTGATTCGAATGATGGGAAGACTGGGGTTTAATTAAGTTTTTAGGATCAAATTGCTGGACACCCTGTTCAAAGATATCCTCAAGGAAGTGTCTCATTTCTGAACCCGAAAATGGGAAAGAAAAAAAATCAGTACTTAAGTTAGAAAGTACTAAGGAAAAATAGGAAAAACCTATGCAAAGTATTGGGAGCGTGAGATGCAAGTGAAAGTAAAGGGAAATGGATTATGAGACGTCTAATATTGAACCAATCGGAGGAGGATCATTTAAGAAAATGCCTATGTCCTCAAGATTTTTTCCAGTCTTGATAATCCCGACTAGTTTTATAAACCTTAACTCGGTTTAGAATTGTTAAATGATAATACCAAATCTTTTGCAATGGTTTTTAAAGAAAGATTTAAGAAAGAGGTTTAAATGAATTAAATCTTTGATAAGATTAATGGAACCTTTCCCAGAGTTAAGAATATTTGAATAAAAGAATATTTTGGATTGCAACGAGGCGTATGATGTGTTTATATATCACTTTATTATAAGATGCACGAGCTATTCGAAAAGACTGGGTTCAACCCATTCTGAATAACTGTTACGACGATTAAAAGTTGAAGTTATTGTAGATGGTGCAAGACCGACAATCTTCACATTGAATGGATTGCTACTGATGCCCTTGATTGGAGTTGCTACCTTGAAGGGGTTATAGTGGTATTTGTCCGGACGTACTTGTTAATTGTCCGGATATGTGAGGGCCTCTCTCCTATATTGAACATATGAGACGAGGAATAAGGTGCCTCCAGTTTCGTTCAGACTCATAATAAACTTGTAACTTGATTGTGTGTCTGACATTGGATTTCATTTTATGTTGATTGATTTCTGTTCAATATATATCTGTTTGGTGGCGGAGAATTTATTCTCTTGCTTAACACCATTCTCTGAGACGTACGAGCTTAGAGGTTAAATACCGGTAGACATCAATTGTATGGTATGAACTGACAATGTGGCATGCTGAGATGAAATGATCAAGGCTTTTGTTGAAAAGCACGGTCTTGTGGTTGATGATCAAAGCACGACTTTAATTAGCATAGCTTTGTGTATGGCGTTAATTCGCGAACCCTATACCCCTGTATGAATCAAAAACGGGATAGTGACAGAGGGAGTGCTTGTGTTTCTTTCTAGCTAGAAGTGGTATCATGGTATGGAACCCAGACATTTTTACTTAGATGGTTGATGGATAATGAGGAGCCTCGGATATGTTTGGTCGACAATGGTCATTTACGTGGTCCGAGGACCGGGAAACGTATTGTTTAGGAATAACCAATCCACAAACGTTAGGCATGGACCGACCCTGAAGATCCAAGGGTTGCCCATAGGTGTGATCATGAGGCATTTGCTAGAGTGTCTCAAAACCGGTGAGGACGATCCCTCGCCTCGACTCGTAGATGGAATACAATTTCCAATATGATATCTTTCGGCTTTAGTTGTAAACCTATATGGCGACATAGTAGGATGGGATACTATGTCGTCTTTGATTAATACATTTATAGCTGAATTTGTTTTATACACTATGCACTTATAATAGAATCAAATATATTTGTTTTTAAAGTGTACCAAGCATGTTTGGCTATTATAAAGTAAAATTCTATCCTATGGTTTGTGTTGCATGGTGTGATGGGACTTAAGTCTTATAATTGCTTCATTTTTCAAAAAAGCATTGCGTTGTTTATAAATTGTTTTGTTTCAAGTTTTGGTATTCACATGGAGTAAACCCGTTCCGTGGCATACGGCATGGTCCCGTGAGTTACCTTATTTTTAAAGTAAAGTTTAATAACTATCTTAGTTCTCACACCAGTCCTATGACTGAACTGTAGTTTATTATTTTCCCCTAAACTCTGGGTGCCCATATTTTCCACATGGGCAGCTAGTAGTTTTGGTTTTGCAGATGTTTATTTAACAGGATCGTGGTTTACATCTGGAGCTATATTCGGAAAGCTTTGTATCCGTGTGTTTCTTTCATTTGTGTTAGGTTATGTATTTCCACAATGCATTGTATTTATACATACATTTTTATTTCCGCTGTTATGTATTTTTTCAGTCTCTAATATTATTTTTCCGCTGTGTATATTATTTATTCGCACTCTGATATTCTTGTACTCCGATGAAAATTGTTGTAATAGCAATGAAAAGTTTTGTGATTCTTCGTTCCGATGGGTCATGTTCTCATGCAATCCGCGTTCTCGTTCGGTCTAGGCAGGATGGGGATTTCATGTCGTTTTAGCTTGGTATTAGAGCTTTGGTTTACAAATCTCAAGAACAAAAAACGTTAGAACCAATGAAAGGATTCATCAGATATAGAATTAGTAACATACTATTTAAGAATACTCATTAGAGATAGGATCGGTAGCATCATAGAATGAGAAACTCATTAAAGATGGGGTTAGTAATGTCGTAGAATGTGTTGAGAGTGACACATTATAAGTAACGTATTTGTGATTATCATATAATCCGATCTTAGAAATTATATATTTTTAAGTATATAAAAGTTATCATGATGTAATAAAAGTCTGTTGTTGTTCTGATGTGTTGTTTTCCCAGAGTTAACGTATGCGGGAATTGAACGGTCTTGGTCGATCTTGCGATCGATTAAGTCCGGGCAAAATCCGTGCCGTTACAGTTGGTATCAGAGCTCTGGTTAGCTCAAATCTTTGGGGTACAACTTGTTAGAACTGAACAAAAGACTCATCAGAGATTGGATTAGTAATATCCAATAAGAATACTCATTAGAGACAGGATCAGCAGTATCCTAGAATGAGAAAACTCATTAGAGATGGGGTTCGTAATGCCCTAGAATGAGTCGAGAGTGCCAAGTCTTTAATTAACGTATTTGTATAATCCGATCTTAGAAAATATGATTTTTGGATATATAAAAGTTATATATATTCAAAAGGTTAATCAACTAATAAAATTATTGAAACCAACAATAGAATGAAAGTTGATTTCGTTAATTAGATAACCTTTAGCTTCGTTCCTTTTCGAGGACGAAAAGATTTTAAGTGGGGGAGATTGTAACAACTCGGAATTTTGGGGCCAATTTAAAAATTTTATTTTAGAAATTTTAATGAATTTAGAATATTTAAAATGGTTTATTTTAAATAATAACGATGGAAAATTTATTTTAAACGAAGTTAAAACGAATAAATTTAATTTAATTAATAAAGGAGTTTAAAATAGCGCTGCAGTCTGAAATTTTAATTTTGAACTTTGACTGACTATACATAATTCATTTTAAATCAGAATTGAACCAAACAAGAAATATCTAAATCTGTTTAGTAATATCTTTCTACCGAATATGAAAAACTATAATTTCATCGCAGGAATAAGAAGTTATGTCCAGTTTAAAAATTAGAAAAGCCGCTGTATAATTTATATAAATTTTAATATAATTTATAGGCCTTAAAAATAGTCATTTTTCAAACGGTCTCAGAATTCGAAGAATTTTGTTCTGTTAGGACCGTATCGTCGTAACAAAGCCAAATATATTTTTTTTGTAATTTTTAGAGGTCATATGTAGCCCCGGTGGATTTATCTGTACGGTTGAAATAAAAATAAAAGACTTAAATTTTAAATTAAAGAAAACTGGATCAAAACAGTCGTTTGGGCTTGCGGGACATAGCCAGATGAGTCCGGAATAGGGGTTAATAGGTAAGAACGACAGTCGTTGGGCCTAATTCTGAGTTGGTGGCTGGATGGGCCTTAAGGGTTCAATTAAAATTATATAATATTATAAAAACACTTTATCCAAACCCTAATCCCACTCTATTCTTACTGAGCCGCCGCCATACAAGTTTAGAACGGCCAAAACACTCCGAACTTTGATCCTCAATCTCCTCCCCTATACTTCGAATTAAAGAACGAAATCCAAACTAAATCAAAGAACTCCGTCAGCCCTTCCATTCTATACCGTGATGATCGAAGATCGTGCCATGGGGACCTTGATTTCTGTGCTCAAAGGAGCTGGAGTTGGGCGCGAATAAATCAGCGTGGGGGGTGCGAGCTGAGAGTCGCTCTGGGTGGTGACGGAGGAAGCTGGGGGCTTCGACTGGGCGGATTCCGATCGGCCAACCATGGCCTGAGGCACATGCGACGGGGGGAAGAACATGACGAAGTATAGGTTCGGTTTTGGCGTGAAGACCTGGAGCAGAGAATTGAAGAAGGAGCCGCCTAATCTTGGTATGAGGGGGTAATTAAAGATTTTAATTAAATTAGTAATTAACATTCAAACCTTTGTAACTTTTGCAAATCAAAACGGAATTCAGCGAAACGGAAAGCGTTGAAATCGCAGAGACGAGATCTTCCCGATGAAACCAGCCGGGTCTGAAATAGAGCAAAGCAAAATTTAAGGAAAATGCAGTTCTGAACTATACGGAATTAAAAACCAAGGTGAGATCTCTATTTTTGAAATTAAATTTTATTCCTCAATGTTTGAATGTCATGTATATGTGCTTATGTAATCGTATCTGTGATGATTGCAATGGAAATTTATTGTTTGTTGTCGGTGATTGATTGTATTGTTCGTAAATGATGGATCTGATCTTGTATTACAAAAATTTCCCTTTTGTTTGAATCCAAGTTCGTAGATCTGATTTCTATTTTGAATCCATGAATAAAGATTTCATCTTTCATATTGTTTCTAAATGATAATAAAGATTTCATTTTCAGTTTTTATTTTGTTTTAAAGAAAAGAACACTAAGGTTTCATATTTTCACCGTCGGTTTGTTGAAATTAAAAACACCATAATTGCATGGTCATTTTGTTTTAATTAAAAAGGTATCATTTTTGCATTAAAAAGATTTAATCAAAAGGTATCACTTTTATTACTCAAATAAAAGTTATCATTTTAGTTGCAGTAAATCTTACAAAACAAATTCACATTTTGTTAAATTAGAACGGTTGAAACAAAATTATCATTTTTGTTTGCAATAAAAGTCTATAAACAAAATTATCAATTTTGTTTGCATTGAAAGTCAATAAACCAATTTATCATTTTGTTGTATTGAACGCTATCAACGAAATTAGTCATTTGGTCACATTGAAATTTATAAAATAAATCTGTCATTTTGTCACCTTGAAAGAAAATATATTCATTTCGTAGAATAGAAGTTGACACAAAAACATATTCATTTTGTAGAATAGAAGTTGACAAAAAAGTATATTCATTTTTGTAGAATAGAAGTTGACACAAAAATTATATTCATTTTTGTTATATTAGAATTGACACACAAAAATATTCATTTTTGTTTAAATTAGAAATGTTAGAATATATATACGCCATTTTGTTGGAAAATATGTTATGTGAATTAAAATACCATTTTGGTTAGAAAAGTTATGTTAATGAAAAATATCACATTTGTTAGGAATATTATGTTAGTATAAGATTATCACATATATTAGAAATGTTATGTCAAGATTAAAATTATCATTTTTGTTAGGAAATGATAAGTTGGATTAAAAATATCACTGGGTTATAAAATGATGATTTAGAATAAAAACACCGTCAACACCATCTACATTAGAATTGGCTAAAATATCCTTTTATATGTTATTGGGTTATAAAATTATGATTTAGAATAAAATATCCTTTTTATGTAAATATGAAAGATTAGAAATTTTTACATATAAATACTCTTTATGTGATAATATAAAATATTCTTTTATATTATATTAGAATACATAGAAATTGTGAACATATAAAATATCCTTTTATATGTTATTAGAACACATAGATAAGGTAAGCAAATAAGATATACTTTTATGTGTCACTAGAGTGCATAAGAAAAAGTTAGGGAAATAAAGGTGTTAGGTTAGTTGAAAACTAAATGTAAAAGAATGATAAAAACATTTACTTTTATCATTTAAATAGAATGAGACAAAATTTATATTTGTTGTTAGTAAAAAGAAGAGTTAAAACAAAATATACATTTTTGTTAGTTAAAAAGAGTTAAACAAAATATACATTTTTGTTAGTTAAAAAGAGTTAAACAAAAATATACATTTTTGTTAGTTAAAAAGAGTTAAAAAAAGAAACTACATTTTTGTTAGATAAAGGAATTAAAAACAATTTTGTCAAATTGGAATTGTTGAAACCAAAATGAACATTTTGACAAATTAGAATAGTTGAATTAGAAAAGTATATTTTATTTACATTTTAGACGTAAATAAAAACATGAATTTAAAAAGTAAATTTTTATTTACACTTTAGATGTAAATAAAAACCTAGAAATAAAAGAGACATTTTAATTTACATTTTGGTGGTGATCAAAAGGATTAGAAATAAAAGAATAGAAATAAAAGTTACATCTTGGTTGACATTTTAAATGAAAAAAAAGATTAGAATCAAAGATTATATTTTTATTTACAATTTAGATGTAAATAAAAAGAATATAATTAAAGTGATACTTTTATTTACATTTTTAGATGTAAATAAAAAGAGTAGAAGTAAAAGTGGAATTTTTATCGTCATTTTAGATGCGATAAAAAGAATGGATTTTAATAATTGAAATCGCTAAAGGAATTATATTTATATATGTATATATATATATATATATAAATTAAAATTAAACGAAACACGCATGGTAGTTCGCGTTGCGGTAGTCGTAACTTTAAACGATTATACCGAGAGATCCGTACGTCGGATTTTCCCAAAACTGGAACCGTTAGGACCGCTTTAGGAAGATCTTTCCAATGATATAAATTCTGTTAAAATCCAATGGTTAGATTTCGAGATAAGTGTAAATCTAATTTGGATGAAAACAGCGCCAGGGCCGCCGATCGACCCGAAGCGTCGTTGAATGAAAATGGGTATTTTTATATAAAAATAGCAATAAATCGTTATCAAATACTATTAACGATATGAAATGGTTTTAAACTATATATATATATATGCGAGAATAATTTGAAAGGCCGAGTTCAATCTCATTTCAAATGATTATACGACGATTTAAGTCAAAGAGTTGAAGACGGTGATTAAGGACCGATGATCTTCACATCGAATGGATGTGTTGGTACTGAGGCCCATGATTTGAGTAGCTACCTTGAAGGGGAGTCAGGGGTAGCCGTCCGGACGTATTGTTGATTGTTCGGATATGCGAGGTATAAGGTGCCTCCGGTTTCGTTCAGACCCAGAATGGACTTGTAAATGGATCGTATGTCTGACGCTGTATTTCTTTATACTGTATTCGTTGATCTCTGCTAAATATATATCTGTTTGGTGGTTAACACCCTTCTCTGAGACGTACGAACTTAGAGGTTATATATTGGTAGGAATTAATGGTATGGTATGGATTGACAATGTGGCATGCCAAGATGCATGGATCAAGGCTTTTGTTGAAAAGCAGAGCCTTGTGGGATGATCAAAGCATAGCCTGTTTAGCCATAGCTTTGTGTATAACGTGACTTCGCGAGCCTTACACCCCGGTATGAGTCAAAAACGGGATTAGGACTGCAGGGAGTGCACACGTTTCTTTCTAGCTAGGGGTAGTGTCAGTGCTTAAACTGGCTGGCATTTTACTTATGTGGATGATGGATTGAGGTACCTCGGATTTATAGGTTGTTAGTGGCCATATGGAGGTTCAAAGGAACCAGGAAGCATGTGTTTAGGCATAACTAATCCGCTACCGTTAGGTAGGGACCGGCCCTGAAGATCCAAGGGTTCGCCAGAGTCCGGGCCCTGAGGCATTTGCTAGAGTGTCTCGAATCAGAGAGGACGATCCCTAGCCTCGATTTCATGATGGAAAACCAACTTCCAATACGACACCATGCGGTTTTGATTATAGAACTAGTATGGCGACATAGTATATGGTAGTTATGTCGTCTATGATTGATACATTATGATTGAATTGTTTTTGAAAACATATACACACTAGTAATAATATCATCGGTTTTATTGTATCAAGCATCTTTTGACCATTATAAGGTAAAACTCTATCCTCCGGTTTGCGTTGCATTGTGTGATGGGACTTGAGTCTTATAATGGTTTCATTTTTCTAAAAAGCATTGCGTTGTTTAACGGTTTACTTTATTTTATGCACTGGCAATCCAATGGAGTAAACCCGTTCCGCGTTAGCGGCGTGGTCCTGTGATTAGCCTTCTAATTAGATAAGTTAAGTTAAGATTTCTCATACCAGTCCCATGACTGACCTGTAGTTTGTTTCACTGGCAAACTCGGGTGCCCATATTTTTCACATGGGCAGTCGAGTAGCTTTTTGCAGATATTTATCTCTTTAGCAGGATCCTGGATCGAAGCTTAAAGCCGTGTCCAGTGCTTTTGATAATCTTCCGCTGCAATGTATTATTTAATGTAAAATTTATCTTCCGCTGTATTTTTTTATTTTTTTATGTACTCTGATATTCTGTACTCTGATGTTATATTATCATGATGTAATAAAAGTCTGCTATTGTTGTTCTGATGTGTTGTATTCCCAGAGTTAACGTATGCGGGAATTGAACGGTCTTGGTCGATCTTGCGATCGATTAAGTCCGGGAAAAATCCGTGTCGTTATAGTTGGTATCAGAGCTCTGGTTAGCTCAAATCTTTGGGGTACAACTCATTAGAACTGAACAAAAGACTCATCAGAGATTGGATTAGTAATATCCAATAAGAATACTCATTAGAGATAGGATCAGCTGTATCCTAGAATGAGAAAACTCATTAGAGTTGGGGTTAGTAATGCCCTGGAATGAGTCGAGAGTGCCAAGTCTTTAATTAACGTATTTGTATAATCCAATCTTAGAAAATATGATTTTTGGATATATATAAAAGTTATATATATTTAAAAGGTTAATCAACTAATAAAATTATTGAAACCTATAATAGAATGAAAGTTGATTTCGTTAATTAGATAACCTTTAGCTTCGTTTCTTTTCGAGGACGAAAAGATTTTAAGTGGGGGAGATTGTAACAACCCGGAATTTTGGGCCCAATTTAAAATTTTTATTTTAGAAATTTTAATGAATTTAGAATATTTAAAATGGTTTATTTTAAATAACAACGATGGAAAATTTATTTTAAACGAAGTTAAAACGAATAAATTTAATTTAATTAATAAAGAAGTTTAAAATAGCACTGCAGTTTGAAATTTTAATTTTGAACTTTGACTGACTATACAGAATTCATTTTAATTCAGAATTGAACGAAACAAGAAATGTCTAAATCTGTTTAGTAATATCTTTCTAACGAATATGAAAAACTGTAATTTCATCGCAGGAATAAGAAGTTATGTCCAGTTTAAAATTTAGAAAAGTTGCTGTATAATTTATATATATTTTAATATAATTTATAAGCCTTTAAAATAGCCATTTTTCAAACGGTCTCAGAATTCGACGAAATTAGTTTTGTTAGGACCGTATCGTCATAACAAAGCCAAATATATTTTTTCTTTAATTTTTAGAGGTCATATGTAGCCCCGGTGGATTTATCTGTACGGTTGAAATAAAAATAAAAGACTTAAATTTTAAATTAAAGAAAACTGGGTCAAAACAGTCGTTTGGGCTTGCAGGACATAGCCAGATGAGTCCAGAATAGGGGTTAATAGGTAAGAACGACAGTCGTTGGGCCTAATTCTGAGTTGGTGGCTGGATGGGCCTTAAGGGTTTAATTAAAATTTTATAATATTATAAAAACACTTTATCCAAACCCTAATCCCACTCTATTCTTCCTGAGACGCCGCCATACAAGTTTTGAACGGCCTAAACACTCCGAACTTTGATCCTCAATCTCCTCCCCAATACTTCGAATTAAAGAACGAAATCCAAAATAAATCAAAGAACTCCGTTAGCCCTTCCATTCTATACCGTGATGATCAAAGATCGTGCCATGGGGACCTTGATTTCTGCGCTCAAAGGAGCTAGAGTTGGGCGCGAATAATGCAGCGTGGGGGGGTGCGAGCTGAGAGCCGCTCTGGGCGGAGACGGAGGAAGCTGGGGGCTTCGACTGGGCGGATTCCGGTCGGCCTACCATGGTCTGAGGCACGTGCGACGGGGGTAAGAACATGGCGAAGTATGGGTTTAGTTTTGGCGTGAAGACCTGGAGTAGAGAATTGAAGAAGGAACGGCCTAATCTTGGTATGAGGGGGGTAATTAAAGATTTTAATTAAATTGATTAATTTAGTAATTAACATTCAAACCTTTGTAACTTTTGCAAATCAAAACAGAATTCAGCGAAACTGAAAGCGTTGAAATCGCAGAGACGGGATCTTCCCGATGAAACCAGTCGGGTCTGAAATAGAGCAAATCAAAATTTAAGGAAAATGCAGTTCTGAACTATAAGGAATTAAAATCCAAGGTGAGATCTCTATTTTTGAAATTAAATTTTATTCCTTGTTGTTTGAAGTTCATGTATATGTGCTTATGTAATCGTATCTGTGATGATTGCAATGGAAATTTATTGTTTGTTGTTGGTGATTGATTGTACTGTTCGTGAATGATGGATCTGATCTTGTATTACAAAAATTTCCCTTTTGTTTGAATCCAAGTTCGTAGATCTGATTTCTATTTTGAATCCATGAATAAAGATTTCATCTTTCATTTTGTTTCTAAATGATAATAAAGATTTCATTTTTAGTTTTTATTTTGTTTTAAAGAAAAGAACACAAAGGTTTCATATTTTCACCGTCGGTTTGTTGAAATTAAAAACACCATAATTGCTTGGTCATTTCGTTTTAATTAAAACAGTATCATTTTTGCATTAAAAAGACTTAATCAAAAGATATCACTTTTATTACTCAAACAAAAGTTATCATTTTAGTTGCAGTAAATCTTACAAAACAAATTTCATATTTTGTTAAATTAGAACGGTTGAAACAAAATTATCATTTGTGTTTGCAATAAAAGTCTATAAACAAAATTATCATTTTTGTTTGCATTGAAAGTCAATAAACCAATTTATCATTTTGTTGTATTGAAAGTTATCAACGAAGTTAGTCATTTGGTCACATTGAAATTTATAAAATAAATTTGTCATTTTGTCACCTTGAAAGAAAATATATTCATTTTGTAGAATAGAAGTTGACACACAAACATATTCATTTTGTAGAATAGAAGTTGACACAAAAATATATTCATTTTTGTAGAATAGAAGTTGACACAAAAATTATATTCATTTTTGTTATATTAGAATTGACACACCAAAATATTCATTTTTGTTTAAATTAGAAGTGTTAGAATATATATATATACCATTTTGTTGGAAAATATGTTATGTGAATTAAAATACCATTTTGGTTAGAAAAGTTATGTTAATGAAAAATATCACATTTGTTAGGAATATTATGTTAGTATAAGATTATCACATATATTAGAAATGTTATGTCAAGATTAAAATTATCATTTTTGTTAGGAAATGATAAGTTGGATTAATAATATCATTGGGTTATAAAATGATGATTTAGAATAAAAACACCGTCAACACCGTATACATTAGAATTGGCTAATTATGATTGTCATGTATGTTCGATTAGAATTGACTAATTATGATTGTCAAGTATGTTCGATTAGAATTGGTAAATTGTTAATGTCATGTATGTTTAATTTGAATTGATAAATTATAAATACCATTTTTGTAGTTAGAAATTGTCAACAAATAAAATATCATTTTTATTTGTTATTAGAAATCATAGCAAATTGTCAATAAATAAAATATTCCTTTATTTGTTATTAGAAACATAGAAAATTGTAAACAAATAAATATTCTCTTATGGAATGCATAGGAAATGTAAACATATAAAAGATACTTTTATATGTCATTTGAATTCATGGTAAAATGATAAAGTGAAGATAAAAATAACATTTTAAGTTATAAAATGTTAGAGTAAAGAAAAATAACATTTTAGTTATAAAATGTTAGAGTGAAGATAAGAATAACATTTTAGTTATAAAATGTTAGAGTGAAGAAAAATAACATTTTTGTTATAAAATGTTAAGATAAAGAGAAATAACATTTTAGGTATAAAATGTTAATGGATTAAAATAACATTTTCGTTATAAAATGTTAAGATGAATAAGAATAACATTTTAGTTATAAAATGTGGAGTTGGCAAAAATATCACTTTTTCTTTGTTTGTTGTGTTAGAATTGACAACAAAACAAATATATTACTTTTATATATTTTTGTTGAAATAGAATTGTCAACAAAAACAAAGTTATCCTTTTTACTTATTTTGTTGAAAATATTAGAATTGATTTAACATAAAATATCCTTTTTATGTAAATATGAAAGATTAGAAATGTTTACATATAAATACTCTTTATGTGATAATAGAAAATATTCTTTTATACTATATTAGAATACATAGAAATTGTTAACATATAAAATATCCTTTTATATGTTATTAGAACACATAGATAAGGTAAGCAAATAAGATATACTTTTATGTGTCACTAGAGTGCATAAGAAAAAGTTAGGGAAATAAAGGTGTTAGGTTAGTTGAAAACTAAATGTAAAAGAATGATAAAAACATTTACTTTTATCATTTAAATAGAATGAGACAAAAATTACATTTGTCGTTAGTAAAAAGAAGAGTTAAAACAAAATATACATTTTTGTTAGTTAAAAAGAGTTAAACAAAATATACATTTTTGTTAGTTAAAAGAGTTAAACAAAAATATACATTTTTGTTAGTTAAAAAGAGTTAAAAAAAAGAATCTACATTTTTGTTAGATAAAGGAATTAAAAATAATTTTGTCAAATTGGAATTGTTGAAACCAAAATGAACATTTTGACAAATTAGAATAGTTGAATTAGAAAAGTATATTTTATTTGCATTTTAGACGTAAATAAAAACATGAATTTAAAAAGTACAATTTTATTTACACTTTAGATGTAAATAAAAACCTAGAAATAAAAGAGACATTTTAATTTACATTTTAGTGGTGATCAAAAGGACTAGAAATCAAAGAATAGAAATAAAAGTTACATCTTGGTTGACATTTTAAATGAAAAAAAAGATTAGAATCAAAGATTATATTTTTATTTACAATTTAGATGTAAATAAAAAGAATAGAATTAAAGTGATACTTTTATTTACATTTTTAGATGTAAATAAAAAGAGTAGAAGTAAAAGTGGCATTTTTATCATCATTTTAGATGCGATAAAAAGAATGGATTTTAATAATTGAAATCCCTAAAGGAATTATATTTTTATATATATATATATATATATATTTATATAAATTAAAATTAAACGAAACACGCATGGTAGTTCGCGTTGCGGCAGTCGTAACTTTAAAAGATTATACCGAGAGATCCGACCGTCGGATTTTCCCAAAACTGGAACCGTTAGCACCGCTTTAGGAAGATCTTTCCAATGGTATAAATTCTGTTAAAATCCAACGGTTAGATTTCGAGATAAGTGTAAATAAAATTTGGATGAAAACAGCGCCAGGGTCGCCGATCGACCCGAAGCGTCGTTGAATGAAAATGGGTATTTTTATATAAAAATAGCAATAAATCGTTATCAAATACTATTAACGATATGAAATGGTTTTAAACTATATATATGCGAGAATCATTTGAAAGGCCGAGTTCAATCTCATTTCAAATGATTATACGACGATTTAAGTCAAAGAGTTGAAGACGGTGATTGAGGACCAATGATCTTCACATCGAATGGATGTGTTGGTACTGAGGCCCATGATTGGAGTAGCTACCTTGAAGGGGAGTCAGGGGTAGCCGTCCGGACGTATTGTTGATTGTTCGGATATGCGAGGTATAAGGTGCCTCCGGTTTCGTTCAGACCCAGAATGGACTTGTAAATGGATTGTATGTCTGACGCTGTATTCCTTTATAATGTATTAGTCGTTGATCTCAGCTAAATATATATTTGTTTGGTGGTTAACACCCTTCTCTGAGACGTACGAAGTTAGAAGTTATATATTGGTAGGAATTAATGGTATGGTATGGATTGACAATGTGGCATGCCAAGATGCATGGATCAAGGCTTTTGTTGAAAAGCAGGGCCTTGTGGGATGATCAAAGCATAGCCTGTTTAGGCGTAGCTTTGTGTATAACGTGACTTCGCGAGCCTCACACCCCGGTATGAGTCAAAAACGGGATTAGGACTGCAGGGAGTGCACACGTTTCTTTCTAGCTAGGGGTAGTGTCAGTGCTTAAACTGGATGGCATTTTACTTATGTGGATGATGGATTGAGGTACCTCGGATTTATAGGTTGTTAGTGGCCATATGGAGGTTCAAAGGAACCGGGAAGAGTGTGTTTAGGCATAACTAATCCGCTACCGTTAGGTAGGGACTGGCCCTGAAGATCCAAGGGTTCGCCAGAGTCCGGGCCTTGAGGCATTTGCTAGAGTGTCTCGAATCGGAGAGGACGATCCCTTGCCTCGATTTCATGATGGAAAACCAACTTCCAATACGACACCATGCGGTTTTGATTGTAGAACTAGTATGGCGACATAGTATATGGTAGCTATGTCGTCTATGAGTGATACATTATGATTGAATTGTTTTTGAAAACATATACACACTAGTAATAATATCATCGGTTTTATAGTATCAAGCATCTTCTAACCATTATAAGGTAAAACTCTATCCTCCATTTTGCATTGCATTGTGTGATGGGACTTGAGTCTTATAATGGTTTCATTTTTCTAAAAAGCATTGCGTTGTTTAACGATTTACTTTATTTTATGCACTGGCAATCCAATGGAGTAAACCCGTTCCGCGTTAGCGGCGTGGTCCTGTGATTAGCCTTCTTATTAGATAAGTTAAGTTAAGATTTCTCATACCAGTCCCATGACTGACCTGTAGTTTGTTTCACTGGCAAACTCGGGTGCCCATATTTTTCACACGGGCAGTCGAGTAGCTTTTTGCAGATATTTATCTCTTTAGCAGGATCCTGGATCGAAGCTAAAAGCTGTGTCCAGTTCTTTTGATAATCTTCCGCTGCAATGTATTATTTAATGTAAAATTTATCTTTCGCTGTATTATTTTATTTTTCGATGTACTCTGATATTCTGTACTCTGATGTTATATTATCATGATGTAATAAAAGTCTGTTGTTGTTGTTCTGATGTGTTGTATTCCCAGAGTTAACGTATGCGGGAATTGAACGGTCTTGGTCATCTTCCGATCGATTAAGTCCGAGCAAAATCCATGTCGTTACATACGCCATAGGATAGTAAAAAATAAATTATGGAGTACACCGCATAACATGCTACTGAAGATGGCATAGCATACCATATTCCATATAAGCATTTGGCGCTTATATGACAAGGTTTGGATTACCATATGAGCAAGATGTTTGCATGGCGAAGACGGAATTACAGGTTGTACTGAGGACTTATTATGGACTTAATAACGTATAACGGTAAATGTAACAACTCGAATTCCAACAGACCGAATTTTTTTCAAAATTCCAATCTATCGAACCTCGAATTGGTTTGCTCTGGTATCCTGCAAAAAAGACAGAGACATAAAACATATCAGAGCTCGGAAAATATCTCACAGTGGAATGGATGAAATATAATATAGTCAAAATATATCTTTATATTATTAATAATACTTCCTAACCAGTATCCAAGGCTATCATGTCACTACCACAAATCTAACCTGTGAGTATGTTATGAGGAGGGGGTCAGAACTCAAATTCTGGTGACTGGATTTAAATTATACACTTTGGATAACACTACATATACCGTTCAATCATATTTTCTTATTTATTAGGTTACTTGGGTTAACAACACTCAAGGCTTATACGCACGTCGTAACCATTTACTTTCCAGCAGTTTAACCTAATACATTATATATGTTACTACCCAATATTAAGGTACACCCCATGGTACCCCCACTTGCACTGTCTCTACCTTAACACCATCGAAATATACACAGTCCCTCGTCCTATGCCGTAGTGACGTACGAATCTCAATATAACACTGTTACGTTGCGCCTATATCTATCTTTACTATGCTACGAAAGCATACGGACTGCCACCTTCGATCGAATCAGAATCCATACTAGAGTAATGCCCTCAAGTCTATGATACACCACCTAGAGCCGACATGCATGTATCTAGACTGTCCCATATACGTATCGTCAATTATAGCTCAATGCCTTAATCACACGTCCTCTAATGTGCACCAAGCTCCGTGGCAAGGCGATACAAGAAGCAAGGAACTCGGTCGGGAGCTTTTCCATATCTGTACAGGCCCGTCTTTAAGAGCCTCTATATACAGATATACCATTTGGCGTCTTCCCTCAACCACTGTACCCTGATAGTGAAAGGTGAATGGTCTACTGGTTTTAGCTCTAGTCTTTTCGCATCCCACTGGCTGCCGAGGACGGGTATCTGACGATCTACTATCCTTGTTGGTCGTGACCCTTCGCCTCCACATTGAGGCAACCGCCGAATCACCCTGGTGTCACCGCGTCACGACATTCTGACTGCTTAGCTACTTCTGCAGTTAAGCCCACCCACCTAGTAGTTACGCGCAGACCCAACCTCTGGAGTACAACCTAAAACATCTGTCACTGCACAGATGACTACTAGGAGCACCTTACATTTCTCAGGAAGCCGCGTGTCTCCCCTTCCAGTCCTTCGGAGCCGACAGAATAATCAGATGAATGTGCGCTCCCTTCGTGCCTTATAACACCACGATGATCTACCCTATTGGGTTATTCACCCTCAAACATGCGAACTGGTCCAAGAGCCTCACTTTAATATGTTGTTAGACCCTATGTCTAAACATTCTTTTACGTGCTTGCCTTACCTCACCAGGTTTCCATTTAACTTGATTATTCCTAATTACATTGAATCATTCAAATTACCAAGTTTCCCTTGCTTATTAATTTCAGTCATATAAGTTAACCCATTTAAGGTTGTTAATAAGCCCACAACATGTTATTCTCTGGATTGTGGCCCAAGGTCTGTAATCCACAATCTCATTTATATTCTTGTTTGATTTCATCATTACAATAACATGTTTTACTTAATATGTAATTAAGTATATCTCAATTCACATGTTTTCTGTTTAACATATCAGTCATTATTTATGATTAAATATAACTTATTTCATAAGTTTTCCTCATTCTTTCTCATTTAATCATAATTCCATTTTACACTGTTACTGCAACTTATCGTTGTTTACTTATTAACTTAGTTCTCTTAACTAAGGCCCATTAATAAGTTTCTCTACCCATTTATTATAACCGATGTTATAATTTCCTCTTGTCCCTAGGGCAAGCCTAAACATGTTTTTCTTATCAGCGGGTTTCAGACTTCCAAGTTTACAGCTTACAAATTTATAGTTAAGTACAACTTATTATATTTCACCTTTTCTCAACCAGTTTCCGGCTTTCCCCATTTACTGATTACTTAATTTACAATTAAGTGTCCCTTATCTCATTTCATCAGTTATCCAATTTCCTTATTAGTTTATTATAACCTAAGTTATAATCTTCACTTGTCCCTAGGACAAGTCTACCTATTATACAACATTTTCATTAATGTTATTTATTAATAGTAAGTGATTATCATTCCCCTTTTAAACCATTTACTGTCATAAATCATTATTCTACATTCACTGTAATATATATTCCTTATTATATTTAAGGAAAATACTTCATGCACCTTATCAATTTGATAGAAGGAATCAGTGATTTATTTTCATAATGTATTCCCATCTAAATCTGTGGTAGCAAGTAATTTCTTTACTTTTCTTACTTTATTTACTGTGGCTTACTTGCAACAACGTTCTCAGAAATAGGTCATTTAGGGAAATGCATCACTTTTCCTTCACATCACACTAACTCAGTTCATTACATCGCTTCCTTTCTAAGTTTCTGAGTTAGACATTTAATTACCATTATTGACATTTATTCATATCTTGTTATATACATACATATATATATAAGCACTAGACCTCTCACATTAAGCTTACACTCGTGGACGCTGGATTTGCCGGGCGGGTCCGGGTAGACTTCTACCACAAGTTGACTTAACCTCGTGTCTTAGCAGCATTACATGTTTTTAATTTTTTCACTTGGACCCCTCACATTAGATTTTCCACTTGTGAATGCTGGATATGTCGGGCGGTTCCGGGCAGACTTCTATCACAAGTGAAATCTAACCTCGTGTCTAAGAGCGGTTAAATTTCTTATTTATCGTAAACCTTCTATACAGTCTAGGCATTTTTATTTCTTCCAATTATCCATTATAATTTATAACTCACATTTGATTGTATTGTGCCTATTATAATTCTTCATGTATAATCAATTCCTTCCTAACTTGTAATCAATTAATCAGATAATTGTTTAAATCACGTAAACCAATATGTACCTTTCTCAATTCTTACAGTTAATGGCCTAATTTACACAAATTGACATGAAATTTAAGTAACGGTAATTACTATACAAGATTTGATAAATTCATATCCCAACAAATTAATATTTAGCATATTAATTATTCCTACTTTGTATCCATCACTTTAGGCATTATTAACATATGTTACATTTCTCAACATATTGCATTTCAATTATACATACAGGGGAATGGTAAACGATAACATATTCTTATCTAAATTGTATAAATTAAATCCACTCACCTTTTATGCTTTCCCCAATTCTGGATCTAAACCAGTTTTAGCATCCATGGTTTTTCCCCTTTAATTTGATTTGAAACCTAATAACCGTGAATTGCTTATTTTCATTAAAAGAGAAGGGAAAGAAAGAGTAAGAATTTGAATGGATTGGATCTAGAATTTTACTTTGCTTTTCAAGATTCTGAACAATCTTTTTATTAATGTCGATTCTCTCTTCCAGATCTTGAATTTTAAAATCTTCTTATTTATAATCTAAATTTTATGAATATATTTGAAGAGAGAGAGAGAGAGTAATGGCAAAGCTTCAGCGTAGCCTCCGAATTATGAGGTTTAGGGTTAGGTCTAAGGTCTTATTTATAGGTGTATTAGAGCAACCAAGACCATCAGATCTGACCAAAAACCATCAGAAACGTCCAGATCAAAGAAAACCCTAATCTGCCAAAATCTGCCACTGAGGGGTCGACCCATGGGTTGACCCACCAATTAGGGGGTCGACCCAGGGGTCGACACCCCCTTTAGGGGGTAGACCCCTAGGGCGGGAAATCTGCCGCCTCCTGAAATTTTGAATTTTGAACCAATTTTCGAATTTCTGGACCCATTTTTGAATTTTTGAACCTAATATACATGTGTGTGTGTGTATGTATATATATTCCCCCTACGCGTATACAAACTTCAAACTTTAATAACTTCTTCATACGGTGTCCGATTTACGCAAACCAGGTGTCTATCTTGACCAGAATTTCGAGACGGGCGCAATGACGTAGTCCGTTCTACTTAATTATGAGTACTTAATTAAGTTATTCTTATTTTATTATCGTAAGTTAAAAATGCGGGGTGTTACATTCTCCCACCCTTAGGAAATTTCGTCCTCGAAATTTGATAAGGGTAAAATCAATTAACCCCTCGCATAATATACATTCATCTTGTGTGCATCCAACTTTTGCAAATATTGTGCACTTGTGCAAAGTGAAATACAACATAATAATGCATGTGTGCCTAAGCGGTACCTCCTATGTGTATGCAAATTTCTCAAAAATCCTTTTTAAAATATGATGCTCACATCCTAAATATACTTGCAGTTCTACATGAATGCAATATTTTGAAAATAAAAATGCTTTTTCATCCAAATTTTCCTACACTCTTACTGAGTAGGAGCGTAGTTCATCCAATTGTTGCATCCATAATCCTACCAACCAACTTTATTTTTCGAATTTCAGAAAAATATAATTTTATAATTTCGATTTCTTATGTCACAAAAAGGTGGAAAACGGAAAACTTCGCATCTTCCGTTTTTCTTTTTCAACCTTTTTCTAACTGTACTTGGATTTTATGAAACTATTTATAAAGATTCTCCTATTTTCCTATCCAAGCACAACCCATATAAGAAAATTTTCTTTTGTTACTGGTTTTCTTTTTCATCTTGTCTTGGAAATTTTTATCTTTATCCATCGTTTCTCATAATTTTCCATTTTTGTTGCTTTATTGAATTTTGTGTTTCCATTTCAGTTGTAACATTTCTCTTTCCTTAGCTTATTTAATCATCTAGTCTTAGTTTAAATTTAACTAAAACAGGAGAACAAACACCCTTAGACAACTACTAATAAGAGCCAAGAGTCTCGGAACTATGTTCCCCTCTCCCCTTAGACAGAAAAATCCAAACCATAGGACCCACGACAGGTTTAGGAGTTACCCTAACTATCCAACAAGAACAAAATAATGGAACGATCCCAATAAGAATGTAGTACCGGGTTTTAACCTTAACATGGAAATTAGCAATAGCATCTAAACACTTACTTACCCTTTTTTACGATCTAGTAGTTAGTACTAATTCTAGCTGTGTACCAACAATGATTTCAAGCAACACCCTAGACTTTTCAATGCTTACGCATTCTACGGGAACTTACCATTTTTCCAAGATAATTTTCTCTATTTACTTTATAGCCTCAAAACTTTTCCCGTCTTTCCTATGCTCAAATCCTTTCCTACTCCTTGCTTTTAAAACATGGTTTGGCGTTTTCATTTAAACTTTCTTCCAAAAATTTACAAGTGTCAAAACTTTATTTTTCTCATGAAAACTTTCTCTTGCCAAACCATAAAAACATGTCATCATAGAAAAATGTAAATCATCATTTTTTTTCAAATCAGAAAAACTGGAGTAGATAAGGACAACTATCTCTCAATCGGGTTTATAACTTGTTCTTACCTATAAGGTCGGCTCAGTCTCTTACCACAAGGTGCAAACATCCACTCTATTCTTATTCTTACCTATAAGGTCAGCTCAGTATCTTACCACAAGGTGCAAACATCCACTCTATTCTTTATTTCTATACTTATTTTGACCACCCAACAAAATTATCTTGTCAAAATAATTTATCCCAAAAAGGATTGTCATAAGAATAGAGATTTCAAATATTTCTTTATTAAAAAAATTTGTATGAAATATAACAAGAAAACTAGCGAGCTATACATGCTCTATAATATACACCTTTTACTGGGAGAATTTTACTTTAGACAAAGTTTTCACAAAAAATCACTATTTACAAAATATACTCCATTTTGCTTCAAAACCCAATATGTACTTCTTTACATATTTTAAAACTATAACTTTTAAGATTAAAACTTGAAAAACATCACAAATCATTTTCCCAAAACTTTTACAATTTCAAGTTCTTAAAAGTTAACAATGGGGTTAGACTCAAAGAGGGTTTCTAATTTTTCTAGGCTTTCCTAGACACTTCGCAAGGTCAATTCTCTCAACTATATATATTCCAAATCCATTTTCTCTTTTTAACCTCTTTCCAATCTATAAGATTTTACTACCAAACTCACTAACCCAAAATACTATTCATATGGGATTCACTTTCCTTCCATGCAAAGTACACTGTACACTCTCCACCCAAATTACTTAAGGGTCTTCAGATTTCCATATTCGTTCCTTTAGTGTACAAAAGAAACATCCCATTCCTTACCATATTATACTCTTTCTATTTAGTGGGTTCCTCTATGGATCTAGGTATATATAATATATTTATATTTATTTTAAAGAAATACAAATACGTTCACTCATTATTTATATAGGAATCCTAAACCTAAGCTCTGATATCAGATGTATCAATATGAATTCCGACAGATCGAATTTTTTTCAAAATTCCAATCTATCAAACCTTGGATTGGTTTACTATGGTATCCTACAGGAAAGACAGAGACATAAAACATGTCAGAGCTCAGAAAATATCTCACAGCGGAATTGATGAAATATAATATAGGCAAAATATAGCCTTACCGTATTAATAATGCTTCTTAACCAGTATCCAAGGCTATCATGTCACTGCCCAAATCTAACCTGCGAGTATGTTATGAGGAGGGGGTCAGAACACAAGTTCTGGTGACTGGATTTAAATTATACACTTTGGATAACACTACATATACCGTTCAATCATATTTTCTTATTTATTAGGTTACCTGGGTTAACAACACTCAAGGCTTACACACACATCGTACCCATTTACTTTCCAGTAGATTAACCTAATACAGTATATATGTAGCTACCCCAGATATTAAGGTACACCCCATGGTACCCCACTCGCACGGTCTCTACCATAACACCAACGAAATATACGCAGTCCCTCGTCCAACGCCGTAGTGACGTACGGATCTCTATATAACACTGTTACGTTCTTCATATATTTATCATTACTATGCTACGTAAGCGTACGGACTACCACCTTTGATCGAATCAAATTCTGTACTAGGGTAATGCCCATAAGTCTACGATACACCACCCAGAGATGACATGCATGTATCTAGACTATACCATATATGTATCATCAATTGTAGCTCGATGCCTTAACCGCACGTCCTCTAATGAGCACCGAGTTCCGTGGCAGGGCGATATAAGAAACACGGAACTCGGTCGGGAGCTTTTCCATATATGTACAGGCCCGTCTTTAAGAGCCTATATATACAGATATACCTAGGTTTTGTTTTCACGGTGGCTATGGCCCCACCTCGGCCCCTCCCACAACTAGTAAAGACTACAAGAGCTAAACGACTGCCCCTAAGGGAAAAAAAATCAAAACATCCATTTGGCGTCTTCTCTCAACCACCGTACCCTGATAGTGAAAGGTGAATGGTCTATTGGTTTTAGCTCTAGTCTTTTCGCATCCCACTAGCTGCCGATGACGGGTATCCGACGATCTACTATCCTTATTGGTCATAACCCTTTGCCTCCCCGTTGAGGCAACCGCCGAATCACCCTGGTGTCACCGCGTCACAACATTCTGACTGTGTAGCTACTTCTGCAGTTAAGGCCTACCCACCTAGTAGTTACGCACATACCCAACCTTTACGAGCACAACCTAAAACATCTTCCACCCCATAGAGGACTACTAGGATCACCTTACGTATCTCAGGAAGAAGCGTGCTTCCCCCTTCCAGTCCTTCGGAGCCGACAGAATAATCAAATGAATGTGCGCTCCCCTCATGCCTTATAACACCACCATGATCTACCCCGTTGGGTTATTCACCCTCAAACGTGCGGACTTGTCCAAGCGCCTCACTTTAATATGTTGTTAGACCCTATGTCTAAACATTCTTTTACGTGCTTGCCTTACCTCACCAGGTTTCCATTTAAGTTGTTTATTCCTATTTACATTGAATTCTTAATCAAATTACCAAGTTTCTCTCGCTTATTAATTCCCATCATATAACTTAACCCAATTAAGTTTATTAATAAGCCCACAACATGTTATTCTCTAGAATGTGGCCCAAGGTCTGTAATTCACAATCTCTTTTATATTCTTGTTTGATTTCATCATTACAATAACATGTTTTACGTAATATGTAACTAAGTATATCTCAATTCACATGTTATCTATTTAACATGTCAGTCATTATTTATGATTAAATATAACTTATTTCATAAGTTTTCCTCATTCTTTCTCATTTAATCATAATTCCATTTTACACCGTTACTACAACTTATCGTTGTTTACTTATTAACTTAGTTCTCTTAACTAAGGCCCATTAATAAGTTTCTCTACCCATTTATTATAACCTATGTTATAATTTCCTCTTGTCCCTAGGACAAGCCTAAACATGTTTTTCTTATCAGCGGGTTTCAGACTTCCAAGTTTATAGCTTACTTAATTTATAATTAAGTACAACTTCTTATATTTCACCTTTTCTCAACTGGTTTCCAGCTTTCCCCATTTACTGATTACTTAATTTACAATTAAGTGTCCCTTATCTCATTTCACCAGTTATCCAATTTCCTTATTAGTTTATTATAACCTAAGTTATAATCTTCACTTGTCCCTAGGTCAAGCCTACCTATTATACAACATTTTTCATTAATGTTATTTATTAATAATAGGTGATTATCATTCCCCTTTTAAACCATTTACTGTCGTAAATCATTATTCTTCATTCATTGTAATATATATTCCTTATTATATTTAAGGAAAATACTTCATGCACCTTATTAGTTTGACAGAAGGAATCAGTGATTTATTTTCATAACGTATTCCCATCTAAATCCGTGGTAGCAAGTAATTTCTTTACTTTTCTTACTTTATTTACTGTGGCTTACTTGCAACAAAGTTCTCAGAAATAGGTCATTTAGGGAAATACATCACTTTTCCTTCGCATCACACTAACTCAGTTCATTACATCGCTTCCTTTCTTAGTTTCTGAGTTAAACATTTAATTACCATTACTGACATTTATTCATATCTTGTTATATACATATTTTTTATATATATATATATAAAATCACTAGACCTCTCACATTAAGCCTACACTCATGGACGCTGGATTTGTCGGTCGGGTCCGGGCAGACTTCTACCACAAGTTGACTTAACCTCGTGTCTTAGCACCATTACATGTTTTTAATTTTTGTACTTAGACCCCTCACATTAGATTTTCCACTTGTGAATGCTGGATATGTCGGGCGGTTCCGGGCAGTCTTCTATCACAAGTGAAATCTAACCTCATGTCTAAGAGCGGTTAAATTTCTTATTTATCATAAACCTTCTATACAGCCTAGGCATGTTTATTTCTTTCAGTTATCCATTGTAATTCATAATTCACATGTGATTGTATCATTGATTAACATAGAAATGTGTTTGTTTTATGCTCTTATATCTTATCTTTTGTATATAAATAAATACTACTTGGGTATTATTTTGTCACTTTTACATATATGCCAACTTAGCCACATGCAGTCAGAAAATATAAAAACAGAGAACAAATTGTTGTTTATTTGCAATTGAAGACTTACTGACAAAGATCTCACATCCGGTTGCTTTTTGAACAAGAAAATAATTGGAAGAAGGCTATGCATATCACAAATTAATGAAGAATTGTCAAGGAAGCAAGAGGAAAAGAGGAAAGGCCCAAATTTACTAGATTTCACTAAGGCCCATTTGTAATTCTCATTGTAAACTCTTTTGTGATTTCCCTAAGGCCCATTTGTCATTGTATTAGGGTTAGGGTTGGCTATCTATCCTATAAATACCCTTGTATTCTCATTGTAAACATCATCCTGGAATTGAGAGTTTTCTCTTATTTTTCTCTTTTATGCAGTTTTTTATTTTCTTAGCAATTAGTAATGTCTACACAATTAGATTTGGTGTAGCACTATTTGTTTTTTTCATTTATATTCATTAGCGATTGGCCGTCTGATTAGATTCAGCGGTAATCCTAATTTATTTCCTGTTTGTTATTTTAATTTCTACAATTTTAATTTCTGTTCTTTTTACTGCTTCCCTAGGTCATATTGGATTGAATACAGATTTGATTAGATTCGGATCTGATTCAATTCAATAATAGTTTAATTGCAGTTTCAATTTCGTTTGCTTTCAAAATCAACCTCGAAGATTTGTCTAACTCGCCCAAGAAATTATATAAATAATTTAATTTAATTTACCTCCCTGTGATCCGACCTGCATATTACACGATCTGTGCGCTTGCAGTATTATTTTAAAATTCGTGCTTTTCTATTCCTTAGAAAGCGTCGATCAAGTTTTTGGCGTTGTAGCCGGGGAGATAACAATTAAATTTTATTATTTATTTAATTTCCGATTCATGTTAGTTTTTATTTTTATTTTTTCCTTTTGTTTCTTGTGTATAGATATAGAAAAAAATTCTTGACTGATTGATTTGGTATTATAAGTTGATACTGTAATCTTCTAGACAAGAGAAAAAATACATGACAAATTTCTTTGATTTTTTTTCTTTTTTTTCATTTATTTCCTTCCTCTTTTCAATTTCTACTCTTTCTACATTTTTTTCTTTCCTCTTCTGCTTTCAAAACAATAAAAAAAATTCCGCTTTTCAGTTGATTGCTTTCTAACTTTCAAACCATTCCATTTTTCAATTTTCTTCCCTTTTTACAATTATTTCCCCATTTCAACAAAAAAATAAAACAAAAAGAGTTTTTCTTTTCAACCTTCTTCTTCAACCTCATCTGTGCACACCCCCTCCATCTTCAAAACGCAATATCAATACCATACTACAAATTTCACTAGTACCCAGCATCATAACGCGTTCACCTTCATCCCCTTCGCCATATTAGACCACAAACCCTTCTTCCCAATCACATACTCCCTATCAGCGATCAACCCACTTCCCTGTTCCCACCGTCGCTCCAAAGATCCCCAACAACAGATCCATACCACGATACCCAATATAAACTCTGTCCTTCCCCATCCACTACATCACCAAGTGACCATCTGCCAGTACCAATTACAACCGTTCACAAGACTTACCACTGCAGACCAATTTACAACCAGAAAACATATCGCTTCAGTACACCATCGTTTACCCTCTCAAATCGAATACCCATACCACATCTCAACCAACAAACCATCAACATAGTAACAATCAAACATCGATCACCATCATAAAGCCATCCACCTACCATGTCTCCTCTCACAACCGCATCGTCACAATCCATCAGCTAATCCACCAGTCGCCCGCCTACTCGAATACCTTGTCAGACCTTTATCGCAAATCCACAACCAACTCTAGGACCATCATCACAAATAACACAAGCCTCATCGAGATTCCCCAAATCGCACCTCCAATCCCCCAGTACGTGAAGCCTCAAACCCCAATTCGAATAACCATCCTATTCGATACAACTTCATCCATAGCTACAACCCCAACAGTCACGAACTGTTCACCAGCCCCTCAACACCCATTGCCAAGTTCGCCGACAGCCTCGCACCATTAACAGACTTCTCCACCAGTTCAGACCAATTTCCAATTCAAACAACCACACCCTTCAAACAATCGAAACCCGATTCCATTCCGAATAGGGTTAAAGGGTGTTTAAATTTTGGTGGTTTTGGGTGCGTTCATTTGGGTTACTGTGTTGAGTGCGTCCTTTTAGTAAAGACAGTGTATGGGGCTTATAATTGGGGTGCTGAGTTTCCTTTTGTTTTGAAGATAAATTTGGAAAATGAGGAATCATTCTTACATACTTTTGAATGTGTGGCATTGTTACACGTGACTTTTATTTGAATGTCAACTTGAGCTACGTCCTTTTATTTTCTTTTTTTCTTTTTTACTAAGTGTTGAGTTGACTTTTGTTTGAGTGCTTTTACTGTGTTTTGATTTTTGTTGAGTCAACTGTTAGTTTTGCTAGTTCTCTAAGTTCTTGCGTTTAGTTTTCCTTTTAGCTTAGTTTGTTTGTTTTATATTTTTTTAGTCGAGTCAGTAGTTAGTTTTGTTTTTCTTTTTCGTTTTTTCTCCTTTCAATTTAGTTATTTTTTTCTACTTTTTCGTTGTTGTTTGTTTTATTTGTTTTCCTTCTCTTAAAAACAACTAAATATCAAAAGAGAGAAGTACTCAAGCAATAGAACAAAAATTTCAAGGATCGAGTGATTACAAAAAGTAGAGTTCAAATCCCTCACTCTACTTAGTAGCTCTGGACGGACTGCCATAACCCACTGTATAATTTTCTAAACTCTACAGGTTCTGCAACTGCTTGAAAAATATAGAAATTGCTTGTAAAAATCTTCTACGGGGGCAGCGGCTTGCCTGTACAATATTTTAAATTTCTGCAGTTATTACTGTCTGATTTTCATTGTTGACTGATATTTTCATAACTGAAATCTTCATTCTCATTGTTTTCAACAATAAAAATAGACATTGCAAAATAGTATAATTGAAAAGTGGTGCTTTTTGAAGTTGATTGTCTCGTACAATTGGATTGCGGATATATAGTAGTTCAGTTTATTGAACTATTAGCAAAAGAGGTTGCATGTAACACCCCACGTCCATTGATGTCACTCACTAAGGGAATGCATTAACTTTCATGGAGTATTATAAGAGTATAGAATAGAATATCACAAGACAGATATATAAAATGGTACTTAAGAAAATTCAAAATTTATTCATTGCAGCGGAAAAGCATAACATGTCTGGTTACAACATTAAAACCATATACTAAAACCAAGTACACAAATATCCATCTTGTACAAAATTATTATCAGAGTACATAAAAGTAAAACCATAATCCCACTCCAAATAGCCATAATGGAAAAGAGATAAAGCTGAGCATTACTTTCAACACTTCCAAGCACTTCAAGAACAAAGAAATCCAAGTCAAGCTCCACTGTCTGAAACACCCCACCTCCGTTAGGATCACTCTCAAAGGGAATGCCCTAATTTTGGTGGAGGTTTATAAGTATAAGTCACAGATATACAAGATAGATATGAATACACATATTCTTGAACAGCGGAAAACAATAGCAATTTTTATTTCAACAAAATACATGTTACACAAACCATGTCATAACTTGTCTTACAATACTTCCAAAAAAAAACCATTACATCTTCATAACTGTCTTAATTACATTATTTAAAGAAGCATAAAAACATAAGTAAATTGCATAAGTCCCATAATTGTTGTCCAAAGCCATAGTCCCAAAACGAAAAAGATCCAAGCAATACATTCTTTCTCTTCAAAAGCTGGATGTGAGAACTGGTCAAGCTGCGGTATTCCCTCCCTGTGGACCTGGGAGGGGGAAACGGAAGAAAAGAAGACGAAAGAAAAGTAGAGTCAGACATAAAGCCTGAGTAAGTCTAGGACTATTCAGTCTATGAATAAAGAACTGGGTATGATAAGTATAAACTGGAAATGGGAAAGCACCATGAACTAAGTTAAGTTGTCTAGAGTTGAATATACTATTGTACCCCATATTAATCTCTGCATCCATATAAACTGGTTCCCAACAGGCATCCCATAATCAGGGTGAAGTGATTTGTTTCTAATGATCGGCTCCTACTCGCATAGTTACATGTGTCTTACGGCCCCCGATGTTGTAGTTACCTATGTTGGTCCCACCATGGGGTGTATCAAGTCCCATGGTGGCGGCTCGACACAATCCTAGAATGCACAGGTATTCTACTGGTGCCCAATGCCTTATTTTTCTGCGCCGGAGTGTATGCACGCCCGCACCCCGTTAGAACCTACACTGCTGCACCACCGCCGTCGATTTGACCTCTTACAGTCAGCCCAGTAATCGTGCCCCACCCTGCCTAGTTCAGGGTATCCCGATACACCTTGTAGGATTACTGCTGAAAAGGGTCCCCCGCTACTAGGTTTTCTATTTCTAGCCAACACGCTAAGTTGGTTAAGTGTTTTGTAAACCTAACCCCCAATCAGTCTGTATAGTTTAGCATGTTCCATTCTGATTAAGTATTAATTTAGTTTACTTAATCCTATCAATCCTGACTCAGCCTTAATTGTCTTATTAAAGCCTCGACCTCTCACATTAGACAGGTATTGTTGTGGCTGCCTGTTGCCGATTGGGTCCGGGCAGTCTTACGCCACAACTCAGTCTAACCTCGGGTCCTTATTGGGCTCCGTGTTTAACCACCCACATTGGATAGGTATTGTTGTGACTACTGGACAGCCGGGCGGTTCCGGGCAGGTTTACATCACAACTCAATCCAACCTCGGGTTAAACACATCGTATTTTCTACATTTACATATTTTGTCTCTTTTCTTTTTATATGTAAATATTTGCGGCCCATTATTCAAATTCATCTTTATTGGCTAAAAATTTATTTATGCCACTTAATTGTTTTTCATGGTTGTTGGTATGCGTCAAACATGCCAACACATATGTTCTATGTTTTAACCCCATCGTCATTACCCCCATTTTATACGTTCACTAAAATATAACATATGTTGGGTTTAACATTTAAACCCAACTTAGCCACATGAAAAAGGGGAGGCTTATAACATGGTGTTTATATATTCTAAGTGACATAAAAAAGGGGAGTGTGAACGCATGAACTTGCAACATAACGATCCAATTAATCATGAATTAGGCATATGTGAACTTGCATGGTAATAGCATATAGTCATGGCATAAACATACTTAAACATGAATCATTCTATTCATATGATCATAGCATAAACATACCTAAACATGAATCATGGTTTTTAATCTATTCATGTAAACTTGCAATTGGAATGTAAATCTAACTTAGTGTTGCATATATCACCATATGATTTTTATAACAACATAGGCCTAAAGCATGGTTTCAACTAGGCATAACACCAAACATAGTTTAGTCATGTTCATAAAGATGCTTACTTTTGTCTCTAATACAAAAGTATGATTTGCCAATTCCAACATAGATTCATATAACCCATAGTACTTAGTTGAATCCAATTACACACTAAAAGTGACCATAAAAGTATGTACATCATATTGGCATAATAGTGTATCATATACTTGTATGAATCCCAAATAAAATACCACAACATATGGTTGTTAACTTCCAACATAAATCACATACTTGCAAATATCCAATCGTATACCACAACATTTCCAAATCGTTTAGAATCAAAGCAACATACAAATATAGATTATTATCGCCACAGTTCCATTTCTCACTTTACACAAATCAAAACACAATTATTTATTCACATCGGAATAGCACTCTACTTACAACGTATGACGAATCTTCAATTCAGGAATCTGAATTCTGAATTTGGAGATGCTATCCTTTGTTGTAGGCGTTGTTTTGATTTAATTGACGTTGCTTTAAGATTTCGAATTATCTCCTAATTGTCTCTCAATTTCTGACGGCTATTCCTAGTCTTTCCTCAGCAGCATGACGATCTCATCTCCATTTTTGTTTGTGTGAATTAGGGTGAGTCTTAGGTCCTTTTTATAGAGTTTGTGAGTTGATTTGGACCGTCGATGGAGCTTGGTTTAATAATAGCCGTTCGTTTGAAGGAGAGACCAATCAGGAGCTGACACCTAGCCCTAGTGACAAGGCAAGGCTCAGGAAATCGACCAAACACAAACCAGGCCAGCCAGGGGGGCTGGATTCGACCTGGCTCGGGGGCCAGGTCGACCCCCCAGTCGACCCCCAGGTCGACTATGTAGTCGACCTGGGAGCCCCAGGTCGACTACCCAGTCGACTTGGGTAGCCCAGGTCGACTACCCAGTCGACCTGGGTGTCTTGGGCGAGAAAATTCCCGTCCTGGCCAATCCGGTCCGATTTTTGAAATTTAAACTTGTTTTCTAAGCTGTTTTGGTCTGTTTGAATTTTAAACTGAATTCTTAAACTTCCGGAGGCCATATCTTCTTCATACGGAGTCCGTTTTACGCAAACTCGGACTCTATCCCAAGCAGAATTCCGAGACGAAAGCAATGGCGTATCCCGTTTCCCTTAATTCTTTGATTTTGAAATTAACTATACTTTAATTTGTGAATTTCACTGTTAAAGAATACACGGGGTGTTACATTCTCCCCCACTTAAAAGGATTTCGTCCCCGAAATCTTCAAGTTCAGGAAGAATGTACGTCCTAACATCCAAACATCCATCTACTCATCCATCAAACACGAGCATCCATTGTCCTTAAAAGACTTCTAATGCTTCATGATCATATGCGAAGTGTGTGTACATGTACTTATCTAATGCAAAATCAGTCGGTATACTGATTCAGTTGACCTCCTTAATGCAAATTATGTAAGTGCCATGAATCCATTATGTATGCAAATTTTCCTATTCATGATTCTACATGAGTGCACAATCATTCATATATAAATGCAACATCCATATGGCAACACATTAAACTTCAACCATATACGAATAAATACATTTATGCATATGCAACATGAAGTGACTGAGCCGATCTAAAACCTAGATTGTGTGTGTATATGCAACCACGGGCAACCACTAGCAATCACTTGCAGCCACTTGCAACCATCATCCATAACATGTTTCAATTACATGTTTTCATCCAAAGGGTTTCTTCCTAAAAGAAAAGGTCGAGGAGATATACCTTAAAAGATAGATAAAAGCGCAACTTAAGGAAAAAGAAAGATCAAAGATGTACCCTCGAAAAGAAAAGGGTAGGCTGCGCGTATTCTAGCTTCAGTTTCCCAAGTTGCGTCTCCCTCGGCGTCTCTCCACTGAACTTTGACGAGCTTGACTTCGTGGTTGCGTAGCTTCTTCACTTCCGTTCCTAATATGCGGGTTGGAACTTTCCTCATGGTTGCTTCGTGTTCCACTTCAGCTTCTTCTAGAATATTTGGCTCTACCACTTCAGCAGATTCATGTAGACATTTTCGGAGGTGCGAAACATGAAAAACGTTGTGAACTCCGGCCAATTTTTCGGGTAGGTCTAATCTATAAGCCATTTTCCCAATTTTCTCGATGATAGGAAATGGCCTTACGAACCTTGGTGCTAGCTTTCCTGTGGTTCCAAAACGAACAACGTTCCTTAGCGGAGATACCTTAAGAAAAACTCTATCCCCAACCTCAAATTCAAGGTCGGTCCTCCTCTTGTCGGCATAGGATTTTTGTCTGTCTTGGGCTGTCTTCATCCTTCTCCGTATTAAGTCTACTTTTACTGAAGTCTCTCGGATCATATCCGGTCCTAGTATGAGTTTGTCAGTAGACTCCCACCAAAAAGTGGGCGATCGGCACGGTCTTCCATATAAAGCTTCGAAGGGCGCCATTCCGATGGTTGCTTGGTAGCTGTTGTTGTAGGAAAATTCTACCAAAGGAAGATGGTCTTCCCACGTCCCTCCAAAGTCAAGGACGCACAGTCTTAAAAGGTCCTCCAAAACTCTGTTCACTCTTTCTGTCTGGTCGTCGGTTTGGGGATGATAGGCTGTGCTTAAGCATAACTGTGTGCCTACTGCTTCTTGCAGACTCCGCCAAAACTCACTTGTGAAGATAGGGTCTCGGTCACTAACAATGTTGGATGGTATTCCATGGAGTCGAACAATTTCCTTGAGGTAAAGAGATGCTAGGGATGAGGCAGTTCTTTTACTCTTGACAGGTAAGAAGTGGGCGCTTTTAGTAAGCCTATCCACTATTACCCAAATGCTAGTGTTGCCTCTTCTAGACCTAGGCAGCCCATCAATGAAGTCCATTGAGATACTATCCCACTTCCACTACGGGATCTCTAGAGGATGGAGCAGACCGCCAGGCTTTTTCTGTTCCGCCTTAACCTGTTGGCACACCATACACTTAGAAACGAAATCTGCCACGTCCTTCTTCATGTTGTTCCAAAAGAAAGTCCTCTTTATGTCCTTGTACATTTTATCCCCGCCTGGGTGTATCGTCATCTTGGAGTGATGTGCTTCCTCGAGAACCTTCTTAACTAAATCCCTTGACTGTGGGATGCATAGTCTTCTGTCTCGCCTTAGCCAACCCTTGTCGTCGATGGAGTATCTGCTGAGGTGACTTGAAGTCTCACCCCTAATGAGCCTATCAATCGTCTCCACAAGCTGAGGGTCTTCGCGTTGTGCTGTCCCTATTGAGTCCACTAAAGTCGGGCGTACTTCGAGAGATGCCAGCAAGCCTGGTACAAAATCGGAGGAGGGCCTAAAGTCAAAGTTGGCTATAAACTCTAGGCTTTGTCTTTCAACAAACAGCGGGCTTAGGGTTAGTTTCTTTCGGCTCAACGCGTCTGCCACTACGTTGCCTTTGCCCGGAGTGTAGGATATCTCGAAATCGTACGAGGCAAGAAACTCCATCCATCTCTGTTGCCACAAGTTAAGATCTTTCTGCAAGAAAAGATATTTCAACGATTTATGGTCAGTGTAAAGTTCGAACTTCTCACCTAGGAGATAGTGTCGCCAAGACTTGAGTGCAAAGACGATGGCAGCTAACTCAAGATCGTGGGTCGGGTAGTTCTTTTCATGCACTTTCAATTGCCTTCCACCATAAGCTACTACCCTTCCTTCTTGCATTAAGACAGCGCCTAGCCCTGTCCTACATGCATCTGTATAAACTGTGAACATCTTGCTTCCATCTGGCAACGTCAAAACTGGGGTTGTTGTAAGAGCCCTTTTTAGTCGTTGGAAAGCAAACTCGCAATCCAAGTCCCAATTGAACACTAGATTCTTCTTGGTCAACTTTGTGAGCGGAGCTGATATCTTTGCAAAGTCTCTGATGAATTTCCGATAGAAGCCTGCTAGCCCGAGAAAGCTTCGGATTTCTGTTGCGTTCTTTGGTGTCTTCCAGTCCTGCACCGCTACTACCATAGCCGGGTCTACTGCTAACCCTTCTTTGGATACTATGTGTCCAAGAAATCTTACTTCCTCTCTCCAAAAGTGGCATTTGGAGAATTTGGCTTTTAGTTGATGGACTCGCAGGGTTTCCATGATTGCCCTTAGGTGCTGAGCATGCTCTTCTTCATTCTTCGAGAAGATCAAGATATCGTCTACGAAGACCACTACGAACTTATTGAGGAAATCTATGAACACCCTACTCATTAGGTCCACGAAGTAAGCGGGTGCGTTTGTCAAGCCTAAAGGCATGACAAGCCATTCGAAGAAGCCGTCTGGGGTTCTGAATGCTGTCTTATCGATACTATCTTCAGCCACCCTTAGCTGATGAAATCCGGTCGCTAAATCGAGTTGGGAGAAAACAGACGCTCCTACAAGCTGATCAAACAGATCGTCAATTCTGGGGAGAGGGTGCCTATTCTTTTTCGTTAGTTTGTTGAGCTCCCTATAGTCAACACACAGACGGAGTGAACCATCCGCCTTTGTAGCGAACACCACTGGAGCGCCCCATTCTGAAATGCTCCTTCTAATGAACCCCTTCTCTAGAAGTTCTTTAATCTGTTTACTAAGCTCCTTCCTTTCCCGTGGAGCCATGTGTCTAACGGGCAACGCAACGGGCTTTGCATTATCTATAAGATATATGCGGAAGTCTATTTCCCGCTTCGGAGGTAAACCCTTTACCTCTTCGAAGACATCCGGATATTCCCGGACCACTCTAACCGATTGCAAACTGTCAACAGAGGCATCTAGCGATTCAAGATAACTAAGCATAACCGCATACGAGGGATTACAAGTAATTTCCAAAGTGTTACCGAGTTGGGTCAGGAGCCTAACAACCCTTTTCTCACAATCAAGGATGGCCCCATTACTGGATAGCCAATCCATGCCCAAAATCAAACCATATCCCGAAAAGCCCAAAACAAAGGCACTACATTTAAATTCTACGCTTAGAATAGAAATTTTCAATCCCACACAGATCATAGATAAATGAGCTGGGCCCCCAATTGGATTTGAAACAATTAAGGGGTCCTCTACCATTCTAGATTCTAGGTGCAGAGATTCTACTAAAGCAGATGAGATAAAGGAATGTGATGCGCCAGAATCGAATAAAGTGCGAACTGGGTGATCATAAAGATAAACTACACTTTCTACAGAAGTATTTATACCTCGCTGTTGCAGAGGTGGCGCTTCTAGCGCATGAACTTGTGCCCCTGAGGTGGATCCAGCCCTCTGCCCCTGCCCTCACTTCTTTGGGCAATCCTTAGCCAGGTGGCCTGTCTCACCACAAGAAAAGCACTCACCATTCATCTTGGCCTTCTTTTTCTGGAAATCTTTCACTAAGTGCCCCACTTTGCCACAGAAATTACACTTCCTTTTCTCTTTGATGTCTTTCCCGCCCTTCTTAAAGTCTGTCTTCTTAGGCTGCAAACCCTTTTTCTTCCCTTGAGAGCTTTCTGCCTTTTACTCCTTCTTGCCCTTATCTTCTTCGTTCAGCAATGCCATCTGCACCAACCTTTCATACGTAGCTCCCATGGGTATATGGGTCATGGCCAAACTGTGTAATGGCTCATTCAACCCCTTGACAAAGCGGAGAGCCTTCTTGTGCGGGGTGTTGACTAGGTCCAGTCCGAACCTAGCCAGCTGATCAAACTGGTTAACATACTCTTTGACTGTCATATTCCCTTGCTTAAGAAATAAGAATTTTTCCAACTGAAGACTCCTTTCAGCTTCAGAGAGAAATTTAGCCTCAAACCTTGTCCTAAAGTCCTCCCATGTTTCCACTGGTCTTTCTGCATTAGTGACTTCCCACCAGTAGGAAGCCTCGCCTTTAAGTAGCCATACTGCCAGTTGTACCTTCTACCTATCTTCTACCTCAAAGATGACGAATAAGTCCTCGGTTTCTTTCAGCAAATTCCTGGCTACCACGAAGGACTCGGTTCCATGAAAGTCCTTTCCTCCCATAGCTTTAAAATATTTACATATCTTAGCAAAAGTATTTCCCCGTGGAGGAGGTGTAGGAAGAGGTGCTGCTGCAGCTGGATGATTTCCTGCAGCTGGGGGAGGTGGAACGGTAGGACCTGGCTGAGTGGCCCTTGCTTCTAAGAATCGTCTAAACCAACCTGGTATTGGTATACCCTCTGGCAAGTTAAGTTCTTCGGACATGCTGAAACAAAAAGGATAGATTCAAAACGAAGGATAAAAGATAGTACCTATGGCTTTGGGGGACTTTGCCTTTTTAAAATAAATTAATATTTTCTCTCTTTTAAAAAAAATGCTTCTTTAAATTTTCTTTTGAAAATAAAATTTCAAAACTTTTATCTTATCTGGTAAACCCTGCTCTGATACCAAGTGAAACACCCTACCTCCGTTAGGATCACTCTCAAAGGGAATGCCCTAATTTTGGTGGAGGTTTATAAGTATAAGTCACAGATATACAAGACAGATATGAATACACATATTCTTGAATAGCGGAAAACAATAGCAATTTTTATTTCAACAAAATACGTGTTACACAAACCATGTCATAACTTGTCTTACAATACTTCCAAAAAAAAACCATTACATCTTCATAACTGTCTTAATTACATTATTTAAAAAAGCATAAAAACATAAGTAAATTGCATAAGTCCCATAATTGCTGTCCAAAGCCATAGTCCCAAAACGAAAAAGATCCAAGCAATACATTCTTTCTCTTCAAAAGCTGGATGTGAGAATTGGTCAAGCTGCGGTATTCCCTCCCTGTGGACCTGGGGGGGAAACGGAAGAAAAGAAGACGAAAGAAAAGTAGTGTCAGACATAAAGCCTGAGTAAGTCTAGGACTATTCAGTCTATGAATAAAGAACTGGGTATGATAAGTATAAACTGGAAATGGGAAAGCACCATGAACTAAGTTAAGTTGTCTAAAGTTGAATATACTATCGTACCCCATATTAATCTCTGCATCCATATAAACTGGTTCCCAACAGGCATCCCATAATCAGGGTGAAGTGATTCGTTTCTAATGATCGGCTCCTACTCGCATAGTTACATGTGTCTTACGGCCCCCGATGTTGTAGTTACCTATGCTGGTCCCACCATGGGGTGTATCAAGTCCCATGGTGGCGGCCCGACACAATCCTAGAATGCACAGGTATGCTACTGGTGCCCAGTGCCTTATTTTTCTGTGCCGGAGTATGTGCACGCCCGCACCCCGTTAGAACCTACACTGCTGCACCACCGCCGTCGATTTGACCTCTTACAGTCAGCCCAGTAATCGTGCCCCACCCTGCCTAGTTCAGGGTATCCTGATACACCTTGTAGGGTTACTGCTGAAAAGGGTCCTCCGCTACTAGGTTTTTTATTTCTAGCCAACATGCTAAGTTGGTTAAGTGTTTTGTAAACCTAACCCCCAATCAGTCTGTATAGTTTAGCATGTTCCATTCTGATTAAGTATTAATTTAGTTTACTTAATCCTATCAATCCTGACTCAGCCTTAATTGTCTTATTAAAGCCTCGACCTCTCACATTAGACAGGTATTGTTGTGGCTGCCTATTGCCAGTTGGGTCCGGGCAGTCTTACGCCACAACTCAGTCTAACCTCGGGTCCTTATTGGGCTCTGTGTTTAACCACCCACATTGGATAGGTATTTTTGTGACTACTGGACAGTCGGGCGGTTCCGGGCAGGTTTACATCACAACTCAATCCAACCTCGGGTTAAACACATCGTATTTTCTACATTTACATATTTTGTCTCTTTTCTTTTTATATGTAAATATTTGCGGCCCATTATTCAAATTCACCTTTATTGGCTAAAAATTTATTCATGCCACTTAATTGTTTTTCATGGTTGTTGGTATGCGTCAAACATGCCAACACATATGTTCTATGTTTTAACCCCATCGTCATTACCCCCGTTTTATACGTTCACTAAAATATAACATATGTTGGGTTTAACATTTAAACCCAACTTAGCCACATGAAAAAGGGGAGGCTTATAACATGGGGTTTATATATTCTAAGTGACATAAAAAGGGGAGTGTGAACGCATGAACTTGCAACATAACGATCCAATTAATCATTAATTAGGCATATGTGAACTTGCATGGTAATAGCATATAGTCATGGCATAAACATACTTAAACATGAAACATTCTATTCATATGATCATAGCATAAACATACCTAAACATGAATCATGGTTTTTAATCTATTCATGTAAACTTGCAATTGGAATGTAAATCTAACTTAGTGTTGCATATATCACCATATGATTTTTATAACAACATAGGCCTAAAGCATGGTTTCAACTAGGCATAACACCAAACATAGTTTAGTCATGTTCATAAAGATGCTTACTTTTGTCTCTAATACAAAAGTATGATTTGCCAATTCCAACATAGATTCATATAACCCATAGTACTTAGTTGAATCCAATTACACACTAAAAGTGATCATAAAAGTATGTACATCATATTGGCATAATAGTGTATCATATACTTGTACGAATCCCAAATAAAATACCACAACATATGGTTGTTAACTTCCAACATAAATCACATACTTGCAAATATCCAATCGTATACCACAACATTTCCAAATCGTTTAGAATCAAATCAACATGCAAATATAGATTATTATCGCCACAGTTCCATTTCTCACTTTACACAAATCAAAACACAATTATTTATTCACATCGGAATAGCACTCTACTTACAACGTATGACGAATCTTCAATTCAGGAATCTGAATTCTGAATTTGGAGATGCTATCCTTTGTTGTAGGCGTTGTTTTGATTTAATTGACGTTGCTTTAAGCTTTCGAATTATCTCCTAATTGTCTCTCAATTTATGACGGTTATTCCTAGTCTTTCCTCAGCAGCATGACGGTCTCATCTCCATTTTTGTTTGTGTGAATTAGGGTGAGTCTTAGGTCCTTTTTATAGAGTTTGTGAGTTGATTTGGACCGTCGATGGAGCTTGGTTTAATAATAGCCGTTCGTTTGAAGGAGAGACCAATCAGGAGCTGACACCTAGCCCTAGTGAAATGGCAAGGCTCAAGAAATCGACCAAACACAGACCAGGCCAGCCGGGGGGGCTGGGTTCGACCTGGCTCAGGGGCCAGGTCGACCCCCCAGTCGACCCCCAGGTCGACTATGTAGTCGACTTAGGTGCCCCAGGTCGACTACCCAGTCGACCTGGGTAGCCCAGGTCGACTACCCAGTCGACCTGGGTGTCTTGGGCGGGAAAATTCCCGCCCTGGCCAATCCGGCCCGATTTTTGAAATTTAAACTTGTTTTCTAAGCTGTTTTGGTCTGTTTGAATTTTAAACTGAATTCTGAAACTTCCGGAGGCCATATCTTCTTCATACGGAGTCCGTTTTACGCAAACTCAGACTCTATCCCAAGCAGAATTCCGAGACGAACGCAATGGCGTATCCCGTTCCCCTTAATTCTTTGATTTTGAAATTAATTATACTTTAAATTGTGAATGTCACTGTTAAAGAATACACGGGGTGTTACACTGTCCCATCCTGAGGACCTGGGGAGGGGGAAAGAAAGAAAAGAGGCGAAATAAAAGGGGTCAGACAGAAATCTGGCGAGTCTAGTGACTTTAACAATATAATTAGTAAAGTAATATGATAAGAACATAAACTGGATATAAGGGATGACTGTAACATAAGAAGATATGACAAGGTAACAAGATGAACAAGATGTAACATTGATTGCGCTTATAATCACTATAAGATAATTCCTACACCGCACCAATGCTAGTTCCATACTGAAAGTTGATCCCTCTTACTAAACATAATAATAATAATAATAATAATAATAATAATAATAATGGTAGTTTCGTGTACTCCTAGCTGCTGTCATTGGTGCCGCCTGCTCCTATCTCAACTAGTTGTACCCACTACCCTCCCCATTCGATCGGCTCCCTAACTAATAGATACCCGTTTCGGTCCCACAGTAGGGTGTATCACTCCCTAAAGTGGCAACCCGATACTACTAAAAGGCACGGCTTATATCTACACGATGCAACAGCTTCTTACCTACCAGCCCGGACCCACGCATGCACATGACTCCGTTGGACTTGCACTGCCATCGCTAACTCTTTATTGACCTCTTACAATCAAACCTAGTAAGCGTGTTCCGTCCTCGACCTAGTTCGAGCTTACATATATACTAAATGGGTTACTAGTTGAAAAGAGTCCACCCACTTGACACAAGCTTCCCTCCTAAGGTTGGTCCCCAGTAGGAATTCCCACTTAACCCCTCTTTATCCCCATGTTTAATCACATGTCTCATCTTGGTTAAGTGTTTTAATTATGTTTTACATGCTACCCATGTTACCCACTTAACCCTTTTATCGTACCCATGTCTTATCTCGGTTAGGTGTTCATTAATTCATTATAACCGTAATCTTGCAAGACCTCCCACGTTAGATTGTCGTTTTGCGGTTGCTAGATATGTCGGGCGGTTTCAGGCAGGCTTATACTGCAATCTGAATCTAACCTTGTGTCTTTGCATTATTACGCATCTAATTTCTGCCTTTGACCTCTCACATTAGATTACCAAATTGCGGTTGCTGGATGTGCCGGGCGGTTCCGGGCAGTCTTATAACGCAATTCGATTCTAACCTCGTGTCTTAGGCCTTCATTATTACTTTCTTGATTCAAGTCCCCATTTTAAATCTTGGATTAAAATATATTCCAGTTACCCATAATTTCCAATCTAAATATGTTTTTAATCCAAATTAGGCCTATAATCTTATGTATACATGTTATACCAAATTACGCCTAAATTAATTTGCATTCATTGTTATTAACAATTTATGCCAAACCACATATATACAAATTATATCCAATCATGCCCAATCCAACTTATGCCAAATCTCGTGTATATAATTTATACACAATTATGCTCTTTATGCCAATAATCTCATTTTATTACAAAATTTCCCCAAACTTTTCCCAATCGTCCAAACGTTATTCGTACGCAAATCGCAACACAATATGTTAGGCTCGAGGTTAGCCTAATCTCATAAAAGAAGAAGGGAAGAGAATCATGTCATCAAAACTGGCAAAAAATAGGCATATGAAACATGAACCGACATAGAACAATAAAATAGATCCAATTAGGCATATGACAACAATAATTTGGGTATGAATCTGAAAGATAAGAACCTACAAAGCTTGATATGATTCATCTTACTTACAGGCATGATCATTAAATTCAATTTACAATCCTATCACAATTACTTTTTAATTATATGTGAAAGTAACATAGACTCACAGCGACCGGAATAAAAAGAAAGAATAGATCTGAATCCTGATTTCTAAATTTGATCAGCTAAACCGTTGTTGTAGAATTTGATTCTTATCTTCCAATTTGAATATTCTTATTCTAATTTGCTTTGGTGGTGAAGAAGGGCAAGACTAATTTAGATTTGAGCAGCATGGAGGGGCCATGGATGAATGACAATGAGATTAGGGTTAGGTTTAGGGGTATTTTATAGATGCTCTAGGTGAATAAGGACATTGAGATTAAATCAGAACCCATCTAAACCATCCAGACCAAAAAGACACGTCATCCAGCCAATCCCAAAAGGACACATCAGCCCTAGACCACCAAAACACGTCTGCAAGATTTGGGCAGATGGGGGACGACACCTATGTCGACGCCCCTATAGGGGGGTCGACACATGTTGACTCCCTTAGGGGGGGTCAACACAATAGAGCGGGAGATTTCCCGCTCACCTAGATTTTATTGATTTTGATTTTTGAATTCATTTTTGATTTGTTATTTAATTATTATTAAGTTCTGCTAATTCTTGAATTCTTCTAAGCTTCATAACTTCTTCATATGATATCCGATTTACGCAAACTTGGACTCTATTCCAAGCAAAATTCCGAGACAAACGCAATGGAGCAACCTGTTTCCTTAATTATTCTTATAAAAATTAAGTATTATTAAATTATCCCTTATGTCATGTTTTTAAAATTACAGGTTGTTACATTCTCCCCTCCTTAAAGGATTTCGTCCCCGAAATCTTCAAGTTAAGTAGAATGTATCCTACCATTCAATCATCCATCTACTCATCCATCATCCACAAGCATCCATTGTCCTTAAAAGATTTCTAATGCTATATGAACATATGCAAAAATGTGTTTATATGTCCCCTATCTAATGCAAAGATCAGGTCGTCTACTGATTCAGTTGACCTCCTTAATGCAAAACGTGATAGTGTCATGCGTCAATTATTTATGCAAAAGAATCCTAATGATACATATCATTTCTATATGAGTGCACAACCATTCATTCAAATGCAGTATCCATATGATAACACATTCAAGATACATCCATTAACTTAAGTATGCACACTCATTCATATGCAATATGAAAGTGATTGAGCGGATCTAGTGCCTAATGTGTGTGTAAATGCATCCACGAGCAACCACTAGCAAACACTTACATCCATCAAACACAACATGTCTCAAACACATGTTTACAACCATAGGATTTTCTACCTAAGGATCGAAGATATAATCAAGAGGATACACTAAATGATAGAACAAGTATAAACAAAGCAGTAGAAAAAGGAGAAGTTAAGAACATACCCTCAAAAAGGAAAGGGTACGACGCGCGTTTCTTGTCTTCAGTCTCCCAAGTCGCGTCTCCTTGATCATATCCCCACTGGACTTTAACCAACTTGACTTCTCGGTTGCGTAATTTCTTGACCTCCGATCCAAGGATGCATGTACAAGCTCCTCTAATTATGGCATCTCGCTCTACTTCCACTTCTCTAAGCATGCTCGGCTCTACTACTTCCGCGGTATCATGTAAACACTTTCGCAAATGTGACACATGAAATACGTCATGAACACCACTAAGCTTCTCAGGCAACTTCACTCTGTAGGCCATCTATCCAATTCTTTCTGTAATGGGGAATGGCCCTACGAACCTTGGTGCTAATTTCCCTACTGGCCCAAAACGAACTACATTCCTCAACGGTGATACTTTAATAAAGACCATGTATCTAACACTGAACTCAAGATCGGTCCTTCTCTTATCAACATATTACTGTTGCCGGTCCTGTGCCATCTTCATGCGTCTTCGAATCAAGTGTATCTTTTTTGAAGTTTCCATAATCATCTTAGGCCCAAGCAAAATCTTATCTGTAGATTCCCACCAACTAGTTGGTGATCGGCAGGGTCGTCCATATAGAGCCTCAAAAGGTGTCATGCCAATACTAGTCTGATATCTGTTGTTGTAGGCGAACTCTACTAATGGAAGATGTTCCTCCCATGTCCCTCCAAAGTCCAAGATGCATAACCTCAAAAGATCTTCTAGAATCCGATTCACTCTTTCTGTTTGGCCGTCCGTCTGAGGGTGATAAGCGGTGCTAAAACACAATTGCGTTCCTACCACCTCTTGCAATCTCTTCCAAAACTCACCGGTGAAAATGGGATCTCGATCGCTTACGATACTAGAAGGTATGCCGTGTAGACGAACTATCTCTCGGAGATAAACAGATGTTAACCATGACGCGGTTCTTTTACTCTTAACGGGAATGAAATAGGTGCCTTTGGTAAGTCTATCTACTACTACCCAAACCCCCGTATTACCCTTTATTGACCTCGGTAACCCGTCAACTAAACCCATGGAAACACTTTCCCATTTCCACTATGGAACCTCTAAAGGGTGAAGCAAACCACCAGGCTTCTTTTGCTCAGCCTTGACTTGCTGGCACACTAAGCATCTAGAAACGAACTCGGCCATATCCTTCTTTATTCCGGCCCGAAATAAAACTCGCTTCACGTCCCTATACATCTTGTCATTAAAGGGATGTATGGTCATCTTAGAACGATGTGCTTCTTCAAGGATTGTCTTTCCCAAATTCTCGTCTCGAGATACGCAAAGTCTCTTATCTCTACACAACCAACCTCTGTCATCGATAGTATACCAACTAAGATGGCTTGAAGACTCCCCTCTTATGAGCTTGTCTACTATCTCTATCAATTGTGGGTCATCTCGTTGTGCCGCACCTATCTGTCCCAAAAGTGTAGGTCGCACCTCTAATGATGCCAACAAACCGGGTACATAATCGATAGAGGGTCTAAAGTCAAAGGTAGGTATATACTCTAAACTCTGCCACTCGATAAACAAAGGATTCAAAGTCAACTTCTTTCTACTCAAGGCGTCAGCTACAATGTTACCCTTGCCAGGGGTATATGCAATCTCAAAATCGTAGGATGCTGAAAACTCCATCCACCTTTGTTGCCTTAAGTTTAAATCTTTTTGGGAGAACAAGTACTTTAGTGACTTATGGTCTGTATACAACTCAAACCTCTCTCCAAGAAAATAGTGATGCCAAGACTTAAGCGCAAAAACTATGGCATCTAACTCTAAGTGTGGGTAGGGAAATTCTTCTCATGGGCCTTTAACTGCCTTCCACCATAGCATATCACCATTCCCTCTTGCATCAAAACCGCACCAAGCCCTGTCCCGCAAGCATCGGTTTATACTGTGAACGGTTTACTCCCATCAGGCAAAACTAAAACTGGAGCTGTCGTCAATGCCCTCTTCAAACGTTGGAAAGCATCGTCACAGCCGACATCCCAAGAAAAAGTCAAATTCTTTTTCTTCAACCGTGTAATTCGGGTTGATATCTTAGCAAAGTCCTTGATGAACTTTCTACAATAGCCCGCTAAACCAAGAAAACCTCTTACTTCTGTAGCATTCTTAGGAATCTTCCAATCTTGGATTGCTACCACCTTCGCGGGATCCACCGTTATCCCTTTCTTGGAGACCACGTGCCCAAACAACCTCACTTCCTTTCTCCAAACATGACATTTGGAGAACTTAGCTTTGAGTTGATGTGCTCGAAGGGTCTCTAAGACTTTCCTAAGATGTAGGGCATGTTCTTCCTCACTTCTTGAGAATATCAATATATCATGCACAAAGACCACCACGAACTTGTTTAGAAACTCCCTAAACACCCTACTCATCAAGTCTACGAAATATGCAGGTGCATTCGTCAAACTAAAAGTCATGATGAACCATTCTAAGAAATCGTCGGGAGTCCTAAAAGCAGTCTTATCTATACTATCCTCAGCTACCCTCAACTGATGAAATCCTGTAGCTATGTCCAACTGCGAGAAAACCGAAGCACCAATCAGCTGATCGAACAAATCATTTATCCTCGGCAATGGGTGTCTGTTCTGCTTCGTGAGCTTATTCAGCTCCCTATAGTCCACGCACGATCCAAGAGAACCATCAGCCTTCGTAGCGAAAACAACAGGAGCACCCCACTCTGAGATACTTCTTTTTATGAACCCTTTCTCAAGAAACTCTTTCACTTGTTTACTGAGCTCCTTCCTTTCTCTAGGGGCCATGTGGCGCACAGGCAATGCAACTGGCTTTGCATTGTCCACCAAATATATACGGAAATCTATCTCGCGTTTTGGAGGTAAGCCCCTAACCTCCTCAAAGACATCTGCATACTCACGGACTACTCAAACAGATTGCAAATCATCAATAGATGTGTCAAGAGATTCTAGGTAGCTAAGCATAACAGAACCACGGGGTCACAAGAAATATCGAGAGTGTTACCCAAACTAGTCAACAGTCTAACTACCCACTTTTCACAGTCGAGAATGGCACCATACCTGGTTAGCCAATCCATTCCTAGAATCAACCCATAGCCCGTGAAGCCAAGCACATAAGCGTTGCATTCGAACTCAACGCCATACACATATATTCTCAAACCCCGACATAACATAGAAAGATGAGTCGTACCCCCAATAGGATTTGAGACAACAACGGGATCCATAACTAGACTAGCATTTAGGTGCAGTGTTTCAACTAACGGAGCGGATATAAACGAATGTGAAGTGCCAGAATCAAACAAAGTTCGAACAGGATGATCAAAAAGGAAAATCAAACTTTCAACAGAAATCTTTTTACCTCTCTCTTGTCCTGGCGCCATGAGAGCATGAACCTACCCTCCAGAAGTAGGTCCTATCCTCTGCCTTTTCCCATGTCCTTGCCTCCTCGGGCAGTCTTTAATCATATGTCCTGCCTTAACATATTGGAAGCAACCCGTCTTCTTCTTCTTCCTACAGTCCTTACTTAAGTGGCCCAATGTTCCACAATTAAAACATCTTTTCTTCCCTTGGCCCTTATTATCCTTACCACCTTTCTTTTGTTGTTGCTGTGCTTTCTTTTGATCCACTTTCTTATCATGTTCCTTAAATACATTAGCACCTTTCTCCTCTTCATGCATCAACGCCATATCAACAAGATTCTCGAAAGTTGCCCCCATAGGAATGTGGGACATAGACAACCCGTGTAATGGTTCATTCAGAACCTTGGCAAATCTCAAAGCCTTCTTATGTGGTGTATTAACTAATTCCATACTAAATCTTGCTAACTGGTTAAACTTGTTGACGTACTCCTTCACAGATAAACTCCCTTGTTTCAAAGCCAAGAACCTTTCCATGTATAAACTCTCCTCCGCTTGTGAAAGAAATTTCAAATGGTACCTTCGTCTAAAGTCTATCCACGTCTCCACTGGACGCCCTCCATTAGTTACTTCCCACCAAAAGGAAGCTTCATCTTTCATCAACCAAACAGCTAGCTGAACTTTCCTTCCCTCGTCTATCTCAAAGATACAAAACAAATAATCCACTTCCTCGAGCCAATTCCGAGCCTCAACAAACGTCTCAGTCCCATAAAACGGCTTTCCGCCCATCGCACGGAAGTCTTTGCATACCTTAAAAAAAGCATCTACACGGGGAGGAGGAGGAGCTGCAGCTGGGGGAGGAGGAACGTCTGCTGGGCTTGCGGCAGTAGCCCTAGCCTCCAGATACCTTCTGAACCAGCCTGGTATATGTATGCCTTAGGGTGTAACGGGTTCCCCAGACATGCTGAAAGGAAAAAGGAAAAGATTCAAAAAAGATTATCGAAAGATAGATATATGGCTTTTTGGGATTATGTTTTTCATAATAAACCTTTCTCTTGAACCTTCTTAAAAACATGTTTTCGAAAATACTTCCCTTCTAAAAATGCTTTTGTAAACGGTTTTCAAAATCTTTTATCTGTTCTGGTAACCTTCAGCTCTGATACCACGAGTAACACCCCACATCCATTAATGTCACTCACTAAGGGAATGCATTAACTTTCATGGAGTATTATAAGAGTTTGGAACAGAATATCACAAGACAGATATATAAAATGGTACTTAAGAAAATTCAAAATTTATTCATTGCAGAGGAAAAGCAAAATATGTCTGGTTACAACATTAAAACCATATACAAAAGTCAAGTACACAAATATCCATCTTGTAAAAAAATTATTATCAGAGTACATAAAAGTAAAACCATAATCCCAATCCAAATAGCCATAATGGAAAAAGGATAAAGCTGAGCAATACTTTTAACACTTCCAAGCACTTCAAGAAGAAAGAAATCTAAGTCAAGCTCCACTAGTCTCACCCTGAGGACCTGGGGGGAAAAGGAAAGAAAAGAGGCGAAACAAAAGGGGTCAGACATAAGTCTGGCGAGTCTAGTGACTTTAACAATATAATCAGTAAAGTAACAGGATAAGAACATAAACTGGATATAAGGGATGACTGTAACATAAGCAGATATGGCAAGGTAACAAGATGAACATGACGTAACGTTGATTGCGCTTCTAATCACTATAAGATAATTCCTACACCGCACCAATGCTAGTTCCATACTGAAAGTTGATCCCTCTTACTAAACATAATAATAATAATAATGGTAGTTTCATGTACTCCTAGTTGCTATCATAGGTGACGCCTGCTCCTATCTCCACTAGTTGTACCCACTACCCTCCCCATTCGATCGGCTCCTTAACTCGTAGATACCCGTGGTTGTCCCACAGTAGGATGTATCACTCCCTAAAGTGGCAACCCGATACTACTAAAAGGCACAACTTATATCTACATGATGCAACAACGTCTCACCTATCAGCTCGGACCCATGCACGCATATGACTCTGTTGGACTTGCACTGCCATCGCTAACTCTTTATTGACCTCTTACAATCAAACCTAGTAAGCGTGTCCCGTCCTCGACCTAGTTCGAGCTTACATATATACTAAATGGGTTACTAGTTGAAAAGGGTCCACCCACTTGACACAAGCTTCCCTCCTAAGCTTGGTCCCCAGTAGGAATTCCCACTTAACCCCTCTTTATCCCCATGTTTAATCACATGTCTCATCTTGGTTAAGTGTTTTAATTATGTTTTACATGCTACCCATGTTACCCACTTAACCCTTTTATCATACCCATGTCTTACCACATGTCTTATCTTGGTTTAAGTGTTCGTTAATTCATTATAACCGTAATCTTGCATGACCTCCCACATTAGATTGTCGTATTGCGGTTGTTGGATATGTCGGGCGGTTCCGGGCAGGCTTATACCGCAATCTGAATCTAACCTTGTGTCTTTGCATTATTACGCATCTAATTTTTGCCTTTGACCTCTCACATTAGATTACCAAATTGCGGTTGCTAGATGTGCCGGGCGGTTCCGGGCAGTCTTATAACGCAATTCGAATCTAACCTCGTGTCTTAGGCGTTCATTATTACTTTCTTGATTCAAGTCCCCATTTTAAATCTCGGATTAAAATATATTCCAATTAACCAATATTTCCAATCTAAATTATGTTTTTAATCCAAATTAGGCCTATAATCTAATGTATACATGTTATGCCAAATTACGCCCAAATTAATTAGCATTCATTGTTATTAACAATTTATGACAAACCTCATGTATACAAATTATATCCAATCATGCCCAATCCAACTTACGCCAAATCTCATGTATAAATATACACAATTATGCTCAAATTGATTTATGCCAATAATCTCATTTTATTACAAAATTTCCCCAAATTTTTCCCAATCGTCCAAACGTTATTCGTACGCAAATCGCAACACAATATTTAGGGTCGAAGTTAGCCTAATCTCATAAAAGAAAAGGAAAAGAAGAAGGGAAGAGAATCATGTCATCAAAACTGGCATAAAAGAGGCATATGAAGCATGAACTGGCATACACAATAAAATAGATCCAATTAGGCATATGACAACAGTAATTTGGGTATGAATATGAAAGATAAGAATCTACAAAACTTGATATGATTCGTCTTACTTACAGGCATGATCATTAAATTCAATTTACAATCCTATCACAATTACTTTTTAATTATATGTGAAAGTAACATAGACTCACAGCGACATGAATAAGAAGAGAGAATAGATCTCAATTTTGATTTCTGAATTTGATTAGCTAAATTGTTGTTGTAGTATTTGATTCTTATCTTCCAATTTGAATACTCCTATTCTGATTTGCTATGGTGGAGAAGATGGGCTAGACTAATTTATATTTGAGCAGCATGGAGGCTCCATGGATTAATGACAATTAGGGTTAGGTTTAGGGGTATTTTATAGATGCTCTAGGTGAATTAGGACCTTTAGATTAGATTAGAACCCATCTAAACCATCTAAACCAAAAAGACACGTCATCTAGCCAATTCCAGAAAGACACATCATCCCTAGATTACCAAAACACGTCTGCCAGATCTGGGCAAATGGGGGTCGACACCCCTATAGGGGGGTCGACACCTATGTCGACTCCCTTAGGGGGGTCGACACCTATGCCGACTCCCTTAGGGGGGTCGAAACCTTAGAGCGGGAGATTTCCCATTCACCCAGTTTTTACTGATTTTGATTTTTGAATTCATTTTTGATTTGTTACTTAATTATCATAAATTCTGGTAATTCTTGAATTCTTCTAAGCTTTATAACTTCTTCATATGATATCCTATTTAAGCAAACTCGAACTCAATTCCAAGCAGAATTCCTAGACGAACGCAATGTCGCAACCCGTTTCCCTTTATTATTCTTATAAAAATTAGGTATTCTTAAATTATCCCTTATGTCATGTTTTTAAAACTACGGGTTGTTACCTTGCATACTACCCGTAAAACATTGGTCATATCCCTTAGTATTTATACTATAGGTGAACAGCCATAAGACCCTCTTCCCCCTTCTAATTGAGTCAGTTAATTAATAGAGCACAATTTAGTCTTTTGTACTATTTTGAACTAACAATAAATTCTGTCTTCCCTTGACTTCACTCAAATGTCTGATTCAAAAAAATCCTTGAGAGAATTATGGGTTAATAACCAGAGTAGACGTCCTCTTGAAGAGTATGAGTATGAATTACAACTCATGAAGCAAAATTTTCCAAAATTTCGTGAGCCCAATATCAACAATTTCCCAAATTTTCCGATTGACCAACATTTCCAAAATCATAGAAATGATCGAAATTGTGACTTCAATTCAAATTTCAATAATTACGATTATGGGCCACATCCTCATCAAAATAGCTTTGAATCCCAATATAGCTTTGATCAACATCAACATGGGGTTGTAAACCAAAATTTTCAATGTTATAGCCCATATCAACATCTTGAATATAACCAAAATTGCAATTTTTCCTCGAATTTCAACAGTTTTGGTTACGAACATAATTTATATAATCAAAATGATTTCCAATATCATTGTCATTTTTCTGAAAATTCAAACAACCACCACATTGGAAATAATACTGATTATGAAATTGATGTGGACTATAATTTTGAGAATCAAGAAATCCAAAATGAGAGCTCTCAAATCAATGATTCTGAAGAATATCGTCTTATTATTCTTAGAGAGAGGGTAGAAAGGCAAGATAGACAGCTTGATGAAAAAGATAGATAGCTTTATGAACTTCTTCGTTTAGTGACGTCTTTTAAAGAACAACTCGAGCAACAAAATCTAATTCAAACATGCGATGAATCTAGAAATAATCCATTCTTTACTGATAATGAAAATTTTCAAATAACAACTCTAGAAATTGAGAATAACCATTTAAATGAAGTTGTTCACAATTCAGTAAACGATTTGGACTTCAACACTTTCCAGGAAAAAGATTTAAATTCATGTTTTGATCTTTCTCTTTCAGACTGCGAGAAATTTGAAATTCCAGAAATTGAACAAAATAAAGATGTTAAAATTTTCAAAAACTCAAAATTCGAGAAGGATTTTATTGAACATCAATTTTTTGGGTTGTATGAGGATGAGTTTCCAAATGAGGAAGAAGTAGATTCAAGTTTCGAGTTCGAAAATTTTAACTTTGAGAAAATTTCAAACGAACATGAAATTGCCAGTGTCAAAAATACGTTGTCAATTGAGAAATGTGATCACATAGTCTTGAACAACACTCAGAATTTAAGTTTCACGATTGCAACTGAATTTATATATGATCACAAATTTTTGAACAATTACACTGATAAATTTGTTGAACACATGAATTATTTTTGGAATGTTAGCTTGGTTGAAAAACTTCATGTTAGGATGACACTGGACATTTATCTGTTGGACTATAAATCTAGGTACAAAGATGAGATGGTTTTCAAAAACCTTTGCTTATCAGAAAACATACCTAGGCATAGTGGGAATGAGACTCATCAGGCTAGAACCAAGTGTGGGGGAAAAAGTTGGTGGCATTGTTTGCATTGCATGCATCGTAAACACATATATCTTTGTACATATGATCGATTCTTACATATAATTAGACTGCATTTCATTCTGCGAATTATTCTACATCTAATCCATCTATCGGTTTTATCATTCAAATTTAGGAAACGTGCTATAGTATGGACACTGTTTTGTCCAAGCGTGGGGGGAGTCTGCATTTCATTCATTTTCATTTTTCTTTATTTTTCTTTCTTTTCATTTTCAGCTATTTAGATGGGACCATCATGCATTTTAGATCGTAGTAACATGCCCTTTTTTTTGAAACATGACTCATTTTAGATTGATACAACAAAATAAGTTAAGGATTGTTAATTAGTTGATAGTATTTTTTCCCTCAACTAAGATCGAATATGAAAAATAATGAAAAGTTTAATTTTGAGGGATAATAGTGTAACCGGTACATAGGGAGATTCTTAGGTGATGGCCATAAATTTTGTTCTAAATTGTAGTCTTTGTTTAATAAGTGAAGGACTTAAAATACTTATATTGGTTTTTCGAATCTTTAAAACTAAGTTGTGTTAAGCTGAATTCACGTAATTCTCTCTTGTTCTTATATTTTCAATAATAATAATAGTAATCCAAGGGTATCCAACATTGCTTGTAAATCTAGCGTTGGTGTGCAAACCCGCCAAGCTCTATCTGACATGTTGTTGACAAAGTCAGCGTCAGAATATCTTGGTCTCATTTTATGAGTTGGACACCTAAGGATTACCGACATGTTGTTGACAAAGTCAGCGTCGGTCTGCACAATCCGCCAAGCTCTGTCCTAACTCTCCGTCAGTCCGCAAGGCAGTGTATGGGTGGTATACCTTGGTCTTTAAGTTAGGTGTATGTAATTAATCATAAATTTCAATTTTTGTAGAGATAGAGAATAAGCGATGATTCTCAAACACTTCTTGATCTTATTGATTTGACTAGCCATACACGAGGAAATAATAATATCACTTTACAAACTGTGATAAGCAAACTAAGAATTTATTTCATGGCTGCACTATGTTATTGACCGAACCAACTGGCCAAACTAGAGTTTAACATTGAAAGCTTGATTTATGTTGAAAATTTGTGACAAGTTGAGGTCCCTAAAATAAAATCAACTGATTAGAAATTTTTTAACTTAATTTGTTGTACCACTTCCCTGAAACAAGTCGTGTTTTCATTTTTCGTTTTCAATTGCATAAGTCCTCTGCATTCATGTAGTTACATTAGAGCCATAGCATACTGCATTTGGATTTTGTGGATAGTATCCGCAGAAAACCCTCACAAGACACCACTCGTCCTACTAGGGACACCTAGAGGTTTAATGGCTTGTTGCATACGCTCAATGCAATCGTGTTTCCTATGAAAGTGTGACCTATCTAGTTTAGCTTTTCATTTTTTTATTTTTCTTTCTTTTCACTCGAGGACGAGTAAAAGATAAGTGTAGGGGTATCTGATTAACATAAAAATGTGTTTATTTTATGCTCTTATATCTTATCTTTTGTATATAAATAAATACTGCTTGGGTATTATTTTATCACTTTTACAGATATGCCGACTTAGCCACATGCAGTCAGAAAATAAAAAAATAGAGAACAAATTGCTGTATATTTACAATTGAAGACTTCCTGACGAAGATCTCACATCAGTTGCTTTTTGGACAAGAAAATAATTGGAAGAAGGCTATACATATCAGAAATCAATGAAGAATTGTCAGGGAAGCAAGTGGAAAAGAGGAAAGGCCCAAATTTACTAGATTTCACTAAGCCCCATTTGTAATTCTCATTGTAAACTCTTTTGTGATTTCCTTAAGGCCCATTTGTCATTGTATTAAGGTTAGGGTTAAGGTTGACTATCTATCCTATAATTACCCTTGTATTCTCGTTGTAAACATCATCCTAGAATTGAGAGTTTTCTCTTAGTTTTCTCTTTTATGCAATTTTTTATTTTCTTAGAAATTTTTGTTGTCTACACAATTAGATTCGGTAGAGCACTATTTGTATTTTTCATTTATTTTCATTAGCGATTGACCATCTGATTAGATTCAGTGGTAATCCTAATTTATTTCTTGTTTGTTATTTTAATTTCTACAATTTTAATTTCTGTTCTTTTTACTGCTTCCCTAGGTCATATTGGATTGAATACGGATTTGATTAGATTCAGATCTGATTCAATTCAATAATAGTTTAATTGCAGTTTCAATTTCGTTTGCTTTCAAAACCAACCTCAAAGATTTGTCTAACTCACCCAAGAAATTATATAAATAATTTAATTTAATTTACCTCCCTGTGATTCGACATGCATCTTACATGATCTGTGCGCTTGTAGTATTATTTTAAAATTCGTGCATTTCTATTCCTCAGAAAGCGTCGATCAATTATGCCTATTATAATTCTTCACATATAATCAATTCCTTCCTAATAACCAATTAATCAGATAATTGTTTAAATCACATAAACCAATATGTACCTGTCTCAATTCTTACAGTTAATGGTCTAATTTACACAAATTGGCATGAAATTCCAGTAATGGTAATTACTATACAATATTTGATAAATTCATATCCCAAAAAATTAATATTTAGCATATTAATCATTCCTACTTCGTATCCATCACTTTAGGCATTATTAACATATGTTACATTTCTCAACATATTGCATTTCAATTATACATACAGGGGAATGGTAAACGATAACATATTCTAATCTAAACTGTATAGCTTAAATCCACTCACCGTTTATGCTTTCCCTAATTCTGGATCTGATCCAGTTTTAACATCCATGGTTTTTCCCCTTTAATTTGATTTGAAACCTAATAACCGTGGATTCCTTATTTTCATTAAAAGAGAAGAGAAAGAAAGAGTAAGAATTTGAATGGATTGGATCTAAAATTTTATCTTTCTTTTCATGATTCTGAATAATCTTTTTATTAATAAGAATTTTAAAATTTTCTTGTTAGCAATATAAATTTTCTGGATATATTTGAAGAGAGAGAGAGAGAGTAATAGCAGAGCTTCAGTGTAGCTTCCGAATTATGAGGTTTAGGGTTAGGTCTAAGGTCTTATTTATAGGTGTATTAGAGCAACCAAGACCCTCAGATTTGACCAAAAACCATCAAAAACGTCCAGATATTAAAAAAAACTAATCTGCCAAAATATGCCGCAGGGGGTCCACCACCCCTTGAGGGGGTCGACCCATGGATCGACCCACGCCTTAGAGAATCGACCCAGGGGTCGACACCCCCTTTAGGGGGCAGACCCCTTGGGCGGGAAATCTGTCGCCTCCGGAAATTTTGAATTTTGAACCAATTTTCGAATTTTTGGACCCACTTTTGAATTTTTGAACCTAGTATATATATATATATATATTCTTCCTACGCGTGTACAAACTTCAAACCTTAATGACTTCTTCATACGGTGTCCGATTTTCGCAAACTAGGTGTCTATCTTGACCAGAATTTCAAGTCGAACGCAATGGCGCAGTCCGTTTTACTTAATTCTGAATATTTAATTAAGTTATTCTTATTTTATTATCTTAAGTTAAAAATGCGGGGTGTTACTGTAAATGGAAGGACTAAATAATAAACCCTACACAGGTCTTGAGATGACAAAAATACGCACGTCACATCTCTCTTGTTTTAGTTTCGGCGCGTGGGTATATGGGGAGCAAGATATTTAAATCATAATAGGTGTGCACAATTGATTTGTATGCGATATATTTATTTATTGGGTGCCTAATACGGCCCAATAAAATTTTCAGATCAACCCGTACAAAGGAGGTCATGGCGAATTTTGTCAGAAATTTGAGGTGTTAACCAAATTTCAGGGAAATTTAGAAGTTCTTAGAAACTGAAAAGATAAAGAACTCAAGTCAGAATGAAAGTTGAGTTGGTTAGTTAAACAACTTTCAGCTCCGTTCTTTTACTAGTACGAAAAAGTTTTTAAGTGGGAGAGATTGAAACAACCCATATTTTCAGAACCAATTTAAATTATTTAATTTAAGCTATTTTTATGAATATGAAAATATAAATTGGTTATTTTTACTAAATAAATTTTGAAAAAAATTTAAAATTAGTTTTTATATTTTATTTGACTTAAAACAAGCTTAGTAAAATTATTAATTTGATTTATACGGATGAATTTAAAAATCGATATTTTGAGAGCTACATCGATTACTTGAAAAAGGACCATTTTTCTAACAATCTCGGATTTTGATGAAACCAATTCTGTTGGATCCGGAATGTCAAAATATGGTAGAATGTAAATTTTCAAGTCCAACGGAGTCAGTATGTGAGAGAATGATATTCAAACGTATGATGAAAATTCAATTAGTTTTCGGTTTTAGCTAGAAATAAGGCGGTTTTTCAAACGGTCTCCAAATTGGACACGGCTTGGTTTTTGAAACTGTAATTCCATAATGTAGCTAGATTCAAAATTACATAATTTTTGGAGTTAACGTGTGGTCGTGCGACCAGAATGAAGTTTACACGTTGGAATTAATACATTGGCAAAATTAGTTAATCGGTGAATAGTAATGGAGCACTTAGAATTAGTCACCTATGCATTGCCCTCCTCCATGTGTCATGCATCCCCTAAATGGTGCTTCCATGATATGATGAGTTGTTAATTAAATGTAGTTAGTGCTAAGGTTTCATTCATTTTGCAAAATCAAGTTTAAAGCTTAAAAGCTTATTAATGGAAGCTACCCTCTCTCCCTCTTCCCTTTAGCTCCTCCACCACCACCGGCTAGGGCCTGCCGCCGCCGCCAACCCCCTGCCACTACGTCAACGCACCATCCAGGCCTGGTCGTGTGTCCCCTCCCCCTCCTCTCCACCTTCCTCCTACCTAAAACCATTCCATTTGCAAAAAGCCACCTCCTTTAGCCTCCTACACCACTTCTACCACCACCTCGTGTTCCCCCACATGGCCATGACACCACCCAAACCCCCATTGACCAGTTGTCTCCCTCCGTTGTACCACACCAGACATCGAGCCCATCGGCCCACGTGCCCGCAAACCCATAAAAATCACATTTTTCTCAAAACACATTTTGCAAAAACCACCCCCTTTCTTCTTTGCTTAATAACTTTCAATCCGTGCATTTCTGGCCGAGGACCTACAAACGAAAGTCATAGATTTCATTTTTCTCTACGATTTTGACATATCAAAATCGAATTTTGGAGTTTGGGGCTGCTCGAAATGTGCGATTGAAGATCGCAGTCTTGGAGCAAAAATTGGCGATTTCTGGCGAATTGGAGCGTTTTGAAAAGAAAATCCACTAGGCAAAGTTGTCCGGAATGACGTTTTTGTGTTGATGTTAAGGTTTGGTGAACATTGGAGGTCGTATGCAAATTCTAGAGCCAGAATGGTGAATTCGAGTGCGGAGAACGACAAACGGCGAAAGCGCGACGAAGAAATTCCTACATTAGAAGTGTCATGGTGTTTGGTTTAGCTTATGGGTGAGAACTCGCTCATTAAAATATTTTATTAGGTTATTATGTCATGATTTGTTCTGTGGTTAAGTTTCAAGTTAGAAATTATATCATATTACAATTAGAACGATATGTAAATTTTGCATGTAGTTATATTACCCATTTCATGTAATATCCCTTTTGGAGTTCAACACATAAACTTTTCACAATTCATTTGTATTAGAAGAGTAGTATGAATATGTGACATACGCATTTCATACTCCGTGGATGGACACTTGTGGCACCGTAAATGGCAATGCATAGTTGAGTATTTATTTATGACTATGATGTGTGCATTGTATGCGAGTAATGATTCATTAAATAATTGTTGTTGGTTGAAAACTCCACACGGGTTTTGGGATGATAATTGACTCACACATCTCCCTTGTGTGAAATTGCGGTTAATCGGTTGATTGACGGATTTATGTAAGCGTCAATTATTTGATTGAAGCTCACATGAAAGTAAAATGCACATTGGATGTCATCTTGGATGTTGATAGTTGTTTGCAACTATCGTTGGATGTAAATGATGAATGTAATCCATATAAATTTATTTATATTGATATTGGTTGAGATTTTATTCCAATCCGAAATAAATGTGAATATTTTCATAATGTAATATTCAAGGAAAATTGGAAGTTGGTTTTGTTGTCCGATTTTGGATCGACACGAAAATATAAAAATGTGAAGCCGAGTTAAGTATATAAATGCTATTTTAACTCAAACGTATTTTTATGTTGATTTTATTCATTTTTAAAATGAATACCGAGAAGATTGAATTTCGAAATATGACATTTTGAAAATATTATCATGTTGAGATCATAATAATAGGATGTTCAATTTTAATTTATAATTGAAATGGAAACGAAATCGTTTTTAAACGAATTTATAAACATTTTATAAAATACGTTTTTGAATGGGAATCGACGATATATATTATATAAATATTTAAATGGTTTGAATAGAACGTACCGCACAATGACCGTTCGCAAATTTTAACCATTAACTTGAAATGGACGTAACGGGAGATCAGACCATCGGATTCTCCTAAATATAGAACCATTAGTTTCGTATTGAAAAGATCTTTCCAGCGAATATATGAGATTTAAATTTGAATGGTTAAATTTTAAAATATTAGTTTTGGGAATAGGTCGCTATGAATGCAGTTTGGAGGCCGATATTGGAAACCAACTGTAAGGGCCTTGATAAAATTATTAAACAAATGAATAAATTATGTAAAATCATAATAAATGATTTGGAAAGATTTTGGATGAAATATTCCACATTTGACAAGATAAATGGTATTTTTACCCTAGTGAACCAGTTAATAACTAGAGTAACAGTCCAATGATTTTTAGAAATAAAAAATTGGATATGTGAACGGTTTTGCCATAACCAGAAGCTTCCAACATATAAATTGGAATTAAATGGAGAATGAGATTTTTGGTTTGTCATGAATGTTATTTTCATTAATATTGTTCTTAAACCTATTTGTGAATAAAATGAACCTTTTGATTGAGATTTAGAGAAGTTTTCTCGTTTATTTAATTAAATTGGAATTGAATGGAATTCGATTCATAATAATCGAAATGAGCTTCTGTGAAGGAAGACGTTTGCTGTCTATGGAATTTAAAAAGGCTTCTCTGCTATTCCACTTATAGTATTAGTCTGATATGAAAATTTATATTGATTATAAATTGTTCAGTTTTCTATGAAAATTCCATATAAAATGGAAGATGATTTTGGGTTTATCGTGAACGGTGTTTTATATGACATTTGTTCTTTAACCCAAGTAAAGTCAAGATTAATTTCCAAAGATTGTATAATCATTAAGTAATGATTTTTGATATTAAAACCGAATTAGAATTTTAATGAATCTTTAAGTAGATTAAAGTGAGAATGGGATAAATAAATTTATCAAATTCAAGAAATGTTCGAGTATGGTGTACCACCAGTTTTACTCCACGCGATAGTTAAATCTTTAATTAGATTTGAACGTTAAGTGGTAATTAAATATACTGATAACATAGTGGGTGTTAAATATGGAGTACTACCAATTTTGCTTAATGGGATGATTAGATTGGGATTGGGATAATAAAATGGCTGATTACTTTGGCAAGTCTCGATAATCCCGACTAGTTTTATAAACCTTAATTCGGTTTAGGATTTTTAAAAGATAATACCAAATCTTTTGCAATGGTTTTTAAAGAAAGATTTAAACAAGAGGTTTAAATGAATTAAATCTTTGATAAGATTAATGGGAACCTTTCCTAGAGTTATGAATATTTGAATAAAAGAATATTCTGGATTGGAATAAGACGTATGATGTGTTTATATATCACTTGATTATAAGATGCGCGAGTTATTCGAAAAGACCGGGTTTAACCCATTCTGAATATCTATTACAACGATTAAAAGTCGAAGGTATTGTAGATGGTGCATGAGCGTAATCTTCACATCGAATGGATTTCTGCTGATTCCCTTGATTGGAGTTGCTGCCTTGAAGGGGTTATAGTGGTAGTTATCCGGACTTACTTGTTGATTGTCCGGATATTCGAGGTCCTCTCTCCTGTATTGGACATATAAGACGAGGAGTAAGGTGCCTCCAGTTTCTTTCAGACTCAAAATAAACTTGTAACTGGATTGTGTCTGACATTGGATTTCATTCTATGTGGATTGATTTCTATTATTTATATTTGTTTGGTGGTGGAGAATTTATTCTCTTGCTTAACACCCTTCTCTGAGACGTACGAGCTCAGAGGTTATATATCGGTGGACATCATTTGTATGGTATAAATTGACAATGTGGCATGCTGAGATGAAATGATCAAGGCTTTTGTTGAAAAGCATAGTCTTGTGGATGATGATCAAAGCATGGCTTTAATTAGCATAGCTTTGTGTATGGCGTTAATTCGTGAGCCCCACACCTCGGTATGAGTCAAAAACGGGATAATGACTGAGGGAATGCTTGCGTTTCTTTCTAGCTAGAAGTGGTGTCATGGTATGGAGCCTAGATATTTTTACTTATGTGGTTGATGGATTGCGAGGAGCCTCAGATATATTTGGTCGATAATGGTCATTTACGAGGTCCGACAGGACCGAGAAACGTATTGTTCAGGAATAGCCAATCTACAAACGTTAGGCGTGGACCAACCGTGATGATCCAAGCGTTGCCCATAGGTGTGATCCTGAGGCATTCGCTAGAATGTCTCGAAACCGGTGCGGACGATCCCTCGCCTTGACTCATAGATGGAATACAATTTCCAATATGACATCTTTCGGTTTTAGTTGTAAACCTAGATGGCGACATAGTAGGATAGGGTACTATGTCGTCTGTGATTGATACTTTTACAGTTGGATTTGTTTTATACACTATGCACTTATAATAGTATCAAATATATTTGTTTTTGAAGCGTACCAAGCATGTTTGGCTATTATAAAGTAAAACTCTATCATCTGGTTTGTGTTGCATTGTGTGATGGGACTTGAGTCTTATAGTAGCTTCATTTTTCCAAAAAGCATTGCGTTGTTTATAAATTGTTTTTTTTCAAGTATTGGTATTCACATGGAGTAAACCCGTTCCATGACATATAGCGTGGTCCCGTGAATTACCTTATTTTTATTGTAAAGTTTAATAACTATTTTAGTTCTCATACTAGTCCCATGACTGACCTGGAGTTTATCGTTTTCTCCTAAACTTTGGGTGTCCATATTTTCCATACAGACAGCTAGTAGTTTTTGTTTTGCAGATGCTTATTTAACAAGATCCTGGTTTACAACTGGAGCTATATTCGGAAAGCTTTGTATCCGTGTATTTCTTTCAGTTGTGTTAGTTGATGTATTTCCGCTATGCATTATATTTATACATTCTTATTTCTGTTGCTATGTATTTTATTAACCTCTGATATTATTTTCCCGCTTTGTATATTATTTATTCGTACTCTGATATTCTTATGCTCTGGTGTAATTTGTGGTAATGGCAATGAAAAGTTCTATGGTTCTGCATTCCGATGCATCGTGTTTTCACGCAATCTGCCTTCTCGTTTGGTCTAGGCACGATAGGGATTTTGGGTCGTATTAGGTACCTAACTAAAGATTGGTTGAGTTGAGTAATTTTCTAAGTATTAATCTGATGTTGATTTCGGTCTTCGGGGTTGATACTTAGGCAATTATTCTCTTACCAATTTACGATCAGAGACTAATGTATGTTGAATATTGTTGAATATAGAAATACATGAAAAATGTTGTAACTAATGCATGGAAATAATAGTAAAATAGAAAATTGGATATGGTTATTAAATATATTTTTATATTAAAATCAAGTGAAAATTAGTGTCAGGTCGCAAAAAGGTTTGGAAATTAGGCCCATGTCCAGTCAAACTTTTCATATAAATTAAGCCCTATTTCTCGAAAAATCATTAAAAATAATGTAAAAAATAAAAAAAATCACGTAAATTCGTAACTAAATGCAACAACTAATTGTCATCAAAATCATGCTTTAAAACCACCAAAAAATGCACCAAAAACTAAAGTAAAAATAAAAATAGCGAAATAGTTGTATTATGCATCAAAAGATGCATATATTTGCAATACATGTATACATTTCTACATAAATTATTGTTATGCATCAAACTGCACAATTTATGCAGAAATGTATGCAGTTAAACAGTAATATATGCATCCTTTGATGCATTAATTCAATCATGACCTTTTTTTTCCAAGCATACGTCTTTTATGTATACATTTCTGCATATATATTCAATAAATGCATACATGTTTTCGTAAGCCTTCTTCCTTTTTAACTTTTATGCATACATTTCTGCATGTAAACTGTAAAGGCCCGCAAATCCGTGCTATCTGAGTTGACTAAAAACACCACACGTCCAACCCAAATAACACAGAAATACGAACCATTAATAGAAAGAAGTTAGAGGATGAGAAATAGAAAGAAAGAAGTATTAGAATAGAAGAGAAACGAAGATCACAAACTCACAGCGGAACGAATAAAATATATTCTATAACATAACTTTTGAAATACAAATCTGTTTTGTACATATACACATACCATCATCAGAGTACACCCAACATTTGATCCAGCGGAAGTAACTCTAAATAACTAACGTTGAAGCCTCCTGCTTCAAGCTCCTCCAAGTGTATCTGTAAAAGCCTGAAACACTTGACTGCCCGTACAAATTTGGGCACCCAAGAGTTTAGGGAAAACAAACAAAATAAACTCTGGGTCAGTCATGGGACTGGTGTGAGTAAACTCCAACCACTTGTTTAACTTTAAAAATCCTTTCAAAAGAAAAGATAATAGTAAGGCCAGCCCACACATAAACACGGACGGTTTTTACCTTACTATAACCCAAAACACTTTGATACGAAAATCTAGTGATATTATAATAATGTCTACATCAAGTAAATAACCAAATAGTAGAACGCTTGCATCTCACGCTCCACATATATAGTATATAATCAAAAACCGCATGGCGCTTATTGGAGATTGGATTTCCAACATGACAAGGTATGGAACCACCTTCCGACTGTGTATCTCTAGAGAGGAATACACTGGGTTCAACAAGAACATCTTGCAACCCGGCCCACACATGACCGACCACTCATTTCGCTTGAGTGTATCGAATGTATATCACCAACGGTTGGACTCAAACCACCGTTCCCGAATGGGCAGAATCGATAGATTTAGAAACAAAAGGAATTTCTCTAGATAGGTGATTATACACCCTAATGGGTGCGACCCACATAGCCATGCTGCCTGCCCGATTTTTGTCCTTTCCCGGTTGTTGAGGCCTGAGGCTACGCATACTTACCATTCATTGATAGCACAATCACTTTGAATGCCACATCGTCAGATCCGTTGATCACTAGTTGAGTTTGCACAAATATTCTGGATATTATGCTAAGGGATAAATCCGTTGCAACCATATACATTCATACAGACCAACCCATTTGATCATTGGAAATACTTTGTCAGACACTCGTCCATTTACGTTCGTTCTGGGATTGAACGACACCGAAGGCACTATTTCTATTAATAGAAAAAGCCCTTGCACTTCACTCCGTCTTCAATATATTCAGCATCTTGGTTCGCAACGCTTATGCCGATACGGAGTGGTTCTTCGGATAATAATCCAACCGGTCTCTCCATATTGACAACGATGGTCAAAAACTTCGATAGTCTGTGATTTAACTATCGAATAAAAACAAGTGTTCAACCAAACATATCAAACAAATCACTGGCCTCTTTAATTAATATTTCATTAATTAAATCACTTTTCCATTCCCTCTATCAATATTTGTTATCCAAATATTTCAATAATCAATCTTGGCCCTTTACTCTATTTTTGATTTCGTTTCCTTATCGAATTCTATATATATCGCTATATAGATTTCTAATTGTCAAATTTCTTAAAAATATTCTAACTCCTTAAATTCCCGGAAAAATTCGCCATAACCTCCCCTGTATCGGGAGCATCGGGAAATTTCAAATAGCATCCCGGTATCTTCCAATCTCAAAAAGAAAAAGAAAAAGCCAAGCGGCTTGCCGATACGGCGCATAAAACCCATATATGAATTTAAACATGTACCTTTTGTCGAGCATTACGTTTATAAACTTCATATACCTCATCCCATACCTGTCTAACACCTGTTCACCTGTTTTCAATTCAATTCAATACCATCTAATCGTTGAATTCAGTTTCGCCCATTTATTCTTTAATTAGCTATTTTGCCTATTTCACTTCTTTGTTTGAACATAACACATTCAAATAAAATGTTTAACTTGCTCACAACCAAATTGAATTTCAATTTCAATTCTAGTTTCCTTTTTGATTTCGAATATAAATTTTCAAATTGAATTTACTTATTTAAACCCCAATATCCATTCGAAATCTTATTAACTAATTTCTATTCAATTTAGTTAATTCTATTCAATAAATAAAAATCTGGTTTCTGTTTCAAAAATCATATTCATTTACACAACTTAAATTCGCATATATTTTACAACTCAACTCTGAGATTTTCTAAATAGACAATTCGGATTTTTCCGCTTAAAAATCCTTTTATAACATTAAATAAACCATTATGGTTTTAAAACGATTCTGGCGCTGCTTTTCTGAAAATTTGATTTTGACATAACTCAAAATCTATACGACGAAATTCAGATTTTTCTCCTTCATTAGAAAGCTATTATCAAATCGGTCCTGACGTTTCTTGTTTCGAAGAATTTCGACCCCAATTGAGTTCTGTATATTCAATTGAAGTTCGAATCGCCAATTTACGAACTGCAGCGCTGCGGCGCGTTCGTTTTAATTATATTTATATATATATAAACTTTTAAACTTCTAAACTTCTTTAAAATGAATTCAACTCCATTTAACTCTGCTTGATTCAAATTCAAATCTCACTTTTATTTGAATTCTAAATTCAAATTCCAATTCCTTTTCTATTTGATGTTCAAATTCAATATTTGAATTTCTCTTTGAATTCCCTTATTCAAACTCTATATTTAAATTCCATTTGAACTTTCTATATTCCAATTTCTATATTTGAATTCTATTGAAATTCAAATATTCAAACTCCTTTTTAAATTCTATATTCAAAATTCCATAGTTTAAACCCCATTTGAATTCCATATTCAAATCCCATAGATTAAATCCTATTTAAATTCAATTTGAATCTCTTACATTCAAATTTCATTTTCCCTTTCCGACCCCATTTGAATTTCTAATATTCAAACTTATTCTTAACACCATTTGAATTTCTTCACTCAAATCCATTTGAATTCCCTTGAATCCAAATTCCATTTCAAAACCATTTGGATTTTCTATTTGAAATCCTATTTGAAATTCTATTTCCAATTCTACTTTGAAAATCCTATTTTCAAAGTTTATTTCAAATTCTATTTTGAAATACTACATTCAAATCTCTATTTGAATTTCTATATTCAATTCCATATTCAAATTCAACACTTGAATTTCTATTTCAAATCCCAATTTAAATTTCATATTTAAATTCCATTCAAATCTCTATTCAAATTTCACATTTGAATTCTTCTTTGAAATACTATATTTCAAATTCTATTTTGAAATTCTACATTCAAATCTCTATTTGAATTTTCTTTATTTGAATTCCTTCGAATTCAAATTCTATTTTAATTCCTTGAATTCAAATTCTATTTTTCATTCTAATCTCGTCTATTCAAATTCTATTTGAACTTCGCTTTGAATTTCTAATATTCAAACTCCTTTCCTTTTCTATAAAAATTCCAATATTTAAACTCCTTTTAAAATTCAAATGTTATACTCACATTTTATTTACATATTTAAAATCCCATTTCAAATCTTATCTAAATTTCAAATATTCCAACTCCTTTCAAATATTTAAATTCTATTTAAATTTCCACTTAAAAATTCTATTTCAAGTTCTATTTTGAAATTTCATTTCAAAATTCTATTTGAAATTCTATATTTTCAAATTCTACTTGAATTTCAAATTCTATTTGGGAAAAATAGAATTTTCTTTTAAACCTCAAATATCTTTCTCATGATATTTTAATAAATTAACACTTGGCCCAGTGATATTTAAAGCAATCAAATCACTCCATTTTTCAATCATTTGATTTTTGACACGTCATATATTAATATATGAAATCAAGCAAACAACAAACAACACAACAGATAAAATATTTTTGAGGAATCCAGTCGGATTCCTCCAACCTGTTTTCCTGCATCCACAGATGTTAGCACATAAATAATACCCATTCTGCTTCGTGGCAGAATATCGCGGTATAGAAGGTCATCCACTAATCATAGCGTGGGGCGTATAGGGTAATCATCCGCTATGAAACTGCGGGCATCCGCTAATGAGACTGCGGGAATCCAACCAATCAATCAACCCAATATATATATATAATAGCCTAAATAACTAATATATATGAAACAACCAGAAAGCATTCACACAAGCAACAAACAATTATTTTTAATGAAATAAAAATAATTTTAAAGGTGAGTGAGATTTACTCACCGAAATTGCAGCTGTCAAATATCCTGTTTATTTCCAAATAACCGGCTATGAACCTTCTCGAATGAAATCTTCACCTATGATAATTTTATTTAAATTCACTAATCAACATTTATTTAATTTAACGAATAAATAAATTTCTTATATATATATATACATTTCCTTTTTCATTCATCTAATTTATTATTTTATCAATTGATTCGCTGAATAAATTTCTCTTTTCAATTTCCCAATTCTAGCTTAACAGTTAATAACATTTCCTTTAACTGTATACTAAATTTTGGTTTTTAACTAATATACAAAGCAAAATAAGTAAAACAAATTCAAGTAAGGGTTCACCTCTGATTACTTTGAATTCTCCAATCCTGAACCCTACCACGGATCGGTAGTACTTCCCACCCACTCGCGACTCCATCTTGAACCCATGAATGCTACAGCAAATCGATCGACGGTCTGGAGCTTCGAATGGCCTTTTACCCTATCGCGCACCATTCCAGACACGTCGCTACATCCCTCGCTCCATCATCGAAGCATCACGTTGTTCTGGAGATCACCGAAGTTCTTCCCATTAAGCCAGATCCTCCGCGCCACAATCAGCTCGACTGTAACCCATCGCGACTCCACATCAGTGTCGCCCATCCATACTTGAACGCGAAAAGCTCCACACTCCCCCCCACGTCGCTCACAAACCCTAGAGTTAAATCCGAGAAATCGAAATCGAGCTGACCCTAATTTGCGTTGACCGATTTTAATTTAAATAGGGGAGTTATGCCATTTTAGTTTTAACAGAAGAGAGGATTAAATAGGAGGGTAGGTGCGGTATATAATCATTGAAGCTTTTGAGTTCGATTTTTGCTGAGGACCCAAAATGAATTGAAGACGGAGGAGTGTCGCAATTTATAGAAAAGAGGGAGGGAACAATTCGTACTCGCCATTAAAATGGTGCTTTACTTTGCAACGAAGCTGGGGAGCAGAATTTGTGGCTCGAGAAAATTTTAGGTCTGCGTTTAACAGAAGATAGGTCGGCTTCTTAAAGTTTTGATTTGATTTTTAAAATTAAACTATATCGCGGTTCTTTAATTTGAAACCACGAACCACTATTTCAGCAAACAACTGATGTTCTCAACATTATTTTGAATTTCAACGAAACAGATTATACAATTTAATTTGAACGTAATATAAAATAACCATTTTAAATCAATACAATATAATTTAAATTCAAACAGATGAATTCTTCGATAATAAATTATTATTTGTTATCGTTTTAAATTTAAATAAAACTTCATATAAATCAATTTGACTCCTTTTCAAATTTAATTACCTAAGATTCTCATATTACGATAGTTATATCGATAATTCAATATAAAGATTGATTATATTATCAGCTCGTTATTTAAAATAATATTAAATATTCAAAATAAATCGACCAGAAAAATCTGGGTCGTTACATTCTTTCCCCCTTAAAATAATTTCGTCCTCGAAATTGCTAAGGTAGGAAAAAGGGTACAAATCCATTTCTTTCCAACATCTCACTTATGCTGAAACTCAACTCCTCATATTTCTATGACTTTAATTTCAACCAAAACTTTTGGTCTTCACACATTTGATTCGAATGATCTATGATCAATTCATTTATATCCAATCTATATTTCGTTAAACCTATTCAAATTGATTCTAATCAATTCACTCACTTCGACCCATTTAACTTGTTCAAGTTAAATTTTAATTCCAGAATTCCAATCCCTGGGTTTTCCTTTCAAATTCTTTTGAAATCCCATAAATATATACATATATTTATTTTCATTTCAAATTCAAAATATTTGAATTTTAAATCTACTTGTTTTCTTTCAAAACAAATTTCCATCAAAAACTTTCTAAGGTAGCAATTCATCACTTAGAAACTCGGAAATGAATACTGATGCTGTTGCAATCATCATCAGAATTATTTCCCAGCCACTGAAGTGAGTTCAGTGCTTTATTATTTCAAAATCCATGATTTCTTTCAAATCCTTTAAAACAAATCTATATTATTTTAATATACTTTGAAAAATAAATTTCAACCTCCCAGGATTTTGAATTCTTAATTCTGGTTTGAATTTAATTCTAATTCATCTCATTTGTATATTTAATCCCTATCCAAATTCTACTCTGGTTATAAATAACCATTCTAAATTTATAATCTCATTTGATTATAAAGTCAACATCCAACACATCCATATAATAATAATTTTAGAAAATTATTCTTTCTATATCAAAATAGAAATTTTGGGTAAAATATTTCATTTACCCTCTTTAAAACAATATCGTGTTCAATCTCCTGTTCAAGTGTTTAGAAACTCCTATCGACGTCGTGGCGTCCCACGATTCGACCAGAATTCATAAACCACTCAACAGACTAGTCAACACAATATAAAACAACTTTTATATCAACTAACAAATACGCTCTCTCGTAGCTATACACTCAACTCATTCTAGGGTACTACTGACCCTATCTCTAATGAGCACATACCACACAAGCCTAGGTATTCGCTCAACCTGGCTCTGATACCAACTGTAAAGGCCCGCAAATCCGTGCTATCTGAGTTGACTAAAAACACCACACGTCCAACCCAAATAACACAGAAATACGAACCATTAATAGAAAGAAGTTAGAGGATGAGAAATAGAAAGAAAGAAGTATTAGAATAGAAGAGAAACGAAGATCACAAACTCACAGCGGAACGAATAAAATATATTCTATAACATAACTTTTGAAATACAAATCTGTTTTGTACATATACACATACCATCATCAGAGTACACCCAACATTTGATCCAGCGGAAGTAACTCTAAATAACTAACGTTGAAGCCTCCTGCTTCAAGCTCCTCCAAGTGTATCTGTAAAAGCCTGAAACACTTGACTGCCCGTACAAATTTGGGCACCCAAGAGTTTAGGGAAAACAAACAAAATAAACTCTGGGTCAGTCATGGGACTGGTGTGAGTAAACTCCAACCACTTGTTTAACTTTAAAAATCCTTTCAAAAGAAAAGATAATAGTAAGGCCAGCCCACACATAAACACGGACGGTTTTTACCTTACTATAACCCAAAACACTTTGATACGAAAATCTAGTGATATTATAATAATGTCTACATCAAGTAAATAACCAAATAGTAGAACGCTTGCATCTCACGCTCCACATATATAGTATATAATCAAAAACCGCATGGCGCTTATTGGAGATTGGATTTCCAACATGACAAGGTATGGAACCACCTTCCGACTGTGTATCTCTAGAGAGGAATACACTGGGTTCAACAAGAACATCTTGCAACCCGGCCCACACATGACCGACCACTCATTTCGCTTGAGTGTATCGAATGTATATCACCAACGGTTGGACTCAAACCACCGTTCCCGAATGGGCAGAATCGATAGATTTAGAAACAAAAGGAATTTCTCTAGATAGGTGATTATACACCCTAATGGGTGCGACCCACATAGCCATGCTGCCTGCCCGATTTTTGTCCTTTCCCGGTTGTTGAGGCCTGAGGCTACGCATACTTACCATTCATTGATAGCACAATCACTTTGAATGCCACATCGTCAGATCCGTTGATCACTAGTTGAGTTTGCACAAATATTCTGGATATTATGCTAAGGGATAAATCCGTTGCAACCATATACATTCATACAGACCAACCCATTTGATCATTGGAAATACTTTGTCAGACACTCGTCCATTTACGTTCGTTCTGGGATTGAACGACACCGAAGGCACTATTTCTATTAATAGAAAAAGCCCTTGCACTTCACTCCGTCTTCAATATATTCAGCATCTTGGTTCGCAACGCTTATGCCGATACGGAGTGGTTCTTCGGATAATAATCCAACCGGTCTCTCCATATTGACAACGATGGTCAAAAACTTCGATAGTCTGTGATTTAACTATCGAATAAAAACAAGTGTTCAACCAAACATATCAAACAAATCACTGGCCTCTTTAATTAATATTTCATTAATTAAATCACTTTTCCATTCCCTCTATCAATATTTGTTATCCAAATATTTCAATAATCAATCTTGGCCCTTTACTCTATTTTTGATTTCGTTTCCTTATCGAATTCTATATATATCGCTATATAGATTTCTAATTGTCAAATTTCTTAAAAATATTCTAACTCCTTAAATTCCCGGAAAAATTCGCCATAACCTCCCCTGTATCGGGAGCATCGGGAAATTTCAAATAGCATCCCGGTATCTTCCAATCTCAAAAAGAAAAAGAAAAAGCCAAGCGGCTTGCCGATACGGCGCATAAAACCCATATATGAATTTAAACATGTACCTTTTGTCGAGCATTACGTTTATAAACTTCATATACCTCATCCCATACCTGTCTAACACCTGTTCACCTGTTTTCAATTCAATTCAATACCATCTAATCGTTGAATTCAGTTTCGCCCATTTATTCTTTAATTAGCTATTTTGCCTATTTCACTTCTTTGTTTGAACATAACACATTCAAATAAAATGTTTAACTTGCTCACAACCAAATTGAATTTCAATTTCAATTCTAGTTTCCTTTTTGATTTCGAATATAAATTTTCAAATTGAATTTACTTATTTAAACCCCAATATCCATTCGAAATCTTATTAACTAATTTCTATTCAATTTAGTTAATTCTATTCAATAAATAAAAATCTGGTTTCTGTTTCAAAAATCATATTCATTTACACAACTTAAATTCGCATATATTTTACAACTCAACTCTGAGATTTTCTAAATAGACAATTCGGATTTTTCCGCTTAAAAATCCTTTTATAACATTAAATAAACCATTATGGTTTTAAAACGATTCTGGCGCTGCTTTTCTGAAAATTTGATTTTGACATAACTCAAAATCTATACGACGAAATTCAGATTTTTCTCCTTCATTAGAAAGCTATTATCAAATCGGTCCTGACGTTTCTTGTTTCGAAGAATTTCGACCCCAATTGAGTTCTGTATATTCAATTGAAGTTCGAATCGCCAATTTACGAACTGCAGCGCTGCGGCGCGTTCGTTTTAATTATATTTATATATATATAAACTTTTAAACTTCTAAACTTCTTTAAAATGAATTCAACTCCATTTAACTCTGCTTGATTCAAATTCAAATCTCACTTTTATTTGAATTCTAAATTCAAATTCCAATTCCTTTTCTATTTGATGTTCAAATTCAATATTTGAATTTCTCTTTGAATTCCCTTATTCAAACTCTATATTTAAATTCCATTTGAACTTTCTATATTCCAATTTCTATATTTGAATTCTATTGAAATTCAAATATTCAAACTCCTTTTTAAATTCTATATTCAAAATTCCATAGTTTAAACCCCATTTGAATTCCATATTCAAATCCCATAGATTAAATCCTATTTAAATTCAATTTGAATCTCTTACATTCAAATTTCATTTTCCCTTTCCGACCCCATTTGAATTTCTAATATTCAAACTTATTCTTAACACCATTTGAATTTCTTCACTCAAATCCATTTGAATTCCCTTGAATCCAAATTCCATTTCAAACCCATTTGGATTTTCTATTTGAAATCCTATTTGAAATTCTATTTCCAATTCTACTTTGAAAATCCTATTTTCAAAGTTTATTTCAAATTCTATTTTGAAATACTACATTCAAATCTCTATTTGAATTTCTATATTCAATTCCATATTCAAATTCAACACTTGAATTTCTATTTCAAATCCCAATTTAAATTTCATATTTAAATTCCATTCAAATCTCTATTCAAATTTCACATTTGAATTCTTCTTTGAAATACTATATTTCAAATTCTATTTTGAAATTCTACATTCAAATCTCTATTTGAATTTTCTTTATTTGAATTCCTTCGAATTCAAATTCTATTTTAATTCCTTGAATTCAAATTCTATTTTTCATTCTAATCTCGTCTATTCAAATTCTATTTGAACTTCGCTTTGAATTTCTAATATTCAAACTCCTTTCCTTTTCTATAAAAATTCCAATATTTAAACTCCTTTTAAAATTCAAATGTTATACTCACATTTTATTTACATATTTAAAATCCCATTTCAAATCTTATCTAAATTTCAAATATTCCAACTCCTTTCAAATATTTAAATTCTATTTAAATTTCCACTTAAAAATTCTATTTCAAGTTCTATTTTGAAATTTCATTTCAAAATTCTATTTGAAATTCTATATTTTCAAATTCTACTTGAATTTCAAATTCTATTTGGGAAAAATAGAATTTTCTTTTAAACCTCAAATATCTTTCTCATGATATTTTAATAAATTAACACTTGGCCCAGTGATATTTAAAGCAATCAAATCACTCCATTTTTCAATCATTTGATTTTTGACACGTCATATATTAATATATGAAATCAAGCAAACAACAAACAACACAACAGATAAAATATTTTTGAGGAATCCAGTCGGATTCCTCCAACCTGTTTTCCTGCATCCACAGATGTTAGCACATAAATAATACCCATTCTGCTTCGTGGCAGAATATCGCGGTATAGAAGGTCATCCACTAATCATAGCGTGGGGCGTATAGGGTAATCATCCGCTATGAAACTGCGGGCATCCGCTAATGAGACTGCGGGAATCCAACCAATCAATCAACCCAATATATATATATAATAGCCTAAATAACTAATATATATGAAACAACCAGAAAGCATTCACACAAGCAACAAACAATTATTTTTAATGAAATAAAAATAATTTTAAAGGTGAGTGAGATTTACTCACCGAAATTGCAGCTGTCAAATATCCTGTTTATTTCCAAATAACCGGCTATGAACCTTCTCGAATGAAATCTTCACCTATGATAATTTTATTTAAATTCACTAATCAACATTTATTTAATTTAACGAATAAATAAATTTCTTATATATATATATACATTTCCTTTTTCATTCATCTAATTTATTATTTTATCAATTGATTCGCTGAATAAATTTCTCTTTTCAATTTCCCAATTCTAGCTTAACAGTTAATAACATTTCCTTTAACTGTATACTAAATTTTGGTTTTTAACTAATATACAAAGCAAAATAAGTAAAACAAATTCAAGTAAGGGTTCACCTCTGATTACTTTGAATTCTCCAATCCTGAACCCTACCACGGATCGGCAGTACTTCCCACCCACTCGCGACTCCATCTTGAACCCATGAATGCTACAGCAAATCGATCGACGGTCTGGAGCTTCGAATGGCCTTTTACCCTATCGCGCACCATTCCAGACACGTCGCTACATCCCTCGCTCCATCATCGAAGCATCACGTTGTTCTGGAGATCACCGAAGTTCTTCCCATTAAGCCAGATCCTCCGCGCCACAATCAGCTCGACTGTAACCCATCGCGACTCCACATCAGTGTCGCCCATCCATACTTGAACGCGAAAAGCTCCACACTCCCCCCCACGTCGCTCACAAACCCTAGAGTTAAATCCGAGAAATCGAAATCGAGTTGACCCTAATTTGCGTTGACCGATTTTAATTTAAATAGGGGAGTTATGCCATTTTAGTTTTAACAGAAGAGAGGATTAAATAGGAGGGTAGGTGCGGTATATAATCATTGAAGCTTTTGAGTTCGATTTTTGCTGAGGACCCAAAATGAATTGAAGACGGAGGAGTGTCGCAATTTATAGAAAAGAGGGAGGGAACAATTCGTACTCGCCATTAAAATGGTGCTTTACTTTGCAACGAAGCTGGGGAGCAGAATTTGTGGCTCGAGAAAATTTTAGGTCTGCGTTTAACAGAAGATAGGTCGGCTTCTTAAAGTTTTGATTTGATTTTTAAAATTAAACTATATCGCGGTTCTTAAATTTGAAACCACGAACCACTATTTCAGCAAACAACTGATGTTCTCAACATTATTTTGAATTTCAACGAAACAGATTATACAATTTAATTTGAACGTAATATAAAATAACCATTTTAAATCAATACAATATAATTTAAATTCAAACAGATGAATTCTTCGATAATAAATTATTATTTGTTATCGTTTTAAATTTAAATAAAACTTCATATAAATCAATTTGACTCCTTTTCAAATTTAATTACCTAAGATTCTCATATTACGATAGTTATATCGATAATTCAATATAAAGATTGATTATATTATCAGCTCGTTATTTAAAATAATATTAAATATTCAAAATAAATCGACCAGAAAAATCTGGGTCGTTACATAAACAGAATATGTGCATGCATTTCTTCAACAATTCATAGCTCATGAATTCTAGTTCATCTTCAAATGCGTACATGTCTACATATAATACAAAATATATATGTACATGTATGCATATATTGGTCCAGATTTTCAATGTAAAACATTGGATGACTATATGTATACATGTATGCATATATTCAGTATTTATGCAAAATGTATGCAACTTTTTTTTCTAGATTTCTTTTGGGATTATTTACGATTTTTTTTAATCAACGCCTTTTTTTTTGGAAAACACGTAAGTGGCCAAAATAGGGACCCGCTTTACATTTCAAAGTTGGACTGGATGTCGTTTATATTTTTCAAACTTTCTAAGGACGTATGCCAAACTTACCCTAAAGTGAAAGGGTTTTGAGAAGATTAGTATATTGAAATAAGAAGTGAATCTATGTTTAAAATATTGAAAGTTTTAGAAGTTTAAATTAACCATTCGTTAATTATTTTTATAAAAGGGCCAAGTGATGTTGAATATTGAACTAGTGAATTCATTTTTATTTTATAACTGAATGGTTGTTTATTTGATATTTAAATAACTGACTATCAAATCTGGCCTACATGATTGTTGGTATGAAAAGACTGGGATCGAATTTATATTCGAAAACCATTTCGACCAGCAAATACGTAAATAGTTAAAAACCTCAGATGTTGATCGAGACAGAGCAATTGAAGACCATAGATATTCGTAAGACGATAGAATTACTTATAATCTCTGGTGAGCTCCCAAAGATAAACTGTGATTCTATCATGGTTAGAGTCTATGGATTTCAAGGACTACTCGCTATTGATCTATATGGTAATACCTAGGATATGGTAGGAGAGTACCGTCGGTTCATCCTGTTCCCGGATGACTTGTATGGACGAATTTCTAATAGAGTATTTCCAAAGGGGTCACGTACGTTGATTTCTTCAAACATATAGTTTGGTGGCAAAGAAGGAAACTTCTTTAGCTTAACGCCCAGAGTATTTTTATGGAAATCAATTAGTGAATTTCTAGCGGATCTGATGTTGTGGCATTCAAAGTGAATGGTTCCTAGATATTCTAAAAAGGTAATGGTAACCTCAAGCCTCTTCAACCGGGAAATAACAAAAATCGGGCAGGCATTATGGCTAAGTGGATCGCTCCCAATTTGGGTGTATTATCACCTATCTAGAGAAAATCCATTTCCTTCTTTATTCTATCAATGTTGTCCCTAATCAGGAAACGGTTGCAAGATCCAAACCGTTGGTGATATACATTTGATACACTCAAGCAAAATGAGTGGTCCGTCATGTGGGGCTGGGTTGCAAGATGTTCTGTTTGAACTCAGTGTATTCCTCTCTAGAGATACACTATCGGAAGGTGATTCCATACCTTATCATAGTCGGAATCCATCATCTAATAAGATCCTGAGGTTTTCGATTATATACTATGTATGTAGAGCGTGAGATGCAAGCATTCTGCTAGATGGTTATTTATTTGATTTAGACACTATTACAATATCAAATTAGATATGATTTCAAAATGCTTTGGGTTATCGTTAGGTAAAAACCATCCGCTTTTATATGTGGAATAGTCTTACGGTTATCCTTTTCTTTCAAAAAGAAATGGTTTGACTTTAAAATCAAGTTGGATGATACATATAAACTTAATGAGTTTTCTCACTCTAATTCACTAGACTGATCCTGGCATTTGAAATGCTTGGGTCATGCTGAGTTTTATAGGTTCAGGTTCTCGGATGCCGTGAAGTCCGGAGTTAAGATGGAGGAGTTCAGATGTATGATACTTATTAGTATTTATTCCGCCATGTGTTGTATATGAGAATATATTGTTATAACCGTCCAAATTTGTTGATGTAGTCTGATGATTGTAAGTATTATTTCAAGCTCCCAATAAAGATCTATTTCTATATTTGTTGACGTACTTTTTAGTCAAAGCAGTCACACATGGAATTTCTGGTTAGCAATACACTCAAGCGTTGAGGACATCGTCAGAAGACAGGAAGCGATTTGTTTGAAGTCGCATCACAAACAAAGAAAGGCCCGAAACTCCTAGCAGATGACCGCTTTTGGGCCTGAAAACATCAATTACGGAGCTTTTCTCTGTAATTCTTGTAGCCATCTGAATTAGCTTCAGGTAAAGCTTTCGTTTGGACTTACAGTTTGGAAGTTATGCCCGTTTCCGTGAACGCGCGCATAACCTGAAACTTGGAATTTAGGAATTGACTCGACTCCTTGGATCGGATCGGAGGTCTTAGTTCGGATCGGACCTTATCTTCCCGATGAATAGCTTGGCATTTGCGTTGGCACGCTGGCACCTTTGATTCGTTTGGGCCTGCACCTGACCCACTTTCTCCAGACGCTCAGAAGAGCATGTTGTCTCAGGCTTGAAGGCCCCGGATTGGTTCGAGGGCACCGGTTCGGATCCGATCCGACCCGCCTGGGAATATTTCTACATAGCTAATTTGACTGATTCTCGAGGAGCAACTTCCTCCTATTAACCCGGGTCAAATGTCACATGGAAAAGCACGAACTGGAGAGGCCTTCTCCACATTTTCCACTACTTTTCGAGATTTCCTCTGGCCGTGCCACGTGGTACCCGAATCGAACCCAGAAATCAGCTATAAATACACCATTCGAAGGCAAATGAAGGGATCTTTTGGCTCTAATCCTTCACGGCTTCCACCATTGTTCTCCACAAGGCTATTGCGCAACATAAAAGCCAATTTCTACATCAAAACACCAGGATTTCTTGTATAATCTTCCCTTTTCTCACTTCTTATCATTGTAAACATGAGGATTTCATGTATAAACCGACATAATTGTACTTGTAACTTCTTAGGATTTAAGAAACTATAAAGTGGACGTAGGTTTCGTTTGAGCCGAACCACTATAAAAACCTCGTATATCTCCTGTTATTTACTACTTATTATCTGTGATATGTGATCTGTGTGGACTTCACACTGAATTTTTGTGTTAGTACCAGATTTTTGGTCTAACAATATTATATTTTGTTCCACTGTGATGTGAGACTCTGCTTATTTTATGTTATTATTATTCTTCTTTTTCTTCTATTCTAATATTTCTTTCTTTCTTATCTCACCCTCTAATTTCTTTCTATTAACTATCTGGTGTTTTTGCTACTTGAGTTTTGGAAAGTAATAAGAGTTTTGTATTATTGTCGAAATTAGAGCATTGAATCGCCTAGGTCGTTACAAACTTACGATTTCTTAATCTTATCAATTATATGAAAAACACGCTTACCTTCTTTTAAGCTATTCTTAAACCCATTCCCATTATCGTTATTTTGGGAAAACTCTTTAATTCAAATCTTTATATTCAAATTTGACAAAGATTTCTTTTCAATGTATCTTGAAAAATTATCCTTTCCTTTAACCGGTTTAAAGAACAAATGTTATTTAAAACATCGTTCATAATAAACTCAAAATAATACTTCCAATAGAAATGGAATCTTCACGGAATTCATATCAATTTATAACCGACATAAACTAATGTATCTGGCTAATACTATAAGCGAAATAATGGCAAAGCCTTTTAAATTCCTTGAATAGTACAAGGCCTCATCCACAAAGAACTATCTCGATTACCACTAATTCGATTTTCATTCAATTCCAAATTAATTTATTATTTGGAAAACTCCACTTTGGAAAACTTCATTAACCTTATTTTAAAGATTTATTCCATAAACTACATCTTCAACCGGGTTAAAGAATGATGTTATTGAAAACACCATTCAAAACAAAACCAAAACCAATTGATATTAAACATAAGAATTCAAATAGAATTATATCAACTTATATTCAACACCAATTCTCGTAATCAACGAATACTATAAATGGAATAACGATATAAATATCTTTCAAAGTCCTTAAATAGTAAACGTCTACACAACGGTAATGAATACCAAATATCTGAAGATCATTTCTATCCAAATCCAATTTTTATTCAAATTAGAAAGCTTCTTTAAATCAAAAGATTTATCTAAGCACTTCTTTTAAAGCATGGTCATATTTAATAAACCAAATAATTCAAGTTTATTTGACTTAAATTCTAAAAACGTCGTTTTACCGTTTCAATTAGTTAGGCTAAAAACACAAATATCTAAAAAATATAGTTCAAAACTTCATATTAATTTTCATCACTTTGAAGTCATTTTTCCACATTTTTAATAATTTAAAAATAGCATATTTCGTTAAAAAAATATCTGATTTCAGGTCACTAACAGCTCTGACGCTGTTTTTATCCAAAATTGATTTGAACTTATCACAAAATCTAAACGTTGGATTTTAAACTTCATATATCATTTGAAAGTTCTTTTCATTTTGAACCTAACATTTTTTGCATTGGGAAAATCTGACAGTCGGATCTTCCGGTACGTCATATGGAAGTCAATGGTTGAAATTCGCGAACTATCGCAACATGCCGAGTTCTATACAAACCAAACTTTGATTATATATTAAAATTAAATTAAATTGCTTCTAAAATAGTTTATTAATTATATAGTAACTATAAAAAAATTCCGAAATCTGTATTTTCCATTTTCAACTCAAAATTAAAATATTCCATTAAACTATTGTTATAATATTATTTTATTATTAAAATAATATTATTTTTCAAAGCTCGTTTGTTTGGGCCTAAACTTTACTGAAGCCCATTATAAAAATAAATAAGATAGTTTTGAAATATAAATCTTGTTAAAACATTTCTCCGGTACCCTAACCGAACTTCACTTTTTCTTGTTACTATTCATTTTTAAAGCATGATATTAGGGAATCTCATTACTATTACTCAAACAAGTATGAAACATATGCTTGCATATTCGTCCATTGGAACACGCCTTAACTACTTGAAAATTATTTCAAAATGATTTTTTTACTTTACGAAAGTTCATCGTAATGACTTAAACTTTGCATCCATCAAAAATCGGACATCAAATTCAAACTTTATTTTCATCCAATATTTTGTTATTAAAATGTTATATTAATCCCCAATTTGGAATAGAACTTAATCAACTACCACATAATTCAACTTATATTGGTTCAATATGTCATTTATGTTAGGGTTGAGAATCAAGGATCTTAAGGCAAACTAACACTAAAGGGGGAGTGAATAGTGTTTTAAAGAATTTCAAGAAATCTTAACTAATTATCAATTACTTGAACTGCTATATGAATAACAAATGAATATCACAACAAAAACAATCACAAATGCAAATATAAATAAATGTAAAATGCAGAAAAGGAAAGAGCATACCAAATTTTTATACTGGTTCGGATTGCTCCTACATCCAGTCCTGCACAATGCTAGATTGCACAGAGTTTTATTAATATCAATATCCAATTACAACACCCTTGATTTCAGGGGTACAAGGTTAACACCGCTCATTTTGCCTGATTTATTGGCTACAAGGAATAACCCTATCTTTTTCCTTGATTTACGGGCTACAAGGAACACACACTCTCACGGTTTTTGATTACAATTGCCCCAAAAATTTTCAGTAGCACTTAACAGAGAGTATTTGATAGAGAATGAAAATAGAAGAAGAATGATATAATTTGTATTGAAATCGACAGCTTATAAGTGTGGAATCTTATAAATTTGAGAAGAATAATGGTGGTATGTTTAGGAAGGAAGAAGGAGAAGACAGATTATGAAAAAAATCGAAATTATGGCCTTTATGAAGTGTTCTAAAGGACACAACTGTTTCTGAAACGTTTTAAAATGAAAAGACACAACTATTTAAATTTTTAAAAATATTTTAGTTATATGTCAACATGTTAAAACATGTATGTCGATATACATACACACACACATATATATATATATATATTTTAATTCATCTTTTCAAGTATTTAAACCAATATATATTCTGGAAATTCCTGAAATAAAATTAGTTGTCTAAAATGTAATTCTTCAAGTATAAAAACATAATAAAATATTTTTTAAACGTATGATTTAAAAACTATATCTATATATATAAGTGATACAAAAGTATATAATATAATTAAAACTTTATAATATATAAATACAAGAAACTTAGGAAATATATATATTTGAAATCATAAGTTTGAAATCCTTAAATGAAAAAAATCATTTTTGAGAAGAGTTTGAAATCTATTTGAAAATAGTTTAAAATTAATTTTAAAGAGGTAATTTGAAAACTGAGCTTGAGTGTTATTCAGAGTTTTACATGCTAACTAGACTCTAATACTCTGATAATCTTCGATTCTTGAATTCTTGATTCTCCTTTGAAATCTTGGATCTCTTAACTATACATTTTTCAATATTTATTACCTACATATAAACCCTGCATATACATATACATACATACATATATATATATATATTCTGGATAAAAGTATCAGTATATATTTTATAATCAATAATGGTAATGATTGAAACATGGTTGTTGTCATCAAAACATCATCAACGTTCCATTTTCCAATAATCTACCATTTTTTGATGATGACAACCTTAGTTTATAAAATATTCATACTTGATATTACATGTTAATCTGATTCTTCGATTACTCCTCCTTTCACCATGAACTCCTTCTAAATCCCCCTTAAACTATACCTATTTTATAATTTCTCCTCCTTTATCATCAACAAAAATTATATCTATCTAAACTTGGAATTATCCTAGTGACTAATTCTATATATAACTCCCCCTAAATCTATAACTCTCCCTAAATCTATAATCTTCTCACAACACCCCCTAAATTTATGGCTATACTATTGTAATATTACTAAGTAAACAATACAAAAGTATAATCAATACAATCATTGTATATTTTAAACCAAATAATCAAGCAATTTAAGTCTTATTGTCACAAAACAACAATTCAAATCAAATCAAATCAATCATACCAAAATCAAACATAAAGTCAAATAGTTCTTGTAACTTCTATTTATCCTAAAAACCTATAAAGCTCCTGCTTTAATCTAATACTAGAAGAACTGTATAAAAGTGAAGTAATGAAATATGAAAAGGTTGAGTATAGTTATATTATCTAATACCTACATATGCATAAGTATATTTCTAAAAAACCGATCAACCATAAATGAAATTCAACCATGTCAAACAAGTCAATCAAGTTATTCATGTCAAACAAATCAGACAAATCAATTAAGTCAAACAATTCAAACAAGTCAATCAAGTCAAATAAATCAATCAAGCCAAACAAGTCAATCAAGTCAAATAAATCAATCAAGTTAAATTAAATATGTTATGTATTTAATTAATAACCCTATATATTTCTAAGACAACAATACAAAACTTCCCATACAATACACTTTAAAAAGTGAACATGTAACGCAGTGCGTTCAGTATGTTGTTTATAATGCGGTGTGTCATATGCAAAGCAATATGAAATGATTACTGAATGTAGTGCACCTTGTGATATGGATGTTTTTAACATGCATTGTAATTTATAGTAATGAGGAATGATATGAGCTAGGATTTTTAATGATAATATAACAATAATTATGAAAAAATGATTTGATGATTATATGTATCTAAGTAAAAAAAATTAAAATATAATCTTAAGTAATATCTAATTTATTATAAATTATATCAACCAAACAAAGGTAATATACACTAACTTTTTAGAATTAGGTTGATGATACTAATGAATTAGATTAAAAAAATAGTAAGATAAGAGTTTAATGGTAATTAAAAATATATTCATGGTATGTAGTAAAATATTTAGAATAATTTTATGAGAAACGTGAAGTTAAATAATCTTAGTAAGGTGCTTCTTTAAAAATAATATAGTAAATATTGAAGATCTTTAAAGAGAATATAAAATTTTTATCATATGAAGTAAACTATAAACCTATATTCATAATTGTATAAAAACTAATTTTAAAAATGAACTAAAATTTAATTTACTATGAGATATACATCAATCTTTTGATACAAATAGATTTTAAATTTGAACTTTATAAATCAAAACATAGTAATTTTCAAAAGAACCATTTATGTGCTAAAATTTTAAAAGAAATCTATAGTTATAACAAAATTATTTTGATGAAATCTGGTAATATAAAGTAAACTATAGAACTATAACTTCTTATATTTAAACTACACATTTAAGATATAAAAATCACATATTTATATTATACCAAAATATTAAGTTAGATATACAAGTTTTATATATCTTAATAAAATAAGAAATCAAACTTAGTATTAAGTTCGTGATAATGTAACCCAAAATTGTTATGAAATTATATGTGAAAAATAATATAAGTTAAACTATGCATGTTCAAACTACATATAAAAGATATATACATTTATATTTTATAACAATATCCAATGTTTGAAAATTTTAAACTATTTTAAGCATATTAACGTATCTATGTACAATACACATAATTTTATTGATTTATATACTTTCAATATATATTTTTGAAATAAAATATATGAAACATAAGTATATGATCAAAATTGATAATTAGAGTTTGAAGTGACATTTTCATGTTGAAAATATGTGCTTTCAAATTTTCAAAACCAAATCAATGAGTAGTGAAATTTAAATTTAGAATAAGAAAAGATTTTATTTAGATTGGTATATTGATATGTATACTATGGTGTATCGACATATGAACCAAAATATCTAAAATTATAAAAGAGATAAATTTCTATACCTAACTATATGCATAGATGTATATTTTTAAATTTAATGATAATTATGAAATAATTGTAAAGTGTACCTTCTTTTTGTAATCCTTTTTTTGTTGTTGTTCTTCCATTGTCATGAATCACATATTCACATCTTCCTTATTTTGACGATGAGATCTGCTCTACTGCGACGGGCTCGTTTTTCTGATCAACATAATATATTCATTTGTTGAATTTGAAGATCGTACGAGAAAGATATTGATGATTTAGTAGTTTAACAAACTTGGTGCCAAAAATTTTATTTTTAATTTGAATTTTGAATGAATGGACACTTCACTGATATAAATAGGCCCAAAAGTCTTGTCTCTTCACAAATTTTTCTACTTCTTCTTCTTCCCTTTTTTTTACAAACAATCAATCTTTTGGGAGGCATATCTCCTTCATTTTTTAATGGAATTGGATGAAACCAGCTGCAAACTAAAGAGTACGGAAAGGGATATGATCTGGTAACAGTTTGGAAAATAATTTGGATGTTATCATGATGCAACAGACCAAATAGTATGAGAGATGCAAGAAATCCCGTAAAAAAAATTCTATTTTGGATAGCCAACTTCAAATTATCATATCTCACTCAATTTTAATTGGAATTTGATGAACCACCCAAAAGGATTTAGGATGAAATAACACAAATACCTGGGTGAAATATGAGAAATAACAATGTCAGTTTTGGTTTCCTTTTGCCTTCGTGCACCAAAACTTCATTTGATCATAACTTGGTCATTTCTTGACGGATTCGCATGAAACTAATGGCATTGCGAAGCAGATGAAGAGAAGAATAGTATTGAATAAGGTTATTGAAGAAAATCAAAAGTTTTTTATTAATCAGGAACACTTTTCATTGTAGATTGTCAATTACGTATTCATCTTTTTCTTCTTGATTAATGAACGATCATCTTGGTGACTTTTGGCCAGTAGTCATCGGATATAACTCTTCCCCCGCAAAACAACACAATTTTTTAAAGAATCAAATGACTTTTCAAAAAAATGTAACAATAAAGTCATGATGATATGACATATCCATATGAAAAATAGTGTTAAAAATTGTCATTTAAACTTCTCAAAAAATAAGATTATGATAACTTTGAAAACCAATGCTTTGATACCATTTGTTAGGGTTGAGAATCAAGGATCTTAAGGCAAAACTAACACTAAAGGGGAAGTGAATAGTGTTTTAAAGAATTTCATGAAATCTCAACTAATTATTAATTACTAGAACTACTATATGAATCGCATAATAAATATCAGAGCATAAATAACCACAAATGCAAATATAAATAAAAGTAAAATACAGAAAAGGAAAGAGCACACCAGATTTTTATATTGGTTCGGATTGCTCCTACGGTCAATCCCGCGGCATAGAGTTTTATTAATATCAGTACCCAATTAAAACTCCCTTGATTTCACGGCTACAAGGTTAACACCGCTCCTTTTCCTTGATTTACAGACTACAAGGAACAACCCTATCCTTTTACTTGATTTATGGGCTATAAGGAACACACCCTCACGATTTTTTATTACAATTTCCCCAAAGTTCTTGAGTAGCACTTCCAAACAGAGAGTATTTGATAGAGAATGAAAGTAGAAGAAGAATGATATAATTTGTATTGAAATCGGTAGATTATAAGTGTAGAATCTTAGGAATTTGAGAAGAATAATGGTGGTATATTAAGGAAGGAAGAAGGAGAAGATATATTATGAAAAAATTTGAAATTAAGGCCTTTATATAGTGTTCCAAAAATACACAACTGTTTCTGAAACGTTTTAAAATGAAAAGACGCAACTATTTAAAATTTTAAAAATATTTCAATTATATGTCGACATGTTAAAACATGTATGTCGACATACATACATACATATATATATATTTAAATTTTAAATCAAATTTTCAAGTATTTAAACCAATATATATATATATATATTCTGGAAATTTCTGAAATTAAACTAGTTGTCTAAGTATAATTCTTCAAGTATAAAAACATAATAAAATATTTTTTAAACATATGATTTGAAAACTATATGTGTGTGTGTATATATATAAGTGATATAAAACTATATAATATAATTGAAACTTTATAATATATAAATATAAGAAATTTAGGAAATATATATATTTGAAATCATAAGTTTGAAATCCTTAAATGAAAAAAATCATTTTTGAGAAGAGTTTGAAATCAATTTGAAAATAACTTAAAATCAATTTTAAAGAAATGATTTGAAAACTGAGTTTGAGTGCTATTCAGAGTTTTACATACTAACTAGACTCTATTACTCTGATAATCTTGGATTCTTGAATTCTTGATACTCATGAGTCTTGACTCTGCTTTGAAATCTTGAATCTCTTAACGGTACAGTCTTCAATATTTATTATCTGCATATAAACCATGTGTGTATATATATATATATAAGTGTTAGCATATATTTTATAATCAATAATGATAACGATTGAAACAAGATTGTTGCTATTAAAACATCATCAACATTCCATTCTCCGGCAATTTATATTCAAACAACATTTATCAATCAACTACCAACATATCGTGGCATAGTTCATAACATATAAGCATTAAACAATTAACGCTTATATATTTTTGTCAATCAACGGATTAACTCCAATACACATATATGTAATTTTGAATAATGTAAATTATTCAAACTCATTGTTACTTGCTCAATCACTTAGTAACCCAACATTTTACTTGCAAATATTTTATCTTACCCAATATACATGCAACATAACAATAAGTTATGAATCAATTAAACCAACCATTTTGTTTACGGGTTCAACTTCCAAATCCCTTACATTAACATATAAATCAGTAATCCATTTTCATAATTCATATTCAAACTTCAATCTCATGCAACATTAAGCATACATAGCATGTAATTACTTGTATTTCAAACACATAACATTAATAAGCATATATGTAAGCATATTAATACAAACATGAGCATATAATTGCTCATCATTGTTTTCCACTTCGTCTAACTTTTAAAGAAGAGATTTTTACCACTCTTCAAGCTTGCTAACGACCAAACAAACACCGTATACACCAAATACTTCTATGTAAGCTATATATATATATATATATATATATATATGAGTCTTAACTTGTGTTTAAGGGAGAAAGAATGGATCTTTACGGCTTTTAAAGAAAAAATGTTGGATTTTTCGCCACGGGGAGGGTTCACGGCCAAGTAGGACCCATGGCTTTGACATGGAGGAGGGTAGGGGCTGGTGTGGGTGTGTAGGGTGCTATGGAAGGTGATGGTAGAGTTTGGTGAGGGTTGGAGCTTGTACATGTGGTGTAGGAATTTTTAAAGAGAGCAAAAATGAGATTTTGGAGAGAAAGACGGAAGTTTGGAGCTAGCGGAGCCAATGGAAGGAGGAGGGAAGCTCACGGAAGGGGGGCTGGCTTATGGCATAGGAAAGGGGTGAAAGTGTAGTGTGGGCATGTACGTGCTAATACAGTACACAAGGATCGTGTAATATGGTGTATAACACTCAAGTATGAAATGATAGCTAATCACAGATATAAGATAGTAAATGCAGTAAAAATAGAAAAATCACACCAGGGATTTTTATACTGGTTCGGAGCACCGTCCTACGTCCAGTCCTAGACTTCCTTATGAAATTTCACTAACAATCTCCTCACTTCACCCGGAGGAACAGGTATACAACACTCGAGCATCCGAACGAGATTTCACGCCTCTAATCACACGAGGACTTCAACACGTATCTGATCACACACAGGACTTCAACTAATACAATGGTTTTGACTTCAACTTTGTGTTCTTGATTCAACACGGATAGTCAACAGTTTGAGTACAATCTTCCTATAATCTGATCCTCAAGTATATACTTTGAATGCGTAGATTTAAGGAAGTAGAATGCTTGTTGAATCAAATGATATTAAATTGATTCAAGGGTTCAACAAGTATTTAAATTTGGAGAGCTTTTGTTTTGCAAAGAGTGTGAAAATGCAATTCAGAAATTAGAGAGAATATAGAATGATTTCGTGATTGTAAAACAAGTTTGAAGTTGTTTGTATAATAGTAGAAAGGTAGTAATTCTTCATGAAAAGTTTCTATAAAAATTTATGTCCATTTCCTTTGATTATTTAATAGAAATCTCTTCACAAATAGACGCAACCTTTCAGAAAAAGCTTGCTGTTTGAAAACGGTCGACGGGTCAAAAATCACCGGTCGACTGGTTGAATTTAATTAAAATTAAAATTTCCAGAAAAATAGCCATTATGTGTAAAAACACATTGACCGGTCGACTAGTGAGTTTCGACCGGTCGACGGGTTGAACTGAGAAATGTTTATTTCGAAACAGAAACATGAACGGTCGACTGGTGGTATTTTACCGATCGACTTGTTCTTTTTGGGCGGTCGACCGTTTTATTGCTATGGACCAGAGGATCTCGGTCCACAGTCTAGATCACTCTGCACTCTTTCCCGGTCGGAGCCTGGACCGTTTGGGCTTTTTCTATGACTTTTCAAATCCTCAAATATACAGATTTCAGCAACGAAGATATGAGCATTCGTGTTATACTTTGAGGATAGATTTTAACATATTTCTAACATGACTCAATGTGTATATATATATATATATATATATATATATATATATATATATAACCTTATCTCTATGAAATGATCTCCATTGCAACTTTATATGTTGGCATCGATCAAAATCTTGTTCTCAACATTCTCCCCCTTTTGATTGATGAAAACACCTTGGATTTTCTCCCTCTGAATATAAAGCTCCCCCTGAATTTCTGCAACATTTGTTAGCTCATAATATAAATAATCTTACCTTTTGATTGCTGCATTAACAAATGTTAGCACACATATACTATTACCATGTTAAGCACATAATTTTAAATGATAATAGTATATGTAACATGAATGATATGTATCACATGAGAGAAAATATCTCCCCCTTTGTCATTGATTAAAAAGAATAAATACCATAATAAACACAGTAATCGAGAGTAGTAGTGAATACAAATAATTATAGCACCTTTAGGAGATATTGTGCTTTTTGATAAGCTAAGTTTTCAAAGATATTTAGAGATACCGAATAGCCTTCTTTTTGTTGTGATGTACCTGCGAAAAATATGATATATATACTTTTGGTACCTGCTTGCTTTGTTTGGGTCCATGGGTTAGATGGAAGGTAACCATACCCAAGAGGGTTTAATGGAACCTTTAAAGTTAAAATTTTCATTATTAACTACAGAATCAAAATAATCATCGATATATTTTTCTCTATTTTTCCAACTTACAGGAACCCAAATACTTAAGTAATCTCTATTGATATTCCTTTTCATACTTCTAGATTTATTATAAATATCGCTAGTCATAGAAGTATTCGAATTTCTATAATAATTGGGTCTTGGATGTGTATTAGTACTAGCAGTGATATTCTTATTGTATATAAAAGCGTATCTAGTACTATTTCTACGATTGGTTCTATTATATCCTAAACCACTTTTGTCATGTAAAGGTCGAGATCTAGATAAAATCATGTTTGAATCATTTTGACCTTTATTAAATATCGCGAACTTATTTGTACATTTATCGAATCTAATTCCGAAATCGCGAGTGACAAAAGAAATTTTGTTATTTTGAAAATTATCAATTTCCTTATTTAATTCAGAGTCCTTCCTTTTTAAAACATTCTCAGTTTTGAGACCACAAGTTTGAGATCCTGAATTAATTAAAGAAGATTTTAATTTTTCAAAATTTTCTTTTGTGTCAGAAATTTTATTTTGTAAAATATTATTATTCACCTTTAAAAACTCGCATTCTTTAAATAATTCTAGATTCTTTTCAATTAAAGCTCCATTCTCTTTTTCAAGAGACGAAATAAAAGAACTAGAATTATTTAAAGAATCTTCTAATGATTTATTTCTATTTTGCAAAATATCGATTTCCTTTAAAAGAACATTGTTTTTATCTTCTAGTTGCTCATTTTCTTTTTGAAGGAAATCTTTTTGAGAAACAAGCTCTTCTAAGGTATTTTCAAAACATTTGGCTTGTTTTACCAAAAAATTGTTTTCTTCTTTTAATTTGGAATTTTCTTGCTCGCAATTTTTTGACTTAGCTATAATGATTGTATTGAGTTTACTCAAAGTTTTAAAATCTTTCAATAATTTTTCAGGGTTTAACAGAAGATCTTTATATAAAGAATCTGTACATAACGATTGTGATCCGACTTTAGCCATAAGACATTTGTTTCCTTGCTCTCCTGATTCGGTTTTTTTGCTCTTCCATTTTCTAATTCCCTGGCTAGATTTCTTTATTGTCATTTGTTCTAGGATGTTGTTATAATCTCTAGAACGCTAGGCTCTGATACTAAATGAAAGTGTAGTGTGGGCGTGTACGTGCTAATACAGTACACTACCCATGAGACATTTGTTTCCTTGCTCTCCTGATTCGGTTTTATTGCTCTTCCATTTTCTAATTCCCTAGCTAGATTTCTTTATTGCCATTTGTTCTAGGATGTTGTTACGATCTCCAGAATGCTAGGCTCTGATACCAAATGAAAGTGTAGTGTGGGCGTGTACGTGCTAATACAGTACACAAGGATCGTGTAATATGGTGTACAACACTCAAGTATGAAATGATAGCTAATCACAGAAATAAGATAGTAAATGCAGTAAAAATAGAAAAATCACACCAGGGATTTTTATACTGGTTCGGAGCACCGTCCTACGTCCAGTCCCAGACTTCCTTTTGGAATTTAACTAACAATCTCCTCACTTCACCCGGAGGAACAGGTATACAACACCCGAGCAGCAGAACGGGATTTCACGCCTCTAATCACATGAGGACTTCAACACGTGCTTGATCACACACAGGACTTCATCTAATACAATGGTTTTGACTTCTACTTTGTGTTCTTGATTCAACACGGATAGACAACAGTTTGAGTACAATCTTCCTATAATCTGATCCTCGAGTATATACTTTGAATGTGTAGATTTAAGGAAGTAGAATGCTTTTTGAATCAAATGATATTAAATTGATTCAAGGATTCAACAAGTATTTAAATTTGGAGAGCTTTTGTTTTCATAAGCAATTCAGAAATTGGAGAGAATATAGAATGATTTCGTGATTGTAAAACAAGTTTGAAGTTGTTTATATAATAGTAGAAAGGTAGTAATTCTTCATGAAGAGTTTCTATAAAAATTTATGTCCATTTCCTTTGATTATTGAATAGAAATCTCTTCAAAAATAGAAGCAACCTTTCAGAAAAAGCTTGCTGTTTGAAAACGGTCAACAGGGTAAAAATCACCGGCCGACTAGTTGAATTTATTTAAAATTAAAATTTCCAGAAAAATAACCGTTATGTGTAAAAACACATTGACCGGTCAGCTGATGAGTTTCGACCGGTCGAATGGTTGAACTGAGAAATTTTATTTCGAAACAGAAACATGCACGGTCGACTGGTGGTATTTTACCGGTCGACTTGTTCTTTTTGGGCGATCGACCGTTTTATTGTTGTGGATCGGATGACCTTGGTCCACAGTCTAGATCACTCTGCACTCTTTCCCGGTCGGAGCCTGGACCGTTTGGGCTTTTTCTGTGACTTTTCAAATCCTCAAATATACAGATTTCAGCAACGAAGATATGAGCATTCGTGTTATACTTTGAGGATAGATTTTAACATATTTCTAACACGACTCAATGTGTGTGTGTCTATATATATATATATATATATATATATATATATATATATAAACCTTATCTCTATGAAATGATCTTCATTGCAACTTTATATGTTGGCATCGATCAAAATCTTGTTCTCAACATTCTCCCCCTTTTTGATTGATGACAACACCTTGGATTTTCTCCCTCTGAATATAAATCTCCCCCTGAATTTCTGCAACATTTGTTAGCTCATAAATAAATAATCTTACCTTTTGATTGCTGCATTAACAAATGTTAGCACACATATACTATTACCATGTTAAGCACATAATTTTAAATGATAACAGTATATGTAACATGAATGATATGTATCACATGAGAGAAAATATTTCTCCCCCTTTGTCATTGATTAAAAAGAATAAATACCATAATAAACGCAGTAATCGAGAGTAGTAGAGAATACAAATAATTATAGCACCTTAGGAGATATTGTGCTTTTTGATAAGCTAAGTTTTCAAAGATATTTAGAGATACCGAATAGCCTTCTTTTTGGTGTGATGTACCTGCGAAAAATATGACATATATACTTTTGGTACCCACTTGCTTTGTTTGGGTCTATGGGTTAGATGGAAGGTAACCATACCCAAAAGGGTTTAATGGAACCTTTAAGGATAAAATTTTCATTATTAACTACAGAATCAAAATAATCATCAATATATTTTTCTCTGTTTTTCCAACTTACAGGAACCCAAATACTTCAGTAATCTCTATTGATATTCCTTTTCATACTTCTAGATTTATTATAAATATCGCTAGTCATAGAAGTATTCGAATTTCTATAATAATTGGGTCTTGGATGTGTATTAGTAATAGCAGTGATATTCTTATTGTATATAAAAGCGTATCTAGTACTATTTCTACGATTGGTTCTATTATATCCTAAACCACTTTTGTCATGTAAAGGTCGAGATCTAGATAAAATCATGTTTGAATCATTTTGACCTTTATTAAATATCGCGAACTTATTTGTACATTTATCGAATCTAATTCTGAAATCGCGAGTGACAAAAGAAATTTTGTTATTTTGAAAATTATCAATTTCCTTATTTAATTCAGAGTTCTTCCTTTTTAAAACATTCTCAGTTCTGAGACCACAAATTTGAGATCCTGAATTAATTAAAGAAGATTGTAATTTTTCAAAATTTTCTTTTGTGTTAGAAATTTTATTTTGCAAAATATTATTATTCACCTTTAAAAACTCATATTCTTTAAATAATTCTAGATTTTTTTCAATTAAAGCTCCATTCTCTTTTTCAAGAGACGAAATTAAAGAACTAGAATTATTTAAAGAATCTTCTAATGATTTGTTTCTATTTTGCAAAAGATCGATTTCCTTTAAAAGAACATTATTTTTATCTTGTAGTTGCTCATTTTCTTTTTGAAGGAAATCTTTTTGAGAAACAAGCTCTTCTAAGGTATTTTCAAAACATTTGGCTTGTTTTACCAAAAAAAATTCTTCTTTTAATTTGGAATTTTCTTGCTTGCAATTTTTTGACTTAGCTATAATGATTGTATTGAGTTTACTCAAAGTTTTAAAATCTTTCAATAATTTTTCATGGTTTAACAGAAGATCTTTATATAAAGAATCTGTACATACCGATTGTGATCTGACTTTAGCCATGAGACATCTGTTTCCTTGCTCTCCTGATTCGGTTTTATTGCTCTTCCATTTTCTAATTCCCTGGCTAGATTTCTTTATTGCCATTTGTTCTAGGATGTTGTTACGATCTCCAGAACGCCAGGCTCTGATACCAAATGAAAGTGTAGTGTAGGCGTGTACGTGCTAATAAAGTACACAAGGATCGTGTAATATGGTGTATAACACTCAAGTATGAAATGATAGCTAATCACAGATATAAGATAGTAAATGCATTAGAAATAGAAAAATCACACCAGGGATTTTTATACTGGTTCGGAGCACCGTCCTACGTCCAGTCCTAGACTTCCTTCTGGAATTTCACTAACAATCTCCTCACTTCACCTGGAGGAACAGGTATACAACACCCGAGCAGCCGAACGGGATTTCACGCCTCTAATCACACGAGGACTTCAACACGTATCTGATCACACACAGGACTTCAACTAATACAATGGTTTTGACTTCAACTTTGTGTTCTTGATTCAACACGGATAGTCAACAGTTTGAGTACAATCTTCCTATAATCTGATCCTCAAGTATATACTTTGAATGCGTAGATTTAAGGAAGTAGAATGCTTGTTGAATCAAATGATATTAAATTGATTCAAGGATTCAACAAGTATTTAAATTTGGAGAGCTTTTGTTTTGCAAAGAGTGTGAAAATGCAATTCAGAAATTAGAGAGAATATAGAATGATTTCGTGATTGTAAAACAAGTTTGAAGTTGTTTATATAATAGTAGAAAGGTAGTAATTCTTCATGAAGAGTTTCTATAAAAATTTATGTCCATTTCCTTTGATTATTTAATAGAAATCTCTTCACAAATAGACGCAACCTTTCAGAAAAAGCTTGCTGTTTGAAAACGGTCGACGGGTCAAAAATCACCGGTCGACTGGTTGAATTTAATTAAAATTAAAATTTCTAGAAAAATAGCCGTTATGTGTACATACACATTGACCGATCGACTGTGAGTTTCGATCGGTCGACTGGTTGAACTGAGAAATGTTTATTTCGAAACAGAAACATGAACGGTCGACTGGTAGTATTTTACCGGTCGACTGGTTCTTTTTGGGCGGTCGACCGTTTTATTGTTGTGGACCAGAGAACCTCGGTCCACAGTCTAGATCACTCTGCACTCTTTCCCGGTCGGAGCCCGGACCGTTTGGGCTTTTTCCATGACTTTTCAAATCCTTAAATATATAGATTTCAGCAACGAAGATATGAGCATTCGTGTTATACTTTGATGATAGATTTTAACATATTTCTAACACGACTTAGTGTGTGTGTGTGTGTGTGTGTGTGTGTGTATATATATATATATATATATAACCTTATCTCTATGAAATGATCTTCATTGCAACTTTATATGTTGGCATCGATCAAAATCTTGTTCTCAACAGGGGGTAGGTGGCCATTGTTAAGGAGGAAGGAGAAGGAAGGGAGGAAGGAAGAAGAGAAGAAAAGGAGAAAGAAGCAAATGAAAATGGAGTGTCTTTTTCTTCCTAAACCCATTTACTTATAGGAACATGCAAACTGAAACACCCCACCTCCGTTAGGGTCACTCTCAAAGGGAATGCCCTAATTTTGGTGAAGGTTTATAAGTACAAGTCACAGATATACAAGACAGATATAAGAACACATATTTGTAAACAGCGGAAGAACAACAAACTTTTATTTCATAAAAGTCAAATACGTGTTACAACAACATCCTTTCCAAAATCATAACATAACACTTTCATAATCTGGCTTGAGTACATTATTTAAAGAAGCATGAATAAAACATAGATAAACTGCAAAAGCCCCATAGAGTTTGTCCAAAGCCATAGTTTCAGACGGAAAGTTCCAAGCAATACATTTCTCTTCTTCAAGCTGGATGATAATGCTGGTCAAGCTGCAGTGTTCCCTCCCTATGGACCTGGGGGGGAAACGGAAGAAAAGAAGACGAAAGAAAAGAAGAGTCAGACATAAGCCTGAGTAAGTCTAGTACTATTTTGTCTATGAATAAAGAACTGGGTATGATAAGTAAAATCAAGAAGTGGGAAAGCACTATAAACTTAGTTAGGTTATCTAGGGTCGAATATACTATCGTACCCCATGTTAATCTCTGAACCCGTATAAACTAGTTTCCAACTGGCACCCCATAATCAGGGTGATGTGATCCATTCAATGATGATCGGCTCCTACTCGCATAGTTACATGTGTCTTACGGCCCCCGATGTTTGTAGTTACCTATGCTGGTCCCACCGTGGGGTGTATCAAGTCCCATGGTGGCGGCCCGACACAACCTTAGAGTGCACAGGTATGCTACTGGTGCCCAGTGCTTTATTTTTCTGCGCCGGAGTGTGTGCACGCCCGCACCCCGTTAGAACCTACACTGCTACACCACCGCCGTCGATTTGACCTCTTACAATCAGCCCAGTAATCGTGCCCCACCCTGCCTAGCTTCAGGGTATCATGATACACCTTTTAGGGTTACTGCTGAAAAGGGTCCCCCGTTACTAGGTTTTCTATCTCTAGCCAACATGCTAAGTTGGTTAAGTGTTTCCTAACCTAACCCCACCAGTCCGTTTAGTTTAGCATGTTCCATTTTGATTAAGTCTTTAGTTCACTTAATCCTAACAATCCTGACTCAGCCTTAATTGTCTTATTAAGGCCCTGACCTCTCACATTAGACAGGTATTGTTGTAGCTGCCTGTTGCCGGTTGGTTCCGGGCAGTCTTACGCCACAACTCAGTCTAACCTCGGGTCCTTATTGGGCTCCATGTTTAACCTCTCACATTGGATAGGTATTGTTGTGACTACTGGACAGCCGGGCGGTTCCGGGCAGGTTTACATCACAACTCAATCCAACCTCGGGTTAAACACATCGTATGTTCTACATTTACATATTTTGTCATTCTTCTTTATTTCTTATATGTAAATATTTGCGGCCCATTATTAAGTTAATGGTGTAAAGGTTACACCAATCATGGGCCCAACCCATACTTGAACTTGGGCCCTTCTATTTTATATTTTCATTCATTAGTAATTTTAACCCAACGTTATTTTCCCCCGGTTTACACGTCCGTTTATTATATATATTGGGCTTAGCCTTTTAAAGCCCAATTTATCCATGCGAAAAGGGGAGGCTTATGGCGTGATTACATACACAAAAAGGGGAAGGTGAGCGTATGAACTTGCAATATGACGTTGGGAATACAAAATAGAAACTGGTGTACTTGCATAGTAGCGACATATACTTTGGTCATAAAGCATAGGTGACATGAATCAAAGCATGTGAACTTGTAGTTGAGATAAGAGTCTAAATTGGGTATCATTATTGACACATAGTCATAACTACAACATGAACCAATACTTTTATTTATGCATAATGTCAAACATAAGCATGGCATAAATTTTCTAACATAAGCATGGCATAATGTCAAACATAAGCATGGCATAAATATTTCTAACATAAGCATGGCATAATGTCAAACATAAGCATGGCATAAATATCTCTAACATGAAATCATGATTCTTACTTTAGTCATGTAATCTTGCAAAAAGGGATTTTGAATCTAATCCTAACTATGTACCACATATGTCATCATATAATTCTTGTAAACAAGATAGACTTAATCATGGATTTCAATTATGCCAAATATCATTCATAGCCTAGCCATATTCATAAGTTTGCAAATAGGTTTTCTAGTACAAAAGCATGACTTAATACATGATGTCAAATTCTCAACATAATTTCATATGGATTATAATAACCAAACTTGTTTTAATTACTTACTTACAAATTGATTTATGCACAAAAATATACATCATGATGGCATAGTAGCAAAACCCCAAACTTGCATAAATTTAAATCAACTACATACATGTAACTTCAACATGGATTACATAATTTGCGAAATATTCCAAACGTATACTTGCATAGAACTACCGCATGTAGTTCTTTATAATTGAATAACATAATCCAAACGTATATAATATTTCAAATTGATAAGAACGCACAAATATGAACAACTTTATTGCCACAATTCAAGCATACAAACCAACACAATTGTTTATTCATACCAAAGTAATACTCTACTTACAATGGTGTGACGAATTCTCTAATTAAGAGATATGATTCCTTTGTTGAATTGATTTGATTTAGGTCTCTTTAAGCTTTAGAATTTTCCTCCTAATCCTCTCTCTAGTTGGCGGCTACTCTTAGTCGTTCCTCAGCAACATGGCGGCTATGTTCTTAATTTTGAATGAATAGATTAGGGTTTGTCTAGGGTTGTTTATATAGAGGTTAGGAACTGATTAGGACCATTGATGTTGCTTGGATTGATCGTAGCCATTCATTCGATAGAGAGACCAATTAAAACTTGCCACCTAGCCCTAGTGACAAAGCAGACCACAGAAAATCGACCACATAGAGAATAGGCCAGCCGGGTTAGACTGGGCTCGACCTGGGTCTGGACCAGGTCGACACCCCTGTCGACAGCCCTGTCGACAGGCCTGTCGACCTGGTTAGACCAGGTCGACAGGCCTGTCGACCTGGTTAGACCAGGTCGACAGCCCAGTCGACTTGGTGGGTCAGGCGGGTGTTTTTCCGCCCTGGCCCATTGGGCCCCATTTTCGAATTTAAACCTGATTTATTCTGTTTGAATTTAAACTTGATTCTCAAACTTCCGAAGGCCATATCTTCTTCATACGGACTCCATTTTTCGAAAACTCGGACTCTATTTCGCGTATTTTTCCGAGACGAACGCAATGGCGTATCCCGTTTCCCTTAGTTCTTTGATTTCAAATTAATTATACTTTAATTTATGAATTTCACAGTTATAGAATTTTCGGGGTGTTACACAAACCATTGGAAGGGGAGGCATATGCTAGCATGGTGAATTGTCTAAATTCCTAAGGCTTTAGGAATTTGTGTTAATTGACATTTAACTTCTTATTTAATCATGCTACATTTATTCGTTTCTAGTCGCTTGACCACATATGAACTCCGATGGGTACAAAATTTGAAATCGTGCTACGTTCCACAGATACGATTCTTATGAACTTGGTCTCGTCAAATTCGTATACCGTTTGCACAATGGCCTTTTTCTGAGTTACTGTTTAAATTTGACTGGTTTTTCGACCTGCGCTTACATTATGCAGGCACACACACTAACTCTGATTGACTTGAAATTTGGAACCTTACCATTATTTATCATTATGAATCCGATAAAATTGGTTTCGTCGAATTCCAAGATCATTTGCAAAATGTCTATTTTTCTAGCTTTTTAAAACTGTATTGAATTATCGATTTTCAAAATATTCTTGTTAATTATTATTTTAAAAATCCGATAACACTATTTTAACTATTTTACAAGTCGTTTCCTATCAGAAAATCTCAAAATTTATAATACTGGTGAATAGTGTCAAATTTTCACTTTTGACTAAAATTGTTTGAACTGATAAATTCATAAAACTGATTTAAATAACTTATCTAGTCGTTATACTTTTTGAAATTGTATTTAAAAATGAGTGTATGTATCCAGAACCATGCGCGGTAATTTTAATTTCTTAAAAACTCGAATTTTCAAAATATCAAAAACTTTTTGTCGTTACAATAGCGGTGGTTTGAGAGAAGTTAGGGGTGGTGTTAAATACGTTAAAGGCGACGTTTTTAAGGGTTTAAGGTGGAAAGAAAGTGCTTGGCTAGAGGGGGCCCACGTGGGGTGGGGGAGGCTATGCTAGATGCGGGCCAGCTGGTGGGTGAGGGCGGTCGACGGTGAGGTGGTAGGGGAGGAGTTTGGAACTTTGGAGAAGGAGGAATATAAAACGAAGTGAAAAATGAAATGGAAAATAAAAATGGAAACAAAATCATTACTTATATAAAGTATTTGCTTAGGAAGGAGGTAATGAAAGTGAGGGTGACATGTGGAAGGAAGAGAAGATTAGGTGTCAAAGGGGAAGAGGAATTAGTAAAATGTGTGTGTGATTTTGATTTGTTTAATCCTATGTTTAATTAAATGACTTTTATACGTTTTCATCTCGTAAGACCAGACCATAAGTCCGATCGATATGAAATTTGAAATCCTACTACATTTCACAGATACGAATCCAACAAACTGATCTTTTTAAATTTACAGACTGTTTACATAATGACCCTTTTCTATGCTATTATTAAATTTCAACTGATTTTTCGACACGTTTTCATATTGCGCACGCTAACATATTAAATCCGATTGATTTAAAATTTGAAATCTAATAATAATTTAACGTTCCGGATCCGATGGAACATGTCTCGTCGAAATCCGAGATCATTTGCAAAATGTCTATTTTAGGCTATTAAAGTAATACTAAATTATCGAATTCTAATATGTTTACTTTTAAATCAATTTTAAAAGTTCACTAACCTTATTATAACTTTAGTAAAATATAAAACAAAGTTAGAATTCATTTTCCATAGTTTTTTCAAGTCTATATTCAATATCTAATAAAATTGGAAATTCAACCAGACGTATCCATTTAAAAATCCTTTTAAATATATTTAAATCCATATTTTAAAGTGACTAAAAATACGGGGCGTTACGAATCCTTTCCTATAAGGACCTACAGATAATATTTTCTAAAGATATGTGTATATATTCCCGTAACTGAGTAACCTATGCTCTGATACCAACAGTAACAACCCGCCCAGAATGGCCCTAAATTTTGACCCAAAAAGGCAAATCGAAACTTAGAGCCATTCTGAAAGGATCGTTGGTTTCTATAAGAAAATTGTATAACAGATGTAGCAGAGCATACTAAAACGAAGTCAAAATCTCGCACAACGGAAGGGATAAAATATAATAACTTAAAATAGATGTACCTTTAATTAAAACCGTCATAAATGTCAGTTACAAATAATCTCATGCAAGAATAGGTACATCAACAATAATTATCCCAATATGATAATACTGTCATAATGCATAATAGTTATGGATCCTCCATCATTAGGCTCTATCTCCAAGATATCACTGATCCAAGCATTCCCATCTACTATTAGTTTATATGTTAAGAGGAGGGAGGTCAGAACATAAAGTTTTGATGAATGAAAATAACATGTGGTTAAAGGCCTACTTCAAAAAAAAATGTGTTTAAAGGTTGTACTTTAAATTTGGCAGGTTAAATACTTCAAAGTATGTCTACGTAAACACAAAAGCATACACAAACAAAGGTATATTATAATTATTGAGGTGGACATCTGAATCAGTCACTTAAACCTTCATTAATGCATTTAGGGTGGATCGGCGATCACTTAAGACCCAATGAGATGGACATTCTTGGTCACTTAAGACTCATTCTAGCATATTCATTAACGGTGGATTTCTATGATTTCTTATGACCCTAAGGAGAACCCTATCCACTTAAGACCTCGTCCTAACACGTCAACATCATAAGTGTATATATACATATACATACATATATATATATATTCACAAGTAATATGAGAAGTAATATCTTACCGCTTAGTATCGATTTAGGGTAGGCTTGCATATAGCCATTTAAGACCCCTCCGGCGGACGCCTCATATTACTACTTAACTGATATTACGGTAGTAGACCTATGCCACTTAAGACTTCCCTTAGACGGTGGTTAATTACATTGCTTGTTGCATCCTGTTTGCTCCAAATTTGGGATCAAACACCAAAGGTGTAAAAGTTACACTTCACCTATTCGGTAAGAATGTGGAACCGCAAAATCGCAAAATAAACGAATAAAAGCAAGTAAGAGCACAAAGGAATTTTTATAGTGGTTCGAATCTCTATGAATCTACATCCACTTTCAATCAATTCTCATTATTATATTCAAGCTTACAACATAAGAATTTTCCCATATTACAATCTTTTCTCTCTTTTCTCCCTCCTTATGATCTAATTTCTCTTGAATTTGGTGAAGAAAATGAAGAGATCTTTTAGCTTTATGATGAATCTTCAACCACTTGTGTGCTTTGATCCTCTTTCATGAACTTCATAGATCTCATAGTGAATTAACATTCTATTTAGGCTTTGGAGAGGATTAGAGAAGATATGAAATTGCTTGAGAGATTTATTATGTAGCTTGAATGAGATTGAAGGTGCTTAGATCCGATTGTAGAAGGCTCTAATGATCATTGATTTGGATTTGATCTTCATGAAGATCAAAAAAGTGTTGATGAATCCATAGAAGCCATTAGAGAAGTTGTAAATGAGCTTTGAATTTGATGGAGTCTCCTTGTAGGAATGAATTTTCGGTCCCCTTCCCCAATGGATTATGAGGGGTATTTATAGGTGATTTTAGCCCGGGTGGAAATTCGGTAATTATGCTGAAAACGCCATGACTCAATTCGACATGACTCAACCCGCCATGACCCATGTCGCCATGAACGCAAACCGACATGACTGCAAATCGACATGACTTCAATATGGCATGCGACATGGAATAATGTGGATTGAACTCAATGTGATGTACACGGCATGAAAGTGGAAACAGCGTACTTCAATGAATAGGAACGATATGCTTTTACATTCTACTTTACAGCTGGCGCTCTGCATTCAATAATATCTGTATCTTTCCAGCTTTTTAACCAGACTGTAATTTGTAGGAATGGCTTGACTTTATGCAAGGATTTGACACAAAGAACCTACGACATGAAGTGAGCACCGACTTGGCTAAAGCTGCTTCGACGACATGCTGTAGCCCACGTCATTTAGAACCGTGCCATGCTCTCAACTGGGCGCTACTATTTCCTTTTGTAAGCAGGTCCAAGTCGTGTTTACATCGTGTTGCTGTGCCACGTCATGACTTCATGTTTGCGGCATAAGCAGTCTCTGGAACGACATGAATGAAATGTCGGCACAAATGGTATACACGGCAAGGAGAAGATTGCTGTTGCGACATGCTTCAACATCATTAATGGAAGAACCGCCTCACCCTTTTCACGACATGGTTATAATATGCAACCAGCGACTTGACTCCAATGTATATGACACGATTTGTAAAGCATGCCGCATATTTATTTCACATAATCAACTAAGGTCATTTGTACATGCTACATCATCATGTTTAACCACCTGGAACCGTTCACCTAAATAGCTTTTATACCACGTCAGCCCCGTACATGTACGAATTGAATTATAAACGACATGAGTCAATTAACGATATAGGAATGCCTCTTATATTCTATGGTATGATAATATGTAGCTGTCATCCCTCCTAAGTTGCCACGTGGAAAGCTTACATACAGGATTAAACAACCCGCATATTCTCTTAAACATGCCAATGACATGGACACCCAGCACATGTTACGACATAGTGGCTCTGGACGGCATGGATGGAACACACGGCATGACGTTGACGACATGGCTTTACTGTGAAGAACCATTTTAACACGCATAGCATGGTATTTGCATAAATGAAACGACATGGTGGATACATTGTTGTTCCGTGCTAACAACATGAAGATGGTTACGTTTTTGAACGGCATGGAACACTCAATGACATGGTTTAGGCTAGGTAACGCACAGTATGAATTAATGGATCGGCTCGACCGTTGGCGCCATGAACTACCCGACATGCTTATAGCCCGGTGGTGCGTTTCCAACGACATGTTTCAGAGCGACTTGATATGCGTGCGTGTCACTTACACCTCATGCCGTGTTAAACACCTAGACCCATGTCGTGCCAGCGACTTATAATCTTGTCGTGCAGATGACTATAGGATCCATGTTGTAGAAACGACATGAGTCAGTTATGTCGTGTGACATCGTCTGTTAATACTTCGTAGTTTTGAACCGCGTTCTAAGAACGGGGTTAACATTTGCCCCTTGAAGCTTGTATTTTCTGCTTGCAGGAAATGCAGGCTTCGAAATGATCACAATTTGCATTGAGATTCAGTCGTAGTTTTTGTCTGCTATAGCAAATGATTCTTCAAATTTAAATGCTCAATGCTACTTGTTCTATAATCAAAACAAGTATTTGCACAATTATGGACTTATACTTCGCCATCGGTTGTCCATATCGATAGCGGATTAGTTTAATCATCAGAAAATGAATTATGGCGAATTTTTACTTTGAAATGAATAACGTGTCTACACAGTATTATTTTATCCAACGGTTTATAATTCGTCGAATATTATTTACACAAACACGATATTCTAATTCGAATTCACGTTAACGCTTGAAATCAACTAATCGACTATGCCGACTGTGGACTTCAAACATTATCGCTTTATAACTTATATGACGATATGCGATGTTTCTCATTTGAGAAATGTGTTTTGGAGAGATTTCTCGGTTTCCTTTCGAAGAAGACTTGGATATTTATGCCCCGGTTTTAAGGAGTCGTTATCAGTCTTCTTCGCAGGAAGTATTTTGGATTTCAAATCTGTGTTCAAGCTAAAATTTTATACTTGTCGTGTCTGAGATTTTTAGACACTACGCAAGTTAAGCGATTAATATTCAAATTCTGTTTTCAATCCAGCTTGGTTGATTTAGCCACTTGGAGGCTTTTGCCATTTGATTATACTAAGTAATCCAAGCATCGGTAATTTTTGAAGGAGTGCCCCTGGAAAGGACCTCAGTTAAGACCCCAATATTTGTCGTTATTGCATCAGGTACTTCCTAATTCAAACGACCAATCGGGTGCCCCTGGTGAGGACTTTACATGTTATGCCCCCGCTAAGGGTAGATTTCGGGTTTAGTGCCCGATAATCCCGCCGCGTCTGAAATGATCAGTTGTTAAGCAAATAGATTTTCATTCTTCATATCAGACGCTACGCAAATGGATTTTTCATTCTTCACGTTTGATCATATCAAACGCTACGCAAATGGATTTTTTATTCTTCACATTTGATCATATCAAACGCTACACAAATGGATTTTTCATTCTTCACGTCTGATCATATCAGACGCTACGCAAATGAATTTTTCATTCTTCACGTTTGATCATATCAAACGCTACGCAAATTGATTTTTCATTCTTCACGTTTGATCATATCAAACGCTACGCAAATGAATTTTTCATTCTTCACGTCTGATCATATCAGACGCTACGCAAATGATTTTCATTCTTCACTTCTGATCATATATCAGACGCTACGCAAATGGATTTTTCATTCTTCACGTTTGATCATATCAAACGCTACGCAAATGGATTTTCATTCTTCACGTTTGATCATATCAGACGCTACGCAAATGGATTTTTCATTCTTCACGTTTGATCATATCAGACGTTACGCAAATGGATTTTTCATTCTTCACGTTTGATCATATCAAACGTTACGCAAATGGATTTTCCATTCTTCACATCTGATCATATCAGACGCTACGCAAATAATTTTCATTCTTTACGTCTGATCATATCAGACGCTACGCAAATGGATTTTGGCGTTTGTTATAGCGTTTCGCGGGGCGGCCATCAGTCCCTTTGTCAGATGCTCGACTTAGCGAGCTATTCCGGTTCATGAACTGAAACTCTGAACCTTTCACTTAAGTGCCCCTTCGATTAGAGTTTCAGTTCTCATGTTTGTTTGTCGTGTCGCCTGCTCGCTGTTTTGAATCTTTACACCTTTCACATTCACTTTTCAAGGCAGTGGTGCTTTTCCTATTTTTGCATTTGTGCATGTTGATATTTACAACATTCAGCCCTTGAACTAGCATTGTTGGGGTTGCGATGTTACAGGAACAAGCGCTCGACAGATGGCCTGCAATATGAAACCATATTTTAAGAAAGTTTTGATTTGACATATAACTTTGCAAGCAGGAAATTCATTTAATCAGACATGCTCTTAATCATAGAGCTAATGTTCAGTGTATCACTTGCAGATTATTACAGACTGTTTACATAAAGTTTTTGAATATAACAGAAAGTAAACGCGAAGTAAATTATGAACTAAAGCAAGAAATAGAGCATGAAGTAAAGATGTAGCGACGTTGATCGCTTATTCCGAGTCATTGAAATCGGAACACCGTTAGCGGTTATTAGTTGATGATTAGCTTTGGCATGATTTGAGCAGAGGCTACATTGCTTGGACCAGACTGATCATTCGATGCCCCTTGCCCCTGGGGAGTAGCAGAAGGATTCATGGCTTGTGGATTCTTTACATACTGCTGTAACCTGTTTTTCCTGATCAATTCCTCAATGAGGTTCTTCAGGTGTCGGCACTCGTTAGTGTTATGACCAGGTTGGTTATGAAATCTGCAGAATTTCCCGGAGTTTGCTGCTTTGTCATTTATCCTTATCGGATTTGGCTCTGCGTACTCTTCAGAATTCTTTGTTGCAAGATAGATATTTTCAGGGGTGTCATTCAAAGGCGTTAGCTCTGATGAGTTGAAAAGGCGAGACTTCTTATTAGTCTTGTTGTCGTTCCCATCATTGGTTCGCTTTTGTCCCTGATTATTCTTCTGGTTAGATTGGACAGCCATATTTTTAGGAACTTCAATGAGTTGGTTACCATCAATGACCTGAAGGGGTATAGGATTATCGTCCACTCTCATGTACTCCTCCGCCTTCTAGTAGAACTTGTCAAGCGTAGTCGGTTCCTTCATTATTATCCATCTTCCGAACTCGCTTGTTTTGTCAATAGTGTCGAGTAAAGCCATGAGAATTATGCGTGGCTCTGGATTCTTCACTTCAGACAAAGCAACATTGAATTGACTAAGGAAGGCTTTGACAGTTTCCCCTGGATTCTGTTTCATTACTGAAAGCGTTATAGCATCCTTGGCTTTGGTAGCGTACAAGTGAAACTGATTCTTGAACTTTTTGGTCAGGTCAGAAAACCGATCGATAGATCTGGGTGGCAGCTTTGTGAAGCATAGTGATGCGGCACCTTCTAAGTAGAGAGGAAAGTACGTGCATCTCATCTCATCGGTTGCTTTAGCCGCGCTCATATGCCACTCGTATTTGAATATGTTGTAGCTCAGATCAACGAGGCCGTTGTACGGAGGCAAAGTAGGAGGATTAAACTTCTTCGGACATTCTACTTCGAGGATTATTTCGGTGAATGGAGTCCTATCGGGAGAGAAGTCCCATTCTCTTTCGTCGTCTTTGCTAGCTTGATTCTTTTTCATGGCTCGTTCTATCATGTCTGAGATATATTCTTCAGTGTTATGACGCTCGTTGAAGGCGAGTCCTTTACCAAATGTTCGTCTAGGCATATGATCTCGATTAGAGAGCTTAGGCCCTTTGCCTTCTCGACGAAGAGGTGCCCCTGTGACAGGATTAATGACCTTTCGAGCCTTCTCTTCGGAATGATCCTTAGCTTTTGATCTCAAATCCTCGATGTTAGCTTCGTCCCTGTCACTTGCCCAATCATAGTCGTCTTCCACATTGTCGTTGCGGTTATAATTAGAAGTGGGCGATTTGTCGTTTTCCTCGAGATCCACATGGACTTTTGGAGGGGCTGGATTTGATCGAGCATTAAAGATGGCATCAAGTTTTTCCATCGTTGCCTTAGTAGAGGCATCCACTCGGTTGTTTACGTTGGCAATGGCGGCTTTTAGTTCATTTCTAGTCATGCCATCTCCACTTATCAAGTTTTCACCAACATCGAAACGGTTAGTAAGCGGTGTCTCTTCATTAGCAACATTATCGGCGTTATCGGCATTTTCCACATCTTTATTTACGGTCTTCTTGGATTTGGCCATAACTTCGGAGAAGAATGCGGTTTAGAGCTTTAATGCAAGGATCTCAACTTTGGGAGAGTGCGAGAAGAGGTAGGAGATGCGAGCGCGGCCCCACGGTGGGCGCCAAATGTTTGCTCCAAATTTGGGATCAAACACCAAAGGTGTAAAAGTTACACTTCACTTGTTCGGTAAGAATGTGGAACCGCAAAATCGCAAAACAAACGAATAAAAGCAAGTAAGAGCACAAAGGAATTTTTATAGTGGTTCGATTCTCTATGAATTTACATCCACTTTCAATCAATTCTCATTATAATATTCAAGCTTACAACATAAGAATTTTCCCACATTACAATCTTTTCTCTCCTTTCTCCCTCCTTATGATCTAATTTCTCTTGAATTTGGTGAAGAAAATGAAGAGATCTTTTAGCTTTGTGATGAATCTTCAACCACTTGTGTGCTTTGATCCTCTTTCATGAACTTCATAGATCTCATAGTGAATTAACATTCGATTTAGGCTTTGAAGAGGATTAGAGAAGATATGAAATTGCTTGAGAGATTTATTATGTAGCTTGAATGAGATTGAAGGTGCTTAGATCCGATTGTAGAAGGCTCTAATGATCATTGATTTGGATTTGATCTTCATGAAGATCAAAAAAGTGTTGATGAATCTATAGAAGCCATTAGAGAAGTTGTAGATGAGCTTTGAATTTGATGGAGTCTCCTTGTAGGAATGAATTTTCGGTCCCCCTCCCCAATGGATTATGAGGGGTATTTATAGGTGATTTTAGCCCGGGTGGCAATTCTGTAATTATGCTGAAAACGCCATGACTCAATTCGACATGACTCAACCCGCCATGACTCATGTCGCCATGAACGCAAACCGACATGACTGCAAATCGACATGACTTCAATATGGCATGCGACATGGAATAATGTGGATTGAACTCAATGTGATGTACACGACATGAAAGTGGAAACAACGTACTTCAATGAATAGGAACGATATGCTTTTACATTCTACTTTACAGCTGGCGCTCTGCATTCAATAATATCTGCATCTTGCCAGCTTTTTAACCAGACTGTAAGTTGTAGGAATGGCTTGACTTTATGCAAGGATTTGACACAAAGAACCTACGACATGAAGTGAGCACCGACTTGGCTAAAGCTGCTTCAACGACATGCTGTAGCCCACGTCATTTAGAACCGTGCCATGCTCTCAACTGGGCGCTACTGTTTCCTCTTGTAAGCAGGTCCAAGTCGTGTTTACATCGTGCTGTTGTGCTACGTCATGACTTCATGTTTGCGGCATAAGCAGTCTCTGGGACGACATGAATGAAATGCCGGCACAAATGGTATACACGGCAAGGAGAAGATTGCTGTTGCGACATGCCTCAACGTCTTTAATGGAAGAACCGCCTCACCCTTTTCACGACATGGTTATAATATGCAACCAGCGACTTGACTCCAATGTATATGACACGATTTGTAAAGCATGCCGCATATTTATTTCACATAATCAACTAAGGTCGTTTGTACATGTTGCATCATCATGTTTAACCACCTGGAATCGTTCACCTGAATAGCTTTTATACCACGTCAGCCCCGTACATGTACGAATTGAATTATGAACGACATGAGTCAATTAACGATATAGGAATGCCTCTTATATTCTATGGTATGATAATATGTAGCTGTCATCCCTCCTAAGTTGCCACGTGGAAAGCTTACATACAGAATTAAACAACCCGCATATTCTCTTAAACATACCAACGACATGGACACCCAGCACGTGTTACGACATGGTGGCTCTGGACGGCATGGATGGAACACACGACACGACGTTGACGACATGGCTTTACTGTGAAGAACCATTTTAACACGCATAGCATGGTATTTGCATAAATGAAACGACATGGTGGATACATTGTTGTTCCGTGCTAACAACATGAAGATGGTTACGTTTTTGAACGGCATGGAACACTCAATGACATGGTTTAGGCTAGGTAACGCACAGTATGAATTAATGGATCGGCTCGACCGTTGGCGCCATGAACTACCCGACATGCTTATAGCCCGGTGGTGCGTTTCCAACGACATGTTTCAGAGCGACTTGATATGCGTGCGTGTCACTTACACCTCATGCCGTGTTAAACACCTAGACCCATGTCGTGCCAGCGACTTATAATCTTGTCGTGCAGATGACTATAGGATCCATGTTGTAGAAACGACATGAGTCAGTTATGTCGTGTGACATCGTCTGTTAATACTTCGTAGTTTTGAACCGCGTTCTAAGAACGGGGTTAACACGTCCCACGTATATCAAACTCATCCCTATGTTGGCCCTCATATAGCTCCTAGAAGAAGCAGACATTTGGGTAAACTACCCTACTTCGTTATCGCCATGACTAAACCACTTTAGAGAAGGAGGACCCATAGACCACTTTGAATCTAATAAGAGAGGGTCTCATGACTTTGGCCCAAACTAAGAAATAAACTTTCGAAATGGAACTAATGACAACCGTTAGATTTATGTAGACTAATCTTAATTATCTATTTCCTATAAAACCAGCCTAAACACCAACATAAACAACTCTCACTAGACTTGGGCCGCATCAGATGGTCCATCGTTGGGTGTCGACCGCTCTAGGGTGAAAACGCCCAATGAGCCTGGTGGTGAGTGCTTATGATTAATTAATTTATATTTTTCCTTATATTACTAATTCCTTTTGTTATGTGATATATTCGTTGTCCCTTTGATCTTATCTCTTTATTTGAATTTCAAGTTTACCTAAGGGAATGTTTTATATTTCTAATTATGTCGTTGTATCTTAGATATTTATATATATATATTATTAATTCTAGCACTTATATGTATACATTTACCCTTTGATTTCGTAAAATTATTATTTTTTCGTACAGACTCCTTTTTCAACATGTTATATATGAAAATGTATCGGAGTTTCGTCACGAATCCAAATATAATATTTTTATGCCTAAATTTTTAATTGTCCATAATTCCTTTTTTTTTTATGCTTAAATTTTTAATTGTCCATAATTTCTAATCTTCTGTATATATATTTATGGGGTGTTAGATAATATTTTATTAATTTATTAATGTTTATTTTTAATTTAATTGTTTATGTTTGTTTATGGTTTATTTTGCGAGGTGTTACAATTTATATATCAAATTAGACAAAATATGATTTAAATATATATTATTCATGATAACAAAATAAAATGATCGAGTGTACAAAGAAAAGTAATTAATTCGTCAACTTTTCCACATTGAATGATGCATGTGCTCCAGCTAAACTACTACAGTTTCAAACATTGTTGAGTCATCACTACCTATCGACGGTCAACCATAATTGACTAGTATCAAGTGTCATCGATGTTATATGCATGTTTGTATGTATGTATATATATGTATGTATGTATGTATGTATGTGTATGTAATTCTTGTTAATTAGTTTTGTGTAAAAAGAAGTTAAATCAAAATCTTCTGTGAACATATTCGATGGCTAAATTTAAATTTCACTTTAAAACTGCTATTCCGAACTTATAAATCAAAGTATTTAAATTGAAGGTCAATTTGAAATATAATTTTGAAGTGGTTAAAATTTCTGACATTATTTCAAATTTCATATAAATTGAGACTTAAAAAAAAGGTGGTATATTATTCAAGCAAGGTTTATTTCTTATTTCTTAAAGCTCCAAAGTCATGATTTCCGTAACCTTAATCTATAGTGTGATATTACTTCGTTTGAACTATGTTAATTTCTCTAATGGACATGTATGTAAACACCTTTACCCGAAATGACCAAGAAAAGCCGAAGACTATAAACCAAGTACGCATGATATTGTATACTGTTGTCATAAGCGCATCTGATCTATTAATTAATCAAAACGAGCCATTTGAATTAAATAAATAAAGCACGACATTTGTTGATAAAAAAAAAAGAAGGAAGCAAAACATATTTTAATGGAATAAAAATATAGAGATAGTGTGTAGTAGTAGACGATGATAAAAGAAGGGGGGAGAGATAATAAGAAAAGGAAAGGAATAATGAAAAGAAGAAGACGCAAGTGTCACAAGAGAGAGACTAGTAGTAGTAGTAGAAAGGCCATGAGACGTACGGACGAGAGGAGACAGGATTGTCAGACTTATTGGACACTTGATTACGATTCCTCCTACCCTCTTTTTCTCTCCCTGCCCCCACCTTTTTTTCTTTTGCGCACCCGCCCGCACGGAAGTAACGTATGCGGATGCATGGTGAGCCGTCGGATGGTCGGGACTAGAGAATCTGAAGGATTCGCGTTTTCTGTCGGTGGGTGGAAAGGGAAGGCCTTTCGTGGGCGAGCGACAGGGTAATAGCGTCGGGAGCGATGGGTCTTAAAAACGGCGGGCCCCGCACGGAAACAGATATTTCGATACTTATTGCACCACCGGCGTGCGTCACGTGTTCCTCTTTTGCGTTGTGCCTCTGCTGTACGCCACCCATTCAAAATATTAATATTATTTTTACTATCGTACGTTACTTCGGTTGGATCACTGCTAACGGTCGTGAAAACGGTTAATGGGTTTTTGATGGACCCAATAAACAATATTAAGCCCATACGTAGTTATATTTTTCAGCATCCAAAATGATAAATGGGAAATATGAAATCATTTATGTTTTAAAATGAATCCCTACTCTCAAGTTTACGCTACTATGGAAGAGGGGTGTTAAATGGTAGCTTATCCAGTTTTTTGCCTTTCTCCGGCTACTAGAGAGATATGCAAATACTGCTAATTTTGCAAAGAGAAATGCTACAGTATCCGAAAAGATTTTTGTCAAAAAGTAAAAAATGGAGGTAAATCCGGAATTCAGGGATGACAAGCATTGAATTCAGGAGGGTATTTGTGTAATTTAGGGAAGACCTCCTATTTTTTTATCTCTACCGTAGTTTTTGACAAAATGAAAAGCGGACAAAGTAGCATTTCTGTTTTGCAAATAAACTGCCTACGTGTGCTTGAAAATTTATGATGTACATAATCGATGTGAGCTATTCGTGAAATGGATTGCAACTTAATTCATACCTCCAACGTAAGTTTCTAATAAACAAACGTATGGAGAACGTCGTTATCCAACGCATATTTGCTTATAACTTAAATGCGTTCAGCGTAAAAAGAAGCTTGTGGAAGCAAAAGCAATTCATGTTTAATAATTGTTTTAAAAAATAAAGTTAAAATAGAAAATATTTTATTTGCTATTTTCGTGTTTAAGAAAATAGCGGAAGAAGCAGATGCAATTCATCGTTCTATAATTCCATCACCGCTCCCGTTGCTCCCCCCATCTTTCTTCTTCAGGTACCGTTTCCATTTTGCTCTTTTCTCTTAAAGTGTTTTGTAACTAACTTCCAAAACACAAATCACAAAACAAACAAAATTGTTCCTTAAATTTTGCTTTTTCCTATAAATTAGAATCCTAATTTCGATTATCTGCACAAGCTTCCTACTATTACAAAAGCCCTAATGACTTTAGTACAGAAGAATTAGTGAATAAAGGACGTTAACCACCGACATGGTAATAGATTTTTGTGTTGGTTATCCAAAAGATATCGTTGACGTTATTTAGGGCACTTAAAAACAAGTTTTGACTTTTGAGTTTTTAAAATTAATTACGAGACATCAAAGTCACAAAAGGAGGGTTAGTAGAATGTAAAGAAGATGAATGGAATCGCGGAGGGGGTGTAGCAATCATGAAAGAAAGAACTGCACTCCTTGTTTCTTTTATTTCCCACAACATGAAAAATAAGTAGAAGTTGTTTTTTATTTTATATGTTAATTTGTTTTCTAAAATGGTTGTTTTCCATAATATACACGTGTCATGCAAATTTTTGAATAAACGAAAACGCAAAACTTAAAATGGTAAAGCAAACACTACCGTAGGTTTTATCCTATTTCAATTGAATTGCTACAAGGATCTCGAACTCCACCCGTATGTTGCATCCTTTTAGGCGGACCAACCATGGGTTGACAATATCTTGAATGAGCATTTAAAATATAGATCGTTGTGGCATGTGTTAAATTTGGTGATACAAAATCACAAATTGATTGGAACAAATTTGCAAAGAATGCAAAGTAAATATTTTTATAATGGGAATGCATTGATTGCATTTGATGAGGTGGTAGAGAAATAAATGAAGGGATTAATTTCTTCAATCTATGCTAAAAAAACGGATTGATTTACTTTCTATGTTTGCACATTTGTTGTTATGGTAATTTGCCTCCATTTTATTATTACCATATGTTGGTAATTTAATCGATGACTCACATAGATTTGCACTGGCTATATATTTAGGGGTAGACTTTAGTGTAAACCCATCCTGGCCTGAAGCCAGTGATCCCCAATAGTGTCTCTTCTTGTTAAACCTGATTGAGGTTTGGATATGTAAACTCTTATTTTGTAATCTCTTGTAATTATCTCATGTGGAATAAAATCTCTCTCTGTTGGACTGGACGTACACTATCTCGAGGATAGTGGAACCAGTATAAATATTGTGTCTCTTTGTTTCTCTGCTATGGTTATTTACTATTTTGTTGATGTAATAGAATAATTGCTAACATGTTAGATTGATGTACAATTGGCAAATCTAGATCCCGCTTATTGCGCTTTCGCAAAGGCGCAATTTTGCATAACAGATTGGTATCAGAGCAAGGCGATTTGTTTTAAATTGTGCATCAATTATTTCTACAAAGGTTGGTAGATTCAGTGGTGATTATGCTATTACTATTTTGGAGAAAAGGAGACTTCGGTGGAGGAGATTATGTTGAGAGAAAAGAGCGTTCCAATCTGGGAACTTTGACGTGATATGGAGTTTACTGCGTTGAAGGGACTATTGGATTTGGGAAGTTTTGATCATGTTTCTGACAGGGGTCTTCATGTTGATGATGCTCGAGGGATCCAAGATGATCAGGAAAGAAGCTCAGGTCAAGTGATAGACGGGTGTCGAGACAGAGATCATTGTGGTTTAGACAGGGGTCTTCACGTTGATGATGCTCGAGGGATCTGGGATGATCGAGGAAGGAGCTCAGGTCAAGTGTTAGACGGGTGTCGATGTGTATTGCAAGCACTTTTAGACCGTTGATTTATGCGTGGTGCAGCTCATGGTGGTAGATGCATCTTTGCAGGCGGTGGGTGAAGCTTGTAATGGTTTTGATTAAGTGGCAGGAGAGAGATTTTTTGTGAGTACAGAGATTTGTATTTTGGCTCTGTATTTGAATTGGTGGTGTTGAGATTACTTTGGTGTCTGCCTTCTTTGTTATTTTGAATATTTGCAAAAGTTTGTTGGCGGGCGGGGACGTAGTCTGAGCTCGTTAACAATGGTGTGATGGGGGGTAGCTTTGCTGGAACCCATTAGGCAAATATTCATTTTTTGTTTCTATCTAATTGTGAGATTTTGATTGAAGGTGGAGTTCTGTTGAAGAGTTTTATGATGTGAAGAGAATTTGATTGGAGATGGGGTGTTGCAGATATGTGATTTTGCATCAAGGTGGAGTGTTAAATTTGGTGATACAAAATCACAAATTGATTGGAACAAATTTGCAAAGAATGGAAAGTAAATATTTTTATAATGGGAATGCATTGATTGCATTTGATGAGGTGGTAGAGAAATAAATGAAGGGATTAATTTCTTCCATCTATGCTAAAAAAAGGGATTGATTTACTTCCTATGTTTGCACATTTGTTGTTATGGTAATTTGGCTCCATTATATTATTACCATATGTTGGTAATTTAATTGATGACTCACATATATTTGCACTGGCTATATATTTAGGGGTAGACTTTAGTGTAAACCCATCTTGGCCTGGAGCAAGTGATCCCCAATTGTGTCTCTTCTTGTTAAACCTGATTGAGGTTTGGATATGTAAACTCTTATTTTGTAATCTCTTGTAATTATCTCATGTGGAATAAAATCTCTCTCTGCTGGACTGGACGTACACTATCTCGAGGATAATGGAACCAGTATAAATATTGTGTCTCTTTGTTTCTCTGCTATAGTTATTTACTATTTTGTTGATGTAATAGAATAATTGCTAACATGTTAGATTGATGTACAATTGGCAAATCTAGATCCTGCTTATTGCGCTTCCGCAAAGACGCAATTTTGCATAACAGATTGGTATCAGAGCAAGGCGATTTGTTTTAAATTGTGCATCAATTATTTCTACAAAGGTTGGTAGATTCAGTGGTGATTATGCTATTACTATTTTGGAGAAAAGGAGACTTCGGTGGAGGAGATTATGTTGAGAGAAAAGAGCGTTCCAATCTGGGAACTTTGACGTGATATGGAGTTTACTGCGTTGAAGGGACTATTGGATTTGGGAAGTTTTGATCATGTTTCTGACAGGGGTCTTCATGTTGATGATGCTCGAGGGATCCAAGATGATCAGGAAAGAAGCTCAGGTCAAGTGATAGACGGGTGTCGAGACAGAGATCATTGTGGTTTAGATAGGGGTCTTCACGTTGATGATGCTCGAGGGATCCGGGATGATCGAGGAAGGAGCTCAGGTCAAGTGTTAGACGGGTGTCGATGTGTATTGCAAGCACTTTTAGACCGTTGGTTTATGCGTGGTGCAGCTCATGGTGGTAGATGCATCTTTTGCAGGCGGTGGGTGAAGCTTGTAATGGTTTTGATTAAGTGGCAGGAGAGAGATTTTTTGTGAGTACAGAGATTTGTATTTTGGCTCTGTATTTGAATTGGTGGTGTTGAGATTACTTTGGTGTCTGCCTTCTTTGTTATTTTGGATATTCGCAACAGTTTGTTGGCGGGTGGGAACGTAGTCTGAGCTCGTTAACAATGGTGTGATGGGGGTAGCTTTGCTGGAACCCTTTAGGCAAATATTCATTTTTTGTTTCTATCTAATTGTGAGATTTTGATTGAAGGTGGAGTTCTGTTGAAGAGTTTTATGATGTGAAGAGAATTTGATTGGAGATGGGGTGTTGCAGATATGTGATTTTGCATCAAGGTGGAGTGTTAAATTTAGTGATACAAAATCACAAATTGATTGGAACAAATTTGCAAAGAATGGAAAGTAAATATTTTTATAATGGGAATGCATTGATTGCATTTGATGAGGTGCTAGAGAAATAAATGAAGGGATTAATTTCTTCCAACTATGCTAAAAAAACGGATTGATTTACTTCCTATGTTTGCACATTTGTTGTTATGGTAATTTGCCTCCATTATATTATTACCATATGTTGGTAATTTAATTGATGACTCACATAGATTTGCACTGGCTATATATTTAGGGGTAGACTTTAGTGTAAACCCATCTTGGCCTGGAGCCAGTGATCCCCAATGGTGTCTCTTCTTGTTAAACCTGATTGAGGTTTGGATATGTAAACTCTTATTTTGTAATCTCTTGTAATTATCTCATGTGGAATAAAATCTCTCTCTGCTGGACTGGACGTACACTATCTCGAGGATAGTGGAACCAGTATAAATATTGTGTCTCTTTGTTTCTCTGCTATAGTTATTTACTATTTTGTTGATGTAATAGAATAATTGCTAACATGTTAGATTGATGTACAATTGGCAAATCTAGATCCTGCTTATTGCGCTTCCGCAAAGGCGCAATTTTGCATAACAGCATGCACTTCGCGTGTGATCATACCGTATTTTTTGCATGTAATTTTTTTTTACAAAATATATATGTTTGACATATTTAAAAATAAATTATTTACATGAATACTTAATCATATTTTTCTATCGAAAATACATGCTGTTAGTTTAAATATTTATTTATAAATCGTGATATCATTTTTAGTTAATTTTAATTTGTATTTGTATTGTTAATTAGCGTAGAACGATTTTACTATAGAAGTTTATTATATCCTATTTGTGAGTAATATTTTTGTTCTTATTTGATCAAAAACAGTTTGAATTTGTGAAGAAAATAAAATTATTTGATTTGATTCTTATGGGATATTAAAGGGTATTTGTTTGAATGTGTTTAAAGCAATTGCTAGAAAGATCATAGAAAATAACAACTTAATATTTAAAAGGTTATTCGTTGGGGTGTTTTAGAAAGTTTGCGGTCAGATCAAAAATTTACGCTTAGAAGACAACTATAAATAAAAATATTAACGTATTATAAAAAAAAGGGTCATCGTTGTATGCTAATTTGTTGTGCATTAAGTAAGACTTGGTTTCTGCCTAATTTATCAAAATTCTTGATTTATTTAGAATAAATTTATATTCATATCGTCTGCGCATGCTGCTGATTCTGATGGAGAGTGAAATTGTTAATAGTTTATAGTTAAACAAGGAGTTTTCTTCAAGCACAATTTAAAAGTTCCCCTCCTCATTTGTCAAAAAAAAAAGATTTCATCATGAATCTTATTGATGTTACCAGTGAAAAAATACATTTTAAAAACTGCATAATAAAATCAAAGGCAGATAGGGAACTCACGTGTCCACCACAGTAGTTCCCCATTTGATTAGCCTAGCACAAAGGCTTTGTCCCTAATCGGTTTGTTGGATTTACGGCAACCCAACTCTGCGTCATGAATGAGAGTATCCCCATTTGATTAGCCTAGCACAAAGTCTTTCTGTCCCTAATCGGTTTGTTGGATTTACGGCAACCCAACTCTGCGTCATGAATGAGAGTAGGACAAACGGGGCTCGAACATGCGACCCCTTTAACGAGAAACAAATATCTTACCGTTGAGCCACTACTTACGAACAAAAAAGTACATTTGAAAGTGCACATATTTACAATTACAAATGTATATTTGCAAATTGCATTGTATATTTTTTATTATTATTAAAAGTTGGTTTTAGAGCAGAAGTTATAAGTTCGATCATGAACTCTCAAAATTATCCTCATTTACCTTTATCTTCATCTTTGTATATTACTTAAAACTTGTACTTAACGGTTAAACCTCTCTACAAATTCAATTTATACTTATGTAAATATTAACAAAATTTAATATATAAGAATTAATAAATAAAAGTTATTTGCAACATATCCTTTATTAATTAACAACACAAATAAAAATTAAAACTACTAGAAAACTAAATATTGTAACTTAGATGTAAAAACCTCAAAATGATTACACATAATTTCAACGTAAAAATATAATAAAGTATTCTTGTAAATCATTTTGTCTTTGCATATATAAAACATAAATAATTTCTAAAAGAACAATTTACACACAAAATCTATTATAAACACGCATAAAACCCTTGTTTTAACGCTTGCAGTTACAATTCATTCACAATTCACACCTTTATAATCTGCATTTTACATTTCAAGTATTTGTATTCGCACTGCAGATTTTTAATTTATAACTTTATTATTTTAAATTGCATATATTTGGAGTTCTAGCTGGCAGTACGTACAGTTTAAATGCATGACTTCCTCGAACTCATTAAAAGAATATTTGTAAAACTTGGTTTTAAAAAGGTATTTTTTGTAAGCTTGAAAATAAGGAGGAGTGCAAGTTTCCGCAATAAATATTTGTGCGTGTAGCTGTTACACGTGATGCTGACCAATTTTTTACTACATTCTTGGATTGTAATACCATTTCAAAATGAAATGAAGCATGATTCACATTCTTGATTTTTTTCGAAATGTTATGAAAGCTTGAAAACAACGTATTTCAGCTAAAGTTAAAAGGATCAAAAAGCGATTTTGATAACAAGAAAATATTTAGAAAGACAAAAATACTGGGCTTTTTAACATGAAGTGCATCCCATCAAAAAAATTCTCTTAAGGACAATATTTAAACTTCCTTTGTTCTCGCGTGCTCATCTTCTTCCATCGGGCGGAAATCATCATCATACCCTAATATTTTGCCAAAATTTAAATCGTGAGTCGATCACTTTAATCTTGCTCGGAATCGATTTTTCTTCCTCTCCTTTTACATTCATTCTTCATCTTCTTCTATTTGATCTTGCTCGAAATCGATTTAATCTTACTATTCTTAGGATCGATTTTTTTTTCTTCTTTAATTTTTTGTACTTTGTTTTGAAAACCGTTTTAATTTTATGTGGTTAACTACGTTCAGGTTTTTCTCTTTTGATTCATATTGGATGTTTAATGGATTCGTTGGACAGTAGCAATATGTTATATGTTTTATTCATTTTATGAGTAATTGTTATCTTACTTTTTGATTCTTTTTTGTAATTGTTTTTGGCATGTAATTCATATTGTTTGATCCTGTATGCTAAAACATTGTAATGTGTAATGGTATCGGTTTTTTATTGTTATTCTGCTGATTTTAATGATCTAGTAAAGTATTTAATATGTTTTTGATTGTGGTATCATTTTTTACTGTATTGTAGTATCTGATTTACTGGAGTTATACTACATTTTATTCAGTCCATAAATGTGGTATCAGTATTATAGGTTTTCAGGTATCGGTTTTATGTTATAAAAAGTTAAAACAAATATGTGGTATCAGTTTTATATGTTTTATGGTATCAGTTTTAATTAATTACTATAGTAACTTATTCTGGGTATCTGTTTTGTATTTTTTAAGATATCAGAATTATATTTGCGTGTATAAGTTATGAAATGTAGGTATTATTTTTTTGAATTAATTATTTGCTGATTGCATTTTTTATATGATCTTTTTTGCAGTGGTGATAATAGTCTTTTGGCTTTGGTTTTGTTTAATAATACTACCTTTAGTACTCGGTTGGCCATAGCTTGTTCATTATATGATTTGAAGAATGAATTATGTCATCATTGGTCTCAACTTACTCCTCTTTCAAATGAGATTAGTTATTTGCTTGAGAAAAAAATAACATATGTTGATACTGGTTCCGATCTTCAAAGTATAGTCTGCTTTCAACTACATAAAAAGAGTGCTTTCCTTTCTTTCACTATTAAGCGGAAGGATTGTCAGCTGCAAAATATTGATGATCATTCTCTTTCAACTGCATCTTATGTTTCATTTATTGCATCTTTGTGTTCTAGTATTGTTGTACATGGAAAAAGTTATTTAAAGGACATGATGAAGAGAGGATCTAATCTTTCCATTTTTGATTTTAATGGGTTCTGTTTCGGGGGTGCTATTGAGTTTAGAGAATTATTGATGGCATATCAAATTCAGACAGGATATGAATTATTATTTTTAAAGAATAGTTCTTCCAGAATAACAACAGTTTTCTCTTCTTCCTCTTCTACTGGATGTCAGTTTAAAGTTCATGCTACTCGTGATTCTAAAGAGCTAAATAGGTTTTTCATTCAGAATTTAGTTAGTGAGTATTCTTGTGATGATGGACTTAGAAATTTGAGCAATCCCCATATTTCTAGCTCATTTATTAAAGTTGTTGATTATAGATAAAATTTATGATCATCCTAGCAAGAAGCCTAAGGAGATCATAGCTGATTTTCGTAGAGAATATAATATTGAATTAAATTATCCGTTTTCCTATTCTGCAAAACAACTTTCTTTGACTGAATTGTATGGTAATGATGCTATGTCTTACAATGACTTGAGATGGTATTTAGAGGCACTACAGAATCAAATCCCGGGTAGTTATGTTGCCTTATAGGTTAATGAAAGTACTAACCAGTTTGAGAGAGTGTTTATTGCCCTTTCTACTTGTATACGTGAGTTTTAGTATTCCCGAGCCGTATTTTTTTAGACGCTACTCACTTAAAGGGACAACCAAGTGTATTGATGGGAGCTACTGCAAGGAATGGTAATCAAGGTATTTTTTTTGTTTTTTGTATTCAAGTTTTTTCTTTATTATTACATATTGGTGTTAGGTGACTTGTAGTATCAGCTTATGTTATGTCTAATTATTTATTGTTTTTATATATCAGTTTTAGGAGCCGTGTAGTATCAGTTTTTATGATTTCTAGTTAAAATTTATTTTTCTAGTTTCTTGGTATAAGTTTTAAGAGCCTGATAGTATCAGTTTTTATGATTTCTTGTTAAAAAATACTTTTCCAGTTTTTAGGTATCAGTTTTATGTGCTTGGTAGCATTTGTTTTTCTGATTTTTGATTTTCATTACTTATTTCCAGTTTTTTGATATCAGTTTTAGGTACCTAGTAGTATCAGTTATTGTTTACATATATTGGTGTTTTATTTTAATTGTCTATTTACTTTTTATTAAATTTGCAAGTTTTTTCCCTTAGCTATATGTGACGGTCGCCCCGTACTATCAGGACATTTCCTCTAAATGTGATGTGCCAATTAATGCCCGAGTAGCACGAGACGATCGTCAAAAAGGCTAAAACGATGAATTACCAAAGAACCTGTAGTATATCCCATAGTTCATGTAATAAAATATAATAATAACATAACTTGATATAAAACAAGCGAGACAGTACATAAGCTGAAAACTAAACCATATCCATCAGAGTAGTGGAATCCAAAATACGGCTTCATATCCAATTATTACAACTTTAAAATACCGTGATGGCTCGCAAATCCGTACTATCTGAGTTGACTAAAACAACACACGTCCAACCTAAATAATACAGAAATACGAGCCATTAGGGTTAAAGAAATAGAACAGATAGAAGAAGAAAAGAAATAACAAAACAGAATCTCACAGCGTAACGAATAAAATATATTATATAACATAACTTTGAAATACAAATTTGTATTGTATATACATACCATATCAGAGTACAATACATATACATCACAGCGGAAATACTCTAAACAACTAACGGTGAAACCTCCAGCTTCAAGCTCTTCCAAGTGTATCTGTAAAAGTCTGAAACACTTGACCGCCCGTACAAATTTGGGTACCCAAGAGTTTAGGGTAAAATAAACAAAATAAACTTTGGGTCAGTCATGGGACTGATGTGAGTAAACTCCAACCATATTGTTTAACTTTGAAAATCCTTTTTGAAAGAAGGGTTATAGTAAGACCAGCTCACACATAAACATGGACGGTTTTTACCTTACTATAACTAAAACATTTTTGATATTAAAATCCAGTGATATTATAATAATGTCTAATCAAATAAATAATCAAATAGTAGAACGCTTGCATCTCATGCTCTACATATATAGTATAAAATCAAAAACCGCAGGGCGCTTATTGGAGATTGGATTCCAACTATGACAAGGTATGGGACCATCTCCCGATCAGTGTACTCTAGAGGGGATACACTAGGGTTCAGTAAGAGCATCTTGCAACCTGGCCACACATGACCGCCCAGTCATTTAGCTTGAGTGTAGCGAATATATTGTCACCCACGGTTGTTAGCCATCCAACCGTAATCCGTAAGATACAGAATCGAAAGAAGAACAAATAATGAATTTTCTCTAAATCGGTGACAAATATACCCTGCTTAGGTATGACCCAACTAGCCATGCTGCCTGCCCGATTTTTTGTCATTTCCCGGTTGTGAGGCTTGAGGCTACATCTATCATTTAGAACATCTGGCCACCATACACTTAGAATGCCACATCGTCAAAGCTGTCAAATCACTAGTTGATCTTCTCAAAAACATTACGGGTATAAAAGGCTAAGAGAAACGAATTCCTCCGCCACTAGACATAATACATTGAAAAGACCGTCTTATATGATCCGTTAGGAATACTCTGTCAGACATTCGCCCATACAAGTTTTCCTAGGACTGGACAAACATAACAGCCCTTGTATTTCACTCTGTCTTCCATTTTCTTTAGCATAATCTAATTCGCAACGCTTATGCCAATACGAAGTGGTTTTCGGATAATAAATCCAACCGGTCTCTCGGTATTGATAACGATGGTCAAAAATCTTTGATAGCCGGTGATTTAACTATCAAAGGAAAACAAACATCCATCAAACAAATCACTGGCCCTTTTTGATTAATATTCCATTTTAAGTTTTCTTATTGAAATCTATATATCGATTTTTGGTTATCAAAACTTCTTAAAAATATTCTAACTCCTTTAATTTTCGAAAAATTTCGCCAGTACCTCCTTTGTACCGATCAATAGTTCAATCCCCAACTAGCCTCTCTAGGCCCTTTCCATTTAAAAAGAAAACAAAAAAGCCAAGCGGCTTGCCCAATAGGCTCATAAAATCTCATATGGAAATTGAAACATGTACCTTTCTGTTGGGCACTTAAATTATAATCTTCATACTCTTCATCCCATACCTGTTTAACATATACACACGACCATTTCCTGTTCATTTCAATCAACTCATCCCTTTTTACATAGCTCGCTTTACATTCGCTAATTAAATTTTCTAATTAGCTTCTTGGTTTCCTTTATTGTTAATATGAACATGTCTCATTCAAATATATTTGTAATTGCTTATATACAAATCAAACTCAAAATCCTTGCCCGCTTCCCAATTCTAATTCACACTTCATACTCGGATTCCCAATTCCAATTAACGAATTCAATTCACTTAACAAAGTTTAGTTCAGCCCCAAAACTCTATTTACTAATTTCTTTAGAAATTAGTTAACTTCATTTGATAATTAAAAATATGAATTTTATATCAAAAATCACTTTATTTACTTCGCTTGACTTCATGTTTATTTAATAACACAAATCTGAATTTTTCTAATGGAAACTCGATTTTTTTTTTCACCCAAAATCCTTATATTTAATTAATTAAATCATTATGATTTTTAAATGATTTTACAGCGACTTTTCTAAAATTTGATTTTGATATAACTCAAAATCTTTAAGGTGAAATTCAGATTTTTCTCTTCCACTAAAAAATTATTATTCAATAAGTTCGGGCGTTCCCTGTTTCATCGAATTCTGACTTATATTGAGTTATGTATACTCAATTGAAGTTCGAATCTCTAATTTACGAACTACCGCACTACGCGAGTTCGTTTTAATTATAATTTAAATATAAACATGAACTGCGTTTATAAAATGAATTTCAACTGCATTTCCAGTATTTTGAAATAAATTGAGCCCGTTATCCAAATCTAACCCAACAATTCAGATTATTCAAACTCGTCGATTATTTGTTTCCACATTCATAACTTAGCTATGAATTTATTCAATTTTAATATTAAAATCCAATTTAGACATAAAGTATTTATAATAAATCGATATAATCGAATTTCAATTATAAAACTCTTTTATAGAAATAATCAATTTTTCAACATCCTTCACCACTATAAACTAATATCGTCCCTTGATAATAGTGAAGTCGTTCAAGTGGGGTATTTTATTTACCTCTCAGATCTTGACCGACAACGTTCTTATCCTGAAACGGATAAGAGTTTGTAACACAAAAACTGATATTACTTATCATAAAAATCCCCTTTGCTTTTATATTCGAAACATTTTATTATTATAAACTTATAAATATAGAATCTATTCCATATTGTATATATTCTATTTAAAACAAATCCCATTATTCTTTCTGATGATAATTGATTTTTATAAATTTGACCTAGTCGTATTTTAATTATAAACTCATACGGATTTATCCCAATTCAATTTATATTCCGAACGTTGGAATAAATTTCATTGTTTCCCATGTTTAAACGATTCCAAGTCCCCTTTAAAATTCATACTTGAATTTAAATAAACAAATTATCCCATGATATTTATTCATCTCCATTTATAAACATCGTTTATGAATTTCATTTCTTGTTTTAAATGTTAAAACAAGTTTATATTTCAAATCCTATTTGAAATTCAATTTCTTCTTTGGAAAAATAAATTTCCCCTTTTTTTTATTATCCGATGGATTTGGTTGTTGGAACAAAAGAAAAGTGATGGGAAAGCAAAAGATTAAATTTGTTTTAGAATAAAAGGGTGCGAAAGCAAGGTGTTAATTCATAGAAGGGAGAGTAAACAGGATGTACAACACCTATTACATCACTGTTTTCCTTTGTAACGAAGATAGGAAACAATTTTTTGTAGCTTGAGGAAGAAGATGTCTACGTTGGTACAAAACAAGGTCTGCGTGAGTTTTATTCCTTAGGTCTGCGTTGATGTAGAAGAAGAATAGGTCGACTCTTGTTATTTTATAATTTGTTCTGATTTTATTAAATTTTGATTTAATCTAATTTTAATTAAATAATTAAGTTATCTCGTGGTCTCTTACTCGAAATCCCTGAAGCGCTACTTTACCACAATGACCGACATTACCAGATTATAACGCTATTCTGGGCTAAATGGAATGGGTTCTAAAACTTTATTTGACTGTTTGCAGGAGATATTTAATTTAAATTAATTGTTTAAATTAAACTCGATTTAAAATATAAATTCGATTTCAAACAATTAAATTCATCGATAATGAATTATTATTATCGTTCTAATTCAATACAGAGTTTATATTAATCGATTGAATTATTTCGATTCAGTTTTAAATTCTGAATTCAATTATCAATGTTTCATATTACTGTAATTAAATTTATTCAATATTAAATCGTATATCAATTATTAAATTGATAAATTCAATAGAAATTCATTTATAATTCCAATTACATATTTAAAACCAATTTAATTATTCATAATAAACTAGCTAAAAATCCGGGATGTTACAAATATTGTCTCTAAAAGGAAATAAAAGAGGTACGCTACTAATGCCCAAAGCAGTGACTAGCAACAACACAGGGAGAACATGTATAAAGCATGTGGAAGCCTCATGCTCGCCTCTGGACAACTACTCGTGCATAACCACCTAACCTGCCTCTAGTCTGCTCATTTAGGAGCACCCAGAGTAATCAGAAGAGACATAAAACTCTGGGTCAGACGAAAGTCTAGTGTGAGGGATATCCATCTATGTAACCGAATAAAACAATAACAGGTATAAATAATCATACCTGACCTAGGCCTGCAACCAAAGAGTTAGCACAACAAGATGTACAATACTCTCAGGTAACACTAACATAGAGTGTAAAATGGGAGTGTGCGTGTCATGGAGATAACAAACATCAAACATAGCAATCATTCCTCACATCTCTCACTAAGTGCGTAAAGCATACGATATCCACCGCTTTGATCACCAAATCCATTAGGGCTATGACGGGTCCACACCACCCTGGACTACGTACAACTATTGTTATGACCACACCGCCTTGGTCTATAGTTAATAACCCTACCCAGTCCACGCCGCCCTGGCTCTGGGGTACATGCCAACCAGTCCACACCGCCCTGGCTCTGGTTCGTCTACATGCCCCCTCTCCCAATGGTGAACCAATGTTATAGACATCGATAGCTCCTTTGAACACGTCCCGAAGCAAAGCCCAACTCTTGAAGTTAACTCGTTGGTTCCCATCTGGATCCTGAGCGATAATTTCCCACTTGGACTCCCTTTGCATCTCGGGTTTTGGTCGAATTGGAGTTGGTCTTCAGAAGAGTCGTCGCGTAGAAGTAGAAGCACACATCTGGTTCGGTTCGGCTTCCTCATCCCCAGATCCCGGTTCGGTTCGGTGATCCGGTTCGGCTCCTCCATTAAGGTTCAGTTCGGTGCTTCGGTTCGGCTCGTGCTCTCCAGTTTGATTCGATTCTCTGGTTCGGCTCGTGCTCTTCTGTGCGATTCGATGCATCCACCTCGATCCGACCCAATCCCATGCTAGGATGTAGTCCGATCCGATTCCCACTGCAACCCCAACTCGATTCGAATGGCCTTCCTTTTTTCCATGCTTTCTCCTGCCACCATTTCGGTTCGGTCGGCTAGTCAATCTGCCTAAGCTTGTATCGTCTATTCTCGCCATACGACGGCGTTTCCAACCATTCTAACTTTACTAAACAATCATAAAACATACCAACAGTAGTAGTAACATGTAGAATCAACCAAAAACATCAAAGTTCACATGTTAATTTAGATCAAACATACCCAAATCCATGATTTTCCCTTTAGTCCCCTAAATTCTGGGATTAACGAATTAAATCCAAATCAGCCCAATTTCAAATATATGACATGATATATGATTTTAGAATTTATGCATATTTTTCATAATTTTTAGGCATATAATTTCGCTAATTATCACTAATCACCCCTAATTATTGAACAAACATGTTAATCCTCACCTTAGCCAATAATAAATGATAAATCTAAAACTTTTACTGATTTGGCTCAGATTGCAATGTGATGTAACAATTATGTCTTGAAGTTGGTGTTAATCCGGCTTGATTTGATGTAGATTTGATTAATTTGTGATTAGTGATTGATTAGAGAGAGATTTAGAAGATGGAAGTCATGATTAGGGTTTGAGAAAGGTTTGTGGCGGCTAGAAAAATGAAAGGATATGATTCTCCAATTCCTTGCAGCCTTCCCATAACCTTAATCCCAAATTGGGTTATGGGCCTAGCTGCTAATCACTTAATTAAGCCCAATTAGACTGTTTTTTTCTCATCTTCAAATCTTATTTCCGCCATATCTCCTAAACGGTAAGTCTGTTTGATTAATGTGACCACTCTACGGAATTGGAAACCATCATCCGAGTCTAATGGAAGTGGTTTCAGATTAAAACTCCTTCCCAATCAAAAGTTATAGACAAAACAAGATTCGTAGGGGGGAATGGTCATTTTAAAATCCGGCAAAAATCTTGAATGTGGGAAATGACCATAATATTCGTTTTCCAAAGTTACACGACGATATGACTTCGTATGAAAATAAAACAAATATTCTACGATCCTCTGATACGGAGAATACGGGTCGTTACACTGTAGGTGTAGTCTCCATTGAAAATGTGGATAATTGGAGATGGTTTTTATGCCATTTGAAGCAAATGCTTGAAGAAACACCTGATTTGGTTTTTATATCAGATTGTCATCAAGGATTAGTTTAAGGTATTCGTGAAGTTTTCCCTAATGCATTTCATACTTTTTGTTATCTTCATATGGAACAAAACTTGCTTTCAGCTGTCGAAGAATACAAATATTTCGGTTGTTGAATTGCTCAAGTTGTGTTCTAGAGCTTCAAATTTAAATGAATTTGTAGCTGCACAATCTAAAATTTTGGACGTTGGAGGTACTGCAGCCATATTTTTTGAAAGATCCATTTGGTAAGTGGACTGATTTTTTTTAGGGTAAACGATACTGAGAGTATAGTTCTAATATAGCTGAAGGTTTTAATAGTTGGATTATAGAGGTAAGAGCATTGCCAATTACATCATGCTTAAATGGAATTAGGATTAAAATTATGGATTAAATGGCCAAAAAAAGAGAGGACTGTCATTTGTGGACTACCATTTTTTGTTCATCTATGGAGCATAGGTTAAAAGGGTTGATTGGTGAAGGGTTTGGTTGGGTTGTTTACAAATCTTTGGAATTCATATTTGAAGTCAAGTCTCCATTTTCTCATCATGTTGATCTTCAAAATCGGAGTTGTACTCGCAATCAATGGAAAGTTACCAGATTTCCTTGTGCTCATTCTATCAAGTGCATTACTAGATCTAAACTTTGTTTATACGATTATATTTTACGTTATTTCACCATATACATTTATCGATCTTCTTATGCTGAACTAGTGAATCCAATTCTGAACTATGGTAAGCCCATTGTTGATCCTTGCATTGAAGATGTCATTAAGCCTCCTAAAGACAAACGTGGTGCTAGTAGACCTTCTACCAAACGAAAAGGCGGATTTGCATTTTTTCAAAATAAACAAAATGGTGTGGTGTGTGTAAGTAATATGGCCACAACAAGCGCAACTGTCAAGCTTCAAAGAATTGATATTTTCTTACATTTGTATTACAAATTACATTTTTTTAACTTTATGCATTCAGATTTGGAAATGTAATAAATTAGACATTAATTGTGAGTATTCATTGAATTTTTGGTTTAGTATCATGTTTTAGTTGATGCTTTTATTATATGTATATGTATGTAATGTGTGTGTTTTATGTTGCTTGATTTGTAGATATCAGTTATTGATTGTACTGGTATCATTTGTATCTTGAATGTTGAAATATACAGTGTCTGGTATCAGTTTTGGAAGCATACTAATATTAGTTTTGATACTATGATTATGTTTGAACAAATGTGGTATCTGTTTTCCAAGCTAACTAGTATCAGTTTTGATACTGAGATATTGTTTATGTGAATATAGTGTCATTTTTGCAAACTAACTAGCATCTGTTTTGAAAGCATTTTGGTATCAGTATTCGAAAACATTGTGGTGTCATTTTCTTACTGAGACTCTATTTACATGAATAAGGCGTCCTTTTGGTATAAAAATGGGTGGGTACACTACGCCATAGATGGCCTACGGCAACCCCAGAGAAGTGACACAATAGGTCCCGAAAAGTGTTGCTATAGGCAAAAAATGATCTGCGGCAACACTTTTTCGGGGTTATCTTTTGCCGCGTTGCCTTAGAGTCAAAGGCAACACCTTTGCGACCTTATGGTAACATCAGTACAGATGTTGCCACATATACCACTACAACAAAAAAATACCCTTTCACAACTGCAATATATAGTTGTAATATGTCTGTTATAGCTGGCAATTATAATAAGGTCAACATTTTTTACAACTATTTCTAGCAGTTGTTAAAATTTGTTTTACAACTGCTAAAAGTAGTTACACCTCAACTGCTTTTAATCAAAGATTTCATAATATTATAAAATATTATTATAACACAATATTTTATTCAAATAAATATTTTATTTCAACATTTCAAATGGTACAATTTTTTTTACTCCACTACTATACGTTCACTCGTATATTACACAATCATTCATATATACATACATTTCTCACTACATTGTCACTCGATTCACTCATATACAGACTCACACATACAATCATAAGCAATAAAAAGTACACGAAAATGATTATATAAACTACTACCTTCATTTTTACCCTTTTGATGATTCGCTCGCAAAGTATCCGCAACTTCTCTAGCTCCTCTTTGACACTGATATTAATCAGCTTCAGCAGCCACAGTTTCTTTGTTCACGATCTGTTGTTACAATAATCATATAAAAAACATAAATATAATATCAAATAATTTATCTCCTAGTACACCTGAACTTCCATTTAAGACCCAAAACTCAACTCCTGGTTTAAATGATATACCTAATCAAAATTACTAAATTCATATTGCAAACAAAATTACTAAATGCACACTGCAAACATTGTTTGTTTCTGAAAAACCATCATTAAACAAAGTTTGTATCTCCAACACAACCTAAGCTTGAGTCACTTGCCATGAAAAGTGAAGATTAAAGACGTGTAATAAAATAACCGTTGTGTATTTTATTGTGAATTCATTATCATATTTGTTTATTCAACATGTTTGGCAGTCTTTTACTATGTTCAAGACAATCCAACATACAACGAATTTGAACTTTCTATGAATTCATTATCTAATTATGTTTTTATGCAATACTTATGTATACAAAATGGTGACAAAAGTCTGCTTTGAAATACAAAATTAATTAACTACAACCTAACGGAATTTTCAAATAGAAAATAACAATTATGGTAAATGTTAGAGTGACTAAATTTTACTATGAATAACGTATATTGTATTATGGCAAACATGGGGTTTACCTTGAACCATCTAACATCATCTGGGTTGTGAAACATGAACCGAACATTGGCTTTCAATTTGGCTACTCTTTTGGAAAACTAGCATAAATACTTTTGTACCTTTAGCCACATTGAATCACCAACTGACTAATGCCTCAAAACCTTTTGCACCCTCAGCCAAAATCACCAAACCATTCACTTCGCTCTCCACCATCCTGCCAATCATTAAACAAATATCAAGTTCAAAAACAAGACCACATCAACATAACAACCTGTTTCACCTCCTACATCCACAATCTCCCACCCATCAGTCCAAGAAAAGAGTAGAAGAACAACTCCAAGTGGCTCTTGAACTAGTTCGCATGTTGTTGGGAAACCAGACAAAGGAGTTTCAATCTGAAATTACAATTTTAAGCCAACTATGAATAAACAGTTATCGGTTTATAATTACAACAAATATTGTTTTGGTTTCTAATATCGTTGAGATACATGAATTAACTATTTCTTCAGATTATTTAGATGATACTCCACGGACTTAACCATGCATCCAACCTTTAAAATGACAGGTTACAGTAAAGCATGTAATATGTTTTGCATGACAAGTAAGAAAATTCCATTTTTTGGCAGGTTCAGATTATTCACATTATTCACTTGCGTCATCAATTCCTATCATCCAGTAACAGTCCCCCATTTTGTGGCTTGCATAGGGGAAATGATCTATCCATTTGAATTAGCAAATGTACCACAAGATGGCAAACGATTAGATCGAGACACGGTGAAAATTCCAATAACTAAACAAACTGGTAATGGTTATATATAAAAAAGAAGTTATTCGACAAACACAACAGAGGCGTACTAACCGGTTTGGACTAGAGAAAACCATATCGGTGTCGATATATATACATAACCATACCCAACCCGGTTTGGACTAGTGAAGACAAATACAACAGAGGCGTACTATCTGTATGCATGGCAACAAGAAGGAAAAGGAAACTCTCAGCGAAAAGGGGTAACAACTGTGAATGTGTTTACGGCAAGTGTGTATTCAGGGTAGTGAGAACTCACCCCAACACAATTAACTCGAATGGCAAGGTAAAACAAAACTATTTCAGGGCAAAAATGCAACGCAGGAGTACCTAGATCACACTAACCATTCTACGTGCTATACAAAGAAGATAACAAGGAAACAAGTTTAACCGTGAGCATATACTCATGTACGCTTTTTTCCAATTGTTAACAATTAAATATGGGTACATTTCTGTGTACTTATACTACCAAAACCATACATATAACTCAAATTAATTGTAAAAGAGTATATGGGTATGCAGTTCTTAAATTTATTCATATACTCAGTATATTGATGTAGCTGTAACCACATTAGTATCCAACTGTCTCCAAGATTTCTAACAAGAATTGACTGGACTAAAATCATAGTAGTGAACCAATATGATCGACATGGCAAGAATTAAAATGAGACATGGGAAGACATAATGAGACAGCGATATATATATTTAGGTATACATGCGAAAATCGCAAAAAAATCAAACCAAAGTGTAAAACTTGAAAAAGTTCAATCGTAAGTTAGACTTACAGTAAGTCGGTGGTAACAAAGCTGCACCGAGTTGAAGGGGCAGGGAACTGTTGTTTCGTGACAACAACGCTTAATATAACTCATTTACATGCGTCGTCAATTCCTATCATCCACATGGGTCTCTTTGAAATTTGATGTCCTAGAACAACATAACGTTAGCACAATTTTGTTAGATGGCATACAATGCATAATTTCTGGTACACTGCATTTGAATGACAACAGTTTGATGACTTGCATACAGACACTAAAAAATTGAAAAGAATACAACTATTTTTATTTTTTTTGGCAAGAAACAAACGGTTGAACAATAATCATATTAAATGAATAATTAGGGAACATAAATCCATAAAAATAACAGAGCTCACCTCAAAGTTACATAATATAACATATCTATACAAATAGCTTGGACTAGCTTCTCGTAAAGATGTAAAGCAGCTTAGTAGATGTTTGACACTCTTAATGGTATGTTACTGACAAACTTTTGTATTTTTGTATTCTGTGTATATTAAATAGAGCTATATAAATAAGTTTTGCACTTCATAATCTTGTAAGACAGATGACCAGTAAGATATAGATTTTGAAGAACGTTTGATTGCCAGATAAATAAACAAGTAAATAAAATCTGTAAATACCTCAACTTTGTTAAGCCAAGCAGTAGCAGTTTCAATCCGACCTTCCCAACCGTTGATAATCGATTCCTGCCTCCTGAATCTGCTATCGAGTTTAGACAATTCTTCATCCTGCCATGCTAATATTTTCGAACACGCAAAACAAGAGAGAGGATATAAAGTGAAATCACGTCACCCGAACTAGTTTCGTCCCCAAAATCGCGAGTGCCCTAGCTTGAATCGAGCTTCAATCCGTGCGATGGAATCGCGATTTCCATTTTCTGATTTTTTTTAATATGGGGAATCGATTTTAGGCTAGAAGGAAAAAAAAGGGGCGAGGGGGGGGGGGGTATTTCGTTGATTTGAGAAGATGGAGAAATTTGAAGGCGGTAGCTTGAATTACCTTCAGCGGGAAAATGAAATTTTGGGGGCAAAGTAACTAAGGCCGTGAAGAAAATCAACTTAATGCGGATGGATAACGTAGACCGTTGGATCATTTTCACGTGGATTGATAATTTTTTTAACTTTTTAATTTGAATATATCTATAGCTACTACAACATAATTTAATATTTATGCTAACACATTGAAGCGTGCGTTGCAATTAGGGGTGAGTAATATTCGGTTCAAACCGAATTAACTGACCAAACCGGTTCATTTCGGTCGGTTTGGTTTGGTTTTAAAACTAAATTGGTTTGAATTCGGTTTGTAAAATAATTTTTCTCGGTTATCCGTTTAACCAAATCAACCGAACTTTCAATTTATTATCTAATTTTACGGTATTGTAGTACTTTAAATAATTAGTTTAGTTATATAGTACAAAGACATTTGTTGCAAATTGATCAAATCTTATCATAAACATAAAATTTACTATATAAAATTTCTCCAAACATGAATTTATGTTTTACTTTGAGTGAATCCATCATTTGAATTATAGTACATCCTTCAAGTTCGGTTAAATCGGTTACCGACCGAATTAACTGAAATTAATTCGGTTCGGTTTGGAAAATTTTCGGTTTCAATTCGGTTTGAGTTTTTTTCCGTCCAAACTAACCGAACCGACCGAACGCTCACCCCTAGTTGCAATAGATAAAAAACAGCATATCAATGGCAACATTGTAGCTAGCAACACCATGAGTTTTCGTTGCGGTAGATCATCTATGGTGTAGTGGTACCAGAATTTGAAAGCCATATGCACTTGATTAGGCTTTTCATCCAGACGTCTTTTACGTGTGATAGGTACATGCTCGATTTAACAATCCCTATTAGGTACGGTTTGGTTCCCAATCATAGGCTATTATATGTTTTAATAACAAAGTCAAGGTATTAGTTTTGGAAGCACACTGGTAAATTATTTTTTTATAAATAACATATCATTCTTGTAAACGTAATGGTATCAGCTTTCTTTCCGAACTTATGTTTACATTAATATGGTATCAGTTTTACTAGCTTTCTAGTATCAGTTTTATTATTGAAATTATGTTAATATAAAAAGGCCCATAATCGAGCCCATAATTGATCCAATAACCGAGCATATAACCTAAATAATAACCGAGACCATAACCGATAACATAATTGAGTACATTACTGAAACACCCCACCTCCATCAAGGTCACTCACAAAGGGAATGCCTTAACTTCGGTGGAGGTTTATAAGTAAAAGTCACATATAAAACACAAGACATATATATAAACACATATATATAAGCAGCGGAAAACAAACGGACTTTTATTTCATAAATATGTGTTCATACAAAACATTTCCATAATTGTCTCATAATAACTTCCAAAACATTACATCATCATTTCTGCCTTGATTATTAAATAAAGAAGCATAAAACATAATAAAAGCTGCATAAATCCCCATAGAACGTGTCCAAAAGCCATAGCCAAGGAAAGAGAGTCCAAACCATACATCTACTATCTTGAAGCTTGCAAAGAGTCTGACTAAGCTGGGTTGTTTTCTCCCTGTGGACCTGGGGGGGGGGGGGGGGGACAGAAGAAAAGAAGATGAAAGAAAAATAGAGTCAGACATAAAGCCTGGTAAGTCTAGTGACTCTTCAGTATGAGAATAAGAAAAAGGGCATGATAGGTATAAACTGGAAATAGGAAAGTATCATAAACTAAGATAAATTAGTTTGAAATGAATATACTATCGCACTCCACACTATATCTCTGCACCTACTTGCATTGTCTCAACTGGCACCCCATGATCGAGGTGAAGTGAACCCCTTTCTAAAGATCGGCTCCTACTCGCAAAATCATATGTGTCATACGACCCCCAATGATTGTAGATACCTATGCTGGTCCCACCATGGGGTGTATCAAGTCCCATGGTGGCGGCCCGACACAATCCTAGAATGCATAGGTTATACTACTGGTGCCCAGTGCCCTGTTTGTCTGCCCCGAAGTGTGTGCACGCCCGCACTCCGTTAGAACCCACACTGCTGCACCAACCGCCGTTGCTTTTGACCGCTTACAATCAGCCAATAATCGTGCCCCACCCTGCCTTGTTTCAGGGTACCATGATACCTAATTGGGTTACTACTGAAATGGGTCCCCGTTACTAGGGTTTTCTAGTCAAACATGTTAAGTGGTTAAGTGTCTGTATTTACCTAACCCCAGCCATCAGTATAATTAACATGTTGAATTGGTTAAGTGTTTTAGTTAACTTAACCCTACCATCCTGACTTGTCTGTCCTTAACTTTAATTAGTTACAACACCGACCACTCATATTAGACAGATATTGCTATGGTTACTGGATGTGCTGGTCGGTTCCGGGCAGATTTACACCGTAACTCAGTCTAACCTCAGGTCCTTATTGGGCTCAACGCTTAACCTCTCACATTGGATAGGTATTGTTGTGACTACTGGACAGCCGGGCGGGTCCGGGAAGGTTTACATCACAACTCAATCAAACCTCGGGTTAAGCATACTCGTATTTTCTAAATTTACATATTTGTCTCTATTACTTGTTATATGTAAATTTGTTAACAATTAAATGTTGTGGCCCACTTTCCAAGTTCATCGTTTTTTTGTATAAGAATTTTATACCATTTAAGTGCCACTAATTATTGGCATGTGCCGAACATGCCAATACATATATTTTTCACCAATTTATGTCAAGTTTCCTATAATTACCAATTTTTCCCAACGTTACCCCGTCTAAATATTAGGCTAACAATCTTAGCCTAATTTTTCGTCTGCATGATTTTTAACATATAATATTAGGCTAAAAACTTAGCCTAATTTAGCGAACACAAAATTGGCATTCATTAACATAAACATGACATATGTGTAAACTTGGCATTTTCAGCATAGTCAATATGAACATCATAGGTGTGAACTTACAATGTAGACTAAATCAACATACATATATGTGAATTTGCAACATAGGCTAAATCAACTTACATATATGTGAACTTTCATTGAAATAGGGATCTAACTAAATAGGTGTCACATGAATTAGCATATGATTTAGACAACATAAGCCTAAACATGTTTAGATCTAGGCATAACATCGAACATCACTAGCATACGACAAGAATGTGACATGTCCATAAAGTATGTATAATTTTATCACATGTGTGAACTCGATCCAATCATGTTTACTACTATAACATGAAACTTGTATTAAAATGGATCTTGGCATGGATCCAAATATGAACTTGCAACTTTTGTGTAAACATATGAGCATGTATATGAACTTAATCATTTAGACATAGAGGTTCTATTGTACAACATATAACTTGTCATAATCACCTAAACATATAGGTGTAGGTATGAACCAAATGACTTGTAAGTGAATTTGAATAGATCCAACATCAACTAGATTAATCCACAAACATTCTAATGGATCCAACATCAAGTCAATTATACCACAAACATCCCAATATCATTCACAACACCATCATTGCAACACATAGATATGAATTAACATCGTCGTTATACAATAGCACAATTCCATTTCCATTTTACATCGAATCAAATCTTAATTTTATTCCCATCGGAAAAATCACTATACTTACAACAAGCGACGAACTTGAATTCTGGATTCTGAGTTCTAAATTTGCATTGCTTTCCTTTGGGTAGACAAACGTTGTTTGAATCTTGATTTTACTTTAGTTTTGCTCATCTCTAATCTTTCTTCAAGTGGAGGCTACTCTTGGCTTCCTTGCAGCAGCATGACGGCTCTAGCTCTATTTTATTTGTGTGAATTTAGGTTGAGACTAAGGTTGTTTATATAGGATTTCAAACTAATTAGAGCCGTCGATGAAGCTAGAGTTAATCAAGGCCATCCGTCTCAAGAGAAGCCAATCAAAAAGTGACAAATCAGCCCTAGTGACACATCCAAGCCCCAGAAACCAAGCCAGGACCAGACCAAGCAGGTCAGGTCGACCAGGCAAGTCGACCTGTAGGTCGACCCCCAGGTCGACTACATAGTCGACCTGGGTACCCAGGTCGACCCCCTGGTCGACCTGGGTCCTGGGCGGGAAAATTCCCGCCCAACCGAGTTCTGGCCCTGATTTGAATTTTGAACTTGTTTTTGGGCTGTTTGAATTTTAAATCGAATTCTGAAACTTCCGGAGGTCATAACTCCATACGGAGTCCGATTTACGCAAACTCGGACTCTATCTCAAGCAGAATTCCGAGATGAACGCAATGGCGTAACCCGTTTCCCTTAATTCTTTCATTTAGAATTAACTATACTTTAATTTGTTAATTTACTGTTAACAGAAAATTCGGGGTGTTACATTCTCCCCTCCTTAAAGGATTTCGTCCCCGAAATCTTCAAGTCTGAAAGAACGTATATCCTAACATCCAATCGTCCATCTGCTCAACCAACAAACACAGGCGTCCATTTTCCTTAAATGACTTCTAATGCTTCATGATCATGTGCATAGTGTGTGTATATGTCCTTATCTAATGCAAAAATTAGGCGGTCTACTGATTCAGTTGACCTCCTTAATGTGAATCATGTAAGTGTCATGAGTCCATTATGTATGCAAATTTTCCCTACTCATAATTCTACATGAGTGCGCAATCATTCATACAAATGCGACATCCATATGAAAACATATCAAGTTTCAACCACATACAAATATGAATACATATATGCATATGCAATATGAAGTGATTGAGCCGATCTAAAACCTAGGTTGTGCGTGTATATGCATCCACGAGCAACCACTAACAACCACTTGCAACTACTTTCAGCCATCAACCATAACATGTTTCAATTACATGTTTACATCCAAAGGGGTTTCTACCTAAGGATAAAGGATAATATCGAGGAGATATACCTAAAAAGATAGATACAAGCACAACTTAAGGAAAAAGAGAAATCAAATATGTACCTTCAAAAAGAAAAGGGTAGGCCACATGTATTTTGTCCTCAGTTTCCCAAGTCGCATCTTCCTCGGCGTCGCTCCACTGAACTTTGACAAGCTTGACTTCGCGGTTGCGTAGCTTTTTCACTTCAGTTCCCACGATGCGGGTTGGAACTCTCCTCACAGTTGCTTCGCGTTCTACTTCCGTCTCTTCTAAAATGCTTGGCTCCACCACTTCCGCAGATTCATGTAAACATTTCTGGAGATGAGAAACGTGAAAGACATTCACTACAAGAAAATGGGGTCTTTACCTACCAATCGTCAGTGTAGGTAAAACTAACATAATGGTAGGTAATATATTTTAGCTACCAATATGGAATTGGTAGAGCTTGGTAGGTAAAGCTTAGTAGAGAAAGAGTGTTTATCTACAATTATTAATATTGGTAGGTAAAAGAATCTAGGGACCCCACTACGTTATGACTCAAATGATGAGTCATTAGCTGATGTGTTTGATGATGTGTTATCCTACATGGTTGTTGATATGGCTGATGATGTGTCATCCTGCATGGTTGCTGACATGGTTGACATAGAAGTATACACATGGCATAAATTAATAACGACACTTGGCATTTAATGGTTGGTTCATGTGTCAAAAAATAATCTGCCTATGTGTCATCATTTGATTAGTGCGCATGACATCATTTTTTAGGCCATATGGCATTATTTGACTAGTCCATGTGGAATTATCTGATTTACCATGTGGCATTATGTTATTGGTCTAGATTATGTAACGTTATGTTTTTAAAAACCATTGCTATTTTTTATTAAGCAATCGTTTATGGCCGTTGCGGATTTGCATATTTTAAAAAAATAATACTTTTTGACTCTTTTACAATACCAAATTCATTTGATTTTCGTACTCAACATAAAAATTTGCAAATTTAACATGATATCACAACAGAAGATCATTAAATCAAATATATGTTTTTATAGATACAACACAAGACTAAAGTTAACAAGTTTTGAAATTACAATGGTATGTTACACTTCAAAGTTCATTAGCAATAGCAAAAATAATGTTACAAAATATATTACATAGTTCACAAGCATATTAATCTATACATAGTACAACAAACATACTAAGTAAATAGTACAATGCAAAGTCTGTCCTTAATCGGTACATAGTTCATTGTCTCGAAGCCTTCCTCCATATTGGCTCTTGCTTTCATCATTTCTTTTGCATCAGCTGCCTTTAATGAGTAGAGTTTTTCATGTTTAATAAGGCAGGAGTGCATAGCTAGGAAAACTAAAGGCGATTCATTTCTCCAACTGCTGCAAAGAAAAATAAATTAAACTTGAGTATTCATTATAATATTATCATATTTTAAGTCAACTATAACAATTTGTTAGTCCATATCGCTGCTAGTACAATAATTAAGTAGGTTGCAGTAAAAAAAAAAGTTAAATCTGAACATAAATTTGGATATTAAAAATAATCAAAAAACTGAATGGTAGCATAAGACGGGGAAAACAAAACTCATAAAACAAAATGGTAAGGTAAAATTTTGATTTTACTTTTAAAATTTTCGCAAGCACCAATTCCAATCTGCATAAAATTTTCCGCCATTGTTTTTTTTGTTGAAGTTACCACGGGTAGAAGAGAGAGTAATGAAGGTGAGAGGTTGAACGAATTAGGATGGGTATTTTTTAAAATGCCGATTGAAGTAAATTAATTTGCATGATTAGAGAGGTAATTAGTAAAAGTTTACTGCAGATTTAATTGGAAGATTTACTTTGTGTGAATATGTTATCTTATACAGTATTATTAGGCAATAAATATTTATTTATAATACATAAGACTGACAGCTTATAATATTTATTAGGTAATAAATATTTATTTGGTAGATTATATTTACACACCGTAAATAACCTTGCATACAAAAAAATTAAACATCGTATATACTACTTCTTACTTAATATACATCATACTTTTACCAAAACAATCCTCCACTAGAATAAAAAAATGCATTTATTTTTCTTTTTACTAAATTCTCTATCATGCATTATTAGCTTTTTCCTTTCAATAAAAGGCAAAACATAAATATAAACTTTGAAATCGAACCAATTAGTTTTATACCAAGTCAAATAAGAGATTAGTAGAAAGTTACCAAATGAGATTAGCATCAAATAAAATTAAATTAGCATTGAAAATGAAAAAATATATGAGAATTAATTAACATTGATATGAATCAGATATTAAACGGTACCATATTAACGTTAATATATTGAAGTACGAAATAAACTAACTCAAACGTTAATATGTTACAATTTATTCCATATTTGTTTTAACGTTAACTAACATTAAATGGTAACATTTTAATTTACGTTACTTTATACAAGTACGAAGTTGATTAATGTTAATTTATACAATGTAAGCATAATTTAACATTAATAAATGCTACCATGTAACCATTTATACAAATAATATGTTACCATGTAAAAATGGTATCATATTAATTTACATTAATTTATATGTAAATTAGCATGATACCATTTAATATGTAAATTAACATGCTACCATGTAATGTTAACCATTTATTCAATAAACTAATTTATACAAATGTTACCATTTATAAATGCTACCATGTATAAATTAATGTTAATCAAGTGCAATTAATTTATACAAGTATAAAATAAATTAACACAAACATTACTATGTTGCCATTTATATCAAGTATAGAGTCTACAATGTACAAATTAATCAACGTTAATATGTTACCATTTATTTCATACAAATGCTAAATGTTAACTCTTGATAAATTAACACAAATGTTTAGGAAGGCTAATGTCAACCATGTTTTAACAAAACAAGTATGAAATAGATGGAAAAGGAATTAAATAAAAATATATGTGTTAATTAACAAAAACTCTTGATATACATATACATATACATATACATATATATATATATATATATATATATATATATACATACAAACAAGATGGAATTGATTCATATGTTTGTAAATATAGATATAATATTAAAATAGAATTGAATGTATATTATATTATCCAAATATCATGCGTAAGAATAACAAAGAACAAAAGAAAAGAAGAATAAGAGGATACACATGAATGTAATTAATTCCCTTATATGCATGAATCTCTTCCTTGTATCATTGAATCTATTCCGTATATGCATGAATGTAATTGATTCGGACGGTTATTTTGGAGCTAGAGCTAGAAATTTGGCCTGCAAAATACACAGATGCAAAATTATCAGATGCCACATGATTATTATTATTTTGTTAGTTTTTTGTTATTGTGAAGATTCATGTGTGAATAAAAAGGTGAAAATATAGTTATTGGGTTATTTCATGTAACATGTTTTTAGAAAGAGAAGAAAATCAATTAAGTTTTAAAGTAAGAATGCATCGCTTGTTTTAGAAAGGGATGTTAACATAGCAATTATAATAAATAGTTTTCATCAAGAAGATTGGTTTTTGTTTGTAGTCGCAGTTTTTGCGGTTTATAATGTGGCTAATCAAAAGAGACTACGGGATTGAGGCCACAAAAGAGATCACGTGATTGAGATTTGTACCATTAGATTTGATTTAAAATAAGCTATTAAATTTAGAGTCGGGGAGGATGGTATAGACTGTGTCTCTGCAATAAACTAGAGAAAATATGTTTTAGTCATTTCAAATGATGACATATTACCGTGAAACTCTGAAACATTTTAAAAAAATTAAAGTTAATCAATTGTTTGGAAAAATATAACAATGTATGATAAGTTATTAACGAATGATTATTTAATATTAATTATTTACAATTTAATTATTGTTTATCAATTCATTAACTGTTAATTATTTCGTATTTCGAATTAATTATTAATAATTAATAAAGAAATGATTTTACAAAAAGCATTGCTAAGATATGTAAATGAAATCTCCAACTCAAAACGAATTGCAAGAATATACTTTTTTGCCACATCATCACACGACCGAGCATTATTTTTATTGAAAGTTTAAAATGGTATGAGAAAATGTAGGGGCTAATCGAAAAAAAACTCCCCCTTCTGTGTATGTGTGGATAATACATTTTACTTACCTATAATTATTGGTAGATAATCATCCCTTAAATTTTTTGTTACATTGACAGTATTTACCTACCAATAAATTTTACCATTGAATATTGGTAGATAAAGGTTCTTTTTACCTACCCATATCTATTGGTAGGTAAAATATTGGTAGGTAAAGGTCAAATTTCTTGTAGTGATTGTGAATTCCAGCCAACCTTTCGGGCAGCTCTACTCTATAAGCCATCTTCCCAATCTTCTCGAGGATAGGGAATGGTCCTACAAATCTTGGTGCTAGCTTTCCTGGGGATCCAAAGCGAATGACGTTCCTTAAGGGAGATACCTTAAGGAAAACCCTGTCCACTATTACCCAAATGCTAGTATTGCCACTTCTTGACCTAGGCAACCCATCAATGAAGTCCATTGAAATGCTATCCCACTTCCATTGCGGGACTTCTAGAGGATGAAGTAGTCCTCCAGGCTTCTTTTGTTCCGCCTTGACCTGTTGGCATATCACGCACTTAGAAACGAAATCTGCCACATCCTTTTTCATGCCGCTCCAAAAGAAAACTCTCTTTACGTCCTGGTACATCTTGTCTCCACCTGGGTGTATTGTCATCTTGGAATGATGTGCTTCCTCGAGAACCATCTTTACTAAATCCCTTGCTTGTGGGACGCATAGTCTTCCATCTCGCCTTAGCCAACCCTTATCATCGATGGAGTACCTATTGAGGTGACTGGAAGTTTCACCCCTAATTAGTTTATCAATCACATCCACAAGCTGAGGGTCTTCACGTTGTGCGGCCCCTATTGAGTCTAAAAGAGTGGGCCATACTTCTAGTGATGCCAACAAACCAGGTACAAAATTAGAGGAGGGCCTAAAGTCAAAACTGGCTATATACTCCAAGCTTTGCCTTTCTACAAAGAGAGGGCTTAAGGTCAGCTTCTTTCTGCTCAAGGCGTCTACTACTACGTTGCCCTTGCCAGGAGTATAGGAAATCTCAAAGTCATACGAGACAATGAACTCCATCCACCTTTGCTGCCTCAAGTTAAGATCTTTCTGCGAGAAAAGATACTTCAACGATTTATGGTCAGTATATAATTCGAACTTCTCACCTAGGAGATAATGGCGCCAAGACTTAAGCGCAAAGACGATGGCGGCCAACTCAAGATCGTGGGTTGGGTAGTCCTTTTCATGAACTTTCAATTGTCTTCCACCATAAGCCACTACCTTCCCTTCTTGCATCAGAACAACGCCTAGTCCCGTAGCACAAGCATCCGTGTACACTGTGAATGTCTTGCTTCCATCGGGCAAAGTCAGAACTGGGGTTGTTGTAAGAGCCCTTTTTAAGCATTGGAAAGCAATATCACAGTCCAAATCCCAAGCGAATGCCAGATTCTTCTTTGTTAGCCTTGCGAGTGGAGCTGAGATTTTTGCGAAATCTCTAATAAACTTTCGGTAAAAACCGGCTAGCCCAAGAAAGCTTCGGACTTCAGTTGCATTTCTTGGTGTCTTCCAATCTTGCACTTCCACCACTTTTGCGGGGTCCACAGCTAACCCCTCTTTGGACACTATATGTCCAAGAAACCTCACTTCTTCTCTCCAAAAGTGGCACTTGGAGAATTTGGCTTTTATCTGATGAACTCGAAGGGTTTCCATGATCTCCTTCAGATGATGAGCATGTTCTTCCTCATTCTTTGAGAAGATCAAAATATCGTCTACGAAGACAACCACAAACTTGTTGAGGAATTCTCTGAACACCCTGCTCATTAGGTCCACGAAATAAGCGGGTGCGTTTGTCAAGCCGAAAGGCATGACAAGCCACTAGAAGAAACCGTCTGGGGTTCTGAACGTCGTTTTATCAATAATATCTTCAGCTACCCTTAGCTGATGGAACCCAGTAGTCAGATCAAGTTGGGAGAAGACTGACGCACCTACAAGCTGATCAAACAAATCGTCTATTCGGGGAAGCGGGTGTCTATTCTTTTTAGTCAGCTTGTTTAGCTCCCTATAGTCCACACAAAGACGTAGTGAACCATCTGCTTTGGCGGCGAACACCACTGGAGCACCCCATTTCGAGATACTCCGCCTTATAAACCCCTTCTCGAGAAGCTCCTTAACTTGCTTACTGAGCTCCTTTCTCTCTTTTGGAGCCATGTGTCTAACAGGTAAAGCTACGGGCTTTTCATTATCAACAAGATATATGCGGAAGTCTATTTCCCGCCTCGGAGGTAAGCCCTTCACCTCTTCAAAGACATCCGGATATTCCGGACCACTCTAACCGACTGCAAATTCTCAACAGAAGCATCAAGCGACTCTAGATAACTAAGCATAACAGCATTCAAGGGATTACAAGAAATTTCTAGAGTGTTACCGAGTCAAGTCAAGAGCCTAACCACTCTCTTCTTGCAATCAAGAATGGCCCTATTACTGGATAACCAGTCCATGCCTAAGATCAGTCCATATCCCGAGAAACCCAAAACAAAGGCACTACATCTAAATTCAACACTTAGAATAGAGATTTTCAAATCCAAACAAACCATTGACAAATAAGCTGAGCCCCCAATTGGATTTGAAACAACCAAGGGATCTTCTATCATACTAGTGTCTAGGTGCAGAAATTCTACTAAAGCAGATGAAATAAAGGAGTGTGATGCAACGGAATCAAAGAGAGTGCGTACTGGATGAACATAGAGATAAACTAAGCTTTCTACAGAAATATTTCTACCTCGTTCCTGCGGAGGTGCCACCAGCGCGTGAACCTATCCCCCTGAGGTGGATCTAGTCCTCTGTCCCTGCCCCCACTTCTTTGGGCAGTCCTTAGCCAAGTGTCCAGTCTCTCCACAATGGAAACAACCACCATTCATCTTTGCCTTCTTCTTCCTGCAGTCTTTCGCTATATGTCCAACAATGCCACAGAAATTACACCTTCTCTTTTCACGGGATTTGTTGTTCTTCCCGCCTTTCTTGAAGTCTGTCTTCTTAGCCTGTAAACCCTCTTTCTTTTCCTGAGGCACTTCCACCTTTGCCTCTTTCTTGCCTTTATCTTCCTCGTATAGCAGCGCCATGTCCACCAAGCTTTCATAAGTCGCTCCCATGGGTATATGGGTCATAGCAAGGCTGTGTAGAGGCTCATTCAGACCTTTGACGAAGCGAAGGGCCTTCTTGTGTTGGGTGTTTACTAAATCCAGCCCAAATCTGGCCAGCTGATTAAACTGATTGACATACTCCTTGATCGTCATACTTCCTTGTTTAAGAGTTAGGAACTTCTCCATTTGCAGGCTTCTTTCAGCTTGGGAGAGGAATTTCATCTCAAACCTCATCCTGAAATCTTCCCAAGTCTCCACTGGCCTCTCAGCATGGGTAACTTCCCACCAATAAGAAGCTTCGTCTTTAAGCAACCACACTGCTAGCTGTATCTTTTACCTGTCGTCAACTTCGAAGATGACAAACAAATCTTTAGTCACCTTCAGCCAGTTCCTTGCTACTACAAAGGATTCAGTTCCATAAAAGTCCTTTCCACCCATAGCCTTGAAGTCTTTACATGTCTTAGCGAAAGTATTTCCACGAGGAGGAGGAGGAACCACTGCCACTGTGGGAGGAGGAATGTCTGCTAGGCCAGCACCATTGGCCCTAGCCTCTAGGTACCTTCGGAACCAGCCAGGTATCGGTACTCCTTCTGGAAGTTTAAGATCTCCAGACATGCTGGAACAAAAAGGAAAGTATTCAAGACAAAGGATAGAGAGATAGTGCATATGGCTTTGGGGAATTATGTCTTTAAAAAACAACGCTTTTTCTTGAAAACAATGCTTCTTTAAACTTCTCTTTGAAAATAATTTCAAAAACCTTTATCTTATCTGGTAAATCTGTGCTCTGATACCAAGTGAAACACCCCACCTCCATCAAGGTCACTCACAAAGGGAATGCCTTAACTTCGGTGGAGTTTTATAAGTAAAAGTCACAGATAAAACACAAGACAGATATATAAACACATATATATAAGCAGCGGAAAGCAAACGGACTTTTATTTCATAAATACGTGTTCATACAAAACATTTCCATAATTGTCTCATAATAACTTCCAAAACATTACATCATCATTTCTGCCTTGATTATTAAATAAAGAAGCATAAAACATAATAAAAGCTGCATAAATCCCCATACAACGTGTCCAAAAGCCATGGCCAAGGAAAGAGAGTCCAAACCATACATCTACTATCTTGAAGCTTGCAAAGAGTCTGACTAAGCTGGGTTGTTTCCTCCCTGTGGACCTGGGGGGGGGGGGAACGGAAGAAAAGAAGACGAAAGAAAAATAGAGTCAGACATAAAGCCTGGTAAGTCTAGTGACTCTTCAGTATGAGAATAAGAAAAAGGGCATGATAGGTATAAACTGGAAATAAGAACGTATCATAAACTAAGATAAAGTAGTTTGAAACGAATATACTATCGCACCCCACACTATATCTTTGCACCTACTTGCATTGTCTCAACTGGCACCCCATGATCGAGGTGAAGTGAACCCCTTTCTAAAGATCGGCTCCTACTCGCAAAATCATATGTGTCATACGACCCTCAATGATTGTAGATACCTATGTTGGTCCCACCATGGGGTGTATCAAGTCCCATGGTGGCGTCCCGACACAATCCTAGAATGCATAAGTTGTACTACTGGTGCCCAGTGCCCTGTTTGTCTGCTCCGAAGTGTGTGCACGCCCGCACTCCGTTAGAACCCACACTGCTGCACCAACCGTCGTCGCTTTTGACTGCTTACAATCAGCCCAGTAATCGTGCCCCACCCTGCCTAGTTTCAGGGTATCATAATACCTAATTAGGTTACTGCTGAAATGGTTCCCCGTTACTAGGGTTTTCTAGTCAAACATGTTAAGTGGTGAAGTGTCTGTATTTACCTAACCCCACGCATCAGTATAATTAACATGTTGAATTGGTTAAGTGTTTTAGTTAACTTAACCCTACCATCCTGACTTGTCTGTCCTTAACTTTAATTAGTTAAAGAACCGACCACTCACATTAGATAGATATTGCTACAGTTACTGGATGTGCCGGTCGGTTCCGGGCAGATTTACACCGTAACTCAGTCTAACCTCGGGTCCTTATTGGGCTCAACGCTTAACCTCTCACACTGGATAGGTATTGTTGTGACTACTGGACAGCCGGGCGGGTCCGGGCAGATTTACATCACAACTCAATCCAACCTCGGGTTAAGCATACTCGTATTTTCTAAATTTACATATTTGTCTCTATTACTTGTTATATGTAAATTTGTTAACAATTAAATGTTGTGGCCCACTTTCCAAGTTCATCGTTTTTTTGTATAAGAATTTTATACCATTTAAGTGCCACCAATTATTGGCATGTGCCAAACATGCCAATACATATATTTTTCACTAATTTATGTCAAGTTTCCTATAATTACCAATTTTTCCCAACGTTACCCCGTCTAAATATTAGGCTAACAATCTTAGCCTAATTTTTCGTCCGCATGATTTTTATCATATAATATTAGGCTAAAAACTTAGCCTAATTTAGCGTACACAAAATTGGCATTCATTAACATAAACATGACATAGTTGTAAACTTGGCATTTTCAGCATAGTCAATATGAACATCATAGGTGTGAACTTGCAATGTAGACTAAATCAACATACATATATGTGAATTTGCAACATATGCTAAATCAACTTACATATATGTGAACTTTCATTGAAATAGGGATCTAACTAAATAGGTGTCACATGAATTAGCATATGATTTAGACAACATAATCCTAAACATGTTTAGATCTAGGCATAACATCGAACATCACTAGCATACGACATGAATGTGACATGTCCATAAAGTATGTATAATTTTATCACATGTGTGAACTAGATCCAATCATGTTTACTACTATAACATGAAACTTGTATTAAAATGGATCTTGGCATGGATCCAAATATGAACTTGCAACTTTTGTGTAAACATATGAGCATGTGTATGAACTTAATCATTTAGGCATAGAGGTTCTATTGTACAGCATATAACTTGTCATAATCACCTAAACATATAGGTGCAGGTATGAACCAAATGACTTGTATGTGAATTTGAATAGATCTAACATCAACTAGAATAATCCACAAACATTCTAATGGATCCAACATCAAGTCAATTATACCACAAACATCCCAATATCATTCACAACACCATCATTGCAACACATAGATATGAATTAACATTGTCGTTATACAATAGCCCAATTCCATTTCCATTTTACATCGAATCAAATCTTAATTTTATTCCCATCGGAAAAATCACTATACTTACAACAAGCGAAGAACTTGAATTCTGGATTCTGAGTTCTAAATTTGCAATGCTTTCCTTTGGGTGGACAAACGTTGTTTGAATCTTGATTTTACTTTAGTTTTTCTCGTCTCTAATCTTTCTTCAAGTGGAGGCTACTCTTGGCTTTTTTTCCAGCAGCATGACGGCTCTAGCTCTATTTTATTTGTGTGAATTTAGGTTGAGACTAAGGTTGTTTATATAGGATTTCAAACTAATTAGAGCCGTCGATGAAGCTAGAGTTAATCAAGGCCATCCGTCTCAAGAGAAGCCAATCAAAAAGTGACAAATCAGCCCTAGTGACACAGCCAAGCCCCAGAAACCGAGCCAGGACCAAACTAAGCAGGTCAGGTCGACCAGGCAAGTCGACCTGTAGGTCGACCCCCAGGTCGACTACATAGTCGACCTGGGTACCCAGGTCGACCCCCTGGTCGACCTGGGCCCTGGGCGGGAAAATTCCCGCCCAGCCCAGTTCTGGCCCAAATTTGAATTTTGAACTTGTTTTTGGGCTGTTTGAATTTTAAATCGAATTCTGAAACTTCCGGAGGTCATAACTCCTTCATACGGAGTCCGATTTACGCAAACTCGGACTCTATCTCAAGCAGAATTCCGAGATGAACGCAATGGCGTAACCCGTTTCCCTTAATTCTTTCATTTAGAATTAATTATACTTTAATTTGTTAATTTACTGTTAACAGAAAATTCTGGGTGTTACAATTACCAAGCATATAAACAAGCACATAACCGAGCTTATAATAAGGCACGTTACTGAGCTTATAACCGAGTCCATAATAGTGCCTATAACTGAGCATATAAGCGAGCACATAATTGAGCTTATAACCGGCCATTTTACCAAACACATAAACGAGTCCATAATCGGGCACATAACTGGGTGTAGATTCATTGCTGAAGTACCCAATTAGGCCTTGCGTCCGAGTGTGTTTTACATGTCATAGGTACCCGATTAGGCCTTGCGACCAGATGTCTTTTATGTGCCACTGGTACCCGCTCAGTTAATTAATCCCTACTGGATGTAGAATCATTGCAGAAATACCCGTTTAGGCCTTGCATCCAGATGACTTTTACGTGTCATAGATACCCAATATGGCCTTGCATCCGGATGTCTTTTACGTGTCACAGGTACCCGCTCGGTTAATTAATCCCTACTGGGTGCGGAATCGTTGCTGGAGTACCCCACTAGGCCTTGTGTTCAGATTTCTTTTACGTGTCATAGATACCCGATTAGGCCTTGCGTACAAATGTCTTTTACCTATCAGAGGTACCTGCTCGGTTAATTATTCCCCTACTAGGTGCAGAATCGTTGCTTAAGCACCTAATTAGGCCTTGCGTCCGGATATCTTTTACGTGTCATAGGTACCCGATTAGACCTTGCGTCTGAATGTCTTTTACATGTCATAGGTACCCGACTAGGCCTTGCATCTAGATGCCTTTTACATGTCATAAATACCCGCTTAATTAATTAATCCCTACTTGTGCATAATCATTGCTAAAGTACCCGATTAGGCCTTGCGGCCGTATGTCTTTTACATGTCACAGGTACACTAATTGAGCCATGCGTTCAGATGTATTTTACATGTCCCAAGTACCCGATCAGTTAATTAATCTCTACTGGGTGTAGAATCGTTGCTGAAGTAATCGATTAGGCCTTGCATCCGGATGTCTTTTACGTGTCACAAGTATCTGATTAGGCCTTGCGTCCGGATGTCTTTTACATGTCACAAGTATCCACTCGGTTAATTAATCCCTACTGGGTGCAGAATCTTTGCTGAAGTACCCGATTAGGCCTTCTGTCCGGATGTCATTTACATTTCATAGGTACCTGATTAGGCCTTGCGTCCAAATGTTTTTTACGTGTCACAGGTACCCGCTCGGTTAATTAAACCTTACTGGGTATAGAATCATTGCTGAAGCACCTGATTAGGCCTTGCGTCCGGATGTCTTTTACATATCATAGGTACCCGATTAGGCCTTGCATCTAAATGTCTTTTACATGTCACAGGTGCCCGCTCAGTTAATTAATCCCTACTGGGTGTAGAATTGTTGCTGAAGTACCCGATTAGGCTTTGCATCCAGATGTCTTTTACATGTCATAGGTACCCGATTAGGCCTTGTGTCTAAATGTCTTTTACGTGTCACAGGTACCCGCTCGGTTAATTAATCCCTCTGGGTGCATGACCGTTGTTGAAGTACCCAATTAGGCCTTGCGCCCGAATGTCTTTTACTTGTCATAGGTACCTGATTAGGCCTTGCGTCTGAATGACTTTTACCTATCACAATACCCGCTCAGTTAATTAATCCCTACTGGGTGCAGAATCATTGTTGAAGTATCTGATTAGGCCTTGGGTCCGGATGTCTTTTATGTATCATAGGTACCCGATTAGGACTTGTGTCTGAATTTCTTTTACATTTCACAGGTACCCGCTCAGTTAAGTAATCCCAGCTAGGTGCATAATCATTGCTGAAGTATCCGATTAGGCCTTGCGTCTGAATGTCTTTTATGTGTCATAGGTACCTGATTAGGCCTTGCATCTGAATGTCTTTTACGTGTCATAGGTACCCACTCGGTTAACTAATCCCTACTGGGTGCAGAATCATTGTTGAAGTACAAGATTAGGCCTTACGTCCAGATGTCTTTAAAGTATCTTAGTTACCCGATTAGGCCTTGCGTTCGAATGTCTTTTATGTGTCACAGGTACCCGCTCGGTTAATTAATCACTGCTGGGTGTAGAATCGTTGTTGAGGTAATCGATTAGGCGTTGCATTCGGATATATTTTACGTTTCATAGACACCCGCTTAGGCCTTGCGTCCGAATGTGTTTTACGTGTCACAGGTATCCGCTCGGTAAATTAACCCATACTTGGTGCACAATAGTTGTTGAAGTACCCGATTAGGCCTTGCGTCCGAATGTCTTTTTCGTTTCGTAGGTACCGATTAGGCCTTACGTCCGAATGTCTTTTTCGTTTCGTAGGTACCCGATTAGGCCTTGCGTCTAAATATATTTTATGTGTCACAGGTACCCGCTCGGTTAATTAATCCCTACTAGGTGCAGATTCGTTGTTGAAGTACCCGATTAGTCCTTGCGTTCGAATGTGTTTTATGTGTCATAGGTACCCGATCAGGCATTGCGACCGGATGACCTTTGCGTGTCACTGGTACCTGCTCGGTTAATTAATCCCTAGTGGGTACAGAATCATTGCTGAAATACCCGATTAAGCCTTGTGTTCGGATGTCTTTTACGTGTCATAAGTACCTGATTAGGCCTTACATCCGGATGTCTTTTACGTGTCACAGGTACCAGCTCGGTTAATTAATCCCTACTGGGTGCATAATCGTTGCTGGAGTACCCAGTTAGGCCTTGTGTCCGAATGACTTTTACGTGTCATAGGTTGCGTCTAAATGTATTTTACATGTCACAGGTACCCGTTCGATTAATTAATCCCCTACTGGGTGCATAATCGTTGTTGAAGTACCTGATTAGGCCTTGCGTCCGAATGTCTTTTACGTGTCATAGGTACCTGATTAGGCCTTGCATCCGAATGTCTTTTACGTGTCATAGGTACCAGCTCGGATTATTAATCCCTACTGGGTGCAGAATCATTGCTGAAGTACCTGATTAGGCCTTACGTCCGGATGTCTTTTACATGTCGAAGGTACGCGAATAGGCCTTGCGTTTTAATGTCTTTTACGTGTCACAGGTACCCGCTTGGTTGATTAATCCCTACTGTGTGCAGAATCGTTGATGAAGTAACCAATTTGGCCTTGCATTCAGATGTCTTTTACATGTCATAAGTACACGTTTAGGCCTTGAGACCGGAAGTCTTTTACATTAGTATGGTATCAGTGTTTCAAGCATTCTAGAATCAGCTTTGCAATAACAATGTGAAGGTATCAGTCTTTGAAGCACCTATATACCAATTTTTACATTTAGATTATGTTTTTATGAATAGGGTATCAGTTTTGCAAAAGTAATGGTATCAATTTATTTTTGATATTATGTTTACATGAGTACGGTATCATTTTTACATGCACTCTAGTATCAGTTTTGTAATAACAATGTAAAGATATCAGTATTGGTAGCACACATTTATCATTTTTTTTACTTAGATTATATTTTTATGAATAGGGTATCAGTTTTGCAAAAGTGATGATATCAGTTTATTTCTAATATTATGTTTACGTGAGTATGGTACCATATTTACAAGCGTTTTAGTATTAGTTTTCTTACACAGATTATGTTTATATAACAAAGCCCATAACCGAGCACATGACGGAGCCTATAACCGGGCACATAACCGGGCCCATGACCGAGCCACTGGTCGAGCCCATGACCAAGCCCATGACTGAGCTCGTAACTGAGCCCATAACCAAGCCCATAACCGAGCACATAACCGAGTACATAACCAAGCCCATAACCGAGTCCTTAACCAGGCACATAACTGAGCCCATAACAGAGCACATAACCGAGTACATATCCAAGCCCATAACCAGACATATAACCAAGCCCATAACTGAGCTCATGACCGAGCCCATGGCCGAGCATCAAACCGAACACATAACCCGACCACATAACCGAGTACATGACCAAGCACAAAACCAAACACATAACCAGGCCCATGACTGAGCACATAACCTAGCATATAACGAAGCACATAACCAAATCTACCTTGATCAGACTTCTCTCACATGGGACTGGTATGAGTAAAACAGTTAAAAACAGTTTGAACAAGTAATTGATAACTCATAAGACCACGCCGTATAAAAGAACGGGTTTTTCCCTTATGAGAATCAAAAATATCTTTATATCAAAAACCTTTTGATATTATAATAATGTCTATCAACCACAATATAATAATCATCTAGAAGAAACGCTTTCATCTCACGTTCTACATATATAGTATACAATCAAAACCGCAAGCATGTATTGGGTAATGGATTTCCAACTATGACAAGGTATGGAACCACCTTTCGCTATTGAACCTCTAGAGAGGAATACACTGGGTTCAACAAGAACATCTTGCAACCCGGCCACACATGACCGACCACTCATTTCGCTTGAGTGTATCGAATGTATATCACCAACGGTTGGGATCAGCAACCGTTTCCCGAATATGATAGCATCAACAATATTTTTTTTTGAAGTAAATGAAACTCTAGATAAGGTGATTATACACCCTAATATGTGCGACCTACATAGCCATGCTACCTGCCCGATTTCTGTCATTTACCGGTTGATGAGGCTTGAGGTTACGCCTTATCATCACATCAGATTCACTTCGAATGCCACATTGTCAGATCCATCGAAAATCACTAATTGACGTCTACAACAGTACATTACGTGTTAGCTAAAGAAGTTTCCTTCTCCGCTTCCACTCTTGGTACGGTTGAAGAAATCAATGTACGTGACCTTTCCGGAAATACTCTGTCAGACACTCATCCATACAAGTCATCCAGGAACAGGATGAACCGAAGGCACTATTCAGTACATCCATCTTAGGCAATCTTTACCTAAGATTTATACAGTAGCCCTTGCACTTTACTCCGTCTTCAATTATCTTTGGCATATAGGATTCGCAACGCTTATGCCAATACAGAGTGGTTCTTTGGATAATAATAATCCAACCGGTCTCTCCATATTAACAACGTTAAAATGGTCAAAAACTTCGATAGTCCGTGATTTAACCATCAAAGAAAAACAGTGTGCAAACAACGGTATTATTTCCAGAAGGAAATTATATCGATCAATCATCATTAAATATTTATCTCTTTAGTTCATTAATTTACTTATCTCTTGTTTCCATATATTTAACATTTCTATTTTCTATTATCAGAAAACATTTCTGATTCTCGTTTGGAAAACATTTCCAAAACTCCTTCACGATAAAACCTTACCATTCCTTAGTTAAGAAGGAAGTCAATCAAGTTGGGGTATAATTACCTCTCAGACCTTAACTGAACAACGTTTTAACTTCGAAATAGTCAAAGTTTATCTTTTAAACCTTTAACACTTCCTTAAGTCTCTCTCGGATTCTATATACGAATCCATTTCTTTATTTAAAACATTGATTTAACTATAGCGTTAAAATTCCTACTTTCGAAATATCTAACTTAACATCTACTTTTATTTCTTACTTTGAAATAATAAAACTACTCTTATTTATTTATAAATAAATAAATCTTGATTTAAACACCGAAAAGTAAATAATACTTTCCCGAATTTGATATAATCGAATTCGACGATTTACTCTCTTCGAATAACTAATATTCGATTTACTCACTTCGAATAACTAATATTCGATTACTCTTTCTTTCGAATAAACGATATCCGATAATCTCTCTCTTTGAATACTATATTCGATTACTCCTTTTCGAATAACTAAATTCGATTAACTCCATTCGATTAAACAAATCGATAACTCCTTTCGAATAACTAAATTCGATTAACTCATTTCGATTTAAACTAATCGATAACTCCTTTCGAATAACTAGATTCGATAACCCCTTTTCACTCGATTCGAATAACTAATATTCGATAACTCCTTTCAACTTGATTCGAATAACTAATATTCGATAACTCCTTTTCACTCGATTCGAATAACTAATATTCGATAACTCCTTTTCACTCGATTCGAATAACTAATATTCGATAACTCCTTATTCGACTAACTCTAATCGATTTATTCTAATTCGATTAACTCTATTTAATTACTCTATTGGTTAACTCTAACTCTAACTGGTTAACTCTAACTGATCAACTCTAACTGGTCAACCCTAATTGATTAACCCTAACTGGTTAGATCTAACTCTAACTCATTTACTCTATTCGATTAACTCTAATCGAATCACTAATATTCGATTTACTCATTTCGATTAACTCTTTTGATTTATTCCTTTGAATTATCTCTTTTGATTAATTCCTTTGAATTAACTCCTTTGATTTATTTCTTTTCTATTTGTTTATACAAATAATTCATTCTCTACTTGTTTACTTAACAAATAACTATTCCCTTCAATTCTATCTATTTAACAAATAAATATTTCTTTTATCTTTTCTATTTATTTAACAAATAAATATCTCCTTTTCGTCTTTCTATTTGTTTCCTATAAATATTTCCATTAAATCTATTTGTAAATGTTCTACAAATGTTTCCTTTTAAATTCTATTTGTAAATGTTCTACAAATGTTTCTTTTTCTATTCTATTTGTAAATGGTTTACAAATATTTCTCTTTCTATTTGTTTCACAAATATTTTCCTTTGTTTTAGTTTTACAAATATATTCCCTTATATTTGTCTTACAAATATATTCCTTTATAACTCTTTTAATTTTATAATTATTTCCTTATATAAAATCCTTTTTCCTTTTATATATAAAATCCATTAATTTTATATAAATAATTTTTTTTCAAAATATTTCCTTTTATAAAATCGGTTGATTTTATAAAATTCCTTTATTTCAATATACATTGAAATATTTCTTTTTCTACATCCCAGGGTTTCTTATGGTATCTAAAATACCAAATCAAAATGATCGATATCATTTAAACACACATAATCATCAACAGATTTTATATCACCTCATATATCACAATATATGAATAACAGTAAAATAAATGTTGAGGAATCCAGTTGGATTCCTCCAACCTGTTTCCCTGCATCATAGATGTTAAACAATATCATTAACATCGATTTCATTTCAATATGAAATATTCTGTTAAACAGAATCAATATTTGATTAACGATTTATAAATATATCATTATCAATAATTTCAACCAACCAATCAGCATTTCAACCAAACAGTTAACACACATCAATCAACAGATAATTATCAGTTCTAAATATACGTTAGAAAAATATAACTGTTCAGAGTTGGTGAGTTTTACTCACATTGGACGATCATCGTTAGTAACGATAACCATCGCTTGATTTGATTCTGACAATTTATTTCACAATAAATTCCAACTAGCTCCGAATTACTCCGAATCAATCCCATTTGATAGCCTTCGTTGATACGATCCTGTCGGATCCTATTTCATAGAATTCTGACAATATATGATCCGGTTATACAATTTATAAGTCAACACATTATTTAATATAAAACTAGAATTAAATTTCAAACTTCACTTGGGCTCACTTTATATTCTGGCCCATTACCCTCCTTGTAACCCGACCCGCTCCACTCCTACCGTCTTCCCCAAAAGCTTAAAACCTGATCCTCCAGAAAATCATTTCACAAAAAAATTTCAAACTTCCATCACGACTTCGTGAAACTCCCCCTTTTTCTTCGATGTTTGTATGCTCAGCCTTGCCTCTCCCATCTACATTATGCTCCACGAAATAACCTGCGTTCTACATCATTTCCTGATTTAAAAATCCAACTGAAACCATCACCTCCCCTTTCTACCATTCAAAACCTCCAGTATACAAAGTTCGAACCTACAGATTTCCCTTACAGACTCCACTAAACCAAACTCCTCCATCACGCTGACTTCTGCTACTCACCAACCTTCACCTCTCTCCAATATCTTCAATCCCATCTCCATCCTCAACCACTGGCATGTCTCCTCACACAGCAGTATACCACATCGACCCCATTTAAAATGAAATCAACCCAACATCGTCTGCAAACTCGAAATCCCCTCCCGAGCTCAATTAGCACCACGGCTTCGTCGATTAAAGGCTCAAAAATCCAGAATGGACGAACCCTAGAAACTGCTGAAGACGTCGAGCGAACAGAAATCGCTGTCGCACCCTGCTATTTGCATACGAGGTTGAAAAGAAGTAAAGCAGGAATCGAACTGTATTAGTGTTTGGATTTATAGAAATTTGTGGATTTTATTTTGATTTTTCCAAAGATCGAGTTTTTGGGTTGAGAAAGAATCGGTGGCGGCTGATCATTTTTGACCAAGGAAGAATGAAACGAGGGTTTAGGTGATTTTGAGGGGTACTTATAGCAAGGGGTTGAGATATTTTTATTTTATTTTATATTGTCAGACAAGTCTTTAAAAATTCCTGTGATCACTTATGATACCCAAAAATCACCAAACCGGACACACTACTAGAGTTTGACATTACGGTCCCAACGAAAATGGTTTCGTCGAATTTCGACTCCGTTTGCTCACACAGCGTATTTTTAACCGTCAGAATATCGACTGTTTTTCACATTAAAATCCCGTACGGCCACATACTGACTTCAAAAATCGCGGAAATTGAAATCTAACCATAATTTAACATTGTGGATCCAACAAAATTAGTTTCGTCAAATTCTGAGGTCATTGGCAAAACTGGCTATTTTTATAGCTCTAAATGATCGCTTTAAATATATAAATATATTTAGAAACAATTAAATTTAATATTAAAAAATAAATATTATCGTATATATTCACAATATAATATCATACAGCTCCACTGGGATTTATAACTCGATACTTCAAATCCCGATGAAATCGATATTCGATTTATATTGAAATTCCTTTTTAAAATATAAATAATTCCTTTATAAATTATAAAGGAACTCCACAGCGATTTTCTAAAATTTGATTTGGACATAAATAAAAATCTACATGACGAACTCCCGATTTTTCTCTTCTACTAGAAAAATATACTTCACCAGCTCCTAACGTTTCTTGTTTCACAGAAATCCGATTTAAAACGAACCCTGTACATTCAGTTGAAGTTCAAATCGCCAAATAGCGAACTGCTGCGCCATTTCGAGCTCGTTTATAATTATATTATAAACTATACGTTCAACTGTCGATGATTGAATATATTCGTTATTATAATTCAACTTTAAACTGAATTATATATTTCGAATTGCCCAATTCACACATATCGCCATTTCAACCAATTCTGATTATTTCAGAATTAAATATATTATTTAATTATTATTTTAATTAAATATTCCAAGTTATTTAATTAAACGACCATTTGAATTCTAAACCACTATTTAAATAATTAAATAAATTAATTATTATCTCTGAAAATGCGGGTCATTACATTCTTCCTTACTTAAAATAATTTCGTCCTCGAAATTGCTAAGGTAGGAAACAAACCCTATTGACTGGTTAGAACTTATTTGTTCACTTCATAACTTCAGTTTTCAACTGAACCAATTTAAATTCAATTAAAATATTAATTAATTCTTATCAACGAAAATTTTCAAAAATCCTGAAAATTTTCTAGCGCCTAAATTTTTCGAAAAATTTCGCCAGCACCTTCTTTGTACCGGCCAATACGTCAAACCACAACTCGCCTCTCTGGGCCATCTCCAACCCAAAAGAAAATCAAACAGCCAAGCGGCTCGCCAATTCGGCTCATCAAAATCTCAATCCATATGAAATATAAACTTGCACCTTTTTGTCGGGTATATCAATTCTATCACTTCCATATGCTATCAACTCAGCATATACCAATATTAATCAAATCAAACTTGGATCAACCTATCCTCAACACAACCATTCGCTTATCCAAGCCAAATATCATTTCAAACTCGAGTTTCATTCTCGATTCCAAATTCTTAACTTGATTATAAAATTATACTTCAAATTCGAATCTCACAAATCCAATTTGTCTCTATCATTCTAATTCAATTTCAGTTACCACTTAATTGACTTTATTTCAAATTTTGAATTTTCTTTCACAAATTTCTATTTAATTTGCTTTTAATTCAAACAATCTTCCCAAGGGATTTTGAACAGCTTTGCTTTTCTAAAACCAAACTTTCCTTTTCAGGATTTCAAAACAACTCATTTTCCCAAAACCATTCGAAATCAATATCCTTGGTAGTAATCCGTCACTTACAAACTCGAAAATGAACACTGATGATGCTGCGCAGTCATCATCAGAATTATTTTCCAACGACCGAAGTGAGTTCAATACTATATCACTTTCAAATCCATTTCTAAACACTTTTATTTTGAAATCAGTTCAAAATATCATTCACAAATGCTGGGAATACAATTTAAAATCTCCCAGGATCTTAAAATTTACATATATTTAATCCAAGTCTATTTACAAACTCTGTTCCAAATTTCCAGGGTTTTAATTCCAATTCTGATTTGAATTCCAGATTTCATTCATTTGCTTTCATATTTCTCATATATTTAATCTATGTTCATATTTCTTTCTTATATGAATTCTGATTGGTTATTTACATAACCATTTCACATTTTTATAATCTTACTCGATTATAATAACAACCAATATATCCACTATATTATAATTTTGATATATATATCTTCTCTATATCAAGATATACCTTGGGTAAACTTATTTTAATTTACCCACTTTTCAAAACATATTGTGTCAACCCATCGTATTCGAGTGTTTATAAACTCCTACCGATACAGTGGATCAAACTGATCGACCAGAATCCATAAACAACTCAACCAATAAATCTCCACAATATAAAACAATTTTTTTATATCAATAACAAATACGTTCACTCGTATATATACACTCAACTCAATCTAGGGTATTACTAACCCTATCTCTACCGAGTCACGCCACAGAGCCAAGGTAATAACTTAACCTTCAGCTCTGATACCAACTGTAGTGACCCGAAAATCCGGTCCAATTTGAGCTGACCAAATAACGCAAGTCCAACCCCAATCACACTGGAAAATCAGAAAACTAATAGAAAGAAAACAGAGGGTGAGGATAGATAAGATAGAAACTTAGAATAGAAGAAGAAGAAGAACACAACATCAGAGTAACACGAATCTCACAGCGGAACGAATAACATATAATATATGTAACATAACTTTGAAATATACATCTGTACTTGAATATACATCATTATCAAAGTACAGCACTTACAATACAACGGAAATAAACTATAGCTATGTGATCCTGAAGCCTCCTGCTCTAGCTCTTCAAGTATCTGTAAATTCCTGACTACTTGACTGTCCGTACAAAATTGGGCACCCAAGAGTTTAGGGAAAACAAAACAAATAAACTCCGGGTCAGTCATGGGACTGGTACGAGTAAAACAGTTTGAACAAGTAATCGATATCTCATAAGACCACGCCATATAATGGAACGGGTTTTCCCCTTATGAGAATCAAAAATATCTTTATATCAAAAACCTTTTGATATTATAATAATGTCTATTAACCACAATATAATAATCATCTAGCAGAAACGCTTTCATCTCACGTTCTACATATATAGTATACAATCAAAACCGCAAGCACGTATTGGGTAATGGATTTCCAACTATGACAAGGTATGGAACCACCTTTCGTTAGTGTACCTCTAGAGAGGAATACACTGGGTTCAACAAGAACATCTTGCAACCCGGCCACACATGACCGACCACTCATTTCGCTTGAGTGTATCGAATGTATATCACCAACGGTTGGGATCAGCAACCATTTCCCGAATGGGACAGCATCAACAATAGATTTTTTTGAAGTAAATTAAACTCTAGATCAGGTGATTACACACCCTAATAGGTGCGACCTACATAGCCATGCTACCTGCCCGATTTCTGTCATTTACCGGTTGATGAGGCTTGAGGTTACGCCTTATCATCACATCAGATTCACTTCGAATGCCACATTGTCAGATCCATCGAAAATCACTAATTGACGTCTACAACAGTACATTACGTGTTAGCTAAAGAAGTTTCCTTCTCCGCTTCCACTCTTGGTACGGTTGAAGAAATCAATGTACGTGACCTTGCTGGAAATACTCTGTCAGACATTCATCCATACAAGTCATCCAGGAATAGGATGAACCGAAGGCATTATTCAGTACATCCATCTTAGGCAATATTTACCTAAGATTTATACAGTAGCCCTTGCACTTTACTCCATCTTCAATTATCTTTGGCATATATGATTCGCAACGCTTATGCCAAAACAGAGTGGTTCTTTGGATAATAATCCAACCGGTCTCTCCATATTAACAACGTTAAAATGGTCAAAAACTTCGATAGTCTGTGATTTAACCATCAAAGAAAAATAGTGTGCAAACAACGGTATTATTTCCAGATGAAAATTATATCGATCAATCATCATTAAATATTTATCTCTTTAGTTCATTAATCTACTTATCTCCTGTTTCCACATATTTAACATTTCTATTTTCTATTATCAGTAAACATTTCTGATTCTCGTTTGGAAAACATTTCCAAAACTCCTTCACGATAAAACCTTACCATTCCTTAGTTAAGAAGGAAGTCAATAAAGTTGGGGTATAATTACCTCTTAGACCTTAACTGAACAACGTTTTAACTTCGAAATAGTCAAAGTTTATCTTTTAAACCTTTAACACTTCCTTACGCCTCTCTCGGATTCTATATACGAATCCATTTCTTTATTTAAAACATTGATTTAACTATAGCGTTAAAATTCCTACTTTCGAAATATCTAACTTAACATCTACTTTTATTTCTAACTTTGAAATAATTAACCAACTCTTATTTATTTATAAATAAATAAATCTTGATTTAAACACTGGAAAGTATATAATACTTTCCCGAATTCGATATAACCGAATTCGACGATTTACTCTCTTCGAATAACTAATATTCGATTTACTCACTTCGAATAACTAATATTCGATTACTCTTTCTTTCGAATAAACGATATCCGATAATCTCTCTCTCCGAATACTATATTCGATTACTCCTTTTCGAATAACTAAATTCGATTAACTCCTTTCGATTAAACAAATCGATAACTCCTTTCGAATAACTAAATTCGATTAACTCCTTTCGATTTAAACTAATCGATAACTCCTTTCGAATAACTAGATTTGATAACTCCTTTTCACTCGATTCGAATAGCTAATATTCGATAACTCCTTTCAACTTGATTCGAATAACTAATATTCGATAACTCCTTTTCACTCGATTCGAATAACTAATATTCGATAACTCCTTATCACTCGATTCGAATAACAAATATTCGATAACTCCTTATTCGACTAAGTCTAATCGATTTATTCTAATTCGATTAACTCTATTTAATTACTCTATTGGTTAACTCTAACTCTAACTGGTTAACTCTAACTGATCAACTCTAACTGGTCAACCCTAATTGATTAACCCTAATTGGTTAACTCTAACTCATTTACTCTATTCGATTAACTCTAATCGAATAACTAATATTCGATTTACTTATTTCGATTAACTCTTTTGATTTATTCCTTTGAATTATCTCTTTTGATTAATTCCTTTGAATTAACTCCTTTGATTAATTCCTTTGAATTAATTCCTTTGATTAATTCCTTTGAATTAACTCCTTTGATTTATTTCTTTTCTATTTGTTTATACAAATAATTCATTTTCTATTTGTTTACTTAACAAATAACTATTCCCTTCAATTCTATCTATTTAACTGTAACGACCCAGATTTTCTGGTCGGTTTATTTTGAATATTTAATATTATTTTAAATATAGAGCTGATAATATAAATCGATTTTCATATTGAGTTATAGATCTAATTACCATAATACGGGATATATTGAATTCGAAGTTAGAATTGAATCAAAACAGTTCAGTTGATTTATATAAATTCTGTTTGGATTAGAAGGATAATAATAATTTTTTTTCATTGAATTCTATTTTCTGAAATTGTTTTATTTGTTAAATCAAAATTTATTTAAATCGTTAATTTAAATTGTTTTCTGCTTTATACAGTTAAATTAAAATTCCAGAATCAATCCCGTGGAGTTCAAAATAACGTTATAATCCGAGAACATCGGTCGTTAGGTTAGAGTAGCGGTTTAGAATTTCGGGTCTAAGGACTTCGAGATATTTGGTTGTTAAAATTAGATCACTTCAAAATCACATCGAATTAATTTAAAATTTTTAGAGCCGACCTATATTGTTTTCCCGCAAGCCTACCTTCTAGCTTCAACCTCTTCTTTCATTTCGCAGACAATATTGTCTCCCACGCTCAACATCGCAGATCTATTTTGCATCGAGCTGACAAATTTGTTTCTCCTTAGTTCTTAAGTAATAAGAGAATTTAATGGCGTTGTACGAGATGTCTCCATTCGGGCCTATATAATGAACTGATAGCCATCCTTCTTCAACCAGTAAATCCCTCCAAAGATATCAATTCGAGTCCGTCTTCTCCCTTTCTATATAGTTTTTCCCAATCATCGCGAAATCGATCAACAAAAAAAGTAATCGAAATCAGAATCCGCATTATGAAATCTCGGGGTCTTCTGAAGCTCGACACCTAGTTGAGGACGCTCGCGAGGTCAGGCGCGATATTGATTTTCTGGAACATCACTGTCGTGAGTTATTCGAAGACTATTGTGAGGACTTCGACATGCGAGAAGGGTGCGATTGTTTTAATTTGGGAAGGAGTTCGATTGGGATTTGGGTAGAGCAGTATTAAGGGGAGTTCGGTCTTTGTCTTGGTACGGGAATGAAGAAGCTGGGGTGATGAGGAGCGAGATCTCCTATTTTTGTGGGGTTCGCACTGTGTAAAATGGTGGAGTCTGGTGACGGATTTTGTTAGAGCATGTAAGAGGGCATGGCAATGGGATTAGAGACGATGACCGGACTGGGATGTTCAGCAGTAAGGCGAGGCAATAGTATTGGTTAGTGAGGAGTAGTGCAGGCTAATGGATGTATTGTAGACAGTTTGTGGTTGATGAACTAAAGGCATTTGATGAAATGTCAGAATGGAACATAGGTGTTTTCGGACTGATTTCAGTGAAGGGGATCAGCAATTTATGAGGATAAGTTCGTGTATTAATCGAGTGGTGCATTGGCAGTAAGGTATATTTTATTTATTTTTGAAACTTAAATTGTATATAGAAAATTAGTTATATAATTAGTAGTTGATTAAATCAATTTGAATAAACATGTAGAATTAGCTAGTAAAGTAATTAAATTGTAAACAAACCATTTAATATGAGATTAAGGAGTGTTTGACTTTTTAATTTCATCATTTAAAATCATGGATTGAATGTACAGTAATTAATAAGGTCATTAGTGGATTAATTAATTAAATTAACTCGTTCAATAATTTATATAAAATCATAACTTGTTTTATAATATTAGATTCGAGCAAGGCAAAGTGTACTGGGACAGGAGCGACAAATATTAAACCTGGTTTGGGCTAGACTGGAGCTTGTTGGTATTTTTGATTAAATTAAACACTCGTTTAATTTAATCAGAAACCAATGGTTATCTCGACAAATAGAATCGAGGTGAGTAAATCTCACTCACCTTTTATCTATAATTATTTTTACTTCGTAAAAATAATTGTTGTTGCTTGTTTGGATTTTTCTACTTGTTTTATATATATTAGTTATTTAGGCTATTATATATATATTGGGTTGATTGATTGGTTGGATTCCCGCAGTCTCATTAGCGGATGCCCGCGGTACCATAGCGGATGATTACCCTATACGCCCCACGCTATGATTAGTGGATGACCTTCTATACCGCGATATTCTGCCACGAAGCAGAATGGGTATTATTTATGTGCTAACGTCTGTGGATGTAGGGAAACAGGTTGGAGGAATCCAACAGGATTCCTCAAAAATATATTATCTGTTTGCTGTTTGTTTGAATTCATATATATTCATATATGATGTGTTAAAAATCAAATGAATGAAAATTGGTTGATTTGATTGTTTAAAATATCACTGGGGCTTGAATATTGATTTATAAAAATATCGCGGAAGGGATATTTGAGATTTAAAAGAGAAAATTCTATTTTTCTAAAATAGAATTTGAATTTAAAATGGAATAAAAATATTTAACTTGTTTTAAAAGGAATAAAACAAGTAGTTCATTTATATACAAAGTTTTAAATGAAGTGAAAAGAATTATCATTGGACAATTCAAAAGTAAATTATAAGTGTGAATTTGTTAAGGGGAAATCTATTTTTCCAAAGTAGAAAATATTTATTTCAAAGGAAATTGGAAGTGATACTTTGTTTAAAAATATAAACAAGTAAAATAAAAGGGAATTTGAATAAAGAGAAATTTGAAAAGAAGTTTGAATATTTGAATTCAAATAAAATTTAAAAGAAGTTTTGAATATTTGGATTTCAAATAGAAACCCAAATGGAGTTAAATATTTAAATTCAAGTATGAATTTCAAATATAGGTATTCATAAAAAAAAGGATTTGAATATAGAAATTAAAGTGGAATTCAAATCAAGAAAATAAAGTATGGTATTTGAATTCAACGAGGTATAAATATGGTATTTAAATTCAAAAAGAATTTAAATATGGCATTTGAATTCAAGGAAAATTTAAATATGGAATTTGAGTCCAAGGAGAATCAATATGGAATTTGAGTTAAAAGGAGTTTTAAATACTTGGAATTCAAAAAGAGTTGGAATATTTGGGAATTCAAATAAAAGTTGAAATAAGGTTTGAATAATAGAAATTGGAAGAGAATTTGAGAATTTGAATTATATAATTCAAATGGAATTTAAAACATAGAATTTGAAATAGAATTCAAATAGAATTCAAATATGGGATTTGAATATAGCAATTCAAATAGAATTTGAATAAATGAATTTGAATATAGAATTTCAAGGTAGAACTGTAATGAAATTTGAAATATCGAATTCAAGAGAATTGAATATGGTTTTGAATTTAGAATTCAAAGAAGAATTGAATATAAACTTCAAATATAATCGAAATAGAGTTTGAATATATAACTCAAATAGAATTGAATATGAAATTTGAATAGAGATTTGAAATAGAAATTCAAGTATTGAATTTGAATATCAAATAGAAAAGGAATTGGGATTTGAAAATAGAATTCAAAGGTGAGATTGGAATTTGAATCAAGAAATTCAAATAGAGGAAAATGGAGTTTGAATATTAGAAATTCAAATGGAGTTTAAATGGAGTTGGATTCATTTTAACGAAAGTTTAAAAGTTTATATTTATAAATATAAATAAAACGAACTCGCCGCAGCGCTGCAGTTCGTAAATTGGCGATTCGAACTTCAATTGAATATACAGAACTCAATTGAAGTCGAAATTCTTTGAAACAAGAAACGTCAGGACCGATTTGATAATAACTTTCTAATGAAGGAGAAAAATCTGGATTTCATCGAATAGATTTTGAGTTATGTCAAAAATCAAATTTTCAGAAAAGCAGCGCCAGAACCATTATAAAACCATAACGGTTTGTTTAAATAAACTAAAGGATTTTAAAGAAATAAAATCCGAATTTGCCATGAGAAAAATCCAGACTTGAGTTGTAAATTAAATACGAACTCAAGTGGTGTAAATGAGATGATTGTTGAAACAAAAATCAGATTTTTAATTATTGATTAGAATTGATTAATTTAAAGAAATTAGTTAATGGATTTTTAGAATCGAAATTTGGGTTTTGAATCAGACAAGGGGTGTGTAAATTCATATTCGAAATCGAATATGAAACTTGAATTAGAAATGACATTCGATTGTTGTATCAACAAATTAATATATATTTGAACGTGATATGTTCAAATAACAAGTGAAATAGGCTAAGAAGCTAATTAAAGAATAAATGGGCGGAACTGAATTCAAACGATTGGTTTGAGTTGAATTGAATTGCAAACAGGTGAACATGTGTAAGCAGGTTTGATATGAAGTATATGAAGATTTAAATTTATGTGCTCGACAAAAAGGTACATGTTTAATTCATATATGAGATTTTATGCGCCGTATCGGCAAGCCGCTTGGCTTTTTCTTTTTCTTTTTGAGATTAGAAGGACCGGGGAAGCTATTTGAAATTTCCCGATGCTCCTGATACAGGGGAGGTTATGGCGAATTTTTCCGGAAATTTAAGGAGTTAGAATATTTTTAAGAAAATTTGATAATTAGAATCAGTGTCTCGATATATATAGAATTCAATAAGGAAATGAACTTAAAAATAAAACAGTATAAACAAAATGGGAAATATATATACATTTTAGAAATGGAAAATTTGTTTAATATGGTATTGATTATTCGAGTAGCAGTCTGGCCTGTTTTGAAGTTAATAATATTTTCAGTCAAGGTCTGAGAGGTAATTATACCCCAACTTGATTGATTATTATTATTGGCTGATAAATAACAAGACTCGGTCTCGAAGATCAATGTTTAAAGAGATTCAGTTGAAGGAAGTATTTTGGGTTGTTGTAACGATGTTTTACACAACATTCGTTTATCCCAAGTGATGGAATTTTGGAAATATAACAAGTAAATATTTCCTGAGTATAATTAAAATAGTCGGGATAGAGATAAGTGATTGGAATTGTTTCCAATTGCAAATAGAGATATTTTCTAATATATAGAAAATAAAAGGAGTTGATATTGGGAAATGCTTTCCATATAGCGTAAAGGGCCAATATGGTTATTGAAAATATTTGGTTAACAAATATTGATAAGGAAATGGAGAAGAGATTTAATTAATGAAATATTAAATAAAGAGCCCAGTGATTTGTTTGATATGTTTGGATGAACACTTGTTTTTATTCGATAGTTAAATCACAGACTATCGAAGTTTTTGACCATCGTTGTCAATATGGAGAGACCGGTTGGATTATTATCCGAAGAACCCCTCCGTATCGGCATAAGTGTTGCGAACCAAGTATGCTGAATATATTGAAGACGGAGTAAAGTGCAAGGGCTTTTCTATTTATAGAAATTATGCCTTCGGTTTCGTTCAATCCCAGAACGAACGTAAATGGACGAATGTCTGACAGAGTACTTACAATGATCAAATGGGTTGGTCTGTATAAATATATATGGTTGCAACGGATTTATTCCCTTAGCATAACATCCAGAATATTTGTGCAAACTCAACTAGTGATTAACGGATCTGACAATGTGGCATTCAAAGTGATTGTGCTATCAATGAATGGTAAGTATTCGTAGCCTCAGGCCTCAACAACCAGGAAAGGACAAAAATCGGGCATGCAGCATGGCTAAGTGGGTCGCTCCCATTAGGATGTATAATCACCTATCTAGAGGTTCATTTAATTTCTTATTCTATTCGATGCTGTCCCAGTCGGGAGGCGGTTGCTGATCCCAACCGTTGGTGATATACAATCGATACACTCAAGCGAAATGAGTGGTCGGTCATGTGTGGGCCGGGTTACAAGATGTCTTGTTGAACCCAGTGTATTCCTCTCTAGAGATACACTAGCGGAAGGTGGTTCCATACCTTGTCATATTGGAAATCCACTCCAATAAGCGCCATGCGGTTTTTGATTTTATACTATGTATGTGGAGCGTGAGATGCAAGCGTTTTGCTAGATTCTATTTATTCGATTTAGACACTATTATAATATCACTGGATTTTTGTATCAAAGTGTTTTGGGTTATAGTAAGGTAAAAACCGTCCATGTTTATGTGTGGGCTGGTCTTACTATTATCTTTTCTTTCGAAAAGGGTTTTGAAAGTTAAACAAGTGGTTGGAGTTTACTCACACCAGTCCCATGACTGACCCAGAGTTTATTTTATTTGTTTTCCCTAAACTCTTGGGTGCCCAAATTTGTACGGGCAGTCAAGTAGTTGGGATTTTTCAGATTCACTTGGAAGAGCTAGAAGCAGGAGGCTTCACCAGTAAGATATAGACTATCATATATTCCGCTGTGTACTATGGTTGTATCTGGAAACAGGTGTTTATAACTGTTCCAGGAATGGCTGTTGTGCTCTGATAATGGTATGTATGTAAAGTTACTGATTTGTATTTCAAAAGTTATGTTATAAAATATATTTTTATTCGATCCGCTGTGAGTTTGTGATCTTCGTTTTCTTCTATTCTAATATTTCTTTCTTTCTATTTCTCATCCTCTAACTTCTTTCTAATAATGATTCGTATTTCTGTGCAATTTGGGTTGGACGTGTGGTGTTATTAGTCAATTCAGATAGCATGGATATGCGGGTCGTTTCAGTTGGTATCAGAGCTTAGGTTGAGCGAATACCTAGGCTTTGGTGGAAATGTGCTCATTAGAGATAGGGTCAGCAGTGCCCTAGAATGAGTTGAGTGTATAATACGAGAGCGCGTTTTTGTTATCAATATAAAAATTGTTTTATATTGTGTTGGCTAGTCTGTTGAGTGGTTTATGAATTCTGGTCAAATCGTGGGACGCCACGAAGTCGATAGGGATTTCTAAACACTTGAACAGAAAATACGACATGATATTGTTTTTAAATGGGTAAATGAAATAATTTTACCCAAAATTTCTATTTTTGATATAGAAAGAATAATTTTCTGGAATTATTATTATATGGATGTGTTGGATGTTGATTTTATAATCAAATGAGATTATAAACTTAGAATGGTTATTTATAACCAAATAGAATTTGTATGGGAATTAAATATACAAATAAGATGAATTAGAATTTAATTCAAACCAGAATTTGGAATTTTAATCCTGGGAATTTGTAAAATATTTTCAAAGTATATTAAATAATATAGCTTTGTTTTGTAAAGGATTTGAATAAATACCATTTTTGAATGGATTTTAGAAGTGATAAAGCACTGAGTTCACTTCACTGGCTGGGAAATAATTCTGATGATGATTGCAACATCATCAGTGTTCATTTTCGAGTTTCTAAGTGATGGATTGCTACCTTAGAAAATTTTGTTGGAAATTTGTTTGAAAATTCAAATGTTTTGAATTTGTGATAGGAATAAATATATGTTCACATTTATATATTATCTCAAAAGGACTTGAAATAAAAACCCGGGAATTTGAATTCTGGAATTGTAACACCCCGTATTTTCTGTAAACATAAGAGTTAAAAATTAAGGTATAATTAAATTTTAGGAGAAGAAATAAGGGAAACGGGTTGCGCCATTGTGTTCGTCTCGGAAAAATACGCGAAATAGAGTCCGAATTTGCGTAAATCGGAGTCCGTATGAAGAAGATATGGACGAACGAAGTTAGGCAGAAAAACTGGAAACATGCCAGAATACACTGGCGCACCTGCCAAGTGCGCCCATACAAATCCAGCACCGAATTCTGGAGTGTTCTGAGGTGACGTATCATCTTTTGAGTGGCTGGATGATGTGTATTCGAGCTGTGCGATTCTGATGACTTCTGGACTGATCTGAAGGCTCTAAATCACCCTATCCTCCTATAAATACATCCCTAACCTAAACCTAAGTCTCTTACACAATTCTCTAGCCTCCATTGCTCTCTTCTTCTAATTAAAAATAAAAATGGCGTCGCTACTCTGCTAGAATCAAAACTAGAAGCCAATCAACATCATCCTAAATTCAAATTTGAGATAAAAGCTTCTGCAACAATTCTGTAACAACTAAAGTTCTTTCTTTAATCCAATCAAGGCAAGTACAGTTATTTTCTGCTATAAACATTAATTATAATTCTGATATGCTTTTAAATCTGAATCTGAGATTGTATATCTGTCAGATCTGTTTTTCTGTGACTGTTCTGTATCCCTTTCTGCTTCCTTTCTGTTTCTATAGCCAGGCTACCACGAGCCTGTGCCTAATCTCATAAGAGATTAACGTATGAACGCAAATTTTGGGATAAATAATGAATGATGCGAAATTTGACGAGACTGAATTGAACATATGACTTTAGATCTGAGGCATAAAATATATTGACATATGACTTGGGATTGGATGCATGAATTTGACTGTAAACATATAATTTATATATGTTGTATGCATAGTGTACGTTGTAATCTAGATCTGTAACTAATTAGATAAATGAACATATGTTATTTAGATCTGTAATTAATTAGAAAAATAAGCATATGTTATAAACTAGTTTTAGAACTATGCATATTCTGTGATAAAAGAAGAAGAGGAACCACTGTAAGATTTCATATGATTTGAGACTTTGGACAAAATGCATATAAAAGTCAAGATCTGATTTTTAGAAGATATGATTTAAAGATTTAGATTGTTGGGTATAGTTTGCATAATGATTCATGACTTAAAAAGAAGAAGATATGGAAACTTAGGTGTAAAGATTTACATTATTTAGGATATCTATTATTGTGATTACACCTAAATAGGGATTTTTGGATATATGGCATGCATTGAAATTAATGGTTATATTTGGTATAATTTATATGTGAATCTGCTGTAAAATGCTAGTTTAACAAAAATTGGAACATATGTTATATGGCAAATTATGTCCATATTCTGCGCTTATGCAAACATGGAGTATATGTTGTGAATCATGACAATTATGTAGGCATATGAATTTAGGCCAATTTATGATTAGGCAAGGCATGTAAATAGAACCTTTAGAAATATTAAATTTGCTAAATCTGCTAATTTGCCAAGTTGCCAAATTCTGCTAAGTTGCTAAAATCTGTTATCTGCTGTGTTGATATAATCATCCTGTTATTGATATAATCTGAATTGGCATATATATTGGGCGTGCGCATAAACGGTAAATTATTAATTAATTGGCCGCAAAGATAAACGTGACTAACTCGAGGTTAGAATGAGTTTGCGGCGTAATTCTGCCCGGAACCGCCCGGCACATCCAGTGGCCGCAAACAATAGGTTCTAATGTGAGAAGTTAGTCATAACCTGCTTAAGACACGAGGTTAGGTCTGGCTTGTGGCAGAAGTCTGCCCGGAACCGCCCGGCCCATCCAGCGGCCTCAAGCTAGCGGCCTAATGTGAGAGGTCTGGGCATTAATAATTAATTAATGCAAATCTAAGATAAGAATGACGTCTAAAACGTATTGGGGGAAAATAGGGTTAAACCAACTGGATTAATAGGTGTAGTAAACCCGTCCATGAATCTGTAGGCCCAATACAAAGTTAGACAAATCTGAAAAATCTGTACATCTGATCTGTTAGTCTGAAAACTTGTGAACTAGTAAATCTGAATTCTGTATGTCTGAACTTGTAAACAAGTTAATCTGAGATCTGTTAGTCTGGGGACACAAGGTTAGGAGGGGAATTACTTGTGTCATCTGTTGTTTGGGACCCATATTAGTCAGTAACCCTTTCTGGTATCAAAACTTTGACCCAACAGTAGGTAGGGTCCGGGCACGCTTACTGAACTAATTATAAGTGGTTCATTCTGATAATGGCGAGGGGTGTTGATGGTGCGTTCCAACCGGGTCATGTGCGTGCATGGATCCCGGTCTGCCTCTGAGGATGTAAGACGCCGTGACATCTGTAAATAGGTCTGTGCCAATTGGTTGTCACTTTAGGGAGTGATACACCCTACTGTGGGGCCGACACAGGATATTTATGTATTAGGGAGCCGATCGCTTGGGGTAGGGTTTTAGGGTACGCTTAGTTCTGTCCGTTTCTGTTGGTACCGTCTTTTTCTGTTGGGTGGTAACACCTGTCTGTTTCTGTGTGGTACCGTCTGTTCGGGTGGTAAAGGCCCATTACTAGTGTACACCTAATTCTACATTCTGTTTCCGTAGGGATAAATCTGTTTCTGCTTCTGTCTGTTTCTGATCGGGTAGTAAAGGCCTATTATTAGCATTCTGTTTCTGTTAAAGTATTCTGTACCCGTTCCTGCTTCAATTTAGACATTAGGGTGACACCTAATTCTGCTATACTAGTATTAGTGCAGAGAAGTGTAAAACAATAGTTTATATCATTCTGTTTTTCTGTTATATCTGCTACACCTGTTACAGTTATCTCACATCCAGTTTTATGTTCATATCATATTATTATTATCTGTTCATATGCTGAAAGTCACTGGACTTGCCAGACCTTTTGTCTGACCCTTGTTGTTTCTCCTCCTTTCTTCTGTTTCCCCCCCAGGTTATCCAAGGAGGGAATACTTTAGCTTGATCCGGATTTCTCTTTGCTTGAAGTGCTTAAAGTATGGTTTGGCTCTGTATAGCTTCTGTTCCATGGGGATTATGATTTTAAACCATGCATTTTGAAGGCTTTTGTACAAGACTGATATTCTGTACTTGAATTCTGAAATTTGAAAGGATGTAACCATATTAATTTCTGTTTCCGCTGTAATAAAGTTAAAATTTTTCAAGTACTGTTTTATCAGTCTTGTAAGTTTCTGTTCTGTTTACTAAAATGTTCCACCAAAGTTAAGGCATTCCCTTTGTGAGTGACCTTAACGGAGGTTGGGTGTTACACTTGGTATCAGAGCTGAAGGTTACCAGATTTTATAAAAAGTTTTGAAAACTATTTTCAAAAAAGGTTTTGAAAGGAAGTATTTTCAAAAAATAAAGCTTATTTTGAAAAACATAATCCCCAAGAGCCATATATCTTTCTTTCAGTCCTTTTTGTATTGAACCTTTCCTTTTTCATTTCAGCATGTCTGAAGCATCTGAGATACCAGAGGGTGTTCATGTACCCGGTTGGTTTCGTCAATATCTTGAAGCTAGGACCGCCACTGCAGGTCCAGCAAATGATCCCCCTCTTCCACCCCCTCCTCGGGCAATTGCTTTCTCAAAGATCTGTAGAGATTTTAGGGCCATGGGTGGGAAGGATTTCAAAGGAACTGAATCATTCGTAGAATCAAGGAATTGGCTCAAAGAAACTGAGGATCTATTCGTTATCTTCGAGGTGGACGATAGGCAGAAGGTACAGTTGGCAGTATGGTTGCTCAAAGACGAAGCTTCCTACTGGTGGGAAGTCACTAACGCCGAGAGGCCGGTTGAGACATAGATGGATTTCAGAACAAGGTTTGAGACAAAATTCCTCTCGCAATCTGAACGAAGTTTACAATTGGAAAAGTTCTTATCTCTTAAGCAAGGAAGTATGACGGTCAAGGAATACGTCAACCAGTTCAACCAACTGGCTAGGTTCGGATTGGATTTAGTCAACACTCAGCATAAAAAGGCTCTCCGCTTTGTTAAAGGATTGAACGAGCCACTGCACAGCCTAGCCATGACCCATGTACCCATGGGAGCAACTTACGAGAAATTGGTGGATATGGCACTACTGCACGAGGAAGAAAAGGGCCCGAAAGAGACAAAGAAGGAAGAACCACAGAATAAGAAAGCGGGGCCCAAAAAGGAAACACAAAAGAAGGATGAGAAGTCTGAAGATAAGAAGGGGAAAAAGTGCTTTACTTGTGGGAGCTCGACTCATCTGAACAAGGATTGCAGAAAAAGGAAGGGCGCTTGCTTCAACTGTGGGGAGATGGGACACTTCACTAGGGACTGCCCGAAGAGACGAGGACAAGGAGGGCAGGCGAACACTCTTGAGGCTAGTGGCTAGGATAGAAATAGGAAAATTTCTATAGTAGGTTTAATTTCTTTATCTGATTATGGAGTTAAGACTTTTTCTGATTCTGGTATTTTGATTTTGTAATCGATACTCTGCACTTTAATACTAGTATTATTTCTGAATTCCGCTGTAGACTCAGACCCATAAGGGTTATGGATCATCTGTTTGAGATTGGGGTTTGAGGGATATCTGTGTTAGGCGTCAAGTATGAAGCATACATTCTGAGTTTTCGTGGGGTATGATTTTATCATGCTTAGCTTCCTAAGAATCATTAGGGAACCTGATCAGTACCAGTAGTCTGTAAATATCTAAATACTTTTGATAGGATTTCCAGTTTTGACATTATCTAAAGAAGGTAATCCTCTGGGTGTCAATTTGATGTTGGTTTCGGTCTTTGGGGCCGATACTTAGGACCCATGTCTAATGGGAACCAAATTTTCGTTCTATCTGTACTCGCTTCCATCATTCGACTGTATCCTATCGATCGAATCTTCGAACTTTAGGCAGAAACTAATGGGTGTAAACATGTGTTTGAGACATGTTATGTTTGATGGTTGCAAGTGGATGCAAGTGGTTTCCCGTGGATGCATATACACACACTAGGCACTAGATCGGCTCGAAAACACTCTCATACTGCATATGGATGGGTGAGCATTTTTCAATTCTTGTGGATGCAAAATGATTAATTCAGCACATGGATGTTGCATTTGAGTGAATGATTGTGCACTCATATAGAAATAATATATATCATTAGAATTCTATTGCATACATGTTGGACTCATGGCACTGACATAATTCGCATTAAGGAGGTCAACTGAATCAGTAGACCGCCTGATCTTTGCATTAGATAAGGAACATATACACACACTTTTGCATATGTTCATACAACATTAGAAGTTTTCTAAGGACAATGGATGCTTGTGGATGATGGTTGAGTAGATGGGTGATTGGATTGTAGGACACATTCTTCTTAACTTGAAGATTTCGGGGACGAAATCCTCTAAGGAGGGGAGAATGTAACACCCCGTATTTTCTGTAAACATAAGAGTTAAAAATCAAGGTATAATTAAATTTTAGGAGAATAAATAAGGGAAACGGGTTGCGCCATTGTGTTCGTCTCGGAAAAATACGCGAAATAGAGTCCGAATTTGCGTAAATCGGAGTCCGTATGAAGAAGATATGGACGAACGAAGTTAGGCAGAAAAACTGGAAACATGCCAGAATACACTGGCGCACCTGCCAAGTGCGCCCATACAAATCCAGCACCGAATTCTGGAGTGTTCTGAGGTGACGTGTCATCTTTTGAGTGGCTGGATGATGTGTATTCGAGCTGTGCGATTCTGATGACTTCTGGACTGAACTGAAGGCTCTAAATCACCCTATCCTCCTATAAATACATCCCTAACCTAAACCTAAGTCTCTTACACAATTCTCTAGCCTCCATTGCTCTCTTCTTCTAATTAAAAATAAAAATGGCGTCGCTACTCTGCTAGAATCAAAACTAGAAGCCAATCAACATCATCCTAAATTCAAATTTGAGATAAAAGCTTCTGCAACAATTCTGTAACAACTAAAGTTCTTTCTTTAATCCAATCAAGGCAAGTACAGTTATTTTCTGCTATAAACATTAATTATAATTCTGATATGCTTTTAAATCTGAATCTGAGATTGTATATCTGTCAGATCTGTTTTTCTGTGACTGTTCTGTATCCCTTTCTGCTTCCTTTCTGTTTCTATAGCCAGGCTACCACGAGCCTGTGCCTAATCTCATAAGAGATTAACGTATGAACGCAAATTTTGGGATAAATAATGAATGATGCGAAATTTGACGAGACTGAATTGAACATATGACTTTAGATCTGAGGCATAAAATATATTGACATATGACTTGGGATTGGATGCATGAATTTGACTGTAAACATATAATTTATATATGTTGTATGCATAGTGTACGTTGTAATCTAGATCTGTAACTAATTAGATAAATGAACATATGTTATTTAGATCTGTAATTAATTAGAAAAATAAGCATATGTTATAAACTAGTTTTAGAACTATGCATATTCTGTGATAAAAGAAGAAGAGGAACCACTGTAAGATTTCATATGATTTGAGACTTTGGACAAAATGCATATAAAAGTCAAGATCTGATTTTTAGAAGATATGATTTAAAGATTTAGATTGTTGGGTATAGTTTGCATAATGATTCATGACTTAAAAAGAAGAAGATATGGAAACTTAGGTGTAAAGATTTACATTATTTAGGATATCTATTATTGTGATTACACCTAAATAGGGATTTTTGGATATATGGCATGCATTGAAATTAATGGTTATATTTGGTATAATTTATATGTGAATCTGCTGTAAAATGCTAGTTTAACAAAAATTGGAACATATGTTATATGGCAAATTATGTCCATATTCTGCGCTTATGCAAACATGGAGTATATGTTGTGAATCATGACAATTATGTAGGCATATGAATTTAGGCCAATTTATGATTAGGCAAGGCATGTAAATAGAACCTTTAGAAATATTAAATTTGCTAAATCTGCTAATTTGCCAAGTTGCCAAAATCTGCTAAGTTGCTAAAATCTGTTATCTGCTGTGTTGATATAATCATCCTGTTATTGATATAATCTGAATTGGCATATATATTGGGCGTGCGCATAAACGGTAAATTATTAATTAATTGGCCGCAAAGATAAACGTGACTAACTCGAGGTTAGAATGAGTTTGCGGCGTAATTCTGCCCGGAACCGCCCGGCACATCCAGTGGCCGCAAACAATAGGTTCTAATGTGAGAAGTTAGTCATAACCTGCTTAAGACACGAGGTTAGGTCTGGCTTGTGGCAGAAGTCTGCCCGGAACCGCCCGGCCCATCCAGCGGCCTCAAGCTAGCGGCCTAATGTGAGAGGTCTGGGCATTAATAATTAATTAATGCAAATCTAAGATAAGAATGACTTCTAAAACGTATTGGGGGAAAATAGGGTTAAACCAACTGGATTAATAGGTGTAGTAAACCCGTCCATGAATCTGTAGGCCCAATACAAAGTTAGACAAATCTGAAAAATCTGTACATCTGATCTGTTAGTCTGAAAACTTGTGAACTAGTAAATCTGAATTCTGTATGTCTGAACTTGTAAACAAGTTAATCTGAGATCTGTTAGTCTGGGGACACAAGGTTAGGAGGGGAATTACTTGTGTCATCTGTTGTTTGGGACCCATATTAGTCAGTAACCCTTTCTGGTATCAAAACTTTGACCCAACAGTAGGTAGGGTCCGGGCACGCTTACTGAACTAATTATAAGTGGTTCATTCTGATAATGGCGAGGGGTGTTGATGGTGCGTTCCAACCGGGTCATGTGCGTGCATGGATCCCGGTCTGCCTCTGAGGATGTAAGACGCCGTGACATCTGTAAATAGGTCTGTGCCAATTGGTTGTCACTTTAGGGAGTGATACACCCTACCGTGGGGCCGACACAGGATATTTATGTATTAGGGAGCCGATCGCTTGGGGTAGGGTTTTAGGGTACGCTTAGTTCTGTCCGTTTCTGTTGGTACCGTCTGTTTCTGTTGGGTGGTAACACCTGTCTGTTTCTGTGTGGTACCGTCTGTTCGGGTGGTAAAGGCCCATTACTAGTGTACACCTAATTCTACATTCTGTTTCCGTAGGGATAAATCTGTTTCTGCTTCTGTCTGTTTCTGATCGGGTAGTAAAGGCCTATTATTAGCATTCTGTTTCTGTTAAAGTATTCTGTACCCGTTCCTGCTTCAATTTAGACATTAGGGTGACACCTAATTCTGCTATACTAGTATTAGTGCAGAGAAGTGTAAAACAATAGTTTATATCATTCTGTTTTTCTGTTATATCTGCTACACCTGTTACAGTTATCTCACATCCAGTTTTATGTTCATATCATATTATTATTATCTGTTCATATGCTGAAAGTCACTGGACTTGCCAGACTTTTTGTCTGACCCTTGTTGTTTCGCCTCCTTTCTTCTGTTTCCCCCCCAGGTTATCCAAGGAGGGAATACTTTAGCTTGATCCGGATTTCTCTTTGCTTGAAGTGCTTAAAGTATGGTTTGGCTCTGTATAGCTTCCGTTCCATGGGGATTATGATTTTAAACCATGCATTTTGAAGGCTTTTGTACAAGACTGATATTCTGTACTTGAATTCTGAAATTTGAAAGGATGTAACCATATTAATTTCTGTTTCCGCTGTAATAAAGTTAAAATTTTTCAAGTACTGTTTTATCAGTCTTGTAAGTTTCTGTTCTGTTTACTAAAATGTTCCACCAAAGTTAAGGCATTCCCTTTGTGAGTGACCTTAACGGAGGTTGGGTGTTACACGAATTAAAATTTAACTTAAAACAAGTTAGATAAATCAAGTGAATGAATTGATTTAGAATCAATTTGAATGCATGTGAATGAGAAACCAAATGTTTTGGTAGAACTAAAATTGTTGAAATATGAAGAGGTGAGTTTCAACATAAAGAAGTTGTGAAAAGTAATGGATTTGTACCATTTTCTTACCTTCGCAATTTCGAGGACGAAATTATTTTAAGGGGAGAAGAATGTAACGACCCAGATTTTCTGGTCGGTTTATTTTGAATATTTAATATTATTTTAAATATAGAGCTGATAATATAAATCGATTTTCATATTGAGTTATAGATCTAATTACCGTAATACGGGATATATTGAATTCGAAGTTAGAATTGAATCAAAACAGTTCAGTTGATTTATATAAATTCTGTTTGGATTAGAAGGATAATAATAATTTTTTTTCATTGAATTCTATTTTCTGAAATCGTTTTATTTGTTAAATGAAAATTTATTTAAATTGTTAATTTAAATTGTTTTCTGCTTTATACAGTTAAATTAAAATTCCAGAATCAATCCCGCGGAGTTCAAAATAACGTTATAATCCGAGAACATCGGTCGTTAGGTTAGAGTAGCGGTTTAGAATTTCGGGTCTAAGGACTCCGAGATATTTGGTTGTTAAAATTAGATCACTTCAAAATCACATCGAATTAATTTAAAATTTTTAGAGCCGACCTATATTGTTTTCCCGCAAGCCTACCTTCTAGCTTCAACCTCTTCTTTCATTTCGCAGACAATATTGTCTCCCACGCTCAACATCGCAGATTTATTTTGCATCGAGCTGACAAATTTGTTTCTCCTTAGTTCTTAAGTAATAAGAGAATTTAATGGCGTTGTACGAGATGTCTCCATTCGGGCCTATATAATGAACTGATAGCCATCCTTCTTCAACCAGTAAATCCCTCCAAAGATATCAATTCGAGTCCGTCTTCTCCCTTTCTATATTGTTTTTCCCAATCATTGCGAAATCGATCAAAAAAAAAAGTAATCGAAATCAGAATCCGCAGTATGAAATCTCGGGGTCTTCTGAAGCTCGACACCTAGTTGAGGACGCTCGCGAGGTCAGGCGCGATATTGATTTTCTGGAACATCACTATCGTGAGTTATTCGAAGACTATTGTGAGGACTTCTACATGCGAGAAGGGTGCGATTGTTTTAATTTGGGAAGGAGTTCGATTGGGATTTGGGTAGAGCAGTATTAAGGGGAGTTCGGTCTTTGTCTTGGTACGGGAATGAAGAAGCTGGGGTGATGAGGAGCGAGATCTCCTATTTTTGTGGGGTTCGCACTGTGTAAAATGGTGGAGTCTGGTGACGGCTTTTGTTAGAGCATGTAAGAGGGCATGGCAATGGGATTAGAGACGATGACCGGACTGGGATGTTCAGCAGTAAGGCGAGGCAATAGTATTGGTTAGTGAGGAGTAGTGCAGGCTAATGGATGTATTGTAGACAGTTTGTGGTTGATGAACTAAAGGCATTTGATGAAATGTCAGAATGGAACATAGGTGTTTTCGGACTGATTTCAGTGAAGGGGATCAGCGATTTATGAGGATAAGTTCGTGTATTAATCGAGTGGTGCATTGGCAGTAAGGTATATTTTATTTATTTTTGAAACTTAAATTGTATATAGAAAATTAGTTATATAATTAGTAGTTGATTAAATCAATTTGAATAAACATGTAGAATTAGCTAGTAAAGTAATTAAATTGTAAACAAACCATTTAATATGAGATTAAGGAGTGTTTGACTTTTGAATTTCATCATTTAAAATCATGGATTGAATGTACAGTAATTAATAAGGTCATTAGTGGATTAATTAATTAAATTAACTCGTTCAATAATTTATATAAAATCATAACTTGTTTTATAATATTAGATTCGAGCAAGGCAAAGTGTACTGGGACAGGAGCGACAAATATTAAACCTGGTTTGGGCTAGACTGGAGCTTGTTGGTATTTTTGATTAAATTAAACACTCGTTTAATTTAATCAGAAACCAATGGTTATCTCGACAAATAGAATCGAGGTGAGTAAATCTCACTCACCTTTTATCTATAATTCTTTTTACTTCGTAAAAATAATTGTTGTTGCTTGTTTGGATTTTTCTACTTGTTTTATATATATTAGTTATTTAGGCTATTATATATATATTGGGTTGATTGATTGGTTGGATTCCCGCAGTCTCATTAGCGGATGCCCGCGGTACCATAGCGGATGATTACCCTATACGCCCCACGCTATGATTAGTGGATGACCTTCTATACCGCGATATTCTGCCACGAAGCAGAATGGGTATTATTTATGTGCTAACGTCTGTGGATGTAGGGAAACAGGTTGGAGGAATCCAACAGGATTCCTCAAAAATATATTATCTGTTTGCTGTTTGTTTGATTTCATATATATTCATATATGATGTGTTAAAAATCAAATGAATGAAAATTGGTTGATTTGATTGTTTAAAATATCACTGGGGCTTGAATATTGATTTATAAAAATATCGCGGAAGGGATATTTGAGATTTAAAAGAGAAAATTCTATTTTTCTAAAATAGAATTTGAATTTAAAATGGAATAAATATATTTAACTTGTTTTAAAAGGAATAAAACAAGTAGTTCATTTATATACAAAGTTTTAAATGAAGTGAAAAGAATTATCATTGGACAATTCAAAAGTAAATTATAAGTGTGAATTTGTTAAGGGGAAATCTATTTTTCCAAAGTAGAAAATATTTATTTCAAAGGAAATTGGAAGTGATACTTTGTTTAAAAATATAAACAAGTAAAATAAAAGGGAATTTGAATAAAGAGAAATTTGAAAAGAAGTTTGAATATTTGAATTCAAATAAAATTTAAAAGAAGTTTTGAATATTTGGATTTCAAATAGAAACCCAAATGGAGTTAAATATTTAAATTCAAGTATGAATTTCAAATATAGGTATTCATAAAAAAAAAGGATTTGAATATAGAAATTAAAGTGGAATTCAAATCAAGAAAATAAAGTATGGTATTTGAATTCAACGAGGTATAAATATGGTATTTAAATTCAAAAAGAATTTAAATATGGCATTTGAATTCAAGGAAAATTTAAATATGGAATTTGAGTCCAAGGAGAATCAATATGGAATTTGAGTTAAAAGGAGTTTTAAATACTTGGAATTCAAAAAGAGTTGGAATATTTGGGAATTCAAATAAAAGTAGAAATAAGGTTTGAATAATAGAAATTGGAAGAGAATTTGAGAATTTGAATTATATAATTCAAATGGAATTTAAAACATAGAATTTGAAATAGAATTCAAATAGAATTCAAATATGGGATTTGAATATAGCAATTCAAATAGAATTTGAATAAATGAATTTGAATATAGAATTTCAAGGTAGAATTGTAATGAAATTTGAAATATCGAATTCAAGAGAATTGAATATGGTTTTGAATTTAGAATTCAAAGAAGAATTGAATATAAACTTCAAATATAATCGAAATAGAGTTTGAATATATAACTCAAATAGAATTGAATATGAAATTTGAATAGAGATTTGAAATAGAAATTCAAGTATTGAATTTGAATATCAAATAGAAAAGGAATTGGGATTTGAAAATAGAATTCAAAGGTGAGATTGGAATTTGAATCAAGAAATTCAAATAGAGGAAAATGGAGTTTGAATATTAGAAATTCAAATGGAGTTTAAATGGAGTTGGATTCATTTTAACGAAAGTTTAAAAGTTTATATTTATAAATATAAATAAAACGAACTCGCCGCAGCGCTGCAGTTCGTAAATTGGCGATTCGAACTTCAATTGAATATACAGAACTCAATTGAAGTCGAAATTCTTTGAAACAAGAAACGTCAGGACCGATTTGATAATAACTTTCTAATGAAGGAGAAAAATCTGGATTTCATCGAATAGATTTTGAGTTATGTCAAAAATCAATTTTTTAGAAAAGCAGCGCCAGAACCATTATAAAACCATAACGGTTTGTTTAAATAAACTAAAGGATTTTAAAGAAATAAAATCCGAATTTGCCATGAGAAAAATCCAGACTTGAGTTGTAAATTAAATACGAACTCAAGTGGTGTAAATGAGATGATTGTTGAAACAAAAATCAGATTTTTAATTATTGATTAGAATTGATTAATTTAAAGAAATTAGTTAATGGATTTTTAGAATCGAAATTTGGGTTTTGAATCAGACAAGGGGTGTGTAAATTCATATTCGAAATCGAATATGAAACTTGAATTAGAAATGACATTCGATTGTTGTATCAACAAATTAATATATATTTGAACGTGATATGTTCAAATAACAAGTGAAATAGGCTAAGAAGCTAATTAAAGAATAAATGGGCGGAACTGAATTCAAACGATTGGTTTGAGTTGAATTGAATTGCAAACAGGTGAACATGTGTAAGCAGGTTTGATATGAAGTATATGAAGATTTAAATTTATGTGCTCGACAAAAAGGTACATGTTTAATTCATATATGAGATTTTATGCGCCGTATCGGCAAGCCGCTTGGCTTTTTCTTTTTCTTTTTGAGATTAGAAGGACCGGGGAAGCTATTTGAAATTTCCCGATGCTCCTGATACAGGGGAGGTTATGGCGAATTTTTCCGGAAATTTAAGGAGTTAGAATATTTTTAAGAAAATTTGATAATTAGAATCAGTGTCTCGATATATATAGAATTCAATAAGGAAATGAACTTAAAAATAAAACAGTATAAACAAAATGGGAAATATATATACATTTTAGAAATGGAAAATTTGTTTAATATGGTATTGATTATTCGAGTAGCAGTCTGGACTGTTTTGAAGTTAATAATATTTTCAGTCAAGGTCTGAGAGGTAATTATACCCCAACTTGATTGATTATTATTATTGGCTGATAAATAACAAGACTCGGTCTCGAAGATCAATGTTTAAAGAGATTCAGTTGAAGGAAGTATTTTGGGTTGTTGTAACGATGTTTTACACAACATTCGTTTATCCCAAGTGATGGAATTTTGGAAATATAACAAGTAAATATTTCCTGAGTATAATTAAAATAGTCGGGATAGAGATAAGTGATTGGAATTGTTTCCAATTGCAAATAGAGATATTTTCTAATATATAGAAAATAAAAGGAGTTGATATTGGGAAATGCTTTCCATATAGCGTAAAGGGCCAATATGGTTATTGAAAATATTTGGTTAACAAATATTGATAAGGAAATGGAGAAGAGATTTAATTAATGAAATATTAAATAAAGAGCCCAGTGATTTGTTTGATATGTTTGGATGAATACTTGATTTTATTCGATAGTTAAATCACAGACTATCGAAGTTTTTGACCATCGTTGTCAATATGGAGAGACCGGTTGGATTATTATCCGAAGAACCCCTCCGTATCGGCATAAGCGTTGCGAACCAAGTATGCTGAATATATTGAAGACGGAGTAAAGTGCAAGGGCTTTTCTATTTATAGAAATTATGCCTTCGGTTTCGTTCAATCCCAGAACGAACGTAAATGGACGAATGTCTGACAGAGTATTTACAATGATCAAATGGGTTGGTCTGTATAAATATATATGGTTGCAACGGATTTATTCCCTTAGCATAACATCCAGAATATTTGTGCAAACTCAACTAGTGATTAACGGATCTGACAATGTGGCATTCAAAGTGATTGTGCTATCAATGAATGGTAAGTATTCGTAGCCTCAGGCCTCAACAACCAGGAAAGGACAAAAATCGGGCAGGCAGCATGGCTAAGTGGGTCGCTCCCATTAGGATGTATAATCACCTATCTAGAGGTTCATTTAATTTCTTATTTTATTCGATGTTGTCCCAGTCGGGAGGCGGTTGCTGATCCCAACCGTTGGTGATATACATTCGATACACTCAAGCGAAATGAGTGGTCGGTCATGTGTGGGCCGGGTTACAAGATGTTCTTGTTGAACCCAGTGTATTCCTCTCTAGAGATACACTAGCGGAAGGTGGTTCCATACCTTGTCATATTGGAAATCCACTCCAATAAGCGCCATGCGGTTTTTGATTTTATACTATGTATGTGGAGCGTGAGATGCAAGCGTTCCGCTAGATTCTATTTATTCGATTTAGACACTATTATAATATCACTGGATTTTTGTATCAAAGTGTTTTGGGTTATAGTAAGGTAAAAACCGTCCATGTTTATGTGTGGGCTGGTCTTACTATTATCTTTTCTTTCGAAAAGGGTTTTGAAAGTTAAACAAGTGGTTGGAGTTTACTCACACCAGTCCCATGACTGACCCAGAGTTTATTTTATTTGTTTTCCCTAAACTCTTGGGTGCCCAAATTTGTACGAGCAGTCAAGAAGTTGGGATTTTTCAGATTCACTTGGAAGAGCTGGAAGCAGGAGGCTTCACCAGTTAGATATAGACTATCATATATTCCGCTGTGTATTATGGTTGTATCTGGAAACAGGTGTTTATAACTGTTCCAGGAATGGCTGTTGTGCTCTGATGATGGTATGTATGTAAAGTTACTGATTTGTATTTCAAAAGTTATGTTATAAAATATATTTTTATTCGATCCGCTGTGAGTTTGTGATTTTCGTTTTCTTCTATTCTAATATTTCTTTCTTTCTATTTCTCATCCTCTAACTTCTTTCTAATAATGATTCGTATTTCTGTGCAATTTGGGTTGGACGTGTGGTGTTATTAGTCAATTCAGATAGCACGGATATGCGGGTCGTTTCATTAACAAATAAATATTTCTTTTATCTTTTCTATTTATTTAACAAATAAATATCTCCTTTTCATCTTTCTATTTATTTCCTATAAATATTTCCATTAAATCTATTTGTAAATGTTCTACAAATGTTTCCTTTAAAATTCTATTTGTAAATGTTCTACAAATGTTTCTTTTTCTATTCTATTTGTAAATGGTTTACCAATATTTCTCTTTCTATTTGTTTGACAAAAAATTTCCTTTGTATTAGTTTTACAAATATATTCCCTTATATTTGTCTTACAAATATATTCCTTTATAACTCTTTTAATTTTATAATTATTTCCTTATATAAAATCCTTTTTCCTTTTATATATAAAATCCGTTGATTTTATATAAATAATTTATTTTCAAAATATTTCCTTTTATAAAATCGGTTGATTTTATAAAATCCCTTTATTTCAATATACATTGAAATATTTCTTTTTCTACATCCCTGGGTTTCTTATGGTATCTAAAATACCAAATCAAAATGATCGATATCATTTAAACACACATAATCATCAACAGATTTTATGTCACCTCATATATCACAATATATAAATAACAGTAAAATAAATGTTGAGGAATCCAGTTGTTAAACAATATCATTAACATCGATTTCATTTCAATATGAAATATTCTGTTAAACAGAATCAATATTTGATTAACGATTTATATATATATCGTTGTCAATAATTTCAACCAACCGACCGGCATTTCAACCAAACAGTTAACACACATAAATCAACAGATAATTATCAGTTCTAAATATACGTTAGAAAAATATAACTATTCAGAGTTGGTGAGTTTTACTCACATTGGACGATCATCATTAATAACGATAACCATCGCTTGATTTGATTCTGACAATTTATTTCACAATAAATTCCAACTAGCTCCGAATTACTCCGAATCAATCCCATTTGATAGTTGTCGTTGATACGATCCTGTCGGATCCTATTTCATAGAATTCTGACAATATATGATCCGGTTATACAATTTATAAGTCAACACATTATTTAATATAAAATTAGAATTAAATTTCAAACTTCACTTGGGCTCACTTTATATTCTGGCCCATTACCCTCCTTGTAACCCGACCCGCTCCACTCCTACCGTCTTCCCCAAAAGCTTAAAACCTGATCCTCCAGAAAATCATTTCACCAAATTTTTCCAAACTTCCATCCCGACTTCGTGAAACTCCCCCTTTTTCTTCTATGTTTGTATGCTCAGCCTTGCCTCTCCCATCTGCATTATGCTCCACGAAATACCCTGCGTTCTACATCATTTCCTGATTTAAAAATCCAACTGAAACCATCACCTCCCCTTTCTACCATTCAAAACCTCCAGTATACAAAGTTCGAACCTACAGATTTCCCTTACAAACTCCACTAAACCAAACTCCTCCATCACGCTGACTTCTGCTACTCACCAACCTTCACCTCTCTCCAATATCTTCAATCCCATCTCCATCCTCAACCACTCGCATGTCTTCTCACACAGCAGTAAACCACATCGACCCCATTTAAAACGAAATCAACCCAACATCGTCTGCAAACTCGAAATCCCCTCCCGAGCTCAATTAGCACCACGGCTTCGTCGATTAAAGGCTCAAAAATCCAGAACGGACGAACCCTAGAAACTGCTGAAGACGTCGAGCGAACAGAAATCGCTGTCGCACCCTGCTATTTGCATACGAGGTTAAAGAGAAGTAAAGCAGGAATCGAACTATATTAGTGTTTGGATTTATAGAAATTTGTGGATTTTGTTTTGATTTTTCCAGAGATCGAGTTTTTGGGTTGAGAAAGAATCGGTGGCGGCTGGTCATTTTTGACCAAGGAAGAATGAAACGAGGGTTTAGGTGATTTTGAGGGGTACTTATAGCAAGGGGTTGAGATATTTTTATTTTACTTTATTTTATATTGTCAGACAAGTCTTTAAAAATTCCTGTGATCACTTATGATTCCCAAAAATCACCAAACTGGACACACTACTAGAGTTTGACATTACGGTCCCAACGAAACTGGTTTCGTCGATTTCCGACTCCGTTTGCTCACATAGCGTATTTTTAACCGTCAGAATATCGTCTATTTTTCACATTACAATCTCGTACGGCCGCTTACTGACTTCAAAAATAGCGGAAATTGAAATCTAACCATAATTTAACATTGTGGATCCAACAAAATTAGTTTCGTCGAATTCTGAGGTCGTTGGCAAAACTGGCTATTTTTAAAGCTCTAAATGACCCCTTTAAATATATAAATATATTTAGAAACAATTAAATTTAATATTAAAAAATAAATATTATCGTATATATTCACAATATAATATCATACAGCTCCACTGGGATTTATAACTCGATACTTCAATCGCGATGAAATCGATATTCGATTTATATTGAAATTCCTTTTTAAAATATAAATAATTCCTTTATAAATAAGGAATTCCACAACTACTTTTCTAAAATTTGATTTGAACATAAATAAATATCTACACGACGAAATCCCGATTTTTCTCTTCCACTAGAAAAATATACTTCACCAGCTCCTAACGTTTCTTGTTTCACAGAAATCCGATTTAAAACGAACCATGTACATTAAGTTGAAATTCAAATCGCCAAATAGCGAACTGCCGCGCCATTTCAAGCTCGTTTATAATTATATTATAAACTATACGTTCAACTGTCGACGATTGAATATATTCGTTATTATAATTCAACTTTAAACTGAATTATATATTTCGAATTGCCCAATTCACACATATTGCCATTTCAGCCAATTCTGATTATTTCAGAATTAAATATATTATTTAATTATTATTTTAATTAAATATTCCAAGTTATTTAATTAAACGACCATTTGAATTCTAAACCACTATTTAAATAATTAAATAAATTAATTATTATCTCTGAAAATGCGGGTCATTACATAAAGTCTCCTAAATCCTAATAATACCACTTGTTTGCCAAAATTCCGTAGACTAGATTTGCTCTACACTTCAACGTGTTATTCTTGGCAACCTTTAGGGGTATCTCTTTCATGTTCATTGATATTACAAATATCATTACATAAATCTCGCAATCGAGTTTGTACAAAAGAAAAGAAGTTGTTAGTGGTATCAAAAGTCATGAGTGATGGGTATCAAAATTAATATATGATAAAGAATTACATGTCACAGCCTTGTTGTGCACACTCTTCTTGACACATTTCACATGTGCTGAGCTGCATATTTGTAATATTATTATTTTTCCCATAATTGCAGTAGTAATTGCTCAACTACAACTCTTAAAAAAATAGATATACAAGTAGTGACTTCGTATTTATAAATATAAGAGTTATAGCAATTATATTGTTTCGTTTTTGAGAAGTGTTTCATACCAATGTCATTGCAGCTTTGAAACTATCAATATTGTTTAGGTTTGATCTTCTAGGCCGATTGGAGTCAAAATGTGACCACTGCATATTAGTATATGTTAAAGTCACAAGCGTCCAGTGACTTTGACAATGCAGTGGAAAGTAAATAACCTCTGTGTGTGCTTTTTCTCATCTTTTCTAAAATAGGAAGAGCTATTGTCTTTATAACTGATTCAATTTCTCAACCAGAGCTTTCTGCTCATAAATAAAATTGTTATTGTGATTTACTAATTTTTTAAAAATACCGCACACAAGTGATCTGAAATCTTATTTACCGTTCCCATTATTGGCATGCATAATTGTTCTCAGTTAATGCACAATATTTTGTGAACCAATCAATAATCTGCATTAACCATGCACATGTACATAAGAAGGCATATTATATTGCAAAATAAAAATGATACAAGAAAAATAGAAAAATTAATTTTAAACCAGAAATCATAAAACTGATACTAACTAGCACGTAAAACTGACACCTAAAAACTGAAAAAAATAATTTTTAACCAGAAATCATTAAGACTGATACTACCAAGCTCCTCAAACTGACACCAAGAAATTGAAAAAATAAATTTTAACCATAAATCATAAAACTGATACTAACAAGCACCTAAAACTGATACCTAGAAACTGAAAAAATAAATTTTAACCATAAATCATAAAAACCGATATTACCAGGCTCCTAAAACCGATACTTACATACTAGAAAAATAATTTTAACAATAAATAATCAAAACTGATACAAATAGGCACCAAAAACTGATACCTAGAAACTGGGAAAGTTTATTTTAAAAATAAATCAAAAAAATTGATACTGCCAGGATTTTAAAACTGATACTATTGCATTATAATTGATATCAGTTAAATGATTTGTCATGCAAAGCATCAACATAATGGATATTTCATTCATCAACGTATATATAAGCAACATTAGTATTTATAAATACAATATTTAGTTACTAAACCTGATATGCAAAACTAGCAACATTAGCAGCATATATATGGTACCTGTCCATCCGTGAAGTCTCCTTCTAGAACATGAACAAGCATTTGTTTCGTTATGATGCAACCACCGAAATTTGTGTCATCGGTTTTCATAACATCCCTATATTGTAGAAATGAAAATTTTAGTTAAATTTTGAACAAATCTCTATTAATATCGATAATAAAATGTGTACTTACAAATTATTTGCTTTTGCAACAGAGAAAAATTGTTTAACCACGGTTTATTGTTCTTTATTCAGATATTTAACACTTTTGCAATGCGATAGTTTCAAATCTTCCCATGATGGTTCCAAAATAGCAAGTGGCTTTTCAACTAAAATTGATTCTTTTTCCAGATTTTCTTTTGCTTTTTCACTTTGTTTTTCTTCTTGTTTCTCTTGCTTTTTTTAATTTTCTGATTCTTCTTTAGGCTGATCTTTGCTATTTTTTCTGCTTCAACATTTGTTTTCTTTTCCTTTTTTTTCGAAATTGTTGGATAATCAAATGAATCTCTTCTTCCTTTCTTTTTCCCTTGTCTCTCTTTTAATATCTGCACATATAAAGGCGGTTCATCTTTTGTTGGTTCTTTTTTTTCTTCTTACTGAGTTGCCTTTTTATGTAGCTCCTCAATAGTTTGTGTAATTTTCAGGTCAAGGATCGGTGGAGTTAATTCAACTAGTATATATTTGCTGATTGTTCATTCATCAGCAGGTGTGATTTTTTCTTCCATAGTTTCATTTTTTTCCTTTTCTTCACATTCACCTTCCTCAACTTGAATACGGCCTTGATTTTCATTCTCTACATCCTCATTATCGTTTTTTCTTCCTCTCCATTATGTCGAGGAGGTGAATCACTTTCAGTTTCTTCCGAATCAGATTTCAGAAGTTCTATCTCTTCAAAATCTGTATTCTTGCCTTTAAACTGTTGTCTCAAAATATAAATCTCTTTCTCTGCTTCTCTTCTAAAAAATCTTTCATTTTTCAGTTATTCTTTCAATTTCATGTTTTCTACTTCAATACTTTGAATATAAATCTTCAAAACACTCATAGTCACGTCTTCCTTGAAAGATCCCACTGGACATTCTTTTTCTTTCTTTGATCGATATAGAAGAAATTTCAACTGCTGTTTCCAATATTTTTGATTCATGTGGACGTATGTCTGAAATTTTTTGCACCTTAAAAAAGAAGTTTGTTTTCGATCAAAATTGTTGTTTAATAATAGAATATCAATTTTTGATATCAAGATTGTATAAGTTCTGATACTACCAGACTCTTAAAACTGATACCAAAAAACTAGAAAAATATTTTTTTAACTTGAACTCATAAAAACTGATACTACCAGGCTCTTAAAACTGACACCAACAAACTGGAAAAATAATTTTTAACTAGATCTCATAAAAACTGATACTACCAGGCTCTTAAAACTGATACCAAGAAATTAGAAAAATAAATTTTAACTAGAACTCATAAAAACAGATATTTCCAGGCTAAGCGATGCCAAGAAACTGGAGAAATAATTTTTAAGTAGAACTCATAAAAACTGATACTACCAGTCTCCTAAAACTGATACTATATAAAGTCTTGAAAAATTAATTTTAACAAGAAATCGTAAAAAATGATACTACCAGGCATTTACAACTGATACTTTTAACCGCAAAAAATTAAACGTATACGTCTCCTTGTAAGATGTCATCCAAATTTTTTTTGGAAACAATTGACTTCAAGCCTCTTAAATCGCACCTAACAAATCTTAGGTATGTCTCGCTACTTTGCCTCTTGGCTTTATTAGCATCATCTTTTCGCACGTGCAATACTACGTCAAAAAAAATAAAATGAGTAAAAACTATAACAAGTTCACAAATGTTAGAAACAAAATTGAATGAAATCAAATAAATTACCAGTGTAAGCATTGCACATCTAGACATGCTTCTTGGATTATGAACGAACTTTTTAACAAATTTGTTAAAATTCTTTTCTATGGTCAATGGCCAAGAAACTGTCTGCATTTTTTCAAAATCACATAAGTACTCCAAAAAGTCCCTATCTCAATTTTTATTGGTTGTTGGGGAAGAAATATGTTAGTATAATATCCATGATAAGAAGAATAGGCAAGTCTTCCTCATTTTTCCCCTTCTTTATATTTGCTTCTTCCTTTATTCTATCAGAATTCTAGTTTTATAAGCTGATGATCCAAAATTCCGTGAAGGATATTTTTTATAATCCAACGGTATTGTTGTCCTAGTCATCATTTTGGTAGGCTCAATATTATTTCCAAGCATCAGCATCCCAAAACGTAAGCTAATATCTTTGGTCGTTACGGTCGTTTTTTCTTTACCAAAGATAAAAGCTTCTTTTTCTGCTGAATAGCATTTATATACTGCATCCAAATTTTCTGTATGTTTCTTGCATTCCTTCAAATATATTTTTCCTTTGTAGAAAACATTGAAGAAGTTGAAGAATGGGGATCTTTTCAATAAATCTAATTGTTTTTTGCCTAATGCTTTCTTCGCTTTCACAAGTTTTTTCATTTCAAATACTGGTTGCAGCCCACGTCAAAATGCAGTTTCCTTTTTGACTTTTGTGGTTGTTTTATCTCCTGTTTCTCATGGCCGAGGTTTAACAAAATCATCTTCCTACTGTGTATATATATAAATAAAAGTGGTAAGCAGTTTTTAAATAGTGTGTTTATATGAATAGCAACAACACAATATTTTTTTAGCATTCCTAATTATCAGTTTAGAAAGCATATTTTAATAGAGAAAAGTGATACGTACCAATTCAGGTACCAATGGATTTCAAAACATTATTGAAAACTAATAAATTCCTATTTAAATACCGTAATGACACCATATTCATGTAAATAGAAACTTAGCAAAAAAACTGGTACCATAATGTTTTCAAAACTGATACCAGATTACTTTCAAAACTTGTACCATTGATCTCAATATCAAAATTGATACCAGTTAACTTGCATAACTGATATCATATTCACATAAACAAAATTTCATTATCAAAACCGATACTAGTGTGCTTCTATACAAGATACCAATCACGCAAACAGAATTTTATTATCAACACTGATACCAGTGTGCTTTTAGAACTAATACCATGATAATGTATATTACAACATTTAAGATATAAAACATACCAATACAATTAATAAATGATATCTACAAATCAATTACTATCAGTTTTCAAAGAAAATTTCTATATGAATTTAACATAGTATCTGTTTTTACCTGAATAAAATTTGGTTTTCAAAGCTCATTTTTATACAAATTACGACATAGTATCAGTTTTTAACATTCCCAACTATCCGTTTTTATACAATATTTCAAAATGAGTTGCAATCTGTTAATATTTTTTCACCATGGATAATGTAAATAAAAATGGCAGATAAAACATAGTTACCAAATTTTCTTTAGCATTTTATGTCTCTTCAACCTTCTTTCCAGTATTATTATGATCTTTCATACTTCTTTTTCCATAGTTTCTTTTTTTTAGTCCTTCTTTTTCTCTGTTGAAGTATTTTTCCTCTCAGCTTCTCTAGGGTTTCTTCAGATTCAGGCTGTTGTACAGCCGAATCTTCTACCGTTTCCGTAAGCATTTCTCCAAGCGTTTCAATCGGTGGTTTTTGCACATGCATTTCCTGATTGGCCTGCCCTTGTTGCTCGTCAATTTTTAGGGTTTTAGCCTTCAAATCGGTTTCGAATTTTTTCGATTTCAAGGGTTTCGAAATGCGTCTGAACTTGATCAAATGGTATTTAGGGTTGATTTTCTACCAATTTAGCTTATGCTTGCTCTACAAAAAGATTCTCAGATGATACAATTGGGTTTTCAAATGAGATTTTTCACTGTTTTCGAGAGTACGAATGATCGAACCTTTTGAAATCAAACAGAATCAAAATGAAGAGACGAAAATGTTTTTTGAGTGAACTAGTTAGTGGACTGGACTTTTTTCCTTCACGTAAATTTTTTAAAGACCTGTCCTTTTCGATAAAAAAATTTAAATTTTTGTCCTTGTCATGTTTTTTTCCTTTTGACAAATCAAAAAAAAAATCGGCTGCACAAAATGGTCTAGCTTTTGAATTAACATTTTCATTCTATAATGGTCGCCTTAATGGTGACAGCCCTAGCATTAATTTGCTAAATATTGCTGTTGAAGAAGATTCAACCTTCTAAGAAGTACGGATAAAATTCAGATTACTATTCTAGAAATGATTATCCATTTCTCTTACGCAATAAACGATACTGCATTATGTTTGAACGAGACCAGTCCGCAACTACGGAAATGAATGAACTACAAATTTTTATCACTTTGGACCTTTATTGGACTTACAACGTTTTAATTAATTTACGTCCTATCTTAATAATTTTTAAATAAGATTATTATTTTTTAAATATTTTATATGAATTTTAGATCTTGCATAAATATGTACTATACAAAGCATGTATCAAATGCACACATACATCATATAAATGTGTATGTGAAATAATGTAACAATATATAAAAGTGATTTACGTCGCAATAAACACAAATTTCCTTTATAGTACACTGGCATCCAAACAAATTATATACATATGCATATATATAACACACACACAAAAAGAAAAATTTACCTGTAATAAAATAAATTATTTTGGAAAAAACAATAATTTGAAATTTAGTTTTCATAAATATTTAACTAGTTTAGTTAGCAAATAGTTTAAAAACAAATATGTATATACAAATTTAAATTATATATATATTAAAATTTTAAATAAATGTACAATAAACACAAATTAAACAATTTATCTTAGGCAAGGAAATAATTTTGAAATTCATAAGTCCTTTTCAAAATATTTAATTTGTTTAATTAGCAAAGCGGTTTAAAATAGAGACATATGTGGAATTACGTTTATACATAAAGATAATTAAATGTATCATAAACATATTTGTATTGTATTAATTTTTGAAATTATATGTACATACATACAATAAAAAAATTGTTTTTAAATTTGTAAGTAATAAAGTATTTTTTTTAATGTAAAGCCAGCAGGGTTGATTGGGCCTTTAGTTCATTATATAAAAGAGTGTAATGCATGTATTTGGTACATGCATTAGAACAACTTTAAGGAAATGAAAAACAAGAGTTTAATAAATGTAGGAAACTTCTATACAATTACACTAATTATAGTCTCCCCCTAAAGAGAAATAGCCACTCTCCTCTCAAAGCAACATACCTAACAGCATCAAGGAACCCAAAAAAGAGCTGAAGAAGAAACCAAGTGAACTAACTTAGGGAAGTAAATTCATTCTCGATTCCAAAAGTGGTCTGCAAGAAAAGAGCGATTGTAATCGCCAAACTGACCAAGCTTCGTGAGGGAAAGACCCTCCCTCTCAACATGAAAAAGAAGTCTTCTATACTCTTTAGGACCTCGGACAAACTTAAAAAATTGACATCTTTCGGGTTAAGGTGCATATCAAGGCAACATCAAAAATAACACCAGAGTAATCACCGGAAACAATAGACAAAATTTCAGTAGAGGAAGCAATATAATAATCTCAAACTGAAGAACTGTAGAAGCGGTCGTGGTAACAGAATAACTTTTTATAACCCACTTCATGATCGGACGAGGAAGTGAGATCTTATCAGTTAGCCTAACAAAGGAAGCCTAAGAATTGTAGCACCCCTGTTACAACCCAAATATTCTGGCCTCCATAAAAGGATTACTTCAAGTCATAAAGTGTATTTCGAATAAAAGAGTTGCTTCAAACCTAGAGGGATGGCTTCAAATATAGAAGATGGTTTTGAGCCTGGGAAAATGGTTTTGAATAGAAAAAGGAGCTTCGAATCAAGAGAGTACATTTTGAACTTAGGAATGTTATTTCGAATCAAAAATATATGACTTCGAGTGCATAAAGTGGCTTCAAGGGGACATCTGAAAACATATCCCTTCATCCTGCTCGAAAGAGTGTTTCTAAGGCCTTAAGGAAATAGAGGATCACAACAAACAAATTCGCTTACCAAAATGTACTGCTTTAAAACAAAATAGCCTCTACACTTGTGAAAGTAATGCTTCGACCAGGTTAAAACCATAGGAAAGTGCTTCGACTAGAAATTTGTATTCGCAGCATTCAAATACATGGTTTCACGATACTGGATCAACACCAAGATATATTTCAGTTACTTAGAATCACTAGGACAAATTAAACTTTCTGCATTGATCATCCTAATTCATAGCGATCCAATGGAAAAGCCAAAGGTGGAACTAAGCTTATTAAAGCAAGAAAATTTAAGATAAAGTACCTTTGAAACAATGCAAGGTGTTCGAAGTAGAGTGTCTCGAAGTAATTCAAGGCAATCAAAACAGGGTACTTCAAAACGGATCAAGATCGACAAAAAAGAAGGCTTCGAAGCTATATATAACTTCAAAATAGATAAATTTGAAGCTACATGGGGCTTTGAAGTAGAAAGACTTCAAAGAACATCACCATTTGCTTATGCGTAGAGCCGGACCTGGAGTTTATAATGCCCCATGCAAATTTTTAATTGATGCCCCTCGCTATTGCCTCTACCACTCCGACATGCTTCTGGCTTGCTACTTCGTATACTACCATGTTGAATGTCAATCATATGACTGTGCTATGTTTGGTTTCCTTGGGTATCTTATATTCATCAATTCAAACCTTTACTCCAACTAAAACTAAATTTATAGTTTCATATGCTCTAAAAGCATCGAGGACTTTATATTTAGAATTGGTCAGGCCCATTGGTACGAGTCGTACAAAATGGGTTGATACTAGCTTAACAATGGCAAAACAAATTATAAAATTGTGGCAAAAAACGAAGGATTAATGGGGAGATAATAGTTGATTAAATGAAAACAAATAAGAAGATGAAGAATTATCAACAAAAAGCTGTCATTTGATAACAAAAACAAATGAAATTATATACTATTATTTGATAACAATAATTGTAGCAAATTTACAAAATTAATTAGATTCCATGAGTCGTTCATTAGAAATTATAAGTTGTTACTTGATAGCTCAACTGGAGAAAAAAAAAGTTGCAGGACAAACTTTTAAAATGTGAGAAATCCAAACCAAAAGTCCTTCATTTCACATAACACAAAATCTCAAGAACGCGGACAAGATCCAACTTAATATTAAAGTGAACAAGGACAAACATATCAAAGGCCGTCGAATAGTGCAAAAGACAGTCTGAGTGGAAGACCAGCGCATCTTTCAAATTCCTTGACTGCATTGAAAAGTCAGTCTTTTGCGTATTTCTCTGCACAACCAAGCCTAAGTTTGCCCTACTTTCTGATAGTCACGCTTTCACTCACCAATTTTGAGAATTTAATGAAAATTTATTGACACTGGAAAAAAAATCAAATTTCATACAGATTAAACAATTTTGGAATTATGCTTAGGTTTCTTATACAACACCAAATTAGGGTTATGATTATGGTAATCCAATACCTTTGTTGATCTGCCCTTCGACGAAGCTTATAGCTTGTCTCTGACCCTCAGATGCCTCCGAGATGTTGCGCAGCTCAATCGCCTCCGAGATGTGCTGGTGCCAGACTTTTGTTAATTTCTTTTCCCATCTTTGCATTTTTTCCTCATCTTTTTCTCTATGGCTTAATAATTTAATGCCCACTTCATTTTGCTGCCCCGTGCTTAGGCACTGTGGGCCCTGGTCCGAAACCGGCCCTGCTTATGCGAAGCTCCCACACATAAATAGAGTTGGAGTAGCATTGAAATTCTCGTTCTTTCTGTTCCCTACATTCGCAATTGTTGTATACCTACATAAATTTAGAAAAGATTCTGATTTTTAAATTGTAACTGACTTATCATTGTTACAAATAAGAACTTTGTCTTCACATGTGCATGTACTCTTGATGATGTGATCTTAACTTTGTTAAAGATGCATACTTAGACTTATGATATTTGAATATTTGGACAATACATATTTGAAATAATATTTCATATTAAACATATATGACTTAAATCTTTTGATTTGGCATAGCATATAATCACCGTGGAGTTAAAATACTTATGAGTTTGCATAGGATAGTATTCTTATTCGATCGATTCGATGCTTATCGAACCAGTGTGAATCATGGACCATTGAATTAATTATTCATTAGCACGCCCGATGAATTAGAGTATGCTTTTATGATTTCTTTCTTAATCCTCAGATGTTATGTGATATAAATATTCTAGATTCGATCCCACTTACTATGTACAACTTCGGCTTGAGCTCAAAACAATAGCATATGAATTGTTTCGAAGCCATCAAAGCAAATGAAAACCACTTGTTTTGGGACATTTCGAAGCAAATGGATGATATTTCATTCAAAACCACATGAAATAGACCGAAATGGTTTGATTCAAAATCTAAACTTCAAGAACGGTTTGCTTTCAAATTAAAACTTTTTGAAGTAATTTGTTTCAACATCAAAAAATCTCACTTCAAAATGATAAATTACTATGTTTAATCGAGAGCTTGAAGTCAAAATTTATGGATCATTTCAAAGTAGAATTTATGTCTATATTCATTCAAATTCCTTCTAGATTAAAAGGATACTAAACTCCTTGATTCAAATTGACTCATAACTATTATTTCACTATGACAAAAAAAAAAAAGATGTTAGACCATTTTTTGGTCTAACTTTTTTTTTGTGCTAGATGGAGGGCTTGAACCTCCAATCTTGTAGAGGTAATTGTATTTCGAGAACAAAGATGACAAGTGGGAAAAAAATTCAATGCTTTCACCAAAGCAATTATTCATAAAACAACACTTGAAGAGAATGTAAGACATCAGTTTCATACTAACGATGTAAAGAAAGGAAAAACTTCAAACCAACATCATTTAGAGGAAGTGAGATCAAAATTGGGCATTTAACGTTGCAACTATATATGATGAAAGAGTTATTGGTGAAAGTAATATCCCAAAAGTCTTCCAAGTTCATTTCTGAAAAAGAAGCTAAATCCATAAAAAGACAAGTAAACTTATCCATAGTAAATACATCTGAAAGAATTCTCAAAACCAAGATGTCAAAGTCAATTACCAAGGAAGAATAGAGGATAAAACTCTTGAACATACCCCTAGCGTACAATTACAATGGGATATAAACCAGACAGGAAGTATTTTGTCAATAAAGAAACTTATCTCAAGGACTCAACAGAGAAAGTTATAAAAAATCGTTAGATAAAAAAGAAAAGAAATTTATACAGTGAAGTAGATGAGCATTATAGAGCGGTTCCATTAACACAAGAAATTATAGCAACCAAGATCCCTACTCATGTCAAGAAATCATTCTTCAACATAACAGAACCACTGACTCTGATGATCATATTATAGATTTTGAGAACCAAATGTATCTATATGATGCAAGAAGTGTTGTTTTATGTCATCTCTTTCCAACTTCTCTTCATGGAGCCGTGACAAAATGGTACAACCAGTGTAGTAGCAATACTAACTACTCATGGAAGAAGTTTGCATACGAAGCCCAATCTACATATTCAGATATCTTTCAACCGAATAAAATGAAGAGAAGAAATTTTATAATTGTAGAGCAAATGAACTTTTACAATCAGTAGTTTTTGAATTGTAAAGATAATAGAATAGAATCATTGTACAGAATGATGCATAGCTATTTATAAAAATAATACAGACTTGAACGTTATATGTAAAAGGATAAGCCCAATATTCTAATGTATAACTGAGCCCATCTGGATTGCCATGTATATATTATCTGCTTCTCATTACTCGGCCTCAAACAGAACTAGGGTTTCCTCCTAGTCTCTCATATCGGCTCCTTCACAACTTTCAACACTACTCAAAGTATCTCAAATAATTTCGAGATAAAGCTTTAGTGAGTACATAACTAGGGTTTCACTATGTCATAGATGGCCTACGGCAACCCCAAAGAAGTGATGCGGTAGGTGCCAAAAAGTGTTGCTGTAGGCAAAAATGGTCTGTGGCAACACTTTTTTGGGGTTGCCTTTTGCTGCGTTGCCTTAGAGTCAAAGGCAACACCTTTGCGACCCTATGGTAACATCAGTACAAGTGTTCGCACAGGTACCACTAGAACAAAAAAAATCACCCTTTCACAACTGCCAAAAACAGTTGTAATATGTCTAGTACAGCTGGCAATCGTAGTAAAGTCAACTTTTTTTACATCTGTTTCTAGCAATTATTAATATTTGTATTAGAACTGCTAAAAGTAATTACACCTCAACTGCTATTAATCAAAGATTTCATAATATTATAATAAATATTATTATAACATAGTATTTTATTCAAATAAATATTTTATTTCAACATTTCAAATGGTACACATTTTTTGACTCCACTTTGTACATTCACTCTTATATTACAATCATTCATATTTACATACACTCCTCACTACATTGTCACTCGATTCACTCATATACAGACTCACACATACAACCATAACCAATAAGAAATACAGAAAAATGATTATATAACTAGTACCTTTACTATTTTTTTACTTCAGATGATTCGCTCATGTCACTCGATTCACTCATCCTACACTGCCATATACCCGCATTTCTTCTACTATACACGTCCAGGTCTAAAGAAGAAGAAAAATAGGTGATTGGATCTAAAATATGTAACAACTTTATGAAAGAATCAAAAATTTCTTCTACTATACACACTCATATGTAATAGCTTTAGGAAGGAATCTAAAATTTCAAACAGAATGATGAATATATTCATGCCAACATTATGTGATTGGAATTTGTTCTATATATCAGAAATCAGTTGAACTACCTGAACATAGCAAGATGCAAAGGTCACCAAGGAACACTCAGCACCATTAATGTTCCAAGAAATCATTTCCAGTTCTATCGAACAAGCACTGCAAGAAAAATCAAATGTTTTATAAGTGATAGTGTTATTTAACAGAATGAAAACAACCGAGACATCCCATGCTAACGATACCAACAAGAACCTTGGCAGCAAGGTTATCAATATATAGTGACTTTAAGATAGTAGCACCATCATTGGAAATTCTTACAGAATGCCCCCTACCAGTTGATTGCAAAAATTTATCCTATATAGAAACACATCGATGAGTAATATGTCTTCCCAGACAGAGACCAAAGAAGTCCAGCATTGACTAAAGAGGTTATAAAGTAATAACAACATACCATCCCTTTAGGCCCTAAAGTCTTTTTAACTAAATCTGCAATTGATATTGCACAAATATGTGTCACCTGCATCAATGATGTATTGTTAGGCTAGTATTACTCTACACAAAAATATATAGAGCTTAACATCCATGATTACATAAATCAATCAGTGTTGAATATTATCAGATGCCTTCTCCGATACATTAGAACATATCAGTGATATAGGGTATGAAGTTGCATTCTTTTGACACTAGTCACTTGCCAATTCGCTTCTAATTGTTTCTTGCTCTTTTGTGTAACTCATTTAGCTATTGAAAATGCATGACATATTGTCTAATTGCTCCAAAATAATTATGAACATCACTCATTATCTTGTATTGTACCTTTGGATCCCACTAATTTCTTTGCTTGATCCTCAGGATGTGCATTGTCTGATTGGGAATGAATGAATTAACAGACTGAACCTAAGTATTTCTGTTAACTTGTTCTATATTAGTTTCTACCATTTCTAAAATAATCTAATCACTGAATGAATGATTTTGGTACAAAATTAAACTTGAAAATGATTGTTCTGAGGAAACATATGATATTTTAACTAACTTATAGCTACATGCGTTTAGCAAATTTCACACTAGCCATCGTAACACCCAGAACCAACTCTGACAGTCTAACTCCGACTAGATAGGAAAATAGTAGTCTGTGTAGATAGAACTTCACAATAGGTTTTAGAAATAATTAATTATGATCCAAACTTTACCTCGAATCAAACTACGGTGGACTGATGAGGGGAAAGCGGTGGACTACAGTGCAATTGACTACATCGCGATGGTTTCGAACAGCGGCAGACTGATGAGAGGAATGTTAGGGTCTGCAGTGGCGAGCTCTATCGAAGATTCAGGGAAACGAATCATCAAGCGAAGTAAAAGAGGGCATGTAAGGGATATTGAAGAGTAGATCTGAGATAAATGATTGGGGATTAAGGGGGCTCTATCGGGGAATCAACAAAAGTAGTGAAAACTAGGGCAGTAGAGTGAGGATCGAAGAAGAGAGAAGAAGAAGTAGCACATGATCGAAGAAGAATTAACTTGGATCGAACAACGTCATTTGTCCAGATCCGAACTAAATCTTTTCTCAAGTGAAAATAGCATCAATTATGTTCTGGCGAGAAAATAAATTTTTTGGGGGAAAATTGAAAATAGTCTCAATTGTGTTCCAACGGGAAAATAAAAATTTGGGGAAAAGGAGCTGAGGAGATGAAGGAAAATAAGAATGATGTGGATCGCTAACCTGGACCGTTGGATCGTGTTGACGCGGATTGATAATTTTATTCACGCGGCTACTGCAACATATGTTGATATATATGCTAACACATTTAAGATTACATTGCAATAGATCAAAAACAGCATAGCAATAGCAACATTGTAGCTAGCAACACCATGGATTTTCGTTGCGGTATGTCATCTATGGCGTAGTGTTTCCTCCTAGTCTCTCATGTCGGCTCCTTCATAACCTTCAACACTTCTCTGGGTCTCTCAAAATTATTTCGAGATAAAGCTTTAGTGAGTACGTCTACGTGCTGATAATACGATGGAACATGATTTATCATCAGTTTACAGCTACCAGTCCTATCACGAACGAAATGAAGGTCGATTTCGATGTGTTTAGTCTGAGAATGTTGTATTGGGTTCATCGAGAGGGAAATCGTGCTCTTATTGTCACACCAGATAAATGGTGTTTGCTTCAGATTGAAACCTAATTCTTTGAGCAAGCTTTCGATCCAAATAGTTTCTGTAGTAGTGCTCGCAATGGATCTATACACCGCCTCTGTGCTAGATCGAGAAACAGTGGTCTGCTTCTTAGTACACCAGGAGATTGGGTTGCAATCAAGGTAAACGAAGTATCCAGAAATTGATTTGCGGTCGTCAGGATCATTTGCCCAATCTGCATCGCTGTAAGCATTTAAGTTTAAATCTTTACTAGATCTAATGCTTAACCCGTAGTCCATCATTCCCTTTAAATAACGCAAGATGCGCTTCACTGCCTTCCAATGATCACTATTAGAGTTTTGCATGTATTGACACACTCTATTCAAACTGTAACATATATCAGGCCCTGTTATCGTAACATATTGTAAAGCTCCTACGATGCTTCTGTTTTGCTTTATATTGTTGATTGGTTCACCATTGTGCTTTGACAATCTGAGATTACTTGTCATCGGTGTAGGTAGAGATTTAGCTTGTTCCATCTCAGCACTAGATAGTATCTCTGAAATATAATGCTTCTGTGACATAAATGTCTGATCTTTAGATGTCCTAGTTATGTGAATACCCAAAAAGTAATCTAGATTGCCTAGGTCCTTGATGGCAAATGTTTAATCCAGACAGTTTATAACTTTGTTGATTTCATCAATGTAGCTTCCAGTAACCAATATGTATCTAATACACCAAGATGTAAGTCACCGCTTTATTCTTTCTTTTGATATATAATGAGGTGTCCGATTTTGTAGCGTTAAACCCCATTTTATTGAGCATGTTTGATTTTTTCATACCAGGCTCTCGAAGCTTCTTTTAGACCATAAATAGCCTTGTGTAACTTGCATACATTATTGGCACACCCCGTACTGTACCCTTCAGGTTGTCGCATATAAACTTCTTCTTAAAATTCCCGGTTAAAAATGTGTTATTGACGTCAAGTTGTCTAATTCCCTATTGTTTGTGCAAAGCTGTGGCAAGTATAATCCTGATGGTGGTTGGTTTGACGACCGACGAAAATGTCTCGTTGAAGTCAAAACCAAACTGCTATGAGTACCCCGTTGCCATGAGCCTAGCCTTATATTTATCAATGCTACCACCAGCCTTGTGCTTTATTTTGTAAGTCCACCTGCATCGCATAATGTTTTTGTGTTTTGGTGCTTTTACAACAGTCCATGTCCTATTATTTTTTAATGCATTTATCTCAGCATCCATGGCTTCTTTCCACTTCATATCTTTGACAGCTTCTTTGTATGAGACAGGTTCCATTTTATTGACAGATGCAGTATATATTTTTGGTTTAAAAATACCGCTCTTTGCTCTAGTGGTCATGTGATGACCTCCAACATTAGTTACATTCTGGTGTTGGTTTTCTCCATGATCGCTGGAGTTGGAGTTGCTAGACGAACTGTTGCCATTGCTTTCATTGAAATGGATGTCATCATTTTGGTAAGTGGATGTGTCATTGTTGGATGAACTTGGACTATTATCTGATTTTGTTGTCGAGATGGTCGGTTGCCCAAAGTCAGGTTGACTTTGACTAGCCTTCACTCCAACATCATCAGGTATTTCTGAAAGAGCATTTATGACAGGTACTTTTATATTGCCATTCTTGTTTGAATTTATGCACTTGTTCCCTTTTTCTATAAATGGGAAAATTAATTCCTTAAAAGTAACGTGTCTAAACACGAAAACCCTACCTTTATCATCTAAGCATATGTATCCTTTTTGGTTATGAGAATGTCCTAAAAAGGTACATCTACTTGATCTAAGGTTGAGTTTATGCTTGTTATACAGTCTAAGATTAGGAAAACATGAACATCTGAATATCTTTAATTTGTTGTACTCTGGTTTCTCATTATACATCATCTCAGAAGGACTTTTGTAATTCAACACTTTAGTAGGAATTTTATTTATTAAATAAACAGCAGTGTGAAATGCCTCACACCGGTATTTCATAGGTAGGGATGCATGAGATAATAGTGTTAGACCAGTGTCAACGATATGTCTTTATTTTCTTTCAACTGGACCATTTTGTTTAGATGTATGTGGGCAAGTGGTTCTATGTAAGATTCCTTTATCACTATTTTTTTTAAGTGGCACGACTCGCCTCCCCCATCCGTCTGAAATTTTTTGGCACTGTTACTGGTTTGTTTTTCAACAAAATTGATAAATTGAACTACAGTGTTGTATATTTCAGATTTAGCTTTAAGGAAATAAATCGAGGTGAATTTGGTACAAGCATCAATGAAAGAAAGGTAATACATGTAACTCTGAGTTGAATTTAATGGAGCTGGACCCCATATATTGGCAGCTATAAGCTCGAGAGGCTTGCTGTATTGAGTCTTAGAATTTGCAAAAGGTAATTTGTGGCACTTGCCAATTTGACATTGTGTGCATCTGTGAGAATCAGGTATGTTTTCATAATGAATATTATTATCGAGCAAAACACGTTTCATAATGTAAATATTGGGATGTCCCAACCTGTAATGCCAAGCATTATATCGATTGATAGATTCAAGATTATTGTGGTCAGCAAATGCCTCATTATGAACAACATTGCTAACATTATCTATAGGAATTTCACAATCATTACATTCATTGCAAATGTCTCTACCAGTTCCCTTACCAATATGATTATAAAAGTCACTCTTATCACTAGTAGTACAAGAATGTTATAATAGATACTTTTATTTTGAGCATTGCTGGTCTTGACATGGCTGAACTTGTATAATCCATTGTGCAGGTTACCCAGCAACAATGTGGCTTTATTTAGTAAGTCTTTAACAAGACAAAACTTAGGGTGAAACTCAAAGTATACATTATTGTCGTTGGCAAACTGAGATATGCTAATTACATTTTTCTTAATGCTAGGCACTCTAAGTAAATTTTTTAGATATAAGTGCCTCTTACTTTTATGTAGCCACATCCAACATGTGATATACTTATGCCTTTACCATTCCCCATATGTAATTTATGCATACCCGTATAATTCTTGTTGCCAAGATTAAGATTTTGAAGGTTGTTGGTGATATGATTAGTAGCCCCTGAATCTGGATATATAAATCTTCTACATTGATGTCCTCATCTTTTGTAGAATCATCCATGCCAGAAAATTGTCCCCTGCCACTGTCATTGTTGCTTTTGTTTTGCTAGTTTAATTGCACCATATTAGCATTAGGTCCTCTCTATTGTGACTGATTTTGTGGGACAGAATTATATTCAAAATTAAATCTGAAATAGCACATATTCGCCATGTGCCCAAATTTTTCACAAATTTGACATCTGACACGATTGCCATTGTTATTTCTTCCCCTGCCACGCCCTTTTTGTGATTGTGCACCCCTTTGGCCTTGGTTATCTTGTCTTGGTTGGTTGTTATTCTTGTGCTATTGTTTACCCTTCGATGTAGCAGCAAAGTTTGCAGAAAATTCTCCGTGCATTGCTTTTCTCTATTCAACTCTACCCTCGTGAGCTAGTAGAGAAGAATGTACGAACTGGATATCCGGTAATATTGGTTGCATGGTAATGTAAGTAACAAGTGACTCATAATCTTGATCAAGGTCATTGGTTATACCTAAAATCTGTTCACTGTCGGAAATAGAGTGCCCTACTGCACTTAATTTATCACACAAGTTCTTTATTTTTGTGAGATATTCCCTCATGCTCATATTGTCTTTTCTTGAATTTTGCAGCTCTCGTATATAGTGCATCATTATTATGGATGATTGAGCGCTAAAGATTTGCTCAATACGAGTCCATATCTCATGTGATGTATTTGCCCCAACTATCTGTGAAAACAAACTTGCGTTGGTTTTTTGTGAAATTGTTGTTTTTATTATGTAGAATGACTCCTAAATGTATTCCTACCACATGTTATTATGATGGTGAATTAGTGGTAGACGATGTGAAATTTGGAAAATATGTTGGAGGGTCGTATAAACAAGCAAAAGTAGTTTGAGGATGTAACTTAGTTCAGTTGAAAGATTCGGTATACAAGTCGACAAAGATTAAATCCGATAAATTTGATATTGATTTGGTATGTAATTGGCTTATGGATTCTGGATCGAAAGCCATTAAAATAGCCGATGATGATGATGATATGGATATAATGTTTTTAGCAACAACAAAATCCATGGAGCTTTTTGTTATATGGAGCAAATGGGTTCAAGTAGTAAAGGAAACAACTCCAGCAGTAGATAACATTGTATTTCAAAATATTGATGAAAGGATTGGTTATCGATATGTATTGTCGAGCCCTAATCCGTTGAGCTGTAATAATTCTACATTTTGTTTTCCACCATCTACAAGTTATCAATATGATATTTTATACAATGACCCCTTTTCTACTCAAGGAAGCTTCACACATATGATGGAAAGGTTGATTGCATTTTTGTATATTTCTTGGATCTATAAGCATATGTTATTATTCTAGCTATTAAGTACTTTGTTTTGTATTCAGTTTTGTTACTCAATAATCGAATCCTTTTTGCTCCGTTGGACCATCAAATTATTACATGTCCCCTTTCATGCATCCTATACAATCTGAGTTACAACATTTAAGTCAGAGGTACGTGAAATATTTACATTTAACTTGTTGGTTTTATATGTCAAGTAGTGCATATAGTTATTATGTGTCATTTTTTTGAATCTTTATTGCTCGCATCCACGACATTGCTACATAATCAAATACCTAAGTAGTAAACGAGGCCATTGTAGCAAATGAGGCAGTAAAAAATATAAGACACGGTTGGAATAGATGAGTAGGAGTATGAGGATCCCCTATCAATAATATGGATGAAGTGAGCATGCCAGAAAATGACGTTTCTTGGATAAGTAGCATGCAAGTAAATAACGAACCATTTGACTATGATTTTGCTAATTTAGAAGATAGATCTGTTGAAGGTAGCGATGAGAATGAAAGGGAGGTACCCCTTGATGATGACTTATGTACTGCCCAATTAACGGCGAAGTCAATTGTTGTTGATATGCAATTTAAAAATGAGATATTTTCCACATTAAGTTCCAAAACGGTTTCAAAGTCATTATGATCTTTGAAACGAAAGAAAAATTCAAACAACAATTAAGCGAATGGTCAATTCTTCATGTTGTCTCCTTCAAACCTATAAAGTCGAATAAAACCAAATATACTACAATCTGTAATGTCGATGTTGTAACACCCCGTAATTTTAAAACATGACATAAGGGATAATTAAAGAATAATTAATTTTTTAAAAAAGAATTAAGTAAAATTGTTTACGACATTGCGTTCGTCTCAGAATTCTACTTGAGATAGAGTCCGAGTTTGCGTAAAACGGATACGTATGAAGGAGTTATGGGCGATGGAAGTTTGGCAGAAAAATCAGAAAACATGCCAGGATAACTGGCGCACTTGTGAAGTGCGCCAAAAGAAAATTGCACTGGCGCACTTGGGAAGTGCGCCCAGGCTGAGCCAGAATCTGCAGAATTCTGCAGAGTTCCATTGATGACATGTCTTTTTAATCTGAGTGGTTTAGATGGTCTCTAATATAATCTAAAGGTACTAATTCACCTAATACATCTATAAATAAACACCTAAGCCTAACCCTATTCCCATTGTTATCATCCATGGCGCCTCCATCCTGCTCTAATCTAAACTAGCCGTTCTTCTCCACCAAAACAAATCAAAATAGGAGTATTTCAATTAGAAGATCAGATCTACAAATCAAAGTAGGGATTATTCAAGATCAGAATTGCTACAACAAGACCTAATTCTCTTTTCTAAGAATCCTATCGCTGTGAGTCTATGTTACTTTCACATATAATTGAATTAAAAAGTAATTGTGATAGGATTGTAAATTGGATCTGATGTATATGCCTGTAATTAAGATGAATCATATCAAGTTTTGTAACTTGTGATTCTTTAGATTCATACCCAATTGCTATTATCATATGCCTATCTGATCTACTTTGCCGTTATTCATTTCACATGCTCATTTTTATGTTATTCCAGTTTTTATGTTTTGACTCTCTTCCCTTCTTCTTTTCCTTTTTTTATGATATTAGACTAACTTCGAGCCTAACATATTGCACTGAGATTTACGTACGAATAACGTTGGAACGATTGGGAAAAGTTTAGGAAATATGCAATTAAATGAGATTTGGCATAAACTGTTGATGAATATGGAAAATTGGTTTGGGCATAATTGAGTATGACTTGTATGCATGAGATTTGGCATAAATTATTAATAATTATGAAAATGGGTTTGGGCATAATTTGGTATATGAGATTATAAACATAATTTAGATTGGAAATTTTGGGTAATTGGAATATATTATAATCCAAAGATTTGAATTTGGGACTTGAATCAAGAAAGTGATAATAAACGCCTAAGACATGAGGTTAGATTCGGATTGCGGTAGAAGTCTGCCCGGAACCGCCCGGCATATCCAGCAACTGCAATTTGGTAATCTAATGTGAGAGGTCAAGGGCAGAAATTAGATGTGTAATAATGCAAAGACACGAGGTTAGATTTGGATTGCGGTATAAGCTTGCCAGGAACCGCCCTGCTTATCCAGCAACCGCAAAACGATAATCTAATGTGGGAGGTCTTGCAAGATTACAGTTATAATGAATTAAAAACACTTAACCAAGATAAGACATGTGGGAAGACATGGGAACAGTAAAAGGGTTAAGTGGGTAACATAGATAGCATACAAAACATAATTAAAGCACCTAACCAAGATGAGACATGTAATAAGACATGAAAAAAAAGGGTTAAGTGGAAATTCCTAGTGGGGACCAAGCTTAGGAGGGAAGCTTGTATCAAGTGTGTGGAACCTTTTCAACCAGTAACCCATTTTAGTATCTATATGAGCTCGAACTAGGTCGAGGACAGGGACACGCTTACTAGGGTTGATTGTAAAAGGTCAATAAAGAGTTAGCGACGGCAGTGCAAGTCCAACGGATTCATGTGCGTGCATGGGTCCGGGCTGGTAGATAAGACGTTGTTGCATCGTGTAGGTATAAGCTGTGCATTTCAGTAGTATCGGGGTTGCCACCTTAGGAAATGATACACCCTATTGTGGGACCAGCACAAGTATTTACGAGGTTAGGGAGTCGATCGAATGGGACGGGTAGAGGGTACATCTAGTGGTGATAGGTGCATTTTGGTTACCTATGATAGTAGCTAGAGGTACATAATCGAATAGGGAGGGTACATCTCGTGGTGATAGTGCATATTGGTTACCTATGATAGCAGCTAGAGGTACATAATCGAACAGGGAGGATAGTGAATACATCTAGTGGTGATAGGTGCACAAAGGTTACCTATGATGGCAGCTAGAAGTACACGAAACTATCATCTTTCTTTTTATCCAAGAGGGATCATCTTTTAGCATGAAACTAGTAATGGTGCGGTGCAAAGAATATCTTATAGTGGTTAGAAGCGCAGTCAATGTTACATCCTGTTCATCTTGTTACCTTGTCGTATCTGTTTATGTTATAGTCATCTCTTAAATCCAGTTTATGCTCTTATCATGTTGCTTTACTAATTATATTGTTAAAGTCACTGGACTCGCCAGACTTTATGTCTGATCCTTTTTGTTTCGCCTCTTTTCTTTCCTCCCCCCCCCCAAGGTTCTCGAGGTGGGCGCGTTGAAGCTTAATTCAGACTTACCTGCTTGAAGTGCTGAAAGTAATGCTTAGCTTTGTTTCTCTTTCATTGGCATTTTGGATTGGGATTATGGTTTTAAAAATTATGTACTCTGATGGCTTTTGTACAAGACTGATATTATGTACTTGGTTTTGTGCAATGGGTTGTAAGATGTAACCAAACTTATTTCTGTTTTCGCTGCAATAAAGTTATAAAATTTTCAAGTACTATTTTATGTATCTGTCTTGTGATGTTCTGTTCTATACTCTTATAACGCTCCACGAAACTTAATGCATTCCCATTGTGAGTGACATTAACAAATGTGGGGTGTTACACGTGATATCAGAGTTGAAGGTTACCGGATCAGATAAAAGATTTTGAAAGCTGTTTTCAAAACGGTTTTAAAAGAAGTATTTTCGAAAGAAAAGTTTGTTTTGAAATACATATTCCCCAAAGCCATATGCATTATCTTTTGATTTTTCTGTTTGAATCCTTGTTTCCTTCTTTTCTGAGTCTCCGGGGCTCTTGGCTTTCTGGGAGGCAACCTCATCGCGGCATGGTTCCATAGGCATGATGAGACTACAGCGCCTGTTGAAGGGCAAAGAAGTACCTAACTTCCATCTACAGCCGTTGTAGTTTAACCTACGGCTAATTTTCTTTCCATCTTTGTAGGGTTTTCCATGCGACGGAGGCAGTTTTAGAGAGACTTGTTAACATATTTCACAAGGATGAGAATGAGAATGAAAATGAGGTGGTTTGGGCTAAGGAGCACAGCCCAAGGATGAGAAACTCATGGATATAGCCATGGTGCACAAAGAAGATAAAGGAGAAAAGAAGGAGGTCAAGGTTGAAGAATCACATAATAAGGAAGTGGAACCTAAGAAGGGTGGAAAGAACTATAGACCCCGAGAAAAGACGAAGTGTCATTGCCGAAGTATGGTGGATCATATATAGCCAAAGACCGCCGGAAGAAGAAGAAGACTGGTTGTTATCATTGCGGAGAGACAGGACATCTTATCAGGGATTGTCCAAAGAGGCAAGGGCAAGGACAAAGTATAGGATCTTCCGGAGGGCAGATGTGTGCTCTCACGGCTAGCATACCTGATGGTGGTAGAAATGTTTATGTTGAAAGATTGATTTTCCTTTTTGATTATCCTATTAGAACCTTGTTTGATTCTGGCGCTTCACATTCGTTTATATCTACTTCTCTAGTTGAAACTCTGCACCTAAATACTGGTTTAGTCATGGATCCCGTTGTAGTCTCAAATCCTATTGGTGGCTCAGCTCATTTATCTATGATTTTTTTGGGATTTGAGAGTGTCTATCTTGAGCTTTGGGTTTGAATGCAACACCTACGTACATGGTTTCATGGGTTATGGTCTGATTCTAGGGATGGATTTGCTGGCCAGGTATGGTGTCATCCTAGACTATGAAAGGAGGGTAGTTAGACTGTTGACTCATTGTGGAAAGAACCTTGATATTTCATGTGACCCTAGGGGTTCGGTGATGCTTAGCTACCTAGAATCACTTGGCACATCCATCGATGATTTGCAATTTGTTCGAGTAGTCCGAGAGTATGATAACGTATTTGATGAGGTTCGAGGTTTACCCCGAGGCACAAGATAGACTTCCGTATATACTTAGTAGATAATGCAAAGCCAGTTGCATTGCCAGTACGCCACATGGCTCCGAGAGAGAGGAAGGAACTCAGTAAACAAGTAGGGGATCTGCTTGAGAAAGGGTTCATAAGAAGAAGTATTTTTGAATGGGGTGCTCCAGTTGCTTTTTCTATAAGGGCTAATGGTTCGCTTAGATTGTGCGTGGACTATAGGGAGCTGAATAAGCTCACGAAAAAGGATAGGCACCTATTTCCAAGAATAGGTGGCTTGTTCGATCATTTGGTTGGTGCTTTGGTTTTCTCACAGTTGGACTTAGCTACAGGTTTTCAACAGTTGAGGGTAGCTAAGGATAGTATAGATAAGACTGCATTTAGAACTCCAGATGGTTTCTTTGAGTGGCTCTCATGCCTTTTGGTTCGACGAATGCACCCGCCTATTTTGTAGACTTGATGAGTAGGGTGTTTAGTGAGTTTCTAAACAAGTTCGTGGTAGTCTTTATGGATGATATCTTGATATTCTCTAGAAGCGAGGAACGGTATACCTTGCATCTTAAGGTAGTCTTAGAGACACTTCGACTACATCAGCTTAAGGAAAAGTTTTCCAAATGTCATTTTGGAAAGGGAGTAAGGTTCTTAGGACACGGGGTCTCTAAAGAAGGGATAGCAGTAGAATCCCGCGAAGGTAGTGGCAATCCAGGATTGGAGGATTCCAAAGAATACAAAGGAAGCTTTCTTGGTTGGGAAAACTATTATAGGAAGTTCATTAAGGACTTTGCGAATATATCAGCCCCAGTTTTGACTTTGCCAGATGGGAGCAAACCGTTCATTGTATATACAGATGCTTACGGGCCAGGGGTTGGAGTAGTTTTCGATGCAAGAGGAAAGGGTGATATGCAAGAGGCGGTAGGTACGCAGTTGTGTTTGAGCACCGCTTATCACCCTCAGACGGATGGCCAAACAGAAAGAGTGAATAGGATTCTAGAAGATCTTTTGAGGTTATGCATCTTGGACTTTGGAGGGACATGGGAGGAACATCTTCCATTAGTAGAGTTTGCCTACAACAATGGCTATCAGACTAGTATAGGCATGGCACTGTTTGAAGCCCTATATAGACAACCTTGCCGGTCACCGACTTATTGGTGGGAATCTACGGATAAGATTTTGCTTGGGCCCGAGATGGTTAGGGAAACTTCGGAGAAGATAGACTTGATTCGAAGATGCATGAAGATAGCACAAGGCCAAAAAAAGTCATATGCCAATAAGAGACGAACCAATCTTGAGTTCGATGTTGGAGACACGGTTTTTATTAAAGTATCTCCTTTAAAGAATACAGTTCATTTTGGATCTGTAGGGAAATTGGCACCAAGATTCATATGACCATTCCCCATTACAGAAAGAATTGGACAAATGGCCTACAGAGTGAAGTTGCTTGAGAAGCTTAGTGGTATTCATGACGTATTTCACATGTCGCATTTTAGGAAGTGTTTACATGATACTGTGGAAGTAGTAGAGTCGAGCATGCTTAGAGAAGTGGAAGTAAAGCGAGATGTCACGGTTAGACGAGTTCCTACATGCATCCTTGGATTGGAGGTCAAGAAATTACGCAACCAAGAGGTCAAGCTGGTTAAAGTTCAATGGGGAGATGATTAAGGAGACACGACTTGGGAAACGGAAGACAAGATATGTGCGTCGTACCCTTTCCTTTTTGAGGGTATGTTCTTAACTTCTCCTTTTTCTACCGCTTTGTTTATACTTGTTCTATCGTTTAGTGTATCCTCTCGATTATATCTTCGGTCTTTGGGTAGAAAATCCTATGGCTGTAAACATGGGTTTGAGACATGTTATGTTTGGTGGATGTAAGTGTTTGCTAGTGGTTGCTCATGGATGCATTTACACACACATTAGGCACTAGATCGGCTCAATCACTTTCATATTGCATATAGGTGAGTGTGCATATTTAAATTAATGGATGTATATTGAATGTGTTATCATATGGATGTTGCATTTGGATGAATGGTTGTGCACTCATATAGAAATGATATGTATCATTAGGATTCTTTTGCATACATATTGGACACATGGCACTATCATGTTTTGCATTAAGGAGGTCAACTGAATCAGTAGACCGCCTGATTTTGCATTAAAATAAGGACATATACACACACTTTGCATATGTTCATGAAAGCATTAGAAATATTTTAAGAACAATGGACGCCCATGATTGATGGATGAGTAGATGGATGACGGATGGAAGGACATACATTCCTTTCAGCTTCGAGATTTCGGGGACGAAATCCTTTAAGTAGGGGGGAATGTAACACCCCGTAATTTTAAAACATGACATAAGGGATAATTAAAGAATAATTAATTTTTTAAAGAAGAATTAAGTGAAACGGGTTACGCCATTGCACTGCTTGAGATAGAGTCCAAGTTTGCGTAAAACGGATGCCATATGAAGGAGTTATGGAAGATGGAAGTTTGGCAGAAAAATCAGAAAATAGGCCAGGATAACGGGCGCACTTGTGAAGTGCGCTAGAAGAAAATTGCACTGGCGCACTTGGGAAGTGCGCCCAGGCCGAGCCAAAATCTGCAGAATTCTGGAGTTCCATTGATGACGTGTCTTTTTAATCTGAGTGGTTTATATGGTCTCTAATCTAAAGGTCCTAATTCACCTAATACATCTATACATAAACACCTAAACCTAACCCTAATCTCATTGTTATCATCCATGGCGCCTCCATGATGCTCTAATCTAAACTGGCCTTTCTTCTCCACCAAAACGAATCAAAATTAGAGTATTTCAATTAGAAGATCAGATCTACAAATCAAAGTAGGGATTATTCAAGATCAGAATTGCTACAACAACACCTAATTCTCTTTGCTAAGAATCCTATCGCTGTGAGTCTATGTTACTTTCACATATAATTGAATTAAAAAGTAACTGTGATAGGATTGTAAATTGGATCTGATGCATATGCCTGTAAATAAGATGAATCATATCATGTTTTGTAACTTGTTATCCTTTAGATTCATACCCAATTGCTATTATCATATGCATATCTGATCTACTTTATCGTTATTCATTTCACATGCTCAGTTATATGTTTATGTTAGTTTTGATGTTTTGTTTCTCTTCCCTTCTTCTTTTCCTTTTTTTATGAGATTAGGCTAACTTCAAGCCTAACATATTGCATTGAGATTTACGTACGAATAACGTTTGAACGATTGGGAAAAGTTTGGGAAATATGCAATAAAATGAGATTTGTCATAAATTGTTGATGAATATGGAAAATTGGTTTGGGCATAATTGAGTATGACTTGTATACATGAGATTTAGCATAAATTATTAATAACTATGAAAATGGGTTTGGGCATAATTTGGCACATGAGATTATAAATATAATTTAGATTGGAAATTATGGGTAATTGGAATATATTGTAATCCAAAGATTTGAAATTGGGACTTGAATGAAGAAAGTGATAAAGAACACCTAAGACACAAGGTTAGGTTCGGATTGTGGTAGAAGTCTGGCCGGAACCGCCCGGCATATCCAGCAACCGCAATTTGGTAATCTAATGTGAGAGGTCAAGGGCAGAAATTAGATGCGTAATAATGCAAAGACACGAGGTTAGGTTCGGATTGCGGTATAAGCCTGCCCGGAACCGCCCGGCATATCCAGCAACCGCAAAACGATAATCTAATGTGGGAGGTCTTGCAAGACTACGGTTATAATGAATTAAAAACACTTAACCAAGATAAGACATGTGGGAAGACATGGGAATAGTAAAAGGGTTAAGTGGGTAGCATGTGAAACATAATTAAAGCACTTAATCAAAATGAGACATGTGATAAGACATGGGGATAAAAAAAGGGTTAAGTGGGAATTCCTAGTGGGGGCCAAGCTTTGGAGGGAAGCTTGTGTCAAGCGTGTGAACCCTTTTCAACCAGTAACCCATTTTAGTGTCTATATGAGCTCGAACTAGGTCGAGGACAGGGACATGCTTATTGGGGTTGATTGTAAGAGGACAATAAAGAGTTAGCGATGTCAGTGCAAGTCCAACAGAGTCATATACGTGTGTGGGTCCGGGCTGGTAGGTAAGACATTGTTGCATCGTGTAGGTATAAGCTGTGCATTTCAATAGTATCGGGGTTGCCACCTTAGGGAGTGAAACACCCTATTATGGGACCAACACAGGTATCTACGAAGTTGGGGAGCCGATCGAATGGGAAGGGTAGAGGGTACATCTAGTGGTGATAGGTGCAAATTGGTTACCTATGATAGCAGCTAGAGGTACATAATCGAATTGGGAGGGTACATCTAGTGGTGATAAGTGCATATTGGTTACCTATGATAGCAGCTAGAGGTACATAATCGAACAGGAAGGATAATGGATACATCTTGTGGTGATAGGTGCACAAAGGCTACCTATGATGGCAGCTAGAAGTACATGAAACTATCATTATTCTATTTAGCCAAGAGGGATCATCTTTTAGTATGAAACTAGTAATGGTGCGGTGCAGAGAATATCTTTTAGTGGTTAGAAGCGCAGTCAATGTTACATCCTGTTCATCTTGTTACCTTGTCGCATCTGCTTATGTTACAGTCATCTCTTACATCCAGTTTATGTTCTTATCATGTTGCTTTACTAATTATATTGTTAAAGTCACTGGACTCACCAGACTTTATGTCTGACCCTTTTTGTTTTGCCTCTTTTCTTTCCTTTCCCTCCTCCCCAGGTTCTCAGGGTGGTCACGTTGAAGCTTGATTTGGACTTTCATGCTTGAAGTGCTGAAAACAATGCTTAGCTTTGTTTCTCTTTCATATGGCATTTTGGATTGGAGATTATGGTTTTAAAAATTATGTACTTTGATGGCTTTTGTACAAAACTGATATTATGTACTTGGTTTTGGTGCAATGGGTTTGAAGATGTAACCAAACTTATTTCTGTTTCCACTGCAATAAATTTATAAATTTTTCAAGTTCTATTTTATGTATCAGTCTTGTGATGTTATGTTCTATACTCTTATAACGCTCCACGAAACTTAATGCATTTCCTTTGTGAGTGACATTAATGGACATGGGGTGTTACAGATGTTAATTATCCATGGTGAATTCATGCGATTGTTTCAAAAAAAATCCGAGCAAAGTTGGTGGATTGTAAGAAAATATCCAAGCGAACACAAATGCGTGAATCCAATGGTTAACTCAAATCACAAGCAGGAGTTGTCGTCATTTCTGGTTTCGAAGATCTTACCATTCATTTAATCTAATTTGAATATAACCGTTGGCATTGTACAGTTTTTGGTGGAGGAAAAATTGTTTGTTAAAAATTAAAATTAGTTATACGAAGACATGGAAAGCGTTGAGTAAAGCCGTTGAAAAAAAAAATGATGATTGGGCGGAATCATATAGCATCTTATGGCAATATTTCACAGAAATTGCAAGAACAAAACTAGGAAGCGTTGGGCATGTTATTACAGACGATGTTGGAGTGTTCGAACGTGCTTTTTGGGCATTTGGACCATGTATTGAAGGATTTGCACGTTGTCGTCCATTACTGTGTATTGATGGTACACATTTATACGGAAAGTACAAAGGAACATTGCTAGTAGTTACTGCTGTTGACGCGGATGACCATCTATATCCTTTGGCTTATGTGATTGTTGAGTCATAATCTGCGGATAGTCGGGGTTGGATTTTTTTCTTGCATGTGCCACTTTATTCATGCCGTTAATGATCTCCAAATTACTTTTATTTCTGACAGAATGAAGGGCATACTAATTGTATTGGAAACAAAGTGACATTTACCTCATAAGCATTGTTTTTGTGCCATACATCTCAAGGCTAACTTTCAAGCAACTGGTTTTAAAGACAAAAGACTGAACGGACTATTTTATGCCGCAGCTTGTGCTTCGAAGGAAGTCGAATACCATAAAATTCGTGATGAAATAAAGAGCATTAGTGAAAGGGCACATAATTGGATTGAAAAAAGTTTACAAGGAAAGGAGGAAAATTTGGTTCTTTGTAAAGATGATGGTGGTCAATTTCATGTAATGACTAGAAAGCTTTAATGGTGTATTGAAAGGGGCTCGACCATTACCCGTGAAAGCATTGGTTGCTCATACTTTTTTCCACTCGGTAGATTACTTTTGTCAACGAAGTGAAACAGCGTGAAGTCTTAAAACCAAACTTACGCCTAAGTGGGAAACAAAGATTGCTGAACGAGTCGATGAAGCAAGACGCACAAAGATTATTCGATTTAACCCGCTAGAATGGTATGTGTTGCATTTTTTTAGGGATGAATTCAAAGTGTTTATCAACGAAGACACTTTCTCTTGTACGTACAATATTCCTTTGCTACAATATTTACCTTGTATGCATGTAATGGCGGCTTGTTCGTCAGTTTCAACTAGAGCTAACAGAGCTCATCATGATTTTGCTTCACCGTACTATACAGTCGCGAATCACCTAGTTGTGTACACCCCGGAATTTCACCCCGTTAGGGATAAGTGATATTGGACGTTAATTGATAATCAACTAGTACCATCTCCTCTAGTGAAAAGGCCGCCTGGACGACCAAAGTCCACCAGATTCAAAACTATTATGGACGAAGGTAAAATTTCAAAAGGAAACCGGTGTAGCAAATGCGGTGTTGCTGGTCATAAGAAGAATCGTTGTACTTCATCTATATAAATTCGTGTATTTGTATTATCTTTGTAGTACTTGTAACTTTATAATAATGCATAATTCATCTCTGCTTCATTCACATCTAATACGACATAATTCAGTACATAATTCTTCAGCATATTACATAAAGTTCATACTTAATAGAGTTACAACACATTCATATTATAGTTACTTCCTATTACTCGGTCCAGCACCTGATCCACTAGGAAGATACTACGTAAAGTTGTACCCTTGATTCATCAACGCGTTCCGGTACTCTAAAACTTGTTTATGCAATCTTTTATTCTCTGATTGCATCTCCAATACGTATTCAACCCCTCTAGGTCAAATCTCTGGATCCAACCATATGAAAAAATTGCAACGTGGAACTTGTTTAGGCCGAATTTTATGATCCTCACAATATTCACAGCGGTAGAAATGACGTCCTGTATTCTTGTCATTTTTGCCAACAACTATATCACATTCTGCACCACAATTACAATTAGTCGAGAAGGTGGTACGCTATAAAGCGCATGTATGCTGCGATACAACATTATTGCACCTGTCACTCTACCCGGTAACCCCTGTCTTGGACGAATCGCAACCACCACTTGTTCAGAATTATGTATTTGTGGATCCTGCCGCACAACTCCAAGTTGTGTCTCAGGAACAAAATCAACGTCGTTGGTTAAACCATCTTATACCACCCCACCAATATGATTTTTTTCAAAATCGCCATAAATTTCCATCATTGTCTCATCATTAATTTCCCAAGTATCCATTTTTTTTACCTATGACAAAAGTATAATATCTATATAGTAGAACTATAGAGAATAGCAAGATAAACAAAATCTTTAACCTATATAGAACTTAGATGTAAAATCTAACCTGATTTCCAGCATAATCGCAAATACTGAGATACAAATTGGTAGTTTATTGAAATAAAGTAAGGGTAGAAAATTAGGTTCCCACTTTGGGAGTTTTAGGAAAGCACAAGAGAGACAGGAAATAATGAAAGTAGGTGGAAAATAGATGAAAATAACTCAGGGAGAACTTTCAAAGGCAGTGCGCATTTTTTTAGCGTTATCTCGGATACCGCTCAAAAGCGGTATCTGAAATAACACTCTGCTGATTGCTCACTGCCTCCAAAAGAGGCAGTGAGCATTTTTTGAGCGGTATCCGAGACACCGCTCTGTTGATTGCTCACTACCTCCAAAAGAGAGTAAGCATTGTATTTAGCGATATCTCGGACACCGTTAGTGAACAATATCCGAGATACCGCTCTAATGATTTCTCACTACCTCCAAAAAAGGCAGTGAGCATATTTAGGCTGCCGCAACACAAGGCGCTAACATAACAAATTACAAAATGACAAAGCAAACAACACATCCTATTTGGCCAATATGACAACTTCATATTCACCAACAAAACATAATCATATACAAAATATATAACAATAACATATACAAATTACATAACGAACATAGTAATAACATATCCAAATTACATAACGAACATAGCAATAACATATCCAAATTCCATAACGAACTAAAGGTTTTAGATTAATTTATGGTTAAGAATTTACTAGGTAACCCAATAGGTGGATGCATTTTAGCTCACACATGTGGGTTAGGTCTTCATGTTTATAGGCTTTATTCAAGTGTCTAATGCTGCTTCACTTAACTGTAGGAAAAAGCTGCTTTCACTTGCAACTGCTAGCAGTTCAATAATGCATTTTGAATTAATTTCTTTGAAGAAGGTTGTGTAGTGTAAGTAATATAAATTTGTGTTGCTGTACATGGGAATTGTTTTCATGGAGCTATCTATTTTTCTTTTGCTTCAAGAGAAAGACAGATAACCCCATGAAAACATTCCCCAATAACAGTACAAATTTATATTACTTACTCTACACAGTCTGCTTCAAAGAAAATAAAGTTGCTTCAAAATACATTGTTGAACGGCTAGCAGTTGCAAGTGAAAGCAGATTTTTCCTACGATTAAGCATAACAGCATTTGACACTTGAATAAAGCTAATAAGCATGAAGACCTGAATCTATGCGTGAGCTAAAATGCATCCACCTATTGGGTCACCCAGTAATTCTTAACCATAAATTAAGTTAAAACCTTCAACTTGATGAGGCTTCATCTGCTTCATATACCTTGAATCAACCGGTCCAGGTTCGATCTATCTGTTCAAGTGCCATCTCTTCGTAATCTAAAAACAATTAAGATGCATGCATTAGTACATTACTCAATTAACAAGTATATAACTAACACTCGACCATCTCATATTATCGGATACAATACACAATTAAGACTCCACCATCTCATTCCACATTCCATCGTACTTAGGTATTTTCAAATTTGTTTTGACCACATTCTCTTATGTCACATACTAAACGTAAACATGAACATACACATGCTCGTGCATATACACATACTCATATACATACTAAATATGCATATTTGAACTTTAATCACTAATTTAACTTTGTACATACACATACTAAACCCAAAATTAGGAAATTGTTGATGTAAACTATCACGTGCACAAAATAGGATTTTGAACACATCTATTCCACAAAATAATGGATTAGAGTAGAAATCCCTAAACATGGAAACCCTAAATTTATGAAATTACAAACTTTAATCAACAAAGTTAGGTAAACTTACCAATAGGCGGCGCTAGAGAATAATAGGAGGTCATTGAAGTTATTTTAGTGGAAAATTTTAATTTTTGGCCCCAAAAATGGGATGGGGGCGAAACCTTTCGTATTTGCTAAAAATAAAAGGAGAGTGGAAATGAGAAAAGGAAAAAAGGGGCTGGAGGGTTTATAACCTTCTGAGCATTATCCCAGATAATGCCAACTAGCATTACCCGGGATAATACTACTGTATAATAGTTAAAGCGGTATATCAGATGTCGCTTTTAAAAGGAAAAAAATTAACACTGGCATCATCTGGGATGACGTGATGCCAGTTCAATAAAAACTGGTTTATTTCTGTAATTTGTTTTAAAACTGGTCTATTTTCGTTATAACTTCTCAAAAGTGGCCTAAACCAGCAAATTTCCCAAAGGATATGAATGACATGGATAAATTATTCTTCATTCATTCGTATTTAAGTTAAGACATACCTTTCTAGAGGGAGCTCTATTTTCATAGATGCAAGGACCTACGAGATTTTCATTTTCAAGAAGTAAATTCATAAGGATGAACGAGATGAATTATGCAGAAAAGGAAGTTGTCTTGGAAAATTAGGAGAAAAAGATAGGTTTAACAGGAAGCTGAGATAAGAGACTCAGCCATTGGGAATATCGCTTTGAATTAACCTGTGTCTTATGTATATGCTATTGCTAAGGAAAATGATTACGTTCTAGTTTAAAAAAAGTAGCAAGTGGCACCTACGCTAAGGAGAGGGGATAATTATTGCTTTTACCACCAAGAAAATAGAACGGAGCTAACGAATGATCAGGTCTTAATCCAAATTATAAAAACTTGGCTAGGGAAGTGTAACAGCCCGCACCTCTGTTCACGCAAGATATTGTCCCCAACTTAACCACCGTATAGGTGTGGAGTTTTGTTCCTCAAAAGGTCTCGGCGTTAGTAAGAGATGGGCTCTACTATATAAGTACCCACTTCACACAGGCTTCCATGATGTGGGACTTAGGGGTGTTACATTCTCCCCTCCTACAGAGCCCAATGTCCCCGTTGGCTCACAAACACCTCACCCAGGCACTGTGGTCCACACAGGAGCCACAATTCCAGCTGGGTATTGGCTCTGATAACATATTTTGTCTAGTTAGTTTAGTTGAAAACAAATATACATATTTTGTCTAGTTAGTTTAGTTGAAACCAAATACACATATTTGTCTAATTAGTTAAGTTGAAACAAATTTGGCATTTCGTAAATGTAAAATTGTTGAAACAAGAATGACTCTTTTATTGATATTACTTTCGTTGAAACAAAAATGATTCTTTTATTCATATTATTTTTGTGGAAACGAAAATAACTCTTGTGTTCATAGCATTTTTGTTGAAACTAAATAACACTTTATATAATATGACATGTTAGTAGCGTATTTATTTAACATTAAATTGATCATCTTTGATGTAAAACTAGTTTACATTAAAAATAAATCATTTTGTAGTATGACATGTTAGTAGCGTCATCGCCATGTTAGTATAAAAAGAACAAATTTTAAGTTACACCTTTATTTACATAGTAGATGAAAATAAAAAGAACAAATTTTAGGCGACACCTTTATTCACATCGTAGATGTAAATAAAAAGAAAAGTACATTTTTATTTACATATTAGATGTAAATAAAAACATAAGTTGAAAAAGAACATTTTTAGCGTTATTCTCTTTTGAGAATAAAAAGTACATTATTAGCGTTATTCTCTTTTGAGAATAAAAAGATCATATATTTTTAATGTAATGTTAGAACAGACAAAAGATTCATGTTTTATTATGAAATCATGTTTTACATTAAAAACACATTTTTAGGAAATATGAGAAATATAAAAAAAGAATTATATTTTTATATGCAAATAAAAATATAGAAAATGTTAACATAGGAAAATATCCTTTTATATAATATTAGAATATATAGAAAATGTTAACATAGGAAAATATCCTTTTATATAATATTATAATATATAGAAAATGTTAACATAGGAAAATATCCTTTTATATACTATTAGAATATATAGAAAATGTTAACATAGGAAAATATCCTTTTATACGATATTAGAATACATAGAAATTAGTGAACATATAAAATATTCTTTTATATGTTATTAGAACACAAAAAAAAGGGTAAACAAATAAAATATACTTTTATTTGTCACTAGAGTACATAAGAAAAAGGTAGGGAAATAAAGGTGTTATGTTAGTTGAAACAAAATGTAAAAGAATGATAAAAACATTCATTTTATCATTTAAATAGAGTTAGACAAAAATATACATTTTTGTTAGTTAAATAGAGTTAGACAAAAATAAACATTTTTGTTAGTTAAATAGAGTTAGACAAAAATATACATTTTTGTTAGTTAAAAAGAGTTAGACAAAAACATACATTTTTGTTAAATAAAAGAATAGATTAAAAAGTTACATCTTTATTTACATTTTAGATGTAAATAAAAGAATAGATTAAAAAGTTATATTCTTATTTACATATTAGATGTAAATAAAGGCATAGAATTGAAAATGACATTTTATTTACATTTAGATGTAATAAAAAGAATAAAAATTAATGTTATATTTTTATCATTATTTTAGATGCGATAAAAAGAATAGAAAGTAATGTTACATTTTTATCGTCATTTTAGATGCGATAAAAAGAATAGAAATTAATGTCATTTTAGATGTAATCAAAAGGATAGAATTTAATGTTATATCTTTATTGTAAAAATAAAGACAATAAAAGGTTAGATTTTAAATGGTACATTTTAATGTCATTCTAGATGTAACAAAAATGATAGAATTAATGTTATATTTTTATCGTCATTTTAGATGCGATAAAAAGAATAGATTTTAAAGTTACATTTTAGATGTGATTGATGGAAAGTAGTTGAAATCGCCAAACGATTTATATTTTTTTTTATATATATAAATATAAATTAAAATTAAACGAATCGCGTTGCTGTAGTTCCCGATTTGAAATCGTAACTTTAAACGATTATACTGTAAGATCCGACCGTCGGATTTTCCCAAAACTGGAACCGTTAGGACCGCTTTGGAAAAATCTTCCCAACAATATAAATTTCGTCAAAATCCAACGGTTAGATTTCGAGATAAGTGTAAATAAAGTTTGGATAAAAACAGCGCCAGGGCCGCCATTGACCTGAAGCGTCGTTTAATTATAATTGAGCTATTTTAAATAAATAAAAATAGTGATAAACCGTTACAAATAAATATGAACGATATGAAATGATTAAAATGATAAGTATTCGAGGATTATTTGGAAAGACCGAGTTCAACTCATTTCAAATAATTACTACAATGATTTAAGTCGAAGATTTAAAGACGGTGATTGAAGACCGACGATCTTCACATCGAATGGATGAGGACTACTGACGCCCGTGATTGGAGTAGCTACCTTTAAGGGGCTACAGTGGTAGTTGTCCGGACGTATTTCTTGATTGTTCGGATATGCGAGGAATAAGGTGCCTCCGGTTTCGTTCATACCCAGAACGGACTTGTAAATGGATGGTATGTCTGATGTTGTATTCCTTTATGCTGTATTCGTTGATCTCTGCTAAATATATATTTGTTTGGTGTTTAACACCCTTCTCTGAGATGTACGAGCTTAGAGGTTATATATTGGTAGGAATCAATGGTATGATATGGATTGACAATGTGGCATGCTAAGATGCATGGATCAAGGCTTTTGTTGAAAAGCAAGCCTTGTGGTTGATGATCAAAGCATAGCCTGTTTAGGCGTAGCTTTGTGTATAGCGTGACTTCGCGAACCTCACACCCCGGTAAGAGTCTAAAACGGAGCAAGGGAACGCAAGGAGTGCACACATTTCTTATTAGCTAGAGTGATGTCAGCGACCTACCAGCCCTGACGTTTTTACTTATGTGGATGATGGATTATGAGGTACCTCGGGTTTTATAGGTTGTTAGTGGCCATATGGAGGTCCAAAGGGACCGGGAAACGTGTGTTCAGGCATAATTAATCCACTAACGTAGGTGTGGACCGGCCCTGCAGATATCCAAGGGTTGCCCACAGGTGTGATCCTGAGGCATTTGCTAGAGTGCCTCGAATCGTAAGGAGATCGTTCCTAGCCTTGACTCATGATGGAAACCCAATTTCTAATATGACACCATGCGGTTTTGGTTGTAGAACTGTTTTTGAAACATATATACACTAGTAGTAATATCAAATCCGTTTTTATCGTATCAAGCATTTTTGACCATTATAAGGTAAAACTCTATCCCCCGGTTTGTGTTGCATTGTGTGATGGGACTTGAGTCTTATAATGGTTTCATTTTTCTAAAAAGCATTGCGTTGTTTAAACGATTTACTTTATATTATGCACTGGCAATCCAATGGAGTAAACCCGCTCTGCGTTAGCGGCGTGGTCCTGTGATTTGCCTTATTATTAGATTAGTTAAGTTAAGATTTCTCATACCAGTCCCATGACTGACCTGTAGTTTGTTTCACTGACAAACTCGGGTGCCCATATTTTCCACATGGGAAGTCGAGTAGTTTTTTGCAGATATTTATCTCTTTAGCAGGATCCTGGATTGAAGCTTAAAGCTATGTCCAGAGCATTGATAGCCTTCCGCTGTATCAGTTTAAGTCTTCCGTTGTGTATTGTATTAATTTATTGTAATAAGTCTTCCGCTGTATTTTATGTATCGATGTACTCTGATATTTTGTACTCTGATGTAACATTATTGTAATGTTTATAAAAGTCTGTTGTTATTGTTCTAATGTATTGTATTCCCAAAGTTAACGTATGCAGGTTTTGAACGATTTTAATTGATCTAGCGATCGATTAAGGTCGGGCAAAATGCGTGTCGTTACAGGAAGAACATTTGAAAGTGTTTACCAAAGAGAATCTATCCACCAAGCAACCAGAAAACGAAAATCAAGCAAACTCCATTAGAGCTACTAACTTTGTAGGGAATGCCATCCAGCCAAGCTTTGTCCAACTAATTAATAGGGTTGATGCTATTCACGATGGCTCTCACTTAGCAAGAGAAAAGGAAGGAGATAAAACCTACTATGGAAGAGAGGCGATGAAAGGGGCTCCATTCAGGAGGAACTATCACTGAAGAACGCAAGATGTCAAGTCTAAAAACCTACCCTTAATACCACTCCACGAGAGCTTAAAGGGGTTTGCTCCACTTATAACAGTCTGTTAATGATAACAACCCGATAGGACTCTCTATTGTGATAAAGAATATTGTTGATACCGAAAGTGCCGCAAATGTTTTTTTCAAAGTAACCTTTAAACATATGGGTTTATTAATAGAGAAGTTAGGGACTCACCAAAAATGGCTTTAACCCCAGATTTTAGCGAAAGCATCACCCCTTTACAGGGAAAAGAGTATAGAACATATAAAAACAAATGGAAATGGTAAGAAATAGAAAGTAAAGAGAGACGCAATTTTTATAGTGGTTCAGCCATTGACAATTCCTGTGTCCACTTTTTATATATTTTCATTATCATGCTAAACACATGGAATTACAGTTGATCGTAATATTCTCAATAGTAGACATTAACAGTAAATTACAAGGACTAGTGGTTATCGAAGAATCACGATAAGCAATCTAGATGACCTAAGTATTGCTATCTCTAGAGATGAAGCCTGGATGTGGAAGTGAGTTATGGCTGCTAGAGATAAAGATCTATTTTGATAGAGCATTGACAATGTTTCAGCATGACTAAGATTGGATCCCCCTTTCTATTGGAGAGCATGATGTATTCATAGGGTTACAAGACATATTGGACCATGCCCAGCTACACACAGGCCTGACATAACATAAAGCCACGCCCAAAGTCCCATTGCTACATGACTTAACATCGTGGACCAGTACCGGTCGATGGCCTATGGATCGGTGCCAATCCACGAACTTAGACAATTTCAAGACGCAAACTTCATAACTTGCTTTCCTTAGTCCTTATGAGCCCTCTTGTTGAGTTTGTTATGGATCGGACTTTGTTTGACTAGCATTGGTGATTTGTTGTTTCATTATGCATGATTTTCCTTTCGGCCCATCAAGCAATCTCAACTTATCTGATCCGATGGACTTGAAACTTCGCCCATAGGCTTTTTCGATGCTTGGAGTCACCCCAGTGCTATTGTCAAGTTGATATTCATTATATCCATGGATTGGTACTGATCAATAGGGCATGGATCGGTACCGATCCATTGACTTAGCATATTCTGTGTTGAAACTTTCTTGTGATTTCCAACTTGTTCTAGGATTGCGTTGTATTTGTTTCTTGTGAATATCCTTTTCAAGTTCGAAACCAGGTTATCATTTGCTCCCTAGAGTACACTTTGTTAAAAACATGATGTGCTCCAGAATGAATCATCTTCAACTCGTTCGCCTGGTAGAACTAGTTGTTCATATTGACTTGGTTTCAAGTAGTTGTCCTTGACTCACTAACCATCTTCTTGAGCTTCTTGACTTCGATTGTCTTTGCCGGTAATAACAATACGACTTTGATTGGAACATTTTTGGATGCCTCAAACTGGCTAGTAAATCATGTGTGCGAGATACACATTGCGTTGAATCAAGAGAATGGCCCGCAACTAGATCATTGACACGACTCTATGTCCAGTCGTATGCATTAGGAAACTCCTATTTGTTTTCTCAAGCTTCGAAGCTGATTCTTTTCACCTATACCTCTTTGGTGGAGTTTTGCTTCGGCTCGAGATGAATAGTTATACATGATCCTATGATATATTTGATTGGCATTGGTGTTTAGCAATTCCTATGGATCATTGAATGGTGTACATGCTTATCTGAGCACACTTATAGCATCTCCATTTTTGTATTGCCTTTGCTTATTCATGGTCCTATAAAACGGGAAAGCTTTCCGAGTCACTTGTGGCGACGGATCCGTTATCTAGTTTTTAAACCGAAAACGGGTAAGTTACAAAAAAATAGAAGAGAAAATGGCATAAATTGTCTTACTAATAAATATGGGCCATGTTGGTGAGATTCCTTGGTCGATGCATAGAATTCAACTGGCAAACACGAGCTGTTTCCCCTTGAATTCTAAGCACTTTCCATTCATGGATTTATTTTGAAATGAAATATACCTGATCGCTTTGATCATGAGGCTTGCTGTATAAAGTGCGTTGTTATCAGGATTTTGAGATTGACCATAATGCGGTCCTGGTCAATGGCATGACTTAACATAAAATTTGAATTCAAATTGATAATCTGCTTACATTGAACTAGAGTCTAGAAACACTTCCGAGCTTCTAACCTCCTATTTTTCGAATTTTTGGGTGATTTGAAGATTCAATCCAAATGTTGCTCAACTTAAGGTCATCTCGATGCTTCAATTAGAGAATAAGAAATGAATTAGCCTTGGACTTGTCTGCCTCATCGCATAATTTTATAGAGTAATTGTAGTATGTATAGACTATATTTGAGCTATCTTGGCTGCGAACATGGCTCATATCCCCTTGAATTGGCTTTTAGGATGAAGAAACATGATTTTACAATCTCCAATGCCCTAGAACCCCATAATTTGAAGCTCACAACATTTTTATGACGACCGCCCACAACACCTGCACTTAACAAGAGGAATAATGTGCTGAAAGATGTGCCAGGCGGCTATGGACGATCATCAAGGTAGAAATAATACAAGCGAAAACTGTCGTATAACTCATAGCGTAAGGATAAAATATAATAGAACATATACAACAAGCAATAATAATGAAGCAGAATTGAGCAGAATTTTAACTTTCATGTCATCATGAATGATGCAAACATCAAACTGGATACAACATCAAATTCTGTACATTGTACCTCACTACAAGTCACTCAGAGAATACATCAAACAGCGGAAAGAAACAATAGTAGTTAATAGAAAATAATACGCCAGCCTCCTGCTCGTCATCGCGCAACAACATCGTTCTCATCAAGATCTAGTACCTTTCATCTACTACTCAGTCTACCCATCCACAACCGGATGAACAACCCAAGGTAATAAGAGGGAGACATAAAACCTTAAGTCAAATAATAGTCTTAATGAGCGATAAAACAACTATCTAACATCATCAATAAAGTAAATGAGAATAGGAAGATTAATCATCTAATCTACCAACATTAACAGAGAAGAACCCAAAATTGTCTTCCCCACATCCGACAGTGATAGCCTTTACAACAATCAAGTAGAAACAAACAGTGCATTCATGGCAACCAGTTATCAAGTGTAGACCATCCTAATCAATATCGACATTTCCCAAGCACAAGCCCCGAAGTCAAAACCAACATCAAACAAGCAGCCAAAAGATGTCTCCTTCGACATCGAATAATCTACACAAGATGATACAAGCGAAATAATCATCATCAATGAATCTGGCTAACACAGCCAATCTTGCTTTGAAACCATCGTTGATCGTATGACCGGCTCAAGATCATGTCGTCCGTCAAGGTCTAATGGCGACCTCGGTTCAAGCAAAAACTCCATACGCCTTTCATCGCTACGTATCTAGGTCTTTCATCGCTACCCAGGGTACTCAACTAATCATCTAGTCTTTTAAGTGTCCCTATTATACTCTTGCTTTGAGTCCGCTACAACCTACGACAACGATAATTCCTCGGCCTTCGATATCTCTATTCGTCGTCAACGACGACCATTAGAAAGCTAAATTAATCTTGAGGAGCCAATATCCACGAGCTCAAATCATCTTGAGTCGTCTTCACATTCATTTCATTTCATCGATCAACGAACGTTTTAAAACACTTTGATCATTCCTCCTTGAATTCACGTCGAAGCCATGATCGTCGTCGACCCAAAAATTTGCATTGTTTGGTCGATACTGCATTTCATATCAATTTTTATACTACTGCGTTTAAAACTTCTTTCTACAACATTTTGAAATGCTATCATATCTTCCGGATCGATACTGTATCGGCCTGCTCGATCCATTAAAAACATGTGCGCAACACCACGTTTTTAGCGCCTGATCCATGCTCCAGAACTTGCCCGATCCACCCCCATGGTGTTTCTGGAAACGCTATAAAAAGTCCGCCCGATCAAGTCAAAAAAATACCTGCCCGATCCATTTTTATGTCTGATCCATCAAATTTTCTCACCCGATCTATGCTTCAGAACTTGCTTGATTCACCCCTATTCCATAGCACTTCTGGAAACGATAAAAAAAATCTGCCCGATCCATCCAAGAAAATACTTGGCTGATCCATCGATTTTTCTTAAGCGCAACACTGCCCGATCCATGCTAGATCAGCTCAGCCCGATCCATACTTTTCACAGCATTTAACAAACGTTGTCGTACCCAGAAAATTCAACCTTTGCCAGATCCATCAAAACATGCCCGATCCATCATTTTTTCGTGTCGATCCACTAATTTTCGGTGACCGATCCACCCTAGAATTTGTGTACAACACATGACTTTCTACAACGTTTGTAAAACGCTGTTAAAACCTGAAAATTCGGCCTTTGCCAAAACTCTGTGATCCAAGCCCAAAACTCGGCCAAACACCACCGATTCATCTCAAACCCCACCGATCCAATCCATGCATGCGCACCAAATCTCCAACTAACCACACTTGAATTCGATTTGATTTCTTACTCGAAAACCAATTCAATTTCAGCATTTACAACAATGATTCAACAACAAAATCAACCAATTATCAATCCAACACGAGTACATTAAACAACATATGAAATTACCATTTATAAGTTGCTAGATTAAATCCTATGGTGATTCAAATTGAAATCGTACATACCGTGGTGTGGATCTAAGTGAAAACAACTTGAAATGACGAAAATAAGATTATACATCCCATATACTCAATTGAATCCGTGTGAGATATGCTTATCACTCACCAAATCTTCAAACTGGCTTGAAACCCACTAATCTATAATCCGGATAGCGAAGAATGATGAAGAACGACTTTCGAATCAATTACTTCAATGCGATATACTTCTTCGATGTTGATCTTCGATTTTATAATCTAGATCTATGTTTTTAACGGAGGAGAGAGATATTTTATTGAGCAAGGAGGATCATGAGCTCAACCAAATGAGAGAAATGAAGAAACTAAATTATTCTCCATGTATCTACCCCCCGATTTATAGTCAACAACCCAAGCCTTAGCGACCCCCAGAAATTACCAATTAGCTTGGGTAAAAACTGTGTAGCACTAAAATAGCGATTTCTCCCAAACTGTTAAACCAAATCTTTAATGTGACCACTCTGCGGAATTGGCAATACCATTTCCTTTCCAATGAAATTGACCTCAACAACTAATTCGATCCCAGTCAAAAGTTATTTCCTGTACAAAACTGATAGGGGCAAAATTGTCACAAATAAAATTGGTAAAAATTATGGATATGTCTTACATCTCTATAAACAACATATCAAAATATGAGAATGATCCAACCCTCAGGGAATTAAATAAAAATATTTTATGATCCTCCGATATGTAAAATGCGAGTCGTTACATCTCTCCACTTCAAAATTTTCGCCCCCGAAATTCCAAGAAAGCACTAGCAACCAGAAACAATTCTGCATACCTACCATCCAGAAGCAGCCAATTTATCATCCAAATTAGCATCCATCAAGCCATGCATCCATAGCCTTATCCTAGCATGCGGAATTCTAACAACGATAGTACAAGTTACATTGGTGTAAGGTGACACGATAACCAACGAAGAGTTCTTGATGGATTGTCTTCATTATCTCTCCCGTTTCCTACGTACAATCATCATCATCCTCACTTCATTGCACCTTGACTGGCTTATCCGTTTTCCTCCTAAGTTGTTTCGTGTCATTCCCCACAACGCGAAGCAGCTTACGAGGTTTTAAAACAACCCGACTTCTAGTTCTTCGTACTACTCCAGAGATACCATCACATTCGAACCATGCACGCACTTCCGTAGAAACGACACATGGAAAACATTGTGCACACTCGACATCTTCTCTAGTAAATCCAATCTATACGCGAGTTTTCCAATTCACTCGATTATTGAAAATGGTCTGACAAACCTTGAAGCTAACTTTCCTATACTTCCAAACCGAACAGCGTTCTTCAAAGGAGAAATCTTTACGAAAACCATATCACCTAAGTCGAACTCCAAGTCCTTACGACGCTTATCGGCGTAACTCTTCTGACGATCTTGGGTTGCCTTCATTCATTGTTGAATGATCTTGATACAATACGAGGTCTCTCTAATCTTCTCAGGCCCAAGTATCAACTTATCTCCTGTCTCTAACCAATGTGCTGGAGAATTACACGGTCTGCCATACAACGCTTCGTATGGTACCATCCCAATGCACGATTGGTAGTTGTTGTTGTACGCAAACTCAACTAAATGTAGATGGTCTTCCAAGATCCTCTGAAGTTCAATACACAAGCCCTCAGGAGATCTTCCAAAACTGGTTAACCCTCTCGGTTTGACCATCGGTTTAAGGATGATAAGCCGTACTCAAACACAACTCGGTTCCCAAAGTCTCTTGCAAACTCATCCAAAATCCACTCATGAATAATGGACCTTGATCACTTACTATGCTCTATGGGATACCATGGAATCGAACTATCCATTTTATATAAAGCTCATCCAACTTCGATGTTGTCCTAGTCGATCTGGCAGGAATAAATCCGGTGCTTTTGGTCAAGCAATCCATTATGACCCAAATTCCTTTGTTTCCTGCCTTGGTTCCATCGATGAAATTCATCGATATCTTTTCCCACTTCCATGTAGGAACTTCCAATGGCTGAAGCAATCTACTTGCTATTTTTCTGTTCATCTTTCACCAACAGACAGTTCATGCATTTGGGAATGAACTTTCCAACATCCCTCTTCATCCCTTCCCAGTCATAAGCTTGCTTCATGTCCGGGTACATTTTATTACCAATAGGATGAATCGTCAACATTGAGTGATGACATTCCCTCAGAACCTCTTCTCTCAACCTGTTGATATCAGGAACAACCAGTCGTCCTTTCTTTCGAAGCCAACCTCCTCAATCAACCTCGAATTCCTTATCCTCTAGTTCCAACTTCTTGATAATCTCGACAAGCTTTGTGTAATTACTACTAGGTTGAGGGCGAGCTTGGGTTCCCTGGCATTATGTGCGATAGATGCTCATAGAAACATAAGAGAACTGTTTCGCCTAGTATAAACATTGCATCCTGCTTTTGGCTCTCGCCAATCCTTTCGATGAGAGTAGATCTTATCGATAAGCTTGCCAACATTTTAGGTTCTAACTCACATCGAGACCTGAAATCAAATCCTGCTAAGTACTCGAGGTGCTTCCATTTTGAAAACATCGCTCCCAAACTTGCATGTCTGTGACTTAACGCATCTTCCACAGTGTTACCTTTACCAGGAGTATAGGCTATACCAAAATCATACGATGCCAGAAACTCTAACCATCGTTGTTGCTGAAGATTCAAATCCTTTAAGGAGAAAAGATACTTCAACGACTTGTGATCCATAAACAACTCGAATCGAACTCCCAACAGGTAATGTCTCCACATCTTCAAAGAAAACATGATCGCTACTAACTCTAAATCATGAGTTGGATAATTCCTTTTATGCGGCTTCAGCTATTGACTCGCGTAGGCCATAACTCTATCCTTCTCCTTCAGCACTGCCCCAAGCCTAGTACCACATGCATCGGTGTACACCACCATCTCTTCATTCCCACTTGGAATGGTCAAAACAGGAGCACTCATCAGTTTCTCTTTCAGGAATCTGAAAGCTTGCTCACACTTGACATCCCATGTGAACACTTGATTTGTAACACCCCACCTCCGTTAAGGTCACTCACAAAGGGAATGCCTTAACTTTGGTGAAGCATTTTAGTAAACAGAACAGAAACTTACAAGACAGATAAAACAGTACTTGAAAATTTTTAACTTTATTACAGCGGAAACAGAAATCAATATGGTTACATCCTTTCAAATCTCAGAATTCAAGTACAAAATATCAGTCTTGTACAAAAGCCTTCAAAATGCATGGTTTAAAATCATAATCCCCATAGAACGGAAGCTATACAGAGCTAAGCCATACTTTAAGCACTTCAAGCAAAGAGAAATCTGGATCAAGCTAAAGTATTCCCTCCTTGGATAACCTGGGGGAAACGAAAGAAAGGAGGCGAAACAACAAGGGTCAGACAAAAAGTCTGGCAAGTCCAGTGACTTTCAACATATGAACAGATAATAATAATATGATATGAACATAAAACTGGATGTGAGATAACTGTAACAGGTGTAGCAGATATAACAGAAGAACAGAATGACATAAACTATTGCTTCACACTTCTCTGCACTAATACTAGTATAACAGAATTAGGTGTCACCCTAATGTCTAAACTGAAGCAGGAACGGGTACAGAATAATTTAACAGAAACAGAATGCTAATAATGGGCCTTTACTACCCGATCAGAAACAGACAGAAGCAGAAACAGATTAATCCCTACGGAAACAGAATGTAGAATTAGGTGTACACTAGTAATGGGCCTTTACCACCCGAACAGACGGTACCACGCAGAAACAGACAGGTGTTACCACCCAACAGAAACAGACGGTACCAACAGAAACAGACAGAACTAAGTGTACCCTAAAACCCTACCCCAAGCGATCGGCTCCCTAATACATAAATATCCTGTGTCGGCCCCACAGTAGGGTGTATCACTCCCTAAAGTGACAACCAATTGGCACAGACCTATTTACAGATGTCACGGCGTCTTACATCCTCATAGGCAGACCGGGATCCATGCACGCACATGACCCGGTTGGAACGCACCATCAACACCCCTCGCCATTATCAGAATGAATCACTTATAATTAGTTCAGTAAGCGTGCCCGGACCCTACCTACTGTTGGATCAAAGTTTTGATACCAGAAAGGGTTACTGACTAATATGGGTCCCAAACAACAGATGACACAAGTAATTCCCCTCCTAACCTTGTGTCCCCAGACTAACAGATCTCAGATTAACTTGTTTACAAGTTCAGACATACAGAATTCAGATTTACTAGTTCACAGATTAAGTTAACAAGTTTTCAGACTAACAGATCAGATGTACAGATTTTTCAGATTTGTCTAACTTTGTTATGGGCCTAAAGATTCATGGACGGGTTTACTACACCTATTAATCCAGTTGGTTAACCCTATTTCCCCCAATACGTTTTAGACGTCATTCTTATCTTAGATTTGGATTAATTAATTATTAATGCCCAGACCTCTCACATTAGGTCGCTAGCTTGTGGCCGCTGGATGGGCCGGGCGGTTCCGAGCAGACTTCTGCCACAAGCCAGACCTAACCTCGTGTCTTAAGCAGGTTATGACTAACTTCTCACATTAGAACCTATTGTTTGCGGCCACTGGATGTGCCGGGCGGTTCCGGGTAGAATTACGACGCAAACTCATTCTAACCTCGAGTTAGTCACGTTTATCTTTGCGGCCAATTAATTAATAATTTACCGTTTATGCGCATGCCCAATATATATGCCAATTCAGATTACATCAATAACAGGATGATTATATCAACACAGCAGATAACAGATTTTCCAGATTATATGACTTAACGGATTTAACAGATTTAGCAACTTAGTAGATTTTGGCATATAACAGGTTAGGCATTTCAACCGACAAATTTAACAGATTAGGCACTTCAATCTAATTAGCAGTCTAGGCAATATAACAAAACTAGCAGTTTAGGCAACTTGGCAAATTAGCAGATTTAGCAAATTTAATATTTCTAAAGGTTCTATTTACATGCCTTGCCTAATCATAAATTAGGCCTAAATTCATATGCCTACATAATTGTCATGATTCACAATATAAATTATACCAAATATAACCGTTAATTACAATGCATGCCATATATCCAAAAATCCCTATTTAGGTGTAATCGCAATAATAGATATCCTAATTAATGTAAATCTTTACACCTAAGTTTCCATATTTTCTTCTTTTTAAGTCATGAATCATTATGCAAACTATACCCAACAATCTAAATCTTTAAATCATATCTTCTAAAAATCAGATCTTGACTTTTATATGCATTTTGTCCAAAGTCTCAAATCATATGTAATCTTACAATGGTTCCTCTCTTCTTTTATCACAGAATATGCATAGGTCTAAAACTAGTTTACAACATATGCCTATTTTTCTAATTAATTACAGATCTAAATAACATATGTTCATTTCTCTAATTAGTTACAGATCTAGAATACAACGTACACTATGCATACAACATATATAAATTACATGTTTACAGTCAAATTCATGCATCCAGTCCCAAGTCATATGTCAATATATTTTATGCCTCAGATCTAAAGTCATACGTTCAATTCAGTCTTATCAAATTTCGCATCATTCATTATTTGTCCCAAAATTTGTGTTCATACGTTAATCTCTTATGAGATTAGGCACAGGCTCGTGGTAGCCTGGCTATAGAAACAGAAAGGAAGCAGAAAGGGATACAGAACAGTCACAGAAAAACAGATCTGACAGATATACAATCTCAGATTCAGATTTAAAAGCATATCAGAATTATAATTAATGTTTATAGCAGAAAATAACTGTACTTGCCTTGATTGGATTAAAGAAAGAACTTTAGTTGTTACAGAATTGTTGCAGAAGCTTTTATCTCAAATTTGAATTTAGGATGATGTTGATTGGCTTCTAGTTTTGATTCTAGCATAGTAGCGACGCCATTTTTATTTTTATTTAGAACAGAGGCAGAGAAGAAGCAGAATAGAATTGTGTGTAGAGAAGGCTGGGTTTGGGGCTGTTTAAATAGGTTTAGGCAGACGAATCTAGACAGAAAACGAGACCAGATACATCAGAACGCACCCAGGCAAAAAAGCGGATTCGGGAGGCATGTCGACCCCCAGGTCGACACTAGGGTCGACCCCCTGGGGGCAGGTCGACTCTAGGGTTGACTCTAGGGTCGACCCCCTGGGGCAGGTCGACTCTAGGGTCGACCCCCTGGGGGAGGTCGACTCTAGGGTCGACTCCCCAGTCGACCTAGTCTGTGTTGTTTAATTTTTTTCTGAACTTTGGAAGGCCATAACTTGGTCATACGGACTCCGATTTACGAAATTTCGGACTCTATTCCGCGTATTTTTCCGAGACCAACACAATGGCACAGCCCGTTTCCCTTGATTCTGATTTTATATTTTAATTATACTCAGATTTGTAATTCTTAAGTTCACAGAAAATACGGGGTGTTACATTCTCCCCTCCTTAAAGGATTTCGTCCCCGAAATCTTCAAGTTATGAAGAATGTGTCCTACCATCCAATCACTCATCTACTCAGTCATCATACACAAGCATCCATTGTCCTTAGAAATTTCTAGTGCTGTATGAACATTTGCAAAAGTGTGTGTATATGTTCCTTATCTAATGCAAAGATCAGGCGGTCTACTGATTCAGTTGACCTCCTTAATGCGAATTATGTCAGTGCCATGAGTCCAATATGTATGCAATTTTCCTATTTGATACATATCATTTCTATATGAGTGCACAACCATCCACTCATATGCAACATCCATGTGCTGATTCAACCATTTTGCATCCATAAAAATTTAAAATGCTTACACATCCATATGTAGTAAGAGAGTGTTTTCGAGCCGATCTAGTGCCTAGTGTGTGTATATGCGTCCACGAGCAACCACTAGCAACCACTTGCATCCACTTGCAACCATCAAACATAACATGTCTCAAACACATGTTTACACCCATTAGGATTCCTACCTATAAGTTGAACACTCGATCGATAGGATACAGTCGAGTGATGGAAGCGAGTACAGATAAAACAAAGACTTGATTCCTATCAGACATTGGTTGAGAAAATAATTCCCCTAAGTGTCAACCCCGAAGACCGAAATCAACATCAGATTGACACCCAGAGGGTTACCCTCTTTAAACAATGTCAAAACTGAAAATCTTATCAGAAGTATTCAGATATTTACAGACTACTGGTACAGATCATGTTCCCTAATGATTCTTCGGATGCTAAGCATGATAAAATCATATCCCACAAAAACTCAGAATATATGCGTCATATTTGACGCCTAACACAGATATCCCTCAAACCTTAACTTAAAACAGATGAGTCATACCCTTTATGGGTCTGAGTCTACAGCAGAATCAGAAACAATACTAGTATTCAAGTGCAGAGTATCAAGTACAGAATCAGAAAGAGTCTTAACTCCATAACCAGATAAGAAAATTAAACCTTCTACAGAAATTTTCCCTATTTCTATCCTATCCACTAGCCTTGAGAGTGTTTACCTGCCCTCCAGAAGTTGGTCCTGTCCTCTGTCCTTGCCTTCGTTTCTTCGGGCAGTCCCTAGTAAAGTGCCCCATCTCACCACAGTTGAAACAAGCACCCTCCCCTTCCTCTTTCGGTAATCCTTATTCAGATGAGTCGAGCTTCCATAGGTAAAACACTTTCCTCCTCCTTATCTTCAAACTTTCCTTCCTTCTTTTGTGTTTCCAATTTGCCTCCATTGTGAACTAAGTCTATATGAGTTTCTCACCTTTGGGTTGTGCTCCTTAGCCAAACCTCATCATTCTCATCTTTACTATCCTTGTGTAACACGTTGACCAATCCCTCGAAAGCTGCCTCCATCGCCCGGAAAAATCCTTCAAAGCTCTAAAGAAAACTAGCCGCAGGTGAAACTACTACAGCTATAGATGGAAGTCGGGCACTACTTTGCCCTTCGACGAGGTTACCTCCCAGAAAGCCGGGAGCCCCAGAGACTCAAGAAAGAAGGAAACAATGATTCAAGCAGAGGATCAAAAGATAGATATATGGCTTAGGGGACTATGTTTTTCAAAATAAGCTTTACTTTTGAAAATACTTCCTTTTCAAAACCTTTTTGAAAATAGTTTTCAAAAATTCTTTATCAAATCCGGTAACCTTCAGCTCTGATACCAAGTGTAACACCCCACCTCCGTTAAGGTCACTCACAAAGGGAATGCCTTAACTTTGGTGAAGCATTTTAGTAAACAGAACAGAAACTTACAAGACAGATAAAACGGTACTTGAAATTTTTTAACTTTATTACAGCGGAAACAGAAATCAATATGGTTACATCCTTTCAAATCTCAGAATTCAAGTACAAAATATCAGTCTTGTACAAAAGCCTTCAAAATGCATGGTTCAAAATCATAATCCCCATAGAACGGAAGCTATACAGAGCCAAGCCATACTTTAAGCACTTCAAGCAAAGAGAAATCCGGATCAAGCTAAAGTATTCCCTCCCTGGATAACCTGGGGGGAAACGGAAGAAAGGAGGCGAAACAACAAGGGTCAGACAAAAAGTCTAGCAAGTCCAGTGACTTTCAGCATATGAACAGATAATAATAATATGATATGAACATAAAACTGGATGTGAGATAACTGTAACAGGTGTAGCAGATATAACAGAAGAACAGAATGACATAAACTATTGCTTCACACTTCTCTGCACTAATACTAGTATAACAGAATTAGGTGTCACCCTAATGTCTAAACTGAAGCAGGAACGGGTACAGAATAATTTAACAGAAGCAGAATGCTAATAATGGGCCTTTACTACCCGATCAGAAACAGACAGAAGCAGAAACAGATTAATCCCTACGGAAACAGAATGTAGAATTAGGTGTACACTAGTAATGGGCCTTTACCACCCGAACAGATGGTACCACGCAGAAACAGACAGGTGTTACCACCCAACTGAAACAGACGGTACCAACAGAAACAGACAGAACTAAGTGTACCCTAAAACCCTACCCCAAGCGATCGGCTCCCTAATACAAAAATATCCTGTGACAGCCCCACAGTAGGGTGTATCACTCCCTAAAGTGACAACCAATTGGCACAGACCTATTTACAGATGTCACGGCGTCTTACATCCTCAGAGGCAGACCGGGATCCATGCACGCATATGACCCGGTTGGAACGCACCATCAACACCCCTCGCCATTATCAGAATGAATCACTTATAATTAGTTCAGTAAGCGTGCCTGGACCCTACCTACTGTTGGGTCAAAGTTTTGATACCAGAAAGGGTTACTTACTAATATGGGTCCCAAACAACAGATGACACAAGTAACTCCCCTCCTAACCTTGTGTCCCTAGACTAACAGATCTCAGATTAACTTGTTTACAAGTTCAGACATACAGAATTTAGATTTACTAGTTCACAGATTAAGTTAACAAGTTTTCAGACTAACAGATCAGATGTACAGATTTTTCAGATTTGTCTAACTTTGTATTGGGCCTACAGATTCATGGACGGGTTTACTACACCTATTAATCCAGTTGGTTTAACCCTATTTCCCCCAATACGTTTTAGACGTCATTCTTATCTTAGATTTGCATTAATTAATTATTAATGCCCGGACCTCTCACATTAGGTCGCTAGCTTGTGGCCGCTGGATGGGCCGGGCGGTTCCGGGCAGACTTCTGCCACAAGCCAGACCTAACCTCGTGTCTTAAGCAGGTTATGACTAACTTCTCACATTAGAACCTATTGTTTGCGGCCACTGGATGTGTCGGGCGGTTCCGGGCAGAATTACGCCGCAAACTCATTCTAACCTCGAGTTAGTCACGTTTATCTTTGTGGCCAATTAATTAATAATTTATCGTTTATGCGCACGCCCAATATATATGCCAATTCAGATTACATCAATAACAGGATGATTATATCAACACAGCAGATAACAGATTTTAGCAGATAACAGATTTTCCAGATTATATGACTTAACGGATTTAACAGATTTAGCAACTTAGCAGATTTTGGCATATAATAGGTTAGGCATTTCAACCGACAAATTTAACATATTAGGCACTTCAATCTAATTAGTAGTCTAGGCAATATAACAAAACTAGCAGTTTAGGCAACTTGGCAAATTAGCAGATTTAGCAAATTTAATATTTCTAAAGGTTCTATTTACATGCCTTGCCTAATCATAAATTAGTCCTAAATTCATATGCCTACATAATTGTCATGATTCACAATATAAATTATACCAAATATAACCGCTAATTACAATGCATGCCATATATCCAAAAATCCCTATTTAGGTGTAATCGCAATAATAGATATCCTAATTAATGTAAATCTTTACACCTAAGTTTCCATATTTTCTTCTTTTTAAGTCATGAATCATTATGCAAATTATACCCAACAATCAAAATCTTTAAATCATATCTTCTAAAAATCAGATCTTGACTTTTATATGCATTTTGTCCAAAGTCTCAAATCATATGTAATCTTACAATGGTTCCTCTCTTCTTTTATCACCGAATATGCGTAGGTCTAAAACTAGTTTACAACATATGCTTATTTTTCTAATTAATTACAGATCTAAATAACATATGTTCATTTCTCTAATTAGTTACAGATCTAGAATACAACGTACACTATGCACACAACATATATAAATTACATGTTTACAGTCAAAGTCATGCATCCAGTCCCAAGTCATATGTCAATATATTTTATGCCTCAGAACTAAAGTCATACGTTCAATTCAGTCTTGTCAAATTTCGCATCAATCATTATTTGTCCCAAAATTTGCGTTCATACGTTAATCTCTTATGAGATTAGGCACAGGCTCGTGGTAGCCTGGCTATAGAAACAGAAAGGAAGCAGAAAGGGATACAGAACAGTCACAGAAAAACAGATCTGACAGATATACAATCTCATATTCAGATTTAAAAGCATATCAGAATTATAATTAATGTTTATAGCAGAAAATAATTGTACTTGCCTTGATTGGATTAAAGAAAGAACTTTAGTTGTTACAGAATTGTTGCAGAAGCTTTTATCTCAAATTTGAATTTAGGATGATGTTGATTGGCTTCTAGTTTTGATTCTAGCAGAGTAGCGACGCCATTTTTATTTTTATTTAGAACAGAGGCAGAGAAGAAGCAGAATAGAATTGTGTGTAGAGAAGGCTGGGTTTGGGGCTGTTTAAATAGATTTAGGAAGACGAATCTAGACAGAAAACGAGACAAGATACATCAGAACGCACCCAGGCAGAAAAGCAGATTCGGGAGGCAGGTCGACCCCTAGGTCGACACTAGGGTCGACCCCCTGGGGGCAGGTCGACTCTAGGGTCGACTCTAGGGTCGACCCCCTGGGGAAGGTCGACTCTAGGGTCGACCCCCTGGGGGAGGTCGACTCCCCAGTCGACCTGGTCTGTGCTGTTTAATTTTTTTCTGAACTTTGGAAGGCCATAACTTGGTCATACGGACTGCGATTTACGAAATTTCAGACTCTATTCCGCGTATTTTTCCGAGACGAACGCAATGGCACAGCCCATTTCCCTTGATTCTGATTTTATATTTTAATTATACTCAGATTTGTAATTCTTAAGTTCACAGAAAATACGGGGTGTTACATGATTCTTCTTCGTCGATCCTGTTAAAGGTGCAGCTATCTTGGAGAAATCCTTAATAAAACGATGATAATATTTTTCCAACCCAAGGAAACTTCGAACATCAGTCGCATTCTTAGGTTTATCCTAGTCCTGGATGCTTCCACTTTTGCAGGGTCAACTGCTATTCCATTTCCAGAAACAACATGTCCTAAGAATTTTACTACGCTCTTCCAGAGGTGACAGTTCGAAAGCTTAGCTTTCAACTGATGTTTTCGCTAGATTTCCAAAACAACTTGCAAGTGTGTCTTATGCTCTTCTTTATTCCGGGTGTAAACCATGATATCATCCACGAACACAAGCACGAACTTGTTTAACTAATCCCCAAACACTCTATTCATAAGATTCACGAAATACGTTGGCGCGTTAGTCAACCCAAATGGCATCACCAACCATTCGAAGAAGCCGGATGGTTTTCTAAAAGCAGTCTCTAGCACACTATCCTTCGCCACTCTCAACTGGTGAAATTCCTTTGCCAAATTCATTTGAGAAAACACCTTAGCTTCGTGAAGCTGATCGAACAAGTCATCTATCCTTGGCAATGGATACTTATTCTTCTTGGTCACCTTGTTCAGTTCACGATAATCCACACAAATCTCAAAGATCCATCAGCCATGGTTGCAAACACAACTGGTGCACCCCATTCGGGTGTACTCCTCCAAATGAATCCTTTTCTCAAAAGGTCATGAACTTGCACCTCTAACTCTCACTATTCTCTAGGCGCCATCCACTTATCAGCCATAACGATATGTCTAACACCTTCGACCAAATCGATTCATAACTCAATCTCATGATGCGGCGGCAAACCTTTGACTTCTTCAAAGACATCATCGAACTCACAAACGATCGACACAGATGACAAATCTTCTCGTGGAATCACAAGAGAATATAAAAAGGCTTATGAAGACACCATCTTTGAGCTAACATCGAATCATAACCACTCGCCATTCCACATTCTCGACTATCACCTCGAGCTTCTCGCAATCCACTTTTGTCGCATACCTCTTGAGCCAGTCCATACCCAAAATGGTCCCAAACCAATGAAGTTCAAAACAAATCAATCACACACAAAAGAGCAACCATGACTCGATAACACAAGAACACGACAAATCATACACAAATTGGTTGAAACCCCAACTGGATTAGTCACAACCAAAGGTCTGTCACATATCTTGGGTTCCAAACCCAAGCGGCACACAAGCTCATGATGAACTTCTCGTTCTTCTGGTAATGAGTCTCAATATATGAACAAGCATACTTGGACAAAGCTTCAAAATCAGAAACATAATCCAACACTGGTTGACCTTCCTGTTTTAGCTCAACAAACTTCTTAAATAGAATTGACTTCTGGGCGATAGAGATAAACTTCTTCTCAAACTTGACTTGGAATTGATCCCAAGTGATCTCGTCTTCTGGGGTTTCAAGAATGAAAGAATTCCACTAATCCATAACTCTTCCCTGTAGATGTGTCGATGCAAGCTTCCTCTTAGTCGCATCCGCAATACCCAAGTCACCAAATATCTAAATGCTAGTATCTAACCACCGTTGAATCTCAACTGTCGGCTCCGTACCTTTGAATGGCTTTCCCATTAAGAGAATTGAAGTCCTCACATAGCTTTGCGAAGTCAACCACCCTTGGTACCTGCACCTGAACACCAACATCTATCGCGGCTGCTACTGGAGTGATTACCCTCCTAAAGTTCTCTACCATCATAGCCTCAATCATAGCTGGGTAATCTGGTATACCGCCATCACCCCCTCCAGGAACAGTCTCCTCCCTACCAATGTATCTCAAAGATTAACGACTCATTCTAAATATAAAAATAGAATGATTAGTCCACACATGAGAAAACTGTAAATGGAGTTCAAGCATTGTTATACTATACATAGTATACATCCATCAGAAATCTACAAATACGTCTCTCATACGTTATTACATATTTGAACTTTGGCTAAAATCGATAACAAGAGCTTTGATACCATATGTGACGATCGCCCACAACTCCAACACTTAACAAGAGGAATAATGAGCTAAAAGATGTGCTAGGCAACTATGGATGATCATCAAGGTAGAAATAATTCAAGGCTACAAGCGGAACTTGTCGTATAACCACAGCGCAAGGATAAAATATAATAGAATATATACAATAGGCAATAATAGTGAAGCAGAATTGAGCAGAATTTTAACTTTCAAATCATAATGAATCATCCAAACATCAAATTGGATACAACATCAAATTCTGTACAATGTGCCTCACTACAAGTCACTCAGAGAATACATCAAACAGCGGAAAACAATAATAGTAGATAGTAGGAAATAATATGTTAGTCGCCTGCTCATCGTCGCTCAACAGCGTCATCCTCATCAAGATCTACTACCTACCATCTACTACTCGGTCTACCCATCCACAATCGGATAAACAACCCAAGGTAATAAGAGGGAGACATAAAATCTTGAGTCATACAATAGCCATAACAAGCAATAAAACAACTATCTAACATCATCAATAAAGTATACGAGAATAGGAAGATTAATCAACTAGTCTACCAACATCAACAGAGAAGAACCCAAAACCGTCTTCCCTACATCCGACAGTGATAGCTTTTACAATAATCAAGTAGAAACAAACAGTACATTCATGGCAACCAGTTATCAAGCATAGACCATCATAATCGATATCGACATTTCCCAAGCACAAGTCCCGAAGTCCTAAACCAACATCAGACAAGCACCCAAGAGATGTATCCTTCGACGTCGAATAATCTACACAAGACGATACAAGTGAAATAATCATCATCCATGACTCTGGCTAACATCGCCAACCTTGCTTTGAATCCATTGTTAATCGTATGACCGAATCAACATCATGTCGTCCGTTAAGGGATAATAGTAACCCCAATTCTAGCAAAAACTCCATACGCCTTTCATCTCTACGTATCTAGGCCTTTCATCGCTACACAGCATAGTCGACTAATCATCTAGTCTTTTAGGCGTTCCTTTTATACTCCTGCTTTAAATCCTCTAGAACCTACGACCATGATAATTCCTCATCCTTTGATATCACTAGTAGTCATCATCGGCGACCATTAGCAAGCTAAAATCATCTTGAGCAGCCATTATCCACAAGCTCAAATCATCTTGAGTCGTCTTCACATTCATTGCATTTCATCGATCAACAAACATTTTAAAATACTTCGATCATTCCTTCTTGAATTCACGTTGAAGCTATGATCGTCGTCGACCCAAAAATATGCATCGTTTGGTCGATACGACATTTCATAGCATTTTCATCCTTTCTACTATGAAAAACACACTACAGCGTTTAATTCATCCTTTTACAGCGTTTCAGAAATGCTATCATATCTCCTGCATGATCCAGACCCTTTGGCTCAATTTTTATACTACAGCGTTTAAAACTGCTTTCCACAATGTTTTGAAATGCTATCATGTCTGCCTGATCCATCAAAAACACGTACGCAACACCACGTTTTTAGTTCCCGATCCATGCTCCAGAACTTGGCCAATCCACAACTTTTTTATAGCATTTCTGGTAATGCTATAGAAAGTCCGCCCGATCCAGCCAAGAAAATACTTACCCAATCCATGTTTTTAAGTCCGTTCCATTGATTTTTCTTGCCTGATTCATGCTCCAGAACTTGCCCGATCCACCCCTTTTTCATAGTATTTCTAGAAACGCTATAAAATATCTGCCCGATCCGACTAAGAAAATAGTTTCCCGATTCATGTTCTTAAGCCCGATCCATCGATTTTTCTCATGTGCAACACTGCTTGATCCATGTCAAATCAGCTTTGCCTGATCCATACTTTTCATACCGTCTAACAAACGTTGTCGTACCTAAAAAATTCAGCCTATTCCAGATCCATCAAAACACACCAGATCCATCATTTTTTCGTTCCGATCCACCGCTTTTTGGTGACCGATCCACCCTAGAATTCGTGCCTGATCCATGACTTTCTACAGCATTTGTAAAACGTTGTTAAAACCTGAAAATTCAGCCTTTGCCAAATCTCGCCGATCCAAGCCCAAAACTCGCCAAACACCACCGATCCAATCCATGCATGCGCACCAAATCTCCAATTAAAACCACACTTGAATTCGATTTGATTACATACTCGAAAACCAATTCGATTTCAACATTTGCAACATTGATTCAAGAACTAAATCGACCAATTATCAATCCAACACGAGTACGTTAAGCACATACGAAATTACCGTTTATAAGTTACTAGATTAAATCCTATGGTGATTCAAATTGAAATCATACATGTTGTGGTGTAGATCTAAGTGAAAACAACTTGAAATGACGAAATAAGATTATACATCCTATATACTCAATTGAATTCGTGTGAGAGATGCTTATCACTCACCAAATCTTCAAAATAGCTTGAAAACCACTAATCTCTCATCCGGACTACAAAGAACGATAAAGAACAACCTTCGAATCAATCACTTTGATGCGATCTACCTTTCTTCGATGTTGATCTTCGATCTTCTATTCTAGATCTATGTTTTTAATGGAGGAAAGATATATTTGATTGAGCAAGGAGGATCACGAGCTTAACCAAATGAGAGAAATGAATAAACTAAACTATTCTCCATTCCTCTACCCACCTTTTTATAGCCAACGGTCCAAGCCTTAGCTGGCCCCACAAATCAGCCCATTAATTACCAATTAGCCTAGACTAAAATTGTGGAACACTAAAACAGCGATTTTTCCCAAACCACAAAACCAAATCTTTAGTGTGACCACTGTACGGAATTGGCAACACCATTTCCTTTCCAATGAAATCAACCTTAGCACCTGATTCGATCAAAGTCAAAAGTTATTCCCTATACAAAACTAACAAGAGGAAAATGGTCACAAATAAAATTGGTAAAAATCATGGACATGTCTCACATCTGCATAAACAACATATCAAAATATGGGAATGATCTAACTCTCAAGAAATTAAATAAAAATATTTTACGATCCTCCAATACGTAAAATGCGGGTCGTTACAATTTTTGATTGTTTTAATAATATTTGGGCTATGTCTTAATAGTCAAATAAAGTGCAGCTTATCCCAATTTCTGAGGTGCTTCTTTTAAAACATCATCACATTTAATAGAACTGAAATGAAGAGCTTCCGGTGTCGATTTTGGTGATGGATTCGTTGTCGACTGCTCAAACCGACAACGCTAAGTCCAGTGAAAAGAAACATCATGGAAATTTTTCTAGGCTTAAGTGGGCATAGTTATGAGATGGTATCATTTGAAAGCATATTTGATTCGTTGGATAAAACTCACATGGGTATGGTGTCGCACTTGTCCTTAGACGGCATTCGGTATCCTTTGATCGACACATGCCGATTTCAAGTTCTGAACGTCTTCTGTTACAGCTTTATTACATTTAGGAAATATGCATACTTGACTGTTTTGAGTATGAACTTCCTTGTGTAGAGCGACATCAAGATATCTGACTTACAAACATTTTGGAAGAGGCGACTCTACTCAATCCAAAGCTAAATCGACTTCCGCCATGTAGTATCAGGGCCTCCACCCATCACCTTATTGAAAGACCATTACCGTGATAAGGCATGTGCCTGACTTTCCGCACCTAGTGTTTAGGCTCATTTAATCCGCCAATGAGATGCTTCTATGTGGTCAGACATTGAAAGCTTCAGCATGCGCGCTTATGGTTCGAGATCCCTGAAGGTGATGTACAACTGTCGATTCAGGGTGAAGTTGCGGATCAGCCCCCATGAGATTTTACTCCTCGCCATTGTTGCATGTGCTTGAATGAGGCTATTCCTCCATTTGTGCTCCCTTGCGAGATATGCTTTGGGAGCTAGGAATTTTGTTGTACCGACTTTGCTTAAACAGTTACACCGCATTGACTGGAATAATTTTGCAACATTAAAGGTGCACTTTTTTATGATGTCCTCATTGTTGTTATTCCTTCTAGTTATGTCATAAGCTTTTCGTTTGCCTTCTAGGAGTTTACGAAGTGCCCATTTTCGATTGAATGTTTTTGAACATGATGTGCAATTGCCTTTGAGATGTGGTGTCAGTTCTAAATCGCTTTCAACCTCACAACTTGACATCATCTTGTACACACTAATGGAATGATGCCTCCATTTTCATTTGTTTTACACATTCCTTTCACAATGGGCTAATCTTTGTTGGTTTGCATTTAAAAGGATCTAGTCATGTCTTAACAATGATCGGTGGTACATTGACCCTTGTTCTAGGTTTAGTTGGAACATGGTGAAGTCTTAACCATGCTTGACTAAAGTTTCTCATCTTCACTTTGCAACATAACACGTGCTCCATAGAATTTTTTATGTTCTCTGATTAATGTAAAAATTCTCTACTTTTGACTTTTTTGACTATTGTCATTGGAGGGAGGATATAGTTGAATTTCACAATGTGCATAGTTAGCAGTGAAGATCGGCTCAGCTTTAGCTGAATGCTCATAGCTTAAAGACCGAGCTTTTCTTTTCCTGACTGCAGTTGTCCCTTTCTATGAATTTGGCTAAGTCCCCTTACTTATTCGGATCCAAGTGCAGAGATTCATTGGAACCCAATACAATTGATGGTTTAACAACACCAACTTTCCTGTTCTTCTGCTTTCAGAGGATTCTATAAAGGAGGGTTCGCCGTGTCATTTTGGACAAAGGTTCCATTGTCGTTTTCTCATTGACAATGGGTAAGTTTCGAGAGAGTATTTAAAAGATAAAGTATAAGTTACTTTATTTTGCTCATAATGCGTTATTTACGCATGACGGTCCATTTATGGCATTTGAGAGCACCGGACCTGCTTTGCTCAAATAACACATTGTATATGCCCCAGCTGATACTCAGAACCCTCTTTGTCGACTTCTCTCGGATTCCAAGCATCGTTCATATGGGTTCGTAATTGAAAATAAAACATACCTGACAATCTCGATGTGGAGTATCATTGTCTAGAATGACTTTTTGGCCATTTACTTTAATGCCTGCTGAAACACCACTTTCTCCTCTTTGGGCTAGGTCCTATTATAGCTTATGCACCGTTGAGCAACATTTGAGGTATATATCACTCTATGTATCGTATGCTGAATTTTGTTGATGGAACTCATCCCCTAGATGCTTGGGTTCAAGGCTTATATAGTGGTCAAATGATAGGAAGTGGCCTATTCATTTGCCATCATTTAGTTGTGTATTCAATACTTATTAGGATTGGAGCTACGCGATGGTTTATCCCCTTTTACTTTACTTCGGCTTACTCTTACTTAACAACACATCGTTCCTCAGTTCCCTACATTTATGTGGAGGTCTTTACCATACTTTCGTAGGTGTTTGGAGACCGAGGCACGGATTTCAAGCCTAGCATGGGTTTTAAGCCTACTTGAGTTCATTTTCCCTTTTTGCCATGGACGAAGTAAATTTCCCTCTTTATTTTCCATGGTTTAGATCGGGCTAGTGTTTTTTGCATGTAGTGCTTGCAGTTTATCCTGTTTAAGAAAGATCTTGGCAATGAAAGATTAGTTTTTTTTTCTAATGTAATCATGATTGCTTAATTTTATGTGTTTCGTATGTTGTGCATAACACTGCTTGTGCATGTGACTTGACAATGCGTGTGGTAGTTTACTAATTCACATATTAACAACTTTTATGTGACATGCTTATGTATTGCATTTTGGTATGCATGAGGATTTTGATTGAGTTCTAGCGTGTTTGCCCCAGTCGGAAGAGTTAATCTTTACGACTACAAGAGACCTTGTTTTTGTCAGGAGAGTAGATACTCTACACAATTTATTTAATTTCCCTCAGTCTATTTCGCATGGCTGCTTATATCCTCATAATTTTGTATTCTTGCGAATTAACCATTTTATCATGATCGCATCTTTTCCAGCTTGTTGCTACAACCTTAATTGCGCCCCAGTTACTTTGTCCAGTGATCTACGCAGGGACAGTATGATTTGGAGCGTCTTCTTAATGTTGCATATCATCTTGATTGTCTTCTTTCCAGGTCTATTCATATTTTTAGGAACCAATTATTTGTCCGCTTCGTTTCGACCAATGCTTGGATTGCTACAAAAATCCTTGGATAGTCCCATAACTCATCCATAGTTTTGGGGTTAGGGATGTAGAGACATTCCTATTTCAAACATTGGAAGCATGTAGACATTTGATTCAGCTATGATATTTGCTCATCAATGTCAAGGCCCATCTTTATACCCCACTAGTAAGTGATTTTCTTTTATGGTCGAGCTTAGTGACTTCTTTTTCATCAAAATAAGTGGAAGATTTAACGGATTGGTTCTCTAATGATAACAGACTCGAAACTTGATGCATTCTATACCACCTTTTGGTTTCGTCGATTTTAACATTATCCTTACTACCTCCACCGTTGTTTAATTTGTCATTTCTGCCACATTCGCTAGGATCGTCCCTTTCTTCTAATCTAAGGCCATATCCTTACTTAGAGAGGGTTGTTGTATTGTAGAGCTTGCATGATTCGTTAGCATGACTAGGAAGCGATTGTGTTAGTGTATGATAAACGAGACTAATAATGGAGGTTGAAAGGATGGACTATGAGAAAACCGATAGGAAGACTAAAAAGAGCTTAAGCATGGCGAGCGAAGCTAGAAAGGCTTTGAATTTTGCATGGGTTAGAGCTCATCATCACTTTTTCCACTAGCTATAATACTTTGGGTTGATCTGGGAGGCATAGAACGTCGCAGGTTTCATTAGGATGCCAGTTCAACTGACGTGGAGGCGAGAAGCGAGCTAAATCTCTCACTTTTTTTATTTTCTCCTACCCATGTTATGTAGTCATTTCCGACTTTCTAGACCATGATTAAGCTTGTGGTATGACTTTGCATCATTTAATTCTAATTTCCAAATTCCTGGTATATGCTTGTATCTTTGTAACATTTCCTCCTGCACATTCTTTTGATAGAGTTGTGAGCTATCGGCCTTTGCCATTTTGATTTATTATAGCTTCGTAAAGAGACGCTATATAGAAATAGGATAGCTTTTGCTCGTCGTATGTCTTTGTATCATCTGTATTATAATACTTTTTGACATTCTTCTTTCATATTTTTTAGCATTCTACTATGTTATGGTACTATATTCTTTACTGCTACACTTCCTATTCATCACTATACCGGGATAGGCCTATGGTATTTTTTACCCAAATTCCATTTGAGTTCATTATGGGTGGTGTCTCCCTTACCATGGGTCGTCTGCGATTGGGATGAACTTAAAACTCCATATGTGCCTGTAGCTTATAGTGATTATTGGACTTGTTAACATCCTTGGCGTCTTATGTTTCGAGTTATCACTGTGGGTATTCCCTATCTTAGTTTTCAATGTTTTATGATTTCTCCACTGGTTTTGAGTTATGTTATGTTTTGTAATCGCCTTCTGGGCGCCGCTTATTCGAGGGTTCTGAAAAAATGGGCATCAGGATACTCAAACTTTGCATTGTGAGGGTTAAGTCATCGTGTCTTTTAGGGGAGGAATTCCTGTTTGTTAGGAATGGCTATTGGTTTTGTCTATCAGAGGAGCCTGGTGGGATTATAGGTAAAGATGCTTGTTTTTTGGCGACTCCAATTTTGCTTGCTGAATGGATTTGACTTCACTTTGGGGAATAATAATTACTCATGGCTAGAAAACTCTATTCCAAGGGTCGAGCAATCTCATCCTCGAATTTGCATTAGAGGGGCTTATCGTTGAAGTCGCATCTATAGAAGCTTGGCGCTTACCCTTGTTTAGAGATAAGGACGTTTGCTCAGGAGTCGCGATCTTTCTTTTGGACATGCGGTTCTTGGGCAGTAGATTCTTTTACCTGATTCATCAATCATCTTGCGCCATAGCTTTTCGGGATTTCTGACCAATCATCGGTCATTGGTGTCATCCCGAGTCATATTTATTTGCCATTCAACTGAGTTCCCGATGCGGTGGCTCTTTTATCCAATATATTTTTATTGATTGCCATGTGCCTTTGTTCGAGGTCGGCACCAGCTTGTGCCGGTCGTATTTCTCGAGGCCGGACTCATCACGATGTATATCGAGCGCTTCGCAGGAGCGAGATTTTTACCCATTCGATGTTTATCGTTCGTCGCATGCCTTTTTCAACATCGGGACCAGCTTGTGCCGGTCGTCTTTCTCGAGGTTGGCCTCATCATGATGTATATCGAATGCCTTATAGGAGCGAGGTTTTTACCCACTCGATGTTTATCGATCAACGTGTGCCTTTGTTCCAGATTAGGACCAGCTTGTTCCGGTCGCCTTTCTCGGGGCTGGACTCATCATGATGTAAATCGGGCACCTCATAGGAGCGAGGTTTATATGTCATAGGTATAGACATGTCATCTAGGCGTAGGAGTTCATCCAGATCATCAGGGGACGATGGCACTGGTCCATCGCAATCATCACCTCGGATTGTCGTTACAATAGTACCTAGAGCTGAGGGGCAAGAAATGAACTATATTCAACATCTTAATTTTTTTAACAAATACTTACGTGAATCATATTAAAAAAAACAGGGGATTCGATTTACATCCATCACGGATTGTGTCAGATGTTTCTAGAGTAGCATATCGGAGTAAGCTGCTAAATTGTTGGCCGAAGTGGGACACCATCCCTTCGCACATAGTAGAGTGCATCTGGCAGGTCGTGCTTGTAAGTATTTTTTCTGTTTTTCATTTTTAATTCTTTTTTATCGCTTTTGTACTGTTTATCGTTTACAGGGTAATGTTTTACTTTGTGAAACACAGGCTGAGCTGGACTTCCAAACAAATGATATGCAGCTTGCGCGAGATTATTGGATGCGTAAAATGTGAAGGAACTATAAGGATGCAATGTATGAAGTGAAGAAACAAAATAAGAAACCAAATTTGATGAGGGCGAAGGTGTGGGAAGATTGGTTGAAATACTGGAAAAGTGAGGAGGCGAAGGTAATTGCAATAAACTTTTTTTTCAAATATTTGATTGAAAGATAATTAAATATCGAAAATAGTTGATTGATAACTATTACATCCAATTTTGAATGTACAGGAAAATTCGGAAAGAAACTCTGCAAATAGAAATAAAAATCCCATCACCCATCAAGGAGATCAAACCCATTCCAACAATATCGGTAGGTGTTGGTAAATTTACTGGATTTAAATTGTAAATATTTGTTTTACTATAGAATTTTAAATGTACAATAATTGCATAAAATAATCAATTTCAGGAAGCAGAGGCAGAGGGTCCTATGTCGTATATAGACATGTTTAACCATACGCATGATGTCGGGCATGTAAATCCGGACGGGACTGTTTCATATACATGGCATGATCAGAAATCCAACAAGAGCCATGTAAGCGTATTTCAATTTATTTACTATTAGTAATTGTTGTACTTAATAAACTGTATTTCAATTTATTTACTATTAGTATCTGATTTATTTAAGTATGCTTCATGCAGGAAAAGTTTATGGAGCAGCGGCAAAAAAGGTTGGCTGAGAGCCTGAGACTGGCCTGGAGCAGCTGATGACGGATGAGGAAGATGCTATATTCGAGTCAGTTATGGATCCACCGTCATGGAGCAAATGATATTGATTTGGCAATCAAGCAGTAAGTAAATAATATATTAGAAGATATGACTTTAATAATATTTTAGAAACTAAATTGTATAGTTATTATAGACTAGCAGCTAGAGACAAGGTCGACAGACCCGAGCCGATATTGATCGTGCGAAGATCAAAAGTTTCAGAGCTAGAATAGCATAGCTTGAGGATCAGAACCGTCGGCAGGTTATAGAGATGACGCAGCTGCTGGATCAGCGTATTGCCGAGTACATGCAGCAGTTTGGCCACTTCCCTTCCTGCGTTGGCTCTGGAGGTAATTTTGCAGACGAGTGATGCTTTTAAGAGGTATGTTTTTCTTTGACTAGGTGGGTAACATGCTTGTTTGACTGTTGATCGGGACATGTTTGGTTGTATATATGTGACAGACTTAATGTTGTATTATGTGATGGTATAATTGGTTGGTTATATGCTTGTAGACTTTTCATTTTGGTTGTTCGTGGATAGTTTGTAATGTATTGTACGGTTGTTTGACTAGTATGACTTGCTTTTATGTATTTTATGGTTTGGTGAATTGTGTGAAGCTTTATTTTTTATTTTTGGTTGGAATTGTATATATTAGGTACTGTATAGTAGCGATGGAAGAGTGTTTGCATATGATATGTGGGAAAAAGACTAAAATGCAGCAGGAATATAAAAAATTAACAGCAGGTTTTCCGACAACTTTCGAGTATGTCATATCCGGCGGTTTCCGACACGTGTTTGAAGCTGTCGAGAACTGCCGGAAGCCGCCTGAAGCCATTGGAATATATATGAAGGCCTGTGTCGAGAACCATAGGAAACACCGCTCCCCAACACCTTTATTTCCGACGGCTTCCGACGGCCGCCGAAGGTTTCGAGCCGTCGGAAGTACCACTCTTTCTTGTAGTGTAACCAGTAAAGACCACAAATATCATATATGAATACTTGGTGATACGCCGAAGTATCATAATACAACATACACCAAAATAATAATTGATGATACACCAAATAAAAGGGTAAAACGACACATGTCAATGAAGGAAAAGGGGATGGATCATACTCAGGATCATGTCCCTAGTATAACCTTTATACTCACTGTATGTTGAAACAAACTAGAAAGGGAGACTGACGAATGCATCTGCTCTAGGAGACACATCACTCTCTTCTCATATAGTCATCGGTTACCACTCCCTCTCACACACTAATATCGTCACAATGACCCACCATTAGTTCATTTATGTAACACCCCGCCTCCGCTAGGGTCACTCGCAAAGGAATGCACTAGCTTTAGAGGGGCATTATTGGTAAACATGCACAGAAATATCACAAGACAGAACATATAAAATGGCGGAAGTAAAATCGAACTTTCATAAACATTAATAATTAAGGTCTAAAGCCTTTTACATCAGAGTACATCAAAACCTGTCTTGTAATAATAAAGAAGCATTAAGACTTTTCCATAAATTATTCCCCAAATAAAACAGTAAAGTAGCCATAGCCAAGAAAAGTCCAAGCCATCCATGATGACCTTCAAGCAGAAGAAGTCTGAACTAAACAACAGTATTTCCTCCCTGTAACCTGGGGGGGAAACGGAAGACAAGAAGCGAAAGAAAACGGGGTCAGTCATAAAGACTGGTAAGCCCTATCTACTATCAGCATATAAACTAGTAAAGTTAACTGGCATGAGGAACTGAGATGAACATAAGCATGATAACAAGATAGATAAGCTAAATCAGAATAACAGGATAACTACTGAACTAAGGTATCATGATAAACTACGGTGTCATGATAAATCAAGGTATCATATCGTCAGACTTCTATCAAGTATACTATCCCAAGGTATCTACCCCGTCTAACATTCCATGGTATCTATTCCGTATATTCTTCCTGGTTCTAACATGTATATTTGCTCTGCACCCTCCATACTAGTATCCCAGCCTTGTTATGTGTTAACCATGAATGTCCCTTACTCAAAATCGTGTAATGGTCCATGTCAACCTAACATATCGCATATATAGGTTACTCAAATCATATGTTTCTTTCCATGTATATAAGTTCAGTCCTTTGCCGTACCTTGTACGGGCTTCCTCATGTCGTATTATCCTTGAAATCGTTTGAACTGTCACCCTTGTTCTAGCTAAGCTCTTCCATATGAATCATCGTTTGAACTACTAGGACTTACGCCACCTAGCACCACTAGGGATTACGCTTGCCTATTGCACGCTTTCGTATTTTGGTTTGGGTTAAACCACCTAGGCCACTAGGGATTACGCTAACCCTCAACCGCGCCCTTTTTCCCATGCATTCATCGTGAATCGTTTTTCTATAACTGTATGCACATGTATCACATCGTGCCATCCGAGTCCTGTCACAGGGCAAAACAAGAAATACAGGACTCGGTCGGGAGCTTTAGATTTACCTGCCGATGCAGATACTAAGGTCTGCTTTTCTACACGTGGCTATGGTCCCACGAGACCCCTCCCTCAACTAGTGAAAGGCAACACAAGAGAAAATCTTGCATGAGAACTACACTCCGGCCAGCCCACATCCTACGGCCTACCTCACCCATAATTAGATAGCAATTATGGTATGTTGGGTGTTCCCTGCCTTTCCGTACGTACACGCTTGACTCAAGATGGTAGATGATCGACGAACTTGCTATCTCGGGCACCTTATGTATTCGTCAACTCACTGCTATCCACCCCGGTCTTTAGGTCGCTCGCATAGCAACCAAGGCATATTCTTGGTTCTTCTACCGCAGACCTCAACCTCTCGTGAGCCTAGTATAATGACCTGGCAGCTCACAGAGGGATCCCAAGAATATCCTCACGTTCCCCGAAGCCGCTGCTTCGTTACCCAGTTCGTTGGAGCCTTTATCTAAATCAGATAGCCTGCTCCTACACGCATACTTAAACGTTGACCTAACGTATCGGGTTACTAATCTATCTAAGAAATGGTCCAAATTTCCTTGACTAAGAATTATTACTTAGTCTCCCTTAACTAAGGTTTACCACTTAGCCTTATTTCCATAATCCTTGTTAACTATGGTTATTTACCTAATCCTCCGAATTAGGGTTTATCTAATGGGTTAAGTGTCACTTAAGTTCATAACTTAGCCCGTCTACAAACCATGTCACAATTGGCTAAGTATCCAAGTCCAAGACTTAACCCTACAAACCATGTGTCAAGTTGGCTAAGTATATTAAGCAATCCATAACTTAACCTCGTCTAATTATCATTTTAGATTGGTTAATTATATAAATTAACTTGACCTTGTCAAATTACCGAGTCAAATCGGTCAAGCGTATTCAAGTGATTCGTGACTTAGCCTTATCATGTTTTCACGTTAGATTGGTTAAGTATAGGTCACTTAACCACATCAAACTAACGAGTTGGATTAGTTAAGTGTAAATTAACTTAACCCCGTCCAATTACCATGTTTAGATTAGTTAGGTCTGAGTTGACTTAACCCCATCCATTAACTGTATTAAACGGTTAAGTGTTACTAAAAAAATTTACTTAACCTTATCAAGTTATCGTGTTGGATTGATTAAGTGTTGGTTAACTTAATCCCGTCCCCTCGTCGTATAAAAATGGTCAAGTGTCGTTAGGCAAATCAAGTTACTTAACCTACCCAACCCTGTCATGTCGGTTAAGTGTCATTAGTCAAATTAAATTACTTAACCCATTTGTCCATGTCATATTTGGTTAAGCCTCATTAATCAAATTAACTTAACCCTATTATGTGGCATTAATTACTTAATGCACCCCAACCTCTCACATTAGACTTTGTTGTGGTTACTAGTTAAGCCGGTCGGTTCCGGGTAGCTTTACACCACAACTTGGTCTAACCTCGGGTTCAAGCACAACATGACCAACTTCTCACATTGGGTCCTATTGTTTGCAACTACTAGTTAGGCCGGTCGGTTCCGGGTAGTTTTACGTTGCAAACTCAACCCAACCTCGAGTTGGCCACTTTCATGTTTAGTCTAGTGTCATGTTCATAGTCAAGTTTTCAAGCAATTGGGTAGACCTAACTTAATAGGTAAATTCCCAATGGGTAGACCTAACTTAATAGGTAAATTCCCAAGCTTATGTTTTTATGCATACTTACATGTCAACTTCCATGTTATATTTCAAATCATGTTTTCAAGTATAAACACATGTCATATTTAACGTTACATGTTGTCATGTTTATACCCATTTACCCAAGTCATATTCATGTCATTATGTTTCCCCATAATGTGACCCCAACGCTTTTTTTAAACTAGCATATACGTTCGCAACAACGTGATGGATTAAAAGAAGAGACTTGGCAAAGGAATGACAAAAATGGGTATTAAGCCACAAGTTAATCATGGTGGCAAATGAGGCACAAATGTGTTCATTAGCTTGCATGTTACATTCTTAAGCCTCAAAAACATGCATAAACCCAAACTTGGTACATAAGCGAATCATGGTGACAAAAGACATGGAATGATGGCTAGAAACTCGCATATATCATCATATAAGGATTATGACTTCATATGCAAGGTGACATAATGATTATGAAGATTCTCATGTTGCATAATGCAACATTTCAACATAAAGGTCAAAGCTTTATGACCACAAGACCAAGGTAATGACTTTATAAGCTTGCATAAGATGATAGCATGCTACATATTAATGTTTAAACCCACTTACAACATGTCATATTAAGTTTAAAGTTCATATCTAATAGTAGGAGAAGGGCTTACATTGCTATGAAGGCCTAAATCGATTAAACTAAAGCTTGTGATGAAGCCTATGCATGCCATCACCCAAAAACCCAAAGATGGATGCTCCAAACCCACCAAAACACCATCTTTATGAACAAAGATCAAAGCTTTTGCCTTGAAATCAACTTGAGAAGCTCTCATACTAACATAGGGACTCTCTAACACTCTCATGATCATGAAACCTCTCATAGAAATGAAGTGGAGGCTAGGATAGTTGAGTGGAGGCCATGAGAGTAGAAATTTGGCCATAGTTTAGTTACATGAATGAATAATGAGGATTTAGGAGAGGGTTAGGGGCTTATTTATAGATTAGGCAAGTGTTTTAGGCCATAGGATTAAACCTAGATTCAATCCAAGCCATCAGAGCATGTCTTGGGGAAGAAGTCAAGTGTAGGAACCATCTAGGGCCTTTAGATTAAAGATGAACCATGAGAACCATTCAAATGCAAAATCTGCATTTGAGCGAATCGGCCCACGGGTTGACAGCCAAACACCCTGGATTAACCCCTAGTCGACCCAGCGGGCTCGGGTCGACCTCAAAAATCCGCCGGTTCGGTTATTCCCCTCTCCCAATTCGCTGTTTTGAACATTTTTGCATATTTATTTATTTAATTTTCAATTATATATATATATATCAATATATATATATTTCTCTGCGCAACCCATTTCACTTAATTAAGTATACTTTAATTTGGGAATTTTTCGTGAAACTTCGCGAGGCCATATCTTGGTCATACGGACTCCGATTTTCGAAAACTCGGACTCTATTTCGCGTATTTTTCCGAGACGAACGCAATGGCATAGCCCGTTTCCCTTGATTCAGATTTTACAGTTTAATTCTGCCTCCATTTATGTTATAACATGTTATTCAAAAATACGGGTTGTTACATTCTCCCCACCTTTTAGGATTTCGTCCCCGAAATCTCCAAGTTAGGAAGAACCTATCCTACCATCCATCATTCATCTACTCAAAACATCATCCATAAGCAACCATTGTCCTTAGATGATTTCTAATGCTGTATGAATATATGCAAAACGTGTGTGTACATGTTCCTTAGCTAATGCTAATGATCAGGCCTGAATAATCTTTCTAATGCAAAAATATGTATAGTGCCATAAATCCAACATGTATGCAAATAGTCCTAGTCATGTAGATACTATATGCGTGCACAATCATTCATTCATATGCAACAACCGCATGATAATACATTCGATTTCAACCATAAACAAGTATAAATACTCGTGCATATGCAATATGAAATGTGATCGAGTCGAGCTAGTATCTAATGTGTATTCGCGCATCCACGAGCAACCACTTGCAACCACTTGCAACCATATCAATCATAACATGTTTCAAATACATGTTTACATCCATAGGGTTCTACCTAGGATTCCCTGAAACAGGGTCGAGAAGATAAACAAGACAAATTCCTTACGGGGTTTGTAACAGAAGATAGGACCGAGAGGATATTCACAAAAGATAGCCTACAAGCAAGCTCTATAGGAAAACAGGGATCAAGGATATACTCTCAAAAAGAGATATCATGCGCGTATCTAGACTTTGACCATCAAAGTCGTATCTCCTTGAGCTTAATTCCATTGTGCCTTGACCGTCCTTTAACTTCGCGATTTCGTAGCTTCTTATTTCCTGTTTCCATAACATGAGTTGGAACTCATTTCCTCGTCGCCTCTCGTTCCACTTGCACACTTAGCGCAAACATGACTGCGTACTCATGATCTCATGCAAGCTTTCCAAAATTCACTAGTGAATCTCGGACCTCGTACCATAAGGTATTCCACATAGTAGAACTTTCTCTTGAAAGTAAACAGATGCCAACCGGGTTATCAAGTGCACTTACTAGGGTGATTTCCATAACCCATGCATAAGTGAAATAAACCATCCGTCTTATCGGCGAACACCATCCGATCGGGCTTCAAATTTCCAATAAAGGCATCTAGGGATTCTAAGTAACTAATCATGAAAGAACCCAAAAGGTCACGCGATACTTCAAGGGTATTACCAAAGCAAGCCAAGAGTCTAACTACCCTCCTTCTAAAACCGAGAGTGGCACCCCTTACTGGATAACCACTTCATCCCTAGAATTCATCCACAACTTATAAACATAAGCATTATTTCCAAGCTCAACACTTGATATAGACATTCTCAAATCCAAACAAGCCATGAGTAAATGGACCGATCTTCCAATAGGACTTGAGACAAAAACGGGATCCTCTACTACGCTAGTACTAAGGTGCAGAGACTCAACTATCGAAGCGGACTTAAAAGATGCGGTGATCAAAACAAAGTCCCGACAGGATGATAGAGAAGAAAAGCTAAACCTTTAACAAGATCGTTACCCTCCTTCTGAGGTACCCTAGAAATGAGAGCATACTATTGCCCTCCGAATGATCTTGTCCCTGTTCCATGATACTTAACTATCCGTCCCGTTTCACCATGCCAAAGGTACTCTCTCGTCATGGGTTTCATTGTTCATCTTTCTCCCTCCTTTTAGGACTCAACCATACCAACATGTTGCTTATCCCTGAGCTCGTATCCTTTATCCTTGTTCTTACTATCCTTTCATGCATAACTCTGCAACGGTCTCTCGAGAACCACCTCCATCGTACGGGAAACACTTACGCAGCTAGAAAGACTAGTCGCAGTCAAAACCACTGTGACTACAGATGGAGGAAAGAAAGGAAAAGAGATTCAATCAAGGAAACAAGGATAATGCTAATGGCCTTTGGGGAATAGCCTTTTTCTTTTTAAAAGAAAATTTTCTTGAAAAATGCTTCTTTGTAAACGGTTTTTCAAATAATTTTCAGAAGGTCTTTAAAAACTTTTGCCCAGTCTAGTAACCTTCTGCTCTGATACCAAATGTAACACCCCGCCTCCGCTAGGGTCACTCGCAAAGGAATGCACTAGCTTTAGAGGGGCATTATTGGTAAACATGCACAGAAATATCACAAGACAGAACATATAAAATGGCGGAAGTAAAATCGAACTTTCATAAACATTAATAATTAAGGTCTAAAGCCTTTTACATCAGAGTACATCAAAACCTGTCTTGTAATAATAAAGAAGCATTAAGACTTTTCCATAAATTATTCCCCAAATAAAACAGTAAAGTAGCCATAGCCAAGAAAAGTCCAAGCCATCCATGATGACCTTCAAGCAGAAGAAGTCTGAACTAAACAACAGTATTTCCTCCCTGTAACCTGGGGGGGAAACGGAAGACAAGAAGCGAAAGAAAACGGGGTCAGTCATAAAGACTGGTAAGCCCTATCTACTATCAGCATATAAACTAGTAAAGTTAACTGGCATGAGGAACTGAGATGAACATAAGCATGATAACAAGATAGATAAGCTAAATCAGAATAACAGGATAACTACTGAACTAAGGTATCATGATAAACTACGGTGTCATGATAAATCAAGGTATCATATCGTCAGACTTCTATCAAGTATACTATCCCAAGGTATCTACCCCGTCTAACATTCCATGGTATCTATTCCGTATATTCTTCTTGGTTCTAACATGTATATTTGCTCTGCACCCTCCATACTAGTATCCCAGCCTTGTTATGTGTTAACCATGAATGTCCCTTACTCAAAATCGTGTAATGGTCCATGTCAACCTAACATATCGCATATATAGGTTACTCAAATCATATGTTTCTTTCCATGTATATAAGTTCAGTCCTTTGCCGTACCTTGTACGGGCTTCCTCATGTCGTATTATCCTTGAAATCGTTTGGACTGTCACCCTTGTTCTAGCTAAGCTCTTCCATATGAATCATCGTTTGAACTACTAGGACTTACGCCACCTAGCACCACTAGGGATTACGCTTGCCTATTGCACGCTTTCGTATTTTGGTTTGGGTTAAACCACCTAGGCCACTAGGGATTACGCTAACCCTCAACCGCGCCCTTTTTCCCACGCATTCATCGTGAATCGTTTTTCTATAACTGTATGCACATGTATCACATCGTGCCATCCGAGTCCTGTCACAGGGCAAAACAAGAAATACAGGACTCGGTCGGGAGCTTTAGATTTATCTGCCGATGCAGATACTAAGGTCTGCTTTTCTACACGTGGCTATGGTCCCACGAGACCCCTCCCTCAACTAGTGAAAGGCAACACAAGAGAAAATCTTGCATGAGAACTACACTCCGGCCAGCCCACATCCTACGGCCTACCTCACCCATAATTAGATAGCAATTATGGTCTGTTGGGTGTTCCCTGCCTTTCCGTACGTACACGCTTGACTCAAGATGGTAGATGATCGACGAACTTGCTATCTCGGGCACCTTATGTATTCGTCAACTCACTGCTATCCACCCCGGTCTTTAGGTCGCTCGCATAGCAACCAAGGCATATTCTTGGTTCTTCTACCGCAGACCTCAACCTCTCGTGAGCCTAGTATAATGACCTGGCAGCTCACAGAGGGATCCCAAGAATATCCTCACGTTCCCCGAAGCCGCTGCTTCGTTACCCAGTTCGTTGGAGCCTTTATCTAAATCAGATAGCCTGCTCCTACACGCATACTTAAACGTTGACCTAACGTATCGGGTTACTAATCTATCTAAGAAATGGTCCAAATTTCCTTGACTAAGAATTATTACTTAGTCTCCCTTAACTAAGGTTTACCACTTAGCCTTATTTCCATAATCCTTGTTAACTATGGTTATTTACCTAATCCTCCGAATTAGGGTTTATCTAATGGGTTAAGTGTCACTTAAGTTCATAACTTAGCCCGTCTACAAACCATGTCACAATTGGCTAAGTATCCAAGTCCAAGACTTAACCCTACAAACCATGTGTCAAGTTGGCTAAGTATATTAAGCAATCCATAACTTAACCTCGTCTAATTATCATTTTAGATTGGTTAATTATATAAATTAACTTGACCTTGTCAAATTACCGAGTCAAATCGGTCAAGCGTATTCAAGTGATTCGTGACTTAGCCTTATCATGTTTTCACGTTAGATTGGTTAAGTATAGGTCACTTAACCACATCAAACTAACGAGTTGGATTAGTTAAGTGTAAATTAACTTAACCCCGTCCAATTACCATGTTTAGATTAGTTAGGTCTGAGTTGACTTAACCCCATCCATTAACTGTATTAAACGGTTAAGTGTTACTAAGAAAATTTACTTAACCTTATCAAGTTATCGTGTTGGATTGATTAAGTGTTGGTTAACTTAATCCCGTCCCCTCGTCGTATAAAAATGGTCAAGTGTCGTTAGGCAAATCAAGTTACTTAACCTACCCAACCCTGTCATGTCGGTTAAGTGTCATTAGTCAAATTAAATTACTTAACCCATTTGTCCATGTCATATTTGGTTAAGCCTCATTAATCAAATTAACTTAACCCTATTATGTGGCATTAATTACTTAATGCACCCCAACCTCTCACATTAGACTTTGTTGTGGTTACTAGTTAAGCCGGTCGGTTCCGGGTAGCTTTACACCACAACTTGGTCTAACCTCGGGTTCAAGCACAACATGACCAACTTCTCACATTGGGTCCTATTGTTTGCAACTACTAGTTAGGCCGGTCGGTTCCGGGTAGTTTTACGTTGCAAACTCAACCCAACCTCGAGTTGGCCACTTTCATGTTTAGTCTAGTGTCATGTTCATAGTCAAGTTTTCAAGCAATTGGGTAGACCTAACTTAATAGGTAAATTCCCAATGGGTAGACCTAACTTAATAGGTAAATTCCCAAGCTTATGTTTTTATGCATACTTACATGTCAACTTCCATGTTATATTTCGAATCATGTTTTCAAGTATAAACACATGTCATATTTAACGTTACATGTTGTCATGTTTATACCCATTTACCCAAGTTATATTCATGTCATTATGTTTCCCCATAATGTGACCCCAACGCTTTTTTTAAACTAGCATATACGTTCGCAACAACGTGATGGATTAAAAGAAGAGACTTGGCAAAGGAATGACAAAAATGGGTATTAAGCCACAAGTTAATCATGGTGGCAAATGAGGCACAAATGTGTTCATTAACTTGCATGTTACATTCTTAAGCCTCAAAAACATGCATAAACCCAAACTTGGTACATAAGCGAATCATGGTGACAAAAGACATGGAATGATGGCTAGAAACTCGCATATATCATCATATAAGGATTATGACTTCATATGCAAGGTGACATAATGATTATGAAGATTCTCATGTTGCATAATGCAACATTTCAACATAAAGGTCAAAGCTTTATGACCACAAGACCAAGGTAATGACTTTATAAGCTTGCATAAGATGATAGCATGCTACATACTAATGTTTAAACCCACTTACAACATGTCATATTAAGTTTAAAGTTCATATCTAATAGTAGGAGAAGGGCTTACATTGCTATGAAGGCCTAAATCGATTAAACTAAAGCTTGTGATGAAGCCTATGCATGCCATCACCCAAAAACCCAAAGATGGATGCTCCAAACCCACCAAAACACCATCTTTATGAACAAAGATCAAAGCTTTTGCCTTGAAATCAACTTGAGAAGCTCTCATACTAACATAGGGACTCTCTAACACTCTCATGATCATGAAACCTCTCATAGAAATGAAGTGGAGGCTAGGATAGTTGAGTGGAGGCCATGAGAGTAGAAATTTGGCCATAGTTTAGTTACATGAATGAATAATGAGGATTTAGGAGAGGGTTAGGGGCTTATTTATAGATTAGGCAAGTGTTTTAGGCCATAGGATTAAACCTAGATTCAATCCAAGCCATCAGAGCATGTCTTGGGGAAGAAGTCAAGTGTAGGAACCATCTAGGGCCTTTAGATTAAAGATGAACCATGAGAACCATTCAAATGCAAAATCTGCATTTGAGCGAATCGGCCCACGGGTTGACAGCCAAACACCCTGGATTAACCCCTAGTCGACCCAGCGGGCTCGGGTCGACCTCAAAAATCCGCCGGTTCGGTTATTCCCCTCTCCCAATTCGCTGTTTTGAACATTTTTGCATATTTATTTATTTAATTTTCAATTATATATATATATATATCAATATATATATATTTCTCTGCGCAACCCATTTCACTTAATTAAGTATACTTTAATTTGGGAATTTTTCGTGAAACTTCGCGAGGCCATATCTTGGTCATACGGACTCCGATTTTCGAAAACTCGGACTCTATTTCGCGTATTTTTCCGAGACGAACGCAATGGCATAGCCCGTTTCCCTTGATTCAGATTTTACAGTTTAATTCTGCCTCCATTTATGTTATAACATGTTATTCAAAAATACGGGTTGTTACATTCTCCCCACCTTTTAGGATTTCGTCCCCGAAATCTCCAAGTTAGGAAGAACCTATCCTACCATCCATCATTCATCTACTCAAAACATCATCCATAAGCAACCATTGTCCTTAGATGATTTCTAATGCTGTATGAATATATGCAAAACGTGTGTGTACATGTTCCTTAGCTAATGCTAATGATCAGGCCTGAATAATCTTTCTAATGCAAAAATATGTATAGTGCCATAAATCCAACATGTATGCAAATAGTCCTAGTCATGTAGATACTATATGCGTGCACAATCATTCATTCATATGCAACAACCGCATGATAATACATTCGATTTCAACCATAAACAAGTATAAATACTCGTGCATATGCAATATGAAATGTGATCGAGTCGAGCTAGTATCTAATGTGTATTCGCGCATCCACGAGCAACCACTTGCAACCACTTGCAACCATATCAATCATAACATGTTTCAAATACATGTTTACATCCATAGGGTTCTACCTAGGATTCCCTGAAACAGGGTCGAGAAGATAAACAAGACAAATTCCTTACGGGGTTTGTAACAGAAGATAGGACCGAGAGGATATTCACAAAAGATAGCCTACAAGCAAGCTCTACAGGAAAACAGGGATCAAGGATATACTCTCAAAAAGAGATATCATGCGCGTATCTAGACTTTGACCATCAAAGTCGTATCTCCTTGAGCTTAATTCCATTGTGCCTTGACCGTCCTTTAACTTCGCGATTTCGTAGCTTCTTATTTCCTGTTTCCATAACATGAGTTGGAACTCATTTCCTCGTCGCCTCTCGTTCCACTTGCACACTTAGCGCAAACATGACTGCGTACTCATGATCTCATGCAAGCTTTCCAAAATTCACTAGTGAATCTCGGACCTCGTACCATAAGGTATTCCACATAGTAGAACTTTCTCTTGAAAGTAAACAGATGCCAACCGGGTTATCAAGTGCACTTACTAGGGTGATTTCCATAACCCATGCATAAGTGAAATAAACCATCCGTCTTATCGGCGAACACCATCCGATCGGGCTTCAAATTTCCAATAAAGGCATCTAGGGATTCTAAGTAACTAATCATGACAGAACCCAAAAGGTCACGCGATACTTCAAGGGTATTACCAAAGCAAGCCAAGAGTCTAACTACCCTCCTTCTAAAACCGAGAGTGGCACCCCTTACTGGATAACCACTTCATCCCTAGAATTCATCCACAACTTATAAACATAAGCATTATTTCCAAGCTCAACACTTGATATAGACATTCTCAAATCCAAACAAGCCATGAGTAAATGGACCGATCTTCCAATAGGACTTGAGACAAAAACGGGATCCTCTACTACGCTAGTACTAAGGTGCAGAGACTCAACTATCGAAGCGGACTTAAAAGATGCGGTGATCAAAACAAAGTCCCGACAGGATGATAGAGAAGAAAAGCTAAACCTTTAACAAGATCGTTACCCTCCTTCTGAGGTACCCTAGAAATGAGAGCATACTATTGCCCTCCGAATGATCTTGTCCCTGTTCCATGATACTTAACTATCCGTCCCGTTTCACCATGCCAAAGGTACTCTCTCGTCATGGGTTTCATTGTTCATCTTTCTCCCTCCTTTTAGGACTCAACCATACCAACATGTTGCTTATCCCTGAGCTCGTATCCTTTATCCTTGTTCTTACTATCCTTTCATGCATAACTCTGCAACGGTCTCTCGAGAACCACCTCCATCGTACGGGAAACACTTACGCAGCTAGAAAGACTAGTCGCAGTCAAAACCACTGTGACTACAGATGGAGGAAAGAAAGGAAAAGAGATTCAATCAAGGAAACAAGGATAATGCTAATGGCCTTTGGGGAATAGCCTTTTTCTTTTTAAAAGAAAATTTTCTTGAAAAATGCTTCTTTGTAAACGGTTTTTCAAATAATTTTCAGAAGGTCTTTAAAAACTTTTGCCCAGTCTAGTAACCTTCTGCTCTGATACCAAATGTAACACCCCGCCTCCGCTAGGGTCACTCGCAAAGGAATGCACTAGCTTTAGAGGGGCATTATTGGTAAACATGCACAGAAATATCACAAGACAGAACATATAAAATGGCGGAAGTAAAATCGAACTTTCATAAACATTAATAATTAAGGTCTAAAGCCTTTTACATCAGAGTACATCAAAACCTGTCTTGTAATAATAAAGAAGCATTAAGACTTTTCCATAAATTATTCCCCAAATAAAACAGTAAAGTAGCCATAGCCAAGAAAAGTCCAAGCCATCCATGATGACCTTCAAGCAGAAGAAGTCTGAACTAAACAACAGTATTTCCTCCCTGTAACCTGGGGGGGAAACGGAAGACAAGAAGCGAAAGAAAACGGGGTCAGTCATAAAGACTGGTAAGCCCTATCTACTATCAGCATATAAACTAGTAAAGTTAACTGGCATGAGGAACTGAGATGAACATAAGCATGATAACAAGATAGATAAGCTAAATCAGAATAACAGGATAACTACTGAACTAAGGTATCATGATAAACTACGGTGTCATGATAAATCAAGGTATCATATCGTCAGACTTCTATCAAGTATACTATCCCAAGGTATCTACCCCGTCTAACATTCCATGGTATCTATTCCGTATATTCTTCCTGGTTCTAACATGTATATTTGCTCTGCACCCTCCATACTAGTATCCCAGCCTTGTTATGTGTTAACCATGAATGTCCCTTACTCAAAATCGTGTAATGGTCCATGTCAACCTAACATATCGCATATATAGGTTACTCAAATCATATGTTTCTTTCCATGTATATAAGTTCAGTCCTTTGCCGTACCTTGTACGGGCTTCCTCATGTCGTATTATCCTTGAAATCGTTTGGACTGTCACCCTTGTTCTAGCTAAGCTCTTCCATATGAATCATCGTTTGAACTACTAGGACTTACGCCACCTAGCACCACTAGGGATTACGCTTGCCTATTGCACGCTTTCGTATTTTGGTTTGGGTTAAACCACCTAGGCCACTAGGGATTACGCTAACCCTCAACCGTGCCCTTTTTCCCACGCATTCATCGTGAATCGTTTTTCTATAACTGTATGCACATGTATCACATCGTGCCATCCGAGTCCTGTCACAGGGCAAAACAAGAAATACAGGACTCGGTCGGGAGCTTTAGATTTATCTGCCGATGCAGATACTAAGGTCTGCTTTTCTACACGTGGCTATGGTCCCACGAGACCCCTCCCTCAACTAGTGAAAGGCAACACAAGAGAAAATCTTGCATGAGAACTACACTCCGGCCAGCCCACATCCTACGGCCTACCTCACCCATAATTAGATAGCAATTATGGTCTGTTGGGTGTTCCCTGCCTTTCCGTACGTACACGCTTGACTCAAGATGGTAGATGATCGACGAACTTGCTATCTCGGGCACCTTATGTATTCGTCAACTCACTGCTATCCACCCCGGTCTTTAGGTCGCTCGCATAGCAACCAAGGCATATTCTTGGTTCTTCTACCGCAGACCTCAACCTCTCGTGAGCCTAGTATAATGACCTGGCAGCTCACAGAGGGATCCCAAGAATATCCTCACGTTCCCCGAAGCCGCTGCTTCGTTACCCAGTTCGTTGGAGCCTTTATCTAAATCAGATAGCCTGCTCCTACACGCATACTTAAACGTTGACCTAACGTATCGGGTTACTAATCTATCTAAGAAATGGTCCAAATTTCCTTGACTAAGAATTATTACTTAGTCTCCCTTAACTAAGGTTTACCACTTAGCCTTATTTCCATAATCCTTGTTAACTATGGTTATTTACCTAATCCTCCGAATTAGGGTTTATCTAATGGGTTAAGTGTCACTTAAGTTCATAACTTAGCCCGTCTACAAACCATGTCACAATTGGCTAAGTATCCAAGTCCAAGACTTAACCCTACAAACCATGTGTCAAGTTGGCTAAGTATATTAAGCAATCCATAACTTAACCTCGTCTAATTATCATTTTAGATTGGTTAATTATATAAATTAACTTGACCTTGTCAAATTACCGAGTCAAATCGGTCAAGCGTATTCAAGTGATTCGTGACTTAGCCTTATCATGTTTTCACGTTAGATTGGTTAAGTATAGGTCACTTAACCACATCAAACTAACGAGTTGGATTAGTTAAGTGTAAATTAACTTAACCCCGTCCAATTACCATGTTTAGATTAGTTAGGTCTGAGTTGACTTAACCCCATCCATTAACTGTATTAAACGGTTAAGTGTTACTAAGAAAATTTACTTAACCTTATCAAGTTATCGTGTTGGATTGATTAAGTGTTGGTTAACTTAATCCCGTCCCCTCGTCGTATAAAAATGGTCAAGTGTCGTTAGGCAAATCAAGTTACTTAACCTACCCAACCCTGTCATGTCGGTTAAGTGTCATTAGTCAAATTAAATTACTTAACCCATTTGTCCATGTCATATTTGGTTAAGCCTCATTAATCAAATTAACTTAACCCTATTATGTGGCATTAATTACTTAATGCACCCCAACCTCTCACATTAGACTTTGTTGTGGTTACTAGTTAAGCCGGTCGGTTCCGGGTAGCTTTACACCACAACTTGGTCTAACCTCGGGTTCAAGCACAACATGACCAACTTCTCACATTGGGTCCTATTGTTTGCAACTACTAGTTAGGCCGGTCGGTTCCGGGTAGTTTTACGTTGCAAACTCAACCCAACCTCGAGTTGGCCACTTTCATGTTTAGTCTAGTGTCATGTTCATAGTCAAGTTTTCAAGCAATTGGGTAAACCTAACTTAATAGGTAAATTCCCAATGGGTAGACCTAACTTAATAGGTAAATTCCCAAGCTTATGTTTTTATGCATACTTACATGTCAACTTCCATGTTATATTTCAAATCATGTTTTCAAGTATAAACACATGTCATATTTAACGTTACATGTTGTCATGTTTATACCCATTTACCCAAGTCATATTCATGTCATTATGTTTCCCCATAATGTGACCCCAACGCTTTTTTTAAACTAGCATATACGTTCGCAACAACGTGATGGATTAAAAGAAGAGACTTGGCAAAGGAATGACAAAAATGGGTATTAAGCCACAAGTTAATCATGGTGGCAAATGAGGCACAAATGTGTTCATTAGCTTGCATGTTACATTCTTAAGCCTCAAAAACATGCATAAACCCAAACTTGGTACATAAGCGAATCATGGTGACAAAAGACATGGAATGATGGCTAGAAACTCGCATATATCATCATATAAGGATTATGACTTCATATGCAAGGTGACATAATGATTATGAAGATTCTCATGTTGCATAATGCAACATTTCAACATAAAGGTCAAAGCTTTATGACCACAAGACCAAGGTAATGACTTTATAAGCTTGCATAAGATGATAGCATGCTACATACTAATGTTTAAACCCACTTACAACATGTCATATTAAGTTTAAAGTTCATATCTAATAGTAGGAGAAGGGCTTACATTGCTATGAAGGCCTAAATCGATTAAACTAAAGCTTGTGATGAAGCCTATGCATGCCATCACCCAAAAACCCAAAGATGGATGCTCCAAACCCACCAAAACACCATCTTTATGAACAAAGATCAAAGCTTTTGCCTTGAAATCAACTTGAGAAGCTCTCATACTAACATAGGGACTCTCTAACACTCTCATGATCATGAAACCTCTCATAGAAATGAAGTGGAGGCTAGGATAGTTGAGTGGAGGCCATGAGAGTAGAAATTTGGCCATAGTTTAGTTACATGAATGAATAATGAGGATTTAGGAGAGGGTTAGGGGCTTATTTATAGATTAGGCAAGTGTTTTAGGCCATAGGATTAAACCTAGATTCAATCCAAGCCATCAGAGCATGTCTTGGGGAAGAAGTCAAGTGTAGGAACCATCTAGGGCCTTTAGATTAAAGATGAACCATGAGAACCATTCAAATGCAAAATCTGCATTTGAGCGAATCGGCCCACGGGTTGACAGCCAAACACCCTGGATTAACCCCTAGTCGACCCAGCGGGCTCGGGTCGACCTCAAAAATCCGCCGGTTCGGTTATTCCCCTCTCCCAATTCGCTGTTTTGAACATTTTTGCATATTTATTTATTTAATTTTCAATTATATATATATATATATCAATATATATATATTTCTCTGCGCAACCCATTTCACTTAATTAAGTATACTTTAATTTGGGAATTTTTCGTGAAACTTCGCGAGGCCATATCTTGGTCATACGGACTCCGATTTTCGAAAACTCGGACTCTATTTCGCGTATTTTTCCGAGACGAACGCAATGGCATAGCCCGTTTCCCTTGATTCAGATTTTACAGTTTAATTCTGCCTCCATTTATGTTATAACATGTTATTCAAAAATACGGGTTGTTACATTCTCCCCACCTTTTAGGATTTCGTCCCCGAAATCTCCAAGTTAGGAAGAACCTATCCTACCATCCATCATTCATCTACTCAAAACATCATCCATAAGCAACCATTGTCCTTAGATGATTTCTAATGCTGTATGAATATATGCAAAACGTGTGTGTACATGTTCCTTAGCTAATGCTAATGATCAGGCCTGAATAATCTTTCTAATGCAAAAATATGTATAGTGCCATAAATCCAACATGTATGCAAATAGTCCTAGTCATGTAGATACTATATGCGTGCACAATCATTCATTCATATGCAACAACCGCATGATAATACATTCGATTTCAACCATAAACAAGTATAAATACTCGTGCATATGCAATATGAAATGTGATCGAGTCGAGCTAGTATCTAATGTGTATTCGCGCATCCACGAGCAACCACTTGCAACCACTTGCAACCATATCAATCATAACATGTTTCAAATACATGTTTACATCCATAGGGTTCTACCTAGGATTCCCTGAAACAGGGTCGAGAAGATAAACAAGACAAATTCCTTACGGGGTTTGTAACAGAAGATAGGACCGAGAGGATATTCACAAAAGATAGCCTACAAGCAAGCTCTACAGGAAAACAGGGATCAAGGATATACTCTCAAAAAGAGATATCATGCGCGTATCTAGACTTTGACCATCAAAGTCGTATCTCCTTGAGCTTAATTCCATTGTGCCTTGACCGTCCTTTAACTTCGCGATTTCGTAGCTTCTTATTTCCTGTTTCCATAACATGAGTTGGAACTCATTTCCTCGTCGCCTCTCGTTCCACTTGCACACTTAGCGCAAACATGACTGCGTACTCATGATCTCATGCAAGCTTTCCAAAATTCACTAGTGAATCTCGGACCTCGTACCATAAGGTATTCCACATAGTAGAACTTTCTCTTGAAAGTAAACAGATGCCAACCGGGTTATCAAGTGCACTTACTAGGGTGATTTCCATAACCCATGCATAAGTGAAATAAACCATCCGTCTTATCGGCGAACACCATCCGATCGGGCTTCAAATTTCCAATAAAGGCATCTAGGGATTCTAAGTAACTAATCATGACAGAACCCAAAAGGTCACGCGATACTTCAAGGGTATTACCAAAGCAAGCCAAGAGTCTAACTACCCTCCTTCTAAAACCGAGAGTGGCACCCCTTACTGGATAACCACTTCATCCCTAGAATTCATCCACAACTTATAAACATAAGCATTATTTCCAAGCTCAACACTTGATATAGACATTCTCAAATCCAAACAAGCCATGAGTAAATGGACCGATCTTCCAATAGGACTTGAGACAAAAACGGGATCCTCTACTACGCTAGTACTAAGGTGCAGAGACTCAACTATCGAAGCGGACTTAAAAGATGCGGTGATCAAAACAAAGTCCCGACAGGATGATAGAGAAGAAAAGCTAAACCTTTAACAAGATCGTTACCCTCCTTCTGAGGTACCCTAGAAATGAGAGCATACTATTGCCCTCCGAATGATCTTGTCCCTGTTCCATGATACTTAACTATCCGTCCCGTTTCACCATGCCAAAGGTACTCTCTCGTCATGGGTTTCATTGTTCATCTTTCTCCCTCCTTTTAGGACTCAACCATACCAACATGTTGCTTATCCCTGAGCTCGTATCCTTTATCCTTGTTCTTACTATCCTTTCATGCATAACTCTGCAACGGTCTCTCGAGAACCACCTCCATCGTACGGGAAACACTTACGCAGCTAGAAAGACTAGTCGCAGTCAAAACCACTGTGACTACAGATGGAGGAAAGAAAGGAAAAGAGATTCAATCAAGGAAACAAGGATAATGCTAATGGCCTTTGGGGAATAGCCTTTTTCTTTTTAAAAGAAAATTTTCTTGAAAAATGCTTCTTTGTAAACGGTTTTTCAAATAATTTTCAGAAGGTCTTTAAAAACTTTTGCCCAGTCTAGTAACCTTCTGCTCTGATACCAAATGTAACACCCCGCCTCCGCTAGGGTCACTCGCAAAGGAATGCACTAGCTTTAGAGGGGCATTATTGGTAAACATGCACAGAAATATCACAAGACAGAACATATAAAATGGCGGAAGTAAAATCGAACTTTCATAAACATTAATAATTAAGGTCTAAAGCCTTTTACATCAGAGTACATCAAAACCTGTCTTGTAATAATAAAGAAGCATTAAGACTTTTCCATAAATTATTCCCCAAATAAAACAGTAAAGTAGCCATAGCCAAGAAAAGTCCAAGCCATCCATGATGACCTTCAAGCAGAAGAAGTCTGAACTAAACAACAGTATTTCCTCCCTGTAACCTGGGGGGGGAAACGGAAGACAAGAAGCGAAAGAAAACGGGGTCAGTCATAAAGACTGGTAAGCCCTATCTACTATCAGCATATAAACTAGTAAAGTTAACTGGCATGAGGAACTGAGATGAACATAAGCATGATAACAAGATAGATAAGCTAAATCAGAATAACAGGATAACTACTGAACTAAGGTATCATGATAAACTACGGTGTCATGATAAATCAAGGTATCATATCGTCAGACTTCTATCAAGTATACTATCCCAAGGTATCTACCCCGTCTAACATTCCATGGTATCTATTCCGTATATTCTTCCTGGTTCTAACATGTATATTTGCTCTGCACCCTCCATACTAGTATCCCAGCCTTGTTATGTGTTAACCATGAATGTCCCTTACTCAAAATCGTGTAATGGTCCATGTCAACCTAACATATCGCATATATAGGTTACTCAAATCATATGTTTCTTTCCATGTATATAAGTTCAGTCCTTTGCCGTACCTTGTACGGGCTTCCTCATGTCGTATTATCCTTGAAATCGTTTGGACTGTCACCCTTGTTCTAGCTAAGCTCTTCCATATGAATCATCGTTTGAACTACTAGGACTTACGCCACCTAGCACCACTAGGGATTACGCTTGCCTATTGCACGCTTTCGTATTTTGGTTTGGGTTAAACCACCTAGGCCACTAGGGATTACGCTAACCCTCAACCGTGCCCTTTTTCCCACGCATTCATCGTGAATCGTTTTTCTATAACTGTATGCACATGTATCACATCGTGCCATCCGAGTCCTGTCACAGGGCAAAACAAGAAATACAGGACTCGGTCGGGAGCTTTAGATTTATCTGCCGATGCAGATACTAAGGTCTGCTTTTCTACACGTGGCTATGGTCCCACGAGACCCCTCCCTCAACTAGTGAAAGGCAACACAAGAGAAAATCTTGCATGAGAACTACACTCCGGCCAGCCCACATCCTACGGCCTACCTCACCCATAATTAGATAGCAATTATGGTCTGTTGGGTGTTCCCTGCCTTTCCGTACGTACACGCTTGACTCAAGATGGTAGATGATCGACGAACTTGCTATCTCGGGCACCTTATGTATTCGTCAACTCACTGCTATCCACCCCGGTCTTTAGGTCGCTCGCATAGCAACCAAGGCATATTCTTGGTTCTTCTACCGCAGACCTCAACCTCTCGTGAGCCTAGTATAATGACCTGGCAGCTCACAGAGGGATCCCAAGAATATCCTCACGTTCCCCGAAGCCGCTGCTTCGTTACCCAGTTCGTTGGAGCCTTTATCTAAATCAGATAGCCTGCTCCTACACGCATACTTAAACGTTGACCTAACGTATCGGGTTACTAATCTATCTAAGAAATGGTCCAAATTTCCTTGACTAAGAATTATTACTTAGTCTCCCTTAACTAAGGTTTACCACTTAGCCTTATTTCCATAATCCTTGTTAACTATGGTTATTTACCTAATCCTCCGAATTAGGGTTTATCTAATGGGTTAAGTGTCACTTAAGTTCATAACTTAGCCCGTCTACAAACCATGTCACAATTGGCTAAGTATCCAAGTCCAAGACTTAACCCTACAAACCATGTGTCAAGTTGGCTAAGTATATTAAGCAATCCATAACTTAACCTCGTCTAATTATCATTTTAGATTGGTTAATTATATAAATTAACTTGACCTTGTCAAATTACCGAGTCAAATCGGTCAAGCGTATTCAAGTGATTCGTGACTTAGCCTTATCATGTTTTCACGTTAGATTGGTTAAGTATAGGTCACTTAACCACATCAAACTAACGAGTTGGATTAGTTAAGTGTAAATTAACTTAACCCCGTCCAATTACCATGTTTAGATTAGTTAGGTCTGAGTTGACTTAACCCCATCCATTAACTGTATTAAACGGTTAAGTGTTACTAAGAAAATTTACTTAACCTTATCAAGTTATCGTGTTGGATTGATTAAGTGTTGGTTAACTTAATCCCGTCCCCTCGTCGTATAAAAATGGTCAAGTGTCGTTAGGCAAATCGTATTCCCATTTTTGTTCACACCCCTTTTTCGGGTGTGAACAAAATCGTATTCCCATTTTTGGGGTGCAACCGAACGCTTGCCATATATATATATATATATATATATATATATATATATATATATATATATATATATATATATTTCACTGCAATGAATACTACACCGTTAATCCCCGTTTTAGGTGTTATATAAAGCAAAAGGTAACCAGATAAGTAACTTATCGGTGTCCCATACCACCATATTTACTAGCCAGTTTATTTAGTGCTCATATGTCACACTCACCATTCAATACTCTACATAACAAGTCCATTGAATAACCTGGAAAGCAATATCGAAAATCGCATACCAGATGGTATCCCTAAGTCGTTTATTCAGATTCCTTATCATATAGAATATAAATATTATATAGTCACTATATCATATTCAAGTCATGAACCAAATCAACATCAACAGTGAATCATTCACAATATAGAAATCATCTAAAAGTAAATAAAATACATAAAATAAACAAAATAAATGAGATAAATAAAGATTATAGAATGGAAACCATATTTTATGTCCCAAAAAAATCTCGATTAAAATGATTCTGAATAATAATAATGTGCTTCCCAACAAGTCTTTCAAAAGAATATTTTACACCTTCAAATTTTTCAACAGCAATAACAAAGTACAAATTCCAAAATAACAGCTTTATTTATAAAACTATGTTTTAACACAAAAGAGGCAAATTAGAAAAGTATTTCTTACTTCCAATAAAATATAAAATTCTTCAGTCATTTTTAATCTCCTCGGACTCTTCAGTGGTTGCCTCAGCCAAAACTCCTCCCCAAAAATCCCCACTTCCCTACGCAACTTCTCCATCTCCTCGAGCCATGCCCATGTTGAATCCTCCTCCACAGCCCATACCTCATACCCCGGACCCTCCTCCTCGATCTTCTTCACCTCCTACACTTCCTGACCCTCCTTTACCTGCGGTAACTCCGTCCTCTTTATTTGCCACCAACCCAAGAAATGCGGGAGCGTCTACGCCTCATCCTACCACCCTAAAATTTTCAAGCGATAAGCTCATTCCTACTGAAGAAATAATACAAGAAAGCATTGAAGTGTGGGAGGACTACTCCGCTGGTTTCTTCCTAGATGCCCCTCTATCATATTCAACGGTCGTTAATCAACTCAAAAGGTAATGGAAACCATGTGGTCCTATAAAAGTGAAATCAAATGGTAATTTCTTTTTCTTTTATCTGTCTAATTCTGATGACAGGAATAAGATTCTAGAGGTTGACATGATAATTAGAAGGAACAAGATTTTCAGTGTTAAGAAGTGGGATGTAACCATGGGAAACACTAGCAGTGATACGAAGCATATCCCTGCGTGGATTAAATTGTTGAACTACCAATGGTCTCTTGGTCTAGGCTAGGTATTTGTTGGCTAGCCTCCTGTGTTGGTAAGTTCATGTGCATAGATATTTCCACCGAGAGTCTTAAGAGGCTAGTGTTTGCGAAATGTATGTGGAAGTCTCACCTGAGAGTGATTTTCCTAACGCATTTCTTGTGCTTTTAGGTGATGGAACAATACACCAAGTAAATGTAACCTATCTTTGGAAACCTGATGTGCGTACTAGGTGCCAGGTGTTTGGTCATATGATAGAAAAATGTCCTAGTAGTGCTAGTAAAGAAAGTCCAGTGGTAATGCTACGGCAATGTTGATAAGGATAAAGTCAAGGAAGTTAAAGCAGCAGGGGTGGAAAGAAAAGTAGTAGATGGTTTTACTGCCCCTGTTAGGAAGAAAACCAGGAAAAAAATGTTGAGAAGTGGAAAAAAGGTTAAGGTAGGCTCTGTTTGGAATTGTAGTAAAGGGAAAGAGGTGGTGAGGGATGCAAATTCTGACAAGTCTACTGTTGTTGGTAGTGAGGTAGATGGTAACAGGACTGTTGTTGAGATTGGAAACAAGTTTGATGTACTTAATAGTATAAGTAAAGGTAGTGACCTCAGGATGACCTGCAACTAGAGGATGGTGAATTCCAAAGGAATGGTGTGATTGTCAAACATGTTTATGTCAATGCTGACTTGTTCGGGCTGATCAGAGTGCAGGTGAAAACTCTAAAACGGCCAGAAGGGCAAGTCTTTGTTGACAACGGCAAGGAAAAACTAGACAGTGGGTTAGTTGACAGTGCCAAGAAATCCAAAAGTTCGGGTGATAAAGCAGGTGCAAGACATTTTGTTACTAAAGACTCATTTCAGGAGGAGTTCATGCACAAGGATGATTTTATGTAGATATTGAAAGAAGACGTGAGGTAATTTGAAAGTGTCATGCAAAATGGAGGACCTAACAGTATTGTTCATAACAACGTGTCTACTTCTCAGGTTAACAATGACAAGTGTTCTGGCACTTTCAACTTTAAGCGAGGATTTTTGAATAGCGCAAGACCTTCCAAGTCTCTGGGCAAAGGCAATGCAGTCGCTAGTGAGTTTGCAACTTCCACATCTTTCTCTGCTAAGAAAAAAGGAATTCCAAAGTAGGATAACCCATACGTGAACATTCTTCCCCCGTCAGCCTTTAAGCCACCTCCACCGATCATCGTAGTTGAATAGGTATGTTCCCCTCAGATCAAAGAGCAGCATATGCTTGTCACAAGAAGCAGACTCAGGTGTCTGTAGAACAAAAATTTAGCTAGGTTAGGCAGTGAAATGTGGAGTTTCCTCTGGGCTCTTTTTCATTAAATATGTTATGTATTGAGATGTAATTTGTATTTTGCTATTTTGTGGCTTTTCCCCTGTCATGGTGAACCTATCTTCTGTAAGATGTCGGACTTTTGTCTCGGCTAGCTCCCCGCGTGGAGTGTTTGTATGTTGGTGTTACACTCTTTGTGTATCAGTTGGTTCAGTTGATGTAGTAGATACACTCGATGTGTATCTCCTGGTTTTATCGTATTTATTATGTCAATATAATAAAAAGTGTTACGAAGCACTCTAAAAATCAGTCGGCCTTACCCAAAAAAAAAAATGAACTTCTTCACTAATTATTCAAAACTATGTATCAGTCAGCTTTCTTTTAGTCAAAAACAAAAATAATAATTATAGTCTTCTTGAAAGTAATTTACTTCAAAGTTATAAATAAAGTGGTTAAAATCTTAATTTATCAAATTAATATATCTATCGAGATAAAGATTAAAATATTGTTACTTATTACATAACCATAAATATGTTTATATTAACTCAATTCAAACTATTTATAGTTCGGATCATAATAGAATTTCAAAAGACTTTGGTATCCTAAATAATTTACAGGATTAATTTATGAATCAATATTCAAAATTATACTTAAATTTAAAATACCAAAACAGTTTATAAAAAAAAATCAAAATATATATTTTAAAAACATGAAATCCATTGAATTCCCCAAAATAACACAATTAAAAGAATATACAGATATTATATTTTGGATAACCGATATACTTTGATCTTTACTATCAAGTTTAAAATTATTCCGAACATCAAAGCAATTCATCCAATGTTACAAACAACTGCTTCAACCAAAAACCCATCATTAGACAAACAATCGAACTAGCAACAATAGTGGAAACTAAAGGAGTCAAACAATCATTTAGATAGAAGTTGTGAGTAAAGGATCTTATTTACTTTATAACTGCTACAATCTATACAGTAACCATGCCTTCGTTCTGCTTCTCCGCTCCATCTTGTATTGTTTCCCATAAATTGTAGGAAGTTTTACTTAGTTCACTGGCTCATATACTTTCGACCATGCACCGCTTCACCTCTGACCTGTGACATCACCAAAGACCACCATAGGAAAATAAACATCTAATTGCAGCTCCTTTATCATAGATGTGCCGCCCACATCGCCTGGCCTCCATCGCGCGCGCTTCCACCTTCGTTCATCTCCTCTTCGCGTGACTCCAGATTGACACAGATTTGTTCATTGTTTTGTTTTTTTCTAAATCTTTCCCAATTTCCTCTTATCCTTCAGTGTCAGGCCTCCTCCCAGTAACCCGCATCCCTTGTGATTTTATTTTGCGTTATTATCACCTTTTTTAATTTTTTCGATAGAGGTGTTAAGGATTCTACCCTTCCCCGCTTTTTTTAGTAGGCTCCCCCTTTTAGATAGTATAGGGACCATTTTTCTCCATATTCCATGAAGCCTTAAAGAAGATAGGTGGAAAAGGAAGCGGGTTTTGGGGCTAAGTTAACTCGAAGACCGATTTAATTTGTTTTGCTTCACTAATACCCACTTTAGTAAATTTTGAATTTTAATTCCCAATTAGTTTCAACATGTTACTACCAAATTAAACACCGAAACAGGATATCGGTGAAGGGTGCTGCACCGAATCTAACTCAAAATGATGACCCGAAAGCATGGATTCAGCATGAGGTTAAGGCCGAAAGCATAAGGAAAATCACTTGAAGCCGGAAGTAGACAGGAAAGAAAAGACGAATGCTTACAACCCAAAACCAAAGTCATGGCAGGAAGCACCAAGCCTAACAAAGGGAGACAAAAGGGATATCGAAACTAATTTATTTAGTGTCAATACAAAAGGAGGTGAAGTCATTAAAGACATCAAAAGCCGAAGCACCAGTAAAATATCCTGAGAGTTAGCGAATGGATTTAAAGCTTGTCAGCCACCAAGAGACAACTTCATAAGTCTTCAAGAGACGTACCGAAAGCTCACCACCAAAAGACCGAAACCAACCCCAGGGATTCACCGGAAGCAAACCTGTGCTTATGGGAAGAAGTGGTATCTACACTAACTTGCTTAATGTCGATACCGAAAGGGGTGATGTTTCTCGGAACATGGGTAATTGAAACACGAAAGAAAATACTATAAAGACCTAAAGGCAAAACCGGAAGTTTATTGCCTAAAGCCGAAAGTCATTCTCAAAAGCTATCCATACCAACGGGCTTGGTATTGCTACAAAAGGTAGTAGCAGCACCAAAAAGAAGCTTATAAGACTGAGACCAGCATTTCGAAAGCCAAGTTCAATACACCAAAGGCTATGTTATATCCGTTAACTGTGTCAAAAAGGCGACCGAAAACTTGGCAACCGAAACCGAAAGATGAAGAGCGGTCGGCACCTAGCTGTTGCACACGAAAGAAATTTCTGCTAACAAAAGGAATCCTGATTTGTCTATAAATAAGATCCCAGGGATCGCATTTTAGGGGAATTTTTTCTCATTCCCCAATATTGTACTCATTTATTGTAGAGTGAACCCTAATTTTTGGATCGATTTGGGGATTTCCTTTGTAAACACTTATGTACTCAAATCAATGAGCAATAAAGAGTGAAACGACACTTGGCATATTTTCTATGATATACTTTACCATTGTTTCATCTATTTCCTTATATCTTCTCCATAACCAATGCTTCACACACAAGCCTTTCTCCAAGATTACCAAAATACCCTTCTACAAGCCCTTTGGCTTTCTAACTCGTGTTTCGCTTAGGGAACCCTTGTTCCAAGGTAACTGTTGGTTGTTGAGTTTCGTAAGCATGATAATCACCCCATGAGGGAAGAGTAACTAATCTTCGAGGTCAAAACCTTAATACCTAGGAAATGGTGAACTAACTCAAGCTTGTGGGAACTAAATAATCCTTTACTTCCCTTAGGTCCAAATCCTTAGACCTGTCTCCGGTGTTGATAAAAAATATCGTTAACATTTGATGCTTAAAGGAGGGCTTGGACAGCCAAACCTTTTGATTTCTTAAACCACATTTCTATCTGTGTTGTTCCGTCCCGGATTGGATTAAGCTTTGAAGAAGCAAGATTATGGGCAAAGGGTCCTAACATGGGTCTTTCGGATCTCAAATGGCTATGTGAGGTATTACTGACCCGAGAGTGATGGAAGAACAAAGGTTAAGAATGGAAGCCTTGCGAATAATCAAGTGGAAAAAGGAAGTTGACAAAATGATCCTAATTGTTGGAGAAATAATCCTTCCTACATAGGACAAATCCCATCCTTTACCCTAAGTGGTATTACATCAAGAGAGTATAACCTTATCTCTCATATAAGAAAAGCTATCCATGAACATATAGAAGGAATGACATTCGAACAAGGAATAATGAGAGACTTTAACCATTTTACTTCCAAATGGACTAAGAGTATGGCGCTTCAATCTCAATACACTTTGAAAAGAAGGATCGAAGATAAGAATGAAGCAGCGAGGCCAGATAACAGAAGGGCTAAGTTCCAACGACAAAGAGAAAGCTTTATGCCAAAACTACCCGAAGGATGCCACCCTACCACTTCAATGGAAAATATCTACTTCCTAACCAAACATAAGCTTAATTTATGGTCATCTACGAAAAAGCATCCCAAATACGAAAGGAACTTAGGAGGGCCTTACTGCCACTATCATATGACAAATGGACATGAAATAAACTAGTGCAAAATGCTTAAAGGGATGATTATCAAGTTTTTCAATCAAGGCCAATTGCGAGACTTTGTAAAAGAATCAAAATAAGTCAAATAAGAGATTTTTCGAAGGTGGGTTGTCTACATAGTTAAGGGTATGGAAACCCTCTAAAAGATTTTGGAATAACCCAAAATGGGTTAAATGAATAAATAGATAAATACCCTTGTCACCGCTAAGATGGTCAAGGCAAGGCAATTCTCGGAGAAGGGTGATGTGTAAGCCTTTCTCCGCGCCCAAATCAGAAAGGGCCAGGTTAAAGCATCAAAAGCGTAAGCATCTGATCCACGCCATAAATGGTCGAGACAGAGCATCTAATTAGCTTGCCATGCCTCTGCTCGTAGAAGAGTACGCCCTGCCTCTGCCACGAACTAAGCACCCCTACCTCTGCTTGCAGAAGAGCACGTCCTACCTCTGCTTATGTTCCTCGCTACCCGCAGAAGGGAACGAAAACCCTTATCTGCGTCTATGATGGCCAGGTCAAGGCACCCCTTGGAGGGGGGTGGAGTGTAAGCCTCTGTCGCTGCCTACGATGGTCAGGGTAAAGCATCAAAAAAGTAAGCCTTAAAACCGCGTCTACGATGACCCGGTGTTGGACACTTTCCTATTTACTAGAAAAACGCAAATTTTGAAATAAATTGTTGCAAGCGCACAGGTGTGTAGTATGCAGGTCGAACACAGGGAGGAAGATTAAATTTTATTATTTGTATATTTCGTGGGAGAGTTAGATGAATTTTTGGAGGATTTGATTGAAAACAATAAAAATTAAAATTGCAATTTGATTCAGAACAAATCTAGTTGAACTGACGATTAAATCACAATTATCAATTGAAACAAATTAAAAGTGTAATTGAATTCACTACAGATTCGAATCTAATCGGATCTATAATAAATTCAATGATAGAAAAATAAATTGAATACTGAATTAAAAATTAAAGAAAGGAAATAAACAAACAGAAATAAAAATTAGGATTACCGTTGAATCTAATCAAATGGTCAATCGCTAGTAAGAAAAATAAATTGCAAAGTCAACTTGTACTCTTCCAAATCTAATTGAATAGATAGCACGACTTGCTTGAAAATAAAAAAAATGCAGAAATAAAAGAAGAGCTTTGTTAATAGAGAAAAAGTTATAGAAAAATGAAGAGCTATTTACAATGAATACAATGGGTATTTATAGGGGACGTTGTCTCCTACCTATGAGAATAATTAGGCCAAGAATGAATCTCATGAAATAATCTATTTAAAAATAAAAGAGATATGAAGATAGCTTGAGATATTCCACACAAATTTCCTCATTTGATTAGTGACATTTGGCAGATTGATTGGCTTTTCCTTGGCAATAATTCAATCAAATTTTTTTCTATAGGCAGTTGAAAATGAGTGATGTAATTTGATTTCCATGAGAAGAATATGCCCAACTCTTCATATCTTTATTAGTGCATATATTATATATATACATAAGAATATATATATACATAATATACCATTATTCCATATATTTCTTCAGAGCAAAGGAGGCAGTGTGTATGTCCCTTTCTTCAGCAAAAATAAGGCTTGACAGGGATCAAACTCAGGTCACTCTATCCAATTTCCAAGCCTTTACCAGTGTGCTACAACCTCCTTTGTGATTGAAAACTTGTTGATATGGGAAAGTAGTTTTTTTTCTTAGCAATTGATCTTTAATTGAATGAAGAAGACACTTATTGAACCTGTGAAAACACATGAAAAAAAATACCCAAAGCAATATTTATTTATTTACAAAAGATAACATATAAGAGCATAAAATAAACATATTTCTATGTTAATCAAATACCCCCACACTTATATTTTACTCGTCCTTGAGTAAAAATAAAATTAAAAAAACTAAACTAGATAGGTTACACTTTCATAGAAAACACGATTGCATTGAGCGTATGCAACAAGCCGTTAAACCTCTAGGTGTCCCTAGTAGGACGCGTGGTGTCTCGTGAAGGTTTTCAGCGGATACTACCCACAAAATCCAAATGCAATGTGTTGTGGTTCTAATGCAACTACATGAATACAATGGACATATGCAAATGAAAACAAAAAATGAAAACATGATTTCTTTTAGAAAAGTGGTACAACAAATTAAGTTAACAATTTCTAGTCAGTTGATTTTATTTTTGATACCTCAACTTGTCACAAATTTTCAACATAATTCAAGTTTTCAATGTTGAACTCTAGTTTGGCCAGTTGGTTCGGTTGATAACCTAGTGCAGCCATGAAATAAATTCTTAGTTTGCTTGTCAAAGTTTGTAAAGTGGTATTATTATTTCTTGTGTATGGCTAGTTAAATCAATAAGGTCAAGAAGTGTTTGGCATTTTTTCTTATTCTCCATCTTTATAAAAATTAAAATTTATGATTAATTACACACACGCCTAACTTAAAAGACTAAGATATACCAACCATGACAGATGGGAGAGAGCTTGGCGGATTATGCGGACCGACGCTGACTTTATCAACAACATATCGGTAATCCTTAGGTGTCCAACTCATAAAATGAGACCAAGGTATACCGATGCTGACTTTTTCAACAAGATATCAGAAAGAGCTTGGCGGGTTTGCACACCAACTCTAGATTTACAAGCAATGTTGGATACCCTTGGATTACTATTATTATTATTGAATATACAAAGAAGAAAGAGTTACGCTAATTCATCTTAACACAGTTTAGTTTTAAAGATTCGAAAAGCCAATATAAGTATTTTAAGTCCTCCACTCATTAAACAAAGACTACAATTTAGAATAGACTTCATGGTCATCACCTAAGAATCTCCCTATGTACCAGTTATACTATTATCGCTTGTAATTCAAGTTTTCATTATATTTCTTATTTGATCTTAGTTGAGAGAAAAAAAATACTAACGTCTGACTAACAATTGTTAACTTATTTTGTTGTATCAATCTAAAATGAGTCATATTTCCAAAAAAATAAAATTGCATGTTACTATAACTTAAAATGCATGATGGTCTAATCTAAATGCAAAAAAAATGAAAACAAAAATAAAAAATGAATGCAATGTAGACTTCCCCCACACTTGATCTAAACAGTGTCCACACTATAAACACGTTTCCTAAATGTACAAGAGAGTACCCAAAGATGAATTAGATGCAAAATGATTTGTAGAATGAAATGCATTTTAAAAACTATATGAGTGTGCAAATCGAATGAAAAATGAAATCTACGATGATGATTAATGTTTGGGGAAGAATGATGTTTCCTTTTCCCCCAACACTTGCCTCTATTGAAAATAATGCGCGACAATTTATTATTTGATTTGTGAAGTACAATAGGCATGTCAGTGAATTCTGAAATGAAAATCTTCCCGAGGCAAATTTGGTTGTGACAGTGATTAATACCATTCACATGAAAATTACCATAATCCCAGACATTTGATTTTTCAACAACAATTTCATTTGACGATATGGAATTAGGATTATCTTTGAGACGTTCCATATTCATTCTCGTCATTTAAAAGTTCAAGTTCACCTTCGAAAAATTCTTCGAAAGACATCGTGGACAATTCTATTGAAGTATGAGAGGCTTTTTGAAATGGTAAATCTATCTTGTCATCAACAATGGTTTTTATCATGTCGACTTGTCCTATTTTGGAATCTTGGGCATTCGAAGAAGAATGTGTCGATATGGAAAGTGAAGGAGGTAAAGGTATAGAAGATGGGTTGTTGGGATTGCCAAAATTCAAAGAAGAGATATTGTTGGGGTTGCCGACATCAAAAGAAGAGATGTTGGTATTGCCAACATTCGAAGAAGATGGAGATTTGGAAGGTTCAGACGAATTGGCCTTGGTTTCCATCGGAAGAGCGTCAAGATTTTGATTTGAGGCTGGGATCGAAAGAATATCGTGATTGTGACATTATTTTCAATCGTTTTTCCGAACCTAAGGGTGGTGACTGGGTTGACCAAATTATGGCTTTCAACCTCAGAAGTGTTTATAGTACAAAAATTATATTTCGGATTTACCTCGGGTTGACTAGGCAGTTTCTCATTACTTTCCACTAGTTCCTTCATCATATTCATCATTTGTTCGATTTTAGCATCTTGATTATTTATTTGTTTCTCTAATCGAACATTTCATGTGAAGCTTTGAAAGATGAAGGAGACCGAGTTGACGACTAAAAGTTAGACTCCCTATATAGTTGACTCGAAGGCTTAGATTGATGTGAACTTTGAGGATTGGAAATTGGAACTTGGTAATTCGAATTCGGTATCATGGTCACATTATTGGGGTTTAGGCCATGAGAAATTGGGATGATTTCTCCAACTAAGGTTATATATGGATGAGAAGGGACTATTTTGAGCTATGGCATTGACTTGGTCTTGAGGATAATAATGGGGTTATCCATCTATGATTTGAGAAGTCTGAGTTTCTAAGGAAAATTCGTGAGCATTTTCAGAGCCAGTAAAATTTGGTACCCCTTGAATAAAAGAATGTTTAAGCTAATTTATTTTTTCAACGGGTGAAAATACAACAGAAGGTTGAACAGTCCTAGCTGGGTAACATCGATATCGAAGGGGTAAGAATCTATCCATTTCAATATGAAGATTTTGGAAGTTTTGATTTATTCGATTGTAATCCATCTCGTTTGGAAATTTTTTGTTTATCTGGGAAGCCCTAGGAGAATTATGGTGGCTAAACTCTTTTCACTCATCATTGGTTAATATAGAAAATCCAAGACTTAAGGTTGGCACAAGCAGCAACTATTACAAAATAGACAACGTACTCAAGTATATGTTATTAGTTGATAATCTCGATTTGAAGGGAAAGAGAGTCTTATGGCCGCTCACATATAGTATAAATACAAAGAGATACGACCAATGTTTTACGGGTAGTATGCAACCTCTTTTGCTAAAAGTTCAATAAATTGAACTAATATATATCTGCGATTAAACCCTTAAGAAAATCAATTTCATAAAATTCACTCTTTTAGTTAAATATTTTGCAAATCAAATCAAATATGAGAGTGATGACTTTAGTTATGGAAATTCGTTCCTCACCAAATAAATTCAGAATTTATAGCCAATACAACAATCAGACAAGAATAATTGCAGAAATTAAGAACTGTACAAGCAAGCCGCTGCCCCTGCATAATTTTTTTACAAGCAATTTCTATATGTATTTCTTTTAGCAGCACCTGTAAAGTTCATAAATTTTTACAATGGGGTATGGCTGTTCGACCAGAATAATTGAGTAATGTAAACCCTTAGATCCTTCTTGTAGCTTGAATTCTTTTCTCACTTCTGATTTTTGATTTGTTTTTTCTTTTCTTTTTTTTGAAAAAGAAAACAAATAAACAAATGAAAAAAAACTGAAATGGAACTTGGAGCTCTTTTTAAAAAAAGAAAGAAACTAGGCTAAAAAAATAAACTAACTAAGCTAAAACAAACAAAAACCGAAAACATCAAAAACAAAAAAAATGAGGATAAAACTCGGACACTAACAACGATTTCAAAAGAGTGCAAACCTCACCAAGTTTAAACCACTCAATCCACAGACCTAAACACACACTTGACAAAAAAATAACCATAGTGGCTCTACAAAAACACGACCCTCCCCACGCCTCTATGGATTAGAACTCGTTATTTGTTTCCTCACAAATCAAAAATTGGAAACTGATAATCCCCCCCCCCCCCCACAAAAAACGGAAATTATGAAATAGTCAATCAGCAAAATAGTGTCTCTTTTTTTTCAAGAACAATTCACGTGATAATCCAAAATAAATCATTTAATTCGTGAATTAGTTCGGATTTGACTTTTCGAATTGGGTGTACGAGTTCGCACTGGGGTATTTATGAATTGGGATTTCAGGAGTGGCGAACGCTATTCAGATCGGAGTTGATATCGTGATTTGTGATTTCAGATGAGGATCACTGCTTTGATTTTTGTAACGATTTCGGAATTCGCTAAGGTTTGGTGAAACTATTGGGTGACTGTTGTGATTTGGAAAGTTACGTGAGAAGTGGTTCGATAAGGGTTGGTTTTTCAAGCGTGGATGGTGGTGGATGATTAGGAAGCGTGTATCGGTTATGGTAGAATGGTAATGAAGTTTGGTGGATGGGTTTGTAGCTGTGAATATGAAGAAGATGGCAGAGAAGACCACAGTTGGCCGTGGAGTATGGTAATGGATGTGGTTGCCTGATTGTGGATGGGTGACGATAGGGATTGCGTGAGATGTTTTATATGAGGTTGAAAGTGTTGATCAGTGAAAGTGGTTGTGCTGGAGTGATTCACAAAAATGTGGATGGTCAGAGTCTTTGTGGTAGAAGAGACGCGGTAAGAAAGAAATCAAGAGAAGAAAATATTGCGAAAGAAATATGTTTTTTTTCTTGTTTTGGAACTTGTAAAATAAGGAAGAGAATGTCAAAAAAATGGGAAGAAAGTTGACAGATGGAAAGAAATAAAGTAAAATTGGAGGGTTTTTTAAGACTTGTAGAAGAAGAAAGGTTATGTACTGAAAGAAAATGTAAGGAAAGAAATCAGAAAATTCGCAAGAGATTGAAAGAAAATGTAGCAAGAATTTTTTTTTCCCTTGGTTTAGAGATTGTGGTATCAACAAGTAATACCAAATCAACTAATCAAGATTTATTTTCTATATATACAAGAACACAAAAGGAAAAAAAACTAACACGAATCAAAAATTAAATAAATAATAAAACTTAATTGTTGCCTCCCCGGCAACGGCCCCAAAAACTTGTTTGACACTTTCCTATGGACTAGAAAAGCGCAAATTTTGAAATAAATTACTGCAAGCACGCAGATGTGTAGTATGCAGGTCGAACACTGGAAGGAAGATTAAATTTTATTATTTGTATAATTCGTGGGCGAGTTAGACGAATTTTTGGAGGATTTGATTGAAAATAATAAAAATTGAAATTGCAATTTGATTCAGAACAAATCTAATTGAACTACTAATCAAATCACAATTATCAATTGAAACAAATTAAAAGTGCAATTGAATTCACTACAGATTCAAATCTAACCGGATCTATAATAAATTCAATTATAGAAAAATAAACAGAATACTGAATTAAAAATTAAAGAAAGGAAATAAACAAACAGAAATAAAAATTAGGATTACCGTTGAATCTAATCAAACGGTCAATCACTAATAAGAAAAATAAATTGCAAAGTCAACTTGTGCTCTACCAAATCTAATTGTATAGACGACACATGTTGCTCGAAAGTAAAAAAAAAATGCAAAAATAAAAGAAGAGCTTTGTTAATGGAGAAAAAGTTGCAGAGAAATGAACAACTATTTACAATGAATACAATGAGTATTTATAAGGGAATGTAGTCTCCTAGCTATGAGAATAATTGGGCCAAGAATGAATCTCATAAAATAATCTATTAACAAATAAAAGAGATATAAAGATAGACTTGAGATATTCCATGCAGATTTCCTCTTTTGATTAGTGACATGTGGCAGATTGATTGACTTTTCCTTGGCAATAATTCAATCAAATCTTCTTCTACATGGCAGTTAAAAATGAATGATTTAATTTGATTTACATAAGAAGAATATGCCCATGTCTTCAAATCTTTATTAGTGCATATATTATATACATACATAAGAATATATATTATATACCACTATTCCATATATTTCTTCAGAGCAAAGGAGGCAGCGTGTATGTTCCTTTCTTCAGCAAAAATAGGGCTTGACAGGGATCGAACTCAGGTCACTCTGTCCAATTTTTAGGCCTTTACCAGTGTGCTACAGCTTCCATTGTGATTGAAAACTTATTGATATGGGAAAGTAACTTTTTTCTTAGCAATTGGTCTTTAATTGAATGAAGGAGACATTTATTGAACCTATGAAAACACGTGAAAAATACCCAAAGTAATATTTATTTATTTACAAAAGATAAGATATAAGAGCATAAAATAAACACATTTCTATGTTAATCACCTGGTGTAAGCATTTAAGCCCTTATCACCGCCTACGATGGCAAGATAAAACGCCTCCTGGAGGGAGGTCGGATAAGCCATGGGCCTTGCTTGACAATAAGCTAGCTAAGCGCACCGGACGCACATGCCCAGAGAGTGGCCAACAAAGCATGTACATCCTCTGCTTTGGCGCCAAAAAGCCCAAAGAGTGGCTAAGTAAGCACGTACACCCTCTGCTTACGTAAAATCCCGAGCAAAGGGAACAAAAGCTCTAGAGAAGCATTCTAAGCACACAATCGCCTTTTCTTACACCAAGTCTTTTGGGAAGGGAACGAAGGCTCAAAGATAGAGCTCGCAAAGCACGTACGACCTCTGCTTTAAGAAATAAACATGGAGTTGGCGCAAACAATAGCAAATACCATATGTGGATATCTGGCCTTCCATCACATACCTGAATCTGGGTTAATTCAGGAATTCTGTTAATTGACAAAAGTGGATTTCTGGTCTTGTATAAAAAATCCGAATCTGGGTTGGCTCATGACTTCTATTAATTGCCAGAAGCGAATTTGTGTTCTTATATCAAATACCTGAATATGGGTTGGTTTGGGACTTCCGTCATTATCACAAGTTATTTCTGAACTCCTATTGAATACTCGAGTCTGGATTATGGCTCATTATTTCTAATTACCACCAAATATATATGGTTAATCTCCACTTATAGAATTCCCAAATATGGGTTCTGGCGGTTATATCTCAGGAAGGAGGCTCTAAACTTCTAATCTAACACCCTAATCTAGGCCACAAGAATATAATTCTTCTTCCCGGGAAAGGGTTTGCTAACTAAGAATCTTTAAACGAAAATCATAATCTTCCATCTTGCTCAGGGAGATATCTTAACCTCATTATATACAAATTGTTGCTATTTATGCGAAATATAGGCAAAAAATCACATATCAAGTAGTACATATCCCATTTACGAATTCATTCACAAAGTTACACCATTGACTATAAGAAAGAAAAAAAGAAGAGGTTAGGCATTGATAACACTTAATACAATATTCTATGCTTCCCTATTTTTAGGAAAAGGGGGGATAATGGAATGACGAAGCACGATGCACAAGAGCTCATTGACCTTTGGTCACTTTTCCATAAATTTATTGGGACTTTCCAAAGGCTTAATTTGATGATTCAAAGCTGGATTATAAGCCTTACCCATGGTTCGAAGAGTCTTATTCTCTTTCTCCAAACTGAAAACACTTTTTCGTAAAGCATGTCTTTCTTCTCGTAATTGCTTAACTTTGGAGACGTAGTAGTCAATACGCCAAAGCATATCCTCGTTATATTTTCTGTCATAAAAACCTTTTATACTAGCTTTAATTTTTGGCACCACCTACTAACAATAGAATCATCTAACCCAAGAGGGGGGTTCCTCGCATAATGACCTATTTCAAACTCCAAAGCCTCGAACTCAGTCATTGAATTGTGTAGATTTAGACACAGAAATGTTGGTGGTACACCCAAAAATATATTCCTAAGTTTTGCAGTTTGTCAACTCATTGTCGCGCTCTACTTCTAAATCGACAATTTGACAATGTAGTTCGACTACTCCTTCATCAAATTAATGGAGGGACTCGTTTTTATCTCTCTCTTTAGCTCAAGGATAGTTTTATCCTTTTGCCTTAGCCGGCCCACCAAAATGTCTACTTGTTTGCTCAAATACTTCGTACTCGGCTTCTTAAATAAAATGGACCCACCTCTAGTGTTAACAGATGGGTCCACTGAAATGTCTCTTTGGTCTGTAATTCGTAATGCATCCTTTTCAGTAAAGGAGGGAAATTTCCTTTTTTATAAACATACGAACCATTGTTTATAGGTATTACTTTCAGAAGGATATAATAATAGTAAACCATAGTTCTCATCATTCAGAAGGGGCCAATACACGGGTTCCCCTAAATCCTTCCAAACAAGCTTTAATTACAAGATTACATGGTTTAGTTTATTCCTTCAATATTTATTATTCATATTACTACATATCAGCTTTGCATGATGAGTTCTAAGTTTCCTTAATGTCGCCTCTCGATCGTCACCCAAAAAGTTAAAGGGGACTTGGGGATACTTCATGTAAATATGCTTAAGATCTTTCAAAAAGCGATCTCTGCTGGACTTACAAGGCGGTTCTGTGAGAAATTCCCTCCTCAACCTAGATAATGAATGTAAATCATCCTTGGGGACAATGTCATTGGCAAAAATAGGTTTCTGTTGTAATGTGAAAAGAAGAACAGTGGTTATAGGTGACAAGGGAGCGCCCTCAGAAACATACGTCCATGACATTATGTTTTACAAATACCAGTAAGTTTCAAGACAAGGTAAATTAATTAAATACAAGGAAGAAAGTACAAGAGCAGAAGTTATACTTGAGAAATAGGAGCAGCAGATTGCGTAGGTCATTCTTTTTTACCAAACTCCGAGGAACCGGTTCCTTTGGCAAAAGCACCAACATGATATGGGGTAGTAGGAACATATGAGAGATCAGGATTCATCTTCCCAGAACTTGGGGCACCGCCAGCAGGTGGGGAAGGATTGCCCTCATCTTTGTCAAGATTATCCCAGCGGTCTCCCCCCTCGGTACCAGGGTCATTGTTATCTCCGTCACCATCTTCATTATCACCATCAGCAGCAAAGCCTTCTTCCACCTCTTCATTAGATTCTGAATCATCTAGCAAATCTTCGATGTACAAAAGGTCCTTGAATTTCGTCTTATCCCTCTTCGGAACCATGATACCATGTTTGGCTAAATCTATTCTTTCCATAACTCTTCTCCAAACAGAAGGATGGATAGAAGGAAAATCCATGCCAGGAAATTTTTGGAAGTTATCAGAGTAGGCCAAGAAGAGGGCATCTTCATAGTATTATGTCATCACATTAGAAAGGAGCGTTTTCAAGAACAAGGAAATCCTGTTTTAGCTTCATAAACAACCCGCCTAGCATTACAAAGCGCATCGTCCTTCACTCTCAATCTCTCGGCATGCTCAGCTAACATATTCTCCCGCTCATCCTTGAAATTCGAAACATTGTCAGCCAAAAGATTATTCACTTCTCTTTCCTTTTCAAGCTCCGAATCAGCTTTACTAAGAGATGTTTTCAGCTGTTCGCGTTCCTCGTCTTTGCCTTTCGCCATAGTTAAATCATGAACCTTAGACTCCAAAGCAGCCTTTTCTTCTTTAAGTTTGTTCATTTCAGAAGATGATGAGGAAATTACCATTCGTAGGGAGTACCAACCTTTGGAAATCTAAAAAAGAATGAGATCATATCTGTCATGGAGACGAAAAAAGTAAAAGAGAAATTGGAAAAGAAAAAGGGCAAACCAAAAGTTGTTGCTTGATGAGTTAACAACAAAAATCTGACCAGTCCGAAGGGGAAGGCAGTGGCATGTTGGAAACATTAGCGGAAGAAAGAACGGACTTCACAATTCTACCAAAATCTGGAGTTGGCAAAAGGGAATCTTGAAGGATCATCATAGTGAGGAGAGGGAAAAGAGGTCAGGTCATGTTCCCTCGAACCAAAAGCTTCTTGAGGATCGAACATGAGAAGTCCAGTAATGAAGCCACTCCCCGTAATCTCAGTTTGAGAAGAATCCACGTTGGGAGTAGTATCGGCAGGAGGGGTAATGGGGTCAAGCGATAGTTGACCAATAAGTAAAGTAACGATCCCTTTTTTGGAAAAGGGAGAAACAAAAATTTCATCTTGTGTCTTTTAGAGGGTCCACCGTCAACGGCTGAAGCAAATCTTTTTACGGCTAAATCGCTAGAGTAAGCAAAGGCAGTCAAGGTAGTTGACTCGTTATCATCTTGGGTGGCTGATCACAAGGAATAATGTTACAAGGGAAAAACAAAAAGAAAAGTTGAAATCTGAAATGAAGGAGGGTAACCTTTCTAACGAAATAATCTTACATAAGGAACTCAGAAATAACGGTGACGAAATATTAAAGTCATCAGAGCCAGGGGACAAGTTTATAGCAGCTGGAAAATGGATAGGAGACTACCCCAAAATCTTTTTCCCAAGAGGCAAGAGGGTATGTTTGCAGAGATTATCCACGGTCAACAGGATGGAGCATCCTCCCAGTTTTTTAGATATCATGCAAAGGGCATCAACTACCTAGGTCTCTTCTACCGCTAAATCTTTCTTTTAGAAATAAAAGCTGGAAAGAAGCAATGGCGGATAAGATGCGATAATAACATAGAAGATTTGAGAAAAAGATAAGCAACTTACTAGGATTAACAAAAGCTCCTGATATACCAGGAGAACACATGATATAGAAAAACTGGTTTTCCTAATCTTTAAACTTATTGATGGGATCACTAATCCACTTCTTTACAGGATTGGAGCAAAGAATAAGCGAATCTGATACTTTGGCCAGATGAAGTAGAAATCATAGAAGATTGACATTAAGGGAGGATAGGCCTGACTTAAGTGCTAAGATTTCCAAGCATAAAAGGAGGGTGTATGTGTTCGATGAAAGCTGAATAGGAGCAACCCTCAAGTGGTGCATAAATATGGATACAAACTCCGGGAAAGGAAAGAAACCTCCATGCCAGATGTGAGTGGCAGTGAACGCAAAATATCCCTCCAGCGGACTTTGAATGGTATCTTGAGGGGAGGAAGGAATAACATCAACACCGATCGTACCAAAACTTTGGAGGATAGCTTCCACCTCCTCTAAGGTATTGATAAAAGTGCGTTGTGGGACGGGTGCCTTCGTTAGACGAGGTGTAGGATAATTGCCCGACTTAGACTTGTTAGCCTTTTTCTCCTCATACATGATGCTGTCAGGTGATATCATTCCACAACATATATATTAGTACTACATTCTCTTGCATAGGTATGCACATGCTACCCACAAGAGGGTAAACAACATAAAAACTTGTTAACATTAGAAGCTTGGACTGTGAAACACCACATTAATCATAGGAGTTAATTTTAACAAGGTTCAGACATATAAAGTACATCACACACACTTAGGAACAGTTAAGTCTTCAGTGATGATCAAATTAACTACCGAACACCAAAATTGAAAGAATGAAAGGTAGGTGTCAGAAGAATTAGTCTATCGATAACATTTGGTGTCGTTTTAACCGAAACTAAAGGACTGAGAGCCATCACCGGAAGCCTAATTGATCTTGAGACCTGATACAAGTGAAATTAAACTACTCAAATATCGAACTCTCAAATTTTTCCGACACTAAAATCAAAAGGGAGACAAAGCTTTCGATAACACCCTCACACTGATCTAACACCCACGTGGTCTAAAGCAAAATAAGCATGGATGCTAGTGTCGGTAAAATCAAAACTAAAATGAGTCGACAAGAATTGGTGTTGAGTTCACTCGGACCGAAAGCATAGCATCTTTCTTTGTAATAAAATTAACCTTTTCGAATGTAAATTTTGCATTTTAAACCCCAAAAGTATATTAGGGAAATGGATAACCTAAGTTTTCAACCATTAATCACCGCCTAGGCTATTTTCATCATTTTAACTCATGCTTAATGCATAAAAATCTTGATGGCTTTCCTACTCAGGAAAAGTACGATTTCGATTTCTACTTTTAATTAAAATAAGAATACTTACAGAAAATTGGATTTGAAATTCTGAAAAGCTCGTAAAAATCTCGAGGAACAGTAACCTTGTTTGAGCAATGTAATTCGCAGGTGAAAAGACAAGGAAGAAGAAGAAAGACTATTTATGCCAAAGTGTTCCTTCAATCTCGGACGAACAAATAAGATTGAATTATCGGATCAGATCATTTCCAAAAGACTAAAGGCGGAAATCCTGCAAAATCAGAATAGTATAGTACGAAGACCAAAAGGTGTTGACTTGAAAAGTCGAAATTACCCCTTCACAAAGAAGGGAAAATGTTACTACCAAATTCAACACCGAAACAGGCTATCGGTGAAGGGGTATTGGACCTCAACTAGCTCAAAATGATGATCCGAAAGCATGGAGCCGGCATCAAGTTAAAGACGAAAGCATAAGGAAGGAAAATAACTTGAAGCTAGAAGCAGACAAAAAAGAAAGGATAAAAGCTTACAACCCGAAACCAAAGTCATGGTGGGAATCCCAAGCCTAACGAAGGGAGATGAAAGGGCTGTCGTCACTAATTCACTTAGGTCGATACAGAAGGAGGTGAATACATCAAAGGAATGAGAAGCCGAAACACCAGTAAAATATATCGAAAGTTAGCTATTGGATTCAAAGCTTGTAGGCCACCGAGAGACAACTTCAAAAGTCATCAAGAGACGTACCGAAAGCTCACTATCGAAAGAACGAAACCAACCCTAGGGATTCACGGGAAGAAAACCTGAGCTTATGGGAAGAAGATCTATCCACACTAACTCGCTTAGTGTCGATTTCAAAAGGGTGACAGTTCCCGGAACATAAGTAATTGAAACACGAAAGCAAATACTATGAAGACCTAAAGGCAAAGCCAGAAGTTTATTGCTTAAAGCCTAAAGCCAATCCCAAAGACTATCCATACCAACGGGCTTGGTATTGATACGAGAGGTAGTAGCATCACTAAAAAGAAGCTTCTAAGACCGAGACCAGCATTCCGAAAGCCAAGATCAACACACCAAAGGCTATGTTATATCCATTAACTATGTCAAAAAGGCAGTCCAAACCAAGGCAACCGGAACTGAAAGATGAAGAGCGGTCGACACTTAGCTGCTGCACCCGAAAGAAATTTCTGCTCGACAAATGACAAAAAGGCTCCCGATTTTTCTATAAATAAGACCCAGGGTTCACATTTTAGGGGACTTTTTTCTCATTCCCTAATCTTGTACTCATTTCTTGTAGATTAAACCCTAATTTCTAAATCGATATGGGGATTTCCTTTGCAAACACTTATGTACTCAAATCAATGAGCAATAAAGAGTGAATCGAGACTTAGCATATTTTCTACGATTTACTTTACTACTTCTTTCATCTATTTCCTTATGTCTTCTCCATAACAAATGCTCCACACATAAGCCTTATTGTTTCTCCAAGATTACTAAAATACCCTTCTACAAGTCATTTGGCTTCCTAACTCGTGTTGCACTTAGGGAACCCTTGTCCCAAGGTAACTACTGGTTGTTGAGTTTCGTAAGCATGATACTCACCTCTTGAGGGAAGAGTAACTAATCTTCGGGCTCAAAACCTTGATACCTAGGAAATGGTGAACTAACTCAAGCTTGTGGGAACTAAATAATCCTTTACTTCCCTTAGGTCCAAATCCTTAGACCTATCTCCGGTGTTGACGAAAATTACCAGTAACATAACATAATATAAATTGACTTGTGGTTCGCTTGTATATTACATCATGATAATTGAAAATCTTTGTTATATTCGACACTAGCCAAATTCGCTTATTACTTCAATATTCAATTTAAATAAATTTATTTGTTAACTATTTCAATTATACATGTAAAATAAAATTATTCGATATCACCAATAATTTTATCTAATTTAATCCATTTATTTAAATAACAAAACGCCCCCAATCAAATTTACACTCTTTCATTTTGTTTAAATATGCGTCCAGTTTCGACGTAGAAAGCAGGTTTGTAATGCCTTGGCAAGCTCATCGAGAGTTGACATGGTTTTCAGTGGAAGTCGAGAGAACCATAGAAGAGTTGTGCCTTCGAGGAATACAGGAAAGCATTTACACTTTACTGCGTCTGTGGCATGGTTGGAGTCTATGTGTCACTCATATCAATTTATGAAGTTACAGGGATTGGTCTTCCCTACGTAAATCGTGAGTGTTGGCATGTTGAATCTTCATGGCGATTCAGCATTAAGGATAGCCTCATTGCAGAGTTACGTCTCGAATAGGATTCCTACTCATCGGTGACGTGCCCCTGCGATTCCCTCATGATCCGATGGGCCATGTCCATGAGAATCAGAGGTTGGATCTCCGTTGGATTATAGCGTTCGTGATCCAACTCTGGTGTTCGAAGCCTAGGATGCATCCCATGAAGAACATCATTTATCTGAGTATCATCAACTTCAATTCTTTGGTCTCATGGAGGCAGACTGGAAGCGACTAGGGCCTGAGTTGTGGTTCTAAGCGTAAGTACCAAGTTCTAAGCAGAGACAAGCGGAGGTTGCTTGGTACTGGGTTAAGCGTTAGTTCCTGGAGCATTACTAGAACCTAAACAGGAGCGGTTAGAATGATGGGCTTCCTCTGTGATGGTAATAGTAGCACCATCATTGTTAATCCTTCGCCTTTGACTATAATCGATGTGGCGGGTATCGAAAGAAGAGCTTTTCGAAATGTAGAGAGTAAGCTATTTATTCCTATTGGCTTAAAGGAATGAAATGTCTCCATTGGCATTTTCTCGAAGCCTTCCATCAAGTCAATATTCTACCTAATTTGGTCGTTAAGAAGTCTTTAGGTCTCCTCTAATTTCTTAATCACTTCAAAGAAATAGGCTTAGGTAAGCGGAGCCTTAGGATTGGAAGAAGTAGCCATAGTCATATCCATGTTGGTCGTAGCTTCAGAAGGTTAATGCTTAGGAGATTTTTTAGGTCAACTTTAGAAGGTCCGATAATAGCAGATTTTCCTTTCTTCACCATTTTGGTAAACTAGGTAGGTAGGTCAAAGGAGACCTAAGTAGCACTCCAAGCCTTGGTAAAAGAACAGTAGGAAAGATGAAGTCTTTAGCTCTCAGTGAAAGCACCAGAATGTTGATGTCCAAAGTTGGCAGTAACACTCAACGAGTTCCATGACAATGAAACTAAATGTCCAGTACTGAAATTACTACAGGAAAGTAGACCACACAGTGTTTATAGTGGTTCGGTTCTTGAGTACCTACGTCCACTTTAAAGGTTTTTCTCTTTTATTCACTTCAATGTCAAAAGTACAGTGGTGGGATTAGTGGTTCCAAACAACCACAATGACAATGGTGGAAAACAGGTTTAGAAGGGTCCAAATTAGAGCATCTTTCCATCTTCCTGAAAGGCCAAGGCAGACCAAAGCATCCAAGTGTCCAAGAAGGAGGTAGATTTCTTCTTCTTGGAGTGATGGAGTAAGCTTGAGAGTCCAATATGCAATATCTTCTTTTCAAAGTGTAAAGAGAGAAAAATCCAATCCTTTTATCTGTTCTGAAGTGAGGTATTTATAACAGAAGGGAGAAGGTAGGAACAGGGGTACGTGGGCTCGTAGGCCACATCTTTTGTCTTTCGAGATCAGTACCAGTCCCGGAGGACTTAGTTGTTTTCCTGACCTCCATGAAGCTTCTGGTTTTCCTTTTTGCTAACTTCGCATCCTATGATATAAAATGCTTTGCATCGATCCTAATATACTTGTTTCATTTTCAGAGATATCAAGAAGAAGCACCGATCTGGAAGACTTAAAGGAAATTTGGATGGAAGATGGGAGTTAAGGCAAATACCGATCCAACGACTTCGCAGGAATACTAATCTCGAAGTTTAGGCGAATTCTAGATGAAATCGGGGATATGAATTTTGCAGACCGATCCCAATGGTTGTTGAATACCGACCCCTAAATACTTAGCCATCTGAGAGAGCAGTTTTGATGAGCCGAGACAACCATTCTTATGTGACTCATCTGGGCTTGATTCATGGGTTTTGGACCATATCTCTGAGTCATTTCGCCACGGGATGAGCCAAGTCGTATGGGTCTGGACTGCTTCTGATAGTCGGGCCAAAAGGCCGGGTAACACCAATGATGCTTCCATCATCGTACTTTTTCACCTAAATAAAATAATCGCATTTAGTCAATCAATTCACTATAACGTAAGTACTCTCATTCTCACCCCTATTTGTTGGTAGACCATTGATGATGTCCGCAGAAATACTCTCCCACTTCCACTAAGGAATACCAAATGGTTGCAACAATACTTCTGCCTCCTTCTGCTCTGTCTTTAACCTTTGGTAAGTCATACAACATGCTCTGCTACATTGCTTCTTCATTTAGGACCAACTGAAGACTCATGTCCTGACATGGTACATATTGCCCTACCAGAATAAATGGTCATGCTAGAACAATGAGACTCGGCTAGTACTATGTTTGTCAAATACATACTAAGAGGAACACAAAGCCAACCAGTTCTCCATAACCATCTCCTCGAGTTAGTGGCATAACGATTCAAATGAAGCGAATACTCTCCTCTCCCAATCCTCTTAGCGATATCTACTTGCACCTTGTCTTGGTTTTGACTAGACAGAGCACACTCCGTTAATGTAGGCTTTACATCTAAAGCTTTTAGCGATTCTGGAGTAATATTTAATGATGGTCAGAAATAAAATGTTGAAATGAACTCGAAATGCCTCCATTCCAAGAATAAGGGACTTTGATACTCTACATGTCTTCTCAAGGTATCGACTACTACACTTCCCTTGTCTAGAGTATAAGAGATTTAAAGTCGTATAAGGCCAAGAACTGCTTCTACCTTTGTTACCTCAAATTCAACTTGTTTAGAAAGAACAAATATTTCAAGGACACTTGATTCATACATAGCTCAGACCGCTCCCTGAAAAGATAATTCGTGTATGACTTGAGAGTAAAGCAATGGTTGTTAACTCAAGATCGTGGGTATGATAGTTTTTATGATGGACCATTAAATACAGACAGGCGTAACTCACTATAATTCCTTCGTGCATCAAGATCACACCTAACCTCATACCAGAAGCGTCGATGCAAATTGCAAATGTCATCGTCCCATTAGGGAATACTAAAACCGATGCACTGGTCAATTTTTTTCTTCAACGTAATGAACGCGCCTTCACACTTTGCCTCATACAAGAAAACTAAATTCTTCTTAGTGGGGCAGGTTAGAGGAGAAGAAATTTTAGCGAAGTCCAAATGAACTTTCTATAGTAATCCGCCAAGCTAAAGAAACTTCTCACCTCCAAAGCATACTTTGGCATATGCTAATTCTGAACCGCTACAATCTTACTGGGATTAATCGCGAGTCCACATTTAAAGATAAAGTTTCCTAAAAAGCATAACCTCTCTCGCCAAAAGTGGCACTTGAAAACTTTTCCTTCAGCCTATCTTATGGAGTGTACTAAGCATTTCTTCCAAATGCAGTGCGTGCTTCTCCTTACTTTTGAAATAGACCAAAATATCTTCTACAAATACCGCAATGAACTTATTGAGCAAACTTATAAAAATTCGAGTCACCATATCTTTGAAGTAAGTAGGTGCATTGGCCAGCCCAAAGGGCATGACTAACCACTCATATAAACCATCGAGTGTACATGAAGCAATCTTCTTGATATTATCATTAGCTACCTGCAACTAGTGGAATTCAATAGCCAAATCGAGCTTTGAGAATGCCTTGTCCCATCAAAGAGATCGTGTATACGGGCAATGTATATGGATTCCTATATGTTAGATTATTCAACATTCTATAATCAGTAAAGAGTCTCGGAGAACCATTTGCTTTAAGGGCAAAGACAATTGGTGCTCTCTACTCATAAATGCTCGTTCTAATAGAACCCTTTTCCAATAACATGATCATGTATTTGTTTAACTCATGTTTTTCCTTCGGATTCGTACGCCTAAAGGGTGGTATAACAAGTTTTTGCAATCTCTACAAGATAGATATATTTCTTTTAGAGTAAAGTTAGTCATCATCATAGAACATAAAATTTGCAAACAATTATTGCATTTTCATACGAAATTATGAATAATCATTATAGCGACAACCTTTTAGCTTAACTTGGAAATTGATAAGTCATTTATTACCTTAAAATCTCAAGTATTCTCTTTTATACTATTACTTTTTTATAACCATACATGATCAAATTTTTAAAAATTATCATTGGTTTTGAATCATTTTGAGTTTCATAAAAATTGAGGATATGGCATCCCACAATTCAATTTTAAAGAATATAATTGTATATTATGAATATTTTGAATCAAAAAATAATGCTGACCCAATAAAGGATGTGAAAAGTGAATTCTCATCGTTTATCATAGAATTAAATACTAGACCATGCTCTTTCCAAACTTGCCATATAATATGTAAAATTCACATGAATCAACACACGATCATAACATTTTGTGTGGCATGTTATTTTTGTTCAGTAAATGGTTGTGCACTATGACTAGGTAAGTGTGCAACTGTGTGTGTATGCCTATTACTCTAATATAGATTAAAATTCCTAATTTCATATTGTACAGTGTTAAACTGTAATCATCCACTTTGGTTATACCTTTAATGTTATGTAACAATCTACAAAGCTGCAAGAAAATGAACATATCTATTAAAATAATAGTAAAGCAGAAGAATTTTGAGCTCTCTCATTAACTTTTGGAGCTATCTCAATAATTTAATTTTAAAATTCTAATATATACCATTTTACAATTATTTACTAATCTCTTACACTATTTTATATTTAGATATCCACTTTTAAAAAGTCTACAATTATTTACAAATGTTCCTCCGTTTTCTCCCAATATTTTACACAAAGACCCAAGTATTTAAAATAATTAATTGATCCAAACTTAAAACTAATTGATAATATTAATCAACTATAATGTTTTGAAATTTTCAATATGCATACTGTTAGGGAATGCGGAATGGATTGTTAATGCAAAACTAACACTAGAGGGGGGTGAATAGTGTTTTCAAGGAATTTAAGAAAATCTAAAACTAATATGATCTACTATAAGAATCACACACCACATAGATAATCACAAACACATAATCAAACACAAATACAGAAATAAACAGAAATTAAACGCAAAAAAGGAAAGAATCAAATAACACACCGGATTTTATACTGGTTCGGACTACTCCTACGTCCAGTCCCACGCAACACTGGATTGCATAGAGTTTTATTACTATCAATATCCAATTACAATTCCCTTGATTTCACGGTTATAAGGTTAACACCGTTTCTACCACCCTTGATTTCCCGGCTATAAGGTTAACATTATTTCCTTCATTGATTTCACGGCTACAGGGAACACACCATTTCCAAACTATCCCAAAATATTCCCAAATGATCACAACATCCCTATAACTCTTCAGTAGCACTTTGATTCAGAGAGTAATGAGTAGAGAGTGAGAAGAGAAGAAGTTTTATGTATTTAGAATAGAAATCGACAGAGTAGAAGTCTAGAAATCATAAAAATATGAAATAATAATGGAGGAGTGAAAAGGGATGAAGATGGAGAAGAAGAATGAATAAAAAATTCGAAATCAACCCCTATTTATAAGATTTGAAAGGTTGCAATGCTTTGGAATGGTACAAATGGTGAAAAGACACTTCCTTTTAAAACTGAAAATATGACAGTTGTATGTCGACATGCCAACATATGTATGTCGACATATGTTCTTTGAAAATTTGAAAATTGAAAATTTTAAAGTGTTTTACTATATATATAATTCTGGAAATTATTGAATTAAAACATAGTGATATAAATAAGTATTATAAAGTAGAAAATCATATGAAATCATAAATATAAATTATATAAACATATTTATAAAATTAAAAAGTTTAAAACTATATAAATATAAAAGTATATAACTATATATATAAACTTATAGTCTTTAAAAACTAAGTTTAAAATCAAAAGTAAACTAGAAAACTTAACTAGAATTTGAATAGAGTTTGAAAATAGAATTTGTAATTTGAAAATCAGAATTTGAATTTGAACCTGGAGTGCTATTCAGAGTCTTACATATAAACTAGAATCTATTACTATATTTATCTTGAACCCTTGATTTCTTGATTACTCATGAGTCTTGAATCTCCTTTGAATTCTGAATCTCTTGAATCTTTAAAGCTCTAAACTGTACAGTCTTCAATATTAATTCCTATATACAAATCCTGCATATATGTGTATATATATATATATATATTCTAGATAGAGATGTTAGTATATATTTTATAATCAATTAATATTGAAATAAGGTTGTTGTCATCAAAACTCCATTCTCCAACACATACTATACACACGTCAACAAATTGGTGAAAAGAACATGTTGATATAAAAATATATAAATTGCATAACCCAAATTATGTACATTAACGATAATAATACATTTATATTATAATAATTCAATCACAAGTTTATCATATACGTAGTACTTTGACATTTATTTTTTTACAGTTATTTAAAAACCCTTCTTAGTTTCTTTTAATATTTTACGCTCAAGTCCATATATATTTAATTAATTATGTAAATCTTAAATTTAAACCATGTAAATATTTAATTAACTATAATTCATTACTCAATCCAAAAAATCCTAAAATTACGAAAATTTCAATGTATGAAATACTCCTGCGTAATTAAAAATAATATTAAAATATATTTTTTAGTCAAATGAAGTAACTTCAATTTATGGGAAAGTCTATTTAGACACAAACGTTTGACACAAATTGAGGGATACAAAATCTGAATCATAGGATTACCCCATGATTTGCACCCCCAACATAAAGACAAATTAATCGTGTGGCTTAGATTTTGTATCTCCTGATTTGTGTCAAATTTTTGTGTTTATGTGGTCGCTCCCTAAATGTATACTCAAATATAAAATCTCTTTTAAATTTCAACTCATTCATCCCAAAAAAATTGTTATTCATTACATAACGTAATTTTATTTTTAGCGACCTCTAAAAGTCAAATCCATATTTTGTAACATTAAGATGTAAACGCATAGGTTAGTTGAGAAAAGTATATTAACATTTCTTCTTTCAGTACGTTATAAACCATATCCAAAATACAACTCACCTTGATGCTACATAACATTATTTTGCCATTATCATAGTTGTGACCCTTACAATTACATAAAATAACCGTTGACTACAAAGGTAAAAATGTTTAAAAACTAAAACCAAGTAATAAATAAAAGATCTTCTCAATTATAAATACATACAAAGCTTTTCTTAGTTGTTTTTAATTTTTTTTTACATTCAACTCTTTAATTGAGTTGGTTCTGTTGATTATAAAATATTTAAATAACTTGAATTATTTAACATTCATTCCTTCAATTATATATCTTTAAAGAAAAATGTGAGTTGAATGTATGTACAAAAACTATACAATATGAATGATAATGTTGTTTATCCACTCATACATATAATAAATACATCTCATTTAACAGAAATTATTTACATATACATAATTAAGAAATTTAGTTTCTTTTCTTCGGTTAAGATATTAACAGCTAGAGATACACATCATTAGAGATAACTGAATATCATTTTAGTTTGTAATTGATATATCATAATAAAATTTTCAAAAGTTGTATACAGCATAATTTTAAACAATAACTAAAACACAATTATTATTGTTAACAACATGTCGTGTGCCATTTTACATTTCTCCTTAATTATCTAGGGATATTTTATTTTCAAATTAGTTTATAACTTCACACTTATTGATTAATTCTCTTACATCACCATACATTTCCTGCCATTCTAAAGGTTATACGGTTATTTACATCTAGTTTAGCAATTAGCTCCTATTATTTTACATTTAAGTCCACATATTTAAATTATTTGCATAACCCAAATTAAATTTAAATTATTTAAATAAATTTAATTAGTTGTTATCTCTTACAAATACCCGAGAATGACAAAATTGATTTTTCTACTTCAAATACCTAAACTTTAAGATTTATATAATCATTTACAAAGTCTCTCCCGATTCTTTCTAATATTTAACATTTAAGGCTGCATAGTATAACAAATTACGTAATGCTAAAGCTATTTAAATAATTTTAGCAAACTATTATTAATAAATTAACCTATTAAGCCACATCAATATTAATCATGTTCATAGTAACAAAAACGAGAACAAATAAATCATTCAAATATATATATATATACACACACACACATACATCAATCACATAACATAAATTATATACATAAATAATAATTATAAATTCAGAGTTCAATTCATTTATATCAATATATTTACTAGGGGTGGAATCGGTTCGGTACCCAAACTTTGTATTCAAAACCATTACCGTACCGACTTACATGGTAATAGAAAGATCATACCATTACCAACCAAATAAATCTGTTATCGACAGTTTGGTTTATGGTTGGAAATGGTTGGTAGAGGTCGGTAATAAGTTTTTGTCATTTACTAGTACGAGATCTTTTTGTTTGCAATATTTCACGTTAAAATATTAATATTGTTGACGTCAAAAGTTGGTTACCAATGACAATCAACCCCCAATCGTGCGATCAACACACGAGTAAAGATTATAAAATGCAGTAAAAGCAAAAAGAATGAGGAGCATACACAGAATTTTTATAGTGGTTCGGCAAAGATGGTGCGTACGTCCACTTTATATATTATTTCTCTTTTTTGATTACAAGTACAATGCTTTTTTTGTTTGAAGAAGAAAGAGAAGATGGCTATTTTCCTTTCTTCTTTTTGAGAGAGGTTAAGAGGAATGAACTCCAAAATCGAAGTGCAAAAGAAGTTGGCGGAAGAGAAGAGTCCCTTTTTCTCTTTTAGCTTGGGGGTATTTATAGGAGGAAAGTGCAGTTTGGGCTGTTGCAATATGATTCGGCCATTCCGGGAAAGCCTGGACACGTGGAACCCATCAGTTGGTTTGAATAGCAGCTAGGGACTGATTTCGTTGTTCATAAATAGTATCCCCGGAAGTTGCGGTTGACGTGGCCTCTACGGAAAGGTATATCAAAAGTAGAGCTTTGTCCGGATGTGGTTTGACCGCTTTTATTGACTTAGAAGTCGGGATATACGGTGGAATGGCTCTGTAGAAGATTTCCATGCTGGCCCGAGATAATCGATCGACGCGCCTTTCACGGAAGCGAGATACTCGGTCGACTGGGATAGCGAATCTTCCGGAGTGAGCTGTCGATTGACTAGGCTGGACTTGGGCCAATATGTGACTGCTTCGGACCATGCGTCTGCTGGGCTTCCTGAAGCGCAGCTTATATCCATTTGCGCGTTTGGGCTTTGGTCTGGCTCGTTGAGACTCTTGCCAAAAAGAGGGTTAACACTTTGCCCCTCAGAATGCATCTTCAACGGTAGAGGGAGGTGTGTTCTGAAATTTGAACCGAAGCACAAACGCTCGAGCCGCTATCGTCACGCCGGACCATATTAAGGCCAGACAACCGACGGTTCCGATGTTGTATTAAGGCTAGAAAATCGACGACCATACCAGGTCGTATTAAGGCCGGAAAACCGACAACGATCAGGAACCGTATTAAGGCCGAGGTGACAATCGCCATTTGTATGAGAGTTAGTTCCTGCAAATACAAAATAAACTATTCTTGTTTTGGAGAAGGCTAATGGGTCGAGCATTTTATTTCACTTGGCTTTGAAGGGTGGCGAGCATTAACCATGCTCGACTTAGTAGTGAACATTAACCATGTCCGGCTTAATGGCGAACGCTTAACCAGGTTCGGCTTAATGGCGAACGCTAACTAGGTTCGGCTTAGTGGCGAGCATTAACCATGCTCGGCTTAGAGAGATGGCGAGTATTAATCATACTCGGCTTAGGACAAGTGTGTTTTTAATGCTCGACTCATGTTAAGTTAGTTTGTCCAACGAGCTATGAATGCTCGTGGTGTAAAAAGAAAAGAGGGAGTATAATCTATACTTCGTATTTAGAAAACATGGCCTCGCTCGGTTAAGGGAGTAGGCGTTTAGAAGAAAAGAAAGGGTGGTGGGCTTTCGCGCTGACCACATAAAACAAGGGGCGAGCGTTATTCATGCTCGGCTTAGAGGTTTCCAAACATGATCTATATTTGGAAAAATAAAATTCATAACTGTTAAACAACTATTATAAAGAAAGGAAATTCTAAGGGGACATCAGTTGATCTCAGAGCATGCCTAAGAGCTAAATCCTAACACCATACATGTGTACATCAAGGTGTCCTTATTATTGAAAGGAATACATCAAAAGAAAAGAAATCTAATTAATGATAATGCCGCGAGTGCTAGTCTCGGGGTCCTTTCTATTTCTAGGAACTCGAGGACCGACCTGAGGAGCTTGGGCAGAAGGTCGCGGCGGCATGGCTGTGGCGCGATTTTTGACATATTTGGGGAGCTCTCCTTTTCTGACTCGCCCTTCGATGAGATCACGCAGATGTCGGCATTCATTTGTATTATGTCCAGCTACGTTGTGGAATATACAATGCTTGCCAGAATCGAGTTCCATCTGTGTCGGCTCTCGTCGAGGTGGTCTTAGAGTTGGTAAGGACTCGCGTATGTCGAGATAGATATCGAGCAAAGAGGAATTGAGCTCGGTGTACTGATCGTATTTATTTTCATTTCGAGGCCGCACATTGCGCTCGGTTTTCTCCAGGGCCTTTCCTCTTCCGTTATTCTGGCTGTTACCATTGAATGGACCTTGCTATTTGGCTACTAAAACCTCGAGGCTCTCCATTTCAAGGCTGGCATCTTCTTGTCGGAGGAATCTTTCGGCCTAGGAGTAAAGGTCGTCTATATCCTTATGAGGATCTATGGTTAAAGAGATTGAGAATTCTGATCGATTTTGAACTCCTACGATGGCGGCCATAAGTACTATCGATGGGTCGGGCCGATCGACAGATGCTACGGCCACGTTGAATCTTTCAAGGAAGGACCTGAGCGTCTCTCCGGATCGCTGCTTGATGGTAGACAAGAACATAATACTTTTTGGTTGGGACACTCGGAATTGTTCGATGAAGCGGGTGACCAGGGTGTTCCAACTGCTGATCGACTCTGTTGTTAGCTGCCGAAACCACATGCCGACTAAATCTATGAGAAAGAGGGGATTGAACTTAGCCATGACGTTGGTCGATGCACCCAGTACTTCCATATGTCGCATGTATCGCATGAGGTGAATGGTCGAGTCAGTTTGACCGTTGTATGGCTCGATAATTGGGAACTTGAAGTCCGGAGGGTTTCGAGAATTTCTGATTTCCTTGGTGAAGGGGTTGCGATTGACATTGTCTATGTCTTGCTGCGAAGAGTTGCCCCGAGTGAAGCATCGAATAATGCTTGCAAGCTGGCTCCCATCTCCGAGGACTCGTTGCCATGAATTTAATTCTGCATTTGGAAGAGCTTCTGTGCGGGGATCTGGCAAAAGCATGCTCGGAAGGGCGGCCGTTGGTGGGGCTCGGCTTCCGAGAGTTGAGTGAAGGTGTGAGGGAAGGTGAGCCAAAGTAGGTGGTTCTGGGTAGAATGGCCCCTCTAGAACCTGATGAGTTGTTGGTCGAGCCATGCCTGTAACAAAGGGTCTAGGCTGATCCAGCATAGCATGTGATGTTCGGGGCTCGGGGTTGCCCCCGTTTGGAGCGAGGTTAGGAGGGTCTACGGTAGCGTTTTCTTCCGCCACGGTGAGGACCGGTATAGTAGGGTGGCTTCCCTCGTTCGAAGGGAAGGCTGCACCAGCTCTTCATTGAAGGTGAAGAGTGGTTAGACTAGTCTGTGGTAAGATTCCGGATTGTAATGGGAATGACGTTGATTCTGAGGGACCCAGAGGTAGCTCGACTGGTTCGATAGGTCGACTTGCTCCTAAGAGTGGGGGAAATTTTGCCAGACGACCTAGATCTCGATCGCCTGCCTCCTGAGCTTCTGCTACTGCACCTGCGCTGGTTGCTGGAAGTGATACTCCTAGTTGTGAAGGATTGGTTGGTGGGACCAAATCAGGATGAAATAAAGGTGTAACCTGATCAGTGGCCTGATTCTGTGCAGACCGAAGATCAGTTGTTGCCCCAGTCTCGGCCGATGGAGGAATTGATGTAGAAGCGTTCAATTCTGTCTCCAGTCAACCGAGAAGGTGATCCATCAACTGCTTCTGTCGTTCGAGGAGTTTACCCTGAGATGCCATTTGTTCTCTGAATTCGACCATTATCTTATCCATGTCATCCCGAGTAAGGAATCGAGACATGTCGTCATAAGATGAAACTTCGTGACTTGCTTATGCAGCATCTGTATCGGCTGCATCAGTGTTTGCAGGACGAGAGGATGTTGCATCTTTCTTTCGTTTGTTCGCCATAAGCAGAAGTGAGCAGAGGCTCTAACGGAATATCAGTACTTAGCCCCTACCTGGCACGCCAAAAGCGTTGACGTCAAAAGTTGGTTACTAGTGACAATCAACCCCCAATCGTGCGATCAACACACGAGTAAAGATTATAAAATGCAGTAAAAGCAAAAAGAATGAGGAGAATACACAGAATTTTTATAGTGGTTCGGCAAAGACGGTGCCTACGTCCACTTTATATATTATTTCTCTTTTTTGATTACAAGTGCAATGCTTTTTTCGTTTGAAGAAGAAAGAGAAGATGGCTATTTTCCTTTCTTCTTTTTGAGAGAGGTTAAGAGGAATGAACTCCAGAATCGAAGTACAAAAGAAGTTGGCGGAAGAGAAGAGTCCCTTTTTCTCTTTTAGCTTGGGGGTATTTATAGGAGGAAAGTGCAGCTTGGGCTGCTGCAATATGATCCGGCCATTCCGGGAAAGCCTGGACACGTGGAACCCATCAGTTGGTTTGAATAGCGGCTGGGGACTGATTCCGCTGTTCATAAATAGTATCCTCGGAAGTTGCGGCTGACGTGGCCTCCACGGAAAGGTATATCAAAAGTAGAGCTTTGTCCGGATGTGTTTTGACCGATTTTATTGCCTTGGAAGTCGGGATATACGGTGGAATGGCTCTGTAGAAGATTTCCACGCTGGCCCGAGATAATCGGTCGACGCGCCTTTCACGGAAGCGAGATACTCGGTCGACTGGGATAGCGATTCTTCCGGAGTGAGTTGTCGATTGACTAGGCTGGACTTGGGCCGATATGTGACTACTTCGGACCATGCGTCTGCTAGGCTTCCTGAAGCGTGGCCTATATCCATTTGCGCATTTGGGCTTTGGTCTGGTTCGTTGAGACTCTTACCAAAAAGAGGGTTAACAAATACTAAAATTTATTTTTGTGTTATGATATTTTTATTTATCCATCTTATTTTCCTTAGCCAAACATGCAAGAAAACATTATGGATGAACTAAAATATCATACAAATTATACTATTTCTAAGATATATGATAAAAATTTCATTCTATCTTGTATCGTAATAGTATTTTCCGAGGTATTTTATTAAATCATTACATATTAGAAGTACGTTGTTATGTAATAAACATATATGATGAAATATAAGACTATACGTATGTATTGTTTAAGTTATGTGGTAGGTATGGTAATTACCATTGTTAATGCTCAATTACCTTTACTGTACCGCATATTTTCATATGGTTTGACATACCGTACCAATCAAATCAGTTGCCAATTTTTCGGTACCACTTTCATTGGTATCGGTTGGTAATGATTGGTAAGTGGTAATATGGTAAAAATGTCCAACCCTAATATTTACTATGTATCGCATTGTAATATTAATGTAAAGTATTATATATATATATATATATATATATATATATATAACAAATTATATTTAGTTGTTTATGAACATCCACAATGCCATTTAACATTTTACATCTAAATCAATATATTTGAATTACTTATGTGATCTTAAATTTAATAAATATATTCATTTGATAAAGAGTTGTTAATTCATAAAAATAATGATAAATATGACATTTTAACATATACCATGTCATATTAATAAAGGTGATAAAATTAGTTTTTCATCCAAATATGAAGTTAAATAAGTCACATAATATAAATAGTATACGTAAACAATAAAAAATAATAATTTATATTATTCATTTATCTCAATAATTTTAGTGTGGTGCTAAGGGTACCCCAAAATGTTCTTCCTAATACCGCGACTAAAAAATACCACAAGAATTAGTATTGCACTCTTCTTAATACCACACACTTCAATAATAGGGGCTACCACACTGTTTTAACCTATTTCTATTTCGTTCGATATTCATTCGTCCTCATTTGTAAAACCGATCAACAAGTTAAACCCTAGATCTATAACCGATCAATGAATTCGACGCCGCAATATACAAAAGCCGTGAATAAGGTTTGAATTAAGCAAACTAGTAGAGCAAGTGAGAGGTTGGAGTTTTCAGATCACCAAACAATTGAGAGATTGTCGTACGAATTTGAATTTTCCCATAAGAGATGCGAAGAAGACAGTGATTACGAGAGATTGGGGTATTTAGATTAGCTTAGTACATGATTAGTTCGGCAAATAATGATTGAGTGAGAGATTAGAATGGAGAGGTAATGTGGTATTAGGAAGCATACAAAATTTAATGAGATTTTTTTTTTAATTGCGGTATTAGGAAGAACATATTGGGTTGCCCTTAGCACCACACAAAATTTATCATACATCAAAGAAGAAAAACCTAGCTTCAAATATCAACAATTTAACATTTTTACAAATATTACTAAAACCCCTCAATTTTTTCATGATATTTATATTTTAATCTATATGTTTAAACTACTCATGAAATCTTAAGTTCAAATTACTTAAATAAACTTAGTGAATATTTAGTTCATTTTCAAAATATGCATCAATTTTAACGCATATATACGTACGTGTGTGTGTACACATATTAAAAAAAGGATATTTTTCATTCGACTATAAAACGTATAAATCACATAACATAAATTATGAAAATCAATTAATATGTAAATCAATTATGATTTGTTTATAACAAGAACTTATCACACATTATATCATAAAAATCTTTTTTTAAGGTTAATTACTTTAGAATATACCTTTTTCATAAATTTCTTCTCGGTTCTTCCTACTATAAGTTTATATAAATCTTATCCATTAAACTAATAGCGGTCTCAACATGTATTCATATTAATATTAATAAAAGTGATGAAAGTAGTTTGTTTCTCGAATACACACACATATATATTACATGTAGATATAAAATATAAATTACATATAAACAATAATAATTGTATTAATTTATAGCATATGTATCTCATCAAAATTTATCTAATATTGCATTAAAAAGTTATGATTTTAATATTAATATAGTAAATATTATATTTAATAATATTGTCATATGCAAAGCACGGGTTGCACACTAGTATAATAGTACAGCAGAAGAATTTGAAGTCATTTCAATGATTCTAGGAGTTATCTATCTTCTCCTTAATCATCTGCAGATATTTTATTTTCAAATCAGCTTACTATTACACGTATTTACTAATTCTCTCCATCATTTCATCTCTTCATTCGTTTTACAGTTTGGAATCGACATTATAAAGTTTATACAAATATTTTATAGATAATTTGTCGTTTAGTTTTTAATATTTTATATGCATGTCCATATATATAAATTACATAACCAAAAATTTAAGTAGTTTGAATTAATTTAATTAACTAATATTTCTTATAAATGCTAAAGAATGAAAAAAATATTATTTTTTACTCCAAATACCTATAATTTAAAATTATTTAGCATACATTATACGATAAATGGTATTTAGTATCCCTTTTGTGACAATAATATTATTCACACTAGTAAACATATGTAGTGCTACCTAATCTTACTAGTGTGACAATAATATTAAAAATGGTATCAATATAGTGAAATATTAAAAGAAATTTTAGGCAACATGTTATGATCATACATTGACAATGCCTGCATTTTAAAACTTCTAAAATTATTTATTGAACCCCCTCAATTCTTTTAGAATATTTTATATTTAAACTCATATGTTTATACTACTAATGAAATCTTAAATTGAGATTATTTAAATAATCTTAATGAATAGTAAGTCCATTTTTCTAACATTTCTTGAAAATATACATCAATTTAGTGCGCACATGCATATGTGTGTCTCGGTGTCCTAAGCACATTCTATTATAAGTTAGTATATTTAAACCAATTTCATAATTTTAAGTTTAGATTAATTAAACAAATTTCATTAAATAATATTTGTTAGTTCATCTAATAAATCACTAGTGTACGTCAGTTTCAATATGCATGGTATATTCGTACTAACAAAAATAATTAAATTATTTTGTTTCTCGAATAACTCCGCCTGTGTAGTTTTCTATGCAGCATGTCCCAAGCCAGGGTAAAGGAGGAGGGTTGTGATAGGCTTGGCGAGCCAACATAAAAACTTAGTCTCTCTTATGGATATGGAACCTTATGATATTTCGTTGGGGCGTAACCCTCTTAGCGACGCGCTATATCGAGGCTCGGATATGGTGTTAAATATGCAAGGGCTGGGCCACCATTCTCTTAGTGGCGCGCTACATCGACGCCCCGGTGTAGTGATAAGTGAGCATGGGTCCTCGCATTTTTCTCGATGGATGCGAGGGACAAAGAAGCTAGTCGACGATAGTAGGGTTCAGTTAGGTAGTTGGAATGTAGGGTCTTTAACAGGAAAATTAAGAGAGATAGTGGATACTATGATTAGAAGACTGGTTAACATCTTGTGCGTTCAAGAGACTAAATGGGTGGGTCAGAAGGCGAAGGAGGTGGAGAACACTGGCTTCAAATTGTGGTACACGGGAGAAGTAGGTAAAAAGAACGGGGTAGGCATATTGATTGACAAGAACCTTCAGAACAAAGTGGTCGACGTCAGAAGGCGATGGGATATGATCATCCTAGTTAAGCTAGTAGTTGGTGAGGCGGTTTTGAATGTCATTAGTGCATATGCCCCTCAGGTAGGTCTAAGTGAAGAAGCCAAGAGGAAATTCTGGAAAGACTTGGATGTCATGGTTAGAAATGTACATAGTAGCGAGAAACTTTTTATAGGAGGAGACTTCAATGGCCATGTTGGCTTATCTAGCAGGGGTTTTGAGTGAGTACATGGTGATTTTGGCTTTGGCAGTAGGAACCAAGAGGGTGAAGATATATTGAATTTCGCTCTCTCTTTTGATCTCATGGTTGCTAATAACTTCTTTAGAAAGAGGCAATCACATCTGATCACCTTCAGTAGTGGCTAACAGGCTAGCCAGATTGACTTTGTCCTAACTAGAAGAGACAGTAAACGAGATTGTGTTGATTGCAAGGTCATACCTGGAGAATGTGTCGTCTCACAACACCAGCTCTTGGTATGCGTGTTTTGTCTTCGGGTGGTGAAGGATAAGAGAGTAAAGATTAGCAGGACGAAATGGTGGAAACTCAAAGGAGATGCTTCACGGGTGTTTAAAGATAGAGTGATGGGAGAAGGGGCTTGGAATGTAGAAGGAGAAGCAAATGTCATGTGGAATGCGATGGCAACTTGCATTCGGAGAGTCGCTGCTGAAGTATTTGGGATAACAAGAGGAAGCAAGCGAGAACCCAAGGATTCGTGGTGGTGGAATGACGAGGTGCAAAAGGCTATCAAAGAGAAGAAGGAATGCTACAAGTGCATGCACCATCATAGAAGCGAAGAGAACATGCACAGGTACAAAGTGGCAAAGAAGACTGCAAAGAGAGCAGTGAGTGAAGCAAGGGGATGAGCGTACGAAGATTTGTATCGAATGATAAGTACAAAGGAGGGTGAAAAGACATTTACAGAATAGCTAGGCTACGCGAGAGGAGGACAAAGTACTTCAATCAGGTTAAGTGCATTAAGGATGAGAATGATAGACTTTTGGTGAAGGAAAATGAGATAAAGAATAGGTGGAGAGAATTCTTTGATAAGCTTTTCAACGAAGAAAGTGATAGCTCTTCGATCGAGTTGGAAGACTTTGCCGACAGTAACAATAGACATTTCGTGCGGAGATTTCAAGAAGCTGAGGTAAAGAGGGCGTTGAAACGGATGAAATTAGGTAAGTCGGTAGGGCCTGATGACATTCCTATTGAGGTGTGGAGATGCTTTGGAGATGCAGGGATAACATGGCTAACTAAGTTGTTTAATAATATTTTCAAATCAAACAAAATGCCAGATGAGTGGAGGAGAAGCATTTTAGTTCCGATCTTCAAGAATTAAGGAGGTATTCAAAGTTGCACAAACTATAGAGGAATTAAGTTTATGAGTCATATAATGAAGCTTTGGGAGAGAGTTTGCGAGCAGCGTTTAAGGAGGTTGACAAGTGTCCCTATGAATCAATTTGGTTTTATGCCTGAAAGGTCAACCACTGAGGCGATTTTCTTGGTTAGGCAACTTTTCAGATACCAGACGAGATCGGGTTAGAAATGAGGATATTCGGGAAAAACTTGGAGTTGCACCTATTGAAGAGAAGTTAGTCCAACACCGCTTGAGATGATTTGGACATATCCAACGTAGACCATACGATGCACCTGTGCGCGTTTAAATTATAGGTCGTGCCGAAGGCCCAAACAGAGGCAGAGGTTGACCTAAAATGACATGGGAGGAGATAATAAAGAGAAATTTAAGTAATTGGAATATATCTAAAGAGATGGTAGTGAATAGGAGTGCATGAAAGTTGGCAATCCATGTATCAAAACTTTAGGGTTTTTTTTTTTTTTTTTTTTTTTTTACACTTTATTGAACCTTTTAATTTTTTTTTAATTATTATTATTACTATTTTAGACTTTATTTCACTTTTACTGAACCTTTTTTCTTTATTATTATTATTATTATTATTTAAAAAAAAAAACTTTATCAGACAACTTTTTATTTGTTTGGCTATTTTAAACCCTTTTTTATATATGTATTGTTACCATTATTATTTATTTTAATTTTAGGTTCCACATCTAGCGAACCCCAGCTTGTTTGGGAAACATGGCTTTGTTGTTGTTGTATTTTGTTTCTCGAATACATACAAACAAAAAATAATAATTTTAAGCTATGATTTATATATTTCATCGAAATTTATCGTATACTATATAATAAAGTTCTTTTAAGATTAAATGATAAATACCATTTCTAATATTATTGTCACACTAGCAAACATATACCGTGCTACCTAATCTTTGACACATTTCCACAATCTGACATGTGGTAAACGGATAAACGATGATGTGCAAAAATACTGCTAAACATTTCTTTAACGCAGGCTTCCTTTGTGGACTACGAATTGGAAGTGAAAGGTTCGAAACGATCATATAAAGTAAGGAAGCGGTATTTTCAAGCGAAAGCTTATTTGACAACATTTTCAATGTCTGAAAAGAACATAGCCGTGCATGCCAGTGGAAGTTGAAGATCAGCTAGTAGCTCCTACAATAAGACAGGCACGTATGTACATATCTGACAGTAGAATCTACTGCATGCTATTAAATTGGCACTGGCACAAGAAGATTAGGTAACGTGCTCAATATTTCACTAAAGAATCAATCCGTCGCTAAAGATGACGCTATAACTTACTTCAACTGGCTCACCAGGTTGTTTCCTCAACAAGTTAGGCACGTATGCACATAACTGACGACAGAATCCACTGCACGCGCACAGGGTTCATACGTCATTTCACACACGCACGCTGACTTTTCACACCAGTGCAAATTTTCGTTGCTGAATCAACCAACTTTTCTCCCACAGAAACAAAACACACGTTATCTATTGTACGGACGGTTGCCTTTGGTTACATTTTTAAGTTTTGCCAAATAGGCAAATACACATGATGCACGCACCATAACATATATAGACAAATATCAAAATTAGCCAAAACCAACGGAGGGAATAGCACGAAGAGAAGTCTATTTTTCAAAAAAGATAACTAAAAACCACACAAGGATTCAGTACCTCCTAATTCAAACACCGCATTTCTGATATTTATACCTCCCTCAACCGTTATAACACTTTCTACCAATACAGGGTTAATAAGGAGAAGAGAAAAGAGAAAAAGATAACCAGAAAAAAGTTTACAACAGGTAAACAACTGTGTATCCCAGAAAAGCCCAGAAGTGAGTCTGAGGCCCCATTTTTATCTGTACCTAACATTCATGTTTTCTGGTAGGTGGATCCCAGGGAAAGGGGAGTTAATATGAGAGTGATAGTGATTTATCTGCTGGTTTGCGTTCCTAGCTTGCATTTCCATCTCGAATAACCTTTCTAAAGCTTCTGGATGAGTACCACCGGCTCCAGCGCCAAGCCCTGCATGATGCATCCATCAATTAGTAACTTCATTTTTTATCTATTTCTTCCTCAAAAAAATATAACATGTTTCTTCCTCAAAAAAATATAACATGTTTAATTCCATCGAGTAAATTGAAGCAACAAATCTGATCATAGGTTAAGCTTGTAATAACAACTTCAAAGAAAACTATGGTACGGACATGGTATCAAATTTCGCTACTGAATGCTTAAGATTGAACTATAATTAATTTTCATGATTGGATTCCAAATAAGTCTGTGACACCTTCAATCTCAATTTTAACCATAATCATCATACTACACCTCTGCTGCTAATTTTTTGAAGTCCAATGTTGGAATTGTGAAGAGAATTAGGACAACTCTATTTTACCATAAATTCACAGTTCACAATTTGGTTATTATATTTTGTTTTTGGTACATCCATTCTAAAACGCAATACACGAACATTCTAAAATGCTGATTTTGACATTAAACGTTGAATTCAAACAATCCAATATGTTGTATCCGGTGCCTCAAATGATCAATTTGACATTTGGAATGTTGATTTCAACATCCCAAAATGTGATGATTTTAAAATTGTTATATTAGTGTGCATAAAATAATAATTATTACCAAGGAAAATGATTAACAAATGATGAAAAACTATTTTAGATCAACCTTGCCATCGTCAAATAGCTTGTAGACTCTCATTGAATCTTTCTTTTCACATACCTACTTAAAATAAAAAATAAACAAACTTCTTTTAAAAAATAACCGGGTAGTTCAAAAAAAAAAGACACATGATAGCACTAGGTCTACAATATTATGACTTATAACTAGTTGAATTTAATGGTACGTTGATTTATCTCAATGTCATACTCATCGTTTTGTAGTGTATGCAAAAAGAGCACTTTTGAAGTGTGTTACATTTCCAGCCAAGCGTTCATATTGAACCTACCATTTACGTGGGGTATGTAGCCTATTCCATTCCTGCTTTGATCCACAGTACCACATCAATTTGCGTGTTAACATTGGTACAAGTATGCGTAGATATATCAACCCAGCACTGATTGTCAAAGAAACAAAAATTTGACAAAGAGCAGCAGCAGCAGCTTTTTTCTTTTTGTTCCATTTGAAAATAACAAGATGCTGGGTATCCATTTTAAATAAAGAAATTTTTTCGCATACATCCTTATGATTATAAAAAATTAGCATCAGATCCATTTCAATTTTCTTTAAAAATTATATCCTTAATTTAAAAAAAAATTGAAATTCACGGGGGTATTTGGGTAATTTTACTTAATACACCCATATAAGATATAAGTTCATAACTCATAACCATCATAATATATGTCGGAATGGCCGCTTTTAAATTTTCAAACAAGAGAAGTAAAAATAAATTCAAAGAAGATGCAGAAAATAATTTTTAAAAGGGAATGATGTAAAACAAATAACTTTAGAAAAGAGGGATGTCCCTAATTTCCACTTACATACACTCAAACAAACCACAACCATAACTTCATATACTGTGTCAATTACTTGCACAAACATCCAGGCATCCAACCAACCAACTGTAAGGAGGGTATGTTGGCACTTGATTATAGACTCAAGCTGTAATACCTACAAATTTTGTATTTTGCTTCAACTAATCAAATTATTATTAGGACTTGAATATTCGAAACGCCATCAACAGGCTAGCAAAAATGTTAAGGTAGCTATCCATCCTTCCCGAAGAGGGTATTAACACTGATGACCATGTTTTATATTAAAAGAAAAAGGCAAATCAAAATCAAAAAATCTTTTTGAATAATCGCCAAGGTATGGATCTTTAGAAGAAAAGAAGTCACTTCGAATAATTACCAAGGGAAGGGCTTACCAGGCATTCTTGTTCCATGTGCACCATAGCTAGGTGTCGCAGATGGCAAAGGAAAGTTATACACATTATTAATCTCAGGTGCATACACAGGCACTGGCCCACCTCTTGGATAACCACGCATTTCCTGATGAGGAGAAAATTCCTCAGGAACTTGCATGTGCTGTTGCAACATAGGATGATGTGAAGCAATAGTATCAAATCTAGCCCCACCATTTTTACCAAAAACATTCTGATGCTGTGCATGATTCCCATGCACAAGATGTTCATGATGCATGCCACCAGGACCAGCAAACTTCATTTGCTGATTTCTATTTGCAAGATTATCGAAGTGTGGGTTTGAAAGCATTGATTGAGTTTGGTCGATATGATGAGAAAACTGAGAACCAGGCCTCTGTGCATGGTGGTAGATCTCATTAGGGTCGATCATTTCTAGTGGGGCTTTTTGCATACGAGTTGACCCATCTAGAGCACGTGCTCCATCTCCAAAGATGGCATTCAGAAGAGTATTTTGATCTTCAATGTTTCCATTTTGAGATATGAGACCATATGTATTATGTGTACTCTCAAGAGAGGTTAAACTGTCACTAACCGAAATTAAGCTATCCTCTTCTGGTAATTGAACTTCTAAAGCTTCCCCCTCTTGAGTGCCTATGTTATTTACCCCTGTGCCACCTGTTCGAGACGAGACGGGCGCTTCTGCAGAATGCAGAGCATTCATAAAGGATGCACCAAATAGTGATTCAAGTGTAAGAGTCTGTTCACAAGAATTAGTTATGCTGACACTAGCATCAAAACTTGGGTTTACAGGGGAGTCCGAAAATTTATTAAGGGATTCCACTGTATCTTGCTTAGGAGATTCTGATACTTGTACTGTTGTTCCTTTATGCAAGAGAGAGAGAAGAAGACTTGATGCAGAGTCATCAATTTCTTCTTTCTTAATTTCAGAATTAGCATCAAAGTGAAGCTCATTTTGACTAGTGTCTTTCACCTCCGCTAAAATAGACTGTTCAAGGTCTTCGCATGTAAGCACAGCAGAACTTGCAATTTTATATTTGTTATCGCTTTGAGAATATTGCTCAGGAACCATGTCAACTAAGAAAGATGGCACCTGTGTAGGAGGTGTTTGTGGAGTAATGATGCTATCAAAATTGCCTTCAGTGTCCTTTTCTTTGTTGACAATTAGAGATAGCAATTCTTTGGATGAAAAATCATCTTCTGGGTTTTCCTCTACAAAGAATAATCACACTTGAATAATTCAAGTAAAACATCATAAAATTTAGCTAGTGCACATTTTATCTTTTACCTTCATGAGAAAACCGCTGAGAGAACTTTGAGGACTCAATTATTGCAGATCCCAATATTTCCTTCTCAGCTTTCACAATTTGATGCTGAAAAGTGCTTAGTTATTCAACATGATAAACATAGCAGGCAATAGCCAAGTGGTTAAATGTGCCAATTCAAGGGTAGAATTCAAATGTATGTTTGTTTCTTCAAAAACTTGTATAAAGAAATTAAACATTGTATCAGCAAATAACTGATGTTTGGCCTAAACCAAACCAAACAAATGGCAAGGTTTGAACTCTGATGGCAAGTTTAAGAATCGTAAAACAGTGTTTATCACCATATTTCATTTTAAACAAAAAAGGGGTTAAACAAACAAACATCTCTCAGCCACCCTATTTTGCATGTACATACAAATTTTGGAATACAGAAAAATATAAATCATCTCCCGGTAAACAGACATTTAACATAACTTGAAAGTAAGTTTAAAAATTTTAAGATCTAAGATATGATTTACCTCCATATTTTTGAACCTTACAAGATATCGTAGTTACAGGACTAAAATGGTATCAATTATTGTCAAAATTGCAGAAGAAAAATGAAAAATGAGTTATATCCATTATATATATATATATATATATATATATATATATATATATATATATATATATATATATATACTTTAAAAAAAACTTACACACATACATATAATGATATCGAATTTGACACATAAACACTAGCAGCCCTCTAAAATTCATAAAATCTTGGGACCTTGTGAAGAAATTAAGCTCGCATTTTGACTTGATCCATGCCGTAGGGTTAGCTAAACAAATGTACTGTACTATATGTGACATGAGGGTCGTAATGTACTATATGTACTGTAGTTGTACACAGGGACGGAACCATGGGGGGCAAGTGGGTGTGCCCCCCCCCCCCCCCTTGATTTTAAAATTATTTAAAAAAAATTACCTCCTTGGTACAAAAGTAACCATTTTTATTAGTATTTATGCAATATTTTTGTCTAAAACTTAACAATATGAAACATTATAGGTTGAAATTATGATAAATTCAGGGTAAACTGGTATAAAAAAAAAAATGGCCCCCCCTTCGAATCCGCCCCCCGCTGAGCGGATTCCAGGTTCCGTCCCTGGTTGTACATATGTACTATACTATATATACTTGTCCTAAACAAATGAATACATGAGGGTTGTAATGTACTATGTGTGACACTTGTGATCGAACTTAGGTACATACGGTTGACAAAACATCACATTCGAACTAGAAAGAATTACAAACGTACTGTCTAATGGATGTACATATAGCCAAGTCAATGGGAACAGAGTTCTTTAAGGGCAATAGTTGTAACACCATACAAATATGGTCTCGCATCAACAGATAAACAGTTGAATTCAACATATAACTATGATTTCTCAAATCAAATTAAACTGATGTCTTTTCAGGAACAAAAGATGACACGTTGACATGGATCATGTTACTGGGTGACTTAGTTGGGTAAAATGTCAAAGCAGTTTACAGATGCAGGTTCAGCTTTATATAAATGTTATGGAACTATACAAGTTTTTAGCTTAACTAATAGAGACAATTATTGAAGGCCAAAACCCATAGGCCAAAAGAAATAGGTTGTCCTAAACAAAAGTAACTGCATTTTGCAATGAGTTTGTCTGCAGATACAAGCCACAGAATCCCAAAAAATGAAAATGAAAACATGAAAGTTGCAAATCCACATAGAATATTAAAACCATGTGCTAGGTCATTAATAATGGCAATGGGAAATGTAGATCTTACCTCAAGACCATATGCCGAATTAGGAACGACGGCACTGCTAAATAGCTTTTCTATGACTGTTGTGGAATGACCAAGATCCAGGGTGTCCTTTACATCAAGTTTTTTTTCTTTCTTGCAAGAAAAATCATTTATGATCACAATGTCATCTTCCCACACTTCATTGGCTTCTTGTACAACTGCCTTGCCAGATATTTTCCTAGAATCAACCTTCTGTCCCAATACCTCAGTGCCTAGGGGAGCAACAAGCTTACCAGTAGCATCCCTAGATAACTGTGAAAATGCTTTGGATACTTTATCCTCAAATGCAGCATTTCCAGCCTAAATTAAGACAAACTATCATCATAAATTCCACATTATGTGTATAACAGTAAAATGACGGAAGTTATCACTAGTCATCAAAAGGGATTGCCTAGGGAAAGAACAATGCCTCCCATGTACCGTAGGTAATTAACTAGCTTATAAGATTAAATGCCGATTCAACCAATCCATTTTTACTCCACTGATTATATGGATGGTCAATCTTTTGCAATTCAATATTTCCACTATCACACTACCATCTATGCACCACAAATCTTAATGAGATTCAAATATCTTTTGTTCTACCATCTAACTTTTCAAACCAATGTTTTATCAAGTCACCAAATATATATTCAACCAAATATACAATATTTACACTTCCAATATCAACAATACAAATTCATGCCATGTAGACCACTAGACCAAGCAGAATAAAGCGCGTCAACCCTAAACACACACACTTATGTATGTAGGTATGTATTGGTTTCCTTTTCTTTTCTTTTTTGTGGGGGAAAGGGGGGTGTTAGAGAGAGAGAGAGAGGTAACCATCATTAACATTCAATCTTCAAAAGAATTAAGCCTTAGCTTTCCCAAAGTATTTGCTGCAAACTTCTAAGAAGCTGATTGTAAAGAGGCCACTGAAATCCCACAAGTATTACGAATCCCCAAAAAAATGACTGCAAATAGATAAGCACCTCAAATTCAAAGCTTAAAACGGCTGCTAATGGACACCTCTGTAATGCAAATAAAGTATAGGTTTTTATAATCCCATTGGCCAACTATGTTGCTGAAAATACTGATCAACTGTTAAGACCTACTAAAATAACTGTTGACCACTGTCTGCCAATAACAAGCATATTCATGTTCAAAGTATTGCCAGTAATAGCAGTCATACTAACATGAGTTCAAGATAAACACACCCATCTAGCATACAGTTTAACAACGAAACTAGTTAGCCTATCAACGATGGTGTAAGGTACTGGCCAGTGCACCGTAATTTCGGTTACATTAATATTGAAGTCTCTTCTTTTTCAAATTGGAAGCGAAAACAACACGGATAATTTGTGCAGAAAAGGTGAAAACAAAAAAATTAATTCGATGCAAAATCCAAAATAAAATGAAAAATGGTTTCAAATTAGCATCTTAATTTAATTAAATGTGATGAAACAGTTGATCTTGTCATGATATTATTTGTTTTTGATAGCTACAAACAAAAGAGAAAGGGATTGAACAGTTACTCAAACAAAATCTTCTTTATCTTCTAAGAAAATTGAACTCGATTCTCTAATTCAGCAGTGAAGTTTTTTTTGGTGCCATTTTCATTTTGATAGATTTATGCCCCTATGGTCAAACGGCAAACGAAATATGAGAGGGATATGACGATGTTATAGAGTTCAATTTTGTACAGTATAACATACAGGACATGGGTATAATTCAAAGATAGGTAAGAATGGTTTTTAGTCAGTTAATTCAGTTGATGGAGAATTAGATTTCTTTTTTATTTATTTATTTATCTATTTTTTTGAAACAATAAGAATTAGATTTTAGGGTACACAATCAGGTCTTTTTTGAACTAATTAGTATTTTAACTAATTAATTTCATTAATTAAGATTTTGGATTTAGTTTTCACCAGGGTTCAAAATTCCGGCCGGCATGATGGAATCTGAGCCACTCCGGCCCAGTTCCGGCGATGAATGGACCAGAATTTGCATTGAAATTCAGTTTTGGGTAACACAACAGAAAAACGAGAGAAAAGTATACATGTGAGAGGAGAGAGAAAGAGAAAGAAGGCGACAACGAGATGAGAAAAAGATGTGGCAAGTAGACGGAGGTATGCAACAAATTCATTTAGTGTTTCTTTACTTTAAGCAGCAAGTAACGAGAAGTTAGAACTGGTATATTTTTACTTGGGTTGGCTAGGCTGTCAAAATTTTCCAGTAATTATTAAGTTGATAAAAAATTTGGTCTGAAATTTAAAAAAGTATACATCATAACAAAATAAACTATATCACATAGCAATGAATATAATAAAATGAAATTTATGTCAAGATTTTCTTGTATAAAGTTCAAACTGCATACATGGATACATACATAGCATTGACTTACACTCACACATACTCACACTAAAATTCACAACACGGAACTAAAATTGTATCTCCGAATTTTCGAAACTGAACCAAAAATTAAAAATTTCTCGACGTCCGAAACGGAAACGGAAAACGGAATTTTAAACCTTGGTTTTGACCATGAATACTTAATTAAGTTTAGTCTAATTAATCTAGTTTAATTATGTTCTAATTAAATCCTTTATGATTTTAAGCACGCAATGGAAAATCAAGATAACATTAACGAGATCGGTTGGAATTATGGTATACCTGCACGAACAGTATGAAGTCAAAGTAATGAAAAGAGCAGTGGCTTATAACCACCGTTGTAATTTCTACTGTAAAAATTCTTCTAGGTCTTCATCCAGGTGTTAGGCAAGTTTTACCATCTAGACATTTGCCCAAGTCCACCTAGACAAGGCTTATTACCTCATCCAAGAATATAACCGAGTGCTTAAGCATTGGTTAAACTTTATTTGAGGATGGTGTCACTTATAAGCATTTATGTGCCAGTTTTAGGTATATTTTGTCTCACTGACTATTAATACTGTTTTGATCAATTAAAAACTAAACATATCTAATACACAAGTTTCTACTTAGATCGATTAATGCTAAACCAAATTCTTTAAAAAAAAAAAAAAAAAAAAAAAAACTATCCAAAATACATGAGTTATTAAGGATTCCTAGCTCCAATTAATCCTAATTAATCTCCGCTTAAATGATTAATTCATGGCTCATACTTATCATCTAGTGTCCGCATAACGATTTTTGCAACCTTAAATGCAATGCACACGGTGAATGTATTGCTTTAACGAGTAATGATAGTGTTGATTCTAGTGACGGTGGAGTATCACATGGACTTGATCTTTATTTAAGAAGAAGAGGTGAAAGTGACAATACTAACCAAAGAGATGGTCATCTAGATGCTGGATTTGGACATCAACATAATTATGATCACATTAACTCATACGCTTCAAATGATCCATCTAGCTATAAACATTTTATCTATGACTATATATGCTAGAGGTTATCCATATTACGAAACCAAGGCATATATCAAAATGGTCAAATTACATATACAACACATAAAGACGAACACTTGCCATTTGATAATATGATGGTGACACTTGTAGGTCCAAAAAAAATACTACATCGTTATCTATCATATCATAGATCACAAACCGATGAAGAAAACTATGAAAACAATCCACATGCAACTCCAAAAAGATTGTTCTAGATGAATAATGTTGTGTTTTACTTCTTTGTAGATAATATTGTACTTTACTTAAAATGTTTAGTATTGCATTTCCATTAGAAAATAACAATCAAAAAACCAAAACTTTAAAAAGTAGCTGAAACTAAGAAGATGCAAATGACCAAAACCAAATTTGAAACCGAGTTATCAAACCTTGCTGTCAATATAATATTATAAACTATAGTCGACAAGTAACATAGTTTATATCTCATATGATAGCGAGTTCAGTGGATACCCGTAATATTTTAAGGGAAGTAACAGAAAATTGAAATATTAAGTTATTATGTCTTCATTTATGCATTAGACTATTTTATATTATGAACTGAAAAATAAAATTGAAATGTTACCTCTGATGGAAAGGAAGCACTTGACGATTGAACAGGAAGTTTTTTTTCAACTAGTGCACTACTGAAACCAGGTGGAACAAGGGGCCTCGGTGCAGGAATATATGCATGTGAAGTAGCTGCTGTGGTAGCAGAAGCAGAAGTAGCACCAACAGCAGCAGTGGCAGCAGAATCAGACTGAGATTTATCCTCTAATGGGTTCCCTAATAATGCAGTTAGATCGGAATCATGGTTGGCTTTACGATTAATTACGCTTTGTTTCTGCTTATCCTGGTGCATTTTATGTTGCTCCTTTCTCATTAACTCAAATGATGCTGCATAAGAAATCAAGAAATACTTCTAAAACTATACATGAATGTCAACATATTATGTAAAAGTAACATCACTAAGATCTGACAAGTACAAATAAATAATATGATTGGTACCTCTCCTAATCTTCTCCTCCTCAGCTCTGTCTTCGCTAGAGCATTCAGCTGATCCAAAAGTTTCATCGTTAAATGAATCTGTATGGTCTTTCCTCGAATAAGGAACAGCCTGAAAGAAAAAATCAAGACAAAACAGTTACGAGGAAATTGAAAAGAAGAACAAAAGGAAAATACACACAATGCACAAGGCGTGTGGAAGTATGGAAGGAGTCACGTTTGGAACAACATTCTGTAAGTTTATAACAAGTCATGCACAATGCTGGAACACATTGGTTGACGTGAGTCTCAAAGGATATAACTTAGCTTAATCCAAATTAATTTGTTAAGTGTTTTCCTTGTTTTAACGATCACTCTAAAAAAACAAAAAATAATTTGACGAATTACACAGGTCCACCCAGCCTATAGATATTACCAGTTGAAGGCTTTATGTTGTAATTACTAAATATGATGTGTACTTGACGTAACTGGTATCTGGATTATTGAAGCCCCAAACAAGTGTATAATAAATACCAAGGTATGGGAAAAAAGTGTTTCTGGCTCAAAGATATATATATATATATATATATATATATATATATATATATATATATATATACAGGGACAGGATCAAAAGCACCCCAAATAGTGCAGCACCCCTTTAGCCCTCTGATTTCTACCACACATTCATCATTCTCTCTCCTCCCACTAACTCTCTCTCACCCCACTAACTTATTTTACTATAAATGGGTGTCTATAATTCAACTGCAACGAGGTGTTAGAAACTTGGGGTGCCATAGTCCGTTGTCCACCCTGTGCCGGTCATTCCTTCTTATTCCTTTTCTCATTCTCCGTCCACGTTCCCAGCAATCATTCACTTTCCCAACAGTTATTAACATTCCCTCTCTCTTCTCCTTATTATGCTTTAAAGTTTAAACCTACTAATATAGAATTTGACTCAAATCGAATTAAATCGAAGCATAGGATTGGTTTGAGAAAAATACAAAAGGGAAGGAAGGAGATTCTGGGTTTCTGTCAACCGAGACAATTTTTCTCAACCTCTTTTCTTAATTGAGAGCTTGAAACTGCTACAGCTAACTGATAGCACACTGAAATAGCTTGATTCATGGGGTTTCGTGTTTGAGCTAAGGATCTGGACTACGTATACGCTAAAGGTCTAAAATCTCCTTCTCAGATTCCGATTCAATGATCTTTTGTTTCACATTTTGCGTGGGATTAAGTGTTTTTTTGTTGATTAATTCACAGATTATTCTTCTAGATGAGAAGCATCGATCCAACGGTATGTTGTTTTGTTTAGCGCCAAATAGTCTAAACCATGGATGCCAAACTAATTCATAGTTAACTCTACTGCTCTTGATTTGTTCTGAAAGTTGTTCATGAACTTTGCTATTGCAGTCTTAATGTTTGGTTTGCTTTTTGAAATTATAGTGTGCTATAACTAGCTCCTAAAAAAGTTTCGTACTGGGCATTTTCAGGGCAGAATAATGTATATGTGTTTAAACGTAGCAGGATGATCTGAATTTTCTACTGCAAGGATGCACATGCATGATGGAGAATTTGGAACTTTATTATTGAGTTATAAAGGAGTGTTTTGGTTCTAAAGACTGAAGGACAAATGTGCAGCTAAGTGAAGACTTGAGCAGGCATGCATAACCGAGCATTCTCCCATGGCTATGTTCATACGTATTTTTATTATTTTCTGGATAATATGATTATTCATACTGATATACCATGCAAATTTGTAACATCTAACTAGATCAATGCAAACTGAGTTGATTTCTATGATGTTTTTCTTTCATATGTCCTGTAAGGAATACTCAACTTTTCATTGTATATTTAAAATTTGCATATATGAATTTATCAACAAACTAAAAGTGTGTGTGTGTGTGTGTGTGTGTGTGTGTGTGTGTGTGTGTATATATACATATATATATATAGTAGTAGTTAGCATGTAATTATTTACTTTAAATTAATATTTCATAATTATTACAAATTTATATTAAATAAGCATATCAATGTATGGTACATAAATACATGAATATTGTACGAGTATAAAATTATGGTGTCCATCTAAAATGCTCCGGAAAATTTGCAGCATCATTATATTTTATTGACCAACTCTTTCTTAACTAGCTGTTGTTGAACATGCCATCTAGTTTACACAATTTGCAAAGTCATCTTTTGTGAATGTCTGATATGAAATCTTAAATAAGATTAATATTTATTAACTTCTATAGCATTCTTCCTTGTATCAACATCATCGCTAACACTCCAAAATATATTTATTCTTACCTCATATAGTAATTTATTAATTATTAATCACATTGCATAATTTCGTTCCACTAATTCCAACTTATTAACTACTACACTTGTTATCTTTTATTAATCGTCAACCTAATTATCTCTTCCTAGAAAATATGTAGATTACAAAAGTTTGCAAGTACAACTACTGTAAGAGAAATAGCTTAATCAAAAACCATTATTTGTGAGAATTATCAAATCTTAAATGTGTATGGATATAAAAAAATTAACTTTGGCACTTACCCAAAATAGAAAGAAAAAAACGCTGTATTTAGATCCATTAATGCACAGATTGGAATGATGGTTTCTTTATAGAACCAAATTTGCAAGCTACACCAACGTCAAGCCGTTTTATATTTTAAATCATTCTGAATTTGGGAGGAAGAGAATATCATGAGAAGCGCGATACAACTATGCAGAAAAGTAAAAACTTTTGAAATATTATTTATTCAAAAGTAATGCTAATTTTTATGCTATTTTCATTTCTTGCTTAGTTCTTCCCACTGTTTTGTTATTTTCTTAATTTACTTAGTCTCACTCACATTTCAACTAATAACTGATTTGTGTCTATATATACGAAAAAGCATACAACATTATGCATACCTCAAAGTCATATTGTAAGATAAACTTTTTATAAATGGTATTTTCAAATACCTAATTTGTAATGCATGAAGAATTGCCTGAAACAAAGCATAAATTTGTCTATTATATGTAAGTTTGCAAATTTCCAAGCATTTAATGTAGGGATTGATTTAAGCATGTCACTATTCTTCACCTTTACTGTGGAATTTAAGTCAAGATAACCATATAATGCTTTATAAACTATATCTTTAAATGTAAATTCAAATTAATCTATGAATGCAAATGCAATTAATATGATTGCACAATTAAAATATATTGTGTTAAATAATATGTTTTGTTAGACACTGGCGATTTCAATGCATGAGGAATTAAGAACAGTAACCTGTGATTTCAATGCATGAGGAATTAAGAACAGTAACATCTGATATTACTATCAAGATATAATGTGTTCACTCTTTTCCTTTTTTTGATGTCCAATGCGTACCAAATTACCATTTATCTGTACAGTACCCACAACTTTACTCATAACTTACTCCACGTTTTTATTCTACTGCTCCAAACTTACTTGAGAACCAAATTCCCTTACCATATCCTCAATTATAATATCCATATCCTTAGTACCACTGACATGCAATTATCATTTTTTGGTTTCTAAAATGGTTTATTATACAATTCTACTTTTGTCCATGCTATTTTCATAGGAAATTCAGGGTCTGAGATGACTCTAGAGAAGAAGAGGATGACAATCAGTCATGGTTATTACGGCAGCAAGTCGAGTCGGCAGAGGTCCAACCAAAAAGAATTTTTCATGAGACGACAAACATATACTAGCAAGTCAAGGTAAACCAAAAAGGATTTTTCAACAATCAACTTATAATAACGTCGTAAACAACCTTATAAGGTCTTGGAGGCTGATAGGGTTCGGTGGTCCTACTAAGTTGATAACTTCCATTTCCACGAGATCTGGGTGCTGTGAATCCTGCAGGTCTAGGAAATGCACCGCTGCCTAAAAGCCCATCATGTTCTGTACTTTTCGGATTTTGCCAGGGCCGTACTTGATAAACCATGCGCCTTCCAGGATCTGCAGAAATGCAAACATTAATATACAAAATAAGCAAAGCGTGCATTGAATTTGTTAACAAGGGATAATGGGCAAAGCTCTAACAAGTATTCTAAGATGTGTAACGCGTGTTTGTAAGAAATGTTAGTATCTTTACATATGATATTAATTTTATCAGCAAACTGACCGTGTTGATTTTGATTTAATATTGAATCTCACTTAACTCTTTAGAGCATATGTGTATCAGCAGTAAAATTGAAATGCCACGAACAAGGAACTGCTAATTCTAGGCTGATTAAATATATTAATACTTGAAACCATCTACTTCACCTACGTAGGTAAGGGTTTTAGACTGTAGGCATGTGAGTGGGTACCACACATATGTATATGTATATGTATACGTATGTTACATATGTATGTATGTACATATGTGTGTATATATATATATATGGCCTAAATTGGTTAACAAAGAATATTAGTTTCAACATTCATATCTTCAAGAAGCCCTAGTTCTCCAAAAGATAAAACAATAATTATCCGTTCAATAATTAATTCGCTGATAATTTTTCTTAGTTTTACATAATCAACTGTATATGATTGTTTGAAATCAACAAAAAAGAATTTCTGGTGAAGCTGTGAAATCCGTAGGCATCAAGAAGAATACCAGTTGCGAGAAGCACTCTATTGGACCAAAATTTACACCGAAAGACGAAAGCTGGGGAGCAAACAGGGTACCCTAGTACTCCTAGCTATAAACAATGGATAATAGGCAACGAGTGTGTCGAGCAGTGGAGGTTTGGTTTGTTAGCTTTGACGCTTTATTGTTTGAATTTTCATATTACCATTATGATGATTGTCTTGGTGTGTTTATTGTTTTATTGCAAATTAACTGCAAAAGCATCAGCAAAGGCTTCCACATCTTTGATTTCATTGCTTGATACAAGAAATAGCATTTAATTTGATTAGGCTAGCTACACGGGAACTAGAAAAATCAATACGTTGATACATATTACTCAAAAGATTTTATTTTAACATTTGAATTTTTTTACATATGACAATAATTTCATCGATTTAAATTGGACCAGTTTTTGCAATAGAAAGAAGCATTGATCAATCAAGTGTTATGGATATCATAAAACTGCAGTTGTGTACAATATTTAAAGTCTAATTGATTCCTTAGTTATCATATTATATGGTTAGTTTGTTTACACTGTAAAAACAAAATTGGACATACCAAAATCATACTGTTATCAAACAAAGATCATATGGTTAGTCCACTTTTCACATCAACCTCGTTAGGTTCAAGAAAAGAATCATTTCTAAATGTGTTATACAAAGGCAAGCAACATGATTATTATATATAATTAAAATAGAATAAAAACTATGCTATAATATTTAAAAATGGACCAGCAAGCATGCATCATGATGATTACTCGAGTAAGATATCATTGTTGTATTATGCACATATGATTATCAATTTTGTGTCTCTGTGTGTGTCCAGACATAAGATGCAGTCCTTTAAACACGTTAAATGCCAAAGCAAGGAACATCTTAAACGAAATATAATGTGCATCTTAATATTTTAATGTAAGCAAATTGCATCAAAAATTGAAAACATATCATTGCTTTGTTTTGTTCATACGCAGCAATGTAAAAATTTATGGGGAAGAAGCGTGAATAAGCAACAAACATTTAAGCAACTAACAATGCAAGTCTAAGCCAATTTCATAGTAATGTGTTGTTACAGGTAAATTAAACTAGCCAAAATTCGTTCGTGCAAAGGACAAACAGTTCTTCTCTATAAACAAACGCTTATGCATGAGTAGTCATTGTTGTTGTTGTTAATATGTTTTACTTCATGTGTCCACTCACTTATATCACATTCAGTTTGACTTTGTGCTTTAGTTTCGTGCTTTTAAGTAAGTGTTGCAAATCAATGTACTGATCATTTATTTCTAAGTTGTCTTGTAATTATAAATGAAAATGATTATCATCCTTTTTCATTGCATATAGTGTCAACACGGAAGTGGTGGTATGTGACACCCTGGAGGTTGGCTCTACTAGGATTCGCACCTATATGTGATTCGTACCATTAACTATCACGCAATATATGTTCATTATACATTTATACTGGTACCATGGATCAAGATTTCGATAGCAAGGCAAAAATTACAACCATTCTGATTCAGTCCTGGCGACGATGTGGAATTCCACTAGAGTATGTAATAAAGATATATCATGAAATTTTATCAAAGACACATAATGGTGACTCATTTAATAGCACATGTGCTCCAAAAACATTAGATATCAGTCGAACGCATTGCAATACCTTGATGAAATTTGATACTGATTATGTCATAGATCCGTAGATAACATTAAACTACTATATGAATAGCTACTAATGAATAGTCAAAAGATTTCAAGATAATTCAAATAACCTTGAGACACAGCAGATTGTGAGTCTGCATCTTTATCACTGGACCCAGTGGATCTAGTTTCCCACCTACTTTGATTTCCCCGAACATTGTTACCTGATCCCTCAAACCTATTATGTGGATGCGAAGCATATTCACCCCGCAAATTTCCTACATTTCTTTGTTTAACGTAACTCCAAAGATCCCCATCTCCAAGTTCACTAGCAAACAGGTCAAACGCAAAGTTAACACCAAAATATTACAGCATGCAACCAGCATCTAAATTGTTTTCAAAATCAAGAAATACCTCAATATTGATTCATTGAACCGATTGGGTAGCTTCTTGCAAACATCCAATTCACTCAACGAAAGCAAAAATTCTCTTGAATATGTTGTTCTCGGCTTCCTGAAATATCATAAATAGATGATCAAATAGCTGCTAAAGTAAACTGATAAGATTATTCAAAAACACAGCTGATTACTTCTCAACTTCAGATGTCAGTGGAGCAACATCCTCATTCTCCATATCCTTTTCCAAATTCCAAAATGATGAGTAAAAACTAGTCGAAGTATCAAGAATGTCTAAAACCTAAAGATTAAGGTTCTACATGAGAAATAAGCATCGAGAAACCAATCAAGGTCTTCTATTGCAAATCGCGCGATTGGTATATTAGTTGAAATCCATAAGAAATTAGAAGGATTAGGGTTTTTATTTGGGATAGGTTTTTCCTTTTCTTGGGCTTATGATCGGAGGAGGGAGACAAGAAGAGAGAGAAAATTGGAGTGGGGGAGAAAATAGTAAACAGCAAATCGGAGATGGGAAATTGGAGAGAAAGGTCCCGTTTCCCTTTGTATGTCCTCGAGCTTTTCAGTCGAAGTAGGATATTTCTGTAAATTACCCGGTTCTAACCCCTTTTTGCGGGACTAGCATTAAAATCAATGATATTATCTAGCGTATGCTTACATAACCCCCTTTTTTTATGTGATGGGATTAACCTCTTTATTTTGGATCATTGCAGCTTCTTATCACATACAACTTTATATTTAAATATTTAATTTGTTTAACGGGTTGAAAAACAAATATTTAAATAAAATTTATGTAAACATTGAAGGCTACTAAATGATGCAAAATAAAAATATGCTACTAGATTTTATTTTACTTTTGTTATAGATATGACTGGTCAAATAAGTTATCTTTGTCTCCGTAACAGAGTAGATGTTATCAACTCATCTACGAGTATGCTTAATCTTTTTTCAACGCTTGAATACATGATTGGCTAACACATCCATCGTTGTGAGTTTTTTTACACAAAGCGACAAAATCCACCAAAATAAAATATGTTAAGTTGAATTGAAAATTACATTTGTGAATATCACAACTCTAATTTTATTTATACACAAAACGATTTTTCTATTAGCATAATGGCATATTTGCAAGTTGGACGTACGATTTTAGTGTTTGTACTCTTTATTTTTTGTGTTTCTGATTACAGGAAAGACACAAGTTTAAAATAAGTAATAACTCAAATATCATGCCTTCAGCGATGAGATTGACTTTTTATGTTTTATATTAGTTATATACCTTGGTTGTGTTCATCGATTTTTTCCAAAATGACAAACAAGGAAAAATAATAAATAAAACGGAGTTAAAAAGGCCCAAGAAAAATAAACTCAAAAGTCATATTGAAAAATAACTAGATTATAGAAGGCTTAAGAAAACAAAGTGTAGCAAATTATTCTTTCTAGGATTATCACTTCAAGGCATGATTGTATCTTGTTTTTCAAAAATCTCCTCTTGTTTATGTTCATACGGGGATACAGAAAACGTTCTCTTATGGCACGACTGAGAAAACCCATCTAACTTTGATTTTTTGCTCAAATCAAAAGAATGCTCAAAGTTAAATCATATCTTCTTTCTAAAAAAATAAATTGTTACTTGTTTGGAAAACCATACAATATACAAAGAGAGAGGGGAACGACTGTTGAAACCAATAAACATCACTTGGACAATGGTTATAATCGTTGACTATTGAATTCGAGTTCAAATGTCAATTGGAGCTATGTAGTTAAAGTCACAGTAAAGCCTCGCAAAATTCCCGCTATAGCCCGTAGCAATATCCAATCGTTATGTTATTTCTATTTAGCGCTAATGAATAGTAGATCCGTTTTTAGCCTCGCTATTTTTCGCTGCAACCGCTAATTAAATCAAGGCTATTTAGCACCTGCTTTAGCAATATTATTATAGAAATGATGATTTGACATGTTCTATTCTAAAATAAACTTTAAAAAGTTAGTATAAAAATCTAATTTGAGGCAAAAGTGCGCTACATGAGATAAAAATCTGTAATAGTTATCAAATCTAATGTGCAAAAATATGTTAGTCTTTGATTTTGTTATATAATATTAACAAATATTCATTTCTTCTACAAAAATGATGTGAGTATGATAATTAATTAATTTTAAATATCTTGTTTTACATCTAATGAACTTTTTTACACGTTCATTATAAACCCGCTATTTCCCCGTTTTATCTCCGCTACAGCTTTTGCACCTCCACCGCTATACAACCGCTAAGCGTTTTAACTGCACATAGTTGGAGTTATCATTTTAAGATAGAGAGTTTTCTTTCAACTCGCTAATGGGCCACTGCCCCTCGAATCCCCGCCGCTTTGGTTGACGACCATTGTAGGGCATTGCGCTACACCCTCATCAGGCCCGACCCAGAGGTATGGCAGGCGAGACTTTCGCTTAGGGCAACGCCGCCTGTGGCGGCAAAGGGGACAACAAAATTTTCTAGCAGCTTTTATAAATAATAGAATAACTAAACTGGAAGGGCAACAAATTTCAGTAAAGGAAAGCTGGTTGAGTGGTTAAGTCGTTTGATTTGCAGTGAAGTGGGCAGTTTTCGATTCTTGCTTGCTGCTGTAATTTTATAATTTTTTCCCTTGCTTGTTTCCCATCCAGCTTCGCCTAAGGCAATGCTTAAGCTAGGGTCGGCACTGCACCCCATGATCTACTCTTTACTTGCAAACTTTAAAAAAAAATGATAAAAACATGTAGCATAAATTTTGCAAAATGTGTTTATATTTTTGAGGAAGCTAAATCAATATAAAGTTGTATTAAGAAATTAAAGATGCATTTAGTATGGACTTGAACCATTTACATTTCATTTGATTGAATAATACCATAACTGCAACTTTTATTTTAAGCTTAAATGTCATTTGATATTTAGAAAGAATTATTCTTATTTTTTGAAGCTTCTATTAGGGTGTCAATAGGAACACGCATCATTTTACATAATCTTTTTCACGAATAAACAACAACATTAAATGTTATTCAAATCAAATAAAAGGTCATAAATATCAAAAAAGCCAATCACGAATAGAGAGGGTTTGCAACTCTTTTGAAAATGATTAAATGAAAAAAGGGTTACCATCAGTACATCTAATTTACTTTAATCAAAGATTTCATGACATTAATGTCTCAGTTGGTTATATTAGATCGTGCATCATCGAGAATGTTGGTTCTACTCCTAATATAGATCGAAAAAACTATAATTACATAGTATTTTTACATCTGATTATTGCAGTGCACGTATTTAGTATTTGTTAAGGCTACTTGAAAATTTCAACCTTTTAATCAGCAAAGTGCGCTCCTTTCAAATCATTTAAAAAGATATCTGAAATTATTTTAAGTACAATTTCATAAGCAAAAAATACATAAATTATTGAAATTTTAACTAAGGATAAACTCAATCATGTTTGTAGCCGATTATTTTCTTATCGTGATATTGAAGAAGCTTGTAAAAAAATTAAAGTGCTCATCTTCAACCATCATGCACAATTAACATAGTCAAATAACATCTCAAAGTAGTTGATTGCATACTTGTAAAAGCACAAGGATTTGTAATGGATATTTCTTTATATCCAAAATTCCAAATAACGATTCATTTAATTTCTATATGAGCCCAAAAACAAATATTCATTTGATACTAAAGAAAAAAAGTATATGGTTCGATTCCCCATTGCTTGGATAATAATATATAAAAGAAATGCAAAATATCAACTTTCTACGTATTCATTTATAATAAATTAAGCTTTTGTGGTATGATTTATAATATCAAGTTACAAAATTCATGTAGCAGTATAAAAATAGAACATGAGGTAACTAAAAATAACGCGGTACCTACGTACGTATAACATGGGTCTAACATTGTTTCTTCTTTTCTCCTCTTGTACCTTGGAACTACATATTATATGTTTTTGGTTATTGCGTGAATAACGCAAGTTATATGACTATAATAGTTAAACCATTTGTGTTTGATACTTATTTGTATTCAAATAACATTACCTTTTTCATTTATTCGCTTGTGAGTGGAAAAAAGTATCATATACTAAAGTAAGTAACTAAAGTGAAGAATTAATAATCTAAATTAATAAACGATATATACATACATGGGTTTCTTATCCTCCTCATTGGATGGTGCATACAGAAAAGCTCACAATCATGGAAAGCAAAATTTATGTTTGGAGTGGTTTTCACCTATCCTATTAGCTTCTAGAAATTATCATATATTCTTTTGGGTTGTGTATATCCTAATTAATTGAAAAGAGGAATGTGTGTGTGTGAGTGTGTATATATATAGGGGTGGGGGGGTGCGAGAGGATGTGTGTACGATTAGCTGATATTGAATTGAAACAAAAGGCGAAAGAAAAATGGATCATTGATGGAGACGAATGTAGCAAATTTTTCTACACCAAAATGGCAATTCACACTCATATGAACAACATTTATCAATCAATTAATGTAGATGGCTCTTGGTCTAATGATAAAAATAAAATGGAGGATCAAGCTTTATCTTATTATTCTGCTTTATATAATGGTCAAAGTGAAACTAACTTACCTCGTGTTAATTGTAGAATACTGGCGATGCCAGAGGCACACGGATGTTGGGTGAGCCGGTTACCATGCAAGAGGCGTGGGAGGCGGTGGGATCCATCCCTGACGATGTTAGTCCTAGTCCAGATGGGTTGAGTGTCATTTTCTTCAAAAGGCACTGGGAAGTCCTAAAATAACGTATTGTAACATCAATACAAGAACCTTTAGAGACATACAAAATTCTTAGAGAAATCAACCACACTTTCATATGCCTCATTCGTAAAGTAAAAAATCCAGCAAGAATTGAAGACTACAAACCTATTGCATGATGTAATGTTATATACAAAATACTAAGCAAGGTAATATGCAACAGAATGGAGAATTTTACCTGACATCATTACAAAATGTCAGAGTCCATTTATCAAAGGTAGAAGTATTTCTGAAAACTCATTACTAGCACATGAGATAGTTAAAAAGTTTAACAAAAACGAGTAGATAAGTAATATTTAAAAGTTGACCTCCGCAAAACATATGATAAAATTAATCGTTATTTCATTTTCGTATGCTTTTGTCTATGGGGTTTCCTAATAAAGTTGTGGATTTGATAGAAAATATTAATACCACTACCTTTTCCAACTTGATCAACGGTGTTCCAAAAGGGCACACTAACTCTACACGTGGAATTAGGCAAGAAGATCCTGTCCCTTTACCTGTTTATCATTGTCATGTGATTTTTCTCCCTTCGGATGGAACTTACGGAGCCCAACAAGCACATTTAGACTGTCTATAATTTCCAGTCTAAAATTAGTCACCTCTATACACTTATGATGTGATAATTTGCATAAAGGCAAATGATAAGGTAGCGATAACTATCTCCAATATTTTTGATGATTTAGAGAAATATGTTAGTCTTAAGATGAATGAGCAAGAAAAGAAGTGTTATTTTAATAAGCATTTAGAAATAGAGAAATGATCAAGGACATCATTGGGGTTTCAAAGGGCAAACTGCCGGTTAAATACTCGGGAGTCTCTCTATCCACTAATAAGATTACGGATAAAGAATGTGTAATCCTGGTTTCTAAAATTAGAGACAAATTGCGGGGATGGAGTTCAAAACTATTATCTTTTGCAGGAAGAGTTGAGTTGTACTGTCATCTATCCAAAAGGTTAATTTCTAAATGCAGATATTTCAAATACTGGAGGCTTCAATTAACAAAATAGAAAAGGTTTGTGCAGATTTCATCTGGAAAAGGGGGATGCACTATATTAAATCTATGCAAACCTAAAGAAGAAGAAGGAATAAGTTTGCGAAATTTCAGAGATATGAGAAATGTATTTATACTGAAGCAGAGTTGGAAACTTTTATGGTTCGACTGCGAGCCTGGTGTATGTGAAACAGATATATCAAAGGTATTTTTTTACACATGTCCATAGATAATAACTCCTCAGGCAATTGGAAAGCAATTTTGAAAACTAGAGACATGTTAGCAAAAAAATTGTGATAGGGAAATTGTAAAAGGAAAGGAGATAGATTTATGGAGAGATCCATGGATGGAAAGAGAATCATTGGTAGACATATTGGGATGGGATGCATTTTAAGCTTTTGGATGTCCAGATAAAAAAATAGAGGAGGTCACAGACAATAACATGTGAAAGCGTGATAGTATTCCATGTAGTTCAAAATACAAGAATAAAATCTACACCTTGCCTTTATCTTTCGAAAAAGATCAAGACATATGGAAGTGGAAACACTCAAAAGAGGGGGTTTAATACAAAACCGGCATGGGAATTCATAAGAACCGGACATAATAAAAAATTTGGAGCTCAATAGTGTTGGATAAAGTTGTGTGCCCTAAGATATACACATATAAGGCGATGTAACAGAGTCTAGCTACCAGAGATCGATTATCTAATTGAGGCATCACCAATGAAATTAATTTTGTTTTGTGTAATTTTGCCACTGAAAACCATGAGCACCTATTTTTTGAGTGTGAATTTGCTAAGAAAGCTTTGGTTCAGTGTTGTCAACTGCATGGTGTTCGCATAAACAAAGTAAAATTACTTGAAATTATTGCTTACCTAGCCCTCGATCAACATGTAGTGAATTTGGAATCCAAATTGGAGAGAGTAATCATTACTACAGCTATTTAAATGATATGGCAAGAAAGGAATCGAATAGTATTTAAGCATAAATGCAGAGATGTTACTTCATTATGTAAACTAATTGTGATTGAAATCAATATTGCAAGTAAAAAGGTGAAAGAGCTTACCAAAGTTGGAGGCGTACATGCGATGGGTTTAAAGGATGGGATCGTCATGAGGAAGGGGCAGAAATCGATCGAACCAGCTATGAAAGTGCGGTGTTTAAGATGCCATGGCTATCGAAAGAAGGAGAAGCTCGGAAGTGAAAAGATTTCTAAATTTAGTTTGTTTTGTTACTTTAAGCTGTAGTTATTTCCACTTGAACTTGTCGTTCCCTCCGAGGCAAGTCATGTCACGTGTCATAGTGCCAATTGTACATAAATTTGGCCTTTCTGCCTAATAAAATTCACCCACTTCAAAAAAAAAACACGAGTAGTTGAAAGCATTTTACATGAGTACGTAAGAGAAATTAAAGGTAAAAAATTTAGCTAACTTACCAAGTTGGAAAAATGAATTCATTTAATATCTTTGATCTACTTTGTGAATTTTATCATTGGATATAGAAAATATATCTTTTCTCACTCTTCAAGCACATTGTACATCATTAGATGTCACTATATAGGAAATGGGTAAAGTAGAACTAAAGAATTTAATGATGGAATATTAAATACGTTCCTCATAAAGAACTTATATTCCCATTTAACTGAATTTCCAATAAATATGCATTAAGTATTTTCAAACACATATTTTCGTGATATATAACTTTGACTCCTCATACACTACAAATAAAGAAAGTCTTTGTCTAAAGTGAAATGATTAAGAAAACTATGTAATTTATTCACATGCAGTAGCTTAGTCTATTTCACATAAACAATCATAAACACTAACTTCCAATAGCATAACCAATATTACTCTAAATAAATACATCACATAACACATGAATAAACACAAATCGAAGCATGTAAGTTAACAACTAACTGCATTAAATAGTCATTTTCAAAAATAATAAGTGTAAATTTATAATTTCTTTAAAGGAAATATATGTATGGTTACCATTTGTGCAAGTACACGGGACTAAAATGAAATTTTCAAACGCAAATAAATTGAGGATTAAGTACTCTAATAATTTTGGTCGATAATGGAAAAAAACCATTCGTAATTCCAGTAAAAATCATATGGAAGATTTAATAAATTATAATATGATAGCTTGCATATTTGAGTGCAAGGAAAAAGAATTGTATAAATATATATATATATATATATATAATGATATAATTGTTGATGTAAGTGAAAGATACAAATGTATTGATTTACATGATTTAAGCCATTGTTGATGTTACACAATCTAATTTCTATTTGAGAAAGTTAAAAATAATGTATGTGTTGATTTAAAAAAAGTATGTAGAATAACTTTAGAATGTAGGTAAAATCTAGTCAAAATTTAAATTTATTATTACTTTCACGACTAGATATTCAAAGACGAGAAGATAAATCAACATGATTTAATAGTATGTTTAACATTGTATTATAACTCTACTTTATCATTATTATAAAACAATCCCAAAAGAACATAGTTAACAAAATTTTCATTTGAAAATACAAGCGGGAAAATAATTCACAAAGGTTAATAAAAAGAAGATGAAGCATATATTATTATTCAGCTTTATCATATTTATAAACTCTTGGTATTTTATTAGTTAAACAATAGTGAAGTTGGATAACTCATTATACTTGAAAATCAAAGTTTTATACATAGAAGATAACATTGTTGAATAAAAGCTAAATGGTAACGACCAAAAAAAAAAACTGAAAAATGCACATATATGAATATATTGTGTATGTATATTTGGTACTTAAAGCGAATCCATTAACATAAACTTACCCCATTCAAAATATATATTAAATATCTCCTATTTCTTAACAATATTCAGGCCCGACCCTGGGCATATAGGCAACCGATGTCTATCAATCACACAGAATGAAATCCGATGTCAGACACACATCCATTTACAAGTTTGTTCTGGGTCTGAACGAAACCGGAGGCACCTTATTCCTCCCCCATATGTCAAATACAGGGGAGAGGCCCTCGCATATCCGTCGATCTCCAAGTACGTCTGGACGATCACCACTTATTACCTCGCCTTGGGTGTACAGCCTAATCAAGACATCAGTAATCATCCAAACGATGTGAAGACCTTCGGTCTTCAACACCATCTTCATCCTTGACACATCGTCGAATCAGTTATTCAGAATGGGATAAACCCGGTCTTTCTGAATAACTCGCGTATATAATAAACAAGTGCTATAAAAACACAACATACGCCTCATTCCAATACATAATATTTCTTTATCCAAATATTCATATAATTTGGGAAAGGTTCCCATTAATTTTATCAAAGATAAATTCTTTAAATTTATTCTTTAATCTTCCTTTGGATATCGATTCAATCTAATTAAAGATGCATTAAAACTCCACTTGGTTTTAATCTTCCCAAAAATCAATATTAACGATTGTTTAAATTGGGAAACCATATCCTGTCTTTAACTGGGTTAAAGAACCAATGTCATTTAAAACACGGTTCACGATAAACCCAAAATCACATTCCATTCCATCATCCTTTAACCATAAATTAGCAAGTGAACAATCCCCTAAGTATTAACCCCGAAGGCCAAAACCAACATCAGATCAATACCCAGGAAACCATTCAATTTAACTAATCTCCAGTTATTTTCTGATTTTCTTAACTCTATTGGGTCTAAGAACAGTATTATTAAAGATACCATTCACGACAACCCAAAATCACATTTCATTAATTATGGAATCTTCACGGAAAAACAAATCAATATATAATCGATATCAATTTCCATATCCAACCAATAATATAAATGGAATAAAGACAACGCCTTTTATATCCCATATGTATTAACAGTCTTCCTCCACAGAAGTTCACTTCGATTTTTATCAAATCGAATTCCATTCAATTCCAATTTAATATATTAAATTGGAAAACGGTTCCTTGGAAAATTCCCGTTAAATCTTAATAAAAAGATTTATAAATCCCAAATCACGTTTCACTATAAATCGGGCTAAAGAACGAATGTCGTTAAAAACACAGTTCACAATAAACCCAATTCACATTAGCCTCTAACCGTAAATTAGTAAGAGAAGAATCCCCTAAGTATTAACCCCGAAGGCCGAAACCAACATCAGATCAATACCCAGAAAACCATTCAACTTAGTTAATCTCCAGTTAGTTTCTAATTTTCTTAACTCCATTTGGTTCAAGAACAGTATTATTAAAGATACCATTCACGACGAACCTAAAATCCAATTTGATATTAAATACAAGGCTCTGAATAGAAAATATATCGGCTTATATTCAATATCAAATTCTGAAACCAACAAATATCATATTGGAAATAACGATATAAATATATCTTTCAAATTTCCATAACAACACATGTACAATCACGAAATCCAACATCAAAATACTCCGAAAACAATTTCGATTCCAATCGATTCCAATTTATATATTGCAAATCCTGGTTATTTTGGAAACCATTTCAAATCCAATTTATTTATTTTAAAAATAATTGAATTATAATTCTAGTTCAAAACTAGTTCATTTCGATAAAAATCTATTTTTATCTTTTTAAATATGGAAATTTTCATCCTAATTCTTTCCAAATCATTTCTTATGATTTTACACTAATTATTGATATTTTTAATAATTTTATCAAGGCCCGTACAGTCGATTTCCATAAACGGCCATCGAACTGCACTTAAAGCGACCTTTTCCAAATTTGATTTGGACATAATTCCAAATCCAACCGTTAGATTTCAAATCTCTAATATTATTTAGAAAGCTCTTTTCGATACGAACCCAACAGTTTCGGTTTTAGGAGAATCCGACGGTCGGATCTCCCGTAATGTCCATTCGAAGTCAATGGTCGAAATTCACGAACTGTCGCAGCGCGGCGCATTCTATTCAGGCCATTATATTATATATATAATATATATTTTGTCGATTTCCATTTAAAACGTATTTTATTAATCGTTTTAAATTTGTTTTCAAAACGATTTCAACTTCATATTCAGTTTCAAATCAAAATTGAATATCCCATATCATCGATATATAAATGGTAGTATTTTCGAAACATTAGATTTGGAAATCAATTTCTTTTTCAATATTCCTTATAAAAATGAATAAAATAGATATAAATATCGTTCACGTCGAAATGGCATTAATCTAATCAACACGGCTTTATATATTTAAATATATTCATGTCCATCCCAAATCGGACATCAAAATCATATTTTGATTCTTTTCAGAATATTATTTTAAAATATTCGTTATTTTAAAATAATCGTTATTTTAAAATATTCATTCTTTCTGAACTGGAATCAGACACAGTCAATTACCGTACAATTTGATTATATGGATTTCATACAATACATGTGTATAACAACAATGATAAACAATCAACCAACATCCGGAGTGCATTCTACACCGCATAAGTGTAACACCCCGTGTATTCTATAACAGTGAAATTCACAAATTAAGATATAATAAATTTCAAATCAAAGAATTAAGGGAAACGGGATACGCCATTGCGTTCGTCTCGGAATTCTGCTTGAAATAGAGTCCGAGTTTGCGTAAAACGGACTCCGTATGAAGAAGATATGGCCTCCGGAAGTTTCAGAATTCAGTTTAAAATTCAAACAGACCAAAACAGCTCAGAAAAACCAATTCAAAATTCAAAATCGGGCCGGATTGGCCAGGGCGGGAATTTTCCCGCCCAAGGCACCTAGGTCGACTGGGTAGTCGACCTGGGGCTACCCAGGTCGACTGGGTAGTCGACCTGGGTCACCCGTGTTGACTGCCAAGTCGACACGGTGTCGACTGGCGTGTCGACCTGGCCCCTGAGCCAGGTCGAACCCAACCCCACCTGGCTGGCCTGGTCTGTGTTTGGTCGATTTTCTGAGCCTTGCCTTGTCACTAGGGCTAGGTGTCAGCTCCTGATTGGTCTCTCCTTCAAACGAACGGTTATTATTAAACCAAGCTCCATCGACGGTCCTAATCAACTCACAAACTCTATAAAAAGGACCTAAGACTCACCCTAATTCACACAAACAAAAATGGAGATGAGACCGTCATGCTGCTGAGGAAAGACTAGGAATAGCCGTCAGGAATTGAGAGGCAATTAGGAGATAATTCGAAAGCTTAAAGCAACGTCAATTAAATCAAAACAACGCCTACAACAAAGGATAGCATCTCCAAATTCAGAATTCAGATTCCGGAATTGAAGATTCGTCATACGTTGTAAGTAGAGTGCTATTCCGATGTGAATAAATAATTGTGTTTTGATTTGTGTAAAGTGAGAAATGGAATTGTGGCGATAATAATCTATATTTGTATGTTGCTTTGATTCTAAACGATTTGGAAATGTTATGGTATACGATTGGATATTTGCAAGTATGTGGTTTATGTTGACAACCATATGTTGTGGTATTTTATTTAGGATTCATACAAGTATATGATTCATGTTAACAACCATATGTTGTGGTATTTTATTTAGGATTCATACAAGTATATGATTCATGTTAACAACCATATGTTATGGTATTTTAATTGGGATTCATGCAAGTATATGATTCACTATTATGCCAATATGATGTACATACTTTTATGATCACTTTTAGTGTGTAATTGGACTCGACTAAGTACTATGGTTTATATGAATCTATGTTGGAATTGGCAAATCATACTTTTGTATTAGAAACAAAAGTAAGCATTTTTGTGAACATGATCAAACTATGTTTGGTGTTATGCCTAGTTGAAACCATGTTTAGGCCTATGTGGTTATCAAAATCATATGGTGATATATGTGACACATAATTAAGTTAGATTTACATTCTAATTGCAAGTTTACATGAATAGACTAAAAAACATGATTTCATGTTTAGGTATGTTTATGCCATGATTATATGAATAGAATGGTTCATGTTTAAGTATTGTTTATGCCATGATTATATGCTATTACAATGCAAGTTCACATGTGCCTAATTCATGTTAATTGAATCGTTATGTTGCAAGTTCATGTGTTCACACTCCCCTTTTTATGTTACCTTATAAACACCATGTTATAAGCCTCCCCTTTTCATATGGATAAGTTGGGTTTAAATGTTAAACCCAACATATCTTATATTGTAGCGAATGTGTAAAACGGGGGTAATGACGTTTGGGTTAAAATATAGAACATATGTGTGGCATGTTTGACGCATGCCAACAACCTTGAAAAATAATTAAGTGGCATAAATAAATTTTAACCAATAAAGATAAATTTGAATAATGGGCCGCAAATATTTACATATAAAAAGGAAAGAGACAAAATATGTAAATTTAGAAAATACGATGTGTTTAACCCGAGGTTGGATTGAGTTGTGATGTAAACTTGCCCGGAACCGCCCGGCTGTCCAGTAGTCACAACAATACCTATCCAATGTGGGTGGTTAAACATTGAGCCCAATAAAGACCCGAGGTTAGACTGAGTTGTGACGTAAGACTGCGCGGAACCAACCGGCAACAGGCAGTCACAACAATACATGTCTAATGTGAGAGGTCGAGGCTTTAATAAGACAATTAAGGCTGAGTCAGGATTGATAGGATTAAGTAAATTGAATTAATACTTAATCAAGATGGAACATGCTAAACTATACAAACTGATTGGGGGTTAGGTTTACAAAACACTTAACCAACTTAGCATGTTGGCTAGAAATAGAAAACCTAGTAGCGGGGGACCCTTTTCAGCAGTAACCCTACAAGGTGTATCAGGATACCCTGAACTAGGCAGGGTGGGGCACAATTACTGGGCTGACTGTAAGAGGTCAAATCGACGGCGGTGGTGCAGCAGTGTAGGTTCTAACGGGGTGCGGGCATGCACACACTCCGGCGCAGAAAAATAAGGCACTGGGCACCAGTAGCATACCTGTGCATTCTAGGATTGTGTCGGGCCGCCACCATGGGACTTGATACACCCCATGGTGGGACCAGCATAGGTAACTACAACATCGGGGGCCGTAAGACACATGTAACTATGCGAGTAGGAGCCGATCATCAGAAATGGATCACTTCACCCTGATTATGGGGTGCCGGTTGGGAACTAGTTTATATGGGTACAGAGATTAATATGGGGTACGATAGTATATTCGACTCCAGACAACTTAACTTAGTTTGTGGTGCTTTCCCATTTCCAGTTTATACTTATCATACCCAGTTCTTTATTCATAGACTGAATAGTCCTAGACTTACTCAGGCTTTATGTCTGACTCTACTTTTCTTTCGTTTCCCCCCAGGTCCTCAGGGAGGGAATACCGCAGCTTGACCAGCTTTCACATCCAGCTTGAAGAGAAAGAATGTATTGCTTGGGTCTTTTTCGTTTTGGACTATGGCTTTGGACAACAATTATGGGACTTATGCAGTTTATTTATGTTTTCTTTATGCTTCTTTAAATAATGTAATCAAGACAGTTATGAAGATGTTATGTTTTTGGAAGAATTGTAAGACAATTATGGCATGGTTTGTGTAACACGTATTTTAATGAAATAAAAGTTGTTGTTTTCCGCTGTTCAAAAATATGTGTTCTTATATCTGTCTTGTATATCTGTGACTTATACTTATAAACCTCCACCAAAATTAGGGCATTCCCTTTGAGAGTGACCCTAACGGAGGTGGGGTGTTTCACTTGGTATCAGAGCATAGGTTTACCAGATAAGATAAAAGTTTTGAAAATTTATTTTCAAAAGAAAATTTAAAGAAGCATTTTTAAAGATAAGATGTTATTTAAAAAAAAAGGCATAGTTCCCCCCAAACCCATAGGTACTATCTTTTATCCTTCGTTTTGAATCTATCCTTTTTGTTTCAGCATGTCCGAAGAACTTAACTTGCCAGAGGGTATACCAATACCTCGTTGGTTTAGACGATTCTTAGAAGCAAGGGCCACTCAGCCAGGTCCTACCGTTCTTCCTCCTCCAGCTGCAGGAAATCATCCAGCTGCAGCAGCACCTCTTCCTCCACCTCCTCCGCGAGGAAATACTTTTGCTAAGATATGTAAAGATTTTAAAGCTATGGGAGGAAAGGACTTTCACGGAACTGAGTCCTTCGTAGCAGCTAGGAATTGGCTGAAGGAAACCGAGGACTTATTCGTCATCTTTGAGGTAGAAGATAGGCAGAAGGTACAACTGGCAGTATGGCTACTAAAAGGCGAGGCTTCCTACTGGTGGGAAGTCACCAATGCAGAAAGACCAGTGGAAACATGGGAGGACTTTAGGGCAAGGTTTGAGGCTAAATTTCTCTCAGACGCTGAAAGGAGTTTGCAGTTGGAAAAATTCTTATTTCTTAAGCAATGGAATATGACAGTCAAAGAGTATGTTAATCAGTTCGATGAGCTGGCTAGGTTCGGACTGGACCTAGTCAACACCCCGCACAAGAAGGCTCTCCATTTTGTCAAAGGGTTGAATGAGCCATTACACAGTTTGGCCATGACCCGTATACCCATGGGAGCTACGTATGAAAGATTGGTACAGATGGCATTGCTGAACGAAGAGGATATGGGCAAGAAGGAGACAAAGGCAGAAAACTCTCAAGGGAAGAAAGAGGGTTTACAGCCTAAGAAGACAGACTTTAAGAAGGGCGGGAAAGACAACAAAGAGAAGAGGAAGTGTAATTTCTGTGGCAAAGTGGGGCACTTAGTGAAAGATTGCCGGAAAAAGAAGGCCTAGATGAATGGTGGGTGCTTTTCTTGCGGTGAGACAGGCCACATGGCTAAGGATTGCCCAAAGAAACGAGGACAGGGGCAGAGGGCTGGATCCACCTCAGGGGCACAGGTTCATGTGCTAGAGGCGCCACCTCTGCAACAGCGAGGTATAAATACTTCTGTAGAAAGTGTAGTTTATCTTTATGATCACCCAGTTCGCACTTTATTTGATTCTGGCGCATCACACTCCTTTATCTCGTCTGCTTTAGTAGAATCTCTACACCTAGAAACTAGTATGGTAGAGGACCCCTTAATTGTTTCAAACCCAATTGGTGGCCCAGCTCATTTGTCTATGATCTGTGTGGGATTGAAAATTTCTATTCTAAGCGTAGAATTTAGATGTAGTGCCTTTGTTTTGGGCTTCTCGGGATATGGTTTGATTTTGGGCATGGATTGGCTATCCAGTAATGGTGCCGTCCTTGATTGTGAGAGAAGGGTGGTTAGGCTTCTGACCCAACTCGGTAACACTTTGGAAATTACTTGTAATCCCTCGTATGCGGTTATGCTTAGTTATCTTGAATCGCTAGATGCCTCTGTCGACAATTTACAATCGGTTAGAGTGGTCCGGGAATATCCGGATGTCTTCGAAGAGGTGAAGGGCTTGCCTCCGAAGCGGGAGATAGACTTCCGCATATATCTTGTAGATAATGCAAAGCCCGTTGTGTTGCCCGTTAGACACATGGCTCCACGGGAAAGGAAGGAGCTCAGTAAACAGATTAAAGAACTTCTAGAGAAGGGGTTCATTAGAAGGAGCATTTCAGAATGGGGCGCTCCAGTGGTGTTCGCTACAAAGGCGGATGGTTCACTCCGTCTATGTGTTGACTATAGGGAGCTCAACAAACTAACGAAAAAGAATAGGCACCCTCTCCCCAGAATTGACGATCTGTTTGATCATCTTGTAGGAGCGTCTGTTTTCTCCCAACTCGATTTAGCGACCGGATTTCATCAGCTAAGGGTGGCTGAAGATAGTATCGATAAGACAACATTCAGAACCCCAGATGGCTTCTTTGAATGGCTTGTCATGCCTTTCGGCTTGACAAACGCACCCGCTTACTTCGTGGACCTAACGAGTAGGGTGTTCAGAGAATTCCTCAACAAGTTCGTAGTGGTCTTCGTAGACGATATCCTTATCTTCTCAAAGAATGAAGAGGAACATGTTCAGCACTTAAGGGCAATCATGGAAACTCTGTGAGACCATCAGCTAAAAGCCAAATTCTCCAAATGCCACTTTTGGAGAGAGGAAGTAAGATTTCTTGGGCACATAGTATCCAAGGAAGGATTAGCAGTAGACCCGGCTAAGGTAGTAGCGGTGCAGGATTGGAAGACACCAAAGAACGCAACAGAAGTCCGAAGCTTTCTCGGGCTAGCAGGCTTCTATCGGAAATTCATTAGAGACTTTGCAAAGATATCAGCTCCGCTCATAAGGCTGACAAAGAAGAATCTAGTGTTCAATTGGGACTTGGATTGCGAGTTTGCTTTCCAACGACTAAAAAGGGCTCTTACAACAGCCCCAGTTTTAACATTGCCAGATGGAAGCAAGATGTTCACAGTTTATACAGATGCATGTGGGACAGGGCTAGGCATTGTCTTAATGCAAGAAGGAAGGGTAGTAGCTTATGGTGGAAGGCAATTGAAAGTGCATGAGAAGAACTACCCGACCCACGATCTTGAGTTAGCCGCCATCGTCTTTGCACTCAAGTCTTGGCGACACTATCTCCTAGGTGAGAAGTTCGAACTTTACACTGACCATAAATCGTTGAAATATCTTTTCTCGTAGAAATATCTTAACTTGAGGCAACAGAGATGGATGGAGTTTCTTGCCTCGTACGATTTCGAGATCTCCCACACTCCGGGCAAAGGCAACGTAGTGGCAGACGCGTTGAGCCGAAAGAAACTGACCCTAAGCCCGCTGTTTGTTGAAAGACAAAGCCTAGAGTTTATAGCCAGCTTTGACTTTAGGCCCTCCTCCGATTTTGTACCATGCTTGCTAGCATCTCTCGAAGTACGCCCGACTTTAGTGGACTCAATAGGGACAGCACAACGCGAAGACCCTCAGCTTGTGGAGACGATTGATAGGCTAATTAGGGGTGAGACTTCAAGTCACCTCAACAGATACTCCATCGACGATAAGGGTTGGCTAAGGCGAGACGGGAGATTATGCGTCCCACAGACAAGGGATTTAGTAAAGAGGGTTCTCAAGGAAGCACATCACTCCAAGATGACGATACACCCAGGCGGGGATAAAATGTACAAGGACATAAAGAGGACTTTCTTTTGGAACGGCATGAAGAAGGACGTGGCAGATTTCGTTTCTAAGTGTATGGTGTGCCAACAGGTTAAGGCGGAACAGAAAAAGCATGGCGGTCTGCTCCATCCTCTAGAGGTCCCGCAGTGGAAGTGAGATAGCATCTCAATGGACTTCATTGATGGGCTGCCTAGGTCTAGAAGAGGCAACACTAGCATTTGGGTAATAGTGGATAGGCTTACTAAAAGCGCCCACTTCTTACCTGTCAAGAGTAAAAGAACTGCCTCATCCCTAGCATCTCTTTACCTCAAGGAAATTGTCCGACTCCATGGAATACCATCCAGCATTGTTAGTGACCGAGACCCTATCTTTACAAGTGAGTTTTGGCGGAGTCTGCAAGAAGCGGTAGGCACACAGTTATGCTTGAGTACAGCCTATCACCCCCAAACCGACGGCCAGACGGAAAGAGTGAACAGAGTTTTGGAGGACCTTTTAAGACTGTGCGTCCTTGACTTCGGAGGGACGTGGGAAGACCATCTTCCTTTGGTGGAATTTGCCTACAACAACAGCTACCAAGCAACCATCGGAATGGCGCCCTTCGAAGCCTTATATGGAAGACCGTGCCGATCGCCCACTTGTTGGTGGGAGTCTACTAACAAGCTCATACTTGGACCGGATATGATCCGAGAGACTTCAGAAAAAGTAGACTTAATACGGAGAAGGATGAAGACAGCCCAAGACAGACAAAAATCCTACGCCGACAAGAGGAGGACCGACCTCGAATTTGAGGTTGGGGACAGAGTTTTTCTCAAGGTATCTCCGCTAAGGAACGTTGTTCATTTTAGAACCACAGGAAAGCTAGCACCAAGGTTCGTAGGGCCATTTCCTATCATCGAGAAAATTGGTAAAATGGCCTATAGATTAGAGCTACCCGAAAAATTGGCCAGAGTTCACAACGTCTTTCATGTTTCACATCTCCGAAAATGTCTACATGAATCTGCTGAAGTGGTAGAGCCAAACATCCTAGAAGAAGCTGAAGTGGAACGCGAAGCAACCGTGAGGAAAGTTCCAACCCGCATATTAGGAACGGAAGTGAAGAAGCTACGCAATCGCGAAGTCAAGCTCGTCAAAGTTCAGTGGAGCGATGCCGAGGGAGACGCAACTTGGGAAACTGAAGCTAGAATACGCGCAGCCTACCCTTTTCTTTTCGAGGGTACATCTTTGATCTTTCTTTTTCCTTAAGTTGCGCTTTTATCTATCTTTTTAGGTATATCTCCTCGACCTTATCTTTTAGGTAGAAACCCTTTGGATGAAAACATGTAATTGAAACATGTTATGGATGATGGTTGCAAGTGGTTGCAAGTGATTGCTAGTGGTTGCTCGTGGTTGCATATACACACAATCTAGGTTTTAGATCGGCTCAGTCACTTCATATTGCATATGCATATATGTATTTACATTCTTATATGGTTGAAGTTTAATGTGTTGTCATATGGATGTTGCATTTATATGAATGATTGTGCACTCATGTAGAATCATGAATAGGAAAATTTGCATACATAATGGATTCATGACACTTACATAATTTGCATTAAGGAGGTCAACTGAATCAGTAGGCCGACTGATTTTGCATTAGATAAGTACATGTAAACACACTTCGCATATGATCATGAAGCATTAGAAGTCTTTTAAGGACAATGGATGCTCGTGTTTGATGGATGAGTAGATGGACGTTTGGATGTACATTCTTCCTGAACTTGAAGATTTCGGGGACGAAATCCTTTTAAGTGGGGGAGAATGTAACACCCCGTGTATTCTATAACAGTGAAATTCACAAATTAAGATATAATAAATTTCAAATCAAAGAATTAAGGGAAACGGGATACGCCATTGCGTTCGTCTCGGAATTCTGCTTGAAATAGAGTCCGAGTTTGCGTAAAACGGTCTCCGTATGAAGAAGATATGGCCTCCGGAAGTTTTACAATTTAGTTTAAAATTCAAACATACCAAAACAGCTCAGAAAAACCAATTCAAAATTCAAAATCGGGTCGGATTGGCGAGGGCGGGAATTTTCCCGCCCAAGGCACCCAGGTCGACTGGGTAGTCGACCTGGGGCTACCCAGGTCGACTGGGTAGTCGACCTGGGTCACCCGTGTCGACTGCCAAGTCGACACGGTGTCGACTGGCGCGTCGACCTGGCCCCTGAGCCAGGTCGAACCCAGCCCCCCTGACTGGTTTGGTCGATTTTCTGAGCCTTGCCTTGTCCCTAGGGCTAGGTGTCAGCTCCTGGTTGGTCTCTCCTTCAAACGAACGCCTATTATTAAACCAAGCTCCATCGACGGTCCTAATCAACTCACAAACTCTATAAAAAGGACCTAAGACTCACCCTAATTCACACAAACAAAAATGGAGATGAGACCATCATGCTGCTGAGGAAAGACTAGGAATAGCCGTCAGGAATTGAGAGGCAATTAGGAGATAATTCAAAAGCTTAAAGCAACGTCAATTAAATCAAAACAACGCCTACAACAAAGGATAGCATCTCCAAATTCAGAATTCAGATTCCTGAATTGAAGATTCGTCATACGTTGTAAGTAGAGTGTTATTCCGATGTGAATAAATAATTGTGTTTTGATTTGTGTAAAGTGAGAAATGGAATTGTGGCGATAATAATCTATATTTGTATGTTGCTTTGATTCTAAACGATTTGGAAATGTTATGGTATACGATTGGATATTTGCAAGTATGTGGTTTATGTTGACAACCATATGTTGTGGTATTTTATTTAGGATTCATACAAGTATATGATTCATGTTAACAACCATATGTTGTGGTATTTTATTTAGGATTCATACAAGTATATGATTCATGTTAACAACCATATGTTATGGTATTTTAATTGGGATTCATGCAAGTATATGATTCACTATTATGCCAATATGATGTACATACTTTTATGATCACTTTTAGTGTGTAATTGGACTCGACTAAGTACTATGGTTTATATGAATCTATATTGGAATTGGCAAATCATACTTTTGTATTAGAAACAAAAGTAAGCATTTTTATGAACATGATCAAACTATGTTTGGTGTTATGCCTAGTTGAAACCATGTTTAGGCCTATGTGGTTATCAAAATCATATGGTGATATATGTGACACATAATTAAGTTAGATTTACATTCTAATTGCAAGTTTTCATGAATAGACTAAAAAACATGATTTCATGTTTAGGTATGTTTATGCCATGATTATATGAATAGAATGGTTCATGTTTAAGTATTGTTTATGCCATGATTATATGCTATTACAATGCAAGTTCACATGTGCCTAATTCATGTTAATTGAATCGTTATGTTGCAAGTTCATGCATTCACACTCCCCTTTTTATGTTACCTTATAAACACCATGTTATAATCCTCCCCTTTTCATATAGCTAAGTTGGGTTTAAATGTTAAACCCAACATATCTTATATTGTAGCGAATGTGTAAAACGGGGGTAATGACGTTTGGGTTAAAATATGAACATATGTGTGGCATGTTTGACGCATGCCAACAACCTTGAAAAATAATTAAGTGGCATAAATAAATTTTAACCAATAAAGATGAATTTGAATAATGGGCCGCAAATATTTACATATAAAAAGGAAAGAGACAAAATATGTAAATTTAGAAAATATGATGTGTTTAACCCGAGGTTGGATTGAGTTGTGATGTAAACCTGCCCGGAACCGCCCGGCTGTCCAGTAGTCACAACAATACCTATCCAATGTGGGTGGTTAAACATTGAGCCCAATAAAGACCCGAGGTTAGACTGAGTTGTGACGTAAGACTGCTCGGAACCAACCGGCAACAGGCAGTCACAACAATACCTGTCTAATGTGAGAGGTCGAGGCTTTAATAAGACAATTACGGCTGAGTCAGGATTGATAGGATTAAGTAAATTGAATTAATACTTAATCAAAATGGAACATGCTAAACTATACAAACTGATTGGGGGTTAGGTTTACAAAACACTTAACCAACTTAGCATGTTGGCTAAAAATAGAAAACCTAGTAGCGGGGGACCCTTTTCAGCAGTAACCCTACAAGGTGTATCAGGATACCCTGAACTAGGCAGGGTGGGGCACGATTACTGGGCTGACTGTAAGAGGTCAGATCGACGGCGGTGGTGCAGCGGTGTAGGTTCTAACGGGGTGCGGGCGTGCACACACTCCGGCGCAGAAAAATAAGGCACTAGGCACCAGTAGCATACCTGTGCATTCTAGGATTGTGTCGGGTCGCCACCATGGGACTTGATACACCCCATGGTGGGACCAGCATAGGTAACTACAACATCGGGGGCCGTAAGACACATGTAACTATGCGAGTAGGAGCCGATCATCAGAAATGGATCACTTCACCCTGATTATGGGGTGCCGGTTGGGAACTAGTTTATATGGGTACAGAGATTAATATGGGGTACGATAGTATATTCGACTCCAGACAACTTAACTTAGTTTGTGGTGCTTTCCCATTTCCAGTTTATACTTATCATACCCAGTTCTTTATTCATAGACTGAATAGTCCTAGACTTACTCAGGCTTTATGTCTGACTCTACTTTTCTTTCGTCTTCTTTTCTTTCGTTTCCCCCCCAGGTCCTCAGGGAGGGAATACCGCAGCTTGACCAGCTTTCACATCCAGCTTGAAGAGAAAGAATGTATTGCTTGGGTCTTTTTCGTTTTGGACTATGGCTTTGGACAGCAATTATGGGACTTATGCAGTTTATTTATGTTTTCTTTATGCTTCTTTAAATAATGTAATCAAGACAGTTATGAAGATGTTATGTTTTTGGAAGAATTGTAAGACAATTATGGCATGGTTTGTGTAACACGTATTTTAATGAAATAAAAGTTGTTGTTTTCCGCTGTTCAAAAATATGTGTTCTTATATCTGTCTTGTATATCTGTGACTTATACTTATAAACCTCCACCAAAATTAGGGCATTCCCTTTGAGAGTGACCCTAATGGAGGTGGGGTGTTTCACTTGGTATCAGAGCATAGGTTTAACAGATAAGATAAAAGTTTTGAAATTTTATTTTCAAAAGAAAATTTAAAGAAGCATTTTTAAAGATAAAATGTTATTTAAAAAAAAAGGCATAGTTCCCCCCAAAGCCATAGGTACTATCTTTTATCCTTCGTTTTGAATCTATCCTTTTTGTTTCAGCATGTCCGAAGAACTTAACTTGCCAGAGGGTATACCAATACCTGGTTGGTTTAGACGATTCTTAGAAGCAAGGGCCACTCAGCCAGGTCCTACCGTTCCTCCTCCTCCAGCTGCAGGAAATCATCCAGCTGCAGCAGCACCTCTTCCTCCACCTCCTCCGCGAGGAAATACTTTTGCTAAGATATGTAAAGATTTTAAAGCTATGGGAGGAAAGGACTTTCACGGAACTGAGTCCTTCGTAGCAGCTAGGAATTGGCTGAAGGAAACCGAGGACTTATTCGTCATCTTTGTGATAGAAGATAGGCAGAAGGTACAACTGGCAGTATGGCTACTAAAAGGCGAGGCTTCCTACTGGTGGGAAGTCACCAATGCAGAAAGACCAGTGGAAACATGGGAGGACTTTAGGGCAAGGTTTGAGGCTAAATTTCTCTCAGACGCTGAAAGGAGTTTGCAGTTGGAAAAATTCTTATTTCTTAAGCAATGGAATATGACAGTCAAAGAGTATGTTAATCAGTTCGATGAGCTGGCTAGGTTCGGACTGGACCTAGTCAACACCCCGCACAAGAAGGCTCTCCGTTTTGTCAAAGGGTTGAATGAGCCATTACACAGTTTGGCCATGACCCATATACCCATGGGAGCTACGTATGAAAGATTGGTACAGATGGCATTGCTGAACGAAGAGGATAAGGGCAAGAAGGAGACAAAGGCAGAAAACTCTCAAGGGAAGAAAGAGGGTTTACAGCCTAAGAAGACAGACTTTAAGAAGGGCGGGAAAGACAACAAAGAGAAGCGGAAGTGTAATTTATTTCTATACAAAAATTATATTTTTATATTTCTGCCTCTTATATAAAGATCAAATTTTTATTTCGCTACAACATATATAAAAATCCCGCTTTTCTATATATAAAAATATCGACTTTCCATAGTTAAAAATATCGAACTTTCTATAGTTAAAAATATCGAACTTTCTATATATAAAAATATCGAACTTTCTATACATAAAAATATAAAACTTTCTATATATAAAAATATCATCTTTACTACGATAAAAATATAATCTTTACTATGATAAAAATAAAATCTTTACTATGATAAAAATACAATCTTTACTATTAGCTAAAGATCATATTTTTATTGTTTCTATAATATAAAAATCACATTTTTATCTATTTAATATAAAAATCACATTTTTATTTACTCTATAATATAAAAATCACATTTTTATCTATTATATATATACCTAAAAATCAAATCTTCATCCACTATAAATAATTAAAACTGAAAATCAAATTCATGCTCTTTTATTTTATAAAAATCTAATTACAGTTTATTTACTAATTTAAACAAACTAATTACATAATCATTGAAATAAATTAAATAAAAAGAAAAGGAAAGAAGGCTCATGGTTCATTTGATTTTTTGTCAGAGGAGGGGCGCGTGGATCGAGGCTGAACGGCGCTGAGGAGGTTGGGGGGGTCGTGCGAGGTGACGGGGGTTTGACTGCGGTAGCGTGCCGGCGGTCAGAGGTGAGGGCGGAGGTAATGTTGTGGTGGCGGGTCAGTGGGGTTTTTTGGGTGGAAGGGGAGCAAGGGGGTTCAACAGAGGAGGGGAAAGAGGAAAAGGCGAACGGGAAGAAGAAAGGGGGGGCGAACGCTGGTGGCGCGCGGCGGCGGCTCCCTCCCCCCATCGCATCGTGGTTTATTTTTTTTTCCTTCTTTTTATCTTCTGAATCGAATGAGAAGAATAAAGGGGGGTTGGTTGATTTGTGTTGAGGAGAAGGAAGGGTGTTATAATATTTTATTATATTTCAAAAAGCAACTTTTTATTTCGAACTCGTAATCAAACCCACCGACTATCGTCCCTAGCTAATTACCCCCATTCTGAATTTAATGGGATATGTATCATGAGCTAATTTTATCGTTTCGAACAGTTTTGATTTAAATTAAAATATAGTTCAATATATATTGAATTTGAACGAACATTTCAATTTACCGGAACCACATACGGACTCTAAAAATTCCCGAAAAATATTTTCTAGCTTCATTTGATGATACAGTTCTAACAAAACTAATTTCGTCAAATTTGAAGACCATTTGAAAAATGGTCATTTTCTGGTCGATCCAAATTGACTTAAACTGTCAAAACACGTTTTCCTGCGCCACGCTCACATATTCATTCAGAAAATTATGAATTTTGGAATCTAGCAATAACTTGACATTCCGGATCCAACAAAAGTGGTTTCGTCGAAAACGGAGGTCGTTTGCAAAATTTCCATTTTTAAGGGCCAAAATTCCATAGCGACTATTCTGAAATTTCAACTGGGCATAACTTTTTATTCCACTATGAAATTTCAATTTTTTGGATTCGTTGGAAAGATATTTCCAAATAAATTCTAATATTTTTGGTTTCGCTAAAATCCGGTTTATTTTGAATCATGTACATTCAATTGAAATTTGAAATCGAATTTTCAAACTACCGCGCCATTTTCAATTCCTTTTATATTTAAAAACAAATATTTATATTCTAATGTCAATTTAAATAAATATATATGTTCTAATTCTATTCAAAATAAATTTCTTGTCGTTATTATTTAAAATAAATCATTTTAAATATTCAAAATTCATTAAAAATTGCCAAAATAAATTTTTTAAATTGGCTCGGATTTTCCGGGTTGTTACACCTTGTCTTGCTGAGTATTACACAGCTTACATCAGCTGCAACAAGTTATGCATTTTTCACATAGGATTTCTATATTTTAAAGATATAAGCATCATATGTTATTGGAATAAAAATGAAAATGGAAAAGATAATCAATTGCTAATTAATGTAATTTTGGTGGTCGTGCTGTGATGGTGTTTTGACATTCTGTTATTGTGTAAATATTTTGCTGAGAATTACATACAGAAATTCAGTTGGTAGTTTTACTGGTAAATGTATAAGAATTAACTAACATCAATTTTTAGGAGCCCAATTTGAATACATGTTACCAGCTTCTCTTTAATCATTTTAGTAACCATTCCTATTTCTATAATGTGTAAAATTTGTGTCACTGTTAGATCCTAATATAAATGGATAATTTTTTATTCATCCTATCTAGGTCAATCAACGTTTCGTACTGCTAATTTTAGTAGATCGGAACTTTATTCTTATTTAAATGATGGGTTCGTTGTTCAAAAAACAGATTTTGATGTACTTCCATTTTGGAAATCACAGCAGTATCAATATCCTATTTTATCCCTTATGGCAAAAGATATCTTGGATGCACTAGTAACTACTGTGGTTTCAAAAAGCGATTTTAGCATTAGTGGTAGAGTACTTGATGAGTAGTTCATTAAAAGAAGACGTTGTCGAAGCAATGTTATGTACAAGAGATTGGTTGTATAGTGGTACGATTGTGCAAACAATCGAGGATCTTACCGAAGATATCAAAGTTCAATTCTCAAGAAGAAGAGACATCAATGCACAGTGTGTATGATTTGAAGTATGGTATCAATGCATACAAAAGATATTAACTTCCTATCATATGTATTTTTGTTTGCCTCTAGTACTAATGCTTTCCTGTTTCAATGATATGCACTAATCTACAACATGCATTCAGGTAATACCATATTATGTTATGCTGTTTCTTTTTTCCGGTTATAAGTGTATGACCTAGTTTTTACAAGTGTGAACTGAGTTTGTAAAACTGTTTTCATAGATTAAAAGTCTTTGGCACATGAAATAGGAGGCAAATACACATTACTTCAGGTATTAAAATTTTCATTTATATTCATAGATGCAGCTTTTGATCACAACATATAATCTATTTACATATTTGATTTCCAAATGCATCAAATCCTTGATTACATTAGCAGTTATATTCATAACCCACACCTTCATGTCTCGCAATCCAGCAACAAAACTGCAAAAAGAAGTAGAATAAAGAATCCAATGATATAACAAATAAAAGTTGTAGGTATTGGAAATGTGCTATGATTACGAACATTAGTTTATTACTTTAGGGGTAATTCATAATCTTATTGCAGAAAGTTTTTATGATTGTTTTTATCTTATTCATGTTCCTTATTAACTATAGGGTGGAAAAATTAACTTATTCTCTTTACATATGTTGTTGTGTATGCATGTGATGTCTACGAGATGGTAGCATTTGGCACACTCTTTACATATGCTAGTGTATATGTTAGTTTTCACACTCTTTACGTTAGCAGTTATATTCATAACCCGCACTCTTTACATATTCTCAAATTAACTTATTCTCTTTACATTACACTCTTTACATATTAACAGTTATGTTTTAGTACTTATTGTTCAAATACATTAAATGGTTATATTTTTATCAAATAGTTTAACTACAATAGCTAGACTTATTATACAAAGTTTAAAACCAGAGATTTCCTCATTCAGATTATAAACATAGAGATACATGATATCATTATTTTTCCTTCAGAAAACGATGTGAGACAAACTACAAATGAGTACTAGTATACTTTATTCAGACATAAGCATAAAACGTAATAGTATCATTGATGTTTATTTGTCTTGGGATTAATCTGAGTGACTTGCTACTAGCACTTGTATAATTATTGTATGTTCTGAGGCATTAACCATAAAAGTTTAATTGGAGAAAATGCGCTTATAATGCGGCTTTTGACAAGGAAACACAAGAAACTAGAATACATAAATACTTGTATAATTATTGTTTTCCCTTTAGACTATTAACCCTAACAGCACTAGTATTCCTAGATTCCAAAAAATAACCTATTTTACTTTTCTTTTCAACATGATTACAATAGATAACTTTTTAATTATTCTTATCCCTGTTTTTCTGTCCATTAAATAACCTAATTTTCTTTTTTATGCACGGTTTTTTTTTGGGTTATTAAAACTTACATGCATGTTTTTTTGTTGTGCATGTTCTTATTGGTGCATGATTTTGTTTCAGAAATTTTGAAGGTCGTTTTATCTTTGATTTTTATATTTAATCCACTTTCAAATGCAGTGTCATACTGATAAAATTGCAGTGTTGTATTGGTATTCAGATTCAGTTTTATGTTGATATGAACTACAGTATTATAACACTATTATTTGATGCAGTTTTATCACAATTTGATGTTTCAAATTGTATTCATGCACTTTTAGTGTTATGTTTGATGTTATTTTAATGATATTTGATGGAATTTTTATGTAGATGCATTTTGAGTGTTATATTGATATTATTCGATGCACTATCATACTTTTCAGTATTGTATTGATGTCATATACAGTTATATAACCATATCTAAATGCAATTTCAGTGTTATCAGCAATTTCAGACTTTCAGTTTTATATTTCATTTATAATGTGCATGCTTTATTGCTATTTGTAGTGATGATGTGTTAAATGGGTTGACCCTAGAAACTAGTGGGTTGGGTCTAGTTTGTTATTTAATAAACATGATAAATAGGTTAGGTCATAAAAAGGGTCAAGTCAAATTTGACCCTACCCATTGTGACCCGACCCTACCCATTTGACAACTCTAATTTAGGGTGACAACGAATGACGAAAGGACAAATAAATGATCCGTATTTTCTTTTTATATATAGTTTAATAGGTAGTCAATAACGAAGTGTGTAAAAAAACCCAACAACAGATGTTAATGATTTGGATTGAAATCATGCATATATATTGATTGAAATCCTAAATTCAAAGGTGTTTGTACTAAATGTCCTTCCTATTCACCAATATTTATTAATTTAATTGTAAGGTATTTGTTTATTTCTAAAATGAAAGTGTATTTAATATCAACACTTTAACTCATATTAATTATTTCTAAAACATAATTGAACTCCTTTTTTATTTCCCTCTCATTTATTTTGATCCTCTAGAAAAACAGTGATTTTATTGTTCAACTTATGAGATACATAACAGAAAATTTCTCATGTTACATCTACTTTTTAAAGATATACAAGTTATAATGTGCAAACTTAAGAACATCATGGGTTTTTAAACAAAAAACGAGGGTTGAAATAGAGATCGTTCGAAGAAGTTATACACAAAAGCATTTTTAAAATGCAGGTTAAAAATGCATATCAAACTATGATCAACCACACGTTAATTCCATGTGGTAATAACTTGTGTTTTAGTCAAAATTTGAAAATGATAATTGGACACTGGTACGTTTCACTTGGTGACCATTAATGAAAGTTATTTTTATAATTTTGAACTCTATGGATCTATTGTTTGATGTTTTCTTATCCTTTAGATGATCTCAAGTGACATTTGACGGTTTCAATAACATTGGACTATTCTTTGGTATACACATTTAAGAAATTTTGTACAAAACACACACATATGCATACACACACACACACAAAAACAAACACACATATAAGGCATGCTCCATGACACCCCTATTTGGGAGCATCCCAAATGCATCTGATTTGTAGCCACTAATTTATATTAAAATAAGTCAGTGAGAAGGGGGGGAGATAGAGAGTTAGTGGGAAGAGAGAGAAACATGAATTTGTGGTGGAAATTAAGAGGGCTATAGGGGTGTTGCATTATTTAGGGTTCTCTTGATCCTATCTCATATATGCATGCATGCTTACTTATCCCATAACACCTTATAGTTATTATTAGAGCAACTCCAACAAAGAGTTGGAAATCCGAAAATGTGAAACCCATACTCGATTTTGCATCCAAAAGTGGTACGATTCTCTTGATAGTGTGGATTTCGAGTGGTAAAGGTTCGGAATGTGTAAACTGCCGAAGCGCTTGTTGAAAAAACACTTCATAAGAGGCGGTCGTTAAACAAGCTCCTAGAGGCAAGCATTTGTTCAACAAATGTTGGACTCCAGGCATTTGTTCAACAACCACGTGGAATCCAACGACTTTAATATTCCTAGCGGTTGTTAAACAGACGCCTGGAGGCCAACAGCTATATTTACAACGGCTTAATTTAGTAACGACTATTTTCCAAACACTCCTATATATATACCACTCCTCTGTTATCTTCAACATCAAATCTTATTCCACAAATCGAAACTTATAAACTAAAATGAATAGTGATTTTGATGTCGTTGCAGCAAGAATTAGCTTTGAATCTTTTGATTTACAAGATCTTAGACAACCAATTGGTGGAATGGTAACTACTGCAAGTTGGAGTGCTACAGAAGACTATGATCTTTGCTACATATACTGCTCACTTTCGCTAGATCCTGTTCGTGGTACCGATTAATGTGGAGAAACATTTTAGGGCCGAATCACTAATGCATACAACAGGAAGAAAATTGATCAAAATAGAAGTTTAGCTTCGATCAGAGGTCGTTATTGTAAAATTAATCGTCGAACCCATTGTTTTCATTCGCAGGTGTTTAAGATGAAGCAGAGTAACCCAAGAGGTTTTGGTAGTGATACTCATATGGTAATAATTGTTTACTTTTTATTTTTATACTCTAAGACATAAAGGTGCACTAAAAGTTGCATATTATTAATACAGAGACTTGTCACAAACAAGTTATTCAAACAAATCTATAAACCAAATAGTAAACGAGGACCTCATTTCTACCAGTTCATCCATGTGTATGACCTACTGGTTAATCACGTGGAATAGAAATCATCACTTCAAAAAACAATCCAAGATGTCCAATCAAGTAGTAGCCGTGGGAAAGCTCCTAGATTTGGTGACAGTTCTAGTTCGAGAGAATCGCAGGATAGTTTTGTTTTCGGATCAAACGAAGACCCAAACCCTAATGATGATCAACATGTTAGGTCCGAAGGATCCAAGTCGGCAAAGAAAAAGCAAGTTGTAGGAGCAAATGAAGGCAAAATCAGAAAACTTTTGAAGGAGTCTAACGATATGTATTCGAGCGAACTCGAGAGCAGTGCAAGTCACCACCAAGAAAGGATTAATGTAATTCATCAACTTGTTAAGGTAAAGCAACGAAAAGAGGAAGATGCAGTCATGTTTATGGATAATTCGCAAATGGATGATCTGCAACACGAGAATACGGAGTCTTGGAGATTACAGATAACGAGGCGAAGAAGAGATCTTTGAGTGTAGATGACTACGTAACGTTAATTTGGTGTAAAATTTAGTTGGTATGTAAGCGTCGGTATGGTGGTAGAGTCTATTTGTGTATGTAGCGTATGTATGGTTAAAAGTTAAGTTGTCTATGTAGCGTATGTATGGTTAAAAGTTGAGTTATTTATGTATCGTATGTAAGTGGCTATTTGTCTATGTAAGCAGATATTCGAGGAATCCCAACTTCTTTCTATTTATTGTAGTAAATCGTATTATAATATAAAAACAAATCCATAGCGACTATTTAAAAAGTTTAGTTTGACCGTAAGTTGCAAATTTGAAAACCAAACCAAGATTTCTGACAGCCGTTGCAAAGTTCAAACTCTATGGTTCCTATCGTGACTCGTTGAACATAAACTGGGTTTTTATGAAACCGGTACATTCAATCGAAGTTCGAATCGGAAACCGATGAACTACCATGATGTTACGAGCCTCGTTTTTGAACCATTTATAAGTCGTTATTAATGATATTTGACGAATCATTAAGTTCGTGTAACGATGAGTTAATAAATCGGGTCGTCCAAGGCTTAGAAACTAATAAATTGGTAATGGAAGCAGTTTGGAAATACTTTTGTTCATTTTGAATTTACTTCGATTTATTTAATTGAGTAAATCGTATTGTTATTTGAAAATGAATCCATAACGACTATTTAATTTTTTTAAATAGGCTGTAAATTGCAAATTTGAACACGAAACAAAGATTTCTCGCTGCCATTGCAAAGTCATAACTCTATGGTTCCCAACGTGACTAATTGAACATAAATTGTGTTTATTACAAAATAGGTACATTCAATCGAAGTTCGAATCGGAAATTGACAAATTACCGCGGCGTTACAAGCTCGTTTTCGAACCGTTTATAAGTCGTTATTAACGATATTCAACAAATTAATCCATTCGGGTAATGATGAGTTAATAAATTGGGTCGTCCAAGGCTTACGTAACTAATAAATTGGTAATGGAAGCAGTTTGGAAATCCTTTTGTTCATTTTGAATTTACTTCGATTTATTTAATTTAGTAAATCGTATTATTATTTAAAAACGAATCCCTAACGACTATTTAGAAATTTTAAATTGGCCGTAGATTGCAAATTTGAACACCAAACCAAGATTTCTCACTGCAGTTGCAAAGTTCTAACTTTATGGTTCCCAATGTGACTCGTTGAACATAAATCGGGTTTTTTACGAAACAGGTACATTCAATCGAAGTTCGAATCGGAAATCGACGAACTACCACGACGTTATGAGCTCGTTTTCAAACCATTTATATAGTCCTGCAGAGTAGGTAGGGTAATGGAACCTGAAACAACGGTCTGAGGGTCTAGACCCGGTAACTGATCTGAAAAACTATCAACCTCCTCAAATGATCCATCAAAGGGGACGGGGACGCGGTTTGAACAACCAACCTCAATGTCCGTCAGCATGCAAAAATCTAAAGGAGTAAGCCCTAACTCAAAATCAAGGAAGTGAAAAGTGTGTGTACTAGGCCACCATCGCTCAGTAAAAGCCTCAACTAGGCATCGGTCAACATAAGCAGACCTAGGTAAATCTAAAAAGTCCCCAAATGGTGTCGCACGAAGTCTAACTAATATCGATTTAGGTAACTAATCAAAATGTGTCATACAACGTGCTCAACTACCTCGCATAGCAATATGTCGAACCTGAACGTATGATTATTTATTGTAAACATAAACTATTAAATAACCTTCATGTATAGTAAAACGGTTGTCGATATATGGAATAAAAATAAAATATTATACCTGAGGCGTCGCAACAATAACAGATACTCGATGTGTAATAGTCTCAGGCAGGTCGTGCAATTCTCGTAGACTATCTACAGTCACTGTGGGATTTGGTGTGACATGTGCTAGTCCGACATTTGGATAAGTCGGGGGATGGATGAAGCGTCTACCAGTCTTAATTTGATGTGGCGGAATATGGACATAGTGATTAATTAAAAAAATTAAAAAGGAAGATTTACGTTGGTTTGAAATGAAATTATATGCCGGTTGCGCCTGATGTAGGCGGAAATTCCAGGCGCTTGTTCAACAAACGCCTGGTCAACAGGTGATTGTTGAACAAACACGCGCTTTTTTAAATAAGAAGCCGGTTTAAAAAAAATCAAGACGCTTGTTCAAAAAACACAAGGATCCAGGCGTTTGTTGAACAATCATCTGGTCTCAAAAACTGTTGGAATCCCCTGCCTTTTGGGGTGTGGAAAATCGAAAATTGAAATTCCACACTCCCGAACAGTTCGAGTTGCTCTTAGTTGACAATGATTGTAAACAAGAATGCGTAGGATCATGCACCATCAGTGAAACAAAAATCTTTATTGCTTTTATTATTTACTTCATATTATGTTACTACTAAAATTGTGTAGACATCCTTATAAAAATCAAAACTGCTGGTGTTAGTTCCATTGATATGAATCTATTTTTTGCATCACAACTTATCGGTACTGCATGTTTTTTAAGAACATAAAAGATAACTATGGAAATTGATCTGGAAGGTATGAGGGGAAGATTATATATATCTCAATTTTTACACAAAAATTTTCGTTGAAGATTAACTATTTGAACTTTGAAGCACACTTTGAAAGGTACAGAAATAGAGCTAATAGTGTTATTGAACATCTCTCCTTCTCTCTCTCTCTATATATATATGTATATATCGGTTAAGTTATTGTACTTGTGTAAAATACTCAATTCATTATGGAGCATGTTATGCAAGGAAGTATTCTCACGTGCATAACCATTCGTGTCATTCTAATAAAAAGTTATATGGTTACGGCTGTGATAACCATTTATGTTATGCAAGGAAGTACTCTCAGGTGGATAATCATTCATTATGGAGCATGTTATGCCAAAATGAAATGTTTACTCTACTTATGAATTATGATCAAATATTTATTATGATCAAGCGATGTAGGTTTACTAATTAAAACTCACATCATAACCTTTAGCTTTATTTTTTAATATGGTGAGGCAATATGCTAATTTTGCTCAACTAACTCCATATTTAGCATAGGAAGCCCAAAATGACTGGATGATCAAGACTAGATTTGGGTAAGCATGGATATCCAGTCTAATGTCAGTGTAATTGATCAATATGTTATGAAAATCCAGAATGGAAGCTAAAAAGATCTAGCTTGTTGGTTAGTTATTAACAATGATAAATAGGAATTCAATAAACTAAATAAAACAATAATAGTGAAAAGAGGGGATCGTAAGAAGAGCTAGAAATGTCCGTTCATGCCCACGTTCTTGGATCCAAGAATAACCATTATTCTACCATTTCAACAACTGTTGAAAGCTTTGGGGAGGGAGAGAGAGATTACAAATATCACCAAATCACTTGAACATTCAAAATCTAACAAAACTGGTCTACAAATTTGAGTTTGTAAAAAGAAAGGAATATTGGTGGATTCTCTATCTAATGTGATGAAAAATGATTATACCATATATTAACAAGAAATTTCGTTAACACCCAAAGTTAAAGGTAAGCTTGGCAATCCAGTCGCCAAAGGCTTATTGCTCAAGTATATAAGATCCAGAAGTCTTTAAACCTAAGCAAACAGTACTTATCGAGCTAGCCAATAGGTCTTACCGACCATGTAAGTAAGATCCTTAAGATTTTGATCTTAAGCAAGGATGCTTGTTAGGCCAATCAACATAGACTTATCGAACAAGTAGATAAGAGCGAGGATGATTTAGTGGACAAGAGTGAGAAGATAAGGATTAGTATACACATTCTTAATAACCTTTAATAATCATTTAATGATGTACAAGTATAGCAAGAGGATTCTTTGCTCAAAATTGAGATCAAAATAGATTATCTCCAATTGGAAATAGCATTTACAGTCGTGGGCTGAAGTACAAATGATACAGGGTGTAGTTAGGCTAAAGAACCCCCCTTTATGTAGTTCCCTTCCATCTCTTTTTATAGAGGTAGTAGGGTATGTCATCTTGATCCTTGCTGCATTCTTCCTTATTGACATAGTAGATTAACTGGTTTCTTGGTGCATTAATGCTTCTGTCCAGGGTAGCCAAATGTAATAAAGTGATAACGCATCAAAGCGATATGCTTCCCAATATCAGTAAGGCTGATAAAAACAAGGTCCACTTACAATATGTGCGACATGAATTATGGATTTCTTAGAAAGTTTATTGCCCAATGCTTTTAAGTAGAATTACCACACATGTTAATGGACTTCCTTAATGGCTCACTCGATAGAGAGGTAACAGAGCTTCCATTGCTTGACGGAGACGCAAGGTTCTCCTGTTTATAGCTTCAATGTTGATGAGTCCTTCGTTATTGAGCCAAGTAGTAAGCTTTGGGGTTCAATTGACAACAACATGCTTTAGTTATGGATAACAGCTATAAGCTGTTACTATCAACGGTGGCGATGACTTTAGCTACTTAGCTCTTCATTTCTTATGATCAACGATGACGCCAAGTGATAGGTTGCAAAATTGTTTCCACCTTGACCTAGTCTGAATCCATATGAGCAACAAGCCTTCAGCAACTGGGATAAGCTTGTCTCTATAACTTATAGGGAATGGCAAGCCTCTTTGTAGCAGTCACTCTTTGTTTTGGATGTAAGCAACAAACTTTAACAAATGCGATAATCACTATCAGTTGGAATGATTATGATGTAACACTAACCCTCATGTGTAGAGGAAGCATTGGTTTTTTAAGTCAACCATCGCTGGTGATACAATAAAGGGTAGTTTAATGCCATCTTCACCGCCTGCTTTACTACATCCTATTTGTGACGTCCCATTCCAAGATCCATATTGACACAGAGTACTGAAGAGTAATATTGTCTGTTAATACGAAGAATACGGCTGGTTAGGCGCGACCATTCATAATATTGTATTATATAAGTATCAAATATGCCGATTTTTTTCTAGATCAACATGCTTAATCCTTATTCAATAAACACTACGATGGATACAATGTCATTTCAGAACAAAACACGATATAAATAGTTACAAAAAATATAGAACAACAAACACAGACATACATATACACAGATACAACTTGTATAATACATCGTTAATACATATAAACGGTCATATGATCCACCATACATATATGTATACATACACACATCAAATACCCATGTAAGAATATATACAATGACAAGTCTCAAATAGAACTACAAATTAGTACAACAAAAACTACGCAATACAAAAGGTCGAACATGATATCCAAGAGTGAACTGCTAAGCATATGCTAAAAGTACCTAAGCTGCAACTTGGTCTGACTCGAGTAACGAATACACTGGTTAGTCTAACTTGAACTAAATTATCAGTACATAATAAGATAAGTCAATATTTACCAAGGGAAACATTCCTTTAGATCATAAAGGAATGAAATAACATGTGCTTACACCTTTTCCCAGAGATAATATTCAGATTATGTTAAGGAGATACTCCAAGAGGGGAAATTTCACTTAATACAACATTTCTTCGCACAAAGGTAAAACAAGGAATAACACATGAAACCCCAAAAGGAAACTCAAAAGACTCAAGAATCACCAAAACACAAAACACATTTAAGAGTTGAAACTATAGAAATGAGATCGCCGTATACACACATCAGAACTTTCAAATAACTCGAGGCAATATATTATATAATAATAATCTTTCCAAAATGGTGAAATCATCCATAAACACAATAAAACACAATAATCATTGGATTATTGGATCCAACCACTAGAGAGGCAAACCAGAGCTATGCCAGCATGTGCTAACACCAGAATGGCTCGAAGCCTCGCCAATACTGATATTAATGTGAAAGGCACCTTATAAAACGACCAAAAGGTCATATCATCAAATTGACCCGAAGGTCTACCAAATTGACCTGAAGGTCTAGTACTAGCAAACATGACGGAATGTGTGTAACACCCCGTATTTTTTAAGATAATAAAAATATGAGTAACTTAATTAAATAATGAGAATTAAGTAAAACGGACTGCGCCATTGCATCCATCTCGGAATTTTGGTCAAGATAAACACTTGGTTTGCGTAAAATGGACATCGTATGAAGAAGTTATTAAGCCTAGAAGTTTGTATACGTGCACGAGAATTATATATACACAAACAAATAAAAATATGAAAAAAATTCAAAACAGCGATCGGAAGACCCAGAAGCCGAACCGCCCCATTCTAGGGATCGACCGAGACCCGCTGGTCGATCAACCCAGGGTTTTTGGGGGTCGACCCGCGGTCGACACCATAAAAGGGGGGTCGACCCCTATACAGATCTGGGCAGAATTCCGATTTTTGAACGTGGACTCATTTCTTGACCAAATACGTTGCTGAACACCTATAAATAAGCCTGTAGATCCTACCCTAAGTCTCATATTTCTAAGACAAAGCAGAAGCTTTGCCATTCCTCTTCCTCCTCAAATATCTTCAGAAAAATTAGATTATTAGCTTGGGAAAATTCTGAATCTAGATCTGGAGGAAAAGGATGAAAATCAATTTGAAGGTGTTCAGATCTCTTATCGAAGTGAGGTAATTTTCTAGATCTGGTCTGTTTCAATTCTCTTTTCTTTCTTTCCTTTTTCTTTTAGTAAAAATTGTAGATCCATGGTTGTTAGGTTCCGAATCCAATTAGGGGAAAAACCATGGAATGCTAGATCTGGACCAGATCCAGGATTTGGAAAGCATATGAGGTGAGTGGATTTAAGTTATATCATTTTAGATAATGATATATTATCGTTTAGCATTCCTCGTTATCATGAAATGTGAATTTTCCAGAATAATTACAAGTGTTAAGATGCTATTATAACAAGTTGAGATATTAATATGAATATGTTAGAAAATTCATATGTTGAATCGGTTAAAGTGTTGAATGTTTACATGTTGAAAAAAAACTTGTCAGAATATGAGTAGCGACAACTGTTGTTATAATTACATGATTCACTTGGGGCATATTATGTATTTGAATTATTAGATGTAGAATTGAGAAAATGACATGTTAACTTGTTCGATTTGAACAATTACCCGATTAAATGATTACATGTCATGATAGAATTAAATACGTGTCAAAAAGGACATGCGAATAGGCACAATTTGATGACATGTAAATTAGATTACAGTAACATATGAAAAGGATAATATGCCTAAAATTTACAGTAAATAGGAAACTGTAACCCTGCTCAGACACGAGATTAGATTGCACTTGTGGTAGAAGTCTGCCCGGAACCGCCCGACACATCCAACATCCACAAGTAGTAAAGCTAATGTGAGGGGTCTAAGAACATAAATAAAATATGTAATGGTGCTAAGATATGAGGTTAAGTCAACTTGTGGAAGAAGTTTGCCCGGAACCGCCCGGCAAATCCAGCATCCACAAGTGTATGCTTAATGTGAGAGGTCTAGTGTAGAAACATATATATATATATATATATATATATATATATATATGTACATAGCAGGACTGATAAACAACATTAATTGTAATTAATGGAAATAAATGGAATTGAAAGAAAGTTAGAACAGTAAAAAAGGAATGGAATGAACGGGGAATGATAATAACCAATTATAAATAAATTACATTAATAAGAATGTTGTATAATAGGTAGACTTGCCCTAGGGACAAGTGAAGATTATAACTTAGGTTATAATAAACTAGTAAGGACATGAGATAACTGGTGAAATGAGATAAGTGGCACTTAATTATAGATTAAGTAATCAGTAAATGGGGAAACTGAAACTAGTTGTTTGTAATAAGTAGAGAAAATAGGGAAGTTTATGAAATGTAAGAAGTTGTACTTAATTATAAATTAAGTAATATGTAAACCTGGAAGTATGAAATCTGCTGATAAGAATAACATGTTTAGGATTGTCCTAGGGACAAGTGGAAATTATAACTTAGGTTATAATAAACGATAAAGGGAATAGAATGACTTATGTAAGGGGATAAGTTACACTTAATTGTAAATTAAGTTATTTATAAGAACAAGAATTTGAAATCTACGAATGAGGACAACATAAGTTACATTTATGGGAAGAGAAACTTATTAATGGACCTTAGTTAAGAGAACTAAGTTAATAAGTAAACAACGATAAGTTGTAGTGACGGCGTATAATGGAATTATGATTAAATGAGAAAGAATGAGAAAAACTTATAAAATGAAATGAAATAAGTAATATTTAATCATAAATAACGACTAACATGTTAAAAAGAAAACATGTGAATTGAGATATACTTAATTACATATTAAGTAGAACATGTTATTGTAACGATGAAATCAAACAAGAATATAAAGTGATTGTGGATTACAGACCTTGGATCACAAACTAGAGAATAACATGTTCTGGGCTTATCAATAAACTTAAATGGGTTAAGTTATATGAATGAAATTAATAAGCAAGAGAAACTTGCTAACTTGAATAAGAAGTCAATATGAACGGGGATAACCAAGTTAAACGGAAACACGGGTGAGATAAAGCACGCTTGTAAAAGAATGTTTAGACATAGGGTCTAATGACACATTAAAATGAGGCACTTGGACCAGTCCGTACGTTTAAGGGTGAATAACCCAACAGGGAAGATCATCGTGGTGTCATGAGGCACGAGGGGAGCGCACGCTCATCTGATTATTCTGTCGGCTCCAAAGGACTGGAAGGGGAAGCACACGACTTCCTGGGATATGTAAAGTGCTTCTGGTAGTCCTCTATGCGGTAGCAGATGTTTAGGCTGCGTTCGCAAAGGTTAGGTCTGTGCGTAACTACAAGATGGGTGGGCCTTGACTACAAAAGTATATTTACAGTCAGAATGCTATGACGAGGTGACACTAGGGTGATTCGGCGATTGCCTCAACGGGGAGGCAGAGATCAGGACCAACAAGGATAGTAGATTGTCGGGTACCCATCATCGGCAGCCAGTGGGATGCGAAAAGACTAGAGCTAAACCCAATAGACCATTCACCTTTCACTATCGAGGTATGGTGGTTGAGGGAAGATGCCAACTGGATGTTTAGATTGTTTGTTAGGGGCAAGTCGCTTAGCTTTTGTAGTCTTTACTAGTTGAGGGAGGGGCCGAGGTAGGGCCATAGCCACCATGAAAACAGACCCTAGGAATATTTGTATTTTTGAGGCTTTTAAAGGCGGGCCTGTACAGATATGGAAAAACTCCCGACCAAGTTTCGTGTTTCTTGTATAGCCCTTCCACGGAATTCAGTGCACATTATGTGCAGTTAAGGCATCAAATATGATAGACGATATGTACGTGGGACAGTCTAGATGCATGCATGTCGGCTCTGGGTGGTGTATTGTAGACTTGAGGGCATTACTCTGGTATGAAATCCGATTAGATCGACGGTGGCAGTCCGTACGCTTACGTAGCATAATAATGATAGATATATGCGGAACTAAACATTGTTATGTAGATACTCGTACGTCACTCCGGCATAGGATGAGGGACTGCGTTCATTTATGTGGCATTACGGTGGAGACCATGCGAGTGGGGGTACCATGAGGTGTAGGGGTTGCTACATATATACTGTATTAGGTTAATCTACTGGGAAGTAAATGGGTACGACGTGTGTGTAAGCCTTAAGTGCTGTTAACCCAAGTAACCTAATAAATAAATAAAATGTGATTGAACGGTAAATGTAGGATTATCCAAAGTGTATAATTTAAATCCAGTTACCAGAACTTATGTTCTGACCCCCTCCTTATAACATACTCGCAGATTAGATTTGTGGCAGAGACATGATAGCTTTGGATAAGTATTATCAATACGGTATGGCTATACTTTGATTATATTATATTTTATCCATTCCGCTATGAGATATTTTCTGAGCTCTAACATATTTTATGTCTCTGTCTTTTCTACATGATACCATAGCAAACCAACATGAGTTTCGATAGATTAGAATATAACCCGTGTGTCTCATACCACACAGTTCACTAAATCGTTTAAAACCATCCTTGCCTCTTCGAAGGGTGCAAAATTGTGTGGTTTTATATAAGAAAATACTTTATAGAATATAGAAAGGCATAGTTTTATTATGGAAAATATTGCGAGAAAGCGATTTTGAAATCTCTTTATAAATTTTGAAATATAGTAATATTAGTATACTTAAATAGAGATCGTTTTTAAAATATTTTCTTTATAATGATAGAAATTCATTATAAAATATCTTTGAAAACAATTAGGAAAATGTGCATGTGTACTCGGAAAACACAAGAAGAGTCACAGTGAAAACACACACAAACACGCTACAATATCCACCAAAAGTTCGGGCTAAATGCTGCTTCTTTGTCATTAAAGCAAACCACAAATACAAAAAAGATGTTCAATATGGAAAACTCTATATAAACTTGAATATGCAGAAATTAGCATAAGAATTCACCTCTAAAATGAGCTTAAAGAAGCAGTTAAGTATATGATCAAGTGGAAAAACAATCAGAGCTTCAAAATTATTGATTGAGCATTTACTTAATTCTGTATCGACACAGCCATGGCCTGCTCGACACAGGTTCATATTGTGTCGACATAGACCACAGAAAAGCTACAACTTTTGAAAACCCACTCGGGTTCAATCTTTGACACAACATATGGAGGTGCAAACAACCTTAGATTTACATGAAACCTGATATGCAAATACTAGACAATATTGACTAATAATTGAAATGAAAATCACAGGAATCCGTCATGAATTAGGGTGTTGGAGAATGGAGTTTTGACGACAACAACCTAATTTCAATTATCATTGATTATAAAATATATACTAATATCTTTATCTAGAATATATATACACACACACACATATGCAGGATTTGTATACAGGAATTAATACTGAAGCATGTACAGTTTAAGAGTGTAACAACTTGAAATTTCGGGCAGTAAATATTTAAATATCGAGGTTATTTAAATATTTAAAACTTGGATTTAATGGTTTCATAACTTGATTAAATCCCTTTATAAATAATAATTAATGAGGAGAAAACGTATTGTTGAGTTTTTGTTTACAAAGATAAGTAGTTCAAAGAAATATTGACAATGTGACTGTAACAGTTTTGTCGATAAACGATGTTTTACTTGTTAAAAGTTGTTAAAATATAATGTGCATATAGTGATAATATAAGACCATATATATGTATGTACATAGCATATAAATAAAAGTGCAAATGGTATATGTGTACATATTCTAGAATATGAAAATGGCTTTAAATGATAGGGACACGTGTCATCAAAAGGATGATACACATGTCTTATAAGTAAATAAGGTTAAGACACACACAAATTAGGCGTCCATATGTTGAAACATCTTAATACACCTAAGTAAACATGTGTCTTCATCCTAAAGCTTGCTTGAAGATAAGCAGCACACGTGTCCAAAACTAAATTACCAAACTAGCCTTGAAAAATATTATATAAAGGGTGGAAAGGTTCATTTCATTTCATGGACTTATAAATGAAAAACAAAATTAAGATAAAGAGTAGAAGTTTGCGAGAATCCTAGGGAATAAATAGAAGATCAAGGCACAATTACAAGGTGAGAAAAATTATTTAAGTTCATGTATTCATTTCATATTTTGAAGAAAAGTTGAGAAATTTATGAATGAATGGTTGGACTTGAAATCCCGAAAATGACATTCGGTATTTTGGGCATAACTTTTGCAATTCTTAATGAAATTTTGACTTCTCTATCAACTTGGAAAGCTAATTCAAAGGTCTACAACTTTTTCCTCGTCCACTATTTCCTAATTTGGCCGTTTGCATACCTGAAAACCGGACGCAAGGTCAGGAAAAAATCAGCCCGAAATGGACATGTTAAAAATGCCTCACGATGTTTAATTTTATAAATTAAATTGATAATGATTTTTAGGTTTTATTTCGATGATAATTAAGTAGACAAAGAGAGATCCTTACTATAGAAAATTTGGAGTCATATATTGCTTAAAAACAAGCCGAAAATCTGAGTTACGGAACTTTTAGTAGCATTTTAAAATGCTATCTTTTCTCGGAGTTATTCGCGAAGCATATTAAGCTACTCAAAACTTCTCATAGCGTCGCAGAAACGCTATAGTAAGCTGTTTTTAGTTTAAAATCATTATAAGCCACCCAGAATGTAATAACCCGGAAATCCGAGCCAATTTAAAATTTTATTTTGGCTATTTTAATGAATTTTGGATATTTAAAATGATTTATTTTAAATAATAACGACAAGAAATATATTTTGAATAGAATTAGAACGTATATATTTATTTGAATCGCCATTGGAATATAAATATTTTATTTTAATTATAAAAGGAATTGAAAATGGCGCGGTAGTTTGAAATTTCGAATGTAAGAGCCGAATTGTAAGAGCCGAATTAGCTTACGAAACATATCCCATTGTGTTCGGAATAGGGATAATTGGCTAGGGACGGTAGTCGTTGGGATTTGTTTGGAGTTCAGTTATGAAAACTGGGATATTGAGGAATATTAGAATTTATTATTATTAATATATATATATATATATATAACGTTTATTTCCTAACTTTAAGTCAGAACCCTCATTAGCTTAACCCACGGCCAAAAATTGAAAATCGCGCCCCCCTTTTTCCCAGACCCCGTCGCCTGCGCCTCCACTTCACGTCGTGCCCTCCGACGCCTGCTACCACCCTCCGCCTTCGCCGCAACCTCCTCCACCTCATCCTCCCTCCGCCGCTTCTCTCCAATTGAAACTTCCATCATCCAAATCCCTAAAGCCCTCTGTCCAGAAGTTGGCCACCGCTGAAGGCTCACGCCGCCGGTCCGACCCCGACCACCTTGGCACCCCTCAGCCTCCACCCCCTCCTCCGGTCAAAACAAAACAGTGAGCCAAAACTTTTACTTTAAAGCTTTGTTTTTTTTATCCGATTTTTTCTATATATGGAAATGAAAAGTATTATATATAAAGTTTAGATTTTTAACATTATAAAGACTGGATTTTTATTGTATGAACGGCTTCATAAAGATGTGATTTTTATTATGAAGTAACGAACATAAAAATTCGATTTTTATTATGAAGTAGCGAAAATAAAAATATAATATATATATATATATATATATATGAAATAGCGAAGTAAAAATATGATTTTTATATTATAGAAGTAATAAAAATATGATTTTTAGCTTATAGTAAAGATTATACTTTTATCATAGTAAAGATTATATTTTTATCGTAGTAAAGACGATATTTTTATATAGGAAAGTCGATATTTTTATATATAAAAAGACGGGATTTTTATATATGTTGTAGAGAAATAAAAATTCGATCTTTATATAAGAAGTAGATATATAAAAATATAATTTTTATATAGAAAGAAGCGTTGTAAAAATATATGAAGTAGAAACAAAAATATGGTTTTTATTTACTGGAATGAAGCGATAAAAATATATGATTTTTATATATATAGCAAAGTTATAAAAATGTTATTTTTAATATAAACTTCGTGAAGCAGACTGCGTTGGAAACAAGAGGAAGATTTCCTACATATGAAGAGTCGTGGCTTTTGGTTTAGCTCTTGGTGAGAACTCCTCACTTTTATTTTAATTTCTAGTTTGAAATATATACTAGGATGCAGACGGTGCTTAGCAGCACCCGACACCCGTCGTCCACAGACCATGGATGACTTATTTGTTTGATTGATCTGTTGTGAAAATTAATTGTGTGATGTGGAATGAATAAATATTTTATAGTTAAAAATATAATTTTTAATGTGTATATAAAATAAATATTTATAAACAAATCGGACGATTTGTTTATGTACATATATTTGACTGATATTAATTGGGACGATAAATTTTACACATCACCCAACTGCACAAATAAATCTGTGTTTGTTGTTTGAAAACCCCATATGGGTGTTGGGAAGAAATTGGGCATACACTAATCCCAATAATTAGCTGTATGTCGATCGATTGATTGACAAGCTGTTATAAGCGTTAATTATTTATATTTGATGCTTATGCAGTTGTGTGGTGCACTCTGGATGATGGTTGATTATTTATCATTGCTATTATATACATGTGTTGTATGAAATCCATATAATTAACATTATATGGTAATTGATTGAGCCTCATTCCAATTTGGAAAATAAAGAATATTATAAAAGAAAATTCATGTGTTGAATAAAATATATATTCATGTGTTGAATAAAAGAAAATTCATGTGTTGAATAAAATATAAATTCATGTGTTGAATAAAAGAAAATTCATGCGTTGAAGAAAATATTCATTTGTTGAATAGAATAACGAAGTTATTGAAATATATAAAGCCGTATTGATTAGATATGCACCATTTTGACATGAACGATATCTATATCGATTTTATTCATTTTTATAATGAATATCGAAAAAAGAATTGATTTCAAAATATAATGTTTTGAAAATATTATCATTTATATATCGATGATATGGAGTATTCAATTTTGATTTGAAATTGAATATGAAGTTGAAATCGTTTTGAAAATGTAATGACCCGTATTTTTGACGGTTGAATAATTAATTAATTTAATTATTTAAATATAGATTTGGCGATATCGATGACCTGAATTAAATAATAATGAATATTTAATTAATATTAAATAATAGAATAATTTATTTAATTCTGAAGTAGTCAGAATTTGTAGAATTCACAATATTGTGTGAATTGGATTATTTAAAATATATAATTCAATTTAGAGTTGAATTTTAATAACGAATATATTATTTGAACGAATTTTGAATGTATAATTATATTATAATTAAAATCGAGCTCGAAATGGCGGGGCAGTTCGCTATTTGGCGATTTGAACTTCAACTGAATGTACATGGTTCGTTTTAAATCGGATTTCTGTGAAACAAGAAACGTTAGGAGCTGGTGAAGTATATATTTCTAGTGGAAGAGAAAAATCGGGATTTCATCGTGTAGATTTTGAGTTATGTCAAAATTAAATATTCAGAAACAACGGTATATTCGTTCGTGGCCATAACGGTTATTTAAAAATATCTGAATATCGGGTTTGAATTTAGACAAGGTTCTTTAGAGACATAGTGATAATTTAATTTTTAGAATTTTACTGTAATTTTTAATTAATTTAATAAGTAACTTTTTATTTGAAGTATTTTGCACCCTGTAATCAATATTTTGGAGTTTCACAAAATGAGTTAATCTACCGGTATTATTATATTTCTGGAGTCGGGACACCTCGCTCGTCACGATGGTGTGTTTATTTCTGTCTATAGCAGTCGGACATGAATGAAATCTTACGCTACTAAAACTTAAAACAAAGTATATGGTTCATAAATGCTCCACGTTGAAGGAAAACAAGGTATATGGTTTATAAGTGGTCCACATAGAAGCAAAAATCTCCACATATTTAATGTGTGGAACTTGCAGGCAAAATGTGGACAAAAACCAATGCCTCAAAATCAAACAAACCTTATACTATATAAGTACCCCCTTAACAACTCCTTAAGACCTAAATCAGTATCATCCGCTTCAGCAAAGGAAACGACCGCCACTTCTTTCTCCTCTTCTTCAAAACGTGAGAAACAAAAATCAAAACAAAATGTATAAATTTCCTAAAATCCGGTTCGTTTCTTTCCTCTTAGCTTGTGCTGCAAGCTCATACGTGTTTTGGTGGGTTCGATCCATATTTTTCCATCGCAGAAAATCACCCAAGCGACGCTAGGGTTCAGATTTTTGGAAGATAAAAGCTACAATGTTGGTTCTTGAGTTCAGTTCTGTTGAGGAGGAGGTCGTCACAGCGGGTATGGGTGCAGACGTGTGAAGTAAACAGTGGAATGGAGGAGGCTCACGACAACAATAGGCGTTCTGAGAAGGGTTCAACGCTGACCTCGATTGGGGTTATTCGAATTCTAGAGGAGCAGATCTATTTTGAGAATGATGTAGACTGGAAGGGATACGGTTTTGTGGTTAACGGAGGGGGCAAATGGCCATGTCAGAAACTGGAGCAGCGTGAGTATTAGAAGGGGAAGTAGTGCAGGTCAATAGACGTACGGGGCTGAGTTGGGAACAACCACTTTCGAATATAAGACCTGGATTTTTTTTAACGTGATTAAAGAAGGCTAAAGGCATGTTTTATTTTTGTAATTGGGAAGAAAAGATTGAGCAGGCTTTGAGCAGTTTGATGATGCTGCAGTTTTGAAGACGGGATTGCTGTGATGATCGACTACAAGTGATGGAATGAGGAGTACAATGAGAGAGATTGTGAAGACGTTTGCTGTGAGAATGGCTTCCTGTCTTAATGAATATAGAAGGATTTTTTTCATGTAAGCCGCTTTTGAAAACTTATAACAAAAAAGACCAGTTTTCAAACTATTTACAAAAATAGGCCAGTTCTATATCAAAATACAAAGGTGGCATCTGAGATAGTGCCAAGTGGCATCATCTCAGATGCTGTCAATTTTTATTTTACATTAGTGTTATCTCGGATGTTGCCAATGTAAAATAAAAAAGTTCTATTTTTGGCGGCATTTCGGATGCCTCCAATGGAATTTATTTTTTCCATTGGCTCCATCCGAGATAACGCAATGTAAAAAACAAAAGAAAAAAATTAGCGGCAATTGAGATGTCGCCAGTGTAAATTTAGCGGCATTTCGGATGCTGCCAGTAGAAAAAAAATCTGGCGGCATATGTGATGCCGCTATTGTTATAAAACTGACCTATTTTTGTAAATAGTTTGAAAACTGGTCTATCTTTGTTGTAAGTTTTCAAAAGCAGTCCAAATGAGAAAATTTTCCTTATTTTTAACTTGTTTTCACTTAAATTTTACAATTTATACAAAAATGAACTTTTTAAGTTCACTTTGAACAAAATGAACACTTTTAAAGTTTAAAATATTCAAAACACATTATTTCAACATAAATATATTTTCCTAACAAAAATATTCATTATGACACATATATAAATATTCTCAAACAATATTTATTTCTCCGTAAGCTTTATACAAAACACATGGTCTTTCTCAAAATTCACCTGTTATTCGTTTATTGCAATTTTATACAATAAACTCTTAGGAATTACATAAATTCCTATTTATTGGAAATTTCACACATAGTAAAGTTTTCTAAATTTTATTTTAAAGTTTTCCAATTATCTTTACACCATGTTGAGTATTTAAAGCCAACTTATTCCGAGTCTTCAAATTAACAAAAAAAATACACTTACTCTCTAAATTTATTCAAAACACATGATTAAGCTTATTTTTCTAAAGCTTACCTCATCCCAACATAGTTTTCCACCAACTTACATTTTTAACCATATTTAAATGATTAAATAATCATTTAATTAATTTTCACCAAATAATTTCCGAAACCTCACTTTTATTTACACTTGGATAATTTTATTTAAATCATCCTTTCTAATTAACCTTTAACACTTAATTAATAATTTATAATATCATTATAATTAATTATTATAGTTAAGAATAGGTAATCATATGAAACCGGGTTGTCACAGACTTTCTACTTATAAAATTGCATCACCACAATTTTCTTAGGAAAGAGTTGTATTTGACCTAAAATTTTCAAAAAAGGAAATACATAAGGAAAGTTAATCAAGACGTAAGAGTTTTCTCATATGTGACACTTAAAGGTAAGAAATTTGGATAGGACCACTCGATAAACTCTTTAGTTTCCCTGGTGCAATCATTAGGATTCTCATACTACTGAACTTTCACGAGCTATACTCTCTTGTTCCGAAGGCGTTTAACTTTCGTACCAAGAACGTGCACTAGATGATGAATGATATTCATGTCGGGTGAGATCTCAAGCTCTTCTAAACCATTAGTGTCAATCAAAGAAATAGAATTTCACAAAGACTTCCTTAGTTAAGAGATGTAAAATACGTCATGAACACCAGAAAATTGATCACGAAGTTCCACTCTATAAACTACTGGATCGATATGCTCTGTAATAGGAAATTACCCAATGAATCGTGGTGCCAGTTTCTGCATCTGACTGAAGCGTACCACTCCCTACAAAGGAGAAGCTCATATGTACACAAGATCACCAACTGAAAATTCAAGATGCTTCCTACGGTTGTCCACATAGGATTTCCAGCGACTATGAGCCTCTCTCATCCTTTCTATAATAAAAGAGATTTTCTTGGATGCTTCACGAATGGAATCGGGGTCGAAAATATTTTTTTTCCCTCCTGGACTCAAGGCAATAAGCGGGAGAATGGCATGGTCTTCCATATAAAGCCTTAAATGGAGCCATGTCAATAGAAGTTTGGTAGCTATTATTACAAGTGGACCCAACTAATGGGAGATGATCCTCCCAGCTACCCTCGAAATCAAGAGTGCAAGCACGAAGAAGGTCTTCCAATATACGAGTAACCCAGTTTGTCTGTCCATCAGCCTATGAGTGGCAAGCGATGCTAATATTTGTCTTTGTACCCAAAGCTAACTAGAGACACTTCCAGGAATAGCTCGTAAAGAGCAGATCATGGTCACACACAATAAAACTAGGAATACCGTGCAATCACATAATTTCCTTAATATAAAGTCTCGAAAGAGTAAATGTCGTCCTATTGTAATAGGAATTAAATGTGCAAACTTGGTGCCACATCTCGCTTCAAATCGTCCTAATAATATAGGTGATGCATATTAGCATACATCTTGCTTCTTCCCGGATGAAGGGTGTACTTATAACCATGACATTCAGCTAAAATGTCTCGTCTAAGCTATGAAACAAGAGGCACGACTAATCTGTCTTTCTTACAGAGGTATCCAAAGTTATCTTATAACAACCCGAAATTTTGGCAACGGTTAATTTGTTATTTATTTAGGTTCCGAAATGAAATTTTTGCAAACGATGGAATTTGACCCTGAAACTTACACTGTTGTGTCTGTGACGGAATTTCGGTCAACTTTCATGTTTGTAACTTCGCGAATGGAGTCCGCGTGAAAAAGTTATAGACGAAATACGAAAACAGATAGAAAATAAATAAATAGAATAATATATAAAAAGGTAACAATTAATTATCTTAACCCATGGCTTGATCATAACTAGGCCGACCCAAGCGGTCAATCGGTGCAGTCGACCGATAAGCGATCGCTGGTGCGACCTGGGTAGAACCTGGAAGTGTGGCGGCTAGTGTTTTGTTATATAAATTATATATATACGGACGATTTTTTATTATAACTAATCTAACGGTCTATGGTCATTCTAATCCCTATAAATAAAGGGTTAGACCTCATCCTTTTACACACAATTCTCAAGCAACAACGAAGCTCGGTCATTTCCCCCTTCTTCCAATTCTCTTCTAAAATCAATTCTAAATATATACAAAACTAAACAAAAATAGATTGAAGACGATTAGAGTCAGATTTATGTGTAAATGGTGTTGCGATTAGACTTTCTTCCATTCAGATTTCTTCCATCTTTCCTATTTTCCTGCAGATCTATAAATCTGAAAGAATCTCCTTTTTAGAATAACTGAAGACCTGTAAGATTTGGGAATTATAGGCCTAAAGGTTTATTCAGATTTGGATAGCTTTCAGGTGAATGGTAAATTTATATACATCATTTATAATTACACGATTAGTTCGTTTGAAATAGATCTAAAATGTATGCCTTAAAAGTTTATCAGATTTGTTTATTCTTTTTTCAAATCTGAAATGATAGGTTGTGGTTTGAATATTGGAATTTTGTAGGTTTTTCTAGTTTATTATATTATTTCCTACAATTGTTTTTAGATTTGTAGTTATTGTATACATAATAGATCTAGGAATCAGTCCCAAAACCATTGTCAAGATTGCAGTTTCATTCCAAATTCTTAGTTTTGGTGTTGATCTGAGGCTTATGCAACTTTAGATTAAAAGATTATGCTTGTTTATGTTTGATGTTGTTAGGGTTTTACTTGGTTATTGTAAAAATGCCTTTTTTATTCTGTTTTAATAAAAAAGGACATTGTTTCAAATCAGCACGAAGTATGTACAAAATAATTAGGAATAGATGTATAAATTTACGTATATTTGTACATAGTTTAAAAACTGTACCGAAAACATATATTTCTTATTTCTTGTGATTTGAAATATGCCTATTCCTCTTTAAGTTATTTTCGGCAAATTTATAATAACTACAGTTATTAACCTTTTTATAAGATTTTGAACCTTAAACAATATCAAACATAAAAAGGTTTGTTTCGGTCGTTAATTTAGACCAAAGCATAAATAGTTAGTAATAATAAAATAAAATGTAGTAACTACATAAATGCACTTAAATAAAAATATATAAATATACATATCCGTCCGAATCTATGTAAATAACAAAAATATATTATTATAATAAATGTTTCTTATTGTTGTATGTTTGAATAGTTTCCGTTTTTGTAGGATTGTATATGGAAATATAAACCATAATAAACGAAAATAGGTATTATGACCGTTGTAGCAACAAATGAATTTGATTTGCTATAAATAATGTCATAAATAAAATAAGGAGTGTTGTAACCATCTCTGATTGGGGAGAGGTAAATATGCCAAATGGTTACAATTTGAATTGTGCTAGGAATATGAATTGTAACTCCAATTAGGGAATCATATTATATATATAAATATATATACATATATATGTATGGATACATAAACAATAAATAAGGGGAATTAAAAATATAGTATTAAATGGAGTTACAATAGATAGAGTTGGATTAACATGGGACTGATATATGTAATAACCGGAAAATTCGAACCAATTTAAAAAATTTATTTTGGCAATTTTAATGAATTTTGAATATTTAAAATGATTTATTTTAAATAATAATGACGAGAAATTTATTTTGAATAGAATTAGAAAGGAAATATTTATTTGAATCGACGTTAGAAAATAAATATTTATTTTTATTTATAAACGGAATGGAAAATGGCGCGGTAGTTCGAAAATTTGATTTCAAAGTTCAAATGAATGTACAAGATTCAAAATAAACCAGATTTTAGTGAAACCAAAATTATTTGAATCTATTTGAAAATATCTTTCCAACGAATCCGAAAAATCAAAATTTCATAGTGGGAATAAAAAGTTATGCCCAGTTGAAAATTCAAAATAGTCGCAATGGAATTCTAGCCCTTAAAAATAACCATTTTGCAAACGACCTCTGTTTTTGACGAAACCACTTTTGTTGGATTTGTGATGTCAAATTATTGCTAGATTCCAATTTTCATAATTTTTGAAATCAATATATGAGTGTGGCGCATTTAAACGTGTTTTGACAGTTTTAGTCAATTTGGAACGACCAGAAAATGACCATTTTTCATACGGTCTTAGAATTCAATGAGATTAGTTTTGTTAGGACCGTATCGTCAATAAGAAGCTAGAAATAATTTTTCTGAAACTTTTAGAGTCAGTTTGCGACCGTGGTAAATTGAAATGTGCGTTCAAATTCAATATATAGATTTATATTTTGATTTTGACGGAAACTGATTGTAACAGCCGAATTGAGTTACGAAGCATATCTCATTGCGTTCAGAATGGGGGTATTTAGCTAGGGGCGACAGTCGTTGGGTTCGATTTGGGGTTCAAACGAAAAAGTGACTTTATCAATAATTATACTAATTAAATAATTTGTATACACACCTCCCTTTATTCTCTAACCTAACTCATAAAACACGGAGCCCCTCTTTTCAAAAGAAAACCCGTCAATCCCTGAAGCCCTCCCCCAAATCGCTCGCCTGCTTCGCTTGCGCGCCGGAAACTCCCTCTCCCCCCAACCGTCGATGATCGAAATTCCTCCCCCTTCTTTGCTCCTCTCTCCACACGAGCGCACCCCTCTCTATGATTCACGAAAACCTCCCCTCCTCGCAACCCTAAACCGCCGCCAAGACCCTGCTCCTCTAGCGCGCTGTCAGGTCCCCCCCCCCCCGTTGCCGGCCAGAGCGCGAGCTCCTCCCTCCACCGACCTCGCTCAATCGACGCAGCTGTCGCCGTGAATTCCAGCGTGCTCCGGGTGCTAGAGAAAATGCTTGGAAGGCTGCTATGGTGGTTAGGGGCACGCTGTTTGAGATCCACATCCAGAACTCAGAAGGAGGAAGGGAAAACAATCGTTTTTGAATGATTTTCAAATCCGGTCAAGGTGATTTTTAGTTTGTAAGAGTTTAATATAAAGTTGAGATTTTTAACAATATAAAGTTGAGATTTTTAACAATATAAAGTTGAGATTTTTATTTGTATAAAGTTATGATTTTTATCGTAGGAAGAAATTATTTTTGACAAGTTAAAAATATAATTTTTATATGGAGGATGTGAATATAAAAATACGATTTTTATTGAATGTATAAAAGAAAGATTGGATTTTTAAACATATGAAAAGATTATATTTTTATGTCATGAAAAATTTGATTTTTTACTTTATAAAAGATTAGATTTTTATGTTATAGAAGATACGATTTTTATGACTAGAAAAATATGATTTTTATAATGCAGTAGTGATAGAAATGCGATTTTTATATATATGAAGTAGAAATAAAAATAGTGATATATATGTATATAACAACAATATAAAAATGTGATTTTTATATATGTAGCGAATTAAAAATATGATTTTTATATACTAAAGAATATAAAAATATGATTTTTATATATGTAGCGAATATGGACGACGAAAGTGACAAAAGGTGAACACGGCAAGATTTTCTACATATGAAGAGTCGCCTTGTTTGGTTTAGCTAATCGGTCAGAACTCCTCACTGTGACTTTCGATATACAGCTATTTATTATGTAACTGCATATATGAACTGTTTCCCCGTCATTCACAGACCATGGACGACTTGTGTGTTTGTTTGGTTATATTGTGTTGTGGTTTTTAGTTGATTGGTTTGTTTGTTTGGATTGGTTTGGGGAAATGAAATGGAGTTGATTAGGATTGGTATGTACATGGCGTGGGCCATTATTAGACCGGGGATAAGGCTGGGCCTTATCCCGTTTCTAGTATCACGCCGTTATGACGCCAAAATTTTCAAAAATATATTAGAACAATAAAAATATCATTTTTATTGTGTAAATGAACCGAATAAATATTTTATCGTTAAAAACATAATTTTTAACGTGCAAATAAATATTCATTTACAAATCAGACGATTTGTTTATGTACACCCATTTGACTAGTATGGATTCGGATGATAAATTTTACACATCGCCCAACTGCATAAATAAAATTCATTATTTGTTGATTGAAAACCCCACACGGGTGTTGGGTTGAAATTGGACATACACTAATCCCAATAATTAGTTGTATGTCGATCGATTGATTGACAGGCTGTTATAAGCGTTAAATATTTATATTTAATGCTTATACAGTGTAGAATGCACTCTGGATGATGGATTGCTGTTTTCATTGTTGTTACACATTTGTTGTGTGAAATCCATATAATTTGACCGTGTCTGATTCCAGTTCAGAAAGAAGGAATATTTTAAAATAACGATTATTTTAAAATAACGAATATTTTCAAATAATATTCAGAAAAGAATCAAAATATGATTTTGATGTCTGATTTGGGATGGACACGATTATATTTAAATATATAAAGCCGTGTTGATTAGATTGATGCCATTTTGAGGTGAACGATGTTTATATCGATTTTATTCATTTTTATAATGAATATCGAAAAAGAATTGATTTCAAAATATAATGTTTTGAAAATATTATCATTTATATGTCGATGATATGGAATATTCAATTTAGATTTGAAATTGAATATGATGTTGAAATCGTTTTGAAAACTAATTTATAAAATACGTTTTAAAAGAAAATCGACGAAATATATATAATATATATATTATATATATAATGGCCTGAATAGAACGTGCCGCGCTGTGGCAGTTCGCGAATTTTGACCATTAACATCGAATGGATATTATGGGAGATCCGACCGTCGGATTCTCCTAAATCTAAAACTTGGGTTCGTATCGAAAAGAGCTTTCTAACGAATATTAGAAATTAGAAATCTAACAGTTGGATTTGGAATTATGTCCAAATCAAATTTGGAAAAGGTTGCTGTAAGTGCAGTTCGATGGTCGTTTATGGAAATCGACTGTACGAACCTTGATAAAATTATTAAAAATAACAATAATTTGTGTAAAATCATAAGAAATGATTTGGAAAGAATTAGGATGAAAAATTCCATATTTGAAAAAATAAAAATATATTTTTATCGAAATGAACTAGTTTTGAACTAGAATTATAATCCATTTATTTTTGAAATAAATAAATTGGATTTGATAGGGTTTTAAAAAAAAGAACCAGAATTTCCAATAGTTGAATTGGAATGGATTTGAATCAAAATTGTCTTTGGAATATTTCGATGTTGGATTTCGTGATTATAGCGATATTGTTATGGAAATTTGAAAGATATATTTATATTGTTATTTCCGATACGATATTTGTTGGTCGTAGAATTTGATATTGAAAATAAGCCGATATATTTTTCTATTCAGAGCCTTGTATTTAATATCAAATGCAATTTGGGTTTGTCGTGAATGGTGTCTTCATTAACACTGTTCTTAAACCCAGTTGAGAAAAGATTAAATCTTTTTATTTAGATTTAATGAAGTATACCAATTAGATAATATTTAATTGGAATTGATTTTATTGGTTTATCGTGAACGGTGATTTAAATAACACTTGTTCTTTAACCCGATAATTAATGGAATGTGAATTGGGTTTATTGTGAACTGTATTTTAACGACATTCGTTCTTTAACCCGATTTACAGTGAAATGGGATTTGGAATTTATAAATCTTTTTGATAAGATTTAAAGGAGATTTTCCAAAGTAAAGTTTTCTAATTTAATAAAATAAATTGGAATGGAATGGAATTCGATTTGGTAATGATCAAAGTGAACTTCTGTTGAGGAAGACTGTTAATATATTTGGAATTTAAAAGGCTTTGCCGTTATTCTATTTATATTATCAGTCGGATATGGGAGTTCATATCGATTATATATATTGATCTGTTTTCCATAAAGATTCCATTGTTAATGGAATGTGATTTTGGGTTTATCGTGAGCTGTGTTTTAAATGACATTGGTTCTTTAACCCAGTTAAAGATAGGATTCATTTCCTGGATTTGAATAATCGTTAAGTAATGATTTTTGGAAACTAAAACTGAATTAGAGTTTTAATGAATCTTTAAATAGGTTGAAAGGTGAATTTGATAACTAAAATTATCAAATTCAAGAAATGATCGAGAATGGAGTACCACCAGTTTTACTCCAGATGATAGTTAAATCTTTAATTAGATTTGAACGTGAAATGGTAATTGAATTTACCGATAACACTGTGGTGTTAGATATGAAGTATTACCAGTTTTACTTCATGGGATGAATAGGTTGGGGTTGGGAAATTTAACAAATGATTACTTCGGTAAGGTTCGCTAATCCCGACTAGTTTGGATAAACCATAATTTGGTTTGAATTGATATTCAAAGGAAGATTAAAGAATAAACTTAAAGAATTTATCTTTGATAAAATTAATGGGAACCTTTCCCAAAGTATAAGAATATTTGAATAAAGGAATATTCTGGATTGGAATGAGGCGTATGTTGTGTTTAATGACACTTGTTTATTATATACGCGAGTTATTCGGAAAGACCGGGTTTATACCATTCTAAATAACTGAATTAACGATAAGTCAACGATGAAGACGATGGTTGAAGACCAGAGGTCTTCACGTCGTTTGGATAATTACTGATGATCTTGATTGGGCTGTACACCCAAGAGGAGGGAATCAATTGGTGATCGTCCAGACGTACTTGGAGATCGATGGATATGCGAGGAATAAGGTTCCTACGGTTTCGTTTAGACCCAGAACGGACTTGTAAATGGATTTTGTGTCCGACATTGGATTTTATTTTGTATTGATTGATTTCTATTAAATATATATATGTTTAGCGGTGGAGAATTTATTCTCTTGCTTAACACCCTTCTCTGAGACGTACGAGCTCAGAGGTTATATATCGATAGATATCAGTCGCATGGCATGAATTGCCTGTGTGGCATGCTGAAAGGCAAATGATCATGGCTTCTGTTGAAAAGCAGAGTCTTGTGGTTGATGATCAAAGCACAACTTTAATACAGCGTAGCTTTGTGTAGCGTTAATTCGCGAGCCTCACACCCCGGTGTGAACCAGAAACATGAGAGGATCTCAGGGAGGACATGCGTTTCCTTCTAGCTATGAGTGGTGTCAGCGTTTTGCACGCCCTGACATTTTACTTATATGGATGATGGATTATGAGGCGCCTCGGTTATATCGGTTGATCCGGGACCAATGGAGTCATTTGGCTCATTTACGCCCCATAGGGCGGGGAAACATAGTGTTCAGGCATTATAATCCACATCAAGTGGACCGGCCCTGACGATTCAAGGCTTGCCTGCGCGCTTGCCTGAGGCTCGGGCTAGATAGTCTCGAATGCGGTAAGGACGATTCCTTGCCTTGGTTCACATATGGAAATCCAACTTCCAATACGTGACAATTGCAGTTTTGATTGTAGAACCTAGTATTGGCGACATGATATATGGTACCCATGCCGTCTAGGATTGATACATTTATATTTGAAGTTGTTTTATACACTATACACTTATAATAGTATTAAATGATTTGTTTTAACGTACCAAGCATGTTTAGCTATTATAAGGGAAAACCCTATCCCCCGGCTTGCGTTGCATTGTGTGATAGGACCTGGGTTTTATAATAGCTTCATTTTTCCAAAAAGCATTGCGCTGTTCTGTTATATGCACTGGTATTCTTGGGAGGAAACCCGTTCCGTGTTATACGGCGTGGTCCCTTGATATATCTGATTTTAAAGTGAAGTTTTAAATAATTGTTTTAGCTCTCATACCAGTCACATGACTGACCTGGAGTTTATTGTTTTAACCTAAACTCTGGGTGCCCCTATTTCCACATGGGCAGCTTGTTGTTTTGGTTTTGCAGATTTATATTTACAGGATCCTGGTTTACAGCTGGAATGATATTCGGAAAGCTCTGTGTCTGTATATTCTTCTCAGTTGTGTTTTGTATTATTTTTCCGCTGCATTGTAATTTGTAAATCTCTGATATTTATCTAATGTGTAATATTTATTCATACTCTGTATATTCTTGTATTCTGATGAAATTGTTGTAAAAAACAATGAAATGTTCTTCTGTTTGTGTTCTGATTGGTCTTGTCCTCAAGGCAATCCATTCTTCCTCTCCTCTTCGGAGACCGGGGAAGTATCAAGTCCTTACAGTGGTATCAGAGCTTTGGTTTACAAAGCTCGAGAACAAGACACTTTGGAACCAAACGAAAGAATTCATCAGAAATTGGATTAGTAATATCCAATAAGAATAACTCGTTAGAGATAGGATCAGTAGTATCCTAGAACGAGTGTGAAGAGTGTTGTTTTGAGAAATAAAGATGAAACGAATTTTGTTTTGAAAATTTAAATTAATTATTTGTATTTGAATATATTATTTTAAATTGATTTGGAAAATCAAGTATATAAAGATTTTGCATATACATCTGATCCACATGTATTCGAAGTTTTAATATACTGGATGGATATAGAGTCACACCCTAGTCGTCCGGGCATGATTATACTGATGACGTACGACATCAGTAGTCTGTTTTCGAGTTTCGAAAGTGGGATATCTATATATTTCCAATTGACTGGTGTGAGAACCAAAACTAGATAGAATTATTTGTTGTGATTTGGCATCAAAAACAAAAATTTTAACTATGTATTAAAGTTATATGTTTGAAACGATAATCCACTAATTGATTAATGGTTGTGTTGTATGATTATTTGTTATGTAATAAAACCATTATGTGACTGAACGGTAAATATAACCAAATTGTGTCGAACATTGAACTGAATTGGAAATTGTTTGAAATTGCATGCATATACATATGTATCCATTGAACATGTCATTGCGAAGAGGCTAGAGCAGAAGAATAAAATTGTTTGCCCGACAAATAGGTACATGTTTATTGTATTTCTTGGGTTTTGGATGATTCTATGAGCCGATTGGCTGTTTCTTTTTCTTTTTGGATCGGAGAGGACTGTATGGCAATTTTGGGATTTTCCCGGTGCTCCCGTGCAGGGGAGGTTATGGCGAAATTTTTCGAAAATTTAGGGTGTTAGCCAAATTTTTGAAAATTTGAAAAGTTCTTGGAAATTGAAAAGTTGAAGAACTTAAGCCATAATGAAAATAATGAAAGTTGAGTTGGTTAGTAAAACAACTTTCAGCTTCGTTCCTTTTCAAGGGCGAAAAGTTTTAAGTGGGGGAGATTGTAATAACCCGGAAAATCCGAACCAATTTAAAAAATTTATTTTGGCAATTTTAATGAATTTTGAACATTTAAAATGATTTATTTTAAATAATAACGATGAGAAATTTATTTTGAATAGAATTAGAAAGGAAATATTTATTTTAATCGACGTTAGAATATAATTATTTATTTTTATTTATAAAAGGAATGAAAAATGGCGCGGTAGTTCGAAAATTCGATTTCAAAGTTCAAATGAATGTATAGGATTCAAAATAAACCGGATTTTAGCGAAACCAAAAGTATTTGGATCTATTTAAAAATATCTTTCCAACGAATCCGAAAAATCAAAATTTCATAGCGGGAATAAAAAGTTACGCCCAGTTGAAAATTCAGAATAGTCGCTATAAAATTCTGGCCCTTAAAAATAACCATTTTGCAAATGACCTAAGTTTCGACGAAACCACTTTTGTTGGATCCGTGATGTTAAATTTTTGCTAGATTCCAATTTTCATAATTTTTGAAATCAATATGTGAGCGTAGCACATTTAAACGTGTTTTGACAGTTTCAGTCAATTTGGATCGACCAGAAAATGACCATTTTTCAGATGGTCTCAGAATTCGATGAGATTAGTTTTGTTAGGACCGTATCGTCAATACGAGGCTAGAAATAATTTTTCTGAAATTTTCAAAGTCAGTATGCGACCGTGATAAATTGAAAAGTGTGTTCAAATTTAGTATATAGATTTATATTTTGATTTTGATGGAAACTGATCGTAACAGCCGAATTGAGTTACGAAGCATATCTCATTGCGTTCAGAATGAGGGTATTTAGCTAGGGGCGACAGTCGTTCGGTTCGATTGGGGTTCGAACGAAAAAGTGACTTTATGGATAATTATACTAATTAAATAATATATATACACACGTCCCTTTATTCTCTAACCTGACTCATAAAACATGGAGCCCCCCTTTTCAAAAGAAAACCCATCGATCCCTGAAGCCCTCCCCCAAATCGCTCGCCTGCTCCGCTTGCGCGCCAGGAACTCCCCCCGGTCGATGATCGGAATTCCTCCCCCTTCCTTGCTCCTCCTCTCTCCACATGAGCGCACCCCCCTCTCTGATTCACGAAAACCTCCCCTCCTCGCAACCCTAAACCGCAGCCAAGACCCTGCTCCTCCAGTGCGCCGTCAGGTCCCCCCTTTGCCGGCCAAAGCGCGAGCTCCTCCCTCCACATGCCTCGCTCAATCGACGCAGCTGTCGCCGTGAATTCCAGCATGCTCCGGGTGCTAGAGAAAATGCTTGGAAGGCTGCTATGGTGGTTAGGGGCATGCTGTTTGAGATCCACATCCAGAACTCAGAAGGAGGGAGGGAAAACAATCGTTTTTGAACGATTTTCAAATCCAGTCAAGGTGATTTTTAGTTTATAAGAATTTAAATATAAAGTTGAGATTTTTAACAATATAAAGTTGAGATTTTTATTTGTATAAAGTTATGATTTTTATCGTAGGAAGAAATTATTTTTGACAAGTTAAAAATATAATTTTTTATGGAGGATGTGAATATAAAAATACGATTTTTATTGAATATATAAAAGAAAGATTGGATTTTTGAACACATGAAAAGATTAAATTTTTATGTCATGGAAATATGATTTTTACTTTATAAAAGATTAGATATTTATGTTATAGAAGATACGATTTTTATGACTAGAAAAATATGATTTTTATAATGTAGTAGTGATAGAAATGCGATTTTTATATATATGAAGTAGAAATAAAAAGAGTGATTTATATATATATAACAACAATATAAAAATGTGATTTTTATATATGTAGCGAATTAAAAATATGATTTTTGTATGCTAGAGAATATAAAAATATGATTTTTATATATGTAGCGAATACGGACGACGAAAGTGACAAAAGGCGAACACGGCAAGATTTTCTACATATGAAGAGTCACAGTGTTTGGTTTAGCTAATCGGTGAGAACTCCTCACTGTAATTTTCGTTATTTAGTTATTTATTATGTAACTGCATACATGAACTGTTTCCCCGTCGTTCCACAGACCATGGACGACTTGTGTGTTTGTTTGGTTATATTGTGTTGTGGTTTTTGGTTGATCGGTTTGTTCGTTTGGATTGGTTTGGGGAAATGAAATGGAGTTGATTAGAACTGGTATGTGTATGGCGTGGGCCATTATTAGACTGGGGATAAGGCTGGGCCTTAACCTGTTTCTAGTATCGCGCCGTTATGCCGCCAAAATTTTCTAAAATATGTTAGAACAATAAAAATATCATTTTTATTGTGTAAATGAACCGAATAAAAATTTTACCTTTAAAAATATAATTTTTAATGTGTATGAGAATAAATTAAATATTCATTTACAAATCAGACGATTTGTTTATGTACACCGATTTGACTGATATGGATTGGGACGATAAATTTTACACATCGCCTAACTGAACAAATAAAATTAATTATTTGTTGATTGAAAACCCCATACGGGTGTTGGGATGAAATTGGACATACACTAATCCCAACAATTAGTTGTATGTCGATTGATTGATTGACAAGCTGTTATAAGCGTTAAATATTTATATTTAATGCTTATACAGTGTAGAATGCCTTCTGAATGATGGATTGCTGTTTTCATTGTTGTTATACACATTTGTTGTGTGAAATCCATATAATCAAATTATATGGTAATTGACTGCGTCTGATTCCAGTTCAGAAAGAAGGAATATTTTAAAATAACGATTATTTTAAAATAACGAATATTTTCGAATAATATTCAGAAAAGAATCAAAATATGATTTTGATGTCCGATTTGGGATGGACACGATTATATTTAAATATATAAAACCCTGTTGATTAGATTAACGCCATGCTGACGTGAATGATATTTATATCGATTTTATTCATTTTTATAATGAATATCGAAAAGGAATTGATTTCAAAATATAATGTTTTGAAAATATTATCATTTATATGTCGATGATATGGAATATCCAATTTTAATTTGAAATTGAATATGAAGTTGAAATCGTTTTGAAAACGAATTTAAAACGATTTATAAAATACGTTTTAATAGGAAATCGACGAAATATATATAATATATATATATATATATTATATAATGGCCTGAATAGAACGTGTTGTGCTGCGGCAGTTCGCGAATTTCGACCATTGACTTCGAATGGATATTACGGGAGATCCGACCGTCGGATTCTCCTAAAACTGGAACCGTTGGGCTCGTATCGAAAAGAGATTTCTAATGAATATTAGAAATTAGAAATCTAACGGTTGGATTTAGAATTATGTCCAAATCAAATTTGGAAAAGGTCGTTGTAAGTGCAGTTCGATGGCCGTTTATGGAAATAGACTGTACGGACCTTGATAAAATTATTAAAAATAGCAATAATTTGTGTAAAATCATAAGAAATGATTTGGAAAGAATTAGGATGAAAAATTCCATATTTGGAAAGATAGAAATAGATTTTTATCGAAATGAACTAGTTTTGAACTAGAATTATAATCCATTTATTTTTGAAATAAATAAATTGGATTTGAAAGGGTTTTAAAAAAAATAACCAGAGTTTTCAATAGTTGAATTGAAATGGATTTGAATCGAAATTGTCTTTGGAATATTTCGATGTTGGATTTCGTGATTATACAGATATTGTTATGGAAATTTGAAAGATATATTTATATTGTTATTTCCGATACGATATTTGTTGGTCGTAGAATTTGATATTGAAACTAAGCCGATATATTTTTCTATTCAGAGCCTTGTATTTAATATCAAATGCAATTTGGGTTTGTCGTGAATGGTGTCTTCATTAACACTGTTCTTAAACCCAGTTGAGAAAAGATTAAATCTTTTTATTTAGATTTAATGAAGTATACCAATTAGATAATATTTAATTGGAATTGATTTTATTGGTTTATCGTGAACGGTGATTTAAATAACACTTGTTCTTTAACCCGATAATTAATGGAATGTGAATTGGGTTTATTGTGAACTGTATTTTAACGACATTCGTTCTTTAACCCGATTTACAGTGAAATAGGATTTGGAATTTTTAAATCTTTTTGATAAGATTTAAAGGAGCTTTTCCAAAGTAAAGTTTTCCAATTTAATAAAATAAATTGGAATGGAATGGAATTTGATTTGGTAACGATCAAAGTGAACTTCTGTTGAGGAAGACTGTTAATATATATGGAATTTAAAAGGCTTTGCCGTTATTCCATTTATATTATTAGATCGATATGGGAGTTCATATCGATTACATATATTGATCTGTTTTCCGTGAAGATTCCATTGTTAATGGAATGTGATTTTGGGTTTATCGTGAGCTGTGTTTTAAATGACATTAGTTCTTTAACCCAGTTAAAGATAGGATTCATTTCCTGGATTTGAATAATCGTCAAGTAATAATTTTTGGAAATTAAAACTAAATTAGAGTTTTAATGAATCTTTAAATAGATTGAAAGGTGAATTTGATAACTAAAATTATCAAATTCAAGAAATGATCGAGAATGGAGTACCACCAGTTTTACTCCAGACGATCGTTAAATCTTTAATTAGATTTGAACGTGAAGTGGTAATTGAATTTACCGAACACCGTGGTGTTAGATGTGAAGTATTACCAGTTTTACTTCATGGGATGAATAGGTTGGGGTTGGGAAATTTAACAAATGATTACTTCGGTAAGGTTCGCTAATCCCGACTAGTTTGGATAAACCATAATTTTGTTTGAATTGATATTCAAAGAAAGATTAAAGAATAAATTTAAAGAATTTATCTTTGATAAAATTAATTGGAACCTTTCCCAAAGTATAAGAATATTTGAATAAAGGAATATTCTGGATTGGAATGAGGCATATGTTGTGTTTTATGACACTTGTTTATTGTATAGCGAGTTATTCGAAAAGGCCGGGTTTATACCCGTTTTGAATAACTGAATTGACAATAAGTCGACGATGAAGACGGTGGTTGAAGACCGGAGGTCTTCACGTCGTTTGGATAATTACTGATGATCTTGATTGGGCTGTACACCCAAGAGGAGGGTATCAATTGGTGATCGTCCATACGTACTTGGAGATCGATGGATATGCGAGGAATAAGGTTCCTCCGGTTTTGTTTAGACCCAAAACGGACTTGTAAATGGATTTTGTGTCTGACATTGGATTTTATTTTGTGTTGATTGATTTCTATTAAATATATATCTGTTTGGCGGCGGAGAATTTATTCTCTTGCTTAACGCCCTTCTCTGAGACATACGAGCTCAGAGGTTATATATTGATAGATATCAGTCGCATGGCATGAATTGCCTGTGTGTCATGCTGAGATGCAAATGGTTAAGGCTTCTGTTGAAAAGCAGAGTCTTGTGGTTGATGATCAAGGCACGACTTTAATACAGCGTAGCTTTGTGCTGCATTAATTCGCGAGCCTCACACCCCGGTGTGAACCAGAAACGGGAGAGGACCTCAGGGAGGACATGCGTTTCCTTCTAGCTAGGAGTGGTGTCAGCGTTTTGCACGCCCTAACATTTTACTTATGTGGATGATGAATTACGAGGCGCCTCGGTTATATCGGTCGATCCGGGACCGATGGAGTCATTTGGCTCATTTACGCCCCATAAGGCGGGGAAACGTAGTGTTCAGGCATTATAATCCACATCGAGTGGACCAGCTCTGACGATCCAAGGCTTGCCTGCGCGCTTGCCTGAGGCTCGAGCTAGTCAGTCTCGAATGCGGTAAGGACGATCCCTTGTCTTGGTTCACAGATGGAAATTCAACTTCCAATACGTGACAATTGCGGTTTTGACTGTAGAACCTAGTTGGCGACATGATATATGGTACCCATGCCGTCTAGGATTGATACATTTATATTTGAAGTTGTTTTATACACTATACACTTATAATAGTATCAAATGATTTGTTTTAACGTACCAAGCATGTTTAGCTATTATAAGGGAAAACCCTATCCCCGGCTTGCGTTGCATTGTGTGATAGGACTTGGGTCTTATAATAGCTTCATTTTTCCAAAAAGCATTGCGCTGTTTTGTTGTATGCACTGGTATTCTTGAGAGGAAACCCATTCCATGTTATACGGCGTGGTCCCTTGATATATCTGATTTTAAAGTGAAGTTTTAAATAACTGTTTTAGTTCTCACACCAGTCACATGACTGATCGTGAGTTTATTGTTTTAACCTAAACTCTGGGTGCCCCTATTTCCACACGGGTAACTTGTAGTTTTGGTTTTGCAGATTTATATTTACAGGATCCTGGTTTACAGTTGGAATGATATTTGGAAATCTCTGTATCTGTATATTCTACTCAGTTGTGTTTTTTATTATTTTTCCGCTGCATTGTAATTTGTAAATCTCTGATATTTATTAAATGTGTAATATTTATTCATGCTCTGTATATTCTTGTATTATGATGAAATTGTTGTAATAAGCAATGAAATGTTCTTCTGTTTGTGTTCTGATTGGTCTTTTCCTCAAGGCAATCCGTTTTTCCTCTCCTCTTCGGAGACCGGGGAAGTATCGGGTCCTTACAATATGAATAGGATAATAAATTCCTTAGAAAATATGACCGTTAGTGTCATAAATGACATTTAATAGGTTGATTGATGCCTTAGAAAATATGACTGTTAGGGTCATTAGTGGCAGATAACCAAATTAATAATAACGAAAGGAATAAAAAAAGGGAACTGATTAGTGTAGTAAATGCTAAGTCCAATAAGTAAATCGATAAATAAATATCCTAGGATAGGAAGTTATAAATTCCTAGTAAATACAGAATTAATATAGTTTGAAATAGGAATGGGACTTAGTAGATTAATATAGCGAGGTCAGTTACCTTATCCGATAGAAGTGTGCACTTTCCATCAATCAGATATATGTTCAACTGATGTGATATCATTAACCATAGGAACCCGTGATGATAGTTAATTACGTAACGAGGATTATTTCTTAAAACAAGGTTCATTTCAAGAGTGTGGATCCCGCCTCTCGCCCCAAAAGTGGAAACCTTGTAATGGAAATAATTCATAGCGTAGCCTGTTTCGGGACAAAGATCTTCAAGTAGGTAGATCCACCCTTTAAAGGGTATTAAGTGATCATGTAACTCACCTCCCATTAAATGGTTATTGGATGCGAACTTAGTAATTCCTACATTAGTCCGCTTCCTCGAGGTAGTAAGTGATTGGCTTGTGGGTCCGCCTTGGGAATAGGGATTAAATGACCGCTCCGGAGGTACCAAAGTCTGCCTGTCCTGTGGGAAATATTGAGTGACTAAGGGAATTATGCAATAAGGCTGGCTAGATAGTAACGAGGGGGTCCGTTAAGGGAATCATAAATAGCGAGATGTCGTCTACCTATCATGTAGGTAATAAGTGACTGCTTACTATCTGTTGTCTTATGCGGGGCATGGTTATATGCGTGAATGATGGAAGCCTTGAGTTAGTAGGTCTTAGTAGCTAGTATTTTCTAATTTATATTATGGTAGAATACAACACTGTATAAGATATTAAGTGACCAAAAGGTCCAGCTTAGATATTAAGTAACCAAAAGGTCCACCTAAGGTATTAGGTGATCGTAAGTATTCGCGCTTACCTTACATATGTAGCGAGGTCTCTAGTGGCTATATATAAAATAAGTACCCTCCTTGTGTGATGGTTAGAAGTTAGTTTCCCGCCTCTTAATTAATCAATGATGGTTAAAAGGCTTCATAGTTATGTGTAAACGTCTTATCTCAGTATTATGATATCGCTAGGTGCGGGGTATTACCTTGGTTTTAGTGGTTAGTCATCGTGCGTAAATTCTAAATGGGTTAGGTTAGAATTACTAGCGCTTTTTGTAACAACCTGGAAATGCGAGCCAGTTTAAAATTTTTATTTTGGCAATTTTAATGAATTTTGAACATTTAAAATGAATTATTTTAAATAATATCAACGGAAAATTTATTTTGAATAGAATTAGAACATATTTATTATATACGTCGTCGTTAGATTATAAATAATTATATATAATTATAAAAGGAATTGAAAATGGCGCGGTAGTTCGATAATTCGATTTCAAACTTCAATTGAATGTACCGGGTGCAAAACAAACCGGATTTTAGTGAAACCAAAAATAATGGAATCTATTTGTGAATATCTTTCCAACGAATCCGAAAAATTGAAATTTCATAGCGGGAATCAAAAGATATGTTCAGTTGAAAATTCTGAATAGTCGCTATGGAATTCAGGCCCTTAAAAATGGAAATTTTGCAAACGACCTCGGATTTCGACGAAACCACTTTTGTTGGATCCGGGATGTAAAGTTATTGCTAGGATCCAAATTTCATAATTTTTCGAATCAATATGTGAGCGTGGCAAAGGAAAACGCGTTTGACCAGTTTTAGTTGATTTTAATCGACTAGAAAATGGTCATTTTTCCAACGGTCTCAGAATTCGATGAAACTAGTTTTGTTAGGACGGTATCATCAATACAAAGCTAGAAAATATTTTTCTGGAATTTTTAGAGTTCGTATGTGACCCCGGTAAATTGAAATGCGCATTCAAATTCAATATATAGAGTTATATGTTGATTTTAACGGAAACTGATCGAAACGATCGAATCAGCTTACGGTACATATCCCATTGTGTTCGGAATAGGGGTGAAACGCTAGGGACGACAGTCGGCGGGTTTGATTTCGAGTTAATATGAAAAGTCAACTTAGGAGAGAGAAAATAATAATTAAAATAATCCCCCCTTTTCCATCTCCTTTATTCCTCTGCCCCCCCCCCCCCCCGATTTCATTTTTTCAGAATCGATTAAACAAAAAGAGAGAGAACGGAGGAAGCGCCTTCGATTGGAGGAGCTCGACGCCCCCCCCCCCCTGCCGCTTCTTCCTCCTCCTCCACCTGCTCCGCCTTCCTTCCTCCTCCCCTCCTTTTCGCGACCTCGAAAACGCACCCCCTTCCCCCTTTAAACCATAACCGCCGCAACCGCCTGCTCCTCCTCCTCTTCCACCTTCGCGCGCCACCCTGAACCCAAGCCACCCTCGTCGAACCCCCTTCAGCTCCTCTCTCCACCTCGTTGAAGCCCCCACAGCCGGAGAACCCATCGTGCAACACCCCCTTTGCGTCAGTAGCGTGAACCCCCCCCCCCCCTCTTAGCAAAAATCAAGAGAAAGGTGAGTTCTCTTTTCTCTGTTATTTATTATTGTGTAATGAATTTGTTTAAATGCTAAGTTATTTTCAGTTTTTGGTAATGCAAAGTCATGAAATTATTTAAATGCAAAGTTATGAATTTTTATAAAGCAAAGATTCGATCTTTATTCATAGTGAAGATTCAATTTTTATTTATGAGGGTAACACATAAAGAAATGATTTTTCTGAGATTAAAAGTATAATTTTTAATACATAGAAAGATTAAAAATATAATTTTTATAATATAGAAAGATTAAAAAATATAATTTTTATAATATAGAAAGGTTAAAAATATAATCTTTATTATATGAACACCGATTAAAAATAGAATTTTTATCTATATAGTAGCGGTGTAAAAATAGAATTTTTATCTATATAGTAGCGGTGTAAAAATAGAATTTTTATCTATATAGTAGCGATGTAAAAATAGAATTTTTATCTATATAGTAGGGGTGTAAAAATAGAATTTTTATCCATATGGAGTGATTATATAAAAATATGATTTTTATATACATGGCAACAATATAAAAATGTGATTTTTATATATGTAGTGGCTACGGGTAACGAAAGTGACGAAAGGCGAGAACGGGGAAGAATTCTACTTTTGAAGTGTCGTGAAGTTGGGATTAGCTAGTCCGTGAGAACTTCTCACTCTAAATTTCTTTTTCTTGTTATATATATATATACTAGGATGCAGACGGTGCTTAGCAGCACCCGACACCCGTCATCCACAGACCATGGATGGCTTGTTTGTTTGATTGATGTGTTGTGAAAATTGTTTGTGATGTTGATGTGAAATCGATAATAAATTGTAGATGGTTGAAATAAAATATTTTATCGTTAAAAATATAATTTTTAACGTGAATGTGAATAAATGAATATTTATAAACAAATCGGCCGATTTGTTTATATACACTGATTTGACGGATACTGATTGGGATGATAAATTTTACACATCGCCCAACTGCACAAATAAAAATCTGTGTTTGTTGATTTGAAACCCCACACGGGTGTTGGGATGATATTCGGCGTACACTAATCCCAATTATTTAATTGTATGTCGATCGATTGGTCAACAGGCTGTGTAAGCGTTAATTATTTATATTTGATGCTTATGCAGTTGTGTGGTGCACTTTGGATGATGGTTGATTGTTTATCGTCGCTATTATATACATGTGTTGTATGGAATCCATATAATTAACGTTATATGGTAATTGATTGGGCCTCATTCCAATCGGGAAAAATAATGAATATTATAAAAGAAAATTATTGTGTTGAATATAAAAATAGTCATGTGTTGACGATGTTCATGTGTTGAAATTATTCATGTGTTGAGTAAAATATTTTAAATAATAAAATTTACATCTTTATCATATTTACGATTAGAATCTACTTTACGGTTGGAGCCTAATCAAAAATAAAACGATAGATACCATAATTTTATATAATATTTTACATAACAAAAATAGTCGTGTGTTGACAGTACTCATGTGTTGAGATTAGTCAGGTGTTGAAAGAAATATAGATTCATGTGTTGAATAGAATAAATATTCATTTGTTGAATAGAGTAACGAATTTATTGAAATATATAAAGCCGTGTTGATTAGAGTTGCACTATTTTGACGTGAACGATATTTATATCGATTATATTCATTTTTATAATGAATATAGAAAAGAAGTGATTTCAAAATATAACATTTTGAAAATATTATCATTTATATAGTAATGATAGGAAATATTCAATTTTGATTTGAAATTGAATATAGAGTTGAAATGGTTTTGAAAACGAATTTAAAACGATTTATAAAATACGTTTTAAATGGAAATCGACGAAATATAATATATATATATATATATATATATTATATATATAATATAATGGCCTGAATAGAACGCGCCGCGCTGCAGCCGTTCGTGAATTTCGACCATTGACTTCGAATTGACGTTGCGGGAGATCCGACCGTCGGATTCTCCTAAAACCGGAACCGTTGGGTTCGTATCGGAAAAAGCTTTCCAATGAATATTAGAAATTTGAAATCTAACGGTTGGATTTGGAATTATGTCCAAAACAAATTTGGAAAAGGTCGCTGTAAGTGCAGTTCGATGGCCGTTGATGGAAATCTACTGTACGGGCCTTGATAAAATTATTAAAAATATCTATAATTTGTGTAAAATCATAAGAAATGATTTGGGAAAAATTGGGCTGAAGAATTCCATATTTGAAAAGATAAAAATAGAGTTTTATCGAAATGAACTAGTTTTGAACTAGAATTAAAATCAATTTATTTTTGAAATAAATAAATTGAATTTGAAAGTGATTTTAAAAATAATCAATATTCCCAATACGTAAATTGGACTATAGTTGAATCGAAATTATCTTCGGAATATTTCGATGTTAGATTTCGTGACTATACAGATATTGTTATGGGAATTTGAAAGATATATTTTATATCGTTATTTCCAGTACGATATTTGTTGGTTCCAATATTTGATATTGAATATAAGCCGGTATATTCTCTATTCAGAGCCTTGTATTTAATATCAAATGTGATTTAGGGTTTGCCGTGAATGGTGTCTTCATTAACATTGTTCTTAAGCCCAATAGGGAAAAAGATTAAATCTTCCTATTTAGATTTAATGAAGTGTATCAATTAAATAATATTTAATTGGAATTGAATTTGAATTGGTTCTTGGGTTTATCGTGAGCGGTGTTTTGAATAACACATGTTCTTTAACCCGATTAACAATAGAATGTGATTTTGGGTTTATCGTGAATCGTGTTTTAAATGACATTGGTTTTTTAACCCAATTAAAGACATGATATTGATTTTTGAAAAGATTAAAACTAAGTGGAGTTTTAATGAATCTTTAATTAGATTGAAATGTGAATTGATAATTTAAATTATCAAATCTGAAAGGTGATCGAGAATGGAGTACAACCAGTTTTGCTCCAAAGCGATAGTTAAATCTTTAATTAGATTTGAACGTGAAATGGTAATTAATTTTACCGATAACACCGTGTTGTTAGATATGGAGTATTACCAGTTTTGCTCCATGGGATATATAGGTTGGGATTGGGAAATAAAATAAATAATTACTTCGGTGTGATTCGCTAATCCCGACTAGTTTGAAATGATATCCAAAGGAAGATTGAAGAATAAATTTAGAAGAATTTATCTTGGATAAAATTAATGGGAACCTTTCCCTAAGAATGTGATTTTGTGAATAAAAGAACATTCTGAATTGGAATGAGGCGTTTGTTGTGTTTGTGTAACATTTGTTTATCATATACGTGGGTTATTCAGAAAGGCCGGGTTTATACCCATTCTGAATAACCGATTCGACGAGATGTCGAAGATGAAGACGGTGGTTGAAGACCGGAAGTCTTCACATCGTTTGGGTTATTACTGATGATCTTGATTGGGCTGTACACCCAGGATGAGGGAAACAGTTGGTGATCGTGCAGACGTACTTGGAGATGGATGGATATGTGAGGAAAGTGCCTCCAGTTTCGTTCAGACCGAGAACGAACTTGTAAATGGATTGTGTGTATGACATTGGATTTTATTCTGTGTTGATTGATCTCTATTAAATATACATCTGTTTGGCGGTGGAGAATTTATTCTCTTGCTTAACGCCCTTCTCTGAGACGTACGAGCTCAAAGGTTGTATATCGATGGACATCAGTCGCATGGAGTGAATTGCCAGTGTGGCACGCGTAAGTGGCAATTGATCAAGGCCTCTGTTGAAAAGCAAAGTCTTGTGGTTGATGATCAAAGCACGGCCTGTGTGACGTAGCTTTGTGTATAACGTGAATTCGCGAGCTCACACCTCGGTATGAGTCAAAAACGGGAGACGGACCACTGGGAGAGCACGACGTTTCTTTCTAGCTAGGGTGGTGTTAGTGACCTACCAGCCCTGACATTTATATACTTTTCACCTGTGTGGTTGTTGGAATGCGAGGCGCCTCGGATATAGGTCTGTAAGGACCGGGAAACGTGTGTTCAGGAATAACTAATCTTCAAAAGTAAGAGAGGACCGACCCAGCCGATTCCAAGGATCAAAGTGGGGTCCTGGGACATTTGCTAGAGTGTCTCGAACGCGGAGAGGAGCTTGCCCCTTGCCTCGACTCATGATGGAATCCAATTTCCAATACGTGTATTTCGGTTTTATTTGTAGAGCCTAGTATGGCGACATAGTGGGATGGGGCACTTATGCCGTCTATGATTGATATTTATGATTGGAATTGTTTTGACACTATACACCTATAATAGTATCAAATAATGTGTTTTAAACGTATCAAGCATGCTTTGGCTGTTATAAGGTAAAAACCCTCTCCTCCGGCTTGCGTTGCATTGTGTGATGGGACCTGGGTCTTATAGCAGCTTCATTTTTCTTTATTTAGCATTGCGCTGTTTGTTTTATGCACTGGTATTCTTGGGAGGAAACCCGTTCCGTGTTATACGGCGTGGTCCCTTGATTTACCTAACTTTAAAAATAAAGATTAATAACTGTTTTAGTTCTCACACCAGTCCCATGACTGACCTGGAGTTTATTGTTTTAACCTAAACTCTGGGTGCCCTTATTTTCAACACGGGCAGCTAGTAGTTTTGGTTTTGCAGATTTATATTCACAGGGTCCTGATTTACAGCTGGAACGATGCTCGGAAAGCTCTGTATCCGTGCATTACTTCTAGTTGTGCTCTTGTATTATTTTCCGCTGAGATGTATTTAAATGTAATTTATTGTAATCTCTGATATTTGTCGAATGTAATTTATTCATTTATACTCTGTATATTCTTGTATCTGATGGAATTGTTGTAATAACAATGAAATGTTCTTCCGTCTGCGTTCTATTTTGTCTTGTCCTCAACGCAATCCGTGCTTTCCTTCCCGGGGAAGTTCGGGTCGTGTCAGTTTGGTATCAGAGCTTTGGTTTACAGAGCTCGAGAAAAAGACACATTAGAACCATACGAAAGAATTCATCAGATATTGGATTAGTAATATCCAATTAGAATGGCTCGTTAGAGATAGGATCAGTAGTATCCTAGAACGAGTGAAGAGTATATTTTTCAAATGAAAATGAATTTTGTTTTGAAAATTTAAATCGCTTTAAACGTATTTGAATATTTATTTATTTTGAATTTGGACAATCCAGTATATAAAGATTTCGCGTATACGCGTCATGAACGTATATTCGAAGTTTTAATATACTGGGTAGATATAGAATCACATTCTAGACATCCGGGGATGATTCTGATGATGGTGCATCATCATCAGTATTCATATTCGAGTTTCGAAGGTGTGATTTCTATATATTTCCGTTAGACTGGTGTGAGAACCAAAACTTATATAGATATATTTATTTGTTGTGATGTGGCATCGAAAGCATGATTTTCTATATATATATATATATATATATCAAATTATGAATTTGAAACGTTAATCCACTAATTGATTGATGTTTGTGTTGTTTGTTTATTTGTTTGGTAATTTTGAAACATTTAGCCTAATTGAACCAAATAGTGAATTGTATTGAAAATTGGTCACATTTGCTTGCATATACATGTACTCACATTGAACAGGTCATAGCAAGGAGGCTAGAGCAGAGAATAAAATTTGTTTGCCCGACAAATAGGTACAGTTTACTATAATTTACTGTTTTGTTTGGGTGATGATGATTTTATGAGCCGATTGGCTAGCCGCTTGGCTTTTTCTTTTTCTTTTTGAGATCAGAAGGCCTATATGGCAATTTCGGGATTTTCCCAGTGCTCCCGGTGCAGGGGAGGTTATGGCGAAATTTTTCGAAAATTTAGGGTGTTAGACAAATTTTTGAAAAATTTGAAAAGTTCTTAGAAACTGAAAAGTTGAAGAACTTAAGCCGTAATCAAAATAATGGAAGTTGAGTTGATTTGTTAAACAACTTTCGGCTTCGTTCCTTTTCGGCTTCCATTGTTATGTTCCTTTTCGGCCTTTGATTTAGAGAAGATTAGAATATCATCAACAAAAACCAGAACAAATTTATTCAATTAAATCACACATTGAACTGATTAGAAAATAGTTAGAAATATATACTTATAACAGGAAATTGGATAGCTGTTGAGTAAAGATTTTATTTGCGTGCCCGACAAATAGGTAAACCTTAATGAGTTGGATGCGAAATATTATTATATCAACTCCTGTGAATGCCATTGGATGCGGAGTGCTGGTTATTCTGTGTGAAATAATAAACATCGCCATAGGATAGCAACAATTAATTTTGAACTACATTACATGGCATACTTCATCATATACCACATAAGCATTTGGAGCTTGTGTGACGAGGTGGAAGATTTACCATACGAGCGAGAGGCTTGTATGGCGATGACTATATTTTACAGGTTGAACTGATGACTGATATGGACTATTTAAATTGTAACGATAGAATTGCCAGATTAATAAAAACCCCACACGGGTCTAGAGTTGACAATAATCACGTCTCTCTAGTTATTAGATACGGCACATGGACTATTTATTTCCCATACGGGACGAGGTGACGAGGATTTATCCTCTGGAGCATTTAAAATACACACTCCCTCAGGCTTTGACAGGGTGACGAGAATCTATTCTCTGGAGTTATTATCAATACACGCTCCCCCTGTAAACACCAGAATATATCACTATAAATATGTGTATGCTTATTAGGATTTATTGGATACCTAATATGGCCCAATAAATTTCCAAACCTCTCCCCGTACAAAGGAGGTTATGGCAAAAAATTTCGAAAATTCCGGGTGTTAGCCAAATTTTTGAAGAATTTGAAAATTCTCAGAAACTGAAAAGTTGGAGAATGGTAGCCAGATCGAACGTAGAGTTGATTAATCAAACCACTTTCGACTTTTTTCCTTTTCGGGGACGAAAAGTTTTAAGTGGGGGAGATTGTAACAACCCGGAAATGCGAGCCAGTTTAAAAAAATTTATTTTGGCAATTTTAATGAATTTTGAACATTTAAAATGAATTATTTTAAATAATATCGACGGAAAATTTATTTTGAATAGAATTAGAACATATATATTATATACGTCGTCGTTAGAATATAAATAATTATATATAATTATAAAAGGAATTGAAAATGTCGCGGTAGTTCGATAATTCGATTTCAAACTTCAATTGAATGTACCGGGTGCAAAACAAACCGGATTTTAGTGAAACCAAAAATAATGGAATCTATTTGTGAATATCTTTCCTACTAATCCGAAAAATTGAAATTTCATAGCGGGAATCAAAAGATATGTCCAGTTGAAAATTCTGAATAGTCGCTATGGAATTCAGGCCCTTAAAAATGGAAATTTTGCAAACGACCTCGGATTTCGACGAAACCACTTTTGTTGGATCCGGGATGTAAAGTTATTGATAGGTTCCAAATTTCATAATTTTTCGAATCAATATGTGAGCGTGACAAAGGAAAACGCGTTTGACCAGTTTTAGTTGATTTTAATCGACTATAAAATGGCCATTTTTCCAACGGTCTCAGAATTCGACGAAACTAGTTTTGTTAGGACCGTATCGTCAATACGAAGCTATAAAATATTTTTTTTGGAATTTTTAGAGTTCGTATGTGACCCCGGTAAATTGAAATGCACGTTCAAATTCAATATATAGAGTTATATGTTGATTTTAACGGAAACTGATCGAAACGATCGAATCAGCTTACGGTACATATCCCATTGTGTTCGGAATAGGGGTGAAACGCTAGGGACGACAGTCGGCAGATTTGATTTCGAGTTCATATGAAAAGTCAACTTAGGAGAGAGAAAATAAATAAAAATAATAATTAAAATAATCCCCCCTTTCCATTTCCTTTATTCCTCTGCCCCCCCCTCGATTTCATTTTTTCAGAACCGATTAAAAAAAAAAAGAACGGAGGAAGCGCCTCCGACTGGAGGAGCTCGACGCCGCCCCCCCTGCCGCCGCCGCCGCTTCTTTTTCCTCCTCCTCCACTGCTCCGCCTTCCTTCCTCCTCCCCTCCTTTTCGCGACCTCGAAAACGCACCCCCTTCCCCCTTTAAATCCTAACCGCCTGCTCCTCCTCCTCTTCCACCTTCGCGCGCCACCCTGAACCCAAGCCACCTTCATCGAACCCCCTTCAGCTCCTCTCTCCGCCTCGTTGAAGACCCCCACAGCCGGAGAACCCATCGCGCAACACCCCCTTTGCGTTAGTAGCGTGAACCCCCCCCCCCTCTGAGCAAAAATCAAGAGAAAGGTGAGTTCTCTTTTCTCTGTTATTTATTATTGTGTAATGAATTAGTTTAAATGCTAAGTTATTTTCAGTTTTTGGTAATGCAAAGTCATGAAATTATTTAAATGCAAAGTTATGAATTTTTATAAAGCAAAGATTCGATCTTTATTCATAGTGAAGATTCAATTTTTATTTATGAGGGTAACACATAAAGAAATGATTTTTCTAAGATTAAAAGTATAATTTTTAATACATAGAAAGATTAAAAATATAATTTTTATAATATAGAAAGATTAAAAAATATAATTTTTATAATATAGAAAGGTTAAAAATATAATCTTTATTATATGAACACCGATTAAAAATAGAATTTTTATCTATATAGTAGCGGTGTAAAAATAGAATTTTTATCTATATAGTAGCGGTGTAAAAATAGAATTTTTATCTATATAGTAGCGATGTAAAAATAGAATTTTTATCTATATAGTAGGGGTGTAAAAATAGAATTTTTATCCATATGGAGTGATTATATAAAAATATGATTTTTATATACATGGCAACAATATAAAAATGTGATTTTTATATATGTAGTGGCTACGGGTAACGAAAGTGACGAAAGGCGAGAACGGGGAAGAATTCTACTTTTGAAGTGTCGTGAAGTTGGGATTAGCTAGTCCGTGAGAACTTCTCACTCTAAATTTCTTTTTCTAGTTATATATATATACTAGGATGCAGACGGTGCTTAGCAGCACCCGACACCCGTCATCCACAGACCATGGATGGCTTGTTTGTTTGATTGATGTGTTGTGAAAATTGTTTGTGATGTTGATGTGAAATCGATAATAAATTGTAGATGGTTGAAATAAAATATTTTATCGTTAAAAATATAATTTTTAACGTGAATGTGAATAAATGAATATTTATAAACAAATCGGCCGATTTGTTTATATACACTGATTTGACGGATACTGATTGGGATGATAAATTTTACACATCGCCCAACTGCACAAATAAAAATCTGTGTTTGTTGATTTGAAACCCCACACGGGTGTTGGGATGATATTCGGCGTACACTAATCCCAATTATTTAATTGTATGTCGATCGATTGGTCGACAGGCTGTGTAAGCGTTAATTATTTATATTTGATGCTTATGCAGTTGTGTGATGCACTTTGGATGATGGTTGATTGTTTATCGTCGCTATTATATACATGTGTTGTATGGAATCCATATAATTAACGTTATATGGTAATTGATTGGGCCTCATTCCAATCGGGAAAAATAATGAATATTATAAAAGAAAATTCATGTGTTGAATATAAAAATAGTCATGTGTTGACGATGTTCATGTGTTGAAATTATTCATGTGTTGAGTAAAATATTTTAAATAATAAAATTTACATCTTTAACATATTTACGATTAGAATCTACTTTACGGTTGGAGTCTAATTAAAAATCAAATGATAGATACCATAATTTTATAAAATATTTTACAAAACAAAAATAGCCGTGTGTTGACAGTACTCATGTGTTGAGATTAGTCAGGTGTTGAAAGAAATATAGATTCATGTGTTGAATAGAATAAATATTCATTTGTTGAATAGAGTAACGAATTTATTGAAATATATAAAGCCGTGTTGATTAGAGTTGCGCTATTTTGACGTGAACGATATTTATATCGATTATATTCGTTTTTATAATGAATATAGAAAAGAAGTGATTTCAAAATATAACATTTTGAAAATATTATCATTTATATAGTAATGATAGGAAATATTCAATTTTGATTTGAAATTGAATATAGAGTTGAAATGGTTTTGAAAATGAATTTAAAATGATTTATAAAATACGTTTTAAATGGAAATCGATGAAATATATATATTATATATATAATATAATGGCCTGAATAGAACGCGCTGCGCTGCGGCCGTTCGTGAATTTCGACCATTGACTTCGAATTGACGTTGCGGGAGATCCGACCGTCGGATTCTCCTAAAACCGGAACCGTTGGGTTCGTATCGGAAAGAGCTTTCCAATGAATATTAGAAATTTGAAATCTAACGGTTGGATTTGGAATTATGTCCAAATCAAATTTGGAAAAGGTCGCTGTAAGTGCAGTTCGATGGCCGTTGATGGAAATCGACTGTACGGGCCTTGATAAAATTATTAAAAATATCTATAATTTGTGTAAAATCATAAGAAATGATTTGGGAAAAATTGGGCTGAAGAATTCCACATTTGAAAAGATAAAAATAGATTTTTATCGAAATGAACTAGTTTTGAACTAGAATTAAAATCAATTTTTTTTTGAAATAAATAAATTGAATTTGAAAGTGATTTTAAAAATAATCAATATTCCCAATACGTGAATTGGACTGGAGTTGAATTGAAATTATCTTCGGATAATTCGATGTTAGATTTCGTGACTATACAGATATTATTATAGGAATTTGAAAGATATATTTTATATCGTTATTTCCAGTTCGATATTTGTTGGTTCCAAGATTTGATATTGAATATAAGCCGGTATATTCTCTATTTAGAGCCTTGTATTTAATATCAAATGTGATTTAGGGTTTGCCGTGAATGGTGTCTTCATTAACACTGTTCTTAAGCCCAATAGGGAAAAAGATTAAATCTTCCTATTTAGATATGAAGTGTATCAATTAAATAATATTTAATTGGAATTGAATTTGAATTGGTTCTTGGGTTTATCGTGAGCGGTGTTTTGAATAACACCTATTCTTTAACCCGATTAACAATAGAATGTGATTTTGGGTTTATCGTGAATCGTGTTTTAAATGACATTGGTTCTTTAACCCAATTAAAGACATGATATTGATTTTTGAAAAGATTAAAACTAAGTGGAGTTTTAATGAATCTTTAATTAGATTGAAATGTGAATTGATAATTTAAATTATCAAATCTGAAAGGTGATCGAGAATGGAGTACCACCAGTTTTGCTCCAAAGCGATAGTTAAATCTTTAATTAGATTTGAACGTGAAATGGTAATTAATTTTACCGATAACACCGTGGTGTTAGATATGGAGTATTACCAGTTTTGCTCCATGGGATATATAGGTTGGGATTGGGAAATAAAATAAATAATTACTTCGGTGTGGTTCGCTAATCCCGACTAGTTTGAAATGATATCCAAAGGAAGATTGAAGAATAAATTTAGAAGAATTTATCTTGGATAAAATTAATGGGAACCTTTCCCTAAGAATGTGATTTTGTGAATAAAAGAACATTCTGAATTGGAATGAGGCGTTTGTTGTGTTTGTGTAACAATTTTTTATCATATACGTGGGTTATTCAGAAAGGCCGGGTTTATACCCATTCTGAATAACCGATTCGACGAGATGTCGAAGATGAAGACGGTGGTTGAAGACCGGAAGTCTTCACATCGTTTGGGAGACTACTGATGATCTTGATTGGGCTGTACACCCAGGATGAGGGAAACAGTTGGTGATCGTCCAGACGTACTTGGAGATGGATGGATATGCGAGGAAAGTGCCTCCGGTTTCGTTCAGACCCAGAACGAACTTGTAAATGGATTGTGTGTCTGACATTGGATTTTATTCTGTGTTGATTGATCTCTATTAAATATACATCTGTTTGGCGGCGGAGAATTTATTCTCTTGCTTAACGCCCTTCTCTGAGACGTACGAGCTCAGAGGTTGTATATCGATGGACATCAGTCGCATGGAGTGAATTGCCAGTGTGGCACGCGTAAGTGGCAATTGATCAAGGCCTCTGTTGAAAAGCAAAGTCTTGTGGTTGATGATCAAAGCACGGCCTGTGTGGCGTAGCTTTGTGTATAACGTGAATTCGCGAGCCTCACACCTCGGTATGAGTCAAAAACGGGAGACGGACCGCTGGGAGAGCACGACGTTTCTTTCTAGCTAGGGTGGTGTTAGTGACCTACCAGCCCTGACATTTATATACTTTTCACCTGTGTGGTTGTTGGAATGCGAGGCGCCTCGGATATAGGTCTGTAAGGACCGGGAAACGTGTGTTCAGGAATAACTAATCCTCAAAAGTAAGAGAGGACCGGCCCAGCCGATTCCAAGGATCAAAGTGGGGTCCTGGGACATTTGCTAGAGTGTCTCGAACGCGGAGAGGAGCTTGCCCCTTGCCTCGACTCATGATGGAATCCAATTTACAATACGTGTATTTCGGTTTTATTTGTAGAGCCTAGTATGGCGACATAGTGGGATGGGGCACTTATGCCGTCTATGATTGATATTTATGATTGAAATTGTTTTGACACTATACACCTATAATAGTATCAAATAATGTGTTTTAAACGTATCAAGCATGCTTTGGCTGTTATAAGGTAAAAACCCTCTCCTCCGGCTTGCGTTGCATTGTGTGATGGGACCTAGGTCTTATAACAGCTTCATTTTTCTTTATTTAGCATTGCGCTGTTTGTTTTATGCACTGGTATTCTTGGGAGGAAACCCGTTCCGTGTTATACGGCGTGGTCCCTTGATTTACCTAACTTTAAAAATAAAGATTAATAACTGTTTTAGTTCTCACACCAGTCCCATGACTGACCTGAAGTTTATTGTTTTAACCTAAACTCTGGGTGCCCTTATTTTCGACACGGGCAGCTAGTAGTTTTGGTTTTGCAGATTTATATTCACAGGGTCCTGATTTACAGCTGGAACGATGCTCGGAAAGCTCTGTATCTGAAACACCCCACCTCCGTTAGGGTCACTCTCAAAGGGAATGCCCTAATTTTGGTGGAGGTTTATAAGTACAAGTCACAGATATACAAGACAGATATAAGAACACATATTTGTAAACAGCGGAAGAACAACAAACTTTATTTCATAAAGTCAAATACGTGTTACAACAACATCCTTTCCAAAAACGTAACATAACACTTCATAATCTGTCTTGAATACATTATTTTTAAAGAAGCATAAATAAAACATAGACAAACTGCCAAAGCCCCATAGTGGATTTTCCAAAGCCATAGTTCAAAACAGGAAAGTCCAAGCAATACATTTCTCTTCTTCAAGCTGGATGTTGAGGTAGGTCAAGCTGCTGTGTTCCCTCCCTGAGGACCTGGGGGGGGAAACGGAAGAAAGAAGACGAAAGAAAAATAGAGTCAGACATAAAGCCTGAGTAAGTCTAGTACTACTTTGTCTATGAATAAAGAACTGGGTATGATAAGTAAAACAGGAAGTGGGCAACATTATAAACTTGGTTAAGTTATCTAGGGTCGAATATACTATCGTACCCCATGTTAATCTCTGAACCCATATAAACTAGTTCCCAATTTGCATCCCATAATCAGGGTGATGTGATCCATTCCATGATGATCGGCTCCTACTCGCATAATTACATGTGTCTTACGGCCCCCGATGTCTGTAGTTACCTATGCTGGTCCCACCATGGGGTGTATCAAGTCCCATAGTGGCAACCCGACACAACCTTAGAGTGCAAAGGTATGCTACTGGTGTCCAGTGCTTTATTTTTCTGCGCCGGAGTGCGTGCACGCCCGCACACCGTTAGAACCTACACTGCTACACCACCGCCGTCGATTTTGACCTCTTACAATCAGCCCAGTAATCGTGCCCCACCCTGCCTAGTTTCAGGGTATCCTGATACACCTTTTAGGGTTACTGCTGAAAAGGGTCCCCCGTTACTAGGTTTTCTATCTCTAGCCAACATGCTAAGTTGGTTAAGTGTTTCCTAACCTAACCCCACCAGTCCGATTAGTTTAGCATGTTCCATTTTGATTAAGTCTTTAGTTCACTTAATCCTAACAATCCTGACTCAGCCTTAATTGTCTTATTAAGGCCCTGACCTCTCACATTAGACAGGTATTGTTGTGGCTGCCTGTTGCCGGTTGGTTCCGGGCAGTCTTACGCCACAACTCAGTCTAACCTCGGGTCCTTGCTGGGCTCCATGTTTAACCTCCCACATTGGATAGGTATTGTTGTGACTACTGGACAGCCGGGCGGTTCCGGGCAGGTTTACATCACAACTCAATCCAACCTCGGGTTAAACACATCGTATGTTCTACATTTACATATTTTGTCATTCTTCCTTATTTCTTATATGTAAATATTTGCGGCCCATTATTATGTTAATGGTTACACCAACCATGGGCCCAACCCATACTTGACTTTGGGCCCTTCTATTTCATATTTTCATTCATTAATTAATTTTTAACCCAACGTTATTTTCCCCCGTTTTACACGTCCGTTTATATATATTGGGCTTAGCCTTTTAAAGCCCAATTTAGCCATGCGAAAAGGGGAGGCTTATGGCGTATACACAAAGAGGGGAAAGTGAGCGCATGAACTTGCATATGACGTTGGAAAATACATAATAGAAATTGGTGTACTTGCATAGTGGTGACATGTATTTTGGTCATAAAACATAGGTGACATAAATCAAGGCATGTAAACTTGCATAGGTTTAACTACAACATGAACCTATATTCTTATTTAGGCATAATGTCAAACATAAGCGTGGCCTAAATACTTCTAGCATAAACATGGCATATTGTCAAACATAAGTATGGCATAAAATACTTCTAGCATGAACATAGCATAATTCAACTTAATCATGATTTAAGCCTAATCACATAACGATGGTATAAACATACTTATGCATAAATATTCCTAAACATGGTGTTTGCTTTAAACTTGCAAAAAGGGGATTTTTTTTTGAGTCCAACCTAGCCATGTCATCATATAATCCTTTGAAACAAGATAGACTTAATAACGGATTTCAATTATGCCAAATATCATTCCTAGCCATATTCATAAGTTTGCAAAAGCATGACTAATGCACGGATTATGGTGTCAAAATTCCACATAGTTTCATATGAACTATAATAACCAAACTTGTTTCAATTACTTGCAAAATGATTTATGCACAAAAACATACATCATAATGGCATAATAACAAAGCCCCAAATTTGCATGAATTTCAATTAACTACATACATGTAGCTTCAATATAGATTACACAATTGGCGCAATATTCCAAACGTTTATTTGCATAGAACTACCGCATGTAGTTCTTTATAATGAATAACATAATTTTGCACAAATATGAATTACTTCCATTGCCACAATTCAAGCATACACATCAACACAGTTGTTTATTAATACCAAAGTAATACTCTACTTACAATGGTTGCGGCGAATTCTCTAATTAAGAGATAGGATTCCTATGTTGAATTGATTAGCTTTAGGTTGCTTTGAATTGCTTTAGGCCTTAGAACTTTCTCCCTAATCCTCTCTTTAGTTGGCGGCTATTCTTTGTCGTTCCTCAGCAACATGGCGGCTATAATCTTATTTTGAATGAATAGATTAGGGTTTAGTCTAGGGTTGTTTATATAGAGGTTAGGAATTGATTAGGACCCTTGATGTTGCTAGGATAGATCATAGCCATTCATTAGGAAGAGAGACCAATAAAAACCCGCCACCTAGCCCTAATGACAAAGCAGACCACAGAAATTCGACCACACACCGACCTGGCCAGCCAGGTTGACTGGGCTCGACCAGGTCGATACCCCTGTCGACAGGGCTGTCGACAGCCCTGTCGACATGGGTAGCCCAGGTCGACAGCCCAGTCGACCTGGGTGGCCCATGCGGCGCTTTTCTGGCCCAATGGGCCCCACTTCGGAATATTTAATTATTTAATTCTGTTTGAATTTTAAATTTAATTCAAAACTTCCGAAGGCCATATCTTCTTCATACGGACTCCGTTTTTCGAAAACTCGAACTCTATTTCGCGTATTTTTCCGAGACGAACGCAATGGCGTATCCCGTTTCCCTTAGTTCTTTGATTTGAATTTGATTATACTTTAATTTGTTAATTCCACAGTTATAGAATTTCCGGGGTGTTACAGTATCCGTGCATTACTTCTAGTTGTGCTCTTGTATTATTTTCCGCTGAGATGTATTTAAATGTAATTTATTGTAATCTCTGATATTTGTCGAATGTAATTTATTCATTTATACTCTGTATATTCTTGTATCTGATGGAATTGTTGTAATAACAATGAAATGTTCTTCCGTCTGCGTTCTATTTTGTCTTGTCCTCAACGCCATCCGTGCTTTCCTTCCCGGGGAAGTTCGGGTCGTGTAACTTTTAGACATATGTTTTGATTTTGACCAAAGGGAGTACATTTGTGTATTGTAGACAGTGTTATACATTTTCGATTCACCAGATCTTGTTATGCGTGCTTAGCATGGTAGGGGTTGTCGCATTGTGAACAGTGGTGAAGCTTTTCTCTTACCCCTACACGTCTCTAGTGAATGGGTTGGTTATTGAGTAGTCGATAGGCTGGCCGTAAAACAAGTGAGTATGCGGTTACCGTTTGTGGTCGCGCCCTTTAAGGTATGGGCCGTGCGGCCCGTTACATTTGGTATTGGAGCCTAGCTTTTGACGATTAGAGGAATAAATAAATTAGGATTCATGATAGAACGTATTCAAATTTATTTATTTTTCTCCTTCCTTAACTCGACTTTAAATTATTTCGACGATGAGTTAGTCAGTGGCTTAATTATAGGTTTTAAAACAGATAAGAGTTAGAAATATTTCAAGTTCGAGTATTCGGCCGACCCTGATTTACCCCACAGTGCGCTTGGTATTTTGTTTTGAAGAGCATGAGGGCGACATGTGGTGGATTCCGTGAATTTGAGATTGGTGACTGGACAAAAAGCTAGCTATAATTGAGATAGGCACTATTTCTTGTATTGGTTTTGCTTGGGAGTTCTAGTCAATAACATTTTTTTGGTATTAACTAGAAGACTCACGTAAACGTGTCGTCATAGTCCAGAATTATAATTACAAGATATACTTATTGGATATTCCATCGTATGAATCTGGATATTCTTTTGATAGAATTATTCTTTTGACTCCTTGGTCTTATATTTAGAGAAAATCATGTTTTAAAACCATTTTCGAAATAAAAGGGGTTTCAAAAATTTTAAACTATGGTTTTTGAGAAATTGTTTAATAAAATTTTTTTAGAACTATAAATCTAACCATATTTTAGATTATTGGTTTTATGTAAATTTTAATAAACAATCTTTTTTGGTGGAAAGAAGGAAGTGACGCGGAATAGGCCTTAGAATTTAAAACTATCATTATATATTTCTTGTGATTTTTAATATTCCTCTTCTTGGATGGTTTATAGAAATTAATATAAATATCCTTTTCGAGAATTGAATTCTTGGTTATTTAGAACATGGAAGGGTTTTTGCAGTTAGTAATATAAAAATGGAATATGAATTATAAAAATAGATTTATATTTTGGGACCCTCGGTTTATGATTAAAATTTAATATCGGAAGGTTTTCAAATTTTTCTCTCGGAAGAGACTAAGGAAAATTCTATTTAGTTTGAGGTATTTGATTTCGTAAATTGTTCGGGTCGCTTATCAACTACTTAAGGGGAAAATCCATTTTATTTTATTTTGGATTTCTAGCTGAGTTTTCTTTTCGAGAAATCATTGTCGTGTTTTCGTAGCCTTTTGTTGAGACTACTTGAATCTTTAGAGATGGTTCAGAGTTTGACTACGGTCTATGATACCACCGTGATGAGGACAAATATTTTACGGATTCACGTCAAATCTTAAGAGATAAGCGGTACGATTAATGTTTAATCTGACCCTAATAGGGTCAAGGTTCAACCTTTGTTCGAAGTCCGTTTAACTGATAACCATTTAGCGTTATATCTAGAGTGGTCAACTAGTTGATGGGCTTTTGGTACAATTTGAACCTAGGACTCAGTTGTTAAAGTTGCTTTCGAATTTCCCTTGTTAAACTTCTTTCTTTCGTCCTTCCTTCCTCATCTAGTCGAACCATATTCTTCTTCTAGTTCTTTGTTGTCATCTCGTCTCCTCCTTTATCGCGCTAGTTTGTGCATTAGATCTCACCTCACTATTACTTTGAGATATATTTCTTCTCTCCGATCATTTCTTAGCCCATAATACCTACTTGCACCATCTGATCTTTCTCGTTCCATTTAAGTCTCATTTAGGGAAAGAGGCCGTTTGGTTGGATCAGATTCAGCATAAGGTTTCGTCGCTTTAGGGCTAAAAGAATTAGTCGTAGTAGTTGGATTTGCATCTGTCCTTTTCATCCAAATTTTTGGGGACGTCAACTAGTGATTTTGACGGATCTGACATTGTGACGTTCAAAGTAAATGGTGGCAAGATGTTCAAAAAAATAATCACGACCTCAGGCCTCACACCCCGGGAAATGACAAAAATCGGGCAGGCAACATGGTTATGCGGGTCATACCCATTAGGATGTAGTATCACCTGATCTAGAGAAAATTCAATTGCTTCTTATTCTATCTTCGCTGTATGCTTTCCGTAACAATTGCTGATCACAACCGTTGTGATATACATTCGATACACTTAAGTTGAATGAGTGGTCAGTCATGTGTGGCCGGGTTGTAAGATATTCTTGTTGAACCCAACATATTCCTCTCTAGAGATACACTATCAGAAGGTGGTCTCGTACGTTGTCATAGTTGGAATCCATTGTCCAATAAATGCCCTGTGGTTTTTGATTATATACTATGTATATGGAGCGTGAGATGCAAGCGTTCCACTAGATTGCTATTTATTTGATTTTGACACTATTATGATATCAATATAGTTTTGATATAAATAATATTTTGGGTTATCATAAGGTAAAAACCGTTCGTGTCTATGTGTGGATCGGTCTTACAATTATCTTGTCTTTCGAAAGGATCTTTGAAAGTTAAATCAAATGGTTGGAGTTTACTCATGCCGGTCCCATGGCTGACCCAGAATTTTTTTTTGTTTTACCTAAACTCTTGGGTGCTCAAATGTGTATGGGAAGTCAAGTAGTCGGGATTTTTCAGATACAGTTGGAGGAGCTTGGAGCAGGAGGCTTCAACATTAGATAACTGCTATTTATTTCCGTTGTGATGTGTTGTTTTGTACTCTGATAATGGTATGTATATACAAAACACATTTGTATTTTCAAAAGGTTATGTTATCTAATATATTTTATTCATTTCGCTGTAAGAGTGGTGTTCTTTGTTTTTCTTCTATCCTATCTTTTCTTCCTTTCTATTTCTCGTCCTCTAACTTCTTTCTATAAATGATCAGGTAATTTCTAGTGTTTGGTTCGTCGACATGGTATTTTGTAGATAATCAAGATCGAGAATTTGTCGGAACATTACAGACGTATTTTTCTCTTCACCTTTTATTGAATTCTATATAAGAAGCTAAAACTACCTCAATCTCAATAGTTACCAAAATCAAGAGGAACAGGGTGTAGTCCCGCTCCTTTTTTCTTTTCCTGATTTATGCCTCTCACTGTCATGTCATTTTCATGAATGCTAAATTCAATGTCCATGCTTTTGTTGTTGAGTATGAGTTTGTACACACCGTTTTCCACGGTGTGTACAAAACACTGCCTCCTATTGGTGGATATCAGGGGGGCCCATATGGGTCCCCTGATATCCTCCAATCAGGAGGCAGAGTTTTGTTCACCTCACAAAATGTGAGGTGAACAAACTCGTACAGTTTGTTGCTTATATCTTTCTGATGCATTTGTTTCTCATATGTTTCCAATGCTTTTGTAGCAAATGGGGACTTGTGCTCTTTTAAATGACAAACTTGGTTATGCATATTTTGTCTTTTTTCCTCCTTTTTTATTTATTTTAAAACCAACAATAATATAATTTACGTTAATTTTTTCTTCCATCGCGATTGACCTAAAATCACTCAATAAACGCGTTAGTGGCAAACATCGTATAGTTATTAACATCAAAACACTGAAATTATGTTTTAACATTAAGAAGTAACTTTCCATGTCTATCCATGTTTACTTATTGGATCAAGTTATTGGTCACGTCCATGTCTCCTTTCTTTGGAAATCCCCAATATTCACACTGAAAAAAGAAAAATAAGAGTAGTATAAAATCTAACAATCTCATCCTCTAAAAAGTCATAACACAAATCTTCATCAACCTGTGTCCTTCAATTCAATACCCCACCTACGCAAGAACTCAAAATTATGTAAAGATCTGGAAGTCGTGCTGCCATTGCCATTGACTAAGTGACATACTTCTTTTCTATTATCTTCAATTTAACCTCTTTTGAAATGACTTTACGATTGAATTGTCGTGCATTTCTCTCAAGCCAAACAAGATAAACTGTCGAAGTTAATGCTGCACATCCCACATCATTAATCTAATTCTTCTTCTTAAACGCATGCAAAATTTGAGAACTTCTTCTTCCAATGATCCAACAACATTTGATAGCAGGCCAAGCTTATGTTTTAAAGTACACTAAATAAAGTTTGAATATGTGTAATAACCCGGAAATCTGGGCTAATTTAAAAATTTTATTTTGGCGATTTTAATGAATTTTGATGATTCAAAATGAATATTGTAAATAATAACGACAAAAAATTTATTTAAATCGAAGTTAAAACAAATAAATTTATTTTAATTATATAACGAGCCTGAAATGGCGTGGTAGTTCGAAAATTCGATTTCGAATTTCAAATGAATATACAGAATTCAATATAAGTCAGAATTGAACTAAATAAGAAATATTTGAATCTGTTAGAGGATATCTTTCTAACGAAATTAAGAAACTGAGATTTCACTTTATAGAGTGTAAGATATGTCCAGTTTAAAATTCAGAAAAGTCGCTGTGGAATTTATATATATTTAATATATATAAAGCCCTTAACAATGGAAATTTTGCAAACGACCTTTGTTTTCGACGAAACCACTTTTGTTGGATTCGGGATGTCAAGTTATTGCTAGATTCCAAAATTCATAATTTTCTGAATCAATATGTGAGCGTGGCAGAAGAAAACGTGTTTGTTTAATTTCAGTCAATTTGGATCGAACAGAAAATGGCCATTTTTCAAACGGTCTTCAAATTTGACAAAATTAGTTTTGTTAGGACCATATTATCAATAAGAAGCTAGAAATAATTTTTCTGGAATTTTTAGAGTCAGTATGCGGCCCTGGTAAATTAAAATGTACGTTCAAATCTAAAATTGAATGTTTTATATTTTAATTTGAAGAATAACTGACTGAAACAGTTGAATGGGCTTGTGAAATATATCCTATTGTGTTTGGAATGTGGGTAATTAGCTAGGGGCGATAGTCGTTGCGTTTGGTTTAGAGTTCGTATTAATAAACAAGTATTTTTGAGATGAAAGAAATTAAATAATAAAATATAAAATTATTTTCAACAAAACCCTTCTAGAAACCCTATCCCTAGCTCATTCAATATTCACCGCCGCCAGTAAGTTTCTAGGGCTGGCACACTCCGATTTTGTTCCTAAATTTTCGCCCAAATTATAAATCGAAATCATAAACATATTAAACAAAAATTTGAGTGGTTTCGATGATCTTTAAATTGATACTAAGAAGATGAAGATCCATTTCGTATTTGGTTCGGAATAGCTGCTGAAAGCGGCTGACTTTGGGTCCAATTTTCGGGGTGGTGGAACCGTCGAGCCGGCGGTGGTGCCTAGCGTGGAAAGGGGGCACAAGGGTCGACGGGGTGGCAGCATTAGATCGAGATCAGGTGGGCTACGGGTGGAGCGCGGTTTGATCAGAAGGTCGAGGGTTTTGGGTATTTTGGTATTTTGTAACTGGAGATGTCAGGGAAGAGGGATGTAGGAGGAAAGGATTAGAGAAGTTAATTACCTTGTTAATTACCTTGTTAATTTCATTAATTATTATTTAATTGTCGAATAATGTAATCAATGTTTAAAGTATTGTAACTTCTTCATACGAGGTCAAAACTGAACGATTTCAGTTGCGTTGCGATCGTGGCAACAAACACTACACAATGGAACTGACTAGAGCTGAAACAGAGCATGTTGGAATTTCAAGCAAAATAATAAAAACCAAACTGAGCGGAAATTCAGAATTAAAACTGACAAAGTGGAAACTCAAAGTGAGAATTCTCTCACTTTAAATTTTCTGTACAGTTATTTATTTTGTAACTGCATATATGAACTGCTCCCCGTCGTCCACAGACCATGGACGACTTGTTTGATTGTATTCTGTGTGAAAATTGATCGTGATGTGAATTGAAATAAATAAATATATATATATATATATATATATATATATAAATATATGAAAAGTGAAAATATCGTATATATTGAAAGTGAAAATATCGTATATATTGAAAGTGAAAATATCGTATACATTGAAAGTGAAAATATTATACATATGAAAGGTGGAAATAATATATATATATATATATGAAATGAAAACGATATATATGAAATGAAAACGATATATATGAAATGAAAACGATATATATATATGAAATGCGAAAACGATATATATGAAATGAAAATGATATATATATATATATGAAATGTGAAAACGATATATATATGAAATGAAAATATTAAGGAGCAGATTCAGAATGGTAATTTGGAATTACATCCCAAATGTAAGAATCCCATAATCTCACATTTACTCTTTGCAGATGATTTGATTATTTTCACTAAACCAACCATTGGGAATATTCAATGCATTTTTGATATCCTTGCTCTCTTCCATTGCATTACTGGTCTTGCAATCAATTTTAAAAAATCTCATATCATGATTGCTGGTGTGCCTACTGAAATGAAAATTGAGATTATCAATTTTTCTGGTCTTGCTGAATTGCCATCTAATTCTTTTTATCTTGGTATGCCTCTGATTTGCTCAAGACTGATCAAGGAACATTGTATGCCTTTGTATGAAAAAATTATTAATAAATTATTGCAGTGGCCTTCTTGTAAACTTTCTCAAGCTGGTAGGCTCACAATTGTTCCATAGCCAATGCAATGACTACTTATTGGTCTAGACACTATATGTTGCCTACAAAGCTTATTGATATGATCACCTCTGCTTTAAACAAGTTTTTGTGGCACGGAGACCCATTTTCGAAAAAACTTATTCCTTTTGCATTTCATAAATTGTATGATGACAAGAAAATGGGAGGTCTTGGCATAACAAACCTGTATATGTGGAATAAAGCTGTTATATCTACTTACTATGAAAAATTGTTTTCTACCGAGAAAAGTTTATGGGCTCTATGGATTCATCGTAATCTGATTGGTAGTAAGAACTTTTGGACCATGTAAATCCCTCAAAGTTGTAGCTGGAGTTGGAGGAACATTCTAAAGCATCGCGACACCTTCAAGAAATATATTCAGTGTAATTGGAGAACCACCTCTAATCTTTCTTTTTGGCACAACCCGTGGGCTAAACCATGTTTAATTCTGAGTGAAGTTGTTGACTATAATGTCATGATGAATTCAGGTATTCCACAGTCTGCTCTTGTTGCTGACTATATTCGTGATGATGCCCTTGTACTTCCATATACTAGCTCATCGGTTCTCAGAGAGTTTTGGCGTGTAATTGCTAACTGTTTTAATTTATCTGGAGATAAAGGACTGCAATGGATGGGTAAAGATCACACGATCAAATTTGTGTATAACCTCCTTATTTCTCCAAAGCAAACTTTCCCTTGGCATTCAAGAATATGGAATTGTGGCAGCTCTGCTAAAGAAAATCTCATACTCTGGAAGATCATGGCTAATGCAGTCAATACTAAAAGTAAACTTTTTTCTTATGGTGTTATTTCAGATGAGGTTTGTGTTTTGTGCAACTTCCATGCTGAAACAAATGTTCACTTATTTTTTGAGTGCACTTTTGTGAACATCATTTGGTCCAGACTGCTCGCCACGGGAGGTTTTCATAGGCCTTCTTTAATGAGCCAAACTGAGTGGTATAACATATATAAAGCTACACGATGGAAAAATACAAATACATGCGTTCTCCTTAAGCTTCTAAAGAGGTTCATATATGAGATTTGGCTTGATAGAAATAATCGGATCTTTGGCATTGATAAAAGGAGCACCGATCAGTTATATATGCTGATAATGCGCAAGATAACAAGATCAGCTCAGCTTACATCCACTGCTTGATTCTCATCTGTGCTGCTTTTGTTATCCTTTTTGTCTATGTAATTATTTGGAATAAGTTGTCAGTTTTGTTAGTACATAGTTGCTAGATACTTTGTACTCACGTTGTTAATAATATAGTCTTCTTTTTTGCCTTTCAAAAAAAAATGATATATATGAAATGAAAACGATATATATATATGAAATGTGAAAACGATATATATATATGAAATGTGAAAACGATATATATGAAATGAAAACGATATATATGAAATGAAAACGATATATATATGAAATGTGAAAACGATATATATATGAAATGTGAAAACGATATAGATGAAATGAAAACGATATATATATGAAATGTGAAAACGATATATATATGAAATGAAAACGATATATATGAAATGAAAACGATATATATATGGAATGTGAAAACGATATATATATGAAATGTGAAAACGATATATATATGAAATGAAAACGATATATATGAAATGAAAACGATATATATATATATATATATATATGAAATGTGAAAATGATATATATATATATATGAAATGTGAAAACGATATATATATATGAAACGTGAAAACGATATATATATATGAAACGTGAAAACGATATATATATATATATATATATATATATATATATGAAATGTGAAAATGATTGGATTGTTAAAAATATAATTTTTAACATATATATACACTGTATAAAATTGTCGTGTATATGGAATATTCAATTTTGATTAGAAATTGAATATGAAGTTGAAATCATTTTGAAAACGAATTTAAAACGATTTATAAAGTACGTTTAAAAAGGAAACCGACGAAATATATATTATACATATAATATAATGGCCTGAATAGAACGCGCCGCGCTGCGGCAGTTCGCGAATTTTGACCATTAACTTCGAACGGACATTACGGGAGATCCGACCGTCGGATTCTCCTAAAACCGGAACTGTTAGGTTCGTATCGAAAAGAGCTTTCCAATGAATATTAGAAATCTGAGATCTAACGGTTGGATTTGGAATCATGTCCAAATCAAATTTGGAAAAGGTCGCTGTAAGTGCAGTTCGATGGCCGTTGATGAAAATCGACTGTACGGGCCTTGATGAAATTATTAAAAATATCAATAATTTGTGTAAAATCATAAGAAATGAATTGGAAAGAACTGGGATGAAAAATTCCACATTTGTAAAGATAAAAATAGATTTTTATTGAAATGAACTAGTTATTAACAAGAATAATAATTTATTTATTTTTAAATAAATAAATTGGATTTGAAATGGTTTTAAAAATAACCAGAATTTCCAGTATATGAATTGGAATGGATTTGAATCGAAATTATCTTCGGAATATTTCGATGTTGGATTTCGTGATTATGCAGATATGGTTGTGGAAATTTGAAAGATATATTAATATCGTTATTTCCAATACGATATTTGTTGGTTTAAGAATTTGATGTTGAATATAAGCCGATACCGTTTTCTATTCAGAGCCTTTTGTTTAATATCAAATTGGATTTGGGGTTTGTCGTGAACTGTGTTTAAATGACATTAGTTCTTTAACCTGCGTAAAAGCAGGATTAATTTCCAAAAACTAGAACAATCAATATGAAATGATTTTAGAGATGAAACCAATTGGGGTTTGAATAAATATTTATTTAGATTTGGATGAATGAATGGTGATTAAATTTACCAAAACACGTGATGTGATTAAACCAAAATTTCTTAGTTGTTGATATTGATTGTGGTTGATTGATTGTTTGGATGGTGCTCGACCAGTTTATGAGCAGAATGTGCTTTTACATTTAGCATTGGGTTGGGTAGAAATACTGGTATGCTAACACCTTGTGAAACACTTCACGATTTGACGATAAGGTGTTTAGCGATGTTGTGTTCATTTCAAATTTAATGAATGATTGTGAAATGATATATTTTTCTTAAGTGAAAAGAAATGTATTTCCGATTTTGGACAGGGAATGTTTTATAAAAATGTTTTATAAAACAGAAAGGATTTCGAGGGCCTAAACCCGATATTGTCAAAATGATTTGGAAATATATTATGGTTTTACATTGTAGTTCATCACATATTCGATTAGTTACTATTAATGATGTATCTATTTGGTGGCAGAGAATTTATTCTCTTGCTTAACACCCTTCTTTGAGAGGTACGAGCTCAAAGGTTATGTGATTAATAGTGACTGATCATATGTGTGAATTACTGATGTGAAGTACTATACTTTGAAAGTACTTGTGATTATTATGTTATGAAATGATTTTCCCTACTTCGGGATATGAAATGATTTAGTATGTGGCTAAAGAGTCGGGTAACCCTGAGACTAAAAGTATGGGTGAGAGGGCGGTGTATGCTCTCCATGTGTGGGAGGTGCATCGTCGATGTAGCCTGCTCCTATGTGGGGTAGGTGCACATTTATATATCGATTTGCTAGGTGCGTACCCTTTGCCTTGTCGATGGGGAGCACGATATTTAGTTGCATACTTGTCTGTATGCATTGTTATGTTTTGGAATTCATATTTCCAAGCGATTTGATTTGAGATCCCGAAGTGAAATCTACTTTGATATAGAAAGTTAGATATGTATTTCAAATGATTTGAAATAAGAAATCGGGAATAAAGTCCAAAGGAATATTTTTTGTAAATTGAATTGGATTTGAAATATCTAAGTGTGGTGATTAATCTAAATGGGTAGATTGGGATATTGCATGTTGATTGATGCATAGTAGATCCATATATATATATATTACTGATTGTTGTTTATACACTAACATTCATGGGGGTAAACCCATTCCGCGTTAGCGGCGTGGTCCTGTGATTTGTCTTATGAGTAAATAAGTTGATTTTAACTGTAGAGTTTCTCACACCAGTCCCATGACTGACCTATAATTTGCTTTTCCCTTGCAAACTCGGGTGCCCCTATTTTCCACACGGGCAATCGAGTAGTTTTATTTTGCAGATGTATTGAGCAGGATTCTGGATTGATGCTTTAAGCCGTGTCCGGGCATTTACAGTCTTCCGCTGTGTAGTTTGTATTTCCGCTGTGCATTGTATTACATTTATTGTTAAATTAATCTTCCACTGTATTATATTTCGATATACTCTGATATATTTTGTACTCTGATGTGTTGTATGTTCTGATATATTCTGTTATTTGTTCTGATGTGCTGTATGCCCAGAGTTAGCGTATGCGGGATTCGAACGGTCTTGGTCGATTTAGCGATCGATTAGGTTCGAGCGAAATCCGTATCGTTGCAGCTGGTATCAGAGCTTTGGTTAACTCAAATCTTTAGGGTACAACTCGTTAGAACTGAACAAAAGACTCATCAGAGGTAGGATTAGTAATATCCTATAGAAGAATCCTCATTAGAGATAGAATCAGTAGCATTCTAGAATGAGTGACTCATTAGAGATGGGGTTATTAATGCCCCAGAATGAGTTGAGAGTTATATGTTTATAAATAACGTATTTGTGATTATATATATAATCTGGTTTTAAAAATAGGATTTTTGAGTATATATAAAGTTATATATTTGAAAAGTTAATCAATAAATTGATTGTTGTTTGATTTTCGGTTGATTAATTAGAATTTTGAACCAATTAGCCAAATTGAACAAATATTGAACTGAATTGAAAATTGTTTGGAATTGCATGCATATACATGTACTTACATTAAACAGGTCATAGCAAGGAGGATAGAGCAGAGGAATAAAATTGTTTTCCCGACAAATAGGTACAGGTTTATTGTATTTCTTGGGTTTTGGATGATTTTATGAGCCGATTGGCTAGCCGCTTGGCTGTTTCTTTTTCTTTTTGGATTGATGAGGGCCATGGGAGCCTATTTGAAATATCCCGAAGCTCCCGGTGCAGGGGAGGTTATGGCGAAATTTTTCGAAAATTTAGGGTGTTAGCCAAACTTTTGAAAAATTTGAAAAGTTCTTAGAAACTGAAAAGTTGAAGAACTTAAGCCGTAAAGAAAATAATGGAAGTTGAGTTGATTTGTTAAACAACTTTCGGCTTCGTTCCTTTTCGGGGACGAAAAGTTTTAAGTGGGGGAGATTGTAATAACCCGAAAATCTGGGCTAATTTAAAATTTTTATTTTGGCGATTTTAATGAATTTTGATGATTCAAAATGAATATTTTAAATAATAACGATGAAAAATTTATTTAAATCGAAGTTAAAACAAATAAATTTATTTTAATTATATAACGAGCCTGAAATGGCGCGGTAGTTCAAAAATTCGATTTCGAATTTCAAGTGAATATACAGAATTCAATATAAGTCAGAATTGAACGAAACAAGAAATATTTGAATCTGTTAGAGGATATCTTTCTAACGAAGTTAAGAAACTGAGATTTCACTTTATAGAGTGTAAGATATGTCCAGTTTAAAATTCAGAAAAGTCGTTGTGGAATTTATATATATTTTTAATATATATAAAGCCCTTAAAAATGGAAATTTTGCAAACGACCTTTGTTTTCGACGAAACCACTTTTGTTGGATCCGGGATGTCAAGTTATTGCTAGATTCCAAAATTCATAATTTTCTGAATTAATATGTGAGCGTGGCAGAAGAAAACGTGTTTGGTTAATTTCAATCAATTTGGATCGAACAGAAAATGGCCATTTTTCAAACGGTCTTCAAATTTGACAAAATTAGTTTTGTTAGGACCGTATTATCAATAAGAAGCTAGAAATAATTTTTCTGGAATTTTTAGAGTCAGTATGTGGCCCTGGTAAATTAAAATGTATGTTCAAATCTAAAATTGAATGTTTTATATTTTAATTTGAAGAATAACTGACTAAAAAAGTCGAATGGGATTGTGAAATATATCGTATTGTGTTCGGAATGAGGGTAATTAGCTAGGGGTGATAGTTGTTGCGTTTGGTTTGGAGTTCGTATTAATAAACAAGTATTTTTGAATTGAAAGAAATTAAATAATAAAATATAAAATTATTTTCTACAAAACCCTTCTAGAAACCCTATCCCTAGCCCATTCAATATTCACCGCCGCCAGTAAGTTTCTAGGGCTGGCACACTCCGATTTTGTTCCTAAATTTTCGCCCAAATTATAAATCGAAATCATAAACATATTAAACAAAAATTTGAGTGGTTTCGATGATCATTATATTGATACTAAGAAGATGAAGATCCATTTCGTATTTGGTTCGGAATAGCTGCTGAAAGCGGCTGACTTTGGGTCCAATTTTCGGGGTGGTGGAACCGCCGAGCCGGCGGTGGTGCCTGGCGTGGGAAGGGGCACAAGGGTCGACGGGGTGGCAGCATTAGATCGAGATCCGGTGGGCTACGGGTGGAGCGCGGTTTGATCAGAAGGTCGAGGGTTTTGGGTACTTTGGTATTTCGTATACTGGAGATGTCGGGGAAGAGGGATGTAGGAGGAAAGGATTACAGAAGTTAATAACCTTGTTAATTTCATTAATTATTATTTAATTGTCGAATAATGTAATCAATGTTTAAAGTATTGTAACTTCTTCATACGAGGTCAAAAATGAACGATTTCAGTTGCATTGCGATCGTGGCAACAAACACTACACAATGGAACCGACTAGAGCTGAAACAGAGCATGTTGGAATTTCAGGCAAAAAAATCAAAACCAAACTGAGCGGAAATTCAGAATTAAAACTGACAAAGTGGAAACTCAAAGTGAGAATTCTCTCACTTTAAATTTTCTGTATAGTTATTTATTTTGTAACTGCATATATGAACTGCTCCCCGTCGTCCACAGACCATGGACGACTTGTTTGATTGTATTCTATGTGAAACTTGATCATGATGTGAAATGAAATAAATATATATATATATATATATGAAAAGTGAAAATATCGTATATATTGAAAGTGAAAATATTGTATATATTGAAAGTGAAAATATCATATATACTGAAAGTGAAAATATTATATATATATGAAAGGTGGAAATAATATATATATATATATATATATATATGAAATGAAAACGATATATATGAAATGAAAACGATATATATGAAATGAAAACGATAAATATATGAAATGTGAAAACGATATATATATGAAATGTGAAAACGATGTACATGAAATGAAAACGATATACATGAAATGAAAACGATATATATATATATATATATGAAATGTGAAAACGATATATATATGAAATGAAAACGATATATATGAAATGAAAACGATATATAAATGAAATGTGAAAACGATATATATTTGAAATGTGAAAACGATATATATGAAATGAAAACGATATATATGAAATGAAAACGATATATATATGAAATGTGAAAACGATATATATATATATATGAAATGTGAAAGCGATTTATATGAAATGAAAACGATATATATATGAAATGTGAAAACGATATATATATGAAATGTGAAAACGATATATATATGAAATGAAAACGATATATATGAAATGAAAACGAGATATATATGAAATGTGAAAACGATATATATATGAAATGAAAACGATATATATGAAATGAAAACGATATATATATATGAAATGTGAAAACGATATATATATGAAATGTGAAAACGATATATATATATATATATATATATATATATATATATATATACATACATATATATATATATGAAATGTGAAAATGATTGGATTGTTAAAAATATATTTTTAACATATATATACACTGTATAAAATTGTCGTGTATATGGAATATTCAATTTTGATTAGAAATTGAATATGAAGTTGAAATCATTTTGAAAACGAATTTAAAACGATTTATAAAGTACGTTTTAAAAAGGAAATCGATGAAATATATATTATATATATATAATATAATGGCCTGAATAGAACGCGCCGCGCTGCGGCAGTTCGCGAATTTCGACCATTAACTTCGAACGGACATTACGGGAGATCCGACCGTCGGATTCTCCTAAAACCGGAACCGTTGGGTTCGTATCAAAAAGAGCTTTCCAATGAATATTAGAAATCTGAGATCTAATGGTTGGATTTGGAATCATGTCCAAATCAAATTTGGAAAAGGTCGCTGTAAGTGCAGTTCGATGGCCGTTGATGGAAATCGACTGTATGGGCCTTGATAAAATTATTAAAAATATCAATAATTTGTGTAAAATCATAATAAATGAATTGGAAAGAATTGGGATGAAAAATTCCACATTTGTAAAAATAAAAATAGATTTTTATCGAAATGAACTAGTTATTAACTAGAATAATAATTTATTTATTTTTAAATAAATAAATTGGATTTGAAATGGTTTTAAAAATAACCAGAATTTCCAATATATGAATTGGAATGGATTTGAATCGAAATTATCTTCGGAATATTTCGATGTTGGATTTCGTGATTATATAGATATGGTTGTGGAAATTTGAAAGATATATTAATATCGTTATTTCCAATACGACATTTGTTGGTTTCAGAATTTGATGTTGAATATAAGCCGATACTATTTTCTATTCAGAGCCTTGTGTTTTATATCAAATTGGATTTGGGGTTTGTCGTGAACTGTGTTTAAATGACATTAGTTCTTTAACCCACGTAAAAGCAGGATTAATTTCCAAAAAATAGAACAATCAATAAGAAATGATTTTAGAGATGAAACCAATTGGGGTTTGAATAAATCTTTAATTAGATTTGGATGAATGAATGGTGATTAAATTTACCAAAACACGTGATGTGATTAAACCAAAATTACTTAGTTGTTGATATTGATTGTGGTTGATTGATTGTTTGGATGGTGCTTGACCAATTTATGAGCAGAATGTGCTTTTACATTTAGCATTGGGTTGGGTAGAAATACTGGTATGCTAACACCTTGTGAAACACTTCACGATTTGACGATAAGGTGTTTAGCGATGTTGTGTTCATTTCAATGAATGATTGTGAAATGATATATTTTTCTTAAGTGAAAAGAAATGTATTCCCGATTTTGGACAGGGAATGTTTTATAAAAATGTTTTATAAAACATAAAGGATTTTGAGGGCCTAAACCCGATATTGTCGAAATGATTTGGAAATATATTATGGTTTTACATTGTAGTTCATCACATATTCGATTAGTTACTATTAATGATGTATCTGTTTGGTGGCGGAGAATTTATTCTCTTGCTTAACACCCTTCTTTGAGACGTACGAGCTCAAAGGTTATGTGATTAATAGTGACCGATCATATGTGTGAATTACTGATGTGAAGTACTATATTTTGAAAGTACTTGTGATTATTATGTTGTGAAATGATTTTCCCTACTTTGGGACATGAAATGATTTAGTATGTGGCTAAAGAGTCGGGTAACCCTGAGACTAAAAGTATGGGTGAGAGGGAGGTGTATGCTCTCCATGTTTGGGAGGTGCATCGTCGGTGTAGCCTGCTCCTATGTGGGGTAGGTGCACATTTATATATCGAGTTGCTAGGTGCATACCCTTTGCCTTGTCGATGGGGAGCACGATATTTAGTTGCATACTTGTCTGTATGCATTGTTATGTTTTGGAATTCATATTTCCAAACGATTTGATTTGAGATCCCGAAGTGAAATCTACTTTGATATAGAAAGTTAGATATGTATTTCAAATGATTTGAAATAAGAAATCAGGAATAAAGTCCAAAGGAATAATTTCTGTAAATCAAATTGGATTTGGAAAATCTAAGTGTGGTGATTAATCTAAATGGGTAGATTGGGATATTGCATGTTGATTGATGCATAGTAGATCCATATATATTACTGATTGTTGTTTATACACTGACATTCATGGGGTAAACCCGTTCCGCGTTAGCGGCGTGGTCCTGTGATTTGTCTTATGATTAAATAAGTTGATTTTAACTATAGAGTTTCTCGCACCAGTCCCATGACTGACCCATAGTTTTCTTTTCCCTTGCAAACTCGGGTGCCCTTATTTTCCACACGGGCAGTCGAGTAGTTTTATTTTGCAGTTGTATTAAGCAGGATTCTGAATTGACGCTTTAAGCTGTGTCCAGACATTTACAGTCTTCCGCTTTGTAGTTTATATTTCCGTTGTGCATTGTATTACATTTATTGTAAAATTAATCTTCCGCTATATTATATTTCGATATACTCTGATATATTCTGTACTCTGTTGTAACATTATTATGATGTTTATAAAAGTCTTCTGTTATTTGTTCTGATGTGTTGTATGCCCAGAGTTAGCGTATACGGGATTCGAACGGTCTTGGTCGATTTAGCGATCGATTAGATCCGGGCAAATCGTTACAATATGCATGTCTGAAAAAAAGATGCCTTGTTGATTCCTCATGAACTCCACATAATAAACAATTGCTTTCTTCGATTACACCATGTCTTAACAATTTGTCTTTGGTACTCAGTCTGTCAATAGCAGCAAGATAACTAATGAATGATATCCTCTTGGAATTTTTCGAGTGTCATATCACTTTAAAGAAATTTTGTACTAGATGCATTGCTCTAGCCTTCTCCTATGCCATATGGAAATTGAACTCTCCTCCTTCACACCACTCGTAATAATCATGAAGTGCATTATGATCCACTACTACACTATTCACTTGCTGATGAACTTCCCTCGTATCTGCATGCAAATTACTGCAAAGCCTTCCATCTCTAACAATAGCAGATACTGGCTCATATTGCCTACCAAGGGCTTAAACTCTTGAAATGCCAATTAAGTCTACTAAACATCTACTGTTTATCCACTGTTCTTACCACAGGAAAGTTGATGTGTCATCTGATATAACTTTATTAACAAGCTGTCTCCCATTCGTTCTCAACCTAAGTATAACCTTCCACGTACAAGATGAGTTATTATCAATAATCATATGCCAAAACATTTTACCTCGACAATACTTCATGGCTATCCATCTACTCTAAAGCAATGAATCAGAAAAAAATTCCATAATAGTTTCATACATGCGACTTTTTTGAGATCTTTGAACGACTTAAGTCCAATTCCACCTTCATTTTTTGGAGAGCATAATGTTTCCTACTTGACTTTGTGCTTAGAATTCCCCCAAATAAAATCTGCACACGTGTATTGATTTTCTTAATAGTATAGTCAGGAAGCTGATATATAAAGAGCTAGTAAAGCACCATTGGAGAGATTACTGATTGAATCAAACTCCGCTCTACTTGCAAAGCTGAGAAACTTTGCATCCCATGACTGAACTTTGCTCTGATCTTGTGCAATGAATCATGATATTCCTGATAATGTATGTAATTAGCAGATAACGACACTCCTAAATACTTGATTGGAAGTTGTCCAATGCCAACACCCAATATATTTGCAATTTCATTCGAACAGGATGCATGAGAGCTGAAATACACCTTTGTTTTAAGAACACTCACTGATAACCCACAATGCTTCTGCCTCGACTTCATTCTATTTATATATAAGCTCACTTGCAAAATTAATTAGAGCTTTGAGTTTATTATAATGCCTTCGAGATGACATTTTAGAATGAAATTGTTTTGAGTTGGTATCTACCTCTTGAAGCCAAGAGACTTTGTCTTTTTTTTCTTATAACTCCAAGACATTATTCGCTTTTGAACTGTTAACTGATGCTTTGCTTCTAACAAGGATTCATACAATTCTACATTCTTTGGATCTAAGTCAGCCGCAACTTCTCTCTCATTAAATTTATTTTCAGCTTCTAACTGTAGAGCATTGTCCTCAGGTCTTACCTTGTTCCATAATTTCAATTCTGGTTTACAAGCTTATAGTTTTTGCTGAAAAGTGTAACTAGGAAATCCCCATATATAAGATTGTAAACCTTTATTTATGCATTCATTGTAGCCAATTTTGTAACTCCAGTCATTGGAGTATCTGAAAGGGGGTCCTTTTGAAGAAGTAGGTATTAAATCAAGCAACAATGGGTTATGATCACATTTGTGGCAATGATAGTGCCTTTTTGTCATTGAATTTGTGCATACAATCATGATTAACAAGAATCTTATCAATGTGATTAGCTATACCGTTTCTCCTCCATGTGTAGTTGAAGCCAATTGCTTTAAGCTCTATGAGCCCTGATTGGGATAAGCAATTATTAAAAGCTCGAAGTTGCTGAAAAGGAACTGGCAATCCCCCTTTCTTATCATTAGGCGATGTAGCATTATTAAAGTCCCCCATCAGAATCCACACACCACTAATATTTTTTGCTTCTTGTATGATTTGCTGCCATAGAACCTTCCTCTCGTAGAAATTGTTTCTTGCATAGATAATCATAAGAAAGATGGACAAACCACCGGTAGAAGAAGAAATCATGCAAATGGACCATATATCAGTATTCCATGTAAGAAAAACTCTTCTTGAAAAGATAGTAGGATGATGCAGGATGAAATCCCAATTATTGGGAAGTAACTTTCTAAAGGAACTCAAATTATTCTCACTAAGCTTATTTTCAACCAAGCTAACAATTGTTGGCTTGAATTTTGTCAGTAGGGACAGAACTTCACGCATACGAAATGATGAATTCATCCCCCAGACGTTCCAAGTGATTATTGTCATTTAACAACTAAAGAGCTCCTTAAATTTCTTTTAGGAGGAGCAAAGGTAGTTGTTTGGTTTTTTCCTTTGATATGTGCGAGATACTCACTATTTTTACTAATTCAATCTGATAAATCATAGTTCTCATCATTAGGAGGATCTTCATTCAAACTGTTTGCAACATGATTTAGATTATCAGGTGAGATATTATTATGTAAGCTGGAATTTTAAAAAAAAATCTAAATTCCCATCATCATTGATATTTGTGGAAGAAGAAGCATTAGTTTGAGATTCGTCATTGTTAGAAGAAGAAACATTTGCTTTGTCCTTATTTTACCATGCTAGTTCCTTTTCTAACTCATGAATAATTGTATTGTGCCCAAAAAATTTGATAGATCACAACGAGGAGGTACAAACTCATATTCGACTTGAATCTCCTTTTCCGTCCCATTATGAAGCTGAATTGGAACTTTGTTACATAACTCAAAGGCAATATCAATCGAAATAAGAATTCTAACATATCTGGTAATCTTTTAGAGGTAGTGTAGTCATCAATACAAATCGGTTCCCCAATAAAACTAGCTATCATTGAAAGAGCTGTGTTCGACCAAAATTCCATGTCCAAATCGTGTAGCTTAACCCAGATCTGAACTTTGTCTACTTTAAAATTGCCAAAATTGTAGCCATGGTGCCATTTATCGACCATCAACAGACTACCATAATACGAATATGTCGAAGACTTTAAAATAGACATAAAAACTATAGAGTCCTCAAGTTGGACGGCAAATGAAATCCAACAACTATGTGAACTACAAAATTACCTCTAGGCAGTGTAGTAATCCACTAATGAATTAAAAATGCCTTCCAGTATAAAAATTTGATCCGCTGATGGTTCACGAACTTGAGCTTATTTGGATATGAATTTGGGGTGAAATCGTTTCATTATTTGATGAATTAGCAGCTGAAGTAGCTTTAGAAGGATTGCGATTTGGATTTGAAGAAGAAGAAGCTTTAGGTGGGAAATCAGAAGATTTCCGCGCGTCCGCCATTAAAATGTGAAAAGTATGTGAAAAAAAGGTATATATACATACATATATTGAAATTAATTAAAGGAGGCTTAGTGGATCCAATGAAATTAAAGATATGTTTGATAGTTAAGTAACCGACTATCAAATCTTAATCAAATTATTATTGTTGAAAAATATAAGAGAAAACACGTGAGTTATACGACATAGTCATTCTTGTAAATCATTCACTATGGATATAAACCTCATGTTGTTCTCCTAGGACATGTTTTTCCGCAAATTTAGGGGATCAGATAAGTAAGAGTGTGCAAACAACTTGCTTCATTTTATATTTGACTACATTTCTTCAAGAATGTTATATATTATTTGCGCCAAAGAAATTAACAGCAATATAGATTGATAATGAAATGAATTAGATAAGAAATAAATTTATGTAGACGTTTAACTTTGGATACAGAAGTTTCACCATTGATTCCATTGCAATTTTCCATATATAATTTATTAAGATCCAACCTAGAACGAAGAAGCTACGAGAAAATCAAGATTTCAAAAATTCATAAAGCTAAAATCCATGTTTTTTGGCTTAAAATCAAAGATAAGTATATGGTCGATTTTTATTTAAAACAATTAACTATATGGGTGGAAATCCCTGGGCGGTGGTCGACCTAGAGGAGCCATTCTTAGCCATAAATCTGGCCAGGTACATAACATGGATTATATCTGAAATTTTAACGGATAGATTTAATTATTAGGCTTAGATTTATGATTATATTTACACCTAAAATTAACCCAAGATTAGATTTGAACCTAAAAGTTAATCTAAATGCTAGAATTGAGAATGTGAAATGGCATCCCTATATTAGGTTTATCTGAATCTAATGACCTCGATCTTTAACTAAACTCATAAATATGATCCTAGGCTTAACCCTCATTCGCATTCCAAACATTCTCTTCTTCCTTCATGCTTAAGTTTCCTTATGAACTTTAGAGGTTCAAACAACAATAAATAATTTCTTGAGGAAGAAGATAAAATCTAAAATATTAGATGACCATAGAGAAGGAGGATTGGTAAAGGCTAAGGGATAGTAGCTTAGGACCTCAAGTGAGTGGAAAGTTACGACATTTTAAAACTAGGAAAATTAAAGATATAGGCATAAGAGTAGTTTTAATTTATTGTTTTGTTTACAATTAAGTTAGGTAAATTTATAGTTTATTTACATTTCTTTTACATGTACTAAGTAGTTTAAAGTTCTGTAATTTTTAGATTAAAAGAATTTTTAAGTTCATTCAGTTTATATGAAAATAGCATAAAAAGAAAGATTTCACGTAATGCAGACTAAAATAGAAAATGCATAATTAGTAGAAATTATTGAATATACATTTAATTTATATAAATTTAAAAGCAGAATATTCACTGTTACAGAAGGTTAAAATAAAAGTAAAGAGATAGGTTTTTATACTTGAAGTTGAATTATAACATTTGTTATAATAAGAGAAAAAGAACATAATTATTATAATAAATAGTCCATGATATATAGATAGAAATTTACAAACATTAATTATCATGAAAAATGTAATAGTCTAATAGGATTAATAATAAAATAATTGAGGCTCGTCCCAGTGACAAATTAGATACCCGTTGATGCGGGAAATAAGGAACCCAAAGTAGCAATTATACATAAAATAGTTAGAGTCCATCCCACGATGAACTAGAATTCATCGATGCGGGAAATAACCGACCAATAGTTTTACCTAGCATAGTTTAGGGAATCATCCTAATGACGAACAAGATATTTGCCAAAGCAGGAAATAAGAGGTCAATAGTTCAAAACTCAGTAAGGATCCATCTAAATAGGTATATGGATATCTTCGATGCTGGAAATAATTGACTATAACAGGGAAAGCCCATCCCGACGATTGTTGTCTTGAGCAAATTCTGGTTGGCATAAAAGGTCAAAAGTATAAAAGATTGAATAGAAATTAGGGTTGAAGATCAACTAGATTATTGTTAAAGGGAACATACTAATGACGAACACACATGTCGGAGCAGGAAATAAGCGACCCAATAGAGATAAGAACTAAAGGAAGCGCATCATAACGATGTCCAAGTGTGCAAGCATCAGTGCTGGAAATAGTAGATAAACATCCATCTGAGCAAGTATGCAGAAGGTACGGTATTGGAAATAAATGACCACAACAGGCACGACCCATCATAATGATGATTGTTCGAGAATATTTTGATTCGGTGTAAGGGGCATTGACTACCTTGTTAGAGAGTAGTAGGTTGATCGTAGGGTGTAATAAGGGATAATTTCTTAAGCAGAACTTTAGTGCGAACAATCATATTAAGTAATCACCTTAAGAAAGCACGGGCACATAACCTTTGTAACACTTAGAATAGCTTTTGAGACTATTATCTCTTTCTAGCTATTTTCCCTTCCCCCCATTAGGCTCACACGGTAGTACTTGATTTCTAGATAGCTTAGAGTGCAACTTGAGAGCTCCATTTTTTCTTCATGTATTTTATTTCATCTTTATCTTTTCATTTGGTTTTGTTGTATCTTGGATTTATTAGGGATATTTTATATGTCCTCTGATGGGTTTTTGTGTGAGATAGAGATGTAGACATTTGAGATTATGATATTTCAAAATAATGGTTCGGTGTAAGGTTTTTATTCCGATACAAGCTTCCGCAGTACAATGTTTTGTTTTTGTTTTGTGGTCTTAGTCCCTTTATGTTTTAGTTATAACTAGACAATCCACATTGTTTGACATGACTCAAATGAGGTATGTGAAGGGATGTGAGTGTTATATTATATGTTCATTAACATCATATATATATATATATGTGTGTGTGTATATATATATGTATGTATGTATTCAATAGCATTGTTATTTTGTTACAATCTTGTATGAACTATGATTAATGAAATTTAATAAGTAATTAAAAGTCTTCAATAACTTTAAGAGAAATAGTTTAAAACAAAAATTTGACTTTAATTTATGAAATATTTTTAGTAATTGAAACAATTGGAATAAATTATTATGTAAAATTTAATACCACAAAATTTGTTTTGTTGTGGCCTTATAATATGTTTACGTACTTGAAATTAATCCATTTTTTTGTAAACTTCAACATATATGTACATATATCATATAAGACTATGATTTTTGTATTGATTATGGTCAAAGCACATATTTGGTGGGAGTGACAAAAGAGTTGATGAATGTTTAGATTGATACATACAGATGTATGCAGTCTAACATTTTTTGATACCAAAATCTATCCACTTAATTAATCCATCGATGAATTATCATGGGCATTAACATGTATATTTGATACACAAGTATTATATTTTTGACAAGTTTGTAGAGTTTAAACCATAAATAGAAAACAACCTGTGCAACAAAAATAAAGCTATTCGGCTTGGTTGAATATGTAAGTATATAGAAAAGGGTTAAAAAAAATTCAATTTCAAAGTCAGTCTTTTATATGATACATAATGACGTATCGATTAGGATTAGGACTTTGTTGGACAAAGTACGATTGATGATAAGTAATATTGAATTAACTTCTTTCTACAAGGGCATATGTGTAAGAGTGTACTATATGTTAAATTTAATTTCATTTAGAGCACTGTTACGAAATAAATTAACAAGAAACCTTAACATTTCTAGGTAAAAGAGTATATAGAGTGTGTGATTCGAGCGGCTTTATGTAAAATTTGATCGCGAGGGATCTTGTTTGAGCCACCTAAAAGGTTTCTAGGGCATGTTAACATTTGTTGATTAGTTTAGTGTATGAATGTACAAAAGTTTTTTATGTTAAATATTGAATCAGATTTATGTATGTATTGGATATGATCCAAAAACTCTACAGTTTAATATAAGATGAAAAGAAACTAATTAAATCTAAAATGGACACAACTCATTAGAACGTCCAATAAAAGTTTTCGCTTATTAAAGAGAAATTATGATTTTCCAATCAGTATCAAGAAACAAATTTGTTACTAATAACAATTCCGTAATTGTCATTAAAGAGTATAGACTTTGCCATATGGCACAATGCTTTACATTTGAGATGCATTTCATGTATTTTACCAAGATGCATTTTTAATAGTTTTACTGAATAAGTAATAATCCATCGGTCGTAGATGTGTATTTAAAAGGATGATCAATACAAATGGAATATATATACATTAGTGAGAACACCATTATAAATTTCAATCACTGAAATGAGCACATGTAACAACCCAAATTTTTAACAAACAACAATTAAATAAAATATCGATACATTAAATATAAAGCTATGAAATAATCAGAATCAGGCAACAAGACTTGCACTATTGAGTCCATTGCGATTTTCTAGTTAAGATAGACATTTGGTTTGCTAAAATCAGGTTTAACACAAAGAAGTTACGAGAAGAAGAAGTCAACCAAGAATTTAAAGTAAATTAATTAAAATATATACCCATTAACAACTATTAGGATGGAACGACCCATCCTTGGGAAGGATCGACACATGGGTCGACCCATGGGTCAACACGTCCAAGGGATGAGTCACCCATACCTTTGTAAATGCGCAATTACGATCCTGACAGGTAACTCGGGTGACATATATTATTCCTGTAATGTTTTTATTCTGAGTTGGCAATGTTTTATTAGTTAATTTTAAACCTTACGCTAACGTGGCAATCCCTGATTGGTCCAGTGACGTGGCTGGTCTAGATTGAATTTTTAAAATCGGATGGTCGAGGACATCTAGCTTAACTTATAAACAAACCTGCAAGCCTCCTCTCATTCTCTGCACAGTATATTCTTCTCTTCTTCTTCACATGCGAATCCTCTTCAGTAAGGGCTAAATTAAATTTATAATTTTCAAAAGGGGATAAAGAGAATTCTTTCTAAAATAAAAATATTTGGTTTTTGATCTTTGAGAAGGAGGTTCTGCAGAGGGAAAGGGCCACGGGGGAAGCAATGATAGTGAGTTTTTCTATATTATTTAGACTTATATAATTTTAAATATTTTCTTTGCTAGTAAATAGTTTTGTAGTTTTCTTACAATATTTACAATTTCTCCGTTATTTAGTTTATTTTCTGTAAATAGTTTATGTAAGTAATTTACTGTCCTTTTCCAGTTCCTATTTGTATTACAATATTCTTGGGGATTTGCTGTAGTAACATTATTTCTTTGGTCTTCTTCTTTACCCCTTCCACATTTGATTTATTTTACAGTTTCGGGTTATGCCCTATTACGTTCATAAGTTTATATGTTTACGCTGAGTTTAGGCCTATTGAGAGCCTAAACCTATACGAATAAAATAACCCTTTAATTTTTGCGTATATTGGAAAAATTGAAATTGTTGGATAAAAGGGTTAATTGGGCAAATTAAATAATTACGGTAATATGCTAATAAACTATAAAAGTGGGAATGTTACTGAAATAGATAGACTTAGTAATTCACTAAGTAACTATGAATGAAAATTAGGACGAATGGGGTTGTATAACTAAAATGATAAATTGTATCATAAGTTAAACAAAGATGTTTAGTACAACCTATATTATAACAGGAAGTTGTAAAAAAGGGGTAGGCTTATTAATATATACTTAAATTGTGGAATAAGTTTCAATATGAAACGACAAAAAATTAATAAGCATGTTGTAGTGAGGGCCCATTCCATGAGCAAAGGTTGGTCGGAGAAAATAAGTGGTCTAATAAATAATTAAGCGTGTAGTGGTAGCCCGTTCTGGCACCAACAGCTAATTGGGGAAAATAGGTAGCTAATAATAGTGGTCTGTTTCGATAGGGAAGGCTGGTAGGTGAAAGTAAGTGGCTAACAAAATAATTAATCTATATTGGCCTTGCCGTTCGTTGACAATTCGATGAGGTTTATATATCTAGGCAGTCGACAATATTTCTATGGTGGCTTTGGATTTCGTTGACAATTCTATGGGGGTCGATGTAACTTGGCAGTCAACGATAATAATAAATGGATAATGGGGGTCCAAGTCTAGGGGTGACTTGAGTCGAATTGCATTTTTTTATGGGATCCATACCAGGTAGCATTCCCTTATCACTATGGAGGTCTCACACTATGAAGGAGGCGAAGGCACGCTTATACAACACTAGGTAGTAAGATGGTCTAATCGAGGTGTGTATAGGCGCTTTCCGACGAGGCAGTGAGTGTGCATTGCGCCAATAGGTGAAGATAAGATGTAACATGTGTGGTTAACATTATGTTTTTGGAGCTGATGGGCCAGCCCTGATAAACCCGAGGTCCGTAGTGGATATAGGTTATCATACCCTGGTTTAAGAGTCGATCGATGGGTAGAATTAGGTAATATTCAAATTATGATTTGTTGTAAAGGCTGCAACAATCGATCATATACTTGCATTTCTTTCCTTTGCTACATTTACTGATATTGTGCTTTACATGCTTCTTGAATTGTTATCCTATCTATATTCCCTTTTAGTTACTCGTGCTAGCAATTATAGAACTCACCTGGCTTATGTCTAATCTAGTTTCCTTTCTTCCTTCTCTTTCCTTCCCCCCTCAAACTTACAGGGTGGTGGAGCACAGAGTTGTTTGGTTCTTGATTCAACTTGGCAACTCAGAAATTTCAACTTATTTGCTTCTTACTTGTTCATGTACCATCTTATTTTATGTTTGTGTTGTTGTATATCGTACTTGATGTTTGAGGGGGAATTTTATGTAATACTCTGACATTGGTTTTCATAAGACAGATGTTGGTTTTGTTCTATGCTGATTATTTGGGTTGACATGACAACTATGTTTTTGTGGAAAATTAAATTTTGAATTACATTGTGTTTTATATTTAGACTTGTGAATTTTAGCCTCTGTAATGTATGTTACACATATCTATACCTATACGCTTCATATTCCTTAGTGAAATCCTCTTAGTGGGCAACGTTAAGGGGTGTTTCATTTGGTATCAGAGCCTAAGGTTACACGATTCCTAAAAGTAGTTTGAAAATAAAGATTTTTTCTAAAAGAAATTTTGATTTTCAAAATTAAAAGGGTAATTTTGTAAATAATTTTTTTATAAAAATCTCCTACAGTACATCCCCTTTTTTGTCCTACTCTATCCTTTCTTCATCGAGTTGTATGTAAAATAACACATCTAGGCTTTTCTTTGTGTATAGAAACCAAATTTTTTTATAGGTTGAAGTTTTGACTTATGGATAAAACCGTTTAGCTCAGGATTCAAGGAAAAAGAGAAACTTGTTGCATGATAGATATAAAGTAGGGTTAAGCACAGATAAGATAACCTTAGAGGACAAGAGTAGCAAGATTACCTAAGAGGTATTGCTGCAAAGATTTGGGAAGATATTATTAGCTATAAAAAGGAAATTGTTGGTGTGGCACTAGGCCAAGAGGGTTATATGAAAGATGTTGGTCAAAAGGTTTAAGGAATGAAATTGGGAAAAGGTTAGTGGGAGAGATGTTATTTATTTTTAGTTCTTTCCGGTTCTCTTATCCTATTTTATTTTGGAGTATTTTGTTCCTTTACCTTTGATTCGCGAGTTGAGGGTGGCCGAGTAAGGCCATGGCCACATTGATGATAGACTAGCTAGGAAAGGAATTGTATTGAAGGCCTAACAAAGATATCCTTTATAGATATAGAAAATACCTGAGTGTTCTGCAGTAGAACTAGTTGGTGGTTTGCACTTTTCAAGACCCAATATTAGTTTGTTAACCCCATAGGGACATCGATATTGTTATCTATGGTGAGTCGGGACTTGAAACTATAAATTTTGATTTAGAAGATGTTAGAAGTGTTTCCGAGTATGGGTTGACTTTGGATCTAGATAGTTTAGACACGTAGTTGGTTATCTTAGATTTTGATCTTGGTAGTAGAGTTTGGCTGAGATGCTTATACTCCGAGGCTTCTGAGATAGGAAAATTTGAGGGGGTGATTAGTTAGCCAAATATGAGGGTATTTTGACTGCAAGAAGAGAATTGTCATGCTAGGATATGAAGTGGACTGGATTTCGAGATTCCTTGCGACTCGAGGGGTCAATCATGCTGATTTTCCTATAATTTTTCCTTGGAGCATCTCTAAGCGATATCGATTCAGTTCTTATTGTGCAATATTTTTCCTTGTGTTTAAGGGGTTAAAAAGGTCACCTTATAGAAGAGATATTGATTTTAGATGACAATGCTAAACTAGTAATGTTATCGGTAAACAACACAGTTATATGGGAATAAGAGAGAATAACGTTTTATGCCTATGCCTAGGATATTTTCTTGTATTAACCTATAGAGAATCTTGGAATATATTATTTTACTCCTTAGACCTATCTTTTGGTAGATTGAGGGTGGTACTTGAGATGAGAACTTTCTGCATGTAATTTTGAAGTAGTCGTTGGACTTCAGCCGTGGTAGAAAGATTCTAAGGAAATAAATAAAGGAACCTTTGGAAAAGTATTGGTAAGAGTAAACATTTTTGGGTGGGAAGCATCACCCGTCTTCGCTACAGTGATGGATAGTTCCTTTGGCTCAGGAAAATCATAAAGTAAATTGTTTTAGAAGAAACATTTCTTTTCGACTCATGTAGATGGTCTATTTTGATTAATTTTAGAGAACAAAATTTTCCCCATAACTATATTTCGTTGCTAGTGATTTCCATCAGGCTTGGAGTAGTGGAAAAAAAATAGAGACGGACTTGTTCGTGGAACATCAAATAAATTTTAAGAATAGTTACCATACCTTTTGGGCTAGCTTGTGCCTGTGTCTAGTTATTGACATATGTGGAAGGGTTATTGGTGAGGTTTTTTAAGTAATTTGGTAGGGATCTTCTGTTTATGGCATGCTGATCTAAACAAAGAATGGCAAGGGATAAATTGGGTATTGAGTACCTTATGAGTGCATAAGCCCAAGACCTAGTTATCTGAGTATCACTTTTGGAAGGTAAGAAATTTCCTTAGATTAGTGGGTTATTGTTGAAAGTTAGTGAAAGCATTTCCAAGATAAAAAAAATCTCGACCTACCTCACCAAGAAAGGTTTAGTTTTTGTGGAAGAAAAATAGGGAATTTTCTTAAAGGATTTTGAGTTAATATTTTATTAGCAGTTTTGTTGGTAGCGTTATTAGGAGGATCTATGAGAGTAGTTACCTTAGATTAACTACTATTAGTTTTTCAGTTGTCGTGAGGGTCATTTCCTGTTATAGGGGAAGATGAAATTTCATTGATAATGGATTGTTGATTTGTTGTCCCTATAAGGAATTAGAAATTAAGACAAAGAAGAATTATTGATTTCAAGCATATAATGACTTTTGGGATCTCCTTGTATATTTAGTTGACATTGAGTTCTTGGCTTTTGGGTATAAGAGTTCAGGTAGCTTCGATGGAATACCTTGCAATGTGGAAAGGACCTTAAAGAATTTAACCCAAAGGTAAATCTTAACATTTTTGATAGGAACTCACCACTAGTTACACTCTATGACTAGAGTTTGATGTTCATCAAGGTTATATTATTTGGGCATGAGACGAGCATCCTTGAAAATGGAAACCTGATTTATAAGGATCAGATTGGTAAGATAAATCTGTATATGATCGCCAAATTAATGCAAGCAAAAGTTTGGCTAGTAGATAGAAAATTAAAAGGATACGAAGATTTCAAACGGATTAATGGCTTGACAAATGTTTGTGTTTCAAGGAAATAATTTGAAGAAAAGGTGTTTTGAGGAAAAAGGAAATTTGTAGAACCACTTTGAGTATAAATCCCACATATACATATATGATTTTAGAAATAGAACTTTCAAAGGACAATAAATTTTGGTATGAAATTCGTATTTTTGCGAATTTCATAAAAGTAACTATATATATATATATATTAAGAAAGAAATTTTTGTGACCTTATGAATAGAAAATTAGGTCATTAAGATTTTGTAATGAAGTTTTGAAAAAATAATAATAATAGTAATATGAGTTCTGAATATATATACACACACACATAAAATTATCCGATCATGGCAGAATCCTAGGCGCGTAACTCCCTACTTCGTCGGAACTATATACCGCCTGATCCTCTCGTAGTTCCAGCCTCTTCAACCACCACCACATCATCATTAGCACCACACAGATCCTATGTTGATGCTGTTCGCAATCCCTCTTTGTCCAAGACTTCCACTCGTACATTGCAGTTCGTACAACCGCAAGAGGAGTGTGTTTAACTCCCCGCAAATATTATTCAAAAATCAGAAGAGATATGGGTAAACATTGTTATTCCTTGTCCATTTGAATGCACGATATCATTTGTCAAATTGAAAGATTATATTTCTCGTGTTTGGAAACCTACTAGTGAGTTTCATGTTCACATGGCGTCAAACTATTAATTTGCGGTTCAGTTTTACAAAAAGGATGATTTTGATAAAGTAATGGAAAGTACCACTTATTCCTACCATGGAAAGATGCTCCTAGTCAATGCCTGGGTTCCGAATGACGATTGTTCCCAATTTACTGCTACTGATGTCCGGATATGGATACTGCTGCACAATTTGAAGTTGGTGAAATGTGGACATCCAAAGCACTTCAAATGATCACCATCTTTTTGGGTATTCCAATTCGAATTGATGAAAATACCGCTGAAAGAAGATTCACCAAGTATGCATGTGTTCAGATTGCAATCAATATTAATACAAAATTGAAGAAAACTGTCCTTATTCTATTAGTTAATGGAATCAAACATGAAGTAGAAGTGGAACATAAATATGTTCCATTTAAATGTGCTCAATGAAAGGTGTTTGGACATAAGAAGTCAACTCATGAAGTTAAAACTAAGCCACAATGGGTTCAGAAAAAAATACTCAGCCTTTTCCTCTGACAACATGGCACAAGAGCAAGCTAAAGATGTTTTTTCCTTCTTGGATACAGAACTCCATGCTGATATTCATCAAGACAAAATGCAGCATGTTGTCGATGCCTTCGCAGATGATACTGTACAATAGGGACATACAGATGTATCAAGTTTTGTTACATAAAACGCTTCCTATTTACGCTAGCCTAAGCTATCCACAAACAAATCCCCTCCTCCTAAAAGAAATTTGAGGAGTTCCTCCTCAAATAAATGACCATCCTCATTTGGGATGTCAGGGGAATGAATACATCAACCCGTATAAATGAGGTACTCAATCTCCTGACACATTTAAGCAAATTATAGTTGGCTTAGTAGGAAATACGTTCAATAAAATAATTTTGAATTTATTTACCAAGAAACTGCCATCTCACTAGAATGTCATTACGAATGATTCAACTGAGTGTACATGTCATATTTTGTTATTATGCGATGCCTCAATTTGGTCATTACAAATGTTAACTTTATCTTGTCAACATATTACAAGCACAATTTAAATTTCAAGAGGGTTGGCTCTTACCTTCAAAATAATTTATGGAAGTAATGTGCTTTTTGAAAGGCAGCTATTATGGAGGAGTTTAATTGCAGAATCTCAAACTATTTATGTTGCTTGGTTGTTGATGGGAGATTATAACAATGCACTCTCCCTTCAAGACAAGAAGGGTGGTCTGGCCATCCCATTTCATCACATAAGGGAATTTTACAAATGTTTTGTGCTACCCATTGGATTTCAATATACCTGGAAAAGGAAGGGAATTGCTACTCATACTGACAAGATTTTGGAAAATAATTGTTTTATTCCTAAGTTCTTAAAATTGAAGGCCTTAACTCTGTCTCAAATGACAAGAGATCACAATCCACTGTTACTAGATTTAATTCCTACTTCTAAGCCTGAAGGATATATATCCTTTTAAATATAGCAATGATTGGCATTTACATGACGGGTATGTTAACTGTATAAACAGGGGAATGCAAGCTCCAACGTGGGGTTTTCTTAGCTATCAATTCCAGACTAAACTGCAGGCATGCTAGAATGAGTTGAAAACTTGGTATAAACTAAGAAGCAACCAGTCTGATCATTTACAAAAGTTGGAGGAAGATTAAGTCTCTTGAAATAGCAGCAGATCTAGACCCAACAGACATGAATTTATATGATGAAATGCCATGGGCTAAACATCTACTACAGGTTCAGCAAAGCAAAAAAATTTGGGCCTTCAAGCAAAAAACTAAAGTCTCATGGCTTCATCAAGGTGGCACAAACTCAAAATTTTCTACTCTAAAATGACCACACACCAGTTTCAAAATAATATTAGAGCTTTTATCACTTTTGATGGGGAATTTCTGCACAAAGACTCGAATATAGAATGTGAAGCTATCAATTACTATATTAGCATATTTAATGGTGAAACAGTATTCCCTATTTTCCGGTCCTTATTCACTATTAACACAGTTGGTCAGTCATTTCTCTTGCAACCGATCTCTCCTCCAGAAGTTAAAAGAGCAGTTTTTCCAATTCATGACGACACAAATCTTGGGTTTGATGGTTTGAATTCAAAGTTCTACAATTTTCATTGGGAAGTGATGAAAAATGAATTGCTAGAAGCAACAAATGATATTTTCTATAAGCTAAGCTGCCTAAAGGAAGCAACCACACTTCTATTACTCTTATTCCCAAGAATGATAACCCCAACAACATAACACATTACAGACCGATCCCTTCTTGTAATGTATATTACAATATTTTTTTCAAATATTTCATGTGATAGAATGAAGCTTTTTCTAACTCATTTAATCTCGGAAAACTAGTCTTCTTTTATTCAAAGGATGTATGTAGGGGTAATATTTTACCGGCACGTGAATTACTTTGTGACATCAAGAAAAGTGGTATCTCCAAATCTTGTGTCAAGGTTGATTTGAAGAAAGCATATGATATGGTTAACCGACAATTTATATGTTTCGTCATGTCCCAAATGGGATTCCTAGTGCACTTTGTCAAAATTATTTATTAATGTATCTCCTCTCCTAATTTTTCCATTATTTTCCAAGGTATACCAAAGTGGTTTATCTCACTAATCAAGGGATACGGCAGGGGTATTCGCTCTCTCCTTACTTGTTCACAATAGCCATGCAGTACTTTTCTTATTTAATGGAAGAGGCAATGTTTTTGCGCCTGTTCAGGCCACTCTTTATCTTTGATCCCATCGTTTTGCTCCTACTCTATGCTAATGACTTAATGGTCTTCGGTAAATCTAAGATTCTTAATTCCTATACTCTAAAGTCAGCGTTTACTAATATTAGTACTCACATTAGCCTCAATGCGAATATTTACAAAACAAAGGTCTTTTTCAGCTCATCTACCACAAATGCTCAGGCAATCACTAGTGCTTTTGGATATGAAGTGGGTCAGCTCCCTATTAGATATTTAGGTGTTCCCTTCTCATCAAACTATCTTCACTACTTAGAATGCAACTCATTGATATAACTTAAAGTTGAGGGTTGGCAAGTTAAATTTTCGAGTCTAGCTGGAAGGGGAGAGTTGATACATATGGTTATAACTCCTATAATTTTATATTTGCTGTTCGTTTATCAAATCCTATAATTTACGTTGGATAAGCTTCAAACTACATGTTCTGATTTATTTTGGGGTGACTCTACACACAAAGTCTCATGACAACAATTATGAAAACCAAAAAATGAAAGGGGGTTCCTAAAGCTACTGTCTGATTTAAAAAGGCATCTTGTATCAAAATGTTGTGGAATTGTTGTACAAAGGATAGTTTATGGAGTAGATAGATGAAAAGAAGGTATTTTCATAATAAACAGTTCTAGAACATGCATATAAACAATAACACCTCTTCTACATGAAAGGCAATGCTTCATTTGAGAACAACCAGCAAACAACTACTGAAAAAAATGATTGTCAATGGGAATCATACCTCATTGTAGTTTGAGCCATGGATTAATTGTAAGTGCTTTGTTGACCTCCTTGGTATTAACAAGTCTCATATGATAGGTAGCCCCAACGACACGGTTCGCTTGCTGCTTCGAGATAATACTTTAGATCCACTGCTTCATCCTACGACTGGAGAGGTGGTTAATGAATTTCAGAGTATTCCAGTGTTTCCTGAAAGACAACAAAATGCATATGAATGGTGCGATGGAGGGAAATTCTTCTTCAACATTGCATGGGACAAGATTAGAGATAAGGGTGTTTCTAAACCTATCTATAACATTATCTTGCATTCAAAAAATAGTAAATGTATGTCGTTCATTTCCTATTTAGCAGCGCTAGACAAACTTATCACTAAAACCAGACTACATCGATTTGGTATTCTATCAAATACATTATGTTCCCTCTGTAATCAACATGAGGAATCATCACAACATCTTTTCTTCTCTTGTGTTTATTCGGCTTACGCTTGGGGTAATTGAAGTTGAAACTTAATCTGCAACCTTCTATTCTTCCTACGCTTAAGGATGAGGCTAACTTGCTATTATCATCATTTTGTGAAAGGAATCAAATTCAGGAGATTGCTTTTGTCACATTTGCAACTGCAATTTATTACATCTGGCAAGAAGGGAATTCTTGTGTGTTTTCTAATTGGAAGATTCAATGTTCTACTAAGCTTACTCATACTGAAAACGAGATTTCTTACCTCGTTCGTGGTAATGGCAGTAAGACTTCCGGTATGCCTTCAAATTTCTTGTTGTTGCAACATTGGGAGATTGATCTATTGTATTCCGACTAAGCGGCATTTGGAGGAGGCAGTGTTTTTGAATTGAGTTGATTAGTGGATTTGGGACGATGGGCTCTTTTTCTTATACTTCTTTGTATTCCTTTTCATATTGTTGTAATTATGTGTATAAACTCCATAGCTCATGTACTGTTAATATGTGGAACTTATATGTACTCTTTTCCCTAGTAAAGTACCCAGTAGGGGGTTACAAGATTTTGATGAGGCATATAATGGAAGTATATGATTGGTCATTCAATAAAGCATACCATTTTCAAAAATATATATATAAAAAATTGAAAAAAAGCAGGTCCTTAAGGGGTTGAAAAATGTAAGTGGAACTAGTAAGGGAAACACAAGATAATGAAGGTAAAGACTAGAAATCGAATTGTGGATATGATAAAAAGTGACTTTATTTATAAGGTAGAGCAGGCTCTGGGTTTTTAAAATCAAACAACTTAGCTATGTAAAACTAGTTCGAAAAGGAAGCAAATGGAAAAGTTAGAATATTTGTTCCTAAAGGATTTAAGATAGGTAGGATAGAAAAGGTCTTTAGCAAATGTTCTTCAAATAACTTGCCAGTTAAAAGAGAAACCATTCAGAATGGAAGTTTGGAGGAAGTACGAGTTAATGAGGCATTGGTTACTTCGGCATTGGAACACTTTACCTCATTGGAGAACTTCTAGTTATAAAAACTTGGATTTTTTCCAGGAATTCAAGTTTCTTATGATCTTTTGACATATGTTTCCTTGTTGATATCCAGTTACTGGCATTTTCATTTGATTAGGGTCTTCTTCTAAATCTACTCATAATGGTAGATCTTAGGATTGAGCCTACGGATGGTAGGATTGGTTGTAAACATGCTATTGAAACATGTTATGTATGATGTATGCAAATGGATGCAAGTGGATGCAGTGGATGCATATACACACACTAGACACTAATTAGTGATTGACAATTACAACCCTAACATAATTGTTTGCATATGTATGAGTGTGCACTTTTATTTTATTTTATGGATGAAATAAGTGATGAAATAATGGATGATATCACTTGAATGTTGCATTTGTATGGTGGTTGAAGCACACATGTAGAGATTTATGTTATCATTAGTACTTTTCTTGCATACATTTTGGATGCATGGCACTATCATAATCGCATAAAAAGGAGGTCAACTAAATCAACAGACTGCTTAATCTCTAGAATTAGTTAGGGACATATACAACACACTATTACATAAGTCCATAAAAAGAATTAGAATACTTAAGAACAATGGACACTAGTGCATGATGGATGAGTAAATGGATATAGATGTTTAGGTGATGATACTTATATCATTCTTCTAGTTTTGGATATTTCAAGGACGAAATCCCTTAAGGAGAGGAGAATGTAACAACCAAAATTTTTAATAAAAAACAATTATATGAAAGAACAATAAATTAAATATAAAGCTATAAAATAATCAAAATTGGGTAACAAAACTTGCACCATTTAGTTCGTTGCGATTTTCTAGTTGAGATTAGCATTTGCTTTGCTAAAATAGGGTTTAAAATGAAGAAGATACAAATAGAAGGAGTTAACCAAAAATTTAAAGTAAATTAATTAAAATATATACACGTTAGTAACTATTAGAATGGGGCGGCCTATACTTCGGCAGGGTCGACACATCTAAGGGATGGGTCGACCCATCCCTCTGTAAATGCGCAATTACGTGCATGGCATGTCATTCGGGTTAAGTATTATTCCTGTGACGTTTTAATTCTGAGTTGGCAATGTTTTATTGGTTAATTTCAAACTTTATGCTGACGTGGAAAACCCTGATTTGTCCAATAACGTGACTGGTTCAGATTTAATCTTTAAAATCTAACGGTCGAGGACATCCAACTTAACCTACAAATAAACATGCAATCCTCCTCTCTTCAGCAAGGGCCAAACAAAATTTAAGACTTTCAAAGGGGATAAAGAGAATTCTTTCTAAAATAAAAATATTTGTTTTATGATCTTGGAGAAGGAGGTTCTGCAGACGGGAAAGGCCATGGGGGAAGTAATCACAGTGAGTTTTTCTATAATTATTTAGACTTGTATAATTTTAGGGATTTCTTAGTTCGATAGTTTTCTTACAGTATTTACAATTTCTCTATTATTTAGTTTATTTTCTGTAAATAGTTTATGCAAGTTACCTCCTTTTCCAGTTCCTATTTACATTACAGTAATTTAGGGGATTTACCGTATTATTGTTATTTCTTCAGTCTTCTTTTTTTTACCCTTTCTACGTTTGATTTATTTTACAGTTTTAGGCTATGCCCTATTGTGTTCATAAGTTTACATGTTTACGCTGAGTTTAGGCCGATCGAGAGCCTAAACCTATACGAATAAAATAACCCTTTGTTTTTTTACGTATATTGAGAAAATTGAAATTGTTGGGTAAAAGGATTAATTGGGCAAATTGAATAGATATGGTAATATGCTAATAAACTATAAAATTGGGAAACATTATTGAAATAGATAGACATAGTAATTCACTAACTAACCATGAATGAGAATTGGGATGAATGCGGTTGCATAACTAAAATGATAAATTGTATCGTAAGTTAAACAAAGATGTTTAGTTCAACCAAGATTATAACTGAAAGTTGTAAAGAAGGGATAGCTTTATAAACTAAAATTATGGAGTAAGTTTAAAAATGAAATGGCAAAGAAATTAATAAGCATGTTGTAATGAGGGCCCGTTCTGGTAGCGAAGGCTGGTTGGTGAGAATAAGTGGTCTAATAAATAATTAAGCATGTAGTGGTATGCCATTCTAACAACAACGAACGATTGGAGAAAATAAGTGGCTGATAGTAGCAGTCTGTTCCGGCAGCGAAGGATGATTGAGGAAAGTAAGTGGCTAATGAAATAATTAATCTATGGGGGCATTAACATTTGCTGATAATCCTATGGGAGTCTATATAATTAGGCGGTCAACTATATTTCAATGTTGGCCTTGGCGTTTGTTGACAATTCTATGGGGTCTATGTAAATATGCGGTCAACGATAATTATAAATGGATAATGGGGACCAAGTCTACGGGGTGACTTATGTTGAATTGCATTTTATTTGGGGATCCATACCAGGAAGTATTCCCTTATCACACTATAGAGGCCTCACACTATGGGGGAGGCGAGGGCACGCGTATACTGGGTTAGGTAGTAAGATGGTCCAATCGAGGTGGGTATTGGCATGTTCTGATGGGGCGGTGAGCGTGCATCGCACCGATTGGGGGAAGATAAGACGTTGTAAAGCATGTGGCTAACGCTAGTCTTTGAAGTTGATGGATCAGGAATGATAAACCCTAGGTCCGTTGTGGGCATAACTTATCACACTGCGGTTTAGGAGTCAATCGATGGGTTGAATTAGGTAATGTCCTAATTATGATTTGTAGTAAAGGGTGAAAAAATCGAGATGCTACGAATGAGATAACAATCAACCATACTCTTGCATCTCTTTCCTTTGTTATATTTACTACTATTGTTCTTTATATGCTTCTTGAACTGTTATATTGTCTAGAGTCCCTTTAAGTTATTCATGCTAGCAATTATAGAACTCACCAGGCATTATGTCAAATCTAGTTTCCTTTCTTCCTTCTCTTTCCTTTTCCCCCTCTCAGGCTTCCAGGGTGGAAGAGCACCAATTTGACTGGTTCTTGGTTCATCTTTGCATCTCGAAAATTTCTACTTATTTGCTTCTTACTTGTTCTTGTACCATCTTATTTCGTATTCTTGTTGTTGGACATTGTACTTGATATTTAAGGGGGAAATTTTATGTATACTCCGATATTGGTTTTCATAAGACAAATGCTGGCTTTGTTTTGTGTTGATTATTAGGGTTGAAATGACAATTATGTTTTTATGGAAAATTAAGCTTTAAAGTCAACTGTGTTTTATATTCTGACTTTTGAATTTTAGCCTCTGTAATGTATGTTATGCATATTTATACCTATATGGTTCATATTCCTTAGCGAAATCCTCTTAGGGTTGACGTTATGGGGTATGGGTTTTTCGGCATAGTAAATTTGTGTTAATCAATGGGCTTGAGTTAGTTCAGATTCTACTCATAAAAATCATCATTGTTATGACTTAGATTTATGATATATCTTCGCTGAATTAGAAATTTTTCATAAGGATTTAGAATAAACCATTTGCAGATGACAACCAAAATATAACAGTCTTAGTGAAACCGAGTTATGACTGTCTTGTATCTTCGGCACTCAATAATGATAATATCCTATAATGTGCACTGAAATGGTTTCCAACCAATGTAGAACAATAGTCAAACCTGTCAAGGTTTTAAAGTAAATTGGACAATCACATAAGATGCAGTATATCTCACAATGCAACAGAAGAATTATAATAACTATCACAAAGATAAAGATGCGAGATATAATAACTACATGAAGCGAAGAATTAGAATAGACAAACTTACATGGTTTTCATGAGTCCAATTCCATCGCCGATTTCACGATTGGCGCCCTTACCAATCGCAGCCTATTTCCCCTAACACAAAGTGGTATGTTGCAAATTTCTAAAGAAGGTTGGAGCTTCAACCAATGGTTTATCCTCTATAGAAGGAAGTCGATCACATGGAAACTTAAATGATTCAAGCACATGTTTGCGTAGAAGAAAGTTGGTCACGTGGAAAAATGTAAAAACCGAAGCCACACACAAAGCCCAAAAATATATTTTATCTCAAAAAGGAACAGGCGACAAATAATTATTATATCCATGACGAAACAACGCAAAAACCTTTCTTTTGCTGAAATTTATGCACTATAGAATTCTATACTTTCCATCTCTAAGACAACTCTTAGTTAAATAAGAAAAATGAGATTTTATTTCTAATTCAAATACAACGAAGCGTGAATGACAAACACACATGAAATCCCATTACATCGTCGTGCGATTTACAAAAACAACAACACTAACAGTTACAAGCACGAACTACCAATAAGCCAATTAACAATTGTTGGGGAGAGAAAACGAACAACAACAACACCAAAACTCCAAAACATTGCCTATAAAAAACAAGAAGTATTGCTCCGCGACTAGAGCTTGGACCATTTCCATGATCTTTGATTAGTCATATCATGGTAGCAAAATGCTCAATCTTGTATTGCAGACATTTTTTGTGTTGTTGGAGTCTCCCACGTCACCATCTCTTCTAAGAGAGAATTTGCAATGACAAGAGAAACCCACCACAAAACTGGCATTCACGGAGATTCACCTAACATTTCCTAAAGAAAAAGGTGAATAGGTGAAAATACAGCAAGAAACTCCACGAAACAACACATAAGGTCAACGAGATGGATCAAATATGATGCGTACTAAATGATGGTTACACCATCGATCAAAGAAAGGATTGATTTCTGCATCATAAGGCAAATCTAGCCTTAACTTTCCATTTTCGGAATTATGTGCTAAATGAATCACAAATCTACATGGGAAGTTCGACCCCAAATTTCTGAACTCAAAAACCAACATTTAGGAGAAGAGATCTGGTGCAAAACCACCAAAGTTGGTCAAACCAAAGACCATTCAAGTTCGTGCAAAACGCAGATGCCTCTAAAAATCTCATCGAGATTCTACTCGGAAAAACCATCCAAAGACAACTCAATCTTCACCTCTGAAACGACGATTGCCTTCACAAAAATCTATTCCAACAATATATGGCAAAAGAGGATGCAACACAAACAACGATCATACTCAAAACTTTGAAGCAAAGGATCAATGCATGTCCAACTACTCTGACCAATCCTCATAGGCCTAAGGCGATGAAACCTTATGCTCAATTCGATCTAACGAAATGGTCTTTCTCTAAGAATGAAACCTTAAAAATATGAGAAATATCGAAAATGGCAAGTAGGTATTATGGCTTAAGAAATGATTAAAGAGAAGAAATTAGGGTTAGATTTTAGAGTCATAATGGGGCGAGATCTAGTGCACAACCTAGTGTAGAAAATAGAGGAGACGAGGCGACGACAAAGAAAGAGAAGAAAAATAAATTATTGTTTGGCTAGATAAGGAAGGAAGGACAAAAATAGAAGTATACGGAGGGAAATTTGAACACAACTTTAAAGGCTGAGTACAAGGTTCAGGTTCTACCAAAACTTATCAACTAGTTGACTACTCTAAGTATAACGTTAAACGTTCAACTATTAAACGGGCTTTGGACAAAGTTGGAACCTTAACCCTATAGGGGTCGAAATAAATTATTAATCGTTCCGCGTCATCTCTTAAGATGTGATGCGAATCCAAAAAATACTTGTCCTCATCACAGCGGTATCAAAGACTACAGTCAAACTCCGAATCATCTCCAAAGATTCAAAGCAGTATCAACAAAAGGCGGTGACCAAACAACAGCTGAATGGATTCCCGAAACAAATAAAATTCAGCTAGAAATCCATAATAAATTTAAAATGGATTTTCGCCTTACGTAGTAGCTGACAAACAACTCGAACGATTTACGAAATCAAATACTCCAAACTAAATAGAAATTTTCCTTAGTCTCTTTCGAGAGAAAATTTTGAAAACATTTCGATATTAAAATTAAAATTTTAACTGAGAGTCATACAATATAAATCTATTTTTAAAATTTATATTCCAGTTTATACTATGGACTGGAATGATCTTTCCATGTTCTGGATTGTCGAGATTTTAAATCTATGAAATGGTTAATTATGATAATTTCTGCAAATCATCTAAAATATTTCAAAAGAGTTATATTAAAAATCACAAGGACGGTGTAATTATGGTTTCTTTATTTCATGGCTTATTCCTTGTCATTTTCATATTCCTTCTTTTTACCAAAATGAGTTATTTATTGAAATCGCACAAAAGCTAACAATTCAAAAGATGGTTAGATTTGAATTTCAGAGATTTATTTTATCTACTCAAATCTCTATTTTTAAAACAATTTCTCAAAAATCATACTTTCAAATTTCTGAAACCCTTTTTTAAATATCAGAACTGTTTTAAAAATTGAAATCTCAAAGAATGTATAAGATTAAGGACTCAAACGAATAATTATATCAAAAGAATATTCAGATTTACGAATGATTACGTTTTGTGATTATATTTCGGGAATATAATGACATACTAACGTAAATTTTCCATTTCAATATTAAAATGAGGTCATCGACTAGAACTCCCAAAGAAACCAAAAATAAGAAAACACGACTATCTCTGTTGTAGCTAGCTTTTTGTCTAGTCACCAAGCTCAAATCCATGGGATTCACCATATGTCGTCCTCGTGCTCTTCAAACAAAATAGCTAAATGCATAGTGGGGGTAAATCGGGGTCAGCCGAATACTCGAACTTAAAATACCACCAAATCCTAGTCGTTTAAAGCCAATCTTAATTAACAGGCCCAAGACTATCTCATCGTCGAAATGATTTAAAGTCGAATAAGAAAGACGAAAGAAAACAGAAAAGAAATTCGAATACATTCTCTCACAAATCCTAATTAATTAATTAATTCCTTTGATCATCTAAACCTATGCTCTGATACCAAATTTAATACCCAACGTTTTTCTAAGCCCAAATTTTGACAAAAATCTAAACTCAAACTCAGCCAAGTACGGAGAGTATAAATCTGCTACTTGTCAATAATGAGCATGGGCATAATTAAAGTAGAAAAAAATAGCTCTCAGTGGAAAAAAAATAAGATAACTAATACTGACCAGGGAAACTACCGTAAAGCATATCACCACATCAATATCGAGCATGAGAAAATGATAACTGAAAACCAAACTGAACACCTACTAAGCTCTTCCTTTTCCCAAGCTAAACCTGAGAGTTGTTATGAGGTGATGGTCAGAACAACAAGTCCTGCTCAGTAGAAAATGTATAACATTGTCTACAATACACAAATGTATCACATTTGGTAAAAGCCGAAACATGCTTCTAACAAAGCTAACAATTCTAACCTAACCTTGAAAGGATTTGCGCATGACGATGAATTACCATACCCGAGGTAGCATCCCTAAAGATAACGATATCGCAATACTGAGGTAGAACGTTTACGCATAAGTATGAAACCTTTGAACCACCGTTCAACTAATCACAAAAGACTAAGAGGTGATCTCCCAACCACTCACTAATCCATAAGGAGGTTAATTAATTCTATATAGCCACTTAAACTTCACTATAAATATAAGATAAGGTGGATCATTTCGATCACTTAAGACCCAAGGCAGACCTATCGATCACTTAATGCGTTACTCAGTGGTTTACCCTACACTAATATAAATTAGAGGACACTCGCTACTAAATCCCACTAATTTAAGGCTTCCGTCATTTATGCATGCCCCTAATCCACGCATGAGGCAAGAGATAGTAACCAGTCACATAATACCAGGTCTGGGTAGGAGCTTAACACCACTTAAGACCCTTCTGACGAACCCCCATATTACTATCTAGTTGACCTTATTAAATAATCCCATAGCCACTTAATGCTTCCTGCGGGAGCAAACTCATGTTACCTCCTTATTGATCAATTCACTACAATAAAACAGCCTTTTTACAATGGGTAATTCCCATTGTAGTAGAGGTTTCGTAACAGGCAAGCGCCTGTTGTATTAGGCCTCGTTGTAATAAGTCAATATTTTACAACCGGCAATAAAAGTTTTAAAATACCGTATATTACAACTGGACTAACCGGTTGTAGTATGTCTTAACCACGACAGACATCTGTAATAAATGTCTATCACGACTATTTTTGCCCATTGTTAAAAAGATATAAAAAAATTTAAATCATTGATGCACATATATACAAATTGCACTTGCAATTGTTAAAATCAAATACAAAATATATATTCACATCATTTATAAAGTCGCACATTTAATTCTTTTTATACGTAATAACAAAGAACAAATAAAAATATGATAATAAGTAGAAAAACTTAAATCAGATTTACATCTCTAATGGCAGAAAACTTTCATCTTTCTTCTTCAACTTTACCAAATACAAAAAATCAATCTAACAATCAAAATACAGTTTCATCTTCAGGAAAACATAATACATCAATTACATCGGTGAATCCTAAGCAGAATACATCTTCTCAGCAAGTTTCGTCTCCAGATCTGGAACAAGGGACAAAAAGCAGGAAGCTCGTTTTTGTGAGACCAGCTTCAGAATATGTTTTCGTACCTGAAAAAAAATATAATCTATCAGAAATTACTTGGGTTAACTCAATAGATTTGATTCCAATCTATTGTAGGCTAACAACAGTAAAGTTAAAAGATTATATTTCGAAGGTATGGAAGCCATCTGGGTCTATTAATATACATGTATCTCCTAGTTACGATTTTGTAGTACAGTTTGAAAGTAAGATGGATTTTAATCGAATCATGTAATGAAGCCCAGATCTGGATTAGATTACATGAGTTACCTTTAGAACTATGGACTATTGAAGCATTTCAGATTTTAGCAAGTTTTATTTCAAATCCACTGATGATTGATGAAAATACTGCGGAAAAAAAGTTCACAAAATATGCAAGAGTTCTCATATCAATCGATACTCAAACAGACTTGAAAACTAAAATCCCAATTTTGCTTAATAATGGACAAAAAATATCTATATCAGTGGAATACGAGTTTATACCTTTGAAGTGTCTTCAGTGTAATTTGTTTGGTCATGAAGATGAGTTCCATGAAGTTTCAAAAGATGCTAGATGGATTTCCCCTGATGAGCAAGAGGAACAACAAGAAAATGATGAAGGAACTGAAAAGGATCTAGCAAAGAATTTGAAGAGCAAATTTCAGTGAATAATTCTTTAAATGAAAAAGAAATCCCTAATGTACCTGATATAAGTAGCTCTTCAGTTCATGTTAATGTTTCTTCTATATCTGATGATCTGAGGCAAAAATTACCTGAACAGGTAATTCCAGATACTTTAGCTGAGAATGATAAAGTGAAGGATAAAGGCAAGCAAGTAGATGTATCCTCCTTTGTTAACAGAAATACAAGCTATTTACAAGCAGCAAAAACAAAAAATCCTACTCCTGCTAAAAGAAATACGAGGAGTTCTTCATCCATTAAATGATGATTTTAGTGTGGAATGTTAGGGGGATGAACACTTCTTTTAGAATGAAGGAAGTGTTTACTCTCCTAAATAAAACTAAATCAACTATTGTTGGTTTAGTTGAGACAAAGTTAAACCCAGCTAATTTAGATATTTTTTCTTCAATGTTACACAATGGATGGAAGCTGATAACAAATAATTCACCAATGTCAAATGGTAGAATTCTGTTGATGTGGGATTCTAATGTTTGGATGTTAGATACTCTGTCAATGTCACCTCAACATTTGACTGTAAAAGCAACAAATAGGGGAGGTTTTAATATGACTTTCACAGTAGTATATGGAAGTAACACTTTTGTGGAAAGGATAAAATTATGGAATCAACTAGTAAGGGAATCTAGTTCATACACAGATGCATGGATTTTAATGGGGGATTTTAATAATGTTTTATCTCCAAATGATAAAAAAGGTGGGCTCACAGTACCTTATCATCAAATAAGGGAATTTCAGAAATTTATAATTCAAACTGGCCTTACTGAGATTAAGCCATTGGGTTTCTTATTTACATGAAGAAAAAGAGGAATTGGTACACATATAGATAAAATCTTGGTGAACAATGTGTGTATGAATCAATTTTTAAACATGAAGGCCCTCTCTTTGTCTCAGAGATCAAGTGATCATAATCCAATTTTGTTGGATGTAATTCCTACACCAGACATTAAAGGCTACCCTTTTAGATACAAAAATGACTGGCAGTGCCAAGCAGGGTATTATGAAGCAGTCCAAAATGGTTTAAGTGCAAATGTGTGGGGGTTTCATAGTTATCAATTCTTGGAGAAATTAAGAAATTGCAAAAGAGAGCTAAAAAAATGGAATAAAGTAAGAAGCAGAAATTCTTCAAACCTTCAATGTGCAGAGCAAGTAGTTTCTCAGATGGAATCTTTAGCAGATCAAAATCCTGATGATGTTCAGATGTATGATGATTATTTGCAAGCTAAGAAGAATTATCAAGACTTGCAGATACTTTATTTCATTGGATTAAAACAACAAGCAAAAATATCTTGGCTTCAACAAGGTGATACAAATTCTAAATTTTTTTATTCTAGAATGTCAAATAGAAGATATTTTAGTCATATTAGAGCTCTCATAAATCAAGATGGAAATCTTTTGATAAATGTGAAAGAGATTGAAAATGAAGCTTTAGAATATTTTACCTCCATGTTTAATGGCCAGAGTTCTAAAGTTTTTCCTGCTTTTCAACCTGTTTCATCAGTAAATGGAAATGGTCAGAAATTTTTATTAAAGAACATTGAGCTATCTGAAATTTAAGAAGCAGTATTCTCTATTCATGATGATTCAAGTCCAGGGCCAGATGGAATGAGTGTTAATTTTTTTAAAGTGCATTGGGATATTCTAGAAGATGATTTATATGCTGCTTTATCAGATATTTTCCTCTCAGGGAAACTTCCTAAATCATTGAACCACACATTTATTACACTCATACCAAAGAATGAGAGACCTTCAGAAATTTCACATTATAGGCCCATTTCTTGTTGTAATGTCTATTATAAAAAAAATTCAAAATTTTTATGTAATAGACTTAAACCTTTTCTTCCTCACATAATATCACCAAATCAAAGTGCTTTTATTCAAGAAAGGTATATTGTGGATAATATCTTGCTAGCTCATGAACTGTTGAGAGACTTCAGGAAAGTAGGAATGCCAAAACTGTGTGTTAAAGTTGACTTGCAGAAAGCTTATGATAAAGTAAACAGGAATTTGATATGCTTTATTATGGCTAGAATGAACTTTCCTACACATTTTATAAATTTAATATATGAGTGCATGGATACTGCTACTTTTTCTATTATGATTCAGGGGGTGCCTAAGGGTTTTATAACTTCAACAAGGGGGTTAAGACAAGGAGATCCTTTATCTCCATATCTCTTTGCTATAGCAATGCAGTATTTCACTTATATGATGGATGAAGCTACATCATCAAAAGAATTCCAGCCAAGTAGTAAAGTGCAGCCAATTATATCACATCTTTTATATGCAGATGATCTCATGATATTTGGAAAATCATCAATTCAAAATGCAAATACTCTTAAATCTATTTTCCAGAGATTGAGTAAATATGCAGATCTGAATGTAAATGGTTCAAAGACTAAGATTTTCTTTAGTCACTCAGTATCAAACTCAGAAGACATTTTAAATATTTTAAGGTTTGAGCAGGGGTCTCTACCTATAAAATATCTTGGAGTGCCATTATCATCTAATTATTTGCATTATTCAGAATGCAATTCACTGATTCAAAGAGTTCAACAAAAAATACAAGGATGGGAAACAAAGTTACTTAGTTTTGCAGGAAGAGCAGAGTTGATAAATTCAGTCATAACCCCAATTATATTGTACTGGCTATTCATCTACCAGATTCCAGAATACACTTTAAATAAACTACAATCTCTTTGTGCTAATTTTTCTGGGGGCATGGGATACATTGTGCAAACCTATGGAAGAAGGGGGTATAGGTCTAAAGAAGTTTTCAGAACTTAAGAAAGTGGCCTGCATAAAATTGCTATGGAATTTTTTATCAAATACATCATTGTTGAGTAAGTGGGTTCATAACAGATATTGTAAAAAGGATTTTTTCTGGTCTATGGCTATAGATTATAATGCATCTAGTACTTGGAAATCTATCCTCAAGCTAAGAACAAATTCAAATCAGTTGTTCAAAAAATCAATAGCAAGAGGCCAAAATACTTATCTGTGGTTTGAACCCTGGATAAATTGTAAGTGCATGGTGGACTTGCTTGGTCATGATATGTTGCATATGCTTGGTCACGATGAACAGAAGGTTTCTGATATTATAAGGAATGAAGATCTTCATCCTGAATTACATCCTGCAACAAGAGAATTACTAGATGAAATTAACTCAGTTGAAATTCATCCTAATTTCGAGAAAGATAGGTATGAATGGTGTGAAGGAGGAGACTTTATGTTTCATAAGGTTTGGGAGTTTACCAGAACCCATGATATTTCAGATCCAGTTTTTTCAGTAGTATGACATAAAAAGAATAGCAAAAGAATGTCCTTTATAACGTACCTTGCTGTTTTAGGCAGATTGAATACGAAAGATAGGCTTTTGCGATTTAATTCAGTTGAAAATGATCTATGTCCATTATGCGAGAGCCATACAGAAACAATTCACCATCTTTTCTTCCAGTGTGATTATTCAGCATTTATTTGGCTTTCTCTGAGGCAAAAATTGGATCTTTCAGTGGGAAACTTGTCTGATTTGAAGGAAGAAGCTAGATTTCTTCTTGCAAACTTCAAAACAAAGGATCAGCTAAGAGATTTGTCTTTTGGAGCTTTTTCAATGGCAATTTACTTTATATGGCGAGAACGAAACTTGAGAATATTCCAGAGTAAGAGGAATCATGTAACTAATACTTTGATGAAGATTGAAAGAGAGGTCATATTTTTGACGAAGAACAATGGATCTAAGACAGCTCGGACATCGAGGAATGTTTTCCTTTTGCAAAAGTGGGGGATATAACTGAATGATGTCGGTTAAAGGGAGAAGAAGACTTGAAGTATCGATTTCAAACTGGGCCTGTTGATGGGCTTTGGAGAAGGAGAATAGGTTTTGGGCCGAGGAAGTTTATTTTGGTTTTATTCTTGTTTGTTGTATTTTATTTAGACTATGAGCTAGAATATGAAATGTTGTATACCAAATTTATGAGTACTCTTTTTCCCTATAAGGTACCCACTAGGGGGATTATAGGGTTTTAACGAGGCTCATAAAGGAGGTTTTATTTGGTTTTGAAGTAATAAAGTGAACCAAATTTCAAAAATAATAATATAATAATAACAAAGAACATATTCCATAATAAATAATAATTGTAACTATTGTTTGATCATAGATAAGATACAAGCATTCACGTACTAATCACATCTATACCATGCTTAGCAAAAAAAAACACTTATTGACATGGTACACAGAACCTTATTTCTGATAAGGAGACTACTAGTGCAATTTTGTCATCCAATCCTTTACTTGTTTCAATCTCGATGAAAAAGCTCATTTCCACATCTCAAACTCAAAAGCAACAGCTTTTTACGCTTTGGTCTTTCACCAAAGCCTCCTCTTTCTATGCTCTATAACAAAGTAACCAAAACTGAATATAAATTTCGTTATGATCTATTAAAGCATATAACCAGTATTTTACACACCCTCAGTCTCTTTTTTTCTTCATGTTCTTAATCTTTCTTTCTCGTCATTGCTTCACAATTGTCTTGCTTTGTTTTACTTGGTTCGCACGAAGCTTTCTCAACCTACATTTGAATGACTGGTGTAAACTGAGCAATGCGTAGTCAAAAATTGATACAAGTTCAATGTTTTACTTGGTTCACATCATTTGATACAAGTTCAATACGTAGTCAAAAATCGCCTTGCTTTGTCAATACTTGGTTCACAATTGTCTTGCTTTGTTTTACTTGGTTCACATCATTTGATACAAGTTCAATACGTAGTCAAAAATTGCCAAACATGAACATGTAGGTTGTAAAAATAAGATAATTTATACGAAACATTTGTTGATATATGCTTTAGTTTATAATCAAAATGCACCGATTTAAGTATAATATGACCAGTGTGAATTGTTAAATTCAAAGTGATAGACTAAATACATGCTCAAACCGTTGTGAAACTCATGCATTTCCAGAACTCATGCATTCTTCATGCTTCTTACACAATGCAACTTGCTAACATTCAGTGCGGTACCATAGCATTTCCAAAACCAACTCTCATCCAAAGAGGAAACCATTTCAGCCTAAATAGATCAAACAGACTAGTTTAAAACAACAATCAACATGAAGAAGGGTTTTTGACAAGTAATTCTTTTTTATTCAGTTTTCATGTTTGAGTCCAAATTCATTGGTTACGCTGTTGTATATCTTTTAAGAAATGCATAAAACAAAACAATAAGGGCTTGCCTCAAATTTATTCAAGAGAAATCAGTTTGTTTGGGAGTGTTTGAAGGAGTAAGATGACTAAAGGCTTTGGGTGTGTTCTTTGCAAGTGGAAGCGGAGAATTTGAGCGGAGTATTATAACGGAGAATGGTAGTTAGCGGACAATGCGTTTGGTGGTTTAAGCGGAGAATTTAAGTGGATCATTTTATTTTTATGTTGTAATTTAATCAATTTATTATTTATGTTGTAATTTGAGTGCCGAGCAGAAGGCGAGCCGTGCTCCGAGCCGGAGGCGAGCTGTCAGCAGGTCCGGGCGCAATGCCGGTGGGGGTCCGGGGCCCCACAGTCCCCGTGTGGGCACCGCATGATTTTTTCGATTTTGGACGATGGAGCACAATAGTTAATATATTTATAATTTTGGGGGAGGGTGCTCTCCAAACTCCAGAGATGGAAATATGTAAATTTCTTTACACAATGACATGCTCAATTAACTGGTAGGTTCAAAACTAGACTGTGAACTAATAGAATCAATGTGGTGGCCTTGATCTATATGTCTACATACACAACGACAACATAAGTAAACATAAGTAGTAGTATGTGTGCTAAGGTGAGTTTTTAATATCTGCTACAAACTCCACGACACTCCACTCACTCAAAAATATTTTTCCAACTCTATATATATTTTTGTTCTTTACCTTTTCTTTTATATTTCCAAACTCAACATTTAAGTTAATAAACATTTTGATATCATCTCTGCCAATCAAAATCAATTTTCAAATCAAAATCGATTTCGAAATCCAAATCGAAATCAATTTCGAAATCAACTTCAAACGTCAGAAAAATAAAACTGATCCACAACATTTATATTTAGTATGGGCATGTAATTCAATTCAAGAATACAAGCCCGTTTGTTTAGTATACCGAACTACTTCTCATTATGCCTCCTCTGGGGCTGGCGCCTCTCCCTCGAACTAGTCGCTCTACCGGCCCCGGACACCCCGACCAACCTCCTACAACGGGACCACATCGAGCATGCATGTGTCACTGTTGTAAACAATGGTTCGGCTGAGTCGTGGACTAGGTCACTTTCTTGAAGACGTTTCGGCGATCTACTCAAGGTGCAAAGTAGTTCGTACTGTTCGCCGCCGCTTCTGGGATAAAACAGCCTCTTGTTTTTCTTTTTATATCGGATCATTTGCACATATGAATCCGATTCAGTTTGCACTCTAAATTATGATACTGCTCAAGTTTATTTTATTTCTAATTTTTTGTAAAAAGAATGGTTGAGAAGAAAATATAAAAAAACATGTATTTTTTTTTCTTTTTGTGGAATAGGAAGAGAGAGAGTTTTTCTTCTATATTCTGTATTTTACCTGGTCTATGACCAAGTTCTTATACAAAAGAAATGGTATAAAATGTTAGTGGGAGGAAAATTGGTCTACAATTAATGCCATATTAAATCAGAAAGAAACGTTCAAAAAGTTGCAGTTTAAATTGTATACGTTTCGAAAAAGATGAATGATAATAAATATTAATTTATTACCATTCATTGCAATTTGTTAATGCTGTTTATATTTTGTAACAGCTCAATCAAATACATGTATATATACACACACACATACACAACTGTTATGCAAATGTAACAGCTCTAGTAGAAAATTTACTGATACAAAATATAATACCGTTTATAACTTCTAATGGCTCTATGCATTAATGGCTCATAAATATGCATTAACATCTCAAAATAATGGCACAAAAGTTACCGTTATTAACTTACAACGGCTCAATTTTTATTTGTTCTTAATTTCTTTATAATAAATTCACAAACTATTCCAACAATCCCCCACTTGAATTTTTTTTAAAATATTTTCGAGCAGTTCATTAAAAAATGCATAAGATTGTGCATAAACAAAGGTGTCATCCGACTTGAACCTATGCATAGTGAATAAGATTCAGTTTTTACTAGAGTGACACGTGGTCTTGAACTCTATTCCTAACATCAAACCACACACAACCTTTCTAGAGTACATTCAAATAAGCCCGTGCATTTGTGGCCATGCACGTCTATCCCAGTTTAGTGAACGCTCTAGGAATCTTGCCCAGAACTCCATAGGAAACAACCACATTTCCACATTCACAAAGGTGGATCAATTAAGAGTACTCCTGAAGGTAGGTACTCCACTCCAAATAGAGTATAGATCTCATTAAGAGTTTCTATTAACTCATCCTCTAATCACTTCAGGAATACATGCTTCTTGGTTTATTAAATAGCATGTTCAACTCCTATCACTACACAACTTGTTTTTACCTATTGAACCTAGTTCTTAGGATCTCCTGTCATTTAGGTCGGGTTACCATTGTGCGTGACTCGTCAATCTAAGGGCAATAGTCCCATTCTTTTAGATTCATTCAGGACTTTCTTTCTGGTCAGTCCTTTTGTCAAAGGATCTGCCAAATTGTCATCACTTCATATGCAATGTTCTCTAATAATACTGTGCATACAACTGTCATTTCTTACCGTTGTAATATCGGTTCTATTCTTTTTTTTTAATAGTCGTCAAATTTTTCATCACTATATATGTGATGTTCTTTTACAGTATTATGCTTACGACTGTCATTTTCTACCATTGTAATAACAATTCTATACTTTTTGCAATAGTCGCGGTACTATCGCAATCGATTACACCATGGGTGTCGAGTTTTTTCATATAGGGATCTCAACTAGCAGATTTCTTTATTTCTATGCTTCTTCACTAGCCGTGGGTAGTGTTATTATCTTAGTCTCTATAGTAGATTGAGTCAAAATAGTCTGTTTCTTGGGTTCCCAAGAGACAGCTTCTCCAGCAATGCTAAATATATAGCCACTGGTCGTTTTAGAATCATCAGATAAAGTATTCTAGTCTGTATCACAATATTCTTGAAGTACAGCTAAAACTTTTCAAAATATAATCCAAGGTTCATAGTTTATTTTAGGTATCTTATGACCCTCTTAATAGCATGTTAATGCTCTATACTAGGTCCATTGGTAAACTTGCACAATAATCCCACGACATAGGCAATGTCGGGTCTAGTACAATCAGTGACATCCCAAAGGCTGCCAATGATGCTCGCATGAACAGACTGTCTTACACCCTCACTAGTGTTCTTAAATAACTTAACACCGGGATCATATGGTGTATATACGGGTTTACAGTTAAAGTAATCGTATTTCTTTAGAGTCTTCTCAATTTAATGAGATTGATCCAAAGAAAATCCCCTTTTTTAACCTAGTATTCTTAATACCAAGGATTACACTCGCCTTACCTAGATTTTTCATATCAAAATTGGCACTTAATAAGGATTTGATTGATTTTATGGCATGAATGTTTGACCCAAAAAATGAGTAGGTCATCTACATAAAGGCATATATTAGTGCAAATGTCATTATCAAATTTGTAATAAATGCATTTGTCACTTTCATTAACTTTAAACCATGTGAAATGTTATCAATTTTTTTTCATGCCATGTTTAGGTGCTTGTTTAAACCATATAATGATTTATCTAATTTGCATACTTTATGTTCTTGACCATGTAGTACAAATCCTTTAGGCTGGTCCATATAAATTTCTTCGTCTAATTCACCGTTCAAAAATGCGGTTTTCACATCCATTTGGTGTATTAATAAATTATGAATAGAGGCAAGTGAGATTAATACCCGAATGGGTGTGATTCTAGTAATAGGTGAAAAAGTGTCGAAGAAATCTATATTTTCTTTTTGCTTAAAACCTTTAGTTACTAGTCGTGCTTTATATTTATCAATAGTACTCTCAGGTTTTAATTTCTTTTTAAGTACCCATTTACAGCCTATAGATTTACAACCAGGGGGTAAATCTACCAAATGCCAAGTCTTATTGTGTAACAACCCGAATTTTTACAATACGTTAAATCAAGAATCAAGGCAGGATTTAATTTTAAATTCTGAATCAAGTAAAACGGGCTATGCCATTGCGTTCGTCTCGGAAAAATACGCGAAATAGAGTCCGAGTTTTCGAGAATCGGAGTCCGTATGACCCGTTAAAGGCCCAAAGAAGATTTCTGAAAATTTGAATTTCGGAAACAGTTTTGGAAAGCAGATCTGGGGCTAGGCGGGAAGTTTCCCCGCCTAGGCCATGTCGACAGGGCTGTCGACAGGCCTGTCGACTTGGGCCCAGACTAAGTCGACAGCCCTGTCGACTTGCCTGTCGACAGGGGGTGGCCGGGGCAAGCTGCCTGGTGCACCTGCTTGGCTCACCTGGTCTTGTTCTTGGGCTGGTTCTGGAAGCTTCCGAGATCTGATGGTCCTAATCTATCCTAGGGTTAATCTAAGGGCCTAAAACTATCCTAATCTCTATAAAAACACCCCTAAGCCCCCCCTAAACCCTCATAACTCACCCTCTCCACGAAGTGCTGCCCAAATGCAAGGTGATCATGGCCTCCATCTCAAATCCCTAGAGCCTATGCATTCAAATCGGGTTCAAATCAAAGGATGCAAGCTTGCTACACCAAATAGAGGCCAAATCAACATTTCTATGCGAGTTTTGTGATGGTTCTTCATCAAAGGAGCCACCTTTCTTCGTCATAATGATGCATGATCCCTTTCCTAAGCCTTGCCTAGGTAAGTTCTAGCTACTTTTAGATGGAACGGTAGTTTTGATAATGACATGGGATAAAATGAGGCTAAACATGATTATGCGAACTTATATGAACCTTACCTCGCCTCTTGTGTTCATGGTTATGATTTTAGGCCATGTGAGTGACTTAATCATGCCTCTCATGCTATGCATAGCCTAGTTTAACTTGCAAGTTTGGATCTTTATGCATGAAATGCTAGCATGAACCTTTAGGAACCACTTATGTGTGAAACATTGGCTAAGACAAGATTTTGGGGCTTATGCATGTTTATGAACCCAAACCCTTTTTGATAATATGCATGTTGTGGCCGAATTCCCTTGTGACATTTTGTGTGTTTATGGCCAAAACCCTTTTTATGACACTATGCATGTTCGAGGCCAATTTGTAGTCATAGTATTCCTACTATGTTGACTCGTCTATACTTACGTTGGAAACACGTTTTGGGGTTAGGTTAGACGAGCGTGAATATACATGAGAAACTTAACTTGAAGTTCCATGAAATATGATGTGAAACATGATTTGGGTCAAATGGGTATAACATGACAACATGCAACATTGAATATAGCATGTAAGTTAACATGTAAATATGCATAATCATAAGCTTGGGAATTTACCTATTAAGTTAGGTCTACCCATTGGGAATTTACCTATTAAGTTAGGTCTACCCAATTGCTTGAAAACTTGACTATGAACATGACACTAGACTAAACATGAAAGTGGCCAACTCGAGGTTGGGTTGAGTTTGCAACGTAAAACTACCCGGAACCGACCGGCCTAACTAGTAGTTGCAAACAATAGGACTCAATGTGAGAAGTTGGTCATGTTGTGCTTGAACCCGAGGTTAGACCAAGTTGTGGTGTAAATCTACCCGGACCCGCCCGGCTTAACTAGTAACCACAACAAAGTCTAATGTGAGAGGTTGGGGTGCATTAAATAATTAATGCCACATAGTAGGGTTAAGTTAATTTGATTAATGAGGCTTAACCAAATATGACATAGACAAATGGGTTAAGTAATTTGATTAGGCCAATGATACTTAACAAAACATGACAGGGTTGGGTAGGTTAAGTAATTTGATTTGTCTAACGACACTTGACCATTTTTATACGACGAGGGGACGGGATTAAGTTAACCAACACTTGATCAATCCAATACGATAACTTGATAAGGTTAAGTAAATTTTCTTATTGACACTTAACCGTATAATACAGTTAATGGATGAGGTTAAGATTAGACTTAACTAATCTAAACATGGTAATCGGATGGGGTTAAGTTAGCCTAGACTTAATTAATCCAACTTGGTAATTTAATGGGGTTAAGATAAACACTTAACTAATTTAACACGATGATTTGATGAGGTTAAGTTAACCTATACTTAACCAATCTAACGTAAAAACATGATAAGGCTAAGTCACGAATCGTTTCGAATACGCTCGACCGATTTAACTCGGTAATTTGATAGGGTCAAATTAATATATATACTTAACCAATCTAAAATGGTAATTAGACGAGGTTAAGTCATGGATTGCTTGATATACTTAACCAACTTGACACATGGTCTGTAGGGTTAAGTCTTGGACTTGGACACTTAGCCAGTTTTCGACATGTTTTGTAGACGGGTTAAGTTGTGAACTTAAGTGACACTTAACCCATTAGATAAACCCTAATTCGGAGGATTAGGTAAATAACCACAGTTAACAAGGATAATGGAAATAAGGCTAAGTGGTAAACCTTAGTTAAGGGAAACTAAGTAGTAATTCTTAGTCAAAGACATTTGGACCACTTCTGAGATAGATTAGTAACCCGATACGTTAGGTCAACATTTAAGTATGCGTGTAGGAGCAGGCTATCTGATTTAGATAAAGGCTCCAACGAACTGGGTAACGAAGCAGCGGCTTCGGGGAACGTGAGGATATTCTTGGGATCCCTCTGTGAGCTGCCAGGTCATTATACTAGGCTCACGAGAGGTTGAGGTCTGCGGTAGAAGAACCAAGAATATGCCTTGGTTGCTATGCGAGCGACCTAAAGACTGGGGTGGATAGCAGTGAGCCGGCGAATACATAAGATGCCCGAGATAGCAAGTTCGTCGATCATCTACCATCTTGAGTCAAGCGTGTACGTACGGAAAGGCAGGGAACACCCAACAGACCATAATTGCTATCTAATTATGGGTGAGGTAGGCCGTAGGATGTGGGCTGGCCGGAGTGTAGTTCTCATGCAAGATTTTCTCTTGTGTTGCCTTTCACTAGTTGAGGGAGGGGTCTCGTGGGACCATAGCCACGTGTAGAAAAGCAGACCTTAGTATCTGCATCGGCAGATAAATCTAAAGCTCCCGACCGAGTCCTGTATTTCTTGTTTTGCCCTGTGACAGGGCTCGGATGGCACGATGTGATACATGTGCATACAGTTATAGAAAAACGATTCACGGTGATTGCGTGGGAAAAAGGGCGCGGTTGAGGGTTAGCGTAATCCCTAGTGGCCTAGGTGGTTTAACCCAAACCAAAATACGAAAGCGTGCAATAGGTAAGCGTAATCCCTAGTGGTGCTAGGTGGCGTAAGTCCTAGCAGTTCAAACGATGATTCATATGGAAGAGCCTAGCTAGAACAAGGGTGACAGTCCAAACGATTTCTAGGATAATACGACATGAGGAAGCCCGTACGAGGTACGGCAAAGGACTGAACTTATATACATGGAAAGAAACATATGATTTGAATAACCTATATATGCGATATATTAGGTTGACATGGACCATTACACGACTTTGAGTAAGGGACATTCATGGTTAACACATAACAAGGCTGGGATACTAGTGCGGAGGGTGCAGAGCAAATATACATGTTAGATCTAAAATACATAATAGATACCGTGGGATGATAGACGGGGCAGATACCTTGGGATAATGTACTCGATAGAAATCTGACGATGTGATACCTTGACTTATCATAACACCGTAGTTTATCATGATACCTTAGTTTACCTTGCCACAGTAGTTAAACCGGCTAGCCCGGTTTAGTCTATCTATCTTGTAGTTATCCTTATGTTTACTTTCAGTTTATGCATGTCATGTTACCTTTACCTGTTTTTATACTGAAAGTAGACAGGACTTACTCAGTCTTTTTGACTGACCCGTTTTGTTTCGCCTCTTTTCTTCCGTTTCCCCCCCAGGTTACAGGGAGGAAACAATGCAGTTTAGTTCGGACTTCTTCTGCTTGAAGGTCATCATGGATGGCTTGGACTTCTCTTGGCTATGGCTACTTTACTGTTTTTACTTGGGGAATAACTTATTAAAAAGTCTTTATGCTTCTTTACTATTGCAAGACAGGTTTTGTTGTACTCTGATGTAAAAGGCTTTAGACCTTATTTATTCATGTTACGAAAGTTTGATTTTACTTCCGCTATTTTATATGTTCTGTCTTGTGATATTTCTGTGCATGTTTACCAATAATGCCCCTCTAAAGCTAGTGCATTCCTTTGCGAGTGACCCTAGCGGAGGTGGGGTGTTACATTTGGTATCAGAGCAGAAGGTTACCAGACTGGGCAAAAGTTTTTAAAGACCTTCTGAAAACTATTTGAAAATCGTTTATAAAGAAGCATTTTTCAAGAAAATTTTCTTTTAAAAAGAAAAAAAAAGAAAAAAAAAAGGGCTATTCCCCAAAGGCCATTAGCATTATCCTTGTTTCCTTGATTGAATCTCTTTTCCTTTCTTTCCTCCATCTGTAGTCACAGTGGTTTTGACTGCGACTAGTCTTTCTAGCTGCGTATGTGTTTCCCGTACAATGGAGGTGGTTCTCGAGAGACCGTTGCAGAGTTATGCATGAAAGGATAGTAAGAACAAGGATAAAGGATACGAGCTCAGGGATAAGCAACATGTTGGTATGGCTGAGTCCTAAAAGGAGGGAGAAAGATGAACAATGAAACCCATGACGAGAGAGTACCTTTGGCATGGTGAAACGGGACGGATAGTTAAGTATCATGGAACAGGGACAAGATCATTCGGAGGGCAATAGTATGCTCTCATTTCTAGGATACCTCAGAAGGAGGGTAACGATCTTGTTAAAGGTTTAGCTTTTCTTCTCTATCATCCTGTCGGGACTTTGTTTTGATCACCGCATCTTTTAAGTCCGCTTCGATAGTTGAGTCTCTGCACCTTAGTACTAGCATAGTAGAGGATCCCGTTTTTGTCTCAAGTCCTATTGGAAGATTGGTCCATTTACTCATGGCTTGTTTGGATTTGAGAATGTCTATATCAAGTGTTGAGCTTGGAAATAATGCTTATGTTTATAAGTTGTGGATGGATTCTAGGGATGAAGTGGTTATCCAGTAAGGGGTGCCACTCTCGATTTTAGAAGAAGGGTAGTTAGACTCTTGGCTTGTTTTGGTAATACCCTTGAAGTATCGCGTAACCTTTTGGGCTCTGTCATGATTAGTTACTTAGAATCCCTAGAAGCCTTTGTTGGAAATTAGAAACCCGATCGAATGGTGTTCGCTAATAAGACGGATGGTTTACTTCGATTATGTATGGGTTATGGGAATTACCCTAGTAAGTGCGCACGGTAACTTGTTTACTTTCAAGAGAAAGTTTTTCTACGTGGAATACCTTATGGTACAAGGTCCAGGATTCACTAGTGAATTTTGAGGGCTCGCATGGAATAATGTGTACGCAGTCCTGTTTGCGCCAAGTATTCTAGAAGGAGAATAAGTGCAAGTGGAACGAGAGGCGACGAGGAAATGAGTTCCAACTCATGATATGGAAACAGGAAATAAGAAGCTGCGAAATCGTGAAGAAAAAGGGGCGGTCAAGGCACGATGGAACTAAGCTCAAGGTAATGCGACTCAAGAGACTGAAGACTAAATACGTGCATGATATCTCTTTTGGGAATATATCCTCGATCCCTGTTTTTCTGTTGAGCTTGCTTGTAGGCTATCTTTTATGGATATCCTCTCGGTCCTGTCTCTGTTACAAACCCCGTACGGAGTTTGTTTTGTTTATCTTCTCGACCCTGTTTCAGGGAATCTTAGGTAGAACCCTGTGGACGTAAACATGTATTTGAAACATGTTATGGTTGATATGGTTGCAAATGGTTGCAAGTGGTCGCTCGTGGATGCGCGAATTTACGTTAGACAGTAGCTCGACTCGGTCACATTTCATATTGCATATGCACGAGTATTTGTTTATGGATGAAATTGAATGTGTTATCATGCGGATGTTGCATATGGTTGAATGTTTGTGCACGCATATAGTGTATATGATTAGGACTATTTGCATACATGATGGATTCATAGCACTAAACATGTTTTTGCATTCAAAAGATTTTCAGGCCTGATCATTAGCATTAGCTAAGGAACATGTACACACACGTTTTGCATATATTCATATGGCATTAGAAATCATCTAAGGACAATGGTTGCTTGTGGATGATGTTTTGAGTAGATGGATGATGGATGGTAGGATATGTTCTTCCTAACTTGGAGATTTCGGGGACGAAATCCTAAAAGATGGGGAGAATGTAACAACCCGAATTTTTACAACACGTTAAATCAAGAATCAAGGCAGGATTTAATTTTAAATTCTGAATCAAGTAAAACGGGCTATGCCATTGCGTTCGTCTCGGAAAAATACGCGAAATAGAGTCCGAGTTTTCGAGAATCGGAGTCCGTATGACCCGTTAAAGGCCCAAAGAAGATTTCTGAAAATTTGAATTTCGGAAACAGTTTTGGAAAGCAGATCTGGGGCTAGGCGGGAAGTTTCCCCGCCTAGGCCATGTCGACAGGGCTGTCGACAGGCCTGTCGACTTGGGCCCAGACCAAGTCGACAGCCCTGTCGACTTGCCTGTCGACAGGGGGTGGCCGGGGCAAGCTGCCTGGTGCACCTGCTTGGCTCACCTGGTCTTGTTCTTGGGCTGGTTCTGGAAGCTTCCGAGATCTGATGGTCCTAATCTATCCTAGGGTTAATCTAAGGGCCTAAAACTATCCTAATCTCTATAAAAACACCCCTAAGCCCCCCCTAAACCCTCATAACTCACCCTCTCCACGAAGTGCTGCCCAAATGCAAGGTGATCATGGCCTCCATCTCAAATCCCTAGAGCCTATGCATTCAAATCGGGTTCAAATCAAAGGATGCAAGCTTGCTACACCAAATAGAGGCCAAATCAACATTTCTATGCGAGTTTTGTGATGGTTCTTCATCAAAGGAGCCACCTTTCTTCGTCATAATGATGCATGATCCCTTTCCTAAGCCTTGCCTAGGTAAGTTCTAGCTACTTTTAGATGGAACAGTAGTTTTGATAATGACATGGGATAAAATGAGGCTAAACATGATTATGCGAACTTATATGAACCTTACCTCGCCTCTTGTGTTCATGGTTATGATTTTAGGCCATGTGAGTGACTTAATCATGCCTCTCATGCTATGCATAGCCTAGTTTAACTTGCAAGTTTGGATCTTTATGCATGAAATGCTAGCATGAACCTTTAGGAACCACTTATGTGTGAAACATTGGCTAAGACAAGATTTTGGGGCTTATGCATGTTTATGAACCCAAACCCTTTTTGATAATATGCATGTTGTGGCCGAATTCCCTTGTGACATTTTGTGTGTTTATGGCCAAAACCCTTTTTATGACACTATGCATGTTCGAGGCCAATTTGTAGTCATAGTATTCCTACTATGTTGACTCGTCTATACTTACGTTGGAAACACGTTTTGGGGTTAGGTTAGACGAGCGTGAATATACATGAGAAACTTAACTTGAAGTTCCATGAAATATGATGTGAAACATGATTTGGGTCAAATGGGTATAACATGACAACATGCAACATTGAATATAGCATGTAAGTTAACATGTAAATATGCATAATCATAAGCTTGGGAATTTACCTATTAAGTTAGGTCTACCCATTGGGAATTTACCTATTAAGTTAGGTCTACCCAATTGCTTGAAAACTTGACTATGAACATGACACTAGACTAAACATGAAAGTGGCCAACTCGAGGTTGGGTTGAGTTTGCAACGTAAAACTACCCGGAACCGACCGGCCTAACTAGTAGTTGCAAACAATAGGACTCAATGTGAGAAGTTGGTCATGTTGTGCTTGAACCCGAGGTTAGACCAAGTTGTGGTGTAAATCTACCCGGACCCGCCCGGCTTAACTAGTAACCACAACAAAGTCTAATGTGAGAGGTTGGGGTGCATTAAATAATTAATGCCACATAGTAGGGTTAAGTTAATTTGATTAATGAGGCTTAACCAAATATGACATGGACAAATGGGTTAAGTAATTTGATTAGGCCAATGATACTTAACAAAACATGACAGGGTTGGGTAGGTTAAGTAACTTGATTTGTCTAACGACACTTGACCATTTTTATACGACGAGGGGACGGGATTAAGTTAACCAACACTTGATCAATCCAATACGATAACTTGATAAGGTTAAGTAAATTTTCTTATTGACACTTAACCGTATAATACAGTTAATGGATGAGGTTAAGATTAGACTTAACTAATCTAAACATGGTAATCGGATGGGGTTAAGTTAGCCTAGACTTAATTAATCCAACTTGGTAATTTAATGGGGTTAAGATAAACACTTAACTAATTTAACACGATGATTTGATGAGGTTAAGTTAACCTATACTTAACCAATCTAACGTAAAAACATGATAAGGCTAAGTCACGAATCGTTTCGAATACGCTCGACCGATTTAACTCGGTAATTTGATAGGGTCAAATTAATATATATACTTAACCAATCTAAAATGGTAATTAGACGAGGTTAAGTCATGGATTGCTTGATATACTTAACCAACTTGACACATGGTCTATAGGGTTAAGTCTTGGACTTGGACACTTAGCCAGTTTTCGACATGTTTTGTAGACGGGTTAAGTTGTGAACTTAAGTGACACTTAACCCATTAGATAAACCCTAATTCGGAGGATTAGGTAAATAACCACAGTTAACAAGGATAATGGAAATAAGGCTAAGTGGTAAACCTTAGTTAAGGGAAACTAAGTAGTAATTCTTAGTCAAAGACATTTGGACCACTTCTGAGATAGATTAGTAACCCGATACGTTAGGTCAACATTTAAGTATGCGTGTAGGAGCAGGCTATCTGATTTAGATAAAGGCTCCAACGAACTGGGTAACGAAGCAGCGGCTTCGGGGAACGTGAGGATATTCTTGGGATCCCTCTGTGAGCTGCCAGGTCATTATACTAGGCTCACGAGAGGTTGAGGTCTGCGGTAGAAGAACCAAGAATATGCCTTGGTTGCTATGCGAGCGACCTAAAGACTGGGGTGGATAGCAGTGAGCCGGCGAATACATAAGATGCCCGAGATAGCAAGTTCGTCGATCATCTACCATCTTGAGTCAAGCGTGTACGTACGGAAAGGCAGGGAACACCCAACAGACCATAATTGCTATCTAATTATGGGTGAGGTAGGCCGTAGGATGTGGGCTGGCCGGAGTGTAGTTCTCATGCAAGATTTTCTCTTGTGTTGCCTTTCACTAGTTGAGGGAGGGGTCTCGTGGGACCATAGCCACGTGTAGAAAAGCAGACCTTAGTATCTGCATCGGCAGATAAATCTAAAGCTCCCGACCGAGTCCTGTATTTCTTGTTTTGCCCTGTGACAGGGCTCGGATGGCACGATGTGATACATGTGCATACAGTTATAGAAAAACGATTCACGGTGATTGCGTGGGAAAAAGGGCGCGGTTGAGGGTTAGCGTAATCCCTAGTGGCCTAGGTGGTTTAACCCAAACCAAAATACGAAAGCGTGCAATAGGTAAGCGTAATCCCTAGTGGTGCTAGGTGGCGTAAGTCCTAGCAGTTCAAACGATGATTCATATGGAAGAGCCTAGCTAGAACAAGGGTGACAGTCCAAACGATTTCTAGGATAATACGACATGAGGAAGCCCGTACGAGGTACGGCAAAGGACTGAACTTATATACATGGAAAGAAACATATGATTTGAATAACCTATATATGCGATATATTAGGTTGACATGGACCATTACACGACTTTGAGTAAGGGACATTCATGGTTAACACATAACAAGGCTGGGATACTAGTGCGGAGGGTGCAGAGCAAATATACATGTTAGATCTAAAATACATAATAGATACCGTGGGATGATAGACGGGGCAGATACCTTGGGATAATGTACTCGATAGAAATCTGACGATGTGATACCTTGACTTATCATAACACCGTAGTTTATCATGATACCTTAGTTTACCTTGCCACAGTAGTTAAACCGGCTAGCCCGGTTTAGTCTATCTATCTTGTAGTTATCCTTATGTTTACTTTCAGTTTATGCATGTCATGTTACCTTTACCTGTTTTTATACTGAAAGTAGATAGGACTTACTCAGTCTTTTTGACTGACCCGTTTTGTTTCGCCTCTTTTCTTCCGTTTCCCCCCCAGGTTACAGGGAGGAAACAATGCAGTTTAGTTCGGACTTCTTCTGCTTGAAGGTCATCATGGATGGCTTGGACTTCTCTTGGCTATGGCTACTTTACTGTTTTTACTTGGGGAATAACTTATTAAAAAGTCTTTATGCTTCTTTACTATTGCAAGACAGGTTTTGTTGTACTCTGATGTAAAAGGCTTTAGACCTTATTTATTCATGTTACGAAAGTTTGATTTTACTTCCGCTATTTTATATGTTCTGTCTTGTGATATTTCTGTGCATGTTTACCAATAATGCCCCTCTAAAGCTAGTGCATTCCTTTGCGAGTGACCCTAGCGGAGGTGGGGTGTTACATATTGGATTCCAAAGAATCCATCTCATCATTTATAAACTCTTGCCAAAAATTGGCATCTAAAGAAGATAAGGCCTCTTGGAGGTTCATGGGATCCTCCTCAATAGTAAAAGCACAGAAATCTGAACCAAAGTCTTTTATGGTTCTTGCTCTTTTACTTCTTCTAGGTTCAGCTTCAGAATTATCATTAAGTTCTGTTCTAATAGGCATACTTGAAGTGCCCCCACTATTCCTTAATTTGAAAGGAAATTTTGTTTCATAAAAATCGGCATCATTTGATTCAATTATATTATGTGTATTTAAGTCATAAAATCTGTATGCTTTGCTATTAATAGCATAGCCTATAAATACACATTCATATGCTCTACTTGCCAATTTTATTCTCTTAGGGCCTGGAATGCGAACATATGTTAAACAACCCCAAATTCTAAAGTATGAGACAATGGGTTTATAATTCTTTAAAATTTCATAAGGTGAAATTTTATTCATAGATTTTGGGATCCTATTCAGAACATAGCATACAGTCAATAAAATATCCCCCCACCAATGTTTTGCTGCACCAGAAATTAATAAAGTGGCAACTACTGATTCGGTAAAGGTCTTATTTTTTTTTCGCTTTACCGTTCATATCATGTGAATAAGGTGCAGTTCTCCCATGTATAAAGTCATAGAGTTTATAGTAATTCAGAATAGAACTAGATTCACATTCTGTTCTTCTATTACTACGAAGTCCTTAATTTTTCTTGTTTGACTAATTTTCAATTTCATTTTGAATGTCTCAATCAAAAGCATCACTTTTATTTTTCATGACAAATACATATGTTAAATCAGAACAACTGTTAATAAAAGTGATAAAATAGGGGTGTCCATATCTAATCAATGTTATTCATTTTCACATAAAATACACCCATTGATAATTAAATCTACACCATTGTCATTTCTTAATGACTTCCAGAAAAAAAAAATATGCATATAAACTTTGTCAATTTATTTTGATGCAAAACATATTCATCCAATTAATGTCAATTCACAATGACATTATCAAATAACATACACATTCTATTAATGTCAAATATTTTGTGACATTTCCAAGTAATATATGCGTTCTATTAATGTCAATTTTTAATGATATTATCAAATAACATATGCATTCTATTAATGTCAAATATTTAGTGACATTTCCAAATAGCATATGCGTTCTATTAATGTCAATTTTTAATGACATTTCCAAATAAATGTGTGTATTATCATAAGCAACCAAAAAGCAAATTAAAAGTGGCTCTCATAACCAATGACCACCGTATAAAGTCTTGCTTACATGCATCATAATATCATTCATTATTTTGTTTGTCAACAAGCTATCAAGATGAGGACCATTAGGCGCTGACCTAATTGTATACAGATCAAATAATGACTGTTTCTCCCAATTTTTTCATTAGAGATCCTAGTCCAAGCAATGTTATTTAACAAGCGACATAAGCATATCTACCAAAGCAAACTTCTCTTAAACTAAAACAAATAGTTTATCACATATTTACACATGTAAATATATGTAAACAGTAACAATAAAATTAGTACCTTTGTCATCTGGATTGGCCTTGAAATTTTCCAAGGTCTTTAATATCATAAAATATTTTATATTCTGTTCATGACAGAAATATCTCTACATACCTTAGCGTTTTGTCCAAACTCTCTCTTAAAAATACCAATAGTCCCAGGCCTGCATACACAAACAGTGATCCTGTCCGTACATCTTCTTCTGACATGATTTGTTAGAAAAGATCAGCGTTGAAGCCATTGTTATAAAAAGAAACGTCTTCAAATTGTTGTAAACAATGGTTCGGCTGAGTCGTGGACCAGGTCACTTTCTTGAAGACATTTCGGCGATCTACTCAAGGTGCAAAGTAGTTCGTACTGTTCGTCGCCGCCTCTGGGATAAAACAGCCTCTTCCTTGTTTTTCTTTTTATATCGGATCATTTGCACATATGAATCCGATTTAGTTTGCACTCTAAATTATGATACTGCTCAAGTTTATTTTATTTCTGATTTTTTGTAAAAAGAATGATTGAGAAGAAGATATAAAAAAATATGTATTCTTTTTCTTTCTGTGGAAGAGGAAGAGAGAGAGTTTTTCTTCTATATTCTGTATTTTACCTGGTCTATGACCAAGTTCTTATACAGAAGAAATAGTATAAAATGTTAGTAGGAGGAAAATTGGTCTATAATTAATGCCATATTAAATCAGAACGAAACATTCAAAAAGTTGCAGTGTAAATTGTATATGTTTCAAAAGAGATGAATGATAATAAATATTAATTTATTACCATTCATTTCAATTTGTTAATGCTATTTATATTTTGTAACAGCTCAATCAAATATATGTATATATATATATACACACACAAAACTGTTATGCAAATATAACAACTCTAGTAGAAAATTTACTGATACAAAATATAATACCGTTTATAACTTCTAACGGCTCTATGCATTAATGGCTCATAAATATGCATTAACATCTCAAAATAATGGCACAAAAGTTACCATTATTAACTTACAACGGCTCAATTTTTATTTATTCTTAATTTCTTTTTAATAAATTCACAAACTATTCCAACAGCCATGCTCACCCGATTATGTGGCCCGAGATCAGAAATCGAGGCCAACTCGATGGAATTCGTGAATCGGTAGTGAATTCGAAGAAGTTGGAGCAAGGGGATTTTAGAAAGTTATTGCTGTAGAGGAAGTACAGGCCTTACTTGACCATGATCGGTGTCGTGCCGTTGTTTCAGCAGTTGATGGGGATTGTTGTAATAATGTTCGTCTCGCTTGTTCTGCTTAGGAGTGTTGGGTTTGGAAAGGATCCCTCTTTGATGGGCACTGTCGTTCTTGATGCTGCTAAGTTGGGAACCATTTTGATTTCGGTTTGGGAGGAAAAACATGGGAGTTGAAATGATTTCGAGATATAAGATTAGGGCAATTTTATGATTAAGATCGATCAATGTTTAGATCTGAAAGTTGTGGCGGCCTTGAAATTTTAGATATCGCCATCCGTTTAATAAACAATGTATGTTTGAAGAAAGATGCCAATTTCTTTTACATAATGCATGCTCCTTTCAACCGTCGACCAAAGATTAAAATAAGAAAAATAAATTGCAATGGTACAATGGTCCAAATTAATTATGTCATCATATATGTCAAAATTTTGTGTCTCTTTAGACTTTCCCATAAATAAATTGCACGATCACAATCATTGAAATAGAAGAACTGCTACTTGAAAAATATGCAGTAGGCACCACCACCTGTTAATAACGTGCTAATTATCTAACATCAATATTAATAAAAATAATTTACTAATTATAAATGCTAAATTATTATTTGAGAACCACAGTATATATGTGTCACTGAGTCTAGGAAGGGGTGCATTAATGAATATAGCGACAAATCACCAGTTATATATTTTTTAATAATTAATTATAAATCATAAATTATAATAAAATATTAGTTATAAAACTTAAACCTTTGTTATACATTATTTATCAACAATAGTAAATTATACTATATCAATAATTATTAATTACTTACTTACTAATAAATAATTATACTAGATTAACAATTATTAAATATAATACTAATTTTTCTTTTAATATTTTTATAATGTTAATTATCAATTAATAATAATAAATAATTGTTTTATTCGTAAAGATGCCCCTCTCAAACACAAATTATAAATTAATTTATAAAAATATTATTGTTAATTATTAATTACTCTTTAGTAGTAATTATAAATCAGTAATCATTTATTAATTTATTAATGATGAATTTAACTATTTATTATTATTTATTTATTATATGTTATTGATACATGTTATTTCTATTTTCCAATAAGTTTACCTATTTCATTTTCTACAACGGACGTTATGAGCATTGTAAAATTGGCACCATTTATAACGGACATTTTGTGATCGTTGTAAAATTGTCATCTATTACAACGGGCCTTTTTTTAATGTTGTAAAATTGGTATCTATTACAATGGGCATGAAAGACCGTTGTAATATTTGCGACGGATCTGTGATAGAATTTTCCGTCTCAGTAAACGCATGTAAGATCTGTCGCTAAAAAAATAGTGATGGAATGGTGACAAAATTGTGATGGAATTTATTATGTAGCATTTTACTTTATGACAGATTTGCAATGGAAAAATCACATATGATGCTTTACATACTTGAGTTGGAATTTTGATGCAAATCCGTCACCCTTGATTATTTCTAAAAATATTTTAAACCTATCCGCGGAAAAAATATTAAAGCATCCACACAAATCTATCACAAAATCATTTTAAAAACATTAAATCTATCACAAATCCATTACGAATTCATTACAAAATCAATAATACTGTTTTACTTGATCCAATCATCGTATGATTTCAATAATCTGCATCTATGTTAATTTTTCCAAATAAGAAAATACGTGATACAATCAATGATAATCATAACACCATTAGAATGCAATATTGTATACTATTACACAACCAAATAAATTTACAAGAAGTAGTCAATAAACATATAGTAGTCCCTAAACACTAATACATATACTACTAGTGAACCCAAAAAAATAATGTAACGCAATAATAATACATGAAGTAGTAAATAAATACTTATATTAGTCCCTCATGGATGATATCATGATGGAGGAGAAGGTAGCAACAATCTTTGCACGATTTGAATCATTCTCCAATCAAATGTCTGTCTCGTGTCGGCGCTCCTCTTTCATTCGCACTCATATTCAAATCTTAGAGGCTCCTCCTCAAGCTTAACATTGACACGTTGTACTTCCTCCTCCACTACATAAAACTTGGATGATATATGATTCATTGTTGTTGAAACATATGAATGACTTCCACTGCTACTATTAATCAACTTTCGTCGTTGTGTAACAGAACTCACTTATAATTTTAAAGAAGTGATTATTAATAACCAAAAAGTTGGTGACATGATATACAAGCAATAAGGATGATCCAACATATAAAAACGTATATATATACTACATGTCTACTTACCAAAATAAAACTATCAAATATGTTAAAAGATATTATTGCTTAATTTACTTACATCATTGGGGAGGTTGCCCATAGAATATGCATGTCCTTTTGCATTCAATGGAGCAAGGGAATGAAAAATCTCAATCTCCGGCTTTGGTGGAAGCACAACCACCTCTTCTTCCATTGTGGCTCTAATAGCAGTCAATCGCTCATCATATGCAGCTTCGTATTTGATCTATGAGTGCAAATATAATTGTACTAATTTACATCAAAATTAACTAACTCAACTATACATGAAAATGCAGTGCTTGAAGTTGTATTAGTTGCAACTATGCGGTCATTCATTTGTACTGACAGTGTCTTGTACTTAAACTTGTATTAGTTGCACTGATTGAGGCAGTGCAAGTATGTCCATAATGTTACTGCCTGAAGGCAGCGCGTTAAGTTTGCACTATCCCCTAGAGGCTATACATCAAGTTTGCACTACCTGAAGGCAGTATGAACTTACAATGCCTGAAGGCAGTGCAAAGCGTTTGCACTTCCTTCAGGCAGTGCAAAGCGTTTGCACTTCCTTCAGGCAGTGCAAAGCGCACTACCTGATGGCGGTGCAATTTAGCACTGCACTGCAGAAGCCAGCCTTAAGCAGTGCAGTGCAAACTTGCACTGCCTTTCAAGGCAACCTGCTTTTGCATAAAAGAAACAATCAAATGTTCTCATCTGAATCATTACCAGTTTGCACTTTCAATTTTGCACTTCATTACTTTGCACATTGTTCTCATCCATATTACTAGTTTTGCACATATAAATTTTGCACTTCACTGTATAAAAAATAAAAATAAAAAATATTACCTGAATATTTTCAACATTAGCATCTACCCATTGTTCCATAATGGTTGCTGAATTATCCGTCGTTGCTATCTCTTTCTTGTTTTTTATATAGGTCATTCTAAATACGTCGAACATTGACACTGGCTTTCCAAGTTCCAAACACTGTTTTAAATTACATTAAATAGGTTATTCATATGCAACTATATTTGAATATATATATATATAACTATCTTATATTTAAATATACATATACTCCCATTTTATAAGCAGTCGCCTCGATAGATATCGAACCAATAGTATGTAATCGTGGATTGCTTTTACGATACATTGAAGCTTTTTCCGACTTTGATATGACCGTTGGAAGTTTCCAATATTCAAGCCATGGTTTCCACTGTAGCTTTAGTATATATGGTGGTCGCCCTCTTTTGTAATTGTCTCTTTTCTTCATGTCATACACTATACTTGCATATCGACTCATGGCTTTTTATTCCATGTCTCTCTCATCATAGCTATAGTGACATCCTCTAGCTCTAGATAGTAGACTTGTGGCTAGAAATAAAGTGGGTTAATGAAGTAGAAAAGATTCATGACTTCTAGACCATCTTAATGTATGACCAAGGAACATGGCTTATAGGCCATCTTAAAGAAATATATGCAAGTGATGATAAATTTTAAAGAAAAAATAATTACCATTTGGTCGGAAAATAAGGCTTTCTTTATGCCAACATCTACATCCTTCCACTTAGCAGCCCAAAAGTCACTCATCCATTGTTTTATCGACTCAGTAATCTTTGCAGCATGCACCGAAGATGGACTAAGCGCAAAATTTCTACATATATGTATGAGAAATGTGAGAATATTGTTGGAGAATGGAATTTGATGATGTTTTGATGACAACTAACTTGTTTCAATTATTATCATTATTGACTACAAAATATAAACTAACATTTTTATCTAGAATATATATATATAAATACACACACACGGGAATTATATGTAGGTAATAAGATATTGAAGACTGTACAGTTAAGAGTTCCAAGAGTTAAGAGACTCATGAGTATCAAGATATCAAGAGTCCAAGATTATCAGAGTAATAGAGTCTAGTTAGTATGTAAAAACTCTGAATAGCACTCAAACTTTATTGTCAAATTATCTCTTTTTAGATTGATTTTAAACTATTTTTAAATTGATTTCAAACTCTTTTAAAAAATGATTTTTAATCATTCAAGGATTTTAAACTTATGATTTCAAATATATATGTATATATATATTTATTATAAAGTTTTAATTATATTATATATATGTGTTTATAATTATAGTATATAGTTTTATATCACTTATATATATGGTTTTTAAATCATATGTTTAAATAAGATTTTACTATATTTTTATACTCGAAAATTTATATTTTAAACAACTAGTTTTGTTTTAGGAATTTCTAGAATATATATATTTGATTAAATGCTTGAAAAATGATTTAAAATTCAAAAAATATAATATGCAAGTCGACATATATGTTTTTAAATGTCGACATATAACTAAAAAAAAATTAAATTTTAAATAGTTGTGTCTCTTCATTTTAAAATGTTTCAGAAACGGTTGTGTCTCTTGGAACACTATATAAAGGCATTGATTTCGAATTTTTTCATAACTTATCTTCTTCTTCTTCCTCCCTTAACATACCACCATTATTCTTCTTAAATTTATAAGATTATACACTTATACTCTACCGATTTCAATACAAATTATACCATTCTTCTTCTATTTTAATTCTCTATCAAATACTCTCTGTTTGGAAGTGCTACGCTAGAGTTATATGGAAACTGTAATAAAAAACTGTAAGGGTGTGTTCCTTGTAGCCCTGAAATCAAGGAAAGGCGAGGGTGTTAACCTTGTAACATGTAAATCAAGGTAGGTGTGTTCCTTGTAGCCCTGAAATCAAGGAAAGGCGAGGGTGTTAACCTTGTAGCATGTAAATCAAGGTAGGTGTGTTCCTTGTATCTTGTAAACAAAGGAAAAAAGCGGTGTTAACCTTGTAGCCGTGAAATCAAGGGTGTTGTATTTGGATATTGATATTAATAAAACTCTGCGCAGTCAAGCATTGTGCAGGACTGGACGTAGGAGCTATCCGAACCAGTATGAAAATCCGGTGTGTTCTTTCATTTTCTACATTTTACTTTTATTTATATCTGCACCTATGATTATTTCTGTTGTGACATTCATTCTATGATTCATATAGTAGTTTGAGTAATTGTTAATTGATTAAGATTTCTATAAATTCTTCAAAACACTATTCACCCGCTCTAGAGTTAGTTTTGCCTCAAAATCCTTGATCCTCATCCCTAACAATTGGTATCAGAGCATAGGTTTTCAAAATTTCGTCATCTAAATTTTTGGATATATTAAATGGCAATCAACACTGGCATTGCTAATAGTATAGTTCTTTTATAGAGGGTCAGTCCACCGTTAGACCACCACTATTTAATGGTAGTAATTATTCTTATTGGGCATGTAGAATGAAAATATATTTACAGTCTATAGGATTAGACACTTGGAATATCACACAAACTGAATATGTTGAACCCACTACTAAATATGCACAATGGATTAATGAACAAAAGACCTCTGCACAAAATAATTCAAAGGCTATGAATATGTTATTTTGTTTATTAGATAGAAATGAATTTAATAGAGTATCAGTTTGTAAATCTGCTTATGAAATATGGAAAACCTTGCAAGTTTACTCACGAAGGAACAAATAAAGTTAAACCAACAAAGATATCAATGTTAACTAATCAATTTGAGTTATTTAAAATGAATCAGAATGAATCAGTCCCCGGTATGTAATGCAGGTTCCAAGAAATCATGCATTCGTTAACAGCTTTGGGAAAAACTTATTCTGAAGACGATCAAGTCAGAAAGATCCTTAATTCTCTAACTCCTGAGTGGGATCATAAAACACTGGAAATTAAAAGGGATAATAATACTAGTGAAATGAAGATTGAGGATTTAATTAGGAATTTGATGTCATTAGAAGTACAGTTACAAAAGAGAAAGTAGAATAAGTCATAAGAAAAAAAATCTATAACATTCAAAGCAACAACTAATGGTTCTGATTCAAGCAGCAAGGGTGATGAATAAATTGCCTTAATGACAAGGAATTTCAGAAAAATTTTGGGATACAAAAGGAGAAACAATTTCAAGAAAAATAATCAAGGAAGTTCGAACGATAGTTGCTACAACTGTAACAAACCAGGCCATATAAAAGGTTGTGTCCTTATCCTGATAGATCAAATCAACATACAAACAAAAATTCGTCAAAGAAGAGGAAAAGAGAATATGCAGCAACTTTAGATGATTCAGATTCATCATCAAGTGACGAAGAGACAGAAACCGGAAATTCTAATATGTGCTTCACAGCTATTCAAGAATCAGAGAACATTAAAGGAACAAATATAAAAACCAGGTACACCTTAACTAATAATTTTTTATGAATGGATGTTTGTTTGTTGTGACGACCCAAACTTCCATGGTACGAAAGTAAGGATAATCATAGGAGCATAACATAATTAAAACAATAACAGATTCTCAGATAATAACAGAACATATAAATCATTGCAGCGGAAAAGGAAATATCATCGCAAACATCTTCACAGAACATCAGAGTACGCAGTACAAGATACACTTAGCAAAGTAGATGTTTAAAACAAGAAAAGAAATAAAGTCTCAATCTTCCAAATTATATCAATACTCAATAATGTCTTAAGGTCTCAAGAAGTAGATAAAAAGATAAAAAGAAAAGTTCTTCATCTTCTCTCTTAGCAAGCTCCAGTCCAGGAATATCCATACCTAATACCTGTAATTTGGCTGCCCATGTGGAAGAGGGCACCCGAGTTTGCAAAGTGAAACAAAATACGAGTCATTCATGGGACTGGTATGAGAAATCTTACTAAAATAACAATATGACAATCACGGGAAAATACCGCTAATGCGGAACGGGTTTACTCCATTGGATTGCCAGTGCATAAGTTTCATAAATTTTAAGTCAAAACAACGCATTTTAGAAAATGAAATCATTATAAGACTCAAGTCTCATCACACAATGCAACGCAAACGAAGGATAGAGTTTTACCTTATAATGATAAAAAATGCTTGATACGTAGAAAATATTTTTTTTAAATATTATTATTAGTGTCTAATATGTTCAAAAATACTTCAAAGTAAATATATTAATCCTAGACGGCATAGCTACCATATACTATGTCTCCATACATAGGTTTACAATCAAAACCGTAATGTCATATTGAAAATTGGGTTTCCATCAAAAGTCAAGGCTAGGGACGGTCTCCTAACCGATTCGAGACACTGTAGCAAAGTCTCAGGATTCAGACGCTGGCGAACCCTTGGATACAGCAGGGCCGTTCCACAAATACTTTAGTGGATTGGCAATTCCTGAACACACGCTCCCCGATCCTATTGGACCTATAAATTGGCCATTAGCAACAAAATAAATCCGAGGCGCCCCATTCCATCAACCACATAAGAAAAAATGTCGGGCCTTGCAAAAACCCAAACACCACTTCTAGCTAGAAAGAAACGTGTGCACTCCCTACGTTCCCTTGTCCCGTTTTTGACTCCATCAGGGTGTGAGGCTCGCGAGGTAACGCAATACACAAAGCTATGCCGCAATAGGCTATGCTTTGATCATCATCCACAAGGCCCTGCTTTTCAACAAAATTCTCGATCAATTGCATCTTAGCATGCCACATTGACAGTTCACACCGTGCGATCGATAACTACCAATATATAACCTTCGAGCTCATGCGTCTCAAAGAAGGGTGTTAAGCAAGAGAATAAATTATCCGCCACCACAGATATATATTAATAGATATCAGTTTAATTACATAGCATGAAATTCAATGTCGGACACACATCCATTTACAAGTCCGTTCTGGGTCTGAACGAAACCGGAGTCACCTTATTCCTAGTCCCGTATGTCCAATACGGAAGTGAGGTACTCGCGTATCCAGACAATCAACAAGTACATCCGGACAACTACCACTTTAACCCTTTATTGGTAGCCAGACAATGTCAGGCATCAATAGTTACCTTTCAATGTGAAGATCGCCAGTCTTCAATTGCCATCTTTAAGATCTTCAATTTAGATCGTCGTATGACCATTTGAAATGAGTTTTAACTCGGTCTTTTCAAATGATCCTCGCATATATACAGTTTAAAATCGTTTCATATCGTTAATGGTATTTAATAACGATTAATCGCTATTTTTATTTATACAAAAATAGCCAATTTTATTTAACGACTCTTCGGGTCGATGGGCGGTCCTAGCGCTGTTTTTACCAAAATTTGATTTACATATATCTTGAAATCTAACCGTTGGAATTTGAAAAAAATTATATCATTGGAAAGATCTTCCGAAAACGGTCCTAACGGTTCTCGTTTTGGGGAAATCCGACGGTCGGATCTTAGAGTATAATCGTTTGAAGTTACGATTGCCGAAACGCGAACTATCGCGCGCGATTCGTTTTAATTTTAATATATATATATATATATATATATATATATATCGTCTGGCGGTTTCAACTACTTTCAAACAATCACATGCAAGCCAAATACAGTCCATATTCATGTTAGAGATTTTAAATATGATTTCCGTAATCCTACTAACATGATAAAAGTGATAACTTAAAACAAATCATGTTTTAATGACTAATTATTTTAAATGGTAACTAAATTACATTGAAAATATATTTTTCTAATGTTCTCTCTTTTTGTTGAAACCAAATGATAATAAAGCATGATTTTTAATTTTACTATTTTTATTGCATCTAAAATGATAATAAAAATATGACTTTTAAATCTATTCTTTTTATTGCACATAAAATGTCAATAAAATGAAACCTTTGATCTTATTTTTTTTATTGTCTCTAAAGTGACAATAAAATGTATCATTTATATTTACTCTTTTATTTACAACTAGCATATAAATAAAAATGTCAATTTTGATTTATTCTTTCTATTGTCTCTAATTTGACAATGAAAATATGACATTTAGATCTACTCTTTTTATTTACAACTAACATGTAAATGAAAATGTCATTTTGATTTATTCTTTTTATTGTCTCTAATTTGACAATAAAAATACAACTTTTAATTCTATACTTTTTATTACATCTAAAATGTAGATAAAGATGTATCTTTTAAATTCTATTCTTTTTATTTCAACTAACATGTAAATGAAAATGTAACCTTTATCTATATTTTTATTTGCATCTAAAATGAAACTTTTAAACCAATGTTTTTATTCACATCTAAAATGCAAATAAAAAATGCCACTTTTAAGTCAATGTTTTTATTCACATCCAAAATGCAAATAAAAAATGCCACTTTTAAATCAATGTTTTTATTCACATCTAAAATGCAAATAAAAAATGCCACTTTTAAATCAATGTTTTTATTCACATCTAAAATGCAACCTTTAAATCAATGTTTTTATTCACATCTAAAATGCAAATAAAAAATGCCACTTTTAAATCAATGTTTTTATTTACATTTAAAATGCAAATAAAAATGCAACTTTTTAATTCATGTTTTTATTTGCATCTAAAATGCAAACAAAAAATGTAACTTTTTAATTCATGTTTTTTATTTGCATCTAAAATGCAATTAAAAATATAACTTTTTAATTCATGTTTTTATTTGCATCTAAAATGCAAATAAAAATGTAACTTTTTAATTCATGTTTTCATTTGCATCTAAAATGCAAATAAAAATGTAACTTTTAAATCCTATCTTTTTATTTACATCTAAAATGACCTTAAAATGTAGCCCTTTAATCTATTCTTTTAGTTACATCTAAAATGTAAATAAAAATGTAGCTTTTTATTTCATGCTTTTATTTACATCTACAATGTAAATAAACATGTGACTTTTCATTCTATGGTTTTATTTACCTTTACAGTGTAAATAAAATGTACTTTTAATTCTATGTTTTTATTTACATCTAATATGTAAATAAAAAGTGTAACTTTTATACTATGTTTTATTTACATCTAAAATGTAAATAAAAAATGTATCTTTTATACTAAGTTTTATTTACATCTAAAATGTAAATAAAAATGTGACTTTTCAATCTATTCTTTTAATTACATCTAATATGTAAATAAAAATATAACTTTTTAATCGATTCTTTTATTTACATCTAAAATGAAAATAAAGTATAACTTTTTATTTTACTCCATTTTCTTAGCATTAAAATTGTATATTATAATGAATTCATGTTTTGATTAAAAACATGAATCATTTCTCTGTTTACACAAAATTTCAATTTTGCTGCAAGTTTAATTCTAACCACAAAACAATATTTTATTTGATTGAAAGCTCTAATTCAATCAAACAACAACAAAGGTGATGTTTTTATCAATAAACAAACAAAGTGGTTTATTTTATATTGAATTGAAAGTTCTAATTCAATTCAATAACATAAACAAAGTGATATTTTTATTCAATTGAAAATTCTATTTCAATTCAATAATATAAACAAAATGATATTTTATTGAATTGACAATTTTAATTCAATTCAATAATATAAACAAAATGATATTTTTATTGAATTGACGATTCTAATTCAATTCAATAATGTAAACAAAATGATATTTTTATTGCCAATAATATAAACAAAATGATATTTTTATTGAATTGACAATTCTAATTCAATTCAATAATATAAACAATATGATATTTTTATTGAATTGAAAATTCTAATTCAATTCAATAAAAATGATACTCCATTTTTTTTAATATATATTATTCAACAAAATATTGACAAAAATGATTTATTTTAATTATCCTATCACATTCAGATTTATATCAACAAAATATCCAAATTTACATATCTATATCAATACATCACAGATGGATCAAATCAACAATTCTAAATTTCATACATCGCAGATCATACACACAACTATTTAAACAGCGAAAAAATAATAATTAAATCGTTTAATTATTTAAATCATAAATCCCACAGTCGTGAATCTGAATTATTTGGATCCACAAATTAGGCCAAAATTTTATCAGCTCGGAATTGCTTCTAGTCAGAACAGCAACGCTGATCTCGTCTCTATGATTGCACGGGATCTGAAATCGTTCATTTTCGGTGTCGTATGAATAAGTTATGATTTAAGTAAGATAGATAATAATTTTAAAATTTAATTATTAAAATAATATGAGGTTTTACCCCTTTCTTCTTCTACACAGAAAACGACCGTGCTTTTTCAGAATTTGTTCAATTCTAGGTTTCCTCTTTGCGATCAAACGGTACAATGGTCTGACGATCGGAGAGTGGGACGTCGGAGAGCTAGGGGAGTGATTAACATAGAAATGTGTTTATTTTATGCTCTTATATCTTATCTTTTGTATATAAATAAATATTACTTGGGTACTGTTTTGTCACTTCTACAGATATTTCAACCCAACCCGCATGCAACCAGAAAAGTAGAGAAATGGAGAATAGATTGCTACATATTTACATTTTGAAAAATTGTAGATGAAGATCTCATATCTAGTTGCTGTTGGATAAGAAAATGATTGATAAAAAGGCCATGCACATCTCAAATTAAAGGAGGCTTGCAAGAGAAAAGGAGAAAAGGCCTAGAACTTGTTCCAAATGACAAAAGGCCTAAAACTTACTTGAAATAGCTAGGCCCATTTGTAATTAGGGTTAGGGTTTGGTTATCTCCTATAAATACCCTTGTAATATCATTGTAGCCACCATCCTATTTTTCTATCTTAACCTCCATTAATAAAAGTTCTTCTTATTCTTTTATTTTCTAGCATTTTTCTTTTTCTTAGCAATTGGAGTTGTCTTCACAATTAGTTTTGGTAGAACACCAATTGTATTTTACATTTTTTTATTAGCGATTAGTTGTTTGATTAGTTTCAGTGACAATCCTAATTTTACTTTTTGTTGTTCTTCTTTTTCTGCAATTTTAATTTCTGCATTTTATTTGTTTTTTGCATTTTATTTTCCAAGCAATTTGTGTCATCTATTCAATTAAATTTGATAAAGCTCAAGTTGTTTTTGCTATTTTATTTCCATTAGTGATTAATCGTTTGATTGGATTCAACGATATTCCTAATTTTGCAATTTCAATTTGTTTTTATTTCAACCAGATCTCCAAACTTCGTCTAACTCGCCCAAGAGGTTAGATAAATAATTTTATTTTAATCTACCTCCCTGTGTTCTACCTGCATACTACACATCTGTGCGCTTGCAGAATTTATTACAATATCGCGCTTTTCAAGCGTCGATCAGGTTTTTGGCGCCGTTGCCGGGGAGGTAAAAATTAAGTTCTATTATTTATTTAATTTCCTATTCGTGTTAGTTTTTATTTTTTTCCTTGTGTATATATAATAGAATTCTTGATTGGTCTGATTTGGTATTATTCTATGATATCGTAATCTTCCAAATAAGAAAAAAAATCTTGTCATTTTATTCTTTTATTTCTTCCCTCTTCCAAAATTCTTTTCCAAATTTTCTTTACAAGACCTTCCATTTCCAATTTCCTTCCCACCTTTACATTTCTTCCTTTACAAGTTCTTTGAAATTCAAAAAAAAAACAACAACAGATTTCTTTCTGCTATTTTTTTCCTATTTTATTCTGTGCTCCAACTACATGTTCACGTTCCCCTTCAAACACATCCAAGCCATCCACTATAAATATATCACGCCAACCACCCTTCTTCCATACCGTACCATATTCAAGACTCAGATCTCAAACTGCCACCTATCTTCAACACCATCACCCACCTTTCACAACAACTTCACAAATCCTTCACAACACCATAATCTCCAAGCAGTTCAAACTACCAACACTTTTCCCCTATTGCCATCGCATCTGACAACCCTCAACTCAATTTACAGCAGATCCACCAACAATTCGAAATCATCCAGTCAACAGACCCTTCTTCCACGCAAAACACACAGCTTCGAACAAGCTTCCCCTGTCCATATCAACCTCCTGTTTACAACCACCCTTACCATCTTCGTCAACACCGTTCAACACTTCCATCATCAGTCGCTCATCTATTTCATCCCTGAAACCCCAATCAGTTTCATAGCAATCCACTCGGCATCAACAACTCTGATCCATCATCTTCACAGACCAACGGAATTCTCCAAACAAAACCGTTCCTAATATCATCGCAATTTCACCACACAACTTCAACGTGCCACAATTCAACTGCAACTACATCGGCAGCCATACAAAATCGCAAACGAAACCTTCCACCGATCTTCCAATTAAAACCTTCAAGCCAAATTACCATAACTAAAGTCAACAACTTCCGGATTTGCCAACCCTAATCAGAGAACATACCCCTTCACCATCCCTCTACACGAACCTCCTTTCATATTGTCATCGCAAACCTAAAGTTCCTCAGCCCATCGCAATACCCCATAGCCAATCCGAAACCTACAAAGCAAAAATCTGAAGCACCTAAATAAAGCAAACCCTTTCCGCAAAACTCAGAGTCCCTCATCGACATATCCGACATCGACTTCATCACAATCCACCTTCATCAATTTTATTCTCTGAACACCAAAATTCGCAAATTACAACCGAAATCCAAAGCCAACTTGTTTACAGATAACTGAATACCCCAAATCGCTACAAATCACAGTTCGGTTCCAATTTGTATGATTTCAAATTTGTTTTTGGGCATTTGTGAATTTATGAGAAATAGGGTTAAAGGGGCGTGAGTTTTATAATTGGAGTGGTGTGTTTTCCAGTTGAAGTCTAGTTTGATTCTTAGGGTTTGTGTCCTGTTTAGTGGCCAGCCGAGTCGTCACTTGTTTGAGACCAGGGTGTGGCACTCTGGTTTTTAATTGTATTGGAGTGCGTACCTCCTTAGTTAGGGTGCGTGAGTTTTAATTTGGCAATTTCCTTGTGCGTGAGAGCTTGTTGCATGAGTCTAGTCTGTTTTGTTTCTATTTTATTTTGCTTTTATTTTTGTTGAGTCCTTTTCTTTGTTTTTTTAGTTTGCGTCTAGAATTGTTGTTGAGCCTATTTTTTTCTCTTTTGGTTTAGTTTCTAAACAATTTTTATTTATTTTTTAGTTTGTTTACTTTTCAAAAAAAAAATCAAAATTTTCAAAAAAAGAAAGAAAGAAACAAAAGAAAGAGACCAAATTCAAAATCAAAAGCAAAGCGAAAAGTGCCCAAGCAACCAGGATTCAGACATTAGTCGATTTTCAAATAGTGGAGTTAAATTGCTAGCACAACTCAACTGCTCTCGACAGACTGCCTACCCCACTGTAAAATTTTCTACACTCTACAGGTTCTGCAGTTACTGAAAAAAATAGAAGTTGCTTGTAAAAAATTTCTGCAGGGGTAGCGGCTTGCTTATACAATATTTTAAATTTCTGCAGTTATTATTGTCTGATTGTTGCGATTGGCTGATATTTCCATAACTGAAATTTGCATTCTCATTGTTTTCAACCATAAAAATAGACATTGCAAAATAATATAATTGAAAAGTAGTGCTTTGTGAAGTTGATTGTCTCGTATAATTGGATCGCGGATATATAGTAGTTCAATTTATTGAACTATTAGCAAAAGAGGTTGCATACTACCCGTAAAACATTGGTCGTATCCCTTAGTATTTATGCTATACGTGAACGGCCATAAGACCCTCTTCCCCTTTCTAATTGAGTCAGTTAATTAATAGACGCAGCTTAGTATTTTATACTATTTTGAAGTGAGAATAATTTCTGTCTTGCCGTGACTTCTTTAAAATGTCTGATTCAAAAAAATCATTAAGAGAAATGTGGGATAATAATCGGAGTAGACGTTGTCTTGAAGAGTATGAGTATGAATTATAACTCATGAGGCAAGATTTTCCAAAATTTCGTGAGCCCAATGCCAACAATTTTCAAAATTTTCCAACTGACTAACATTTTCAAAATCATGTAAATGATCGAAATTGCGATTTCAATTCGAACTTCAATAATTTCGATTATGCACCACATACACATCAAAACAGATTTGAATCCCAATATGGCTTTGATCCACATCAATGTGGGGTTGAAAACCAAAATTTTCAAATTATAGCCCATATCAACATCTTCAAAATAACCAAAATTACAATTTTCCCTCAAATTCCAACAGTCTTGGTTACGAACATAATTTTCAAAATCAAAATGATTTCCAATATCATTGTCATTTTTTCTGAAGATTCAAACAACCACCACATTGGAAATAATATTGATAGAGAAATTGATGTGGACTATAATTTTGAGAATCAAGAAATCCAAAACGAGAGCTCTCAAATCAACAATTCTGAAGAATATCATCTTAACATTCTTAGAGAGAGGATAGAAAGGCAAGATAGACAGCTTGATGAAAAAATAGATAGCTTGATAAACTTCTTTGTTTAATGACATCTTTTAAGGAACAACTCGAGCAACAAAATCAAATTCAAACAAGCGATAAATCAGAAAATAATTCATTCTTTACTGATAGTGAAAATTTTCAGATAACAACTTTGGAAATTGAGAATACCAATCTAAATGAAGTTGTTCAAAATTCAACAAATGATTTGGATTTGGATTCTTTTCAGATTTATGCTTAGATTTTGATCTTCCTTTTTCAGGCGGTGAGAAACTTGAAATTTAAGAAATTGAACAAAATGAAAATGTTGAATTTTTCAATTCAAATTTGGAGAAGGATTTTAATGAACATTAATTTTCTGGATTGTATGAGGGTGAGTTGCCAATTGAGGAAACTTCCAACGAATTTGAAGTAGTCAGTGTCAAAAATATGTTGTCAATGAATGAAATTGAGAAATGTGATCACATTGTCTTGAGCAACACTCATAATTTAAATTTCACGATTGCAACTGAGTTTATATACGATCACAAATTTTTGAACAATTACACTGATAAATTTGTGGAACACATGAATTATTTTTGGAATGTTGGCTTGCTTGAAAAACTTCATGTTGGGATGACCCTGGACATTTATCAGCTGAACTATAAATCTAGGTATAAAGATGAGATGGTTTTCAAAACCCTTTGCTTATTAGAAAACATGCCTAGACATAGTGGGAATAGGATTCATCAGGCTAGAACCAAGTGTAGGGGGAAAAGTTGGTGGCATTCTTTGCATCGCATGCATCGTAAACACATATATCATTGTACATATGATCCATTCTTACATATAGTTAGGCTGCATTTCATTCTGCAAATCATTCTGCATCTAATCCATCTATGGGTTTTATCATTCAAATTTAGGAAACGTGCTATAATGTGGACACTGTTTTGTCCAAGTGTGGGGGGAGTCTGCATTTCATTCACTTTTGTTATTTTTCTTTCTTTTCATTTTCAGCCATTTAAGTAGGACCATCATGCATTTTAGATTGCAGTAACATGCCATTTTTTTGAAACATGACTCATTTTAGATTTGATACAACAAAATAAGTTAACGATTGTTAATCAGTTGATAGTATTTTTTCCTCTCAACTAAGATCGAATAAGAAATATGATGAAAAGTTGAATTTTGAGGGATAATAGTGTAACCAGTACATAGGGAGATTCTTAGGTGATGGCCATGAAATCTATTCTATATTGTAGTCTTTATTTAAATAAGTGGAGGACTTAAAATACTTATATTAGCTTTTCGAATCTTTAAAACTAAGTTGTGTTAAGTTGAATTCGCGTAACTCTCTTTTGTGCTTATATTTTCAATAATAATAATAGTAATCCAAGGGTATCCTACATTGCTTGTATATCAAGCGTTGGTGTGCAAACCCGCCAAGCTCTATCCGACATGTTGTTGACAAAGTCAGCGTTGGAATATCTTGGTCTCATTTTATGAGATTGGACACCTAAGGATTACCGACATGTTGTTGACAAAGTCAGCGTCGGTCTGCACAATCCGCCAAGCTCTGTCCCAACTCTCCGTCAGTCCGCAAGGCAATGTATGGGTGGTATACCTTGGTCTTTTTAGTTAGGTGTATGTAATTAATCATAAATTTCAATTTTTATAGAGATCGAGAATAAGCGATGATGCCCAAACACTTCTTGACCTTATTGATTTGACTAGCCATACACAAGGAAATTAGAATACCAATTTACAAACTGTGCCCAACAAATTAAGAATTTATTTCATGGTTGCACTATGTTATCTACTGAACCAACTGGCCAAACTAGAGTTTAACATTGAAAACTTGAATTATATTGAAAATTTGTGACAAGTTGAGGTATCTAAAATAAAATCAACTGATTAAAATTTGTTAACTTAAATTGTTGTACCACTTTCCAGAAACAAGTCATGTTTTCATTTTTTTTGTTTTCAATTGCATAAGTCCTCTGCATTCATGTAGTTATATTAGAACCATATCATACTGCATTTGGATTTTGTGGGTAGTATTCGCTAAAAACCCTCACGAGACACCACTCATCCTACTAGGGACACCTAGAGGTTTAACGGCTTGTTGCATACTCTCAATGCAATCGTGTTTCATACGAAAGTGTGATCTATCTAGTTTAGTTTTTCATTTCTTGTTTTACTCGAGGACGAGTAAAAGATAAGTGTGGGGGTATTTGATTAACATAGAAATGTGTTTATTTTATGCTCTTATATCTTATATTTTGTATATAAATAAATATTACTTGGGTATTGTTTTGTCACTTTTACAGATATTTCAACCCAACCCGCATGCAACCAGAAAAGTAGAGAAATGGAGATTAGATTGCTACATATTTACATTTTGAAGAATTGTAGATGAAAATCTCACATCTAGTTGCTGTTGGACAAGAAAATGATTCATAAAATGGCCATGCACATCTCAAATTAAAAGATGCTTGCAAGAGAAAAGGAGAAAAGGCCTAGAACTTTTTCCAAATGACAAAAGGCCTAAAACTTACTTGAAATAGCTAGGCCCATTTGTAATTAGGGTTAGGGTTTGGTTATCTCCTATAAATACCCCTGTAATATCATTATAGCCACCATCCTATTTTTCTATCTTAACCTCCATTAATAAAAGTTCTTCTTCTACTTTTATTTTCTAGCATTTTTCTTTTTCTTAGCAATTGGTGTTGTCTTCACAATTAGTTTTGGTAGAACACCAATTGTATTTTACATTTTTTTATTAGCGATTAGTTGTTTGATTAGTTTCAATGACAATCCTAATTTTACTTTTTGTTGTTCTTCTTTTTCTGCAAATTTAATTTCTGTATTTTATTTGTGTTTTGCATTTTATTTTCCAAGCAATTTGTGCCATCTATTCAATTAAATTTGATAGAGCTCAAGTTGTCTTTGCTATTTTAGTTCCATTTGTGATTAATCGTTTGATTAGATTCAACGATATTCCTTATGTTGTAATTTCAATTTTCTTTATTTCAACTAGATCTCCAAACTTCGTCTAACTCGCCCAAGAGATTAGATAAATAATTTGATTTTAATCTACCTCCCTATGTTCGACCTGCATACTACACATCTATGCGCTTGTAGAATTTATTACAATATCGCGCTTTTCAAGCGTCAATCAGGGAGGCGCACAGGGGGGACCCACTTGGGTGAAGCTCGATCGAGCCTGGGGGGTGGGAGGCGCTGTGTACGGCGCTACTTCGGGGCGCTGTATCTCGGCGTCCGTGCCTCCTGGTGATGATCCAACCGTATGGAAATGAGGAGGATGAAAATCTCTACAAAAAAGTCTAAAGGAGGAAGGGGTTTTGATGTACGGATCTCTGGAATTTAAAGGGAGAAGAAAGGAGCAACGTCGGCCATGGGTTCAAAGGAGGCGGCGGCTGTTGTGTACTAGGGTTTTGAAATGAATTTGTGATTATTTAAAATATTTCAATTGTTAATTTTATAAATAAATCCCTAAGTCCTAAACAATTCCAATTTCAGTCCAACAGGAGTTGATCCTACCCAATAGCCCCCGTTCCAGATCCAATGGGCTAGGTCCCGTCAGCCCAAATGACCGTCTGTGGCCTGAATTCTTTAATTTAAAATTTAAATCCTTTATTAAATTAATTCGATCTTATATTTAAATTCACCGAGGCCACATATGGACCCAGAAAATTCCAGAAAATTTATTTCTGGATTTGTTTTGACGAAACGATCCTAACAAAATTATTTTCGTTGAATTCTGAGACTGTTTGAAAAATGGCCATTTTCAAGTCGATTACATTTGACTAAAATTGACAAAACACATTTTCTTTTGCCATGCTCACATATTAATTCCAAAAATTCCGAAAAATTAAACTTAGCAATAATTTGACATTCCGGATCCAACAAAAGTGGTTTCGTCGAAAACGGAGGTCGTTTGAAAAATGGCCTTTTATACTGGCTATAGATTATACTATAGCGACCATTCTGAATATTCAACTGGCCATAACTTTTGATTCCCGCTATGAAATTTCAATTTTTCTAATTCGTAAGAAAGATATTTTCAAATCGATTTAGATATTTTTGGTTTCACTAAAATCCGTTAAATTTTAAATCTGATACATTCAGTCAAAGTTCAGGTTTGACTTTTCAAACTACCGAACTATTTCAAATTCCTTTTGAAATCAAAATAAATATATTCCCTCTAACTTCAATTAAAATAAATTTTTAATCATTATTATTTAAAATAAATTATTTTAATTATTCAAAATCTACTAAAATAGCAAAAATAAAAATTTTAAATTGGTTCGGATTTTCTGGGTTGTTACAATCTCTCCCACTTAAAAGCTTTTCGTCCCCGAAAAGGAAACATTAGTAAAGTAGGAAACAAAACGGAAAATGCAAGGTATTGTAAATGTACCTCAGCATAAGAGTTACTCGGAGATGTCCACTCTGCACTTGGGATAGGCCTGTTTGATGTTATCCTCAGTCTCCCATGTACAGTCCCTTGGATCCCCGCTCCACTGCACCTTGACTAAGTGGATCCTCTTGTTCCTCAGCACTTGGGTCTCTTTTCCAACAATTTTCACTGGCTCCCTTCTCACTGCTAGGGTCGGGGTAATCTCCAAATTTTGTTGTGCTGCTTCCTCCACAACTAAATCTGTATCATGAACATGCTTCCGGAGTTGGGACACATGAAATACGTTGTGGACCCCTGGCAACCAGTCGGGCAACCGCACTCTATAAGCGAGAGTCCCAATCCTTTCGAGAATAGGAAATGGACCAATGAACCTCGGTGCCAATTTCCCAGTCTTCCCAAATCGAATTACACCTCTCAGTGGGGAAACCTTTAAGTATACAAGATCACCGACAGAGAATTCTAAATCCCTTCTTCGAGCGTCTGCATAGCTCTTCTGTCGGCTTTGAGCAGCCAATAATCGCTTCTTAATAAAATCAACTTTGTCCGATGCTTCGCGAATCACGTCGGGACCCAATACTAATCGATTACCGGGCTCCACTCAACATGCAGGAGATCTGCATGGCCTTCCATATAATGCTTCAAATGGCGACATCTGCAAGCTTGCTTGGTAGCTGTTATTATAAGAGAATTCAACCAATTGCAAATGATCTTCCCATGACCCACCAAAATCTAGAATGCATACTCGCAATAAGTCTTCCAATATGCGGTTCACCCTCTCAGTCTGGCCATCTGTCTGAGGGTGATAAGCGGTGCTCATATTCAGTTTAGTCCCTAGCTCTTCTTGGAAAGCTTCCCAAAATTTGCTAGCAAATATCGGATCATGGTCACTAACAATGCTACTGGGAACTCCATGCAGTCTGACAATCTCTATGAAATAAAGCTATGCCAAACTTCGAGTTGTTCTATTGGATTTGACAGGGATGAAATGGGCCGTCTTTGTGAAGCGATCTACAATCACCCATATACTGTCATTGCATTTCCTAGTCCGGGGCAAGCCATCAATAAAGTCCATAGAAATTTCGTCCCACTTCCAATTTGGAACCCCTAGCGGTTGCAACAGACCTACTAGCTTTTGCTGATCGCTTTTGACTTGCTGACAGGTGGGACATCTAGAAACATATATAGAAATGTCTCTCTTCATAGATCTCCACCAAAATGTACGATTGATGTCATGATACATCTTGCTCACTCCCGGATGAATGTTGAGCTTAGACTTGTGACATTCGTCCATTACTTCCTTGTTGTAGGTGGGCAAACTCATCGTGAAGGCGTTCAACTTTGTGAGGCGGAATGAACTTCTCATTGAACAGCTCTTTAAATTTCTCCCAAGTTACAGCAGCTTCATTTCCACTAACCATAGCCGTTTCCCACCAAATCAGAGCCTGGTCCTTCAGGAACCATGTCGCCATAAGTCGCTTCCTATGATCTTTGAGCTCTAATCCTCCAAAGATTTTCTCAATTGTCTTAAGCCATGCTTATGTAGCTGTCACCGTTTCTTGGCATGTTAAATGCACGCCTCCTATATTCTTGATTTTCTTTGCTACCTTGTCTAGATCAAAAGCACGTAGAGGTGGTGGTGGAGGTGTCTCAAACTCTGGGGTGTCCTGTTCCTGTTCCTGGGCCGCAGGAGTCTTATCTCTGGTGGGTCCTCTTGCCCCGCCTCTACCACGGGCTCTCGTACGTGCTTTGGTACTAATTCCTTAGTTAGTTCTGTACCATCAAGGAAAGAGTCAGACTAACGGAAATGATAATTTTTCAAAGGAAAGATTAAAAAGTAGAGATATATGATAAGATGATAATCATGTAATGACTGATTAATATGTGCTATCCTGCTTTGCTCATTCTAGGACATTACTAATCCTATCTCTAATGATCTACTCGTCTTAGAATACTACTGATTCTATCTAGACGAATTGTTCTAAAAATGTTATACTCTGAAGCTAAGATTAACCTTTAGCTCTGATACCAAATGTGACTACCCAAACTTCCGTGGTACGAAAGTAAGGATAATCATAGGAGCATAACATAATTAAAACAATAACAGATTCTCAGATAATAGCAGAACATATAAATCATTGCAGCGGAAAAGGAAATGTCATCACAACATCATTACAGAACATCAGAGTACGCAGTACAGGATACACTTAGCAAAGTAGATGTTTAAAATAAGGAAAGAAATAAAGTCTCAATCTCCCAACTTACATCAATACTCAATAATGTCTTAAGGTCTCAAGAAGTAGATAAAAAGATAAAAAGAAAAGTTCTTCATCTTCTCTCTCAGCAGGCTCCAGTCCAGACATATCCATACCTAATACCTGTCATTTGGCTGCCCGTATGGAAAGAGGGCACCCGAGTTTGCAAAGTGAAACAAACTACGAGTTAGTCATGGGACTGGTATGAGAAATCTTACAAAACTAACAATATGAAAAATCACCGGACCACGCCGCTAATGCGGAACGGGTTTACTCCATTGGATTGCAAGTGCATAAGTTTTATAAATTTTAAGTCAAAACAACGCAATGCTTTTTAGAAAATGAAATCATTATAAGACTCAAGTCCCATCACACAATGCAACGCAAAAGAAGGATAGAGTTTTACCTTATAATGATAAAAAATTCTTGATTCGTAGAAAACAATATTTTTTTAATATTATTATTATCAGTGTCTAATATGTTCAGAAATACTTCAAAGTAAATATATCAATCCTAGACGGCATAGCTACTATATACTATGTCGCCATACATAGGTTTATAATAAAAACCGTAATGTCATATTGGAAATTGGGTTTCCATCAAGAGTCGAGGATAGGGACAGTCTCCTAACCTATTTGAGGCACTCTAGCAATGTCTCAGGATTCGGACGCTGGCGAACCCTTGGATACAGCAGGGTCAGTCCACAAATACTTTAGTGGATTGGCAATTCCTCGATCCTATTGGACCTATAAATTGGCCATTGGCGACCAAATAAATCCGAGGCGCCTCATTCCATCAACCACGTAAGTAAAAATGTCGGGCCTTGTAAAAACCCAAACACCACTTCTAGCTAGAAAGAAACGTGTGCACTCCCTGCATTCCCTTGTCCCGTTTTTGACTCTACCGGGGTGTGAGGCTCGCGAGGTAATGTAATACACAAAGCTATGCCGAAATAGGCTATGCTTTGATCATCATCCACAAGGCTCTGCTTTTCAACAAAAGCCTCGATCAATTGCATCTTGGCATGCTACATTGACAATTCACACCGTGCGATCGATAACTACCAATATATAACCTTCGAGCTCATGCGTCTCAAAGAAGGGTGTTAAGCAAGAGAATAAATTCTCCTACACTATAGATATATATTAATAGATATCAATTTAATTACACAGCATGAAGACACACATCCATTTACAAGTCCGTTCTGGGTCTGAACGAAACCGGAGTCACCTTATTCCTCGTCCCGTTTGTCCAATACGGAAGTGAGGTGCTTGCGTATCCGGACAATCAACAAGTACGTCCGGACAACTACCACTTTAACCCTTTAGTGGTAGCTTGCCAATGTCAGGCATCAGTAGTTATCCTTTCGATGTGAAGATCGTCGGTCTTCAATCGTCGTCTTTAAGATCTTCAATTTAGATCGTCATATGACCATTTGAAATGAGTTCTAACTCGGTCTTTTCAAATGATCCTCGCATATATATAGTTTAAAATCATTTCGTATCATTAATGGTATTTAATAACGATTAATTGCTATTTTTATTTATATAAAAATAGCCAATTCTATTTAACGACGCTTCAGGTCGATGGGCGGCCCTAGCGCTACTTTTACCAAAATATGATTTACACATATCTTGAAATCTAACCATTGGAATTTGATAAAATTTATATCTTGGAAAGATCTTCCCAAAACGGTCCCAACGGTTCCAGTTTTGGGAAAATCCGACAGTCGGATCTTACGGTGTAATCGTTTGAAGTTATGATTGCCGAAACTCGAACTACCGCGCGTGATTCGTTTTAATTTATATTTATACATATATAAATATAAATCGTTTGGCGGTTTCAACTTCTTTCAAACCATCACATGCAAGCCAAATACAATCCATATTCATGTTAGAGATTTTACATATAATTTCCATAATCCTACTTACATGATAAAAGTGATAATTTGAAACGAATCTTGTTTTAATGACTAATTATTTTCAACGATAACTAAATTACATTGAAAATTTATTTTCCTAATGTTCTCTCTTTTTGTTGAAACCAAATGATAATAAAGCATGATTTTTAATTTTACTATTTTTATTGCATCTAAAATGATAATAAAAATATGACTATTAAATCTATTCTTTTTATTGCACATAAATTGTCAATAAAATGCAACTGTTGATCTTATTCTTTTTATTATCTCTAAAGTGACAATAAAATGTATCATTTATGTATACTCTTTTATTTACAACTAACATGTAAATAAAAATGTCATTTTTGATTTATTCTTGTTATTGTCTCTAATTTGACAATAAAAATATGACATTTAGATCTACTCTTTTTATTTACAACTAACATGCAAATGAAAACGTCATTTTGATTTATTCTTTTTATCGTATCTAATTTGACAATAAAAATACAACTTTTAATTCTATACTTTTTATTACATCTAAAATGTAGATAAAGATGTATCTTTTAAATTCTATTCTTTTTATTTCAACTAACATGTAAATGAAAATGTAACCATTATCTATATTTTTATTTGCATCTAAAATGAAACTTTTAAATCAATGTTTTTATTCACATCTAAAATGCAAATAAAAAATGCCACTTTTAAATCAATGTTTTTATTCACATCTAAAATGCAAATAAAAAATGCCACTTTTAAATCAACGTTTTTATTCCCATCTAAAATGCAAATAAAAAATGCAACTTTTAAATCAATGTTTTTGTTTGCATCTAAAATGCAAATAAAAATGCAACTTTTTAATTCATGTTTTTATTTGCATCTAAAATGCAAATAAAAATGCAACTTTTTAATTCATCTTTTTATTTGCATCTAAAACGAAAAAAAAAATGTAACTTTTTAATTCATCTTTTTATTTGCATCTAAAATGCAAATAAAAATGTAGCTTTTTAATTCATGTTTTCATTTGCATCTAAAATGTAATTTTTAAAGTGAAAATTAGGGTCACATCCTTATAATTAATCTTAATTAAGCTCACATCCTCTCCTATAAAAAAATATAAATTACATCCTTCTTTTTAAACTAACCGCTTATATGTGACTAATTTGCCCAAATTCAATATTTCGGCTGGACATACGGATGTCATTACAGTCATTTTTTTTTCTTTAATTATCTGATAATTACGCCTTAATTTTCGGCAATTTTAGGGAACTTGCGATTAATTCTGAGGATATTTCGTGATTAAGGTTTTTTCATCCAAAATTTACTCCTGGTAATGGCGGATGCATTTTGTTTTTGAGGTTCCATTTCCGTCCTGTTCATATTCAAATTGGTTGGCAACTTTTCCACTGATTTTTTACATCGAACGACTGTGTTTGAAATGGCTTCATCTTGTCTCAGGTAAAATATGCGTTTATTTTTTTAACTTTTTTTTTTACTGGTTTTCATTCTTCAATATGTATTTGTTGATTCAATAGATTTAGTTGGCGGAATTGTCTAGTGTTATTGATGTGTGATTTCAATAATTTATAAAGTTTCATTTATTTTTTTGATGTATTCACAGTATTATAAATTAGTCTGGCAAATTTTCTGTTCATCTGTTGTACGTACATGTATAAAAGTATGCATATATATTATATATGAGCATATGTAAAAGCAAATATTTTTTATATTAAGTCTGTTTGGATGTACTCAGCAAATTTGTGTGCAAGTATGTAAATTTTATGCTTATAATTATGCAAACTACTGAAATTAATTTTTTCTCTCGGCCTGTCTGTTTATTAGTTCTATCATTCTATTACTTTTGGGTTAATTTATGCATAATACATGGGTTCAGGTTTTCTTAAAATTCAAAATTTCTATGTATATATAATTTTTGCAGATATATATGCAGTTATTACTGTTTATTGCATCTTTGTATGCATTTAACTGTATTCCTATGTTTTTTGCTATTGTAATTTTATTTGGCTATTGCCGATGTTACTGATTATTTTTTATTTTTTTCATTTTTCCTTCAGTGGTCCTTCAAATATTGGTGTGTTGGTGCTGCTCAAGTATGGGAATGATAGTTTTTCTATTCGACTCTATTTTGATAGTACAGTTGATACCATTATAGATGCTGCTTGTGGTGAATGGATTGAATTAAGTCCGTTGTCGTTGTGCTTTTATCACATTAGAGATGGTTTGCGAAGAAATATAGAAAATAATTCTGATCTTCATTCCATTCTTTTATTGGCTGCACATTATCGTGAAGATTACTTGGTTTTTTTGTAGACGTTAATCGAATTAATTCTTCTGCTGCTCCTGATAGCAATTCATTTTTAGTTAGTGATTCATCTTTTGGTAGTAGCAGTGAGTCAAACAACTAGTTTAAGCAATTGTTGAAAACTGATTTGAATCAATCTGTTTTCTCCGGTGTTGGTCAATAATTTAAAAGAGGTGTCACTAAGTTTAGACTCTATTTGATGATGTATAGCATGAAAACTGGATATAAGCTTAACTTGCTTAAAAATGATAAAGAAAGAGTTACTGCTGTTTGCTCCAAAAAAAATTGTTCTTTCAGGATTCATGCTTCACTCAAGTTTAATCTTCCAGGATTTTTTGTTGTAAAGCGTTTACAATCAGAACATAATTGTGGTGCTGGCATTCATGATATAAACAATCCTGTTATATCTAGTAAATTGATTAAGCTTTTGGTTTGTGACCATATTCATGCAAATCCTTTAATGAAAACAAAGGACATTATGAACTTGTTTCATACTGAGTACAATGTCATCTTGAAGTATTATTACGCTTATACTGGAAAGAAATTGGCATTAGATGATTTACATGGTAGCGACTTAATGTCCTACCATCACTTGCAGTCTTTTTGTGATGCAGTTCTATCTACTAATCCTGGAAGTACAGTTGTGTTGGAGTGCAATGATTCTACCCGTCAATTCGAGAGGGTTTTTATTGGATTTGAGGCCTTTGCAGTTGGATTTCAATTTTGTCGACCATTAATTTTTGTTGATGCTACCTTCATGAAGGTACGAGCTCAAGGATGTTTAATGGCTGCTACTTGTAAAAACGGAAATGAAGGTATTTTTTTTTGTTTAATTTTTCCTTGTTCGACTATCAATATTCTTATTTTTTATCACTTATAAATGATGTTTGTTTGAAACTGTGTATTTACATGTGCCATTATTTAAAATAGTTGCATCCATTTATGATATTATTCTGAAGTTACAAATATAACCATGTTTCTTCAGTTTCAGAATTGCTTAAAATCCTGTAAAATTAATTAACATACGGGTTCAATTATTTCAATTTTTGTGACCACTCCTAAAATAGTCGAAACTCTTTCACATTCGTATGCAAATTATATAAATATATGCATTCTGTCATGCTATTATTCTGCCTGTACGCCGCTCAAGCAACTGTTTTTTGCATTATCAACTATAAATGAAATTATTTTTAAAACCTACATCAACTTTCAAATCTGTTATTACTTATGCACCATTGGAAAATAAATTGCTTGCATTTTTCCCAAGAAAAAAAATACTTACATATAACATCTACTATATTATTCCTAATCAATTTCCCGCATTCATCCTTTTTTTCAAAAAAAATATTCCTGATCCTTATTCCACTATTAAACATTTTTTTTAAAATCAGGTTTTTTCCCTATAGCAATTGCAATTGTATCTGGCGAAGATGAAGCTAATTGGATTTGGTTTTGTGAACAACTACAAGAGTTTCTTAAAGAAGATTCTAGAAGCTATGTTTTCATATCTGATCGTCATCCAGGTATCCTTGCTGCAATTCCACAGGTGTTTCCAAATTCAATCCATGGATCCTGTTTTTATCATTTGACCAACAATTTAAAAGTTGCTTTAAAATCACAATTTTCTAAAACGAATAAAAGGATGTTGTTGGATTCGTTCTCCAGAATTGCTTATGCATATAATTTGACTGATTTCAATGCTGCTTTGAAGAATTTTAGAGATGTAGGTGGATCGACCGCAACAAATTTTTTGAGTGGAATTCCATTTGAGAAATTTTCTAACGTATTCTTCCCTGGTTGTCGTTACGGTGAACTGTCTTCTAATTGTTCAGAAAGTTTTAATAAGTGGATTTTGGAAGAACGACATTTACCAATCACTGCTTGTTTAGATAAAATAAGAATGAAGTTAATGAAACTCATGTCTGATCGTCGTGAAGTAGCTTCGACTTGGAACAGCGTTTTATGTCCTGCTATTGAAACTCGATTAAGAAGTCTACATTTGGAAGGTTCTTCTTGGTTTGTTATCAAATCAAGTGAATATAATTTTGAAGTTCATTCTCCCGTACATCAATTTGTTGATTTATACAATCGAGTTTGTACATGTAATGTGTGGCAAATCAGCGGTTTTCCTTGCGCTCATGCCGTTAGAAGTATTTTAAGCTGTGAAACCTTGTCTGTGTATGACTACATTGAATCATATTTCAAAGTTGGACATTTTCAGCTCTCCTACTCACATCCAATCAATCCTGTTATAAATTATATGGGTGAAGATGTGGCTTTTGAAGATGCAATTATACTTCCTCCAAAAGGTAGAAGAATGCCTGGTCGTCCATCATCTTCTAAAAGGCTGAAATCAGCAGGTGAATTTACGAAGACTACTAGATGTGGATTGTGCAGTAAGTTGGGTCATAATAAGAGGACATGTTCTTCAATAGCGAAGTATTTTTTTTTGCATAACAAATAAATGTAAATTTTGTTCGAATTAATAATGTTCTGAACTTTTTACATGCACCTTTGCTTTTAGTTCATTATATTTGTCGTAAATTCTTGTTTATTACCACTTAATTCAGTTCATTACTTTTGTTTCTCCTGTTATTGAAATTATCTGGTTATAAACATGCAATTATTAATTTTTCTTGCATACATAAATGCAATTATATTGCATACTTGTACCTACTTTGTTTCTTATTCAAAAATGTGACTGATTTAACATTATTCCAACAAACTAAATATCCGTATGTCATTTTTCAACGCAAATTGATACTGTATTATAGTTTTATTTATATTGGCATACAATTGTTCAACCAGTTTAATTATTGTCAAAAACATACTCAAGAATTTGGTTTCGTACATGCTCTGGTATACCTGTTAATTAATAATACCTATTTAAACTTGAATTAGTTAACTTTAAGATCAAAATCAAAAAAAATTCAATCTGTCTTCACTACACAAATTTTAACCTCCTTAATTTGTAAATTGAACAGCAACTTTTCAACACACATTCCAACAAGGCTGTACAAAATTTTACAAATGATAACAGAAATATTTTTACTGAATGTTGCTTCAATACTGATAATATGATCAACATTTTAAACTCCTATCTACTAACCGTATTATTTCTAAAAAAAAGTATCCTTTCCCTCTACATATTATATGTAATGCCTCCACAAAAGTAGACAACTATTAACAAATAACTACACAGAAGAATGCTTCAACACATAATTTCACGTCAACCAAACAAAACTTAATTCAGTGCAGAAAAATACAAAGTACTTCAGTTCAAACAAAACAAAACCATTTACACGTGGTCCGGCAAACAAAACAACATTCATTATTACCAAATCAAACTAAAATTCCCTGTTCTTCCATTTCAAACAGCATGTTTGTTATATTCTGACTTGAGATATTTCTGCGTTAGCCGCCTCTCCTCAGTCCAGCTATACAGTTTGCAGCTAAGGATTTCATGAGCCAACTCAGCACGTTGCTTACTTATTTCTTCAGCGCCAAATATTCCTTCATCTTTAACAATTTCATTCCCCTCGCATCTTCGTTTCATTATGTTGATAACAAACATCCCACAATCGACACTGCAGAAAATTATTAATCAATAACACTTTGTTCGATATTCGGTTCTTATTCACAAAAACTGCATACGTGTACACAATTATTCACATTAACTGCATACAAATACGAAGTTACTACCAATTTGTTGACAAAAATAAAAGTTTAACTGTGTATAACTTTTCATTTCTTCAGTATAAGCTTATGCCAGCATTTATGAAATATACGAAAATAATTGATACTTGTATAGTTATATGCTAATACATGTATAATTTGTATAGAAACATGCAGATATTCAAAATTTTGTTTTTCTAATACTAAAACAAACTTATCTTATTTTCTTACGTGTAACCTTGTTGTGGGCAATCCACTATTTCGATTTCTTTTGGTTCCTGAAATTTTTTCTTCTCCAGTTTTTTCATCACCCCACTAACGTAACTTATCTGCATACAACAAAATATAAACAATCAAATACATATTAAATTTTTTATCAAGCAAATATATAAATATATATACATATATATACATATATATACATATATATGTATATGTATACTTATTTATATCTATACATTTTTATTATGGTATAAACCACAACTTGAAATCAAAATTTTAACAATTTACATACCATATCTTTCGCAAATTTTATATGTGGTCCTTCACGCCGTGGTTTGTTGGAATCATAATGGATCCATTTTCTATCATCTTTAATGTACTCCAAGATAGAAAAATGATTCTTTTGATGAATAGGAATTAACATTTTCTTGCAAGCTTTGAATTCCTTTTCAAGCGGTTGATCTATAAAATGCTCCAGTTGGTCTACTGAATCCGTATTTACAAATGCCTGTAATTGCAATCTATTCAGTGGACAAATGTAACTACAAAAACGACTTTACGTACCAAAAAAAATATAAAACTACTTACAGTAGCTGAAACTCTAATGTATAACAACTCCGGATGTTTTTTCTTCAAATTGTATCCCACATAGTCAATTATCTAGTACAACAAATAGAAAATTTTAATAAACTAATATTCACAGCAAAAGATTTATAATATACTAATACCTGTCCGTCAATAAATCCTCCGGCTAACAAATCACCCAATGAACTTCCAATAATGCAAATGGAATCTTCACCATTCAAATACGCGCTTTTTCTGAAAATATACGTAATAACAAATTATAAACTGATACAAATAAATAAAATTTTCTACTGCATAATTGTTCACAATACGTTAAAATATTTGCCTACGACAATCATCAACAAATACTTGTTTTATGTTCAGCTACTCGGTATTTTTTTCATCTCCGTACTTTACAATGATTTACATCGACATATAGGCGTGCAATCATTTTCCTGATCTATATCATTAAATCAAACATAAACATTACATCTTCATACATGAATGCATATATTACCAAAATATGCATACAAATCTGCACTTATGTTACTCATCTGCATACAATTTCGCACATTCTGTTCGAACATGTATACTAGAATGCAAATTTGACAACTGTCTGCATAATTTTATGCAAATTTTTATAAAACATTGCTTCATTAGAAACAAAACTAAAAGTCAACACAAACGAAAATTAAGTAAATTCTGAAAACATTATACCTCATGTTCGCTTCTGCAAAAAATTGCTCTAATAATTCTATTTGGTTCTCTTCCAACTCCCGCACATTCTTAAATTTCCTTATGCTCAGTTTAGCTTTCATAGGCATTTCTTTATCTCGTGGTCCTTTTCCATAATCTTCAACTTCAACAATTTCATCCGCTTTCTTTTTTCCTTTTTCCTTTTCCTACAACTACAAATAACATAACATTTATCATCCATGAAACTTTGGAAATTATATTTCATAAATATTACTAAATCAATAAAATGTAGCATACCTTTTCTGCTTCTTAAATTAATACGCCTATTCAATTTTTCCGTATCATCGATCTGGTTCTTCACACTAACTTTTTCTTGCTCTTTTTGGTTTCTTACATTTTTGGATTTTTCTTTCATTCTATTCCATGTTTCAACCATCTCTTGCTGCTTCTCCTTTACATTTCCCTGGTCTGTCTCAATTCTGCTACTAACAATCTGCTTATTTTCCCTCGTTTTTTCTTCTTCATTTTCTTCGGTTGTTGTCCTGTCAATCTCTGTCACTTCAAGCTCATCCACTACATTCTTATTTTGATCCTTCTCCACACAATCACCTAAACTGTCATTACCCTGAATACCTTCAACATCTGTTCCTTCATCATTTTTATCATTAATATCTCCCAATATTGTTATTTTTCCCTGCTTCTTCTTTTTCTGCGCATCTTTCTTGCTGTGCATCTTATCAATTTTCTCCACCAGATTATCAATCACCTGCTCAATGTTTTCGTCTTCCACTTCTTTATCACTTCCAGTTTTCTCATCATCTTCATCAATATTCATTTCATCATGACCTTGATTTTCATTTTCATTGCCTTTATGACTATCCTCACTGTCTGTACTAACCGCGCCATCATTTTTTTTACTTACATCTAGATCATCTTCAGCACTTTCTGATGTCGTGCAAGCAGTAAGCTCTTTTATTCGTCTTTTTAACATTGTGTTCTCATCTAGTAACTGCCTATTCTCTTGTTTCAAATCGGTTATCATATATTTCAAGTGTTTTCCCTCTTTTTGAAATATGCGTCATATTGTTCATCTTTATCCACGGCTTGTTTCAGCAACTTCAACTCCTTTCATTGAACATCCTGCAAACACATCAAACAACTTATATTCAGTAAATACAACATAATTAATATTTAGTATCGTGTCATCATGTTTATGACAAACCAACTTAAAAAACTACAAGTGTACAAATTACTTGAACTTCAATTTGTAAATATTAAAATTACTTTTTCTACATTCCTAGTATTACATTTCATAATTTCTCAAAAAATATATGCATAAATCCTAATTGTTTGCACTCATTCGAAAAAATATTTCAACTTAAGTTTTGATTTCACGAAACACTTTCTACTACATAAGACTATAATCCATCTTAAAACAAATTATCTACATATATTAATGCAAATATTAATCAATTTTTCACTCAAATATTCATCTTTTAATTTTTCAAATTTTTATAAGTATGTAGTTTTCCTAATTACAACAAATTACAAATATGATACAATTGTTAAATTTTGAACATTTACATGCTAATATTGTGATAACATGTGTACAAATTATAAAGTATAGGTAACATCTGTAGAAAATTATGCATTTATTGCAAAAATTTGCAATGAATGATGCAACTATATCTCATATCTGCATACAAGTATGCAGATATACCTTATATTTGCATATAGGAATGTACATATTGGCATTTTATCCAACCAACTACGCACATAATATCCAATATCATTACAGTTATTTATAATACTAATTTTACAGATATAAATGTTAACAATTTACACGAAACTTACATGGTTGAATTTTATATCCAGTATCATCGCTGGCTTTAGAAATTTAAGGTCCCATTTTCCTGCTCGTGGAAAAACATCTTCATTGTAATTAGGTTTCGATGTTGGCAGAATATGAGTTTTGTCACAAACCCACCACTGCATAAACACAAAATAAACAAAACATTACAAACAACAAGACTAATATTTTTTAAACAATCAGAAATAATAAGTACGATATTATTACCAAAAACAATGTCACACAACCAGTAATTTTCTGTGGTGCCTCATAATATTTATCAACTTGACTGATTAGATGGTGATGAACAGTTTTCGGCCAAGATATCGTACTTAACTTTCTCTCGCACACACAATATGGCACCAAAGTCCACGGTAAAGAATAGTTCGGAGTAGATACCAGGAATGTGGCTACTACATAGAGAAGCAAAAGCTTAACAGTATCAAAACATGCCACTTCTGTCTGAACTTTAATTGTTGCAAAAATTTGTCGTTCTAAATTTCTCTTGTTAATCGTAGCTTCTCCACTAAAGTGTCTTTCTATAAAAGCTTTATAATCTTCATCCTCATTGTCATCATTTTTTAAATGTCCACTTGTTTTAATCAACTCACCTTCGACAGGAGCACCCAAAAGATCTCCATCATCTTCTTCTGTAAATGTTAGCATCAAATCTCCAAATTGAAAATACTTCAAATCCTTCTTATAACCTTTGAAAATAATATCTAAAGTTGTCGAATTTTTAATGGCTTCTGCAGGAGAGATGACGCCATCAATAATCATGTCTACGAATTTACTCAATGGTATTTTCTCAAGAAATACAGAATGGTGATGCGTATACAAGTCTTTCTTCTTCAGGTCCTCAATCAGCTCTATAAATGCTTTCAGATTGTTCCTATACACACCTTCTTTCTTTGGTTTCTTTTTTAATTCTTCAACTTTCTGTTTTACCATTCTGTTCACTTTACACGGTTGCTCAGTAAGTACTATAGCTCTCTCTTTTTCAACATTGGGAATATGGTCCGCTTCGACTAATGCTCTCTGTTACAAGAAAGTTAAATGTAATCACATATATGCATACATCTATACAATTATTCTGAATAAAGTCATATATGAATGCTTGTATTCTTAAAACATGTACAAAATTTCTGACTAGTGTAACTTCAGTCACAAATTTGTCCAACAAAACCTAATATCTGTACACAAATGTGAAAAAATTACTACCAGTATTGGACAAACAATGCATCTACATTACTATTACAAAGTTGTGCAAATATTTCAAAAAAATTTACGCACGCATGCAATTAATACAAACATTAGCATGCAACTGTGTCCACTCATTCTATACATTATCACAAAACACTGCAAGTAATTATAAAACTTGCAACAAAATCTGCAGTTAACATTCTAATGTATACATTAGTTCCCTTCAATCTTGAATTACTCATAAATTTGTCTACTACTTATACTGTAGCAAGATACATATTGCATATTACACAAGAATAATAATTGATATTAATTACACAATCCATTTTTATATTTACTCCACTCTATCTCCCTTTTATAATAATGCTCAACCATCTACTCATGTTTCTTTCAGAATATTAATTCACAACTGCGACCAATTCATAAATATGCACACAAGCAAGCAAATCTTCTGAAATTGAACATTTCCGCATGCATATATTTCGAAAACATGCAGTCAAACCTTTATTACCCTATCTTGGATACAGCCATACACATCATACGCGTAAATATCATACATTTATGCTAACATTCCTTACAAATTCATAATCATATTTATTAACCAGGTTATAACTAACTTACACCTCCCCTTGGGTATTCAGATTTTCTAAAAAAAATATATACAATCCCGAAAATTTTCAAATTAACATATATTACGAACACCATACACCCAATTGCAAAGTTTTTTTTTACAAATACTACACTTTTTCACAAGATGATATCATCTGCAGTCGATTACGAACGAAAAAAGTCTGATTTATACCTTTTTCTCGCCATTTTTTAACTTTGACGACGACGTCTTCAAATTAGAAGCAATGATTGACGATTCTGGAAGAAGCTACAGAACGGCGGCTTTCGCTTCTAAAACTTGAATGATCGTCTTAGGGTTTTCTGGAATTCTTTCTCTAGGGTTTAGGGAGAAATTATAGGAGCGATGACTGATTAATTGTTTAACTCGTTTTTAAATGTTTTGAACGGTCACAAGGGTATTTGTGGAATATTTAGACCGGTGTTTCAAAAATAGGGATGGTTTTTATATACTTTTTATCACCGGGTTTTTTTCCTATTTAGAAAGTTTATAGGGACTTGTAAAAAACGCACCCATTTTTAAATCCTATCTTTTTATTTACATCTAAAATGACCTTAAAAATGTAGCCCTTTAATCTATTCTTTTAGTTACATCTAAAATGTAAATAAAAATTTAGCTTTTTAGTTCATGCTTTTATTTACATCTACAATGTAAATAAACATGTGACTTTTCATTCTATGGTTTTATTTACCTTTACAATGTGAATAAAATGTACTTTTAATTCTATGTTTTTATTTACATCTAATATGTAAATAAAAAATGTAACTTTTTATACTATGTTTTATTTACATCTAAAATGTAAATAAAAAATGTAACTTTTATACTATGTTTTATTTACATCTAAAATGTAAATAAAAAATGTGACTTTTCAATCTATTCTTTTATTTACATCTAATATGTAAATAAAAATATAACTTTTTAATCGATTCTTTTATTTACATCTAAAATATAAATAAAAGTATAACTTTTTATTTTACTCCTTTTTCTTAGCATTATATTTGTATATTTTAATGAGTTCATGTTTTGATTATAAACATGAACCATTTCTTTATTTACATAAAATTTCAATTTTACTGCAAGTTTAATTATAACCACAAAACAATATTTGATTGAAAGCTCTAATTCAATCAAACAACAACAAAGGTGATGTTTTTATCAATCAACAAACAAAGCGATATATTTTATATTGAATTGAAAGTTCTAATTCAATTCAGTAACATAAATAAAGTGATATTTTTATTGAATTGAAAATTCTAATTCAATTCAATAATATAAACAAAATGATATTTTTATTGAATTGACAATTATAATTCAATTCAATAATATAAACAAAATGATATTTTTATTGAATTGACTTGACAATTCTAATTCAATTCAATAATATAAACAATATGATATTTTTATTGAATTGAATATTCTAATTCAATTCAATAAACATGATACTCCATTTTTGTTTAATATATATTATTCAACAAAATATTGACAAAAATGATTTATTTTAATTATCTTATCACATTAAGATCTATATCAACAAAATATCCAAATTTACAGATCTATATCAATACATCACAAACGGATAAAATCAACAATTCTAAATTTCATACATCGCAGGTCATACATACAACTATTTAAACAGCGAGAAAATAATAATTAAATTGATTAATTATTTAAATCAGAACTCTCACAGTCGTGAATCTGAATTGTTTGAATCCGCAAATTAGGCCAAAATTTTATCAGCTTGGAATTGCTTCTAGTCAGAACAGCAGCGTAGATCTCGTCTCTACGATCGCACAAGATCTGAAATCGTTCATTTTCGATGTCGTATGAATTAGTTATGATTTAAATAAGATAGATAATAATTTTAAAATTAAATTATAAAAATAATATGAGGTTTTACCCCTTTCTTCTTCTACATAGAAAACGGCCGTGCTTTTTCAGAATTTGTTCAATTCTAGGTTTCCTCTTTGTGATCAAACGTTGCAATGGTCTAACGATCGGAGAGTGGGACGTCGGAGAGCTAGGGGAGGCGCATAGGGGGGCCTACTTGGGTGAAGCTCGATCGAGCCTGGGGGGTGGGCGGCGCTGTGTACGGCGCTACTTCAGGACGCTGTATCTCGGCGTCCGTGCCTCCTGGAGATGATCCAACCGTATGGAAATGAGGAGGATGAAAATCTCTACAAAAAAGTCTAAAGGAGGAGGGGATTTTGATGTATGGATTGACGAAATTTAAAGGGGGAAGAAAGGAGCAACGTCGGCCATGGGTTCAAAGGAGGCGGTGGCTGTTGTGTACTAGGGTTTTGAAATGAATTTGTGATTATTTATAATATTTTAATTGTTAATTTTACAAATAAATCCCTAAGTCCTGAACAAATCCAATTTTAGTCCAACAGGAGTTGATCCGACCCAATAGCCCCCCTTCTGGATCCAATGGGCTAGGTCCCGTCAGCCCAAACGACTGTTTGTGGCCTGAAATCTTTAATTTAAAATTTAAATCCTTTATTAAATTAATTCGATCTTGTATTTAAATTCACCGAGGCCACGTATGGACCTAGAAAATTCTAGAAAAATTATTTATGGCTTTGTTTTGATGATATGGTTCTAACAAAATTATTTTCGTCGAATTCTGAGACTGTTTGAAAAATGGTCATTTTCAAGTCGATTAAATTTGACTAAAATTGACAAAACACATTTTCTTTTGCCACGCTCACATATTAATTCCAAAAATTATGGAAAATTAAATTTAGCAATAACTTGACATTCCGGATTCAACAAAGGTGGTTTCGTCGAAAATGGAGATCGTTTAAAAAATGGCCTTTTATACGGGCTATAGATTATACTATAGCGACCATTCTGAGTATTCAACTGGCCATAACTTTTGATTCCCGCTATGAAATTTCAATTTTTCGGATTCGTTGGAAAGATATTTTCAAACAAATTTGATATTTTTGGTTTCACTAAAATCCGTTAAATTTTGAATCCGGTACATTCAGTCAAAGTTCAGGTTTGACTTTTCAAACTACCGAACTATTTCTAATTCCTTTTGAAATCAAAATAAATATATTCGCTCTAACTTCGATTAAAAAAAAAATTAATCGTTATTATTTAAAATAAATTATTTTAACTATTCAAAATTTACTGAAATAGCCAAAATAAAAAATTTAAATTGGTTCGGATTTTTCGGGTTGTTACAACCTTGTTTGAAAATTTAAATTCTAAAATTCAAATTTGAATTTTGAATTCTAAAATTCAAATTCAAATTTTGAATTCTAAAATTCAAATTCAAATTTTGAATTTTGAAATCCAAAATAATAACAAAATAATAATATAATAATAATTAATTTTAAAAAAGGTTTTAAGATTAATATCATCTCAGGAAATAATTAAACAGAGAATATAAAATATTAAAATAATATAACGAAGTTCAAAAGCAACTTGTACTTTGAAATCACACATGTATGTCGACATACATAAATAGAAATGTCGACATATGCACCAGAATTTGAAATTCAAATTTTGAATTTCAAGAGTTTAAACCTTTAAACTTCCCGCCACCTTTTCACCAACTCCCAAGGTCTAAAAAGGTGTCCTTCTATTCATAAAAGAGGTGCCCTTTTGATCTTTATTTAATTACCTATTCAATACTACTCTTTCTACCTCTTATTCAAAATTCAAAACTATTTTCTTCATCCTATACTCTTCAAAACTATTCTCTAACGGCTTCCTCAAGTACTCCAAAGACCATGAGACTAACCAAGACTCTCAAAGGTCATCTCTACGACAACCCAGAAGCTATCCAAACATACATAGACTATGTTACGAATGGAAAAGTCAATACAGTAACATTTGCTATTTTTGAAGATTTTGAATCTTATGATCTTTGTAATGTTTTCAATCAAAATTAGATTTTAAGTTTGGTTGATTCTTGGGATAATGATGAAGCACGTTACTTGAATCTTGTCAAAATGTTTTATACAGATTTAAATCGCGGTTTTTACGAAGGGAATGAAAACCAAGTTTGGAGTAGCATTAAAGACACTCAAATTATTTTGGATAGTGATGTTTTGGGAACTATTTTGAATTGCAAGAAAACGTGTGCGGTTTTCGGATTTTGAAATTGTTGAACATGATTTGGAAACTTTTCATCATATTTTTGAAAGCGATGAACATATGAATTCAAAAATCGCTTTTTCCGCCCAAAAGCTAGAATTGTCAACCTCCTTCTTCAACACACTCTTACTCCAAGTTCCAATTTTTTTAATAATCCTACTCTCAAGATGGAAAAATGCTCTTTTTTCCATATTTGGCACTTACGATATTAGTTAGACCGGAGTGATTTTGAGAGAATTCAAACCCAAGGAAATGTCAACAAAAGATAACACTCTTTACCATGGGATTTATCTTACCCGAATCTTTATGTATTTCGAATGAATTTCGAAGGAGAGGTATTTGTTCCAAGAAAGGTTTTTAATTCGGGAAATATATCCCTTATGCAAATTCCAATCACTATGCCATAGATGGCCTACCGCAACGAAAACCCATGGTGTTGCTAGCTACAATGTTACCGTAGCTATGCTGTTTTTTGTCTATTGCAACGCACGCTTCAATGTGTTAGCATAGATATCAACATGTGTTGCAGTAGCTATAGATTGATTTAATTGAAATAAATTAATAAAATTATCGATCTGCGTGAAAAATTCAACGGTATATGTTAGCAATAACTGTCAGATTTTCCTTCGCCCTCTCAGCTCCTTTCCCCCCAAATTTTCATTTTCCCACTGTAACCTAAATCACGCTATTTGTTTTTCTTTCTTTTTCCCTTGAGAAAAAACATGCCGATCAAAAACTAGGGATTTAACCTCTCTTACCTTTCGTCATTTCAGATGGTTCAGCTGCTTTTCCACCTCTTTAACCCCAAAATCTCGCGTTTATCACCGGATATGTTTTCCAACTATCAATTTTCCCTTCCGCCTTCCTCTCCTTCGTTCCATTTATTCTCGGGGTAGTGACCAAAAAAAGCACCTCATGGTTGGTACCGCCACCGCGTTACTGTTTTTGGTTTTTAATAACTGGATTTTTTATTTTTATTTTAAGCACTATATTAAAATTGTATTTCGATTTGTATATAAGTACATGGTTTGGCAGTTTTGCCGATAAACAAATGTGTATCTTTTAGTTTGAGCTATGATGTAAAGATCTCAAATTAACAGTGATTTATTGAGGTTTAGCACTGTAATGCTGATGTTTGAAATTGTAATTTAGAATTGAGCCAACTGAAATGAAGACATGCACCATGATAGTCGTGATGCTTGAAAGGTTAACATCATGCACTTGAAGAAAAATGCAAAATGTCAAGTTACTCATTGCATAGTTTCATGGTTAGATAGATTTACATTAAGATTCTCTCACAAGACAAAATTAGAAGTCTTGCAGCGAGCAATTTGCAAGATCTGTAAATGGCACTTCCATGAGAGAGGTCATTTAAGGGAACATTTTTCTATCTTTTACTTTTTTTCTTCATATGCTAGTGCAAAACTGCAACTAAGCTTATTATTTGCATTTTTTATGAAATTACAAAATCTATTGTTTTTTATATTCATTTAAAGGCTGTTGATGTCAGATATCTCTAAGTCAAGTGAGCGTGCATGGTGTAGAATCAACGATAATCTGGCAATGCTTCAACTAATGTTTAATTACTAAGAAATATAAGCTTTCACTATTTACCCATGTGAAATTATATTGAAAGGAATACCTTGTTGACGTCTATGAATGGTCTGGATTGGTTTGGCAAGCATGCATAGGTGATATGTTCAAGTTCAGTTCTACATGATGAGTCATTATGCGCTGAAAAGTGAAAATGACGTCCAATGACAACAAGGTGTAATATGCAACACTTGTGCATTTTTAATGTGATTTTCAGTTTCTCATATGCAAAATCTCCAACTAATTTTCTGTGTCAGGGGTATGTTGCTCAAAGTCATTCAAGGTTCCTGGTGTTCATGCTGTTTTCTAATTTAAGTTTAAGTACCAGAAGCTTGGGTACATAAGCCTTTCTTGCCAAGCAGGTATATACTTAACTTTTAATTGTTTTTTCTTTTATAAAATAAAACCAATAATTTTAAGCATGTATTAGACTGAAACAATTAAAACCTATAGTTTCTTGGTTCTTGTTTGCCGATGAAGAACTAGTGATCTGACCTCATCTCTCTATCTCAACTGCATGATCAATTGTGTTTTGTGTTTCCAGTAGGGACGTATAAATTAGACATAGGAAGAAGAGTAATTCTTGTTTATGAACGTTAACTTATATTAGGTTGCATGGAGTTTCTGTTGTGATTGCTTAAGTTTTTCTATTCCTGGAAACCAGCCTGTTGTAAATCATTTGTTTTGTTGGTTAACTGAAACAAAAGCATTCTTGTTTGGTTTTATCTTATTCAAAATGCATCATTTACAAATCCCATAGCAACCTTGCTGATTCAATGAATATGAGAGATTCATCCAAGCGTCCTACCCAATACGCCGGATGATAAATATTTATTTTCACTAGTAATAACAGATCTTTTTGGCTTCTTAAAAGTTAAAAAATGACTTATAAGTCGATCCAGATGAGAAATAAATTTTGTTGTGGATGTTATCATCTCTGAATTAACCTCTATTCCACATGATAAATTTTGATGTGGATGTTATTATATGTTACCAAGGACCCATATAGTAATTTTTTTTAAATCTATTCCACATGATGTAAACAAATGAATTAATTGATGTTTTCTGCACCTTTGTAAAGTGCATAGCCATTTCTATAACAGGATAGTGAAGTTAATCAAAGTTTGGTGTAAACTGCATAGCCGAGGGGTTGCAGGAAGTGATTGCATCCAGGTTTGGTGTTACTGCTGTATTATTAGTTATAGATCAATAGTTTAACTTTTCTTTATTGTTTTGCCTATCATTCTTTCTTGCATTACACATTTCATAAACGAGCAAGATAAATAAATCAATCTTATGAAATGCAGTCTCAGAATGTACATCATATAAACAGGGATCATACGTTCGTGTAAATTGTTGATTGAACTGTCAATGGTCTATTATTTCTTCCTGATTGATTGAACTGCTATCCATTTACTTGTTCTTTTGACGGTCTTTTGTTTGCTTGGTACAATGGTTTATTTCTTCCTGACTGATTGAAATGTAGTTGCTTTGGCTGTGGATTCTTTGTTTTCACCAGTCGTTCCAAACCTAACTCTGTTTCTTCCAGTTTTAAAGTACTGTAAAGATGTTTATTGCCATGAAGCTAAATGGATTGCAAACCGATCGATTCACTTATGCAGTTGTACTTACGAAGCTAAATGCACTGACATAAATGATGCCAGTTTCAGAACTTTTTATCACCTGAGATTGTGTAGAATTAAGGGTGGGTCTCCAACAAACACAATATCAACATCACAAACTTCAGTTCAATTCACCTCTTCAATAAAATGGCATCCGCAATGGCTCTCTCTTCACCAGCCTTAGCCGGAACTGGACTAAAACTGTCACAATGGTTCTGAGCTCATAGGAAATGGAAAATTCACCATAAGAAAGACCATGAGACATTCGTTGAAGCTATTTGGTTCAAAGCTGAAACTATTCAGTGTACGGGAAGTGATCTCAGATATTCAGTGTAAGTATTATTGTTTCTTTCTGTGTAAGTATTTTTTATTTTAGCTATTAAATATATATTCCATTTTGTATAACATGAAGTTGTTGTTTTTTTTATAGTCTGGGCTTTAAGTGCTGAAAGCCAGCAGAAATTGGCTCATATACGGATAAATTGGCTGATACAAATGTATGAGAGGTCATTCATGATTGAACTAGAGAAGTTGAACATACTTTGAGAGCGAATCATCAGAAGGAAAAAATAAATAAATGTAGTAGTTTATATAATCATTTTCGTGTATTTTTTCTTATTTATGGTTGTATATGTGAGTATGTATATGAGTGAATCGAGTGACAATGTAGTGAGTAATGTATGTAAATATGAATGATTGTGTGGTATACCAGTGAATGTACAATAGTGGAGTTAAAAAATTTGTATCATTTGAAATGTTGAAATAAAATATTTATTTGAATAAAATATTTATTTGAATAAAATATTTATTTGAATAAAATACTGTGTTTGAATACTGTGTTATTATAATATTTATTATAATATTATGAAAAGTTTGATTAATAGTAGTTGTGGTATAATTACTTTTAACAGTTGTAAAACAAATTTTAACAACTGCTAGAAACAGTTGTAAAAAAGGTTGACTTTCTTACGATTGCAGATATAACTAGTGTCGCATACCAGCTGGAAGACATATTACAACTGTTTTTGGCAGTTGTGAAAGGGTATTTTTTGTTGTAGTGGTACATGTGGCAACATCTGTACTGATGTTACCATAGGGTCACAAATGTGTTGCCTTTGACTCTAAGGCAACGCGACAAAAGGCAACCCCGAGAAAGTGTTGCCACAGATCATTTTTTGCTTATAGCAACACTTTTTGGCACTTCCAGAATCACTTCTCCAGTGTTGCAGTATGCAATCTATGACATAGTGAATCATTTTCAAACCATATAAGTCATATGCCGAAAAAGAAGCTAGAATGGAACAAGAAGGAATTCAAATAGATACTGAAGAAAGTGAATCCTCTATTGAAGGCATATAACTTCCTACTTCAACAAGAGCCATATCCAAAGAAGCAATTTTTCAAAACTAAGTCAAACTAGCCAAAATCCAAAAGAAAATCAAGAAGACTCTTAACTAAATGTCATTCAAAATGAATAAGTTTTTTGAAAAAATAGGAAGAAAACTTGGATTATCATCTTCCTCATCTTTATCCGCTGAAATCTATGTTTATTAGCTTATGTTATCTTTTCGTATTAGCTTGTATCTTCTTTTCGTATTTCGTATTTTGTACCTTGTATCGTTTGAATGTATCCTCGTATTAGTAGTAATGAATGTTCTTGTTTACTGTCAAATTAATCTATAACATCTGTAAAAACATTAGAATTAAACAAATTAATATAATATATTAAGGATTAATTCAAAATTGTGTAAAAAGTTCAAATACCTAAAAATACATGGGTATGTTGACATACAAGAATGTTTATGTCAACGTATAACTACCAGAAATTCAAATTAGTTCAAATTTGAATTTTTTTAACAACTACCTTTTGTCCATTTAGTTTTAAATGAAAAACTAACTCTGTATATACCATTTTCTTTCATAAAAACTCATTTTTAATTCTAGATTTCTTCTTTAACCACTCTCTTTATATAATCAAATTATTGGCTACTCCTATTTATAATCTAAGTGAAAATCTTGAAGAGACTCCTAACTCTTTCAAGAATAGCCTATCTGTCATTCCCCGCAATCAACGTCATTTATAATTAAGTCAGAAAAAATGATCGAACAACAAGAAAAACACTTTGATGTTACCCGTTGGATGATCTCTTCTCTTTTCAGATATGAAGATAACAACATCACCAAAGTACCTCTCACCAAGGACAACGAAGACTAGGAAGTCATAAAAGCGGATCCAATCTTCAGTGGAGATGGATGGGTGGAAGTTTCGAGAAATGTATGAATAAATAAGCTTGTTTGATTTGATTTGAATGGTTTGCTTTGTGGTATGCTTTTGAATTTAAAATTTAAAAAATCGTAAATGATTAAATATTATATGGATTGATTGTTTGGCTTGAAATATACGTTGATTGTATTGATTATACTCTTGTATATTTTTACTTAGTAGAATTATAATAGTATTGCCATAAAGTTAGGGGGAGCTATAGGAGAATTATAGACTTAGGATGCTATAGGTTTAGGGAGAGTTATATATATAATTAGTTAGTCACTAGGATTCTTCTGAGTATAGATAGGTATACTTTTTGTTGATGACAAAGGGGGAGAAATTATAAAACAGGTATAGTTTAAGGGGGAGTTAGAAGGAATTCATGATAAAAGGGGGTAATCGAAGAAACATATTAACAGGTAATATCAGGTACAAATATTTTATAAACCAAGGTTGTCATCATCAAAAAGAGGGAGATTGTTGGAGAATGGAACGTTGATGATGTTTTGGTGATGACAACCTTGTTTCAACTATTATCATTATGGATTATAAAATATTTACTAACATTTTTATCCAGAATATATGTATATATATGTAGGAATTATATGCAGGTAATAAGATATTGAAGACTGTACAATTAAGAGTTTCAAGAGTTAAGAGATTCAAGATTTCAAATGAGAATCAAGACTCATGAGTATTAAGATATCAAGGTATCAAAAGTCCAAGATTACTAGAGTAATAGAGTCTAGTTAGTATGTAAAAACTCTGAATAACACTCAAACTTTGTTAATAAATTATCTCTTTTTAAATTGATTTTAAACTATTTTCAAATTTATTTCAATCTCTTTTCAAAAATGATTTTTAATCATTTAAGGATTCTAAACTTATGATTTCAAGTCTATATATATATATATATTATATAAAGTTTTAATTATATTATATGTGTTTATAATTATAATATATAGTTTTATACCACCTATATATATAGTTTTTAAATCATATGTTTAAATAATATTTTATTATGTTTTTATACTTGAAAAATTATATCTTAAACAACTAGTTTTATTTCGGGAAATTCCCGAATATATATATTGGATTAAATACTTTAGAAATGATTTAAAATTCAAAAATATAATATGTATGTCGACGTACATGTTTTTACAAGTCTACATATAACTGAAAGATTTTTAAATTTTAAATAGTTGTGTCTTTATTTTAAAATGTTTCACAAACGGTTGTGTCTCTTGAAACACTATATAAAGGCCTTGATTTCGAATTTTTTCATAACTTATCTTCTCCTTCTTCCTCCCTTAACAGACCACCATTATTCTTCTTAAGTTTGTAAGATTATACGCTTATACTCTGCCTATTTCAATACAAATTATATCATTCTTCTTCTATTTTAGTTCTCTATCAAATACTCTTTGTTTGGAAGTGCTACTCGAGTGTTCTAGGTCAATTGTAATCAAAAACTGTAAGGGTGTGTTCCTTGTAGCCCTGAAATCAAGGAATAACGAGGGTGTTAACCTTATAGCCTGTAAATCAAGGTTGGTGTGTTTCTTGTAGCTCGTAAACCAAGGAAAGGAGCGGTGTTAACCTTGTAGCCATGAAATCAGGGGTGTTGTAATTGGATACCGATATTAATAAAACTTTGCGCAATCCAGCATTGTGCGGGACTGGACATAGGAGCAATCTGAACCATTATAAAAATCCAGTGTATTCTTTCCTTTTCTGCATTTTACTTTTATTTATATATGAATCTGTGATTATTTTTGTTATGACATTCATTCCGTGATTCATATAGTAGTTTGGGTAATTGTTAATTGTTTAAATTTCTATAAATTCTTCAAAACACTATTCACTCCCATCTAGTGTTAGTTTTGCCTCAAGATCCTTGATCCTCATCCCTAGTAAATACCGATTATGTATTATAATTTAAAAAACATATAAATTTAAATTAGCATACCCCTCTTTGTTTCGTATGACTTTGACACACAATCTCCCTAGACTGGGTGTGGTAACTAGTGAAGGAGTATCATTCTCCACATCTGTAATTACATTTACATGACATGGGGGTGGTGGTGACAGAGGTGGGGATGGTGGTAATGGTAAGGGTTGTGGGGCTGGTATAAGAGGTGGTGAGGGAATGGAGGTAGATGTAACATGTGTGGGAATGGGGGTAGATGTAACATGTGTGGACTCAATAAGAGATGAGGGAATGTAGATAATGGTGGTGGTAATAGGGTCTCCTCACACTCTCCCTCGTCCTTTCCCTCGACATACCACCATATATATAACTGTTGATGCTACCTAAAAATATTGTTGCACCATAATGACAAACATTTGTCATTAATAAAGATTTGTAATGCATGTTTTTAAGTTGGCATCTCCATAGAGTATAGCAGCAATGCAGGTATTTAAAGAAAAAAGAATACATACAGAAAATGATAGAAAAGCACTGCATTGAACCACATAATCAATGGTTTGAATTAAACATGATTTTCTCTTTGCACTATTAATACAATTATAAAACATGCTTCTACTCGTCTTCCTCATCATTATCTCCCTCTTCCTCTTCCCCTTCATACTCTATATTTGCATCCTGGTCTCATCCTTATCAAACACTTCTACTTGTAAATTTTCATCATTTACTAGTCTAAGATCTCCATGTTGTGCTAAATTATATGCATTAGTAGATTCAAAATCAGCTCGATATGCTTGGTCGCTAGGTATAGAAGCATCAAAAGTATTTCTTGCTTTTCCCTTAATAACCACCAACCAATCTTTTTTAGATCTACTTTCAGATGGGTATGGTACATAATAAACTTGTATTGCTTCTTTAGCCAAGACTGTTAGGGAATGCCGAAAGGACACAAATTCAAACACAAACGCAAAAATAAGCAGAAATAAAAATGCAGAAAGGGAAAGAACACACCGGATTTTATACTAGTTCGGATTACTCCTATGACCAGTCCCACGCAACACTGGACTGCACAGAGTTTTTTTGCTATATCAATATCCAATTACAACCTCCTTGATTTCACGGCTACAAGGGATACCACTGATTCCGTCCTTGATTTCACGGCTACAAGGGATAAAACCGTTTAATCCCAAATACGATCCAAGCAATTACAAATAACCCTGTAACTCTTCAATAGCACTTGATTCAGAGAGTGTAAAGAGAAGAAGTTTGATCAAAATAGAAATGAATTCGGTAGAGTATAAGTGTAGAAATCATAAAAATGATTAAGAATAATGGTATAAAGAAAGAGGATGAAGTTAGAGAAGAAAAGATGATAAAAATTCGAATTCAAGCCCTTCTTATAGTAAATGAAAGGATGTCATGTTTTAGAACCGTCACAAATAGTGAAAAGACATTTCCTTTCAAGATTGAAAAAATGACAGTTATATGTCGACATAGTGTTTTATGTATGTCGACATACTCTTGGTTCGAAATTCATTTTTGAGCATTTTTCAAGTGTTTTGATATAAATATAATTCTGGAAATTCTTGAATTAAATATAGTGTTATAAATTAATATTATATAGTAAAAAATCATATGAAAACATATATTTAAACTATATAAACATATTTATAAAATTAAAAAGTTTTAAACTATATATATAAATATAAAAGTATAAAAATATAAATATTAAGTTTTGAAATACAAAAGTAAAGTAAGAAAAGAAATTAGAAATATAGAAAATGAAATAGGGAGAAAATAAAATAGAGAGGATAGAAGATAGAATTTGAAAACAGAATTTGAAAATCAGAATTTGAATTTGAACCTGGAGTGCTATTTAGTGTCTTACATAATCTAGACTCTATAACTATATTAGTCTTGAACTCTTGAAATCTTGAATACTCATGAGTCTTGAAATTTCTTTGAACTCTTAATCTCTAATATCTTTAAACTATACAGTCTTCGGTATAACAGAAAGATAGGATCCTTCTTAATGACTTCCCAATCCTCATCTTCTTTAGTTCGAGGAGCCTTGGCGAGATTATTATCTTCATCTCTGAAAAGAGAAGAGACTAGCCATCGCATTGCATCAAAATGCTTCTCTTGCTGTTCAAACATCTTTATTTGACCTAGTTCGAGATGACGCTGGTTTCGTAGAATGATAGAGAGAATATTTTTGAAATAATTCAAGGTTTCTTCTAGATATTCACTAAGATTAATCCTATGATTTGCCATGGATTTGAGTACAAATGAATCAAGAAGAAGGATAAATAAAATTATGATTTTTTCTGGAAGAAATAGACTTAAATAGGGTCTGGAATTCATTGGATTTTGGATGGACATGAGCAGTTATTTTTATTTTAAAATATGAAACAATTTGAAAATCTGGTAGTTATATGTCGACATACAAAAAACACTATGTCAATAACTATAGCAAGAATTTTTGAAATTTTCAAATTTTGAATTCTTGAACCTTATTATATTATAATTAGTTTTAAAGTTTTACAGAAGGATAAAGATGATTTTATCATAATTAAAACTCCATTCATAAATTAATAGAAAGCAAATACATCCAACTAATCAAGACATACTTAAATACGAGATTTGAAAGCAAATACAAGGAAATGAATACATAAAGATAGATTAAACTAAATGGCCTAGTTTTCGGATGATGATGAGGAAAATGAAATTCCAAGCTTTCTTCCTATCTTGACCGTAAATTTGGATACTTTTGAAAGTTTCTTGTTGATCTGTTTTTGATTGTTGACGATTTTCACTTGATTTTGAATAATCATCCCTTTGTAAATGCGTCTAGTGCCTGTTGGATACTCAACACTTTCCAAGGAAGCATGTTCTTCTTCTTCGACTTCCATTGGATCTTGTTCTTGTTGCATTCAAGCTTGTTTGGCTTCGAATGTCTCATATGGTTTGAAAGTGAGAGGAATTTGCATGAGATGAATGTTTGATGCGTCAAACACTTTTCTAGGCACAAATTCTTCTCCATGAAGATCAATGTTAAAGTACCTGAAAATGCGAGTGAGATAAACACCATAGCAGAGAGTGTTTTCTCTTATTGATAAATCCATGGGCTTAATCTCATTTAGAATCATTTCGGCCCAATTGATAGTATAGCCACCCATAATAGCAAAAAGTGCCTTTTGGACTTTGATGGTTGGATTCTTGAAATTTCCGCAATGGGGAGTGATGGTATGTTGAAGGAGATGGTTAACAATTCTTGTTTTTCGACAAAAGGAATGATTTTTGAACTCCTTCGAAGCATCATCTTCAAATATGTCATGGTTGGTTTCCAAATTGGTTTCGTCGATGATAAAATCCGAAAAATTCGAGCCTGTGCTTCTACAATTTAGGATAGTGCCTAAGAGTTCAACATAGAGAGCAATTTGAGTGCCTTTGACACTACTCCAAATTTGGTCTTCGTTTCCTTCGTAAAATCCACGATTGAGATTCGCATAGAACATCATGATAAGTTTGGGATAACACACTTTGTCATTATCAGGAGATTCAATTAGACTCTAGACTTCATTGTTTTGAAAGAGAGAGATGAGATCATAAGAGGGAAAATCGCTAAAGATGGTGAAAGCACCCGTGTTAACTTTAGCATTTTCTAAATAGTTACCATAGGTTTTGATGGCCTCTTTGTCATTGTGAAGATAGCCTTTTATGGTTTTTCTTATCCTCAATTTTTGAGATGAGCTAGAGGAAGCCATTGAATTGATAATTTTGAAGAGAATAGATATGAAGTATATTGTATTGAGTTGAGAATGAAAGGTAGAAAGAATAGATGTATATATAGGAGTTAAATGGATATGAATTGAATAGGATCAATTTTTCAGATTGAAATGACACCTTTTCAGACTTTCAGAGTTGGTGAAAAGTTGGAGGGAAGTTTTAAAGTTTAAACTATTTGAATTTCAAAACTGGTTAGGTATGTCGACATAGACTTATTTGCATGTCGATATATATGTCCATTTTCAAGGAGAATTTAAATTTTGAGATTTGAAATTTAAATTATCGATTTATATTTTAGGTTAAATGATTTCCTAAAATAATTCTAATCCTAGTAAACACACAAACAATTTATTTATTTATTTTATTTGTTATTTATAATTATATTATTATTTTAAATTTCAAATTTGAATTTCAAATTTTAAAGTTTTAAAAATCAAATCAGAGCAAATAAACAAAGCAACCATTCATCCAAGTAAAATTAAAAATTAGTTAAAACGTACCCTGTTTTAAGATCATTTTCTTCGAAATTTTCTGAACTCTGAATTGCCGTAAAGCAAATATTTATATTTTTGATTTCTGGTTCTTCATCACTTGATGATGCTTCTGAATCATCTAATGTTGTTGCGTATTCTTTCTTTCTCTTTCTTAATGAATTACTATTTTCTGTTTGTTGAGTCTATTTGTCTGGATATGGTTGCATTTTCTTTTTATGTCCTGGTTTTGTTGCAATTATAATACCGACCATCATTACTTCTTGAACTTCCTTGATTATAATTCTTCCTTCTATATCTCAGAAATCTTCTAAAATGATTTGTCATAAGTGTTGTTTCTTCATCATCTTCACTACTCGAGTCAGAACCATTTGTTGTTGCTTTCAATGCAATAGATTTCTTCTCTGTTGATCGGTTTTCTTTGCTTCAATTGGACTTCGTAAGACATCAGGTTTCCAATTAACTCTTCAATCTTCATTTCATTCACATCGTTGGCTTCTTCAATGACCAAAGTTTTCTAATCCCATTCTGGAGTTAATGAACTTAATATATATTTGACTTGATCTGCTTCAGAATAAGTTTTTCCAAGTGCAGTTAACGAATGCACTATCTCTTGAAATCTGCAATACATATCTGAAATAGACTCATTCTCCTTTATTTTGAATAACTCAAACTGATTAGCTAGCATTGCTATTTTAGTTTGTTTAATTTTATTAGTTCCTTCATGAGTTACTTGTAAAGTTCTCCAAATTTCATAAGTAGTTTTACATATTGTCACTCTATTAAACCCATTCCTATCTAATGAACTAAATAACATATTCATAGCCTTAGAATTGCTTTGTGCGGCGGCCTTTTGATCATTTGTCCATTGTGCAAATGTAGTTGTGGGTTCAGCATATTCATTTTGTGTACTATTCCATTTGTCTAAACTACTGATTGCAAATATATTTTCATTCTACATGCCAAATATGAATAATTACTACCATTAAACAATGGTGGTATAACAGTGGACTGACCCTCTATAAAATAACTATTATTGCTACCAGTGTTGGTTGCCATTATCACTATTTTCAAAAATCAGATTATGAACTTTTTGAAAGACCTTGCTCTGATACCAATTGTTAGGGAATGCGGAAAGGATCGTTCAGGCAAAACAAACACTAGAGGGAGGTGAATAGTTTTTTTGAGAAATTAAACAAAATCTAAAACTTGTGAGAATCACCAAATTAATCAAACACCACAAACACAATCACAGACACAGATTCAAACACAAATGCAAAAGTAAACAGAAATAAAAATGCAGAAAGGGAAAGAACACACCGAATTTTATACTAGTTCGGATTACTCCTACGACCAGTCCCACGCAACGCTGGATTGCGCAGAGTTTTATTACTATATCAATATCCAATTACAACCTCCTTGATTTCACCGCTACAAGGGATACCACCAATTCCATCCTTGATTTCACGGCTACATCAGATAAAACCGTTTAACCCCAAATACCACCCAAGTAATTACAAACAACCCTATAATTCTTCAATAACACTTGATTTAGAGAGTAGAAAGTAGAGAGTGTAAAGAGAAGAAGTTTGATCAAAACAGAACTGAATTTGACAGACTATAAGTGTAGAAATCATAAAAATGATTAAGAATAATGGTATAAAGAAAGAGGATGAAGTTAGAGAAGAAGAGGTGATAAAAAATTCGAATTCAATCCCTTTTTATAGTAAATGAAAGGATGCCATGCTTCAGAACCGTCACAAATAGTGAAAAGACATTTCCTTTCAAAATTGAAAAAATGATAGTTATATGTCGACATAGTGTTTTATGTATGTCGACATACTCTTGGTTCAAAATTCATTTTTGAGCATTTTTCAAGTGTTTTGATATAAATATAATTCTGAAAATTCTTGAATTAAAATATAGTGTTATAAATTAATATTATAAAGTAAAAAAATCATATGAAAACATATATTTAAACTATATAAACATATTTGTAAAATTTTAAAGTTTTAAACTATATATATAAATATAAAAGTATAAAAATATAAATATATAAAACTTAACTTTTGAAAAACAAAAGTATAGTAAGAAAAGAAAATAGAAAGATAAAAAATGAAATAGAGAGAAAATAAAATAGAGAGGATAGAAGATAGAATTTTAAAACAGAATTGAAAATCAGGATTTGAGTTTGAACTTGGAGTGCTATTTAGAGTCTTGCATATTCTAGACTCTATAACGATATTAGTCTTGAACTCTTGAACTCTTGAAATCTTTAATACTCATGAGCCTTGAAATTTATTTGAACTCTTAATCTCTAATATCTTTAAATTGTACAATCCTCAGTTATATTTCCTGTATATAAATCCTGCATATGTGTGTGTATATACATTCTATACAAAAGTGTTAGTATATATTTTATAATCAATTAATATTAAAATTAGGTTATTGTCACCAAAACTCCATTCTCCAACAAAGACAAATGAATCATAACATCCATACTTAAATGTGTGTTTCACTTCTATGAGATTGTAAGATGGTTGCACCGTTTTAACACCAATGTTTGCTCTATCATCAAACCACTGACACTTAAACAAAAATGTTTTTTGTAGCGGCTCAAGTGAATAGACTACTTTGTAAATATCCTTTATAGTCCCGTAAAAGTTAGTCGTTATAGTCCCGTAAAAGTTAGTCGTATGTTCTTCAGGATCATCACAACCTTTTACACATACACCACTACTTTAAGTTGACTAATTTGTGCCTAATGCATTGATGTGAAAATTATATCCATTGGCAAAAAACTTTTGATACTTTTGGACCTTTCTGTGGGGTCCAAGTGAAAGGAACCTTAATCATTGATCGGTGACATTATTTTTAGAAGATTGTACCTATAGGATAAAATTTTCATTTCATTAATATATATTTTATTAATTTCGCATCATTATTTGTCAAGTATCTTACATATGTGCAGAACCAATCTGCAAAATGACATGAGATTTCATTTTATGGGAAGCTTTCCTTAAAACTTCTGCACACCATATATTAAAGTTATATATATGTATACACAATAGTGCATAATAAATTTATAAAATGATAAACTAAATTTACCTAAAATATGGTTCTAATTCCGAGAAATTTGCAATTACGTGATTTCTAGCAGCGATATACTTGTCATTAGCCATATATTCGTTTTTATATTTACCGCTCGATTGGCCTTGTTTTTTGAATACTGACAAATAAGAATCATCAGAATCATCCACAAAACCTTCATTGTTGCGTGGAAGTTGATCCTGGACTGTTTTAACATGATCCTCAAAGTAATGCGGCAAAAAAAAATTGGCGCTTCCTCTAATATGTATGCATTACAAATTGATGCTTCGACTCGATCTTTATTTGAAACTTTTTATAGGTGAAACAAGTACCTAAATTGAAGTTAAATAAATAATATGCATTTATCGTATTAAAAAAGGAATATTTATATACAAGATTAAAAATGCATACCTTTCAAATGGGCACATCCACCTATATTGAGCTGCTCCTCAAAGTTTAGCTTCACGAGGAAGATGTATAGGAAGATGTTCCATAACATTAAAAAACGCAGGAGGAAATATTGTCTCTAACTTGCAAAGCAACTCTAGGATATTCCTCTCAAGTTCATCCATTAGTTTTACATTTAATTTATTTGAGTACAACTCCTTATAAAACAAGAAATGCTCCGTTATTGGTTGCCAAATAGTTTGGGGAAACAACTACTTCAAAGAAATAGGTAACAAATTCTCCAAAAAATGTAACAATCATGACCTTTCATTCCACTCATCTTCATCCCCTCAAATTTGTGCATCTATCTAAATTAGAGCATATACCAACAGACATTCTCAAAGTTTCTATCCATCGCAAAGGCAACTTACAACCTTTCTGGTCCAGCTCATAACGAGCTTTTGGTTTCTTATATTTATCATCATTACAAATTTCTAGTTCTAGACGATTACAACGGATTTGTATATCATGTCTTGATTTTAGATTATCTTTTGTCTTTCATTTAACATTCGAAACCGTGTTAAATAAATTGTCAAACATATTTTTCTCATTATGCATTATATCAGTATTGTGCCGAAGTAGTGAATCTTTCCAATAAGGCAATTCCCAAAATATGCTTTATTTCAACCAATTATGAGTTAAACTCTTAAAGGGAATTGTGTAATCCAATCCTAGCTCATTATCATACATTTTTGGAAAATCCTTAACACGCTCAAATACATCTACACCTGATAATATAGGTGGTGGTCCTATTGCGACTTTCATGTTTTTCCTAAAATGTTTTTTGTCTTTTCTAAATGGATGATGTCTATCTAACCAACCACGATGACAGTCGAACCAGGCAAATTTACCATCGTTATTCAAGTAAAAAGAGGATGTCATCCCTATGCATAATGGACAAGATAATCGACCAACTGTACTCCAACCAGATAGCATTGCATATGCGGGGAAATCATTAGTTGTCCATAATAAAGTAGCATGCATGGTAAAATTATTTTTTGTAGAAACATCATATGTAACAACCCCGATACTCCATAGAAATTTTAATTCATTGATAAATGGTTGCAAGTACATTAGGCATGACGGTAGATTATAAGGTGTTATGATAACTGGCGAACAAGAGTATGACTTTCCAAATTGCTTAAATGGAGCAAAGTCATCTGTGCATAGTCTAAGTCGTACATTAGGCGTTTCTTTTGCAAAATTGGGATAAGTCCAATCGAAGTGTTTCTGAGCTTCTATGTCTGATGGATGACTTAAAAACCCATCCTTTTGGCTTTGAAGAGCACGATATCTCATGTGATCTGCAGTTTCTCTTGAGGCATATGATCTTTGTAATCTAGGGACAAATGGAACATTTTTTTCCTTCTTTCGTCTTCCATTTGTATCTTGCAGCAGAGCACATTTTACGATGAGTCAAATCTTTGTCATCTTTCCAATTGAGCATGCATCAACTTCTACATGTACTATTTGCTCGTATGGCAAACTAAAAGCAGACAGTAGTTTTCTAACTCGAGAGAAACTTTTAGACAAAAAATTGTCAAAAGGTAGCATTTCTTTGCATGCTTGAAGATTGTCATCAAAACAATTTCTGAATTGTTGTGTTTAGATTTAAAAGCAACAAATCTTGCTGTAGTAGTGAGACGACCCGAACTTCCCCGGGAAGGAAAGCACGGATAGAATTGAGGACAAGACAAAATAGAACGCATACAGAAGAACATTTCATTGTTATTACAACAATTCCATCAGATACAAGAATATACAGAGTATAAATGAATAAATTACATTCGATAAATATCAGAGATTTAAATTACATTTAAATACATCGCAGCGGAAAATAATACAAAAGCACAACTAGAAGTAATGCACGGATACAGAGCTTTCCGAGCATCGTTCCAGCTGTAAACCAGGATCCTGTGAATATAAATCTGCAAAACCAAAACTACAAGCTGCCCGTGTGGAAAATAGGGGCACCCAGAGTTTAGGTTAAAACAATAAACTCCAGGTCAGTCATGGGATTGGTGTGAGAACTAAAACAGTTATTTAAAACTTTACTTTCAAGATAGTAATTCAAGGGACCACGCCGTATAACACGGAACGGGTTTCCTCCCAAGAACACTAGTGCACAGAATAAACAACGCAATGCTTTTTCGAAAAATGAAGCTATTATAAGACCCAGGTCCCATCACACAATGCAACGCAAGCCGGAGGATAGGGTTTTCCCTTATAATAGCCAAACATGCTTGGTACGTTTAAAAACAAATCATTTGATACTATTTTAGGTGCATAGTGTCAAAACAATTTCAATCATAAATATCAATCATAGACGGCATGGGTACCATATATCATGTCGCCATACTAGTTCTAAAATTAAAACCGCAATGTCACGTATTGGAAATTGGATTCCGTCATGAGTCGAGGCAAGGGGCAAGCTCCTCTCCGCGTTCGAGACACTCTAGCAATGCCTCAGGACCCCACTCTGATCCTTTGGAACCTCCAAGGCCGGTCCTCTCTTACTTTTGAGGATTAATTATTCCTGAACACACGTTTCCCGGTCCTTACAGACCTATATCCGAGGCGCCTCGTATCCAACAACCACACAGGTGAAAAGTATATAAATGTCAGGGCTGGTAGGTCACTGACACCACCCTAGCTAGAAAGAAACGTCGTGCACTCCTTGGGTCCGTATCCCGTTTTTGACTCATACCGAGGTGTGAGGCTCGCGAATTCACGTTATACACAAAGCTACGCCATACAGGCCGTGCTTCGATCATCAACCACAAGACTTCGCTTTTCAACAGAAGCCTTGATCAATTGCCACTTACGCATGCCACACTGGCAATTCACTCCATGCGACTGATGTCCATCGATATACAACCTCTGAGCTCGTACGTCTCAAAGAAGGGCGTTAAGCAAGAGAATAAATTCTCCGCCGCCAAACAGATGTATATTTAATAAAGATCAATCAACACAGAATAAAATCCAATGTCAGACACACAATCCATTTACAAGTTCGTTCTGGGTCTGAACGAAACCGGAGGCACTTTCCTCGCATATCCATCCATCTCCAAGTACGTCTGGACGATCACCAACTGATTCCCTCATCCTGGGTGTACAGCCCAATCAAGATCATCAGTAATCACCCAAACGATGTGAAGACTTCCGGTCTTCAACCACCGTCTTCATCTTCGACATCTCGTCGAATCGGTTATTCAGAATGGGTATAACCCGGCCTTTCTGAATAACCCACGTATATAATAAACAAATGTTACACAAACACAACGAACGCCTCATTCCAATTCAGAATATTCTTTTATTCACAAAATCACATTCTTAGGGAAAGGTTCCCATTAATTTTATCCAAGATAAATTCTTCTAAATTTATTCTTTAATCCTCCTTTGGATATCATTTCAAACTAGTCGGGATTAACGAACCACACCGAAGTAATTATTTATTTTATTTCCCAATCCCAACCTATATATCCCATGGAGCAAAACTGGTGATACTCCATTCCTAACACCACAGTGTTATCGGTAAAATTAATTACCATTTCACGTTCAAATCTAATTAAAGATTTAACTATCGCTTTGGAGCAAAACTGGTGGTACTCCACTCTCAATCACTTTTCGGATTTGATAATTTAAATTATCAATTCACATTTTAATCTGATTAAAGATTCATTAAAACTCCACTTAGTTTTAATCTTTTCAAAAATCAATATCCTGCCTTTAACTGGGTTAAAGAACCAATGTCATCTAAAACACGATTCACGATAAACCCAAATCACATTTGATATTAAATACAAGGCTCTGAATAGAAAATATATCGGCTTATATTCAATATCAAATTCTGAAACCAACATATATTGTATTGGAAATAACGATATAAAATATATCTTTCAAATCCCCATAACAATATTTGTATAGTCACGAAACCCAACATCGAAATATTCCGAAGATAATTTCGATTCAACTCCAGTCCAATTCACGTATTGGGAATATTGATTATTTTTAAAATCACTTTCAAACTCAATTTATTTATTTCAAAAATAAATTGATTTTTAATTCTAGTTCAAAACTAGTTCATTTCGATAAAAATCTATTTTTATCCTTTCAAATGTGGAATTCTTCAGCCCAATTTTTCTCAAATCATTTCTTATGATTTTACACAAATTATCAATATTTTTAATAATTTTATCAAGGCCCGTACAGTCGATTTCCACCAACGGCCATCGAACTGCACTTACAGCGGCCTTTTCCAAATTTGATTTGGACATAATTCCAAATCCAACCGTTAGATTTCAAATTTCTAATATTCATTGGAAAGCTCTTTTCGATACGAACCCAACGGTTCCGGTTTTAGGAGAATCCGACGGTCGGATCTCCCGCAACGTCAATTCGAAGTCAATGGTCGAAATTCACGAACTGCCGCGGCGCGGCGCGTTCTATTCAGGCCATTATATATATAATATATATATTATATATATTTCGTCGATTTCCTTTTTAAAACGTATTTTATAAATGGCTTTAAATTCGTTTTCAAATCTATTTCAACTTCTATATTCAATTTCAAATCGATTGGATTTCTATTCAACTCGAATTCATTTCAATTTTATTTAATTCGAATTCAAATTCGTTTCAATTCAATTCAAACTCTAATTCATTTTAATTCAACTCAATTTGAATTTACCTTCTATTTAATTCAATTCGAATTTATTTCAAATTGATTTCAATTCAATTTCAGTTCGTTTTAAATTTCATTCAAAACGATTTCAATTCGTTTTTAACTCAATTTCAATTTAATTCAATTTGAATTCATTTCTAATTGATTTGAATTCAAATTCACTTTCTATTCAATTCGAATCGAATCCATTTACTATTCGATTCGAATTCATTTCAAATTGATTTAATAAAATTTCAATTTGAATTTTTAATCTAATTTAATTTGAACTTCATTTCCATATATTAAATTTTGAAATCACTTTTCAATATTCATAATAAAACGAATGAAATCGATATAAATATCGTTCACGTCAAAATAGCGCATCTCTAATCCACACGGCTTTATATTTCAATAATTCGTTATTCTATTCAACAATTGAATATTTATTCTATTCAACACATGAATCTATATTTCTTTCAACACACGGCTAATCTCAACACATGAGTACTGTCAACACATCACTATTTTTGTTATGTAAAATATTTTATAAACTATGGTATCTATCGTTTGATTTTTAATTAGACTCCACCGTGAAGTAGTTCTAATTTTAAATATGATAAAGATGTAAATTTCATTGTATAAAATATTTCACTCAACACACAAATATTTTCAACTCAGGAACATCGTCAACACATGACTATTTTTATATTCAACACATGAATCTTCTTTTATAATATTCATTATTTTTCCGATTGGAATGAGGCCCAATCAATCACCATATAAAATTAATTATATGGATTTTCATACAACACATGTATATAATAGCATTGAAAAATAATCAACCATCAACCAAAGTGCACTACACTGTATAAGCATCAAATATAGATATCTAACGCTTATAACAGTCTGTCAATCAATCGATCGACATCTTTAATCAATCAGGATGAGTGAACTTCAAATTTCATCCCAACACCCGTGTGGGGTTTCAAATCAACAAACACAGATTTTTTTTATTTGTGCAGCTGGGCGATGTGTAAAATTTATCGTCCCAATCAATGTCAGTCAAATCAGTGTACATAAACAAACCGTTCGGTTTGTGAATGAATATTTATTTTTAACGATAAAACATTTTATTTTAACATATGAATTTCTATTCAGTTCATTCTTTAAATAAAATGATATTTTTATTTTTCTAACTTATTTTAGAAAATTTCGGCGGCATAACGGCACGATACTAGAAACGGGACAAGGCCTAGCCTTATCCCCGGTCTAGTGAAGGCCCACGCCATTCACACATCAATCAAATTCACCAAACAACCAAATTCAAATCAAATCATCTAACTAATTTATGCAACCAAACAATTAAACAAACAAGCCATCCATGGTCTGTGGATGACGGGTGTCGGGTGCTACTAAACACCGTCTGCATCCTAGTATATATATATATAACTAGAAAAGGAAATTTGAGTGAGAAGTTCTCACTGATAGCTATCCAACTTCACGACACTTCTTTGATAGAAATCTTCATCCTTCTCGCCTTTCTTCACTTTCGTTGCCCGTATTCACTACATATGTAAAAATTGAATTTTTACTTTGCTGTACAATATATAAAAATTGAATTTTTACTATGCTATTCAATATATAAAAATCGAATTTTTACTTTGCTATTCAATATAAAAAAAATCGAATTTTTACTTTGCTATTCAATATATAAAAATCGAATTTTTACTTTGCTATTCAATATATAAAAATCGAATTTTTACTTTGATGTTCAATATATAAAAATCATATTTTTACTTCGATGTTCAATATATAAAAATCATATTTTTACTTTGATGTTCAATATATAAAAATCATATTTTTACTTTGATGTTCAATATATAAAAATCATATTTTTACTTCGATGTTCAATATATAAAAATCATATTTTTACTTTCACGCTATATGGATAAAAATTATATTTTTACATCGCTACTATATAGATAAAAATTATATTTTTACATCGTTATCGTTTATATAAAGATCTCGCCTTTTCAACTGTAAAGATTTCTCCTTTTCAAATATAAAGACTTCATCTTTATAAAAATCACTACTTTATTTCAACGTATATAAAATAAAAATCAGATTTTTATTTCGCTACATATACAAAGATGATATTTTTATATGCTCTATCTCATAAAGATTACATTTTTATAGTTCCTACTGTGTAAAAGTCATATTTTTAACCCACTACATATGTAAAAATCTCACCTTTCTCCATTTAAAAATATCGTCTTTCTTCCTTTAAAAATCACGTCTTTTCTATTTTAAAAAATCACGTCTTTACTATTTTAAAAATCACGTCTTTACTATTTTAAAAATCACGTCTTTACTATTTTAAAAACTCTAAACACATTTAAAGCTGAAATTAAAGTAAAACAATTGTAAATATATATAAAAACTCACTTATTTACGGATCTATGCCTCGGGGTGAGTCGTCGGGTGCTGCTGGTGCCGAGGAAGTCGCGGTGGTGGTCGGCTGGGTTGTCGGAGGTCGGAGTTCGGGCCAAGGGGGGTGCGGGTTCGGTTCTAGGGGGTGCGGGTCTATGCAGAAGAGGGGAGAGTGCTTCGAGGTGGAGGAGAAGGGGGAAGAGGGGCGGAGGAGGTCAGGTGGAGAAGACGAAGCAGCGGCGGCGCAGCACAGGAGGGGGGCGGCTGTCGCGTTCGCGTCAGGGAGGAGAAGGGCAGGAAGAAGAAGAGAGGGAGGCGGCGGCAAAGGTGGCGCCCCACCTGGGGCGACGACCGTTCATCGGGGAGGGGCGGCGGCTCCTCCCCCGTCGCCCTTTCTCTTTCTCTTTTTTTTTCTTTCTGAATTCGATTTCCAAATAAAAAGGGGGGGGGGGCAGAACGAGATTAAGGGGAAGAGGGAGATTTAATTAATTAATTTAATTTTTTATTATTTTATTTTCAAAAAGTTGACTTTTACATACGACCTCTAAACGAGGCCCACCGCCTGTCATTCATAGCGTATTACCCCCATTCCGAACACAATGGGGTATGTATCGCAAGCTGATTCGATCATTTCGATCAGTTTTCGTCAAAATCAACATATAACTTTATATATTGAATTTAAACGCGCATTTCAATTTACCGGGGTCACATACTAACTCTAAAAATTGCAGAAAAATATTTTCTAGCTTCGTATTAACGATACGGTCCTAACAAAACTAGTTTCGTCGAATTCTGAGACCGTTAGAAAAATGGCCATTTTCCAGTCGATTAAAATCAACTAAAACTGGTCAAACGCGTTTTCCTTTGCCACGCTCACATATTGATTCGAAAAATTATGAAATTTGGAATCTAGAAATTATTTGACACTGCGGATCCAACAAAAGTGGTTTCGTCGAAATCCGAGGTCATTTGCAAAATTTCCATTTTTAAGGGCCTGAATTCCATAGCGACTATTCAGAATTTTCAACTGGACATATCTTTTGATCCCCGCTATGAAATTTTGATTTTTCGGATTCGTTGGAAAGGTATTATCAATTAGTTCTTAATGTTTTTGGTTTCACTAAAATCCGGTTTATTTTGCACCCGGTACGTTCAATTGAAGTTTGAAATCGAATTATCGAACTACCGCGCCATTTTCAATTCTATTTATAATTATATATAATTATTTATATTCTAACGACGGCGTATATAATATATACGCTCGAATTATATTCAAAATAAATTCCTCGTCGATTTTATTTAAAATAATCTATTTTAAATATTCAAAATTCGCTAAATTTGCCAAAATAAAAATTTTAAACTGGCTCAGATTTTCCGGGTTATTACAATCTCCCCCACTTAAAACTTTTCGTCCCCGAAAAGGAACAAAGTCGAAAGTGGTTTGATCTATCAACTCTACGTTCGATCTGGCTTCCATTCTCCAACTTTTCAGTTTCTGAGAATTTTCAAAAATTTGGCTAACACCTTAAATTTTCGAAAAATTTCGCCATAACCTCCCCTGCACCGGGAGCAACGGGAAAATCCCGAAATTGCCATATAGGCCTTCTGATCTCAAAAAGAAAAAGAAAAAGCCAAGCGGCTAGCCAATAGGCTCATAAAATCATCATCACCCAAACAAAACAGTAAATTATAGTAAACATGTACCTATTTGTCGGGCAAACAAATTTTATTCTCTGCTCTAGCCTCCTTGCTATGACCTGTTCAATTTAAGTACTTGTATATGCAAGCAAATGCGACCAATTTCAATTCAATTCAATATGTGATACAATTAGGCTAAATGGTTAAAAATTAGCAAACAAATAAACAACCAACACAAACATCAATCAATTAGTGGATTAGAGTTTCAAATTCATAATTTTGATACATATATACAAAAAATCATGTTTTTGATGTCAATTCACAACAATGTGTTCTAGCTATATTAGTTTTGGTTCTCACACCAGTCTAATGGAAATATATAGTTATCACACCTTCGAAACACGAAAATAAATACTGGTGATGGCGCGCCATCATCAGAATCATGTCCGGGCGACTAGAGTGTGATTCTATATCTATCTAATATATTAAAACTTCGAATATACGTTCATGACGCGTATATGCAAAACCTTTATATACTAGATTGTCCATATTCAAAATAAATAAATATTCAAATACGTATAAAGTGATTTAAATTTTCAAGACAAAATTGTTTTCATTTGAAAAATATACTCTTCACACTCGTTCTAGGATACCACTGATCCTATCTCTAACGAGTCATTCTAATTGGATATTACTAATCCAATATCTGATGAATTCTTTCGTATGGTTCTAATGTGTCTTGTTCTCGAGCTCTGTAAACCTCGGCTCTGATACCAAACTGAGACGACCCGAACTTCCCCGGGAAGGAAAGCACGGATAGAATTGAGGACAAGACAAAATAGAACGCATACAGAAGAACATTTCATTGTTATTACAACAATTCCATCAGATACAAGAATATACAGAGTATAAATGAATAAATTACATTCGATAAATATCAGAGATTTAAATTACATTTAAATACATCGCAGCGGAAAATAATACAAAAGCACAACTAGAAGTAATGCACGGATACAGAGCTTTCCGGGCATCGTTCCAGCTGTAAACCAGGATCCTGTGAATATAAATCTGCAAAACCAAAACTACAAGATGCCCGTGTGGAAAATAGGGGCACCCAGAGTTTAGGTTAAAACAATGAACTCCAGGTCAGTCATGGGACTGGTGTGAGAACTAAAACAGTTATTTAAAACTTTACTTTCAAGATAGTAATTCAAGGGACCACGCCGTATAACACGGAACGGGTTTCCTCCCAAGAACACTAGTGCACAGAATAAACAACGCAATGCTTTTTCGAAAAATGAAGCTATTATAAGACCCAGGTCCCATCACACAATGCAACGCAAGCCGGAGGATAGGGTTTTCCCTTATAATAGCCAAACATGCTTGGTACGTTTAAAAACAAATCATTTGATACTATTTCAGGTGCATAGTGTCAAAACAATTTCAATCATAAATATCAATCATAGACGGCATGAGTACCATATATCATGTCGCCATACTAGTTCTACAATTAAAACCGCAATATCACGTATTGGAAATTGGATTCCGTCATGAGTCGAGGCAAGGGGCAAGCTCCTCTCCGCGTTCGAGACACTCTAGCAATGCCTCAGGACCCCACTCTGATCCTTTGGAACCTCCAAGGCCGGTCCTCTCTTACTTTTGAGGATTAATTATTCCTGAACACACGTTTCCCGGTCCTTACAGACCTATATCCGAGGCGCCTCGTATCCAACAACCACACAGGTGAAAAGTATATAAATGTCAGGGCTGGTAGGTCACTGACACCACCCTAGCTAGAAAGAAACGTCGTGCACTCCTTGGGTCCGTATCCCGTTTTTGACTCATACCGAGGTGTGAGGCTCGCGAATTCACGTTATACACAAAGCTACGCCATACAGGCCGTGCTTCGATCATCAACCACAAGACTTCGCTTTTCAACAGAAGCCTTGATCAATTGCCACTTACGCATGCCACACTGGCAATTCACTCCATGCGACTGATGTCCATCGATATACAACCTCTGAGCTCGTACGTCTCAAAGAAGGGCGTTAAGTAAGAGAATAAATTCTCCGCCGCCAAACAGATGTATATTTAATAGAGATCAATCAACACAGAATAAAATCCAATGTCAGACACACAATCCATTTACAAGTTCGTTCTGGGTCTGAACGAAACCGGAGGCACTTTCCTCGCATATCCATCCATCTCCAAGTACGTCTGGACGATCACCAACTGATTCCCTCATCCTGGGTGTACATCCCAATCAAGATCATCAGTAATCACCCAAACGATGTGAAGACTTCCGGTCTTCAACCACCGTCTTCATCTTCGACATCTCGTCGAATCGGTTATTCAGAATGGGTATAACCCGGCCTTTCTGAATAACCCACGTATATAATAAACAAATGTTACACAAACACAACGAACGCCTCATTCCAATTCAGAATATTCTTTTATTCACAAAATCACATTCTTAGGGAAAGGTTCCCATTAATTTTATCCAAGATAAATTCTTCTAAATTTATTCTTTAATCTTCCTTTGGATATCATTTCAAACTAGTCGGGATTAACGAACCACACCGAAGTAATTATTTATTTTATTTCCCAATCCCAACCTATATATCCCATGGAGCAAAACTGGTGATACTCCATTCCTAACACCACGGTGTTATCGGTAAAATTAATTACCATTTCACGTTCAAATCTAATTAAAGATTTAACTATCGCTTTGGAGCAAAACTGGTGGTACTCCACTCTCAATCACTTTTCGGATTTGATAATTTAAATTATCAATTCACATTTTAATCTGATTAAAGATTCATTAAAACTCCACTTAGTTTTAATCTTTTCAAAAATCAATATCCTGCCTTTAACTGGGTTAAAGAACCAATGTCATCTAAAACACGATTCACGATAAACCCAAATCACATTTGATATTAAATACAAGGCTCTGAATAGAAAATATATCGGCTTATATTCAATATCAAATTATGAAACCAACATATATTGTATAGGAAATAACGATATAAAATATATCTTTCAAATCCCCATAACAATATTTGTATAGTCACGAAACCCAACATCGAAATATTCCGAAGATAATTTCGATTCAACTCCAGTCCAATTCACGTATTGGGAATATTGATTATTTTTAAAATAACTTTCAAACTCAATTTATTTATTTCAAAAATAAATTGATTTTTAATTCTAGTTCAAAACTAGTTCATTTCGATAAAAATCTATTTTTATCCTTTCAAATGTGGAATTCTTCAGCCCAATTTTTCTCAAATCATTTCTTATGATTTTACACAAATTATCAATATTTTTAATAATTTTATCAAGGCCCGTACAGTCGATTTCCACCAACGGCCATCGAACTGCACTTACAGCGGCCTTTTCCAAATTTGATTTGGACATAATTCCAAATCCAACCGTTAGATTTCAAATTTCTAATATTCATTGGAAAGCTCTTTTCGATACGAACCCAACGGTTCCGGTTTTAGGAGAATCCGACGGTCGGATCTCCCGCAACGTCAATTCGAAGTCAATGGTCGAAATTCACGAACTGCCGCGGCGCGGCGCGTTCTATTCAGGCCATTATATATATAATATATATATTATATATATTTCGTCGATTTCCTTTTTAAAACGTATTTTATAAATGGCTTTAAATTCGTTTTCAAATCTATTTCAACTTCTATATTCAATTTCAGATCGATTGGATTTCTATTCAACTCGAATTCATTTCAATTTTATTTAATTCGAATTCAAATTCGTTTCAATTCAATTCAAACTCTAATTCATTTTAATTCAACTCAATTTGAATTTACCTTCTATTTAATTCAATTCGAATTTATTTCAAATTGATTTCAATTCAATTTCAGTTCGTTTTAAATTTCATTCAAAACGATTTCAATTCGTTTTTAACTCAATTTCAATTTAATTCAATTTGAATTCATTTCTAATTGATTTGAATTCAAATTCACTTTCTATTCAATTCGAATCGAATCCATTTACTATTCGATTCGAATTCATTTCAAATTGATTTAATAAAATTTCAATTTGAATTTTTAATCTAATTTAATTTGAACTTCATTTCCATATATTAAATTTTGAAATCACTTTTCAATATTCATAATAAAACGAATGAAATCGATATAAATATCGTTCACGTCAAAATAGCGCATCTCTAATCCACACGGCTTTATATTTCAATAATTCGTTATTCTATTCAACAATTGAATATTTATTCTATTCAACACATGAATCTATATTTCTTTCAACACACGGCTAATCTCAACACATGAGTACTGTCAACACATCACTATTTTTGTTATGTAAAATATTTTATAAACTATGGTATCTATCGTTTGATTTTTAATTAGACTCCACCGTGAAGTAGTTCTAATTTTAAATATGATAAAGATGTAAATTTCATTGTATAAAATATTTCACTCAACACACAAATATTTTCAACTCAGGAACATCGTCAACACATGACTATTTTTATATTCAACACATGAATCTTCTTTTATAATATTCATTATTTTTCCGATTGGAATGAGGCCCAATCAATCACCATATAAAATTAATTATATGGATTTTCATACAACACATGTATATAATAGCATTGAAAAATAATCAACCATCAACCAAAGTGCACTACACTGTATAAGCATCAAATATAGATACCTAACGCTTATAACAGCCTGTCAATCAATCGATCGACATCTTTAATCAATCAGGATGAGTGAACTTCAAATTTCATCCCAACACCCGTGTGGGGTTTCAAATCAACAAACACAGATTTTTTTTTATTTGTGCAGCTGGGCGATGTGTAAAATTTATCGTCTCAATCAATGTCAGTCAAATCAGTGTACATAAACAAACCGTTTGGTTTGTGAATGAATATTTATTTTTAACGATAAAACATTTTATTTTAACATATGAATTTCTATTCAGTTCATTCTTTAAATAAAATGATATTTTTATTTTTCTAACTTATTTTAGAAAATTTCGGCGGCATAACGGCACGATACTAGAAACGGGACAAGGCCTAGCCTTATCCCCGGTCTAGTGAAGGCCCACGCCATTCACACATCAATCAAATTCACCAAACAACCAAATTCAAATCAAATCATCTAACTAATTTATGCAACCAAACAATTAAACAAACAAGCCATCCATGGTCTGTGGATGACGGGTGTCGGGTGCTACTAAACACCGTCTGCATCCTAATATATATATATATAACTAGAAAAGGAAATTTAAGTGAGAAGTTCTCACTGATAGCTATCCAACTTCACGACACTTCTTTGATAGAAATCTTCATCCTTCTCGCCTTTCTTCACTTTCGTTGCCCGTATTCACTACATATGTAAAAATTGAATTTTTACTTTGCTGTACAATATATAAAAATTGAATTTTTACTATGCTATTCAATATATAAAAATCGAATTTTTACTTTGCTATTCAATATATAAAAATCGAATTTTTACTTTGCTATTCAATATATAAAAATCGAATTTTTACTTTGCTATTAAATATATAAAAATCGAATTTTTACTTTGATGTTCAATATATAAAAATCATATTTTTACTTTGATGTTCAATATATAAAAATCATATTTTTACTTCGATGTTCAATATATAAAAATCATATTTTTACTTTGATGTTCAATATATAAAAATCATATTTTTACTTCGATGTTCAATATATAAAAATCATATTTTTACTTTCACGCTATATGGATAAAAATTCTATTTTTACATCGCTACTATATAGATAAAAATTATATTTTTACATCGTTATCGTTTATATAAAGATCTCGCCTTTTCAACTGTAAAGATTTCTCCTTTTCAAATATAAAGACTTCATCTTTATAAAAATCACTACTTTATTTCAACGTATATAAAATAAAAATCAGATTTTTATTTCGCTACATATACAAAGATGATATTTTTATATGCTCTATCTCATAAAGATTACATTTTTATAGTTCCTACTGTGTAAAAGTCATATTTTTAACCAACTACATATGTAAAAATCTCACCTTTCTCCATTTAAAAATATTGTCTTTCTTCCTTTAAAAATCACGTCTTTTCTATTTTAAAAAATCACGTCTTTACTATTTTAAAAATCATGTCTTTACTATTTTAAAAATCACGTCTTTACTATTTTAAAAACTCTAAACACATTTAAAGCTGAAATTAAAGTAAAACAATTGTAAATATATATAAAAACTCACTTATTTACGGATCTAGGCCTCGGGGTGAGTCGTCGGGTGCTGCTGGTGCCGAGGAAGTCGCGGTGGTGGTCGGCTGGGCTGTCGGAGGTCGGGGTTCGGGCCAAGGGGGGTGCGGGTTCGGGTCTAGGGGGGTGCGGGTCTATGCAGAAGAGGGGAGAGTGCGTCGAGGTGGAGGAGAAGGGGGAAGAGGGGCGGAGGAGGTCAGGTGGAGAAGACGAAGCAGCGGCGGCGCAGGACAGGAGGGGGGCGGCTGTCGCGTTCGCGTCAGGGAGGAGAAGGGTAGGAAGAAGAAGAGAGGGAGGCGGCGGCAGAGGTGGCGCCCCACCTGGGGCGGCGATGGTTCATCGGGGAGGGGCGGCGGCTCCTCCCCCGTCGCCCTTTCTCTTTCTCTTTTTTTTTTTTTTCTGAATTCGATTTCCAAATAAAAAAGGGGGGGCAGAACGAGATTAAGGGGAAGAGGGAGATTTAATTAATTTATTTATTTTTTTATTATTTTATTTTCAAAAAGTTGACTTTTACATACGACCTCTAAACGAGGCCCACCGCCTGTCATCCATAGCGTATTACCCCCATTCCGAACACAATGGGGTATGTATCGCAAGCTGATTCGATCATTTCGATCAGTTTTCGTCAAAATCAACATATAACTCTATATATTGAATTTAAACGCGCATTTCAATTTACCGGGGTCACATACTAACTCTAAAAATTGCAGAAAAATATTTTCTAGCTTCGTATTGACGATACGGTCCTAACAAAACTAGTTTCGTCGAATTCTGAGACCGTTAGAAAAATGGCCATTTTCCAGTCGATTAAAATCAACTGAAACTGGTCAAACGCGTTTTCCTTTGCCACGCTCACATATTGATTCGAAAAATTATGAAATTTGGAATCTAGCAATTATTTGACACTGCGGATCCAATAAAAGTGGTTTCGTCGAAATCCGAGGTCATTTGCAAAATTTCCATTTTTAAGGGCTTGAATTCCATAGCGACTATTCAGAATTTTCAACTGGACATATCTTTTGATCCCCGCTATGAAATTTTGATTTTTCGGATTCGTTGGAAAGGTATTATCAATTAGTTCTTAATGTTTTTGGTTTCACTAAAATCCGGTTTATTTTGCACCCGGTACGTTCAATTGAAGTTTGAAATCGAATTATCGAACTACCGCGCCATTTTCAATTCTATTTATAATTATATATAATTATTTATATTCTAACGATGGCGTATATAATATATATGCTCGAATTATATTCAAAATAAATTCCTCATCGATTTTATTTAAAATAATCTATTTTAAATATTCAAAATTCGCTAAATTTGCCAAAATAAAAATTTTAAACTGACTCAGATTTTCCGGGTTATTACAAGTAGATAGCTTTGTGTGACTTGTACAACATTCCCACAATGGCCTATTTGCTGATTTTAATAATTCAAAAAAATAATTAGCTTCTGCATTAGATGGTTCTTCGACTTCAGGTTCTAGTGTCTCATGTAAACCAAGAACTGAACCTATACCATCATAAACCATCTCTTCCATTCTATTTTAATACATGTGATTATCAATGAAACCACCTTGACTCAAAGAAATATTTGAATCCACAATATCATATGGGGATTTGTGTAGTACCACAAGAGGAGTAACTTATCCATGATACATCCATATAGAATAATCAGATACAAATCCCCAATGATATAGATGCATCTTTACATCATTGTTTGTAAATAGTTGCATATTTTTACATTTTGAACGGGGACAATGAATCAATGCATTGTCCAAATTTTTGGCAGCAAATGCCAAAAATTCATCTACTCCATCAAGAAAACTTTCTTACAATTCACCATTACTATTTTTCTGCATATGCATCCAACTACGATCTATAAAATAATCCATTTCTACATTAACCAAAAATTTGGGTTAATAAAATATAACGACATCACTTTTGTTAAAAATGTATGTTAGTATTTCGATAACACATAACTTCGGTATCACCAAAGTACTCAACAAAATAGCGGAAGAGGTTCAGAAACAAAATGGATCAGCAAGCACTAGTATGTGCAAATGCGGCAAGCATGAGACAAAGCCAGGGTAAGGGGTAAGGCGGCAAATAAAAAGTGAAATTTTTTAGAAATGATAGTTCAACATGAGCCAGGTAACACAACAAGCTAAATGAAACAAGTGTGAATATATTCAAATTCAAAAATGATCACATTAATGCACAACAACAGGTCTACTAATATTTTTGGTTAATTTAAAATGTCAAAGTAATATTATTTTCACAAAGCCAGAACATAGTGAATAGTTCATAGTTGTGGGATTCAAGAAATTAGGATTCCGGCGTGAATACAAAACTGATTCAAAGGCATGGATAACAAGTAATTCAAAGTAAAAAATAAATTTCAAATGTTTGCGGACTGCCCTTTTAGAAGTAAAAAACATAATTTTAGTAATAATGAGCAAAATGAGACTTAGCTTTATGCTGCCTCACTACAAAAATTTAGCATCTCTGGCTTGAAATAAATAATGGAATATTCAAAAAAAATCAAGAGGAAAAACACAGAATCACTACGCGATATAACAACGGAAATATCATACAAGTTTACAGCTTCGATGAAGAAGATGGCTTGCCCAATTCAGAACCTACTGGAAGATTAGGACACTGACCTTCTAGACATAGAATAATCAAACCGACATTTTTCATCAAAAAAACAGAGAAATTGGGAAATTTATGTTCCAGGAATGTCGTCTATATTCGATCTTTATTCTTTACTTGCTGAAGTGAGAGCAGCGATTTAGGTTTGGGGATATTATGAAGTGAGAGCGGCGACTTAGGTTTAGGGATATTATGAAAGGGCGGCAAATAAAAGTTAACGAGGGAAGAGGAAAGAAAGGACGGGAAAATATGGAGGGAGCTGGGAAAATAAAGGAGGGTATAATGTTATGGGGAGATAGGAAAATAAGAGAGAAAATTGATTACTAATTTAAATTTGAAAATTTCAGTTAATATTTTTGTTTATTTTAAAATAGGTCGACCGCCGTTCAAGATGTCCTACTGTTTAAGTCGAATACCGTTACAGTCGACTATCGTAATAAATTTTCATATTTTTTTCTATAACATTTTATCGTTAGACTTAGCCATGGTATTAAATTTCGTTACAAATCCGTTGCTAATTTGTGATGGATTAGCGACGACTCTAACTATTCCTATTTTCCTCCATATTTTATGGCCAAATTTAGCCTCTGTCTATATTCCATCGCAAATCCATGACTAATTTGCAATAAGTTAGCCACAGAATTGTTCCCTCCAGCTATTCATATTTCCCTCCATATTTTATAGTAAAATCTAGCTACGTTTTTAAATTCCGTTGCAAATCCATCACAAAATTGCGACGGATTAGCAATGAAATTTTATGCTACCTTTTTACTGAATTTGATGCCAAATTCTGCAATGGTTTAACAGTCAAAAGCAAATCCGTAGCAATTTAGTTATGGATTTAACATCGAGTTGATTTCCATCACCATTACTCGTTAGTTTCAAGCTTTTTTTCTACAAATAAAGTTGTGCATAGAAAATACATTGCAATTCAGTGATGGAAAATTCCATCATAAAAAACAGCATTACTAAATTTAGTAATTCTGGTAGTACAGGGTATCTACAACAACGGTCCCGAACGGACCGTTTTAATAGCCTTTTATTACAACAGGCAGCCAATGCCCATTGTAATAAAGGCGTTGTAATAGGGTATTTTTGTTGTAGTGATTTATACCTAATCCAAGGTGGACCCTCACCCAGCCACTTACTACATAGAGGAAGTGGGCCTACGTAGGGATTATCAGGCTCGTACTGAACAACCATTTAATACTTCTTATTTATGGTGAGGCGAGCTACATGATCACTTAATACCCGTTTAAGGGTGGATCTAACTACTTAATACCTCTAACCTGAAGCAGGCTAAGATTGCAAATTTTCCTTGATGGTTTCTCTTTTCAAAGAACCTATTTTAGTAAATAATTATCGCTACGCAATTAATTATCGTCACAGATGCTTATGGTTAATTATATCTCACATCAGTTGTATATATATCTGACTGTTGGAAAGTGCAGATTTCTGTCGAATAAGGCAATTGACCTTGCATCATTAACCTTCTAAGCCCGATCTTTATTATTAATTATATTAATTCTAGATTAATTAAAAATAACTAAGGAAAACATACAACTTCCTATCCCATGATGTTTATTTATTAATTTCCTTATTAAACTTGGAATTTACTATGCCAATTAATACCCATTAATTCCCTTTTAATTCCATTATGTATTTCTATCATCTAAACAATATGTCATTTATGACACTAACAATCATATTTTTCTAAGGCATTCATTAACTTATTAAATGTCACTTATATCATTCCCATTTGAATTATAATCTAATTATTGTAACTCCTAAATATTACTAAAAATTTAATCTTATGTGAATATATGTACACAAACACGCGCACACACACACACACACACACACACACATATATATATATATATATATATGCTAGTTATTTATTCTCTAGTGGGAGTTACAATCGCTCTTCCTAAATGCTACTTTTGATTGTAACCATTTAGGCATACTTATCTATTCAATTAATTCACCAAAACGTTCATGGTTACTATAATTATTGCTTTACTTATAACCCTTTTTATTTATATAGCAAATCAATTACATTCATTGCTATAACGGTCATAATGTTATTTCCATTCAATGCAGGTTATATTTCCTTAAGCACACCCATGAAAAGGAAACAATTCAAACACATAACAACAAACTTTTATTATACTAACGCTTCTTATGTTGATTTGGACGAATAAAATTACATTAAATAAATAAATCTATATATATAGTTATTTATATTTTTAAACGCATATTTAACGTAGTTACTAATTAATTTTATTTGTTTAACATTTATTATTTATACTCTAGTCTAAACTAACAACCAAAACAAGCCTTATTGAATTTGGTTTTAAGATTTAAAATCTTATAAAAATGTTACTCACTTGTTGTAATATATAACAGTGAATATGTTTTTGTGATATTTTATTTAGTCTCACATCATGGGGATAAGTTTAACATCAGCTCCAAAGCCTATATATAAAGGAGCCAATGTAATGGAAATGTATATACTTGAAGTAATAGAAATAAAAATCTCTCCCTTATCTTTTATATTCTCTCTAATGGTTTCTTGTTTAAAATATGTTATGTTTTATTTTATAACACATTATCAGCACGAAGCTCTAACCGATCTAACTATAGATCTCAAAACGGTAGGTTATTTTTCTGACCTGATTGATTTGATTTTTCAAATCTCTATTTTTGTTAGATCTCATCTCATTCTGGATTTAAATCTATTTTGTTATCTTCTAAATTTTATGTTTAGTCTTATAATTTTAGAACTCATATAGATCTACACTTTGAGATCTAATTCTTATTTTGTTAATCATATTTTAGATCTCACTCTATTATAGATCTGATTTTTTTATGTAATCGTACCGTTGATCTCAAAATTATACTCAATTTATATACATTTGAGGTCCCTACATGATTTAAAAACGAGATGTTGATTGTAGTGATTTATCCTTTTGGATTCGACAAATTTTTTGTTCTTCCATATTCAAATAAATTCATTGAATTTAATTTGATTTTGTTACATAATTCATATTTCTGGAAGAAATGTTGTATTGTTTCTTACAGAAACAAATATAAATATAATACATATCTGGAAGACCGTATTAAGTTCAGATCTAATATTGATATATCACCAAAAGTGAATTATGAAAAATAAACAAATGAAAAATCATAAATTATATTAATTCTTTGGAATCTGAAATAATGTGAACCTAATGTTCATATGTTGAAGAAGAAAAATAATTAAAGTCCGAAGCTTTCTTAAATGTTGTGACATGAAAAGATTATACTTCCGGAAGAAGTTAAAAGAGACACACACATCATAATATGTGACAATAACGTTGGAAAATCTCTAAATGGGTTTCATCTAACTGACATCTTTCATGTACAGTTTATATTAACTGAATATCCTGAAGATATAGTATGCATGTTAATCTCTTGAAGAGATGATTTAGAGATTTAATTTTATGTAGAAAATCCAACATCCTAGAAGAGATGTTAGAATTTTTTTTTGTTGCATTGCAATTGCATAAATAAAAGATATGTTCCCTTCCCTGAAGGAATATCATGCACTCCAGAAGTAGTGATTTCTTTTCTCTCTTGAATCTTATTTTATTTAATGCACCTAATTTTGTTACTGCATTTAAGGTTTGATATGTATTTTGTATTTTGTATATTGATATGATATTTCAATAGTTTGTATATATTTATCTCTGGAGGAGATAAGTTCATCCCAAAAGCGGTGATAACAAAATATCTTTAGGGGATATTTGTATATTTGGAAATGGTAAAATATCTCTAGAAGAAACCTGTTTATTTGAAAATAATAAAATATCACCATAAGAGATTTCTACAATTAAAGGTGATAAAATATTTATAGAAAAAAATTCATAAATTTTTCCTAAATGGTGTTTATGGAATATCCCAGAAGCGATATTATATTTTGACATGTCTATAAAAGAATTTTTATTGAAATATTTTCAAATATCAAAGATGATAATGCAAATTTAATGACTAAGGAAAATATTCATCTCGAAGATCATAAGCTAAGATTTAAATATTGATCTTAATTTAGCAAGCCTTAAGTGTATGCAGAAGCAATTGTTATAAAAATGGAAAATTTAGAACCTGTAGTTTCTATAATGGTAAGAGATAATTTTAGTATAAAAAGAAAGATCTAATTTTTTTATATGGATTGTATAATTTGAACCTAAAACATGTAATTTTTATGTATAGATTTGCAAGTTTATGGAATTATTCATATTAAAGAATGTAAAATATTGGTTCTATAATTATGCACTTTTACTCAATTCTCGATTAGACATTATGCATACATATGGTATTTTAGAAAATATGATTTTGGGAATGCAATACAACTATAAGTTGTTTATTTTGGTTTTGTCGTTGATCAATACTGTAGCTAGATCCAAATTTTATTATGTTGATTTAAGTAAAATTTATTTATTTGATTCATATATTTAGACCGTATAATGGTTATTTCCGTTATTTTCATAATAAATGCATTAAATGTATCATTATGGTAATATATATTGTATTGCCATATTATTATAAATGTGTTAAAAGCATTAGTTACTATAAGTTAAATGATGTATGTTTGTATTTGGAAAAAGAATAGACGTATGTATTATTATTCGATGTATTTGGCAACTAATATCTAATGTAATGGAAGAAGTTGTATAAATCAGATCTGAGACCTGAACTTTTGGATATAAAAAAAGAAACTTTTTGATGAAGTTTACAAGTTTGAAATCTTGACAATTAGCAAGAATGTAAAAGCTTCTAAATTAGAAGTATGTTAAAAGGTTGAGAACCAGAAGTTCGTCATAAATTAATAAACTTGATATACATATGTATGTGCATATATATGCACAGGAACTTGAAGTTCCTTAATCAATGAACTTGAAATACTTCATAATTTAAACGTCTGAAGCTTTATTGAAACTATGTGAAATAATAACATTATACTTCTTAAAGAAGTTACATCATATGCGATAATGATAATGCATCCAAAGATTGCACAATTTTCAAAATGAGTTGTATCTTGCTTATATATTTATATTTACATATTATGTTGAAGAATAAATTTTAACAACTTGAAGTTGTTTATATATTTTATTTGAACTAGAAGTTCGATACAGTGGAACCAGAAGTTCAATACAGTTGAACCAGAATTTCAATACAGTTTAACAAACTTGAAATTGTTTATATATTATTTGAACCAGAAGTTCAATATGGATTAACAACTCAAAGTTGTTCATATATTTCATTTGAACCAGAAGTTCAATACAATTCCAAATCAGATATTTTGGATATTATGAAATGATATTTAAGATTCATGTTGAAAGCAAAAATTAATAATTGGAACATTATAAACAATTTGTTCTAAAATCAATAACTTGAATGAGAGAGAATATGCAAATCAATTACATATGTAATACGTGGACGCACGTATATACACATATATGTGAATATTTAATTAACAACCTGAAGTTGTCATGAGCTCATATTATAAATTATGCATATATTATTTTATATTTCAGAAAGTCGATTGACATCAATATTGAATGACCTGAAGTCATGTGCATACTCAAATGATAGACAATTCCTCCAAGTCATTAGATCATTGAAAGGGAATAAGCAATACAATATGAATGCATCTTATCAACTAACAAGAGTAATATCCCCCTACAATTGAAATACATTTAATGTATTTGCTAGCTATAATGCGATAATGGATCAAAAATGAGAATCAAAAGAAGGTTTATTATTTAAAGTTATAATGTTTGTCAACATTGAGGGGGAGGACAAAGGAATCACAGATGTTAAATATTTGCTAACATATAGAAATATGCAAAGTATTAAGCAACTTGCATAAGTTATCAATTATACCCCTAATAGACTTTCTCCAATATACATTTGAATCCCCGAAGGATGAAAAGGTGTAAATCACAGCAGAAAATGTGGTATAAAAGTCAGTTCAAAATATTTTGGAGTAAGTCGTAAAGATGCAAAATAAAGAAGGCGGGTGTTCCTGAAGAAACACTTAAGGGTATTTTGAAAGAAACCCATGACATGATTATCAAAATAACCCCAGAATTGGTTTAGGTACCTAAAGCATGATAATTTTTGAGATCTCAATAAATCATGTATAGAACTGACAAGAAATAATCATCGATGATAAATTAATAAATAATGAAGTGCTTATTTATAAATGGATTAAAAATCCCTAATTAGAGAGAAACATGATTGACCATCATGAAATTCTCCTAAATAAGATATATGGACATGTAGTCCATAAGATATGAACCTGTAGCTCATAAGATAAAAATAGGACTATATATAATGACAAAAGCACATGGAAGTTACTAAAGCATCATAGAGTGTCAAGTGCCATGAGCATTGTATTTTTCAGATATAATTGAATTGATTAAAATGGTGAAAGTGTTTTAAATGCTTACAATAACCTGAAGGTATAAACGATGAAAGTATACAAATTCCGGAAGAATTTAAATTACGTTGCTAGTGATAGATAATGCAAAGACCAAGAAATGTAGATTACAACATTCTTTTAAGTATTGTTGTGATGAAAATCATGAGATAATTCATGATGAGTAGATCACTTCCTGCTTTCAACACTACAATAAAATATTGATTTAGCGTTAAAAATTTATAAGCGGAAATTTCCATCGCTAATTTGCGACGGATTTCCATGAGATCTACAAGGGGTAGTTTTTTTGTTTTGTAACTTTTTCTGTTATTTATTACCGTCGTCTGCTTTCATCCCTCACTAAACCGTCGCAAATTGCATCAAATTACCAATAGAAAATTTCTGCCACTATTTTCCGCTGCAAATACAGGTAGAATACCGATGAATATTTATCCAAGCAATGCCCCACCTATGATTTTGTGATTTCCTGCAAACATAGCGATCTGCGTCATCTATATGTATAGAATCTGTACCGTTTAACTAATACAATCAACGATGATTAGTTAGCAATCCGTTGTTCACTCTTCAAAAAATCTGGACTATCAATTAATAATCTAACATTTAGCTAAAATCTGTTCCTTAAACCCGATTCCAAATTAAACGTATTTCTTTTATCGTTTCAGTATCTTCGTTTCGTTTCTGATTTTCCCCAATTCATACCCTTAATTTACAACCTCTCGTTTACCCTAATTCATATCCTTAATTAATGCTATGAAGACCGCTCATCAGATCTGTTCTCCCTATTCCAAATCCTACATGCTCCTCTCACCATCTCAGTGCTGGAGCGTGGAAGAAACAAAGAGATGATGGTTGGCTGTAGGCACTAAAGTGGAAGCGGTTGTGAGATTTCAGGCATCTGAAAGTTGATTGGTTCCAGTTTGCTACTTAGGTAATGATGTCGGCTGAAGGGATTAGGTGAGGTTGGTTTGTGATTCGAAGGTTACAGGAGAAATTTGCGGTGGTCTGGGTTCTGTTTCTGGTGGCAAAGTGGAGCAGGTGTTGTAAGTGATTGATGTATTGACAGCAGGCCGAGGAGAGTGGGTTGCTGATTTAGGGTTTTCGAGTGTCTTTAGATGAAGAGATAACAGTGGACTTGTAGATTCACAACAAGGAGAAATGGATTCAGCTTGTGTTCTAGTGTGAAGGTGATGAAGAGGGAGTTATGGATAGTGTAGATGGAAAATGGGTGGACTAGCAGTAGGTTCTTGGGTTACTGATATGCATAATGGGCTATTATCACTGGATCTATCATATGCTGAATTATCGCTTTTTCAGTAGTATTCTAGAACGATTTGAAATAGATAAAACAAAGCCTTAAGCATGAAATGGTAAATTCTATTCAAGCCTTCAAATTCTACAGGGATGATAGAATAATTAAGCAAAAGAACTATGCTACCTTTCTTTTGGTATTTTGATAAATTTTCTCTAGGGCTTCATCATCATTTCAGTTTGTTTTCAAATCTCATTTTTGTGTATTTTCTGGGAACTTTTTTATTGTTTTTTACTGTAGCCCCGGTAGTGGGAAACTGCATAATATTATTATATTTAGGCAAGTTTTAAGTTCTCATTGTTTTTTAATGTAGATCCTTAGATGGATTTTTATCATATATCCTGAATTGGAGCTGCCGATAATTTTACAGGTACCTTGTTTCTTATACAATTAAAAACTTTGTTTGGCAAATAGATTAAAGCTTTCATTGTTACTCTTGCTCTCCCCACCCCCCCTTCCTTTTTTTGAACATGTGATTTTCGGATACATAGCCACCCATGACCTATAATGTGTTCAGAATGTCATTCTGAAATTGTTATTGAATTTTAAAAATGAGGCATAATAGATAGAGGAAAAATATTTTTTACAGTAAACAGTAGAAATGTCCATCGCTGTTAAGAGTAAGGAAAAAAAGAATTAAATTTGACAACAAAGACAGGTTTAATAGAACCAATGCTAAAATCCTAATTTTTCATCTCTGTAACATTGTGGCATTGATCAGAATAAATTGAATGACTTTATAATGTAATTACTGGTAATAGAAATATCTCTGGTTGGCTTAATAGTTAATACTAGTATGAGCAAATATCCTTCAAGCATCCTTATGTGTACTCTATGAATAATATCAGACATTTCCTATAACTATACATATCATGAGTAACAAAACTGTTTTTTTTTTACTCGAACATGCAAGCAGAATTTAGAATCAAGATGCATATCTAACAAATTGTATCACACCAATACGTAATTTAAAAGATATTTTGGCTCATATCCCTTCGAAAAAAATTAGATCTAATATCTCTTCTATTAAAATAATGTGAAACTCATCTTTTTAATTTTGTGTTTGTTAAATTGTTGTTGAAGTTGATGTTAAAACTGGTGTATTTTCTTTTTATCCTATGAATATTGATTATGTAGTATTTAAAATGATACTCAAATTTCTAGAAGAAAACACAAAATTACACGAAAAAGCTTTAAATGCTGGCTTGATGAACGTTAAACTACAAAATACTGCTCATAATCCCAAAAAGAACCAGCGCAATGTTTGCAGTGCCAATATTAACAGGGTAAACATCTGTAGTTAAAAAAGGGTACTTGAAAAATATAAGAAAGATGACAAGGGATTCAAAAATAGATTCCTTAAGAATAAGCCGAGGGACCAAATTTCCACTTGAAAGAAATCTTGGCAATAAATTATCATGAAAATGAAAAAAACTCTGCGACTTGTTCATATATGTAAACAATAAAAGTTAATAGTAAAGAAAATAAATAAGAGCTATATACCAAAATTTTGAAATTTTAAATTCAACTAGAGTTTCATTATCTAGTATGGGAACTTCTGTCCATGGGTAAATGGCATATTTAAATTTCAATATAATAGCATGACAAATTATTTATTTAATTGCAAGAATTTCATAATATTTTTCTTCAAAATTAATCCTTACTACAGCCAAGGTTTAAGATTCCAAATTGATTTCTCTTTCTTGATATTCTAAAGTTTTCGATCAATCTTTAAAGCTAAATCATGTATTCAGTTCCAAATAAGGATTCTATATTTTAATATTTATGTTCATGAAAATAAATAGACAAATGTTACCTGTATATAAAAAATATTTGTGTATTGTATTTCCAAATTGAAAAGAACATTAACATAGATTATATAAGTTGACTATGAATGTTCATAACAATTGTTGATAAAGTATAAAAAATAATAATTACGTTAATTGAAGCAAGGTAAGCGGGTTTGTTAGGAAGTAATAATAAAAATCCAACTATAAATTCTTAATCCTAAATTTTATTTATTTTATAGCGACCCAACTTCACACAAAAGTGTATTTTTTCTTCTGTATGACTCAGTGTTGAGATTCTTGACTTTTCAAAAAACAGTAACTCACAGGCAAAGATGATGACAATAAAGAAAATGAAAATCCTCATCCCGACGCTTTATGTGTATCTGCATCGTTTTTTTCTCCCTGTTCTAAAAAAACATAAGGTTCTTTGTGCATCTGCATCTAATCCATCCAACGAGCTTAAGAGAAATCACCTGAATATTGTGGCTGAAACCCCGAGCATTAAAAGAGATGTTGAGTGACTTGAGTCTTCTTCTATAGTTAAGTTCCGCGTTCTAGATTTCTTAATCTGCTAACATTATATGTGTATTTGTAACACAATCCTTCATATTTGATACCATTAATTTTGAAATTGGTAAAGACTTAAACGTCTTCAAAGTTGGTTATGTGTCGCTTGATGTAATGAGTTGGACTAGATAATATGTTATTTAATAATTGATTTGTTTCCATATCTATTTATACAGTCAGCAACAATATTGATGGCTATAGGGGATTGTGTTTGAAGGATGAGCTCATCCATTACCTATAAAGATTCTTCAGGTAAGCCTTTTTTTCATGTTATCCTGGTTCACTTGTTTCTGTTAACCAACTATTTCCGTATTTTTTGGTATACAATTTCTAACTTTTTTTAGAATATGCGATCATGTCTAAATAACAACTTTAAGCATTTCTGGGTTATACTTTCTTCGTCTTCAAGAATTCACAGTAATTAACTACTTTCCGTGTTTAAATTCTAGTGCTTTGGCATGCATAATGATTTGATACATTTTATCTTGTCCTGGCTTTTCATAGTCTATCAGCACAGATACAATAATGTTCCTTAAATTCAATAGTTTGTCAAAGTTTAGTTTAAACTCTTGGTAGACGTTATGTTTTAGTTGTGAATGGGTGATATATTTATGATCTTGAAAGCTGATGCAAGAAAAATATTCCAGGACAGGTTGAATTAAATTAAGGACTATTCTAAAAGTGAGCAAAACGGTAAGGAAGTTGTCTATGACTAAGAATGTAACTTTTGTTAGCCACAATAGCGCACATGAATGTGTATTAGTGAAGATTAGAAACTGTGAATGGTTTTCTAATAGAAAAAAAACAATAGTATAGTACATAGCTGATATTTGCGATGTGTACAACTCTTACACTCCTCTGCACATTACTTTTCATCATATTTCTCCTAAATGCATTTGCAACAGTTGAGGGTTGCCTCAGTTCCAACAATTTCCAATTCAGAAACTGTTATGTAAAAATCTGGCTTAGTAAATTAACTAAGATGGAGGCAAGAGTTTCAACTGGCGTCGATTTATAGTAGTGCACGGAGGTCGCGGTTCTTTGTGTCGGTTGCAGTGAAGTCAGTTAATTTAGGAGAGGTCGTAGTTGCGTAGGAGAAGATGGCGGAGGGGAGATTCCGGTAGTGGAAATTGTTGTTCCACCTGTTTTGGATGAGATGGTGCGTGTGCGGTTTGTGAGTTTGGGATTTGGCAGTCGTTGTTTGGTGCGATGAAGTGGTTTTTAGAGGTAGCGGTTGGTTTGTACTGGTTTTGGAAAAGGGCAGGAAGGTGAGGTTGGGTTCGGTAGTGGTTCAGGCAGGTTGCAGAAGGTGATTGGGAGGGTTTCAAGCAGAGGATATTGGATAGAGAAGATGATATAAAGTTATGATTGGTCGCTGCGGTGTAGGTTGATTGTTTTTTGGTGGTGTTTGGTTGAAATTGTAGGAGCGGTAAGGTGAGTAGTGCAATCGAAGGAGGAGTAGGTGTCAGTATGTTGTGTAGTGAAGTAGGGTGGTGGTTATGAAATGCAAAAATTTCGGATTTGAAGTGACGGGAGAGATATCTGTAAGTGGTGGATGCTAATGAAATTGATGTTGTGATAGTTGCTGATGATGAAGCAATTCTAGTAGGGTTTTTTAGGTGTGGAGTGGCTGGTAGTAACGACAGTTTTAAAGCGGAAAAAAATTATGGGAATGGGAATTGATCGTGCCATTTCTCTGCTTGGTTGGGAAGGAGACAGTGAGGAGATGTATAATTTTAGGACATGAACATCTTTTACTGCCTCTACACGGTAATGTTTTCATGTTTCCAAATGGTACATCGTACTTAGGACTAGTGTTTGATTGATGCCTTTTTCTCACACTACTAATCTGCACCAATACCCATTGCTGCAAATTGTTATTTCTATCATTTAGCATACAAATATCATTTTTAATATGATGTATATTTATAGAACTATTGCTGCCACACATGGGTACTGTCTATAGAAGAATAGCTGAGAATATTTTATTATTCAAGAAGATATAATAATACAAATTACAAGATTGGATACAGTAGTATGTAAATTTATAGCTAATAAATGTAATGGCTAGTAGAAAGATGCCTGAAATGAAAGATGCATGAATGTAACGGCTAGTAGAAAGATGCCTGAAATGAAAGATGCATGAATGTAATGGCTAGTAGAAAGATGCCTGAAATGAAAGATGCATGTGAAGCCGATTGAATGGATAAACTTGTTTTGCACTATTACGCCCCCTCAATTAGATCTAGTTTTCCGCTCTCATTTCCATTTTCACCTCCATCTTTTATCTTCAGGTCCTCTCTCATTCTGATTCGATAGAGCTTTGGTGAGGGCATTGGCTCTTTGGTAATATGCTGGTACATGAGAAATTGTCAATCGTCCGGCTTGTGCTTTTTCTCTTACGAAGTGGATGTCAATTTCGAGGTGCTTTGTCCTTGAATGTTGGATTGGGTTAAGTGACAGTGAAACTGTGCTCTTGTCATCGCACCAGATAACTGGTTTTCGCTTTAAGGGAAAACCCAGTTCTTCCATGAGTGAACCTATCCAAAGTACTTATGCTGTTGCGCTTGCCAGTACTCTATATTCGGCCTCTGTGTTAAATCTGGAGGTAGTCTGTTGCTTCTTCGTGCACCATGAAATAATGGTGGATCCTAGGTAAATGCAGTATCCTGACACCGACTTTCTATCACCAATGTCATTTGCCCAGTCGGCATCACTAAAGCACTGTAAGTTGCATTCTTTCTCTGATTTTAGAAGTATTCCATGATGTCTTGTGCCCTGTAATTATCTTATAATTCTTTTCAATGCTATCCAATGTTCTGTCAGTGGGTTTTGCATGTACTGACTTAATTTGTTCACATTATAACATATGTTGGGTCTTGTGATTGTTGCATATTGCAGTGCCTCGATTATACTTCTGTACTGCTTAACATTATCTATAGCCTCACCTTTATGTTTAGATAACCATAGATTATTGATCACCGGTGTTGGTAAATGTTTTGCGTGATGCATATTTGCTCTTTGCAATATCTCTGAAATATAATTCTGCTGTGACAAGATTAGATCTTTGTTATTTCTTTTGATCGCCTGTATTCCAAGGAAATATTTTAGCTCACCCAGATCTTTGATAGCGAAACTTTTATCTAATAAGTGTACAATTCTGCTTATTTCTTGATCGTTGTCTCCTGTTATAAGCATGTCGTCCACGTATACCAGTATGAAATAAGTTCCCAGTGTGTTCTTCTTCATGTATAAGGAATTGTCAGACGTTGCTTGCTTGAAACCCATGTTAGATAGGGTAGATTCTAGTTTGTTATACCACGCCCTCGAGGCTTGTTTTAAACCATAAATGGCCTTGTGTAATTTGCAAACTTTGTCTCCATTAGTATATCCTTCCTGTTGTTGTATATACACCTCTTCATTTAATTCTCCATTTAAAAAGGCGTTGTTGACGTCTAGTTGCTTCACGTTCCAACCTTGGCTTGAAGCTATAGTTAGTGTCATTCTGATGGTTGTGAGTTTAATTACTGGGGAGAATGTCTCGTTAAAGTCGAACCCGAACTGCTGCGCATAACCTTTGGCCACCAGTCTGGCCTTGTATTTGTCAATGGTTCCATCTTCTTTCCTTTTTATTTTGTACGTCCACCTTCATCCAATTATGTTCTTGTGCTTTGGCGGTGGCACGAGACTCCATGTTTTATTTCTCACGAGTGCTTCATATTCAATATTCATAGCTTCTTTCCACTTATTTGATTTTATTGCTTGGCCAAAATTTGCAGGCTCGGTCTCAACTATGGAAACACTGTATATTTTAGGTTTGAAAATGCCACTCTTTGATCTCGTGGTCATGTGGTGTCTAGCTTGTGTCTGTTGTGCCTCCTGTTGTGCAGTTGAGCTTGCATTTGTGTTTGTATTGTTGTCCCCTTCCATATTGTTGTTGTTCACGTCATGATAAGCTTGCATTTGTGCCTCCTGTTGTGCAGTTGAGCTTGCATTTGTGTTTGTATTGTTGTTCCTTTCCATATTGTTGTTGTTCATGTCATGATAAGATTGATCAATGTTTCCTTCAATATTGCTTGCATTTGTATCTTTCTCATGTTCATCTTGCATGTTGGTGCTATGTGATTTTTGGCAAGCATCGTCTATAAGTGGTTCAGTGATAAAAGGTTTGAACTGCTCAGCTATAGTGGTGTGTCCCATACTCATGTCTTTGGTTTCTTGTTTTCCTGCAAAGGGAAAAACATTTTCATCAAATATAACATGTCTTGAAACATAAATTCTGCCACTTTTGTCCAAACATTTATATCCTTTCTGATTTTGAGCATACCCAATAAACGTGCATGGACTAGATCTCATGCTTAGTTTGTGTCTATTGTAGTCTCTCAAATATGGAAAACATAAGCAGATGTATGATTTTAAGAAGTTATAATCTGGCCTTATATTATATATCAATTTATGTGGTGTTTTATTATTTAACACTCTAGTGGGTGGCTTATTAATGAGAAAAATAGAACTATAAAATGCCCCATTCCAGTATTTCATAGGTAAGGTGCTTTGAGACATTAAAGTTAAGCCTGTTTCTACGATGTGTCTATGTTTTCTTTCCACTAAACTGTTTTGTTCAGATGTGTCAGGGTAGGTTAACCTGTGTTTTATTCCTCTTTTGGAAAAATAATTAGCAAGTGGTTTGAATTCTGCCCCCCATCAGTTTGCACAATTTTGACAGTGTGATTAAGTTGTTTTTCAGCATATGTTATGAATTGTATGACCGTATTGCATGTTTCAGATTTGTTTTTAAGCATGTATATCCACGTATATCTAGAATATGCATCAACAAAGGAAAGATAGTACCTATGTCCCTGGTCCCCACAAGTCAGCCGCTATAAGCTCCAGTGGCTTATCATAAATAGTTTCAGAATCATTGAATGGAAGTTTGTGGCTTTTGCCGAGTTGGCAGTGTGTGCATGTGTGCTTGACAAGTGTGTTATTATCAAAAGAGATATTATTGCTATTTAAAATTATTCTAACAGTTTCAAGACTTGGGTGACCCAGTCTAACATGCCATGATTCAAGAGAATTACATTTATTAGTATTTCTTATGCATCTATTACCATCATTATTATAAACGTTCCTAGTACAGTTATCATTACTGCTAACATCTAGATTATTACACCAAAATCCTTTACTAGAATTGGCGGTCTTCAAGTTGCTGATTTTGTATAGGCCATCATGTAGATTACCCTGTAGTAATATATCGTGGCTTAGTGAATCTTTACTCAAATAGAAATTCGGGTGAAACTCGAAGTATACGTTATTGTCATTGGCAAATTTTGATACGGTTAATAAATTTTTGTTGATAGTGGGTACTCTAAGTAAATTATTCAATTTGAATTGTCTTTTACCAAGTAGAGTACCCTTACCGATGTGAGTTATACTAGCGGTTTCACCATTTCCCATGTGTAGAGATTTCATACCTAAGTAGCTCTTGCTTCCTATGTTTAAATTTTAGAGATTATTGGTGATATGGTGGGTAGCACCTGAATCTGGATACCACTCTTTAGGATTGGTATCATCAGTCTTGTCTGCATCATCATTGCTTACACTTTGACTTCTGTTCAGCTCATTGTTGTTCATGTTTAATCCTCGCATGGTTGCTGTATTGGCTTGAGCATTTTTCTATGAAGAATTGCCTTCAGAGTTGTACCTAAAATAACATTTGTTTGCCATGTGTCCAAATTTCTAGCATATCTGACATTTAACACGATTGTTATTGTTCCATCTTCCGCGTCCACGACCTCTTTGGGATTGATGTCCTTCTCTTGGTGGCTGATTCCCATGCTAGTATTGATTTTCCTGTTTATTCATGTTGCCATAGTTGTTGCTTGTGTCTGTTTTACTTTAGCAGTGGCATAATTAGCTGAAAACTCTCCTTGTGTTATTTTCCTTTGTTCAATTCTGCCTTCATAGGCGAGGAGTGTTGATCGAACAAACTGCAAGTCTGGTAAATTTTGTTGTGTTGCAATAACAGTTATTAGAGGCTCGTATTCATCGTCCAGTCCTCGCGTAATAAATAGGATTTGCTCATTATCATTGATTTTATGACCTACAGCATTCAGTTTTTCGCATATGTTTTTTATTTTACCCAACTATTCTTTCATACTTAGGCCTTCTTTTCTAATGTTTTGTAATTACCTCTTGTACCGCATAACTCTAGCTGCGGATTGAGAACTAAAAATTTGTTCAACTGTTTTCCATATTTCATAAGACGTGCTACATCCAACTATTTGTGATAATAAATTCGATCTTACTGACGATAGGATCCATGATGAGATGAGGTTGTCTTGTTTTTGAAACTTTGTGTAGTCTGGGTTAGGCACAGTGTCTCCTTCCGGATTGGTTATCATCACTGGTGGGACTATTATTGTCCCATTAATGTACTGCAGTAAATCATACCCTCTTAAAGTGATCTCTACTTGATATTTCCATAGAATATAATTGTCTTCGTCTAGAGACGTGGTGATAATTTGTCTTTTTGGTTTAATCAGGTCATGATGGTTCGGTGGAGCGCTGTACCCCATACTTCCTGAAATAGAGGAGGTTGTTTCATTGTTATTGGCCATAAAAGATCAGAGATCGTGCGAGGCAGACTGAAAAATTTGCAGTTGAGGTCGGTAAGATCTCAAATCAGTAGCCAGTTAATGTTTGGCGAAGATGGTTTGAGCTCTAGTGATGAGGATCCAATCTAAGGAGAGAATATAACAAAATCAACTTTTTGCTTGATGATTAAGCCTTTCGGCAATTAGGCTCTAATACCATATAGAAGAATAGTTGAGAAGATTTCATTATTCAAGAAGATGTAATAATACAGATTACAAGATTGGATACAATAGTATGCAAATTTATAGCTAATAAATGTAACGGCTAATAGAAAGATGCCTGAAATGAAAGATGCATGAATGTAACGGCTAGTAGAAAGATGCCTGAAATGAAAGATGCGTGCGAAACCGATTGAATGGTTAAACTTGTTTTGCACTATTACTGTCAGCTATACACACCATTCATTTGAACTTTATGGAATATTTCATTCAATTTTTTCCCTATCGTATTTGATATTTATACTATAACATGTTGGTAATCCTGTTTTACACTATGTTATGTTGATAATTCTCTTTTGCACTATGTTTGTAATAATATTTCTATGCTAACTGGCTTGCTATTAACTGGAATTATATTGTGTCGTTCTTCATATAGTATATAGTTTTGCAGCATATCAGGTCATCAACGTTCATGAGCTACAAAAAACCGTTGAGAAAATGTGCTTTGAGCTCAAGAATGAGAGAGTAGAGCGGATTAGGATTGAGGCAGAGAGAGAGAGAGAGAGAGAGCTGAGCGAGCTAATTGCCAAAGACTTGAGGAAGAGCAGACAAGGTTTGCACAACAACAAAAAGCAGATAGAGAAAACTTTCAAGCACAAATGAAACAAGTGATGGCAATGCTTCAGAGAAACGATGAATCTGATTATGAAGATCCTTCGCCATCGTCGTCTTCATGAGTTACTCAGGTATGGTAGCTTTATATATTTTGTTGATGATTCTTTTATGTGGTTTTTTTGTATGGAGTATTACGAGTAATGATGATATATTTGTATAGAATACCACTTGCACTAGCTGAATAGTTTTGTTAGTTAAAATTCAGTCTAATGTATGCATGAATTGATGAATGATTATGGACGGTATTGTTTTTTGTATGGAATATTAGCTCTAATAAATAAATATTTTTGTGATAAAAAAATCTAACAATTGCATTTCCTTTTTTGTTAATGTCGCTCATTTTATGTAAGTATGTATATATGTATGTATGTATGTGTGTGTGTATATATATATATATATATATATATATATATATATAACTATCGATTGGTAGCGATAGTTGGAAAAACAACAAAAAAAAACAATATATAACCAGAATAGCAAGGGAATACCGTCGGAAATTTTTATCAAAATCGACACTAAAACGTCGCTAAGCAGATACTGATATTATAAAGATAGCGACGGTTTATCGAAGGATAAATATTTCCGTCGGTAATTCCTCGCGAAATAGCGTGCATTTAGTGACTGAAAAATATCTATTGATTTTATTATGTTATATATATCCATCGGTAAAACAACGGTTAAACATTTTTAAATTAAACATTAAAATATCAGAAAACGTCGGTGAAGTGACGGAGAATCGACGTTAATTTCCGTCGCAAAATTGTGCCTAAAATACCGATGTGTTTTTTAGCGACAGTCGTATTCTATTGCAAATCCGTCGCTAACAGGCCTTTAGCGAGGGTTTAGCGACGGATTTTTCCATTACAAAATTAGTGTTTTCTTGTAGTGCAAGAATTGTTGTAACGAAAATCTTAATATCCACTGAAGTGGTAGTTGCGATATGCAAAAATTATTATAATCTATAAGCTCCTAAAGAGCATAAATAACATTTGTTATTATAAAGAATACCAAGAACACGATGATAGATTACAACATTCTTCTAAGTATTGTTGTAATGAAAACCTTGATATACTTCAAGGTGAGTAGATTACTTCCTGCTTAGTGTTGTTATAATTAAAATCTTGATATACTTCATTCTTTTACGTATTGCACGCCACCACCAAATCTCGTCACCACCAGCCTTGCCAATCAACTCTTCTACTTAAGCCCAACTCAGCCACCACCTTGTTCGACGTCCACACCATCACCCTTGATACCAAAAAGCTTCACCGTTCTCTTTACATGACTACCCTCTTTTTTCACTACACCTTCGCCTCTCTCTTCTAAATGAAAAGCAAGTTACCTTCTTTTATACTCTCGGCTTCCCGCAGTAGCTCCACCTTCGAACACCACCACTAGCCAGTCCTTCATCCAACACCACCTACAACCGCGCCATTTCCACTCACAAAACTGCCCAAGCCCTTCCATGCCTCGGTCTCCCAGCTCCATCGCCACATCGACACCTCTATGGAACCCGCAACCGCCATATACTACCCTACCAGACAGTCCACCGCCTAACACCACCAAGCTCTGATTTCTTCCAGTCCCGCTGACCAACTCCATGAGTCTCCAGCCAAGCTTCAGCTTCCTTCCTAGTGAGCCAAATAGGATTCCCGTGAATTTACTTTTCCAATATCTCTTTTGCTATGCCAAACAGTTTATATACACATATGTCTATATTCAAGTATATATGTTTAGCTGAAATGGTGCCTCATATACTTTCCCCAACCCGTCACTGTTTCTCACCAACTACCGAAGTCGCAGTTCATCCATACACCATTAAACCTTTCCGACTCACATACATACGCAGACAGCACGTGCGCCGCACACGACTGCATATCGTACACTAGCATGCAAAAACTCTGAATTCAGTTTAGGCGAAATTGACGATGAGGAAGACGCACAAGAGTGATACGGGAAATGAGTTAATAATAGCATCTGGGTTATGTAGAATGGAACGGATGCAGACGAGAACAACATCGCGAATGAGATGACGATAGATGGACGCTATAAAAAAAAATACTTGGTGAGAACGTCTATTTAAATTTATTTCAATTAGTAGAAATGTTAAAATGACTAGTAATTGATTTGTTAATGATTCTCGACTTCATATTCATGGTTGTCATGGTTGTGATGATTTGAATGGAATCTTGTGTAAGTTAGGGACACTAAAACACTAAGCGTTATTTACCGTGATGCTTGCGCACAACTTTGATGGTTGTTTTAAATCTTGCAATGTTATGTATATATGTATTGATTTTGTTGTATCACACATCATGGTTGTGGAGATATATGGGTAGTCGATTTAAATCTCCTTCTCATATGAATGACGATTATTTAGTTTAATAAATAAAATTTAAAAGTTAATTTTGAATTTAGATAGTTAAATACTTTGAAATCTAAGTCATGAATATGGAAACGATTTTTACGCAAACAAAACAATTTTTGGAAATATATTAAAACTTGTTTTGGACTCTTAGAAATTGTAACAAATTTGGAATCTAACTAAAAGTTGATTCTGAGTATATTTATTTATGTAAATGCTTAACTTCACAACCATCCATAAGCCTTGAAATTTACTTATAAAAGAAATTTTTTGACTTGAATATTTAACTAAACATTAGTTTTAATAAATGCACTTGGTTCATTTTAAAGACCATTGTAAGTTTTAAAACAATTAGACGAGTTGGCAATACTATATTTATTTTCCAATGCAACTTTAAATTTCAGTTTTAATTAAGGTTATAAAACTTTAATTATGAATTTAAAGGATTTGACAAATTCAGATTTTGAACTGTTATCAAAAATATATATGTATATGTTTCTTCCAATAACATATATACCAAACCTTTCTAGGGTGATAGAGTGGATAGTGTCTAAGGCTTGGGTTTGGAAATATCGTTTCCTGCTCTCCTTGGCTATCCCTAACTGATCCAATGGATGGGATGGTTATTTCAAATCTTATTCGAAGTTTAAATAAAATCCTTGAATTTAGAACGAATTTGGGATTTAATTTAAAAACTTATTAGAATTTAAACAATCTTGAAAATTTAATAAGTGTTGTTTATTTTGAACCTTTGATTGTTTTTTGAACCGATTGGTTAAGTGACTATTTTATAGCACTTAAGTAACGTTTAACACTTCCTTGAAATAATTTTGATTTGCAAAATGCATGGAACAAGAACTATCTCTTCAAAGAGGCTTCATAAATAATTTGGGAAGTTTCAAAGTGATAAATATGTGTGAATAAAACTCTAAATCCATAGTTTGATTGGGCAACAATAAATGGAAAATATGAATATGGGATCGTAAAGGAGAAAATGGCATGGTAATGGGATTTAAAGTAATTATAATGAATTCAATCTCATTATAAATGACTTGGTAACCACTCGAAGGAGATTTGAATTGAAACCGGTATAGTCCATAACTTTGTTTTAAAATATGCTTATTACTTGGAAAGACCGAGATCGGATTTACCTCTGAAAACCATTCCAAGTAATAATACGACGGTATTTGAAGACATGGAAGTGACAAATGAAGACCGAGAATCTTCGGATTGTTTGGATGGATTGCTGATGTATCGAATCGGGATGTACACCTAAAACGAGGTTATAAGTGGCACGAGGTTTGAATATATTTAAGGATCTTGTTCCGTTCAGACCCAGAATGGACTTGTATGGATTGTGTGTCTGACATTGTAATTGACCACGTAGCACTGATTTCTGTGAATATATATCGGATTTGTGGCAAATGATTTATTCCTGTCTCTAAGTTACGTTCTTAGAGGTTATCTATTGATTTGAGTCAGTGACATAGGGAAGATTAACAATATGGCATACTCAAGTTACGGAATGAGCTAATGATGATCAAAGCATGGCTTGTTTAAGCGAAGCTTTATGTATACCGCGACATTGATAAGCCTCACACCCCGGATGATGAGAAACTGGCGGTTAGGTTGTTAACATATATACATGATTTTGTGATTGATAGCTGCAGCAGAGGTACCTCTTTTGAATTTTGGAATAGGGTATGTTCGGGGGTTCGTGTCTTGACGAAAACCGTTGATCTACCTAGCGATGTGTAGTTGGTGTCCGTGTCTGGTTAAAAATCCATGTTATACTTCGTTTGTATTCTGATTGATCTTTCGTGTCAGGAGTCATTAAGTTGGAAGCCCAATCTCCAATACGTGCCCCTACAGTTCTATTTGTATACCTACGGCGACATAGTATAATAAGGTACTATGTCGTCTAAGTTTGATACATATATTTTCGAAATTGTTTCCCACACTATGCACTATTAATATGAAAGAGGATTTTCACGTATGAAAGCATGTTTGGTTATCATAAGGCAAAACTTGCCTATCTGGTGTGCGCTTGCATTGTGTGAAATGGTACGAGCTTATGATAGCTTCATTTTCCAAAAGTCATTGCGGTTTTATATACATGGGTATTCACATGGAGTAAACCCGTTCCACATTAGCGGCGTGGTCCGGTGAATTACTCAACTTTAAAATAAACCCTAATGAAAATAACTGTTTTATGTTCTCATATTAGTCTTATGGCTGACCTGGAGTTTATTGTTCCTTCCTAAACTCTGGGTGCCCACAAATTTTCACACGGGCAACTAGTAATTTATTTTTATAGTTATAGATCCTCAAAGTAAGATACGGAGCGCTTTTGAGTTAGAGATAGAGTTGGAGCTTCTGATATATCATGTGGCTTGTTCCGCTGAGAGGATATTTTCCTTCCACTGTATATTCTGTTGTAACTCTGATATTTCATGTAACTCTGATGTAATAATGTATCATGATATAAAAAATTCTGTTATTTTGTTCATTATATGTTAGTACCCATATCAATCCGCCTTTATGAACGGTTTAAGTTGGTTTAATTACCGACGGAAACCGGGAAGAAAGGCGGTGTGTTACAGTTGGTATCAGAGCTTTGGTTATACAAAGCTACGGGTATGACATATCTTGAACAAGAGATAGAACTCATCAGAGTTATAATATCTCATTAGAGATAAGGTTAGGAATGCCCTAGAATGAGATTCTGGAATATTTCATTGAGAAAATATTTCGAAAACTCCAAATTATTTTAAAAATAAGTAAATCATTTTGAAACACTACTTTTAATAAGAGTCTTCGAGTGTTTTATTCGAGGTCGCGATTGACTATCGAATATGTAAAGGTTTTGAACATACGTCTGATCAATGTATATACAAATCCAATATATATTAGATAGATATAGAATCACACCCTAGTCGCTTGAGGATAATTCTGTTGATTGATCGATCATCATTAGATATTTATTTTCGATTTTCGAAGGTGGGATGACTGTATGATTCCGATCGAAACGTCGAGAAATACTCTAGATAAGTGTTTAGATATGTTTGAATAAATAAACCATTTGTTAAATTAATATGAACGGGAGTTGATAAGCGCAAATCAGACTATTTGTTAATTAGGTGTATTTTAGAAGTAAATCTCACTTAAAGAATTGGAATGTAAATTTTGGAGGTACAACTAAGTGAGATAATTTATTAAGAAATCACATCTATGATATGTTGAGAATATAACTATAATTCGGATGTTGACAAAGGTATTTAATCAAAGTGTGACAAACGTCTAAGTGGGGAGAAACTGCTTTTCCCCTATTGAACTGTATGAGTAGCATAGAAGTTATTTAACGAGTAATCGCGTATAACGCCAAAGGAAACAAAATATTGAAGTAAGATTTAAAGTATCCCCCTAATTGAACTACCAATAATTGTATCCTTAGATGCACTTGACTTGGCCTAGTTAGTTCTATCATTTGAATTCGAACCTTTCATACTCATTTGTCTTGTGAACTTGGCTGAGCATTTTGATTTATCCTTTTGGCACTCGTTTGATATGGAACTTTTATTTATGCATCCCTACTTGACTCAAACATATGGGATTTGACTTGCTCCATGTGTATATGACTCTTTGTGCCACGAAACGGAGATCTAATTCGAAGTAAGTAATATTGATTTGTCTAAAACCTTATGTCAACAAAACTTCACTGAATAAAGCTTTGCACTGAAAATGGTATGAATATAGAATTTAACTCATGTAAGGAAAATTTGGGTTTTGAAACATTAACCTTGGAAGTTTGGCTCTGAAAATTTTAATGAATCTCTAATATTTTATATTAAATACAATGAATAAGAGTAGCATAACGAAAGCATGATGGCATTTCCGACCAGTTGAATAATGAAGATTTTCCAAACAAGATTTGATATTTGAAATAAAGATGAATATAAAGTCCTATATTGATTGGGTAATGTATTTAAAATAAGATTTGTCTCAAACTATTCTGAAATAATTTTCGACTGTGTGAATTATAAGTAATCTCGAAGACATTGATTGAAAAAAATAAATCTTGGAAGGTTTGAAACAATGTTGAAATATGATCTAAAGAAGTTAAAATGATGAATTTGCATAAGACCAAATTAATGGCAATATGAGTCGAAAGGATCAACTCGTAAATTGGAAAGAATGTTTGGAATAAATTGAAATTCATATGATTTGAAAGACTTGACATGTTTCGATGATTTGAATCCCGACACTTTGAAATATTTGGAAACAACAAAATTTTGGTTAAAATATTTGTAAATTATGGATTGTGAAATGATTTACGACTTCGAGATGTGAAATGATTTGGTTCGTTCGAGTAACCTGTGAAAAAACTAAGGTGAGATTGGATTGTATGTAAGGGTTGATACTTAGTAGCCCATCCGTGGGAAAATTTCTCGAACTAATATTAATATATAATCGATTTGAATTCATGTTTAAATTTGGTTTTGAAATCTCGAGGTGAAGTATGATTTTCTACATGAAAGAAAATATGTAGTATTTCAATGGTTTGAAATAAAACGGGATTCTAAGTCGGAGAAATCATTTAGAGGTTTCCAAAAGTTTTGAAATATAGTAATTTAAATAACACTTTAATTTAACTTATCTAATTATTCATTTATCTATTTTCCCGCTAAACTACTATATTTAGCATTTACGTGTATCAGTTTACTATTTTATTTAATTACCTATTTTCTACCAAGTTGCTACTTATATTTAACCATTTTACTATAACTTTAAGACTATCTTATATTAAACTCTTGAATTTATTAAACCTATTTTTAATAAAAACTACATAAAAAACTTTACCGTTTTAAAACTACTTTTACTTAGATTTTTCCATACCTTGAGCATAGCTCCCTTATGTAGATTTTATACGATGATTTAACTTTTATTTATAAGAAGATACCAATTTAGTGTATGATAAATTTTGTGCTCAATCTATTAAGAACCTTTGGACCAATTTTCAAGCTTATAAGAAGTTGTAAAGTATTTTTTTATTTAATAAAGTTATATATCGGTTGGACTTAATAAATTTTATAAATAAGATTTATTTTACCTAAGCAAGATTTTACATCTCTCCTTTTCGAGGACGAAAGCTTTGAGTGGGGGAGGCTATAACGACTTAGAAATTTTAATGTTTGAAATACAAATTAAATCAAGATTTAAATTAAATAAAATAGTTATTTGGAAATTTGCCCAGTTAAACGGTATTGGAATGAACCCTTTTGTAAATTTACAAACCTTGTTTAACCGATTTGTAGGGTTAGCATTCTGTTTTAATATAAATATTATAGAAAACAAAATTTATTACCGTTATTAATTTAATCTTATAACTGGAATAAATGATTATGCTCAAATGTGAACGTGGAGTTTTGTTTATGCTAAACATAGTATTTACTCAAAATTGGATTTGTAAATAAAAGTTAATTTAAACATTTCGCCAGAATTACGTTATTATGTGTTGAATATAATGGTGGAAGTAGAATCAACTTGGAACAAATTCTGCAAATTAGTTAAGAAACAATTTATTCTGAACAAAGAATTTATTAGTAAAAATATCGGTAAGACTAATTTATTTCAAATTGAACCATTAAGCATAAGCAATGTTATAAAACGTTGAGTTAATTTTAAAATGGAAGTGGAAATTTTAATAGTAATTAATTTTGTAAACCGCTAAAGTTTAAATGTATTACGGTATTATTTATAGTACACTTAAGGTAATTAAAAACGGAGAATGAAACATTAAAATATAAGCACTGTAATGTCCCGTATTTTTACGGTATAATAATTAATTAATTTAATTATTTAATAGTAATATAGAAATTTAAAATGGTTTAATTAAATCCCATTGAATATTTAATTAATATTTATAACATAAAAATATATTATAATTCCGAGTTAGTCGAAAATAACTGAATTCACAATATTGTGTGAATTGGATCATTTATGATATTTAATTCAGTTTAGAATTGAATTAGAATAACGAATATACTGTTTGAGTGACAGTTGAACGTATAACTATATTATAATTATAATCGAGCTCGAACTGGCGCTGCAGTTCGTAATTTGGCGATTCGAACTTTAAACGAATATACAGAATCCGTTTTAAGTTGAATTTCTGTGAAACAAAAAACGTTCGGAGCTGGTGAAGTATATTTTTCTAATGGAAGAGAAAAATCGAGATTTCATTGTGTAGATTATGATTTATGTCCAAAACAAATTTTAGAGAAGTCGCTATGAAGTTCCTTTATAATTTATAACGATTTATTTATATTATAAAAGGATTTTTAATATAAATCGAATATCGATTTAACTCTGGATTTGAAATACGGAGATGTAAATCCTGATATATTTATTTTGGAGCTGTATGGTATTCCACTGTGTGAATATATACGATAATATTTATTTATAAATATTTAATTTAATTATCTTTAATTATATTTATATTTAAAATGGGTTTATTTAGAGCTTTAAAAATAGAAAGTTTTGCAAACGACCTCCGTTTTCGACGAAACTAATTTTGTTGGATCTGTAACATTTAATTATTATTAGATTTCAAGTTTCGTGATTTTTGGAGACAGTGTGTGGCCGTACGGATTTTTAATGTGAAAAACAGTCAGTATTTTAACGGTTAAAAATACGCTGTGTGAGCAAACGGAGTCGGAGTTCGACGAAACCAGTTTCGTTGGGTCCGTAATGTCGAACTCTAGCCGGGTGTCCATTTTCATGATTTTTGGTATCGTATGTGATCGCAGGAATTTTTTTTGAAGGCAGATACAAATAAAAGTAGAATATAAATTAGAATATAAATTGAACAAAGCTTCTAAAACAAGCCAAGCTTATCCTATAAATATACCCCAAACCTTTACTTAACCCTAAAGACTTTCTCAATAGTCAAACCTTTTTTCCGCCGTTCTTTTCTTTCTTACAGCAAAAATGAGTATTTGGAAATTCAAAATAAAATCCAGAGTAAATCTATAAATCCCAAAATGTATGGATATGAAATCGTTGCAAGTTGCTCTTCAATCTGAAGTAGCTTTTGAGTGGTTCGAATTCCCTGTAGTTCGCTGGGCTGTTTTAGGTGTGAGATAGGGTTTGGGATTTGGGTTTTAGAAGCGTTGATTTGAGTTTTCGAGGTTAGATTGTTGATCAGTGAAGCAAAAGATGCATTGTGTGCAATTTTGGTGAAAATATGGGTATATAGATGTCGATGTTTGTTCGGGTTGGACTATGCTTGCCTGAGAGTCGCGGCCACCCTGGTTAGTGTGAGTTCAACCATTGTTGTTTGGGAAGAAGGAGGTTATGATGAGGAGGAAAATGGATGTTGTTTGGAGACGAATGATGGAGTAATGATGTGGGATTTTGGAGGTGAAGTTCGGCCATGTTTTAGAGGAGCTGGAGTGGAGCGACAAAATTTCTGTTCGGGGAAGAAAAGTATGTGCGGTTATGGGCTTCCACAGGAGTAGATGGGCCATTTAGTGTTGGTGAGGCCCAAGCATTTAAATGGAGTTTAATTTTAAATAAAAATAAGTATATAACTTGTAATATTGATATCTTTGTCATATGTGATCGAAATCCAACAAAACAGGATCCGTTGGGATCATATGGGCGAGCGGTACGCGATGGAACTGACTGAGAGTGGATTGGAACTCGTTACAATATATAGCAAAATAAATTGTCCTGATCTGATTCAAATCAACCGATATTCGTTGTTTAACGATTATTGTCCAATGTGAGTAAAACTCACAACTCTATCAGTTATATTTTTATAACGTATTTTTAGAACTGATAAATGATGGTTGATTCTGTGTGTTGACTGTTTGGTTGAACTGCTAAGTGATTGGTTGAAATTATAGATAACGATATATATATATATATATCGTTAATCAAATATTGATTCTGTTTATCAGAGTATTTCATATTAAAATGAAATAGATGTTAATTATATTGTTTAACATCTATGATACAGGGAAACAGGTTGGAGGGATCCAGCTGGATTCCTCAATATTTATAATACTGTTCTTTTCATATATTGTAATATATGATGTGATATATAATCTATTATTGATCATGTGTGTTTGAATGATATCGATCATTGTTATTTGGTATTGTAAATACCGTAAGAAATACTAGGATGTAGAAAATGGGATTTTCAAAGTGTATTTTGAAAATAAATTATTTATATAAAATCAATGGATTTTATATATAAAAGGAAAAGGATTTTATAAAAGAAAATACTTATAAAATCAAAGGATAATAAAAGAAGGAAAATATTTGTGAAACAAATGTAAAAGGAAAATATTAGTGAAACAAATACAAAAGGAAAATATTTGTGAAACAAATAGGAAAGGAAATATTTGTGAAACAAATAGAATTGAAAATAAATAGAGATAAAAGAAATATTTATTTAGAAAATAAATAGATTTATAAAAGGAAATATTTATTTATGAAATAAATAGAGTTATAAAAAGGAAAATTTGCAGGATATAAAAGAAATGGAAAAGATTCATTTAAAGTGGAATTAAATAGAAATCTGTTTTAACAGATAAATTGGGAAGATTAATTTGTAACGATGGTTTATAAATTAAGCAAATTATTTTATCATTTGATAAATTGGATGTATATGTCTGAACTTATATAGAGAATTAGGAATTGGTTTGACACCGATATTTTAAATAGAATATGAACTCAGCATTTATAAAGGGAATTATAAATGAGATTTAAGTGTTAGAAATAAGAAAGGAGATTTCGTATAATTAATTCTATAAATAGAAGTATAAATAGAATTTGGAAATGGGATTTATTTTAAAAAGGGAAAATCAAACTGGTTGATTATATAGAAGAAATATTATTCACATTCGATGGGAATAATGGAAATAATGGATAAAAATAAATATTTATAAATTAAACCATTTATAAAGAAAACTGGTTTTGAAATAGGAATATAAATTGGAGTTAATCGAATATAACTTATTCGAAGAAAGTTAGTCGAATATTAGTTATTCGAATGGAGTTAATCAAGTAGAGTTAATTAATTGGAGTTATTCGAATTAGAGTTAATTAGAGTATCGATTAGAGTTAATCGAAATAGAGTTAATTAACTAGAGTAGGGGTGGAATCGCTTCAGTATCGGAACTTTGTATTCAAAACCATTAGCGTGCCGACTTATATGGTAATAGAAAAATTCATACCATTACCAACCAAAAAAATCGGTTACCAATAGTTCGGTTTATGGTTGGTAATGGTTGGTAGAGGTCGGTAATAAAATTTTACCATTTACTAGTATGAGATCCTTTTGTTTACAATATTTCACATTAAAATATTAAATATTAAAATTGATTTTTTTGCTATTATATTATTATTTATCCATCTTATTTTCCAAATTCAAACATGCAAGAAAACATTATGAATGAACTAAAACATCATATAAATTATACTATTTCTAAGATATAAGATAAAAATTGCATTTAATCATGTATCGTAATAGTATTTCCCTAGGTATTTTATTAAATCATTACATATTAGAAGTTCGTTCTTATGTAATTAATATATATGATGAAATATAAGAATATATATATGTATTGTTTAAGATATGTGGTAGGTATGGTAATTACCATTGTTAATTCTCAATTACCATTACCGTACCACATATTTTCATATGGTTTGGCATACCGTACCAATAAGACCGGTTACCTATTATTCGATACCACTTTCGTTGGTATCGGTTGGTAATGGTTGGTAAGTGGTAAAATGGTAAAAATTTCCAGTTCTAAATTAGAGTTAGTCGAATATTAGTTATCCGAATTAGAGTTGATTGAATAGAGTTAATCGATTAGAATTAATCGATTAGAGTTAATCGAATAGAGTTAATTAAATAGAGTAAATTGAATAGAGTGAATCGATTAGGGTTAATCGAATAGAGTTATTCAAATAGAGTTAATTAATTAGAGTTAATCGAATATTAGTTATTCGAATTAGAGTTGATTGAATAGAGTTAATCGATTAGAGTTAATTGAATAGAGTTAAATTAATAGAGTAAATTGAATAGAGTGAATCGATTAGGGTTAATCGAATAGAGTTATTCGAATAGAGTTAACCGAAATAGAGTTAATTAATTAGAATTAATCGAATATTAGTTATTCGATTTAGAGTTGATTGAATAGAGTTAATCGATTAAAGTTAATTGATTAGAGTTAATCGAATAGAGTTAATTAAATAGAGTAAATTGAATAGAGTGAATCGATTAGGGTTAATCGAATAGAGTTATTTGAATAGAGTTAAATCAAATATTAGTTATTTGAATAGAGTTAATCGAATATAAGTTATTCGAAGAGAAATAATCGAATATAAGTTATTCGAAGAGAAATAATAGAATATTAGTTATTCGAAGAGAAATAATCAAATATAAGTTATTCGACTAGAGTTAATCGAATATAGCTTATTCGAAAGGAATTATCGAACATAGTTGATTCGAAGAAAGATTATCGAATATAGTTATTCGAAGAAAGATTTTCGAATATAGTTTATTCGAAGGAAAGAGTTATCAAATAAAGTTTATTCAAAAGAGAGTTTTCGAATAGAGACTATTCGAAAAAGAATTATACATTGAAATTCAATTATATCGAATTCGAGAAAGTATTATTCACTTTCCGTTTTAATAAAGATTTATTTATTTAGTTATAAATTGTCCGATTAGTTAGTTAAATTAAGGAATAAAGGTTATATTTTGAAGTTAGATATTTCAGAAGTAGGGATTATAACGCTATAGTTATAATCAAATGATTTCTGTAAAAGAAGTGGATTCGTAAAAAGAATCCGAGAGTTACGTAAGGAAGTTTATTAGAGGTTTAAAAGGTGAACCTTGTCTATTTCGAAGTTAGAAATGTTATTCAGTTAAGGTCTGAGAGGTAGTTATACCCCAACTTGATTGACTCCATTTTTAGTTAAGGAATGGTTAAGGTTCGATAGTGAAGGTTGGTTAAGTGAAATTAGTTAATCAGTGAAAATGTTTTGAGTTGGCATAACAATGTTTTATTTAAACATCTGTTTAAAACCAATAAAGGAGTTTTGGAAATGATTTCCAAATAAGAATCAGAAATGTTTTCTAATATAGAAAATAAGAGATGTGAATAAAAATGGAAACGTTTTCCAATATTAATAAGGTATATTTTCTAAATTTAGAAAATAAGAATTTCTGTATACATATGGAAATAGGAAATGGGTAAATGAATAAATTGATGATAGATTAATTTACGAGATAAATGACGATTGATGATTGATCGATAGAATTTCCATTTGGAAATAATATCGTTGTTTGTACATATGTTTTTCTTTGATAGTTAACTCACCGACTATCAAAGTTTTTGACCATTTTTCCGTCGTCAATACGGTGAGACCGAGATCAGATTCATTATCTGAAAACCACTCCGTATGGGCGTTAGCGTTTCGATCAAATATGATGAAGATAGTTGAAGACGGAGTTATGCAAGGGCTGTCCTGTTTACAGAATAGTGCCTTCGGTTTGTCCAGTCCCAGGACGACCAGTATGGATGAATGTCTGACAGAGTATATTTAATATATCACGTAAGTTGATCTCTTCAAACGTATGTACATTTGGTGGCATAGGAATTCGTTTCTCTTAGCTGTATACACGTTGTATTTTTGGGGAAATCAATTTGTGATTTGGCAGGTATGACGATGTGACATTCGAAGTGAATAGATGTCTGATCTGTCAGAGATAAGCGTGGCCTCTAGCCTCACAACCGAGAAATTGCAAAAATCGGGCACGCAGCATGGCTAAATGGTTGGCCGCCAATTAGGGTGTATTATCACCTATCTATAGATATTCATTTCATTCTTAATCTATTCGATGCAGTCCCATTCGAGAAACAGTTGCTGATCCCAACCGTTGGTGATATACATTCAATACACTCAAGCGAAATGAGTGGTCGGTCATGGGTGCCCGGGTTGCAAGATGTTCTTGTTGAACCCAGTGTATTCCTCTCTAGAGGTACACTATCGAAAGGTGTTCCATACCTTGTCATAGTTGGAAATCTATTACCCAATAAGTGCTCGCGGTTTTGATTGTATACTATATATGTAGAGCGTGAGATGAAAGCGTTTCTGCTAGATGATTATTATATTGTGATTGATAGACACTATTATAATATCAAAAGGATTTTGATATAAAGATTTTCCTTTCTTTCAAAATGATTTGAAAGTTAAATCAAATTGATTTGGATTCTCAAAAGGAAAAACCCGTTCTGTCATACGACGTGGTCTTATGAGGTATAGTTTAATTGTTCAAACTATTTTAAATTGATTTACTCACACCAGTCCCACAACTGACCCAGAGTTTGTTTTGTTTTACCCTAAACTCTTAGGTGCCCAATTTTGTACGGGAAGTCAAGTAGTCAGGATTTTTTTCAGATATACTTGGAGAGCTTGGAGCAGTAGGCTTCAGGATTATATAGCTAGAGATATTTCCGCTGTGTTGTAAGTGTTATACTCTGAAAATGTTACTGTATACATATACTGATTTTATTTCAAAATTTTGTATCTATTATATGTTGTTCGTTCCGCTGTGAGATTCGTATTTACTCTGATGTTGTATGTTCTTCTTCTTCTTCTTCTTATATTCTAAGTTCTATCTTGTCTATTTTCACCCTCTGTTTTCTTTCTATTGGTTGTATAGTTTCCAATGTAATTTGGGTTGGACTTGTGTTATTTGGTCAGCTCAAATTGTACCGGAATTTTGGGACACTACATTGGTATTAGAGCTTGAGGTTAAGTAATTACTTTGGCTCTGTGGCTTGACTCAGTAAAGATGGCGTTAGTAACACCCTAGATTGATTTGAGTGTATATATATGAGCGCGTATTTGTTATTCAATATAAAATTGTTTTATATTGTGGAGATTTATTGGTTGAGTTATTTGTGAGTTCTGGTCGATCAATTTGATCCACTATATTGGTAGGAGTTTCTAAACACTTGGATATGATGAACCGACACGGTATGTTTTGAAAAGAGGGTAAATGGAATAATTTTACCCAAAGTATATTTTGATAATAAAGAAATATATATTGGAGTTATTATATTTGATGTGTTGGTCATTATTATAATCGAATGAGATTATAGAAAGTGAATAGGTTATATATAACCAATCGGAATTCGTATTAATGTAAGATATATAAATCAGATGAATTAAATCAGAATTTGGAATTAAAATTCCGAAAACATGAAAAGTGTTTCTAAATGGAATCAAATTAAGTATAAGAGAATTTTAAATCCTGGGAGATTTTAGAAATGTTTTCCAAGCATTGGGAATAGTATTTTGAAAAAGATTTCAAAATGGAAGTATTTAGATTTGGTTTTGAAAGTGATATAGTATTGAACTCACTTCGATAGCTGGGAAATAACCCTGATGATGAATCGCGACATCATTAGTGTTCATTTTTGAGTTTCTAAGCGATGGATTACTACCAAAGATTTTGTTTTTGAATTGTTTTGTGAGAAGCAAGTTGTTTTGAATCCTGAAAAGGGATATCTGGTTTTAGAAAAGCTAAACTGTTTGAAATTCCCTGGGGAAGATTGTTTGAATGAAAACAAATTAAAGTAGAATTTGTAAAAGCAAATAGAAATAGAAATTGAATTGAAACCAGTTAAGTGGGAAATGAATTGAATTAGAAAATATCAAATTAGATTGGATTAGAGACAATCCGAAATGGAATTGGACTGGTAAGTTAAGAGTTGAAATTAAATAGAATCTGAGTTAAGAACAGAATTCGGCTTGGGTATAACCGAATGATTGGGATGACATTGGTATATGCAGAATTGGTAACACATGGAAAGGATATATTGATATGCCCGACAAAAAGGTACCAGTTTATATTATATATGGGTTTGAGGTTTTGATGAGCTGAATTGGCAAGCCGCTTGGCTGTTTGATTTTCTTTTGGGTTGAAGAAGGCCTAGAGAGGCGAGTTGGAGTTTGAGTTACTGACCAGTACAAAAAAGGTGCTGGCGAAATTTTTCAAAAAGTTAAGATGTTAATTTTTTTTCAAGATTTTTGAAATTTTTCGTTAGTAGGAATGAATAAATATTTAATTAAAATTAAATAGGTTCAGTTGAAACTGAAGTTAAGAAGTGAATAAATAAATTTTACCTGGTTAATAGGGTTTGTTTTCTACCTTGGCAATTTCGAGGACGAAATTATTTTAAGGGGGGAATTATGTAATGTCCCGTATTTTTACGGTAGAATAATTAATTTATTTAATTATTTAAATAGTAATTTAGAGATTTAAAATGGTTTAATTAAATCTCATTGAATATTTAATTAATATTTATAATATAAAAATATATTATAATTTCGAGTTAGTCGAAAATAACTGAATTCACAATATTGTGTGAATTGGATCATTTATGATATTTAATTCAGTTTGGAACTGAATTAGAATAACGACTATATTATTTGAACGACGGTTGAATGTATAATTATATTATAATTATAATCTAGCTCGAAATGGTGCTGCAGCTCGTAATTTGGCGATTTGAACTTTAAACGAATATACAGAATCCGTTTTAAGTCGGATTTCTGTGAAACTAGAAACGTTCAGAGCTGGTGAATTATATTTTTCTAATGGAAGAGAAAAATCGAGATTTCATTGTGTAGATTTTGATTTATGTTCAAATCAAATTTTAGAAAAGTCACTATGGAATTCCTTCATAATTTATAACGATTTATTTATATTATAAAAGGATTTTTAATACAAATCGAATATCGATTTAACTCTGGATTTGAAATAAGGAGATGTAAATCCTGATATATTTATTTTGGAGTTGTATGGTATTCCACTGTGTGAATATATACGATAATATTTATTTATAAATATTTAATTTAACTATTTTTAATTAAATTTATATTTAAAATGGGTTTATTTAGAGCTTTAAAAATAGCCAGTTTTGCAAACGACCTCCGTTTTCGATGAAAATAATTTTGTTGGATCTGTAACATTTAATTATTATTAGATTTCAAGTTTCGTGATTTTTGGAGTCTGTGTGTGGCCGTACGGAATTTTAATGTGAAAAACATTCAGTATTTTAATGGTTAAAAATACGCTGTGTGAGCAAACGGAGTCGGAGTTCGACGAAACCAGTTTCGTTGGGTCCGTAATGTCGAACTCTAGCTGGGTGTCCATTTTCATGATTTTTGGGTATCGTATGTGATCACAAGAATTTTTTTGAAGGCAAATACAAATAAAAGTAGAATATAAATTAAAATATAAATTGAACAAAGCTTATAAAACAAGCCAAGCGTATCCTATAAATATACCCCAAACCTTTACTTAACCCAAAGACTTTCTCAGTAGTCAAACCTTTTTTCCGCCATTCTTTTCTTTCTTACAGCAAAAATGAGTATTTGGAAATTCAAAATAAAATCCAAAGTAAATCTATAAATCCCAAAATGTATGGATATGAAATCGTTGCAAGTTGCTCTTCGATCTGAAGTAGTTTTTGAGTGGTTCGAAGTCCCTGTAGTTCGCTGGGCTGTTTTAGGTGTGAGATAGGTTTTGGGATTTGGGGATTTAGAAGCGTTGATTCGAGTTTTCGAGGTTAGATTGTTGACCAGTGAAGCAAAAGACACATTGTGTGCAATTTTGGTGAAAATCTGGGTATATAGATGTCGATGTTTGTTCGGGTTGAACTGTTCTTGCCTGAGAGCCGCGGCTACCCTGGTTATTGCGAGTTCGACCATTGTTGTTTGGGAAGAAGGAGGTTCTGATGGGGAGGAAAATGGATGTTGTTCGGAGATGAACGATGGAGTAATGATGTGAGATTTTGGAGGTGAAGTTCGACCATGTTTTAGAGGAGCTGGAGTGGGGCGACAAAGTTTCTGTTCGAGGAAGAATTGTACGTGCGGTTATGGGCTTCCACAGGAGTAAATGATCCATTTAGTGTTGGTGAGGCCCAAGTATTTAAATGGAGTTTAATTTTAAATAAAAATAAGTATATAACTTGTAATATTAATATCTTTGTCATACGTGATCGAAATCCAACAAAACATGATCCATTAAGATTGTATGGACGAGCGCTACGCAATGGAACTGACTGGGAGTAGATTGGAGCTCGTTACAATTTATAGTAAAATAAATTGTCCTGATCTGATTCAAATCAACCGATATTGGTTATTTAACGATTGATGTCCAATGTGAGTAAAACTCACAACTCTATGAATTATATTTTTATAACGTATTTTTAGAACTGATAAATGATGGTTGATTCTGTGTGTTGACTGTTTGGTTGAACTGCTAAGTGATTGGTTGAAATTATAGATAGCGAGATATATATATATATCGTTAATCAAATATTGATTCTGTTTATCAGAATATTTCATATTGAAATGAAGTAGATGTTAATTATATTGTTTAACATTTGTGATACAGGGAAACGGGTTGGAGGGATCCAACTGGATTCCTTAATATTTATAATATTGTTCTTTTCATATATTGTAATATATGATGTGATATATAATCTGTTATTGATTATGTGTGTATGAATGATATCGATCATTGTTATTTGGTATTGTAAATACCGTAAGAAATACTGGGATGTAGAAAAGGGGATTTTCAAAGTGTATTATGAAAATAAATTATTTATATAAAATCAATCGATTTTATATATAAAAGGAAAAGGATTTTATAAAAGAAAATAATTATAAAATCAAAGGATAATAAAAGACGGAAAATATTTGTGAAACAAATATAAAAGGAAAATATTTGTGAAACAAATAGGAAAGGAAATATTTGTGAAACAAATAGAATTGAAAAGAAATATTTATTTAGAAAATAAATAGAGATAAAAGAAATATTTATTTAGAAAATAAATAGATTTATAAAAGGAAATGTTTATTTATGAAATAAATAGAGTTATAAAAAGGAAAATTTGCAGGATATAAAAGAAATGGAAAAGATTTATTTAAAGTGGAATTAAATAGAAATCTGTTTTAATAGATAAATTGGGAAGATTAGTTTATAACTATGGTTTATAAATTAAGCAAATTATTTTATCATTTGATAAATTGGATATATAAGTCTGAACTTATATAGAGAAATAGGAATCGGTTTGACACCGATATTTTAAATAGAATATGAACTCAGCATTTATAAAGGGAATTATAAATGAGAATTAAGTGTTAGATAAAAAAGGAGATTTCGTATAATTAATTCTATAAATAGAAGTATAAATAGAATTTGGAAATGAGATTTATTTTAAAAAGGGAAAATCAAACTGGTTGATTATATAGAAGAAATATTATTCACATTCAATAGGAATAATGGATTAAAATAAATATTTATAAATTAAAACATTTATAAAGAAAATTGGTTTTGAAATAGGAATTTAAATTGGAGTTAATCGAATATAACTTATTCGAAGAAAGTTAGTCGAATATTAGTTATTTGAATAGAGTTAATCAAGTAGAGTTAATTAATTGGAGTTATTCGAATTAGAGTTAATTAGAGTTAATCGATTAGAGTTAATTGAAATAGAGTTAATTAATTAGAGTTAATCGAATATCAGTTATTCGAATTAGAGTTGATTGAATAGAGTTAATCGATTAGAGTTAATCGAGTAGAGTTAATCGAATAGAGTTAATTAAATAAAGTAAATTGAATAGAGTGAATCGATTAGGGTTAATCGAAGAGAGTGTTTTGAATAGAGTCAATCGAAATAGAGTTAATTAATTCGAGTCAATCGAATGTTAATTATTCGAATTAGAGTTAATTGAATAGAGTTAATCGAATAGAGTTAATTAAATAGAGTAAATTTAATAGAGTGAATCGATTAGGGTTAATCGAATAGAGTTGTTCAAATAGAGTTAATCGAAATGGAGTTAATTAATTAGAGTTAATCGAATATTAGTTATTCGAATTAGAGTTGATTGAATAGAGTTAATCGATTAAGTTAATCGATTAGAGTTAATCGAATAGAGTTAATTAAATAGAGTAAACTGAATAAAGTGAATCGACTAGGGTTAATCGAATAGAGTTAAATCGAATATTAGTTATTTGAATAGAGTTAATCGAATATAAGTTATTCGAAGAGAAATAATCTAATATAAGTTATTCGAAGAGAAATAATCGAATATTAGTTATTCGTAGAAAAATAATCGAATATAAGTTATTTGACGAGAATTAATCGAATATAGTTTATTCGAAAGGAGTTATCGAATATAGTTGATTCGCAGAAAGATTATCAAATATAGTTATTTAAAGAAAGATTTTCAAATATAGTTTATTTGAAGGAAAGAGTTATCGAATAGAGTTTATTCGAAAGAGAGTTTTCAAATAGAGATTATTCGAAAAAGAATTATACGTTGAAATTCGATTATATCGAATTCGGGAAAGTATTATTCACTTTCCATTTTAATCAAGTTTATTTATTTAGTTATAAATTGTCCGATTAGTTAGTTAGTTAGTTAAATTAAGGAATAAAGGTTATATTTTGAAGTTAGATATTTCAGAAGTAAGGATTATAACGCTATAGTAATAATCAAATGATTTCTGTAAAAGAAGTGGATTCGTAAAAATAATCCGAGAGTTACGTAAGGAAGTTTATTAGAGGTTTAAAAGGTGAACCTTGTCTATTTTGAAGTTAGAAATGTTGTTCAGTTAAGGTCTGAGAGGTAGTTATACCCCAACTTGATTGACTCCATTTTTAACTAAGGAATGGTTAAGGTTCGATACTGAAGGTTTGGAAATGTTTTGAAACTAGTTAATCAGTGAAATGTTTTGAGTTGGCATAACGATGTTTTATTTAAACATCTGTTTAATACCAATGAAGGAGTTTTGGAAATGTTTTCCAAATAAGAATCAGAAATGTTTTCTAATATAGAAAATAAGATATGAGAATAAAAATGGAAACGTTTTCCAATATTAATAAGGTATATTTTCTAAATTTAGAAAATAAGAATTTCTGTATATATATGGAAATAGGAAATGGGTAAATGAATAAATTGATGATAGATTAATTTAAGAGATAAATGATGATTGATGATTGATCGATAGAATTTCCATCTAGAAATAATATCATTGTTTGTACACATGTTTTTCTTTGATAGTTAACTCACCGACTATCGAAGTTTTTGACCATTTTTTCGTCGTCAATATGGAGAGACCGGGATCAGATTCATTATCTGAAAACCACTCTGTATGGACGTTAGCGTTGCGATTAAATATGATGAAGATAATTGAAGACGGAGTTATGCAAGGGTTGTACTGTTTACAGAATAGTGCCTTCGGTTTATCCAATCCCAGGACGACCAGTATGGAAGAATGTCTGACAGAGTATATTTAATATATCACGTAAGTTGATCTCTTCAAACGTATGTATGTTTGGTGGCAGAGGAATTCGTTTCTCTTAACTGTATACCCGTTTATTTTTGGGGAAATCGATTTGTGATTTGGCGGGTATGACGATGTGATATTCAAAGGGAATAGATGTGTGATCTGTCAGAGATAAGCGTGGCCTCTAGCCTTACAACCGAGAAATGACAAAAATCGGGCAAGCAACATGGCTAAGTGGTTGGCTGCCAATTAGGGTGTATTATCACCTATCTAGAGAAATTCATTTCATTCTTTAATCTATTCGATGTTGTCCCATTCGGGAAACGATTGCTGATTCCAACCGTTGGTGATATATATTCGATACACTTAAGCGAAATGATTGGTCGGTCTTGTGTGGTCGGGTTGCAAGATGTTCTTGTTGAACCCAGTGTATTCCTCTCTAGAGGTACACTATCGGAAGGTGGTTCCATACCTTGTCATAGTTGGAAATCCATTACTTAATAAGTGCTCGCGGTTTTGATTGTATACTATGTATGTAGAGCGTGAGATGAAAGCATTTCTGCTCGATGATTATTATATTGCGATTGATAGACACTATTATAATATCAAAAGGATTTTGATATAAAGATTTTCCTTTCTTTCAAAATGATTTGAAAGTTAAATTAAATTGATTTGGATTCTCATAAGGGAAAACCCGTTCCGTTATACGGCGTGGTCTTATGTGGTATAATTTAATTGTTCAAACTGTTTTAAATTGATTTACTCACATCAGTCCCATGACTGACCCAGAGTTTGTTTTGTTTTGTTTTACCCTAAACTCTTGGGTGCCCAATTTTGTATGGGCAGTCAAGCAGTCTGGATTTTTTTCAAATATACTTGGAGAGCTTGGAGCAGGAGGCTTCTGGATTATATAGCTATAGATATTTCCGTTGTGTTGTAAGTGTTATACTCTGAAAATGTTAATGTATACATATACTGATTTTATTTTAAAATTTTGTTTCTATTATCTGTTGTTCGTTCCGCTGTGAGATTCGTATTTACTCTGATGTTGTATGTTCTTCATCTTCTATTCTAAGTTCTATCTCATTTATTCTCACCCTCTGTTTTCTTTCTATTAGTTTTCTGGTTTCCAGTGTAATTTGGGTTGGACTTGTGTTATTTGGTCAGCTCAAATTATACCGGAATTTCGGGACACTACAAGCAGTGTCCACAGTTACATAAGAAATGCGTAAATAAAAGGAAAGAAATGAATTTGCATATTTTGTGTTCCTATTTGAATTAAATTTACGGTTCACAACGGTTAGATTTATGACATTCAAAGTTAATAACATTCTTTGTCAGTTCTTATGTAGCCTAGCGTTCACCGTCCATAAGTAACAAATCCAATTTCCTCCTTTAAAGAGATATGGTGGACAACCATATCTGAGGAAATCTAATTTTAAATCTTACCATATCAATTCAAGGAATTTGTAATAGTACCCCATGGATTTTGAACAGTACATGAACAAAGAATCCAAAGCTGGATAAAAATAAAATACTTGACGTAACATGAAGCGGTACCACGTGTTCCCCTTTCGTCTATTCTAGTTCCCCCTTTCTCCACTATAAAATGAGCTCCAGCTTCCTACCTCACGCAACCACTTCTCCTTACCCATTTTCTTCTGCTTCAAGGTACTGTAACCATCCAAAAAAAATACAAACAAAAATGTGAATTACAGAAATCAGAAGCTCCTCTTTGTGTAACTACTTTTCTTCATCTACCATAAGTCCTTCATCCCCTTCTATTCCACTTCACTGTCATCAGACTCTTACCCAATTTTCATCCGCGCACTGTGCCAAACCCGCCACCACGTTTAGCATCCGTCCTCAGTCACCGCGTTAACATCACTCTACCCATACCAGTTCACGCACAAGACCCCTTTCCTCTTCTAAAATCCGCCGTACCTCTCTCATATAACAGCTCCAGCAGCCACCAGAGACTACCATTAGTTCCTCCTCTGCCACACTTCACTTAATAGCTCGGCCTCCCTATATTTGTCCACCAACACATGGTTGCATGCCACCACCAAATACCGTCACCACCAGCCTTGCCAATCAACTCCTCCACTTAAGCCCAACTCAGCCACCACCTTGTTCGACGTCCACACCATCACCACTGATACTAAAAAGCTTCACCGTCCTCTGTACATGACTGACTACTCTTTTTTTTCACTACACCTTCGCCTCTCTCTTCTAAATGAAAAAGCAAGTTATCTTCTTTTATACTCTCGGCTTCCCGCAGTAGCTCCACCTTCGAACACGACCACTAGCCAGTCCTTCATCCAACACCACCTACAACCGCGCCATTTCCACTCACACAACCGCCCAAGCCCTTCCATGCCTCGGTCTCCCAGCTCCATCGCCACATCGACACCTCCATGGAACCTGCAACCGCCATCTGCTACCCTATCAGACAGTTTATCGCCTAACACCACAAAGCTCCGCTTTCTTCCAGTCCCGCTGACCAACTCCAGGAGTCCCCGGCCAAGCTCCAGCTTCCTTCCCAGTGAGCCAAATAGGATTCCCGTGAATTTACTTTGCCAATATCTCTTTTGCTAAGTCAAACAATTTATATACACATATGTCTATATTCAAGTATGTATGTGTAGCTGAAATGGTGCCACATGAACTTTCCCCAACTCGTCACTGTTTCTCACCGACCACCGAAGTTGCAGTTTAGCCATACACCATTAAACCTTTCCGACTCACATACATACGCAGACAGCACGTGTACCGCACACGACTGCATATCGTACACTAGCATACAAAAACTCTGAATTCAATTTAGGCGAAATTTGCGATGAGGAAGACGCACAAGAGTGATACGGGAAATGAGTTGATAATAGCAGCTGGGGATGTAGAATGGAACCGATGCAGATGAGAACAACATCGGGAATGGAACGACGATAGATGGGCGCTATAGAACACAATACTTGTGAGAACATCTATTTAAATTTATTTTAATAAGTAGAAATGTTAAAATGACTAGTAATTGATCTGTTAATGATTCTCGACTTCATATTTATGGCTGTCATTGTTGTGATGATTTGAATGGATGCTTGTCTAAGTTAGAGACACTAAAACACTAAGCGTTATTTACCGTGATGCTTGCGCACAACTTTTATGGTTGTTTTAAATCTTGCAATGTTGTGTTTATATGTATTGATTTTGTTGTTTCACACATCATGGTTGTGGGGATATATGGGTAGTCGATTTAAATCTCCATCTCATATGAATGATGATTATTTAGTTTAATAAATAAAATTTAAAAGTTAATTTTCAATTTAGATAGCTGAATACTTCGAAATCTAAGTCATGAATCTGTAAATGATTCTTATGACAAACAAAACAATTTTTGGAAATATATTAAAACTTGTTCTGGACTCTTAGAAATTGTAACAAATTTGGAATCTAAGTAAAAGTCGATTCTGATTATATTTATTTATGTAAATGCTTAACTTCATAACCATCCATAAGCCTTGAAATTTTCTTATAAAAGGAAATTTTGATTTGAATATTTAACCAAACATTAGTTTTAATGAATGCACTTGGTTCATTTTAAAGACCATTGTAAGTTTTAAAACGATTAGACGAGTTGGCAATACTATATTTATTTTCCAATGCAACTTTTAATTTCAGTTTTATTTAAGGTTATAAAACTTTAATTATGAATTTAAAGGATTTGAAAATTTCATATTTTGATCCGTTATCGAAAATATATATGTATATATTTCTTCCAATAACATATATACCAAACCGTTCTAGGGTGAAAGAGAGGATAGTGTCTAAGGCTTGGGTTTGAAAAATATAGTTTCCTACTCTCCCTGGCTATCCCTAACTGATCCGATGGACGTGATGGTTATTTCAAATCTAATTTGAAGTTTAATTAAAATCCTTGAATTTAGAACGAATTTGGGATCTAATTTAAATACTTATTAGAATTTAAACAATCTTGAAAATTTAATAAGCGTTGTTTATTTTGAACCTTTGAATGGTTTTTGAACAATTGGTTAAATGACTATTTTGTAGCACTTAAGTAACGATTTAACACTTCCTTGATATAATTTTGATTTGCAAAATGTATGGAATAAGAGTTATCTCTCCAAAGAGGCTTTATAAATAATTTGGGAAGTTTCAAAGTGATAAATATGTGTGAGTAAAACTCTAAATCCAAAGTTGGATTGGGCCACAATAAATGGAAAATATGAATATGGGATTGTAAAGGAGAAAATGGAATGGTAATGGGATTTAAATTAATTATAATGAATTCAATCTCATTATAAACGACTTGGTAACCATTCGAAGGAGATTTAAATTGAAACCGATATAGTTCATAACTTTGTTTTAAAGTACGCTTATTACTTGGAAAGATCGGGATCGGATTTATGTCTGAAAACCATTCCAAGTAAATATACGACAGTATTTGAAGACTTGGAAGTGACAAATGAAGACCGAGAATCTTCGGATTATTTGGATGAATTGCTGATGTCTCGAATTGGGATGTACACGTGAAACGATGTTATAAGTGGCACGAGGTCTGAATATATTTGAGGATTTTCAAATTTTGTTCCGTTCAGACCCAGAATGGACTTGTATGGATTGTGTGTCTGACATTGTAATTGACCACGTAGCACTGATTCCTATGAATATATATTGGATTTATGGCAATTCGTTTATTCTTGTCTCTAAGTTACGTTCTTAGAGGTTATGTATTGATTTGAATCAGTGATATGGGGAAGAATAACAATGTGGCATACTTAAGTTATGGAATGAGCTAATGATGATCAAAGCACGACTTATTTAAGCGAAGCTTTATGTATACCGCGACATCGACAAGCCTCACACCCCGGATGATGAGAAAATGGCGGTTAGGTTGTTAACATATATACATGATTTTGTGATTGATAGCTGCGGCAGAGGTACCTCTTTTGAATTTGGGAATATGGTATGTTCAGGGGTCCATGTCTGAACGAAAACCGTTGATCTACCTCGTGATGTGTAGTTGGTGTCCGTGTCTGGATGAAAAAGCCATGTTACACTTCGTTTATATTCCGATTGATCTTTCATGTCATGAATCATCAAGTTGGAAACCCAATCTCCAGTACGCGCCCCTATGATTTTATTTGTATACCTACGGTCCTACAGCAACATAGTATAATAAGGTACTATGCCGTCTAAGTTTGATACATTTATTTTCGAAATTGTTTCCCACACTATGCACTACTAATATGAAAGAGGATTTTCACGTATGAAAGCATGTTTGGTTATCATAAGGCAAAACTTGCCCATCTGGTGTGCGCTTGCATTATGTGATATGGGACGAGCTTATGATAGCTTCATTTTCCAAAAGTCATTGCGATTTTATATGCACGGGTATTCACATGGAGTAAACCCGTTCTGCATTAGCGGCTTGGTCCGGTGAATTTCCCAACTTTAAAATAAACCATAACGAAAATAACTGTTTTATGTTCTCACACCTGTCCCATGACTGACCTGGATTTTATTGTTCCTTCCTAAACTCTGGTGCCATAAATTTTCACACGGGCAGCTAGCAGTTTAGTTTTACAGTTATAGATCCTCGAAGCAAGATCCGGAGCGCTTTTAAGCTAGAGATAGACTTGGAGCTTCCGCTATATCATGTGGCTTCTTTCGCTGAGAGTATATTTTCCCTCCGCTGTATATTTTGTTGTAACTCTGATGTAATATTGTATCATAATATAAAAAATTCTGTTATTGTGTTCAATATATGTTAGTACCCATAACAATCCGCCTTTATGAACTGTTTAAGTTGGTTTAATTACCGGTGGAAACCGGGAAGAAAGGCGGTATGTTACAAACAGGGTACGATGTGAGAGAATAGCTGTAGAAGAAAACCTCGAGCTCCATACCTACAGTAGCAAGCATGGCTCCAGAGAAGTGTCATAAATTGGTCTAAAGATGCATAAACCAGAGCAGGAAGGAGAAGATAATCACCGCGCAATAAGCAAAGTTGAACCAACCATGAATCACCGAAGACTAGAGTACCATACTCAAGATTACCCAAATATGAACCAACGTATTACATAAACAAGATCACAAAGCAACATCATGTACCATTATGAATAGGCAAAAACACCACCATGAAACCAACTAAATTAAGTGCACTGCATCTCGTGCATAGCCAATTAACATAGTGATGACCCATAACACACCAGTAGCAATCGGTGCATAAGCAATCAACATCATAGCATTACATAGTTTGGTCACCAGAAAACCGAAAGAAATAAAACCAAACACCAAAGCGGCACAACTATAGCCCGATATACATCACTGACAAGATCAATCTACCAACAAGACGATTCAGGCAAACATTGAAGACCCCAATAGTCGTAGTGTCCCATCACAGACCTAGATCGAAACTCGAAAACAAAACATACCAGTAGGGAGTTGCTGCCCACACTGAACCTTCGCATCAGTGTTAAAATCCTCTTGTAGTCCTTAGACCACCAGTTGAATAACTAGAAGATCTAGTAGTTGTCTGAAACTGCCTAGGTGTTGGGGAAATCTCGGTCTTTCCCGCTTCGTGAAGTTAAGATAGGCAATTAAGATTAAAAGTAGCAACGGGTGCACAAGAGTTTATAATTCTCCAATATGGAGATTCTTCCACTATACAAAGGAATAGTAGGATTACAAGAATTTGATTACAAAAGTAACTCACACTTGACTCAAGCTTAAGGATGGATACTTCTTAAGCTATCTCTCTTTTCTCTCAAAGAGGCTTACTAACTCTCAAGTATTTTTCTCACTCTAAGAAGTGGATTTATTTCTTGGATTCTTGGATGGTTAGTAATAGGGCTCCTTCTCCTATCTATACTACTCAACCTCCATAATGAATGGTGGAGATTACTTGCATCCGACGGTAGAGATTGATCCTCTAGAATGCTCCACGCTCTCTAGGAATCTCTACACCCTTCCATTCCCTTCTTTATTCTTCCATACCCTTCCGAAAGGTTCCAAAAGGTTCCACACGTCTCTAGAATATTCCAAAGGGTTTCATATTCTTCCACAAGCTTCTAGAGGGTTCTACACTTCTCTAGAGTTCTCCGGAACATTCTAGAAAATTCTAGATTTCTCTAGAAACATCTAGAATTTTCTAGAAACTCTCTAATTAAGGAGGGATCCCAACAAATCTCCCCCTCCCGACTTAATTGGGGGGTAGTAGTATGCCGGCACCTTGACAACAATCTTCAAACTTCCTTGTTGGTACTACCTTGGTCATCATGTCAGACCAGTTCTCATCTGTGTGAACCTTGTCAAGGTGTATTTTCTTTTCTTCGAGAACTCCTCGGATCCAGTGATATCTTGTATCAATGTGCTTTGTGCGGGAATGAAATGTTGAATTCTTTGCCAAGTAAATTGCACTTTGATTGTCACACTTCAAGACATACTTTTCTTGATCCACTCCCAATTCATGCAACAAGTTCTTCACCCACAACATCTCTTTGCAAGCTTCAGTAGCTGCAATATACTCTGCCTCTGTAGTGGATAATGCAATACACTTTTGTAGCTTTGATTGCCATGAAATAGCTCCCCCTGCAAAAGTGGTTAAGTATCCCGATGTTGATTTCCTTGAATCAATGTCACCAGCCAAGTCTGCATCTGTATATCCTTCCAACACAGGTTTTCCTTTTCCAAAGCATAAACATCTTTTGGAAGTTCTACGTAGATATCGGAGGATCCATTTGAATGCAACCCAATGCTCATTCCCTGGGTTAGCCAAGAAGCGACTGACAGCACCAACTGCATAAGCGATATCTGGTCTTGTGCATATCATTGCGTACATGAGACTTCATACTACAGATGAGTATGGTTTCTTCTTCATCTCCTCCTTGTCTTTTTCACTTGTCGAACTCTGCTTCGAACTTAGCTTGAAGTGCCCAGCTAGTGGAGTGTTAACCGGCTTTGATTTGTGCATGTTGAACCTTTCCAACACTTTCACGATATATCTCTCTTGGGATAGCCACAACAGTCTTTTTGATCTATCACGAGTTATTCTCATCCCAAGGATTTGTTTAGCCGGTCCCAAATCTTTCATGGAAAATCTCTTGCTTAGATCTTTCTTTAAAGCAGCTATCTTTATGCGATCTTGTCCAATGATTAGCATATCATCAACATAGAGCAGAAGTATGAGAAAGTCACCACTTACATACCTCTTTATGAAGACACAATGATCGCTTTCCGTCTTTTTGAAGTCATGTTCTGCCATGAATGCGTCGAACTTCTTGTACCATTGTCTTGGTGCTTGTTTAAGTCCATATAGACTCTTTGTGAGGCGGCACACTAGATCTTCTTTGCCTGGAACTTTGAATCCCTCAGGCTGTTCCATGTAGATCTCTTCCTCTAGGTCACCATGTAGAAATGCCGTCTTGACATCGAGTTGTTCAATCTCCAAATCTTGCACGGCTGCTAGGCTAAGGACAACTCAGATTGATGACATCTTTACCACGGGAGAGAATATCTCTTCAAAGTCAGTACCTTTTTCTTGTCTAAATCCTTTAACGACTAACCGAGCTTTGTAGCGAGGCTTTGAACAGTTCTCTTCGGTCTTGATTCTATAAACCCACTTATTCTTCAAAGCTCTTCTCCCTTTTGGTAGCTCCACTAGTTCATATGTATTATTCTCATGCAAGGATTGCATTTCTTCTTGCATGGCTATTCTCCACTCTTCTTTATGACAACCACTCATTGCTTCTTTATAGCTTTGAGGCTCCCCCTCATCAGTGAGCGTAACGTACTCCTCTGTGTTGTATCGGCTGGATGCTCTTCTGTCCCTTGAGGATCGTCTTGGCTCCGGTGCGATTGGAGTGCTAGATTGAGGTTCTTCCTGGACCGGTTCATTATGAGTTTCATGATCTTCAGCATCACTACTTTCTTGGGTGTTATTATCTTCATGTCGAACCAAAGTAGTTTCAGTATTCTTATAGCTTCTCAACCTTGGCCTTTCTGAATTCTTGATATCTTCAATTGTTTGGTCTTCGAAAAATACAACATCTCTACTGCGAATAACCTTCTTGTTAATTGGATCCCACAACCGGTACCCAAATTCATCCTTAGGTGAACGAAGATAGATACACTCCTTTGTCTTTGCATCAAGCTTAGCTCTCTCATCTTTTGGGATGTGAACAAATGCCCTGCACCCGAACACCTTGAGATGATTATATGAAGCCCTCTTGCCCGTCCAAACTTCCTCAGGAATGGCCCCATCCAAAGGAACTGATGGTGTGAGGTTGACAATGTCTATCACAGCCATTATAGCTTCTCCCCAAAATGATTTGGGTAACTTAGCATGAGAGAGCACACAACAAACTCTTTCTTCGATGGTTCGATTCATTCTCTCAGCTAGCCCATTCAATTGTGGTGTCTTGGGTGGAGTCTTCTCTAGCCTAATGCCATATTTATTGCAATAGACTTCAAAAGGGCCTCTATACTCACCTCCGTTATCTGATCGTACACACTTGATCTTCCGTCCAGTCTCACGATCCACTAGAGCATGGAATTCTTTGAAGGCATCAAGCACTTGATCCTTTGATTTTAACATGTGCAACCATACTTTTCTTGAATGATCATCAATGAAGGTGACAAAATGTAGAGCACCACCAATGGATCTCTCAGACATCGAGCATACGTCAGTGTGCACGAGGTCTAGAATGTTCTTTCTCCTTATGGGCGGAGAAGATCTTTGGAAAGCAACCCTGTGTTGTTTTCCAGCTAAACAATGGGCACAAGGATGAAGTGGTTTACCTTTCACGTTAGGGAGGAGCTGTTTCTGAATGAGTATGTGAAGACCTTTCTCACTAATGTGCCCAAGTCGTTGATGCCATATGTCCATATCATCAGTAGAGACATTTACTTCTTCTTTGCATGGCTTAGCTTGCATTACATACAATGAGCCTACCTTCTTTCCTCGAGCCATCGTCAAACTTCCTTTGGTGAGCTTCCACTTTCCCTCACCAAAGCAATTCATCAGACCATCATCATCTAGCTTTCCAGCGGAGATAAGACTGAGGCGCATGGTTGGGACATGCCTCACATCTTTCAAAATAATCTTGCACCCGGTGCTTGTCGTCAGAGTGATGTCTCCTATTCCAACAATCTTGCTTCTATCTTGATTTCCCATTTGCACCGTGCCAAAGTCACCTCTTTGGTAGGATGAGAAGAAGTTTTCATGCGGAGTAACATGGAAGGAAGCACCAGAATCAATAATCCAAGAACTCTCATCGCAAGCAATGTTTAGAATGTTACTTTTACCAACGAGATATAGCAGATCTTCCTTCAATACTATGGCAGTAGTACTCTTTTCTTCTTGCTTCTTCGTTAGGCTTATTTGGTCAGGCTTAACATTACCGGCCTTTTGGTCTCTTTTGAAGCTTCGACATTCCATTTTCTTGTGACCTATCTTTCCACAGTAATAGCATGTAATCTTCGAGCGTGACTTGGATCTTCCTCGAGATTGATGTGGATTTCGGCTCTTACTACGTCCACGAGTTTCATTCCTACCCGGATTGTCAACAACATTAGCTTCGGGATGAATAGACTCATCTCGTTCCATTCTCCTTGCTTCTTCACCAAGAAGGCTGTCACTGACGGTATCCATAGTTAACTTTCCTTCCGGAGCTGAGTTACTAAGTGTAACAACAAGTGTGTCCCAACTTTCTGGTAAGGAACCGAGGAGTAGAAGAGCTTGTAAGTCATCATCAATCTTCATATCAATTTTTGTTAGTTGATTTACGAGCCCCTTGAAGTTATTTAAGTGCTCAATCATACTATGACCATCCTTATACTCCAATTTCACCAACCGTCGAACTAAATTGGCCTTGTTGCGAGGCGTTTTCTTCTGAATCATGGACTCAAGCTTTGTCCATAATTCATAGGCATTTGTATAAGTAGAAACATGCTCGAAGAGAGTTTTGTTAATGTACTTACGGATCATAGCAACAACCTTTCGGTTCAACAGTTCCCATTGAGCATCACTCTTCCCTGCCACTTTATCTTTGTAGATGATGGGCTCATGCAAATCCTTACAATACAAGTGGTCCTCCATCATTGGCTTCCAATAGGAGTAGTTGTTGGCTGTGAGCTTGAACATGTCTCCATCATGAGCGACATTATCCTCCATCTTGAACTTACACGAGCTTGATTACGGCTACAGATGAACCTGGCTCTGATACCACTGTTGGGGAAATCTCGGTCTTTCCCGCTTCGTGAAGTTAAGATAGGCAATTAAGATTAAAAGTAGCAACGGGTGCACAAGAGTTTATAATTCTCCAATATGGAGATTCTTCCACTATACAAAGGAATAGTAGGATTACAAGAATTTGATTACAAAAGTAACTCACACTTGACTCAAGCTTAAGGATGGATACTTCTTAAGCTATCTCTCTTTTCTCTCAAAGAGGCTTACTAACTCTCAAGTATTTTTCTCACTCTAAGAAGTGGATTTCTTTCTTGGATTCTTGGATGGTTAGTAATAGGGCTCCTTCTCCTATTTATACTACTCAACCTCCATAATGAATGGTGGAGATTACTTGCATCCGACGGTAGAGATTGATCCTCTAGAATGCTCCACACTCTCTAGGAATCTCTACACCCTTCCATTCCCTTCTTTATTCTTCCATACTCTTCCCAAAGGTTCCAGAAGGTTCCACACGTCTCCAGAATATTCCAAAGGGTTCCACATTCTTCCACAAGCTTCTAGAGGGTTCTACACTTCTCTAGAGTTCTCCGGAACATTCTAGAAAATTCTAGATTTCTCTAGAAACATCTAGAATTTTTTAGAAACTCTCCAATTAAGGAGGGATCCCAACACTAGGAACTGAGAATAGGATGATGTCAGTAGCGACTAAAGGGAGAGTCTTGCCGTGAAAATGAGGTCGAGGAAGTTAGGGATTTTCTGGATCCCAAATCTGAATATCAGAAAGCTTGGATATAAGATGGTGGAATTAGGGAAGCTCAAGAACCATCACGCAGAGTGAAAACAAGGATGGGTAAGTGGAGGCGAGAGAGAGGATTGAAGAAACAGAAGAGAAAGGGTGCATGAAGAGAGAAAGGAAGAAAATTGTGTTTACCTTGTTGCCATTTACAATGGTTTCCGACGCGACGCTCCGAAGCTTGATCTTAGCCAAATACCAATTGATAACACTCCAAATATCATTTGGGGGAGTCAAATTTTAAAAACACTCCAATCATTAAAAGAATGCTAGGGAGAGTCACGTACTTAATTTCTTACGTTACCTTTTTACCCTGATAATAACATCAATTACCATCCAAAGTCCCAATCAAATTTAAATACAAAAAAAAACCAAATCTCTAAATTATTACAAAGAAAAGCGATCATTTGGAGAGAAATAATTATGCAAACGAAGAATGTGAAATAAATGAGATTATTGATAATTTAACATATGAATGAAATTATTAAAAAAAAAACGATCGAAAAATGAGAAATGAAAATATTTAAAAAAAAACGATTGACAAATGAGATTATTGATAATTTGATATAAAAATCTGATGCAGTTCGACTAATATACCGTATTATTTTTTTTAATTAACAAATAAAAATAGGATTATTGCAAAAAAGACTAATTTAGTAAAATAAACTTTATTTGTTAAGGGGGTACTATCTGCATTGATACTCCCCTTAACAAATTCTAATTTCTTTTCAAATTGATCTCTCCTTAGCAATACTTGAAATGTCAATAACAATCCCCTTGATAAAAAGTATTAAATTATACATATAATGTATGTGTACATAATTATTTGATTTATCCGATAAGTCACCATATGTTTTGAACCCGCACAGTCACACGATGTATCCAATCGTATGTATATATATATATATATATATATATATATATATATATATATATATATATATATATATATATATATATATATATATATATATATATATATGCGCGCGCGCGCATGTGCACATATATGCATATACAAAATTATTTGATTTCTCGAATAAATCACCGTACCTTTAGAGGTCGTACAGTTACACGAGACAACTAATTGCTACAAAACTCATCAACGTACATTATCTTATTCTTCGGATCAAAGGCCTAAGTTGTGTTGTCATCCAAGACAGTATTCTGAGATAATAATTTCACGCATTTCAATGTCGTTTTGACCATCGGATCATCCGGCTTCGAATATCCGTCATTCATACTTAATAAAAGAAGTTCTTATCGCATACACACAAACCATTAATGGAGATTCAATAGACGGTATTACGCATGCTTATCTATAATTAACAAAGAGAATCCAATAAACATAATTTCTACGGTGTCGTCTACAGAAATACCTCAATTGATCAACGGAATCTTACCACTGAGTTGCAACGTTCATATAAAACAACTTCAAATGGAAGTGTCGTGACCACTAAAAAGCTTTTGCAAAAACATATATCCACTCATTATAAAATAAAAAATAAATAAATTTGAATATTAAACGCACGCACATGTCGTTTATGCTAGTGTTATGAAATAAATACGTCCATTCATAAACCATAAAAATACTATGATTGCAAATATAGTTATATATATGCTCTCATATTGTTCGATACATATGCATTATACATGTGTGTGTATTGTATCAATGGTTGCATGCATGTATGTTTCTTTGTGTGTATGAGCAGAATCTACAGACTTGATGAATTGAACAAGGGGAACATAAAAGCTGGCTTGTTTCAGGATAAGGTGAATAATAAAATTTCGCAGCTAATTAACAACATTACCGCAATTTAGCTGATAAATTTAGTGGAGAAAAAAAAAAAAAAAAACAGAGACTGCATTCAGTTGAGAAATTTCATTACTACATTAAAATTACTATCGCGCAGGTCCTTCCAGTCACATTTTCTCTTTTTTCACCAGGAGACCAGATCATGCATTATTCATGAAGTGATGAAACTGTTATGCATTGTTCATCAAATTTCCAACCTCGTGAAACATAAAAATAAAATAATGAGAAGTCAAAAATTGGCGATAAACGTGGAAACGGGCATCATCGGCGCCGCACAATAAGCCTCCATCATCATCCTCGCCTGAACAGCTTCCGGCATCGCGGATCCATCCACGATATCTTTCATCATCCTCTTACATCTTCTCTTTATTTTCTTTAGGTATCGGGAAACCAAACACTTGAGACGGAGGCGACGGAGATACATAATTATCCGGCTACACCGACTCCGCCTTCGACCGCCGAGGCGAAGGGCTGGGACTCGGCGGCCGCGGTGGAGGAAGATGAGGCGCCGCCGGGATTTGTCGTTTTGCAGATAGGACATTTTTGTTATACGGTCCGGTATGTTGACCTTTGAGAATGGTGGAGCAGTAACGTCTTATTCATGATTTATATATAGGAACGAAGAGGGGTTCTTTGTGTGTGCAGGAAGGAATTTTATATTTTATTGTGCAGGAAGTAATAACAACGTGATGAGAGCTGTTGCAATGTTAATTATTTATATATTTGGTGAAGTGATTGATTATTGTAGAGTAAAGATCCATAATATACATATGAATGTGTTCGATATTCGATTTGTTGTCGCTTATGACTTTTTGGCATTTACGTGAACGAATGAACTTTCTCTTTTCTTGCTAAAATAACGCACTTTCATTGAAAATTACAACCCTAGAAATGTGTACATTCGGTTAGGGCTATCAACGGATACTTTCAGATTCGGATAGTGTCATATCCGTATCCGCATCCGGAACCATTTTCGGATATCGGATATCCGCATCCGCGGATACAAACGGCTATCGGATAATTATCCGTTTCGCCAACGATCAATAAATCAATGAACATTATTGAAATTTTTTTTGGCTTAATATTAAGCTTTTTCAACCTAATTAATTACTAAAGTGCTAAAAATAAATAAATATGATGATAATATATAATTTTGAGCAATTAACATGCATTTAGTAGACTTTTAATTTTGCAAAACAATAAATTATTATATTTAATTATGCTAAAATACACGTAATTTAAGCAATAATCATGAGAAAAAAGCGGACGGATAATTTTCGGATGCGGATATGCCTATATCCGCATCCGCTTTCTCGGATATCGGATATTTATCCATTTTTCGGATACGGATGCGGACGGATTTCGGATTTTTCGAATATCCATTGACAGCCCTACATTCGGTGGGGTTTTAAACATTTATTTTCAGTGTCAGCACAAATCTGTAAACTCGGGAAGTAGTTGTATGTCCCAAGTATTGAAAGACAAATAATACGAAGAGCGTATAGTTTCTTAAAGACGTATGCTGTTTGCTCCTTTGCTTTTTTTTTTAACAAAAGGGAATAGTTTATACGTAGCTCAAACAGAAATTATCTTTTTTTTTATTAATCATAGTTGAACATCAAAAAATAATATACTAAAGAATATTTAAAATTAGAGAAGTCTAAACAGATGGAAATTGAGAAAATTAAACAAATTAGACCAGTAAAAATTGAGTAAATTGAATAGAAGTGAAACTATATTGCAAAATTTACTGAAAAAAGTTAGCATTAGATTACACTTGTTTTAAAATTAAATAAAAAACAAAACATAAAAGGAATTTGGACAATTGTATAAACACATTTAAGGGGACATGTTGCATATATATTACAATTTTTTTTTCTCCACAAAAGTTTATTTTAGCCAAGTAATAGCAAACAAACCTCTCTAACAGTCGATTTGATCAAAAACGGAAAAAATGCAATTTCTCTCATGGCTCATAGAAAAAAAGCACCAAATCAAAGAGCTTTTGGGCTTGGACTACCAAAAAAATATAGTAAAAACACCAAAAACATTAGACAAACACGTGACAAACAACATAAACGCAAAGCAAATAGCCAACTACTAGTGAAAACCATCTACCAGATCAGCTTAAAGAATCAAGCTACTGAGATGACCCCTCCGAAAGGAAAGCAACTCTCAAACTAGGAGAACTGCCTAAATGACGGAAGCAAAACCCATGAACACGAGATCAACAGACCAATCCTACCTTGCTAAAGCCTCTCAACCGAGCTGCTTCCATAGTTTTTAAAGATCGGACCGACCGTCGAACCGTAATACTTCATGGTCGAGGGGTTTGAAGGTCCGATCGGTTGAACCGTAAAAGTCGTATAAAAATATAATACATAAATTTGATATGATTAATTTTACTTAATATAGGAAATAAAATTATGAAAATATATTATAAAGCAGAAATAACAAAGTATGGCAGCAAAACATGGGAGCATAATTCTGAAATATGCTTGTTTGGCTGTTAGCAATAATCCCATATTGGCAGAAAGAGAGAAATAATCCTTATGTTTTGGCTATAAATATACCAAGGTAGAAGTTATGTTCTTGTTAGAGTAGCAGGCTACTTTATAGAGCTGCTCAAGTGCGCCATCGTTGCATAGGCCTGCTAAAGTTTTGTCTATTTCTCATTCCAAATGAAAAAAACCGGGTTTTTTATGTTGAGCTGCGATTGTGAATGGTTTTGACGGTTTAATGGAATAAATGGTTTAAATAAATTTCGGACCTTAAAGGATTCTGGCTGCGGTTTTTATGGTCCAACCGTGGGTCCAGTCCGGTCATGAAAACAAGGGATGCTTCACAGACTTCCCAAACCTTTTGAAATCCAGGAGTTGACAAAGACAATTGATCAAATTGATCTCCAAAAGCTTCAAGATAGGTACCAAAACTCCAGAGAGACCGCTTCCACCACCTGAAGAAAAAAACCACATCTATCTCACACCCGCTCAAGGACGGAACCCACGACTCACACAAGAAAAAACCTTTAACGAACACCCTCTCTGAGGCGAGACTCACGAATCAAGAGAAAGTACCCACTAGAGAAACCGACAAAGGTTTCAAATTACCCAAAAGGCTCGACCACGGAAAGCGAAATTGATATCTTCGGAAATTTTCCGACAGATAGATGAAACTAGCATCAGGGACTCATCAAAAACAACATGGTTCCTAGCACACGAAATATGCCAGCAGACGATACAGGGGATGAGTATGAGAAAGACCGATCTAAGATCCTTACCCTTTCCCCGATCCAACCAATCACCTAATAGGGATAACAGGAAGGAGTTGGTTCCAAGGAGCCAACCTTCCCACCATACAAAAGCTAAATTGGGCGAACATATTCACCTTCTAAATATAAGTGTGTGATTGACTCCAAAGAACCCGATCTATAGCACCTGCAACAAGACATCAAAGGGATGTTAATCCTCATAAGGTTAGCATCCAATGGGAGCCCAGATTTTTCACATTAGAATCGAGACCTTGGGAGGAATACGAGAGTACCAGATGAAAGACAAAAAAGGAATCCTGAGGCTTGGGATATTGGCAGAATTCCAAGCTGCCCAAATGGGGAATGACTTCCAATTCCAGGATAATCCCCAGCCATCAGAATCGCAAAAGGCTCTGACCTACTGCATCTGTTTCCATGTCACTCTCGCATAAGAAGGGGAACCAGTGTAGTCGATAGTCGAAATCCAACGGTACTTAGCATGGGGAAATAAAGCCCAAAGAGAGTCGTGAGCATGAAACTGAACCCAAAGCTTATACGCAAAAACAGTACACACCTTCCTCGGATTTCGCAAACCAAGTATACCCTCTCCCCAGGGATGGAAAATCGTGTCCTAGGGGATCAAATGATGTCTTTGTGCTTCATTTTGATGACCCAAATCCCGTTTCTGACGGAGACAAGGGTAATCTTTGGAATATAACACAGAAACATATAATAGCTGAACAAAATTAAATAAATACACCAGATAATGAACAATAGAATATACTGGATAAAAGTAATCATCAGAGTTACACAGTATACAGGATCTTACTTAGTAAAAATACAGTTCAGCTATACATAAATGTCTACAGCGGAAAACAAACATAATATGTACAATAGGAGCTGAACAGCATAAAAAGAGATAAATGATAGAATCCATCTTCAGCTCCAACTATCCAGATAAAGCCTGCTAAACCTGAATACAAGGCTGCCCGTGTAGAAAAAGGGGCACCCGAGTTTGAAATTGAAACAAACTACGAGTCAGTCATGGGACTGGTATGAGAAATCTACTCAACACATATATAATATGGCTAATCACAGGACCACGCCACTTTCGTGGAACGGGTTTACTCCATTGGATTGCCAGTGCTTTAAAACAAATCTTTCTTTTAAACATCGCTATGCTTTTTATAAAAATGAGGCCATTATAAGACTCAGTTCCCATCACACAATGCAACGCAAACCGGAGGATAGAGTTTTTACCTTATAACGGCCAAAATATGCTTGATACGAATAAAACAAATGCATTTGATATTATTGCTAGTGTTTATATGTTTTGAAAACAATTTCAAATCATAACTATCAATCATAGACGACATTAATGCCCCATACCACTATGTCGCCGTATATAGGTATACAATCAAAACCGCACAGTCACATATTTGGAAATTGGATTTCCGTCATGAACCAAGGCAAAAGATAGTCCTTACCGACTTCGTGACTCTCTAGCCCGAGCCACAGGATCAGAGCTCGAGTGACCCTTGGATCGTCAGGGCCGGTCCACCGATGTGGATTAAAATTCCTGAACACTGCGTTTCCCCACCCTTTGGGGTGTAAATGAGCCAACGAATGGCTCCATCGGACCCGGATCGTCCAATCTAACCGAGGCGCCTCGCAACAGCAACAACCACACAGGTGAAAAGTATATAAATGTCAGGGCTGGTAGGTCACTGACACCACCCTAGCTAGAAAGAAACGCAGGCCCTCCCTGATGTCCTCACCCGTTTCTGGTCCATACCAGGGTGTGAGGCTCGCGATTTTACGTTATACACAAAGCTACGCCACACAGGCGGTGCTTTGATCATCACCACAAGACTTTGCTTTTCAACAGAAGCCCTGATCACTGCATCTTAGCATGCCACACAAGAAATTCATGCCATGCGACTGATGTCCATCGATATACAACCTCTGAGCTCGTGCGTTTCAAAGAACGGCGTTAAGCAAAAGAATAAATTCTCCACCGCCAAACAGATGCATATTTAATAGAGATCAATCAACATAGAATAAAATCCAATGTCAGACACACAGTCCATTTACAAGTCCGTTCTGGGTCTGAACGAAACCGGAGGCACTAAATACCTCGCAAACCCTTCGATCACCACGTATATCTGGACGATCACCACTCATTATCCATATTTCGGGATGCCTCCCAATCAGGACCTCGGTTACCATCCAAACGAGGTGAAGATCTCCGGTCTTCGACCACCGTCTTCATCTTCGAATTTCAATCGTTGGTCAATTATTTGAAATGAGAATTAACTCGGCCTTTTCAAATAATTCACGTATATTTAAAATTTCAAACCAATCTATTTCAATGGTTAAATCATTCGACAACACCAATTTTGTTCTTTAATGTAATTTTCACACCAAACACATTCAACCATCAAATACCACATAAATCGAGAAAATTCAGTTTATTTCCATTCCATATCGTTTATGATATTTTTTAACGATTTATCGCTATTTTTATTTATTTTGAAATAGCCAATTTATTCAAAACGACGCTTCGGGCCATAACGCGGCCGTGGCGCTGTTTTTCTTCAGATTTGATTTACATATATCTGAAAATCTAACCGTTGGATCTTCACAAAATTTACATCATTAGAAAGATCTTTTCAAAACGAATCCAACGGTTCCAGTTTCGGGAAAATCCGACGGTCGGATCTCCCGGTACAATCGTTTGAAGTTTCGATTCCAAAATACGAACTACAGCGTCGTTATTCGATTAAATATATTTATATTTATATATATATAAATATAATCGTTTCTGCCGCTGTTTTTCTTCAGATATTAATTAAACATTCCAGACAATCCAACCGTTGGATTTTTACAAAGTTGGTGCCGTTGGAAAGATATTCCCAAGGCGAACCCAACGGTTGCGATTTCAGGAAAATCCGATGGTCGGATCTCCCGGTACAATCGTTTGAAGTTTCGATTCCAAAATACGAACTACACGGCCACGTTTCATTTTAATTTTATTTATATTTATATATTTATATAAATATAGTTCATTCAACAATTTCAATATCGTTTTCACTTCAAATATTTCACTAACGCCTTTAAATTTCGGAAAAATTCGCCATAACCTCCTTTGTACAGGAGGGGTTGGGAAAATTCCCAAATAGCCACACGGGCGTCTCATGTCAAAAAGAAAAAGAAAAAGCCAAGTGGCTAGCCAACAGGCTCATAAAATCATCACCCAAACAAAACAGTAAATGTGTACCTATTTGTCGGGCACAAAATTTTATTCCTCTTCTCTAGCTCCTTTGCTATAACCTGTTCAATAAATATGCATGTACATATATACAGTTCTTATCACTTTTCATTTTCTATTCAACTTCATATTTGATTTCATTTGGTTTAAAAACACCATACATTCTAATGTTGCATGCATAGGCAAAAATCATGTCATTAGCTAATTAATGAATATTTCAACTGATGCATATTTATTTGAACGAGTTGCTAATTTTAACACTTCACATTTCAACAATTCATGTATATAATAAAAACGTGATTTTTATTGTAAAACAAATTATTTTAAAACAAGGTCATTTTACATAGCTCATATAGATGATAAAAAGGTGATTTTTATTATAAAACAATTTATTTCAAAATGTGAATACCATTCAACACATGAATTTCAATTCAACGAATGAATATCGATTTAACACATGAAGGTTTTCTATAGTTTCTATATATAGATAAAAATGTGATTTTTATATTTAAAACATGAATACCATTCAACACATGAATTTCTAATCAACGAATGAATATCAATTCAACACATGAAGGTTTTCTATTCAACGAATAAATATAGTTTCGGCAAATGAAAATAATTCAAACACATGAATATTATTCAAAATTTCGGCAGCATAATGGCAGGGTAGTTAAAACCGGGACCGTTCCTAGTACGACTCCTCGCTCTACCTTAAAACCTCGCGGTTTTTGACAATGGGGATCATGCATCTAGTTCGCACGCAGGCGGCATGTATATATTTATTTCATTTCTCAAACTAATCCTATGTGGTTTCAACCAAATATTTCTCAACCACAAATGGGTATTTTTCAACCACAATCAATCAATATCAACCACAAACAATCCCAAACAACCATTCGTTATCAATCAATTTTCACACCAATCACAACCAATAAATATCGTCCAAGGTTTGTGGACGATGGGCGTATATATATATATATAGCAACTCACTTCTATTTCAACACATATATAATTTTGCAACGCATATATAACTTATACATCGAGCATACAACTTATACAACGCTTATACAAGAGGTGTACAATGCTTATATAACTCATACATCGACTATATAATTTATACATCGTCGTTTTCCATATCGTTTATAAATTAGAAATCTCACATTGGGTTCCACTCGACCAAAAATAGCAGAAGGCTCAGAAAAATATGCGGTCTCTTCTAAAATGTAGAAGGCGTCCACACGGGTCCACTGTCTCTTGTTTCACTGAATTTCGACCACAAAGCAAAAAGATATGATTTTTCAAAGTTTGCAACACTTAAAAGTGTAAAAACAGTTGAAAATATAGAGCACCCGTTAGTTTTCAAACCTGGTTCGAAACTAGGGTTTGATCTTTCGACCAAACTGTTGCGCGATAGGGGAATCGGGTCATACGGTGTCGAAGAGGGCTGGAAGGCGCCTGAACGGCGGGTGGAGGCGGCCGGTTCGGTGGGGCCCAGTGGCCACGGCGGTGCCCCAAAGTGCTGACCTTCTCGAGCTCGATTCTCTCTCCACACTCAATGAAAATATTCAAACTTGGTATGGATTTAAAGAGGGGAAGAAGAGCTTTAAAATGGATCTGGAATCACTCGATTTCATTGAGAAACGAGAGAGAAATCTCTCCTGGAAGATTTGAAGTCATTTCCGTCTCGTGCAGGGGGTTACGGGCTTGAGCGAGGTGGAAGATGAATTGTGATCGGCCGGCTCCTTTTTTTTTATTTATTTCAAAAATCCGAAAATACCCCTCTTCACATACGAACACCAATTCAAACCCAACGACTGTCGTCCCTAGCGTTTTACCCCCATTCCGAACACAATGGGCTATGTTTCGAAGGCCCATTCGACTGTTTCAGTCAGTTTCCATTCAAATTAAAATATAAAACATTCAATATTCAATTTGAACGTACATTTCAATTTGCCAGGGCCACAGACTGATTCGAAAAATTCCAGAAAAATAAATCTAGCTATGTTTTGACGATACGGTCCCAACAAAACTAGTTTCGTCGAATTCTGAGACCGTTTGCAAAAAGGCCCATTTTTGGTCGATCCAATTTAACTTTAATTGACCAAAACACATTTTTCTTTGCCACGCTCACATACTAGCTTCAAAAGTTATGAAATTTGAAACCTAGCAATAACTTCACATCCCGGGTCCAACAAAAGTGGTTTCGTCGAATTCCGAGGTCGTATGCAAAATGGCCAATTTCACGGGCTATATAAATTCCATAGCGACCTTTCTGAAAATTCATTCGGCCATAACTTTTGCTTTCCGCTATGAAAATTCGATTTTTCAGATTCGTTAGAAAGGTATTCACTAACAGATTTAAATATTTTTGGTTTCACTCAAATCCATTTTGTTTTGCACCCGGTACAGTCTGACAAAGTTTGAATTCAATTTTTGAAACTACAACGCCATTTCAGGCCTTATTTATAATTATAATTAATTATATTCATTTTCAATTGTCGATTCAAGCTCAGTTTTCATTTTTATTATTTAAAATATTTATTTTAAATATTTAAAATCCATTATTTTAGCCAATTTTAAAATTTTAAATTGGTTCAGATTTTCTGGGTCGTTACAATCTCCCCCACTTAAAACTTTTCGTCCCCGAAAAGGAACAAAGTCGAAAGTGGTTTGATAAATCTACAATCACACAACACAACATCCAATCCAATTGTTTTCAACCTTTCAAAAAATATACTAATCAATTTCTATACTCTTTTTTAAAATCATTCAGACTATAGAATTAAAAGTGCTCATCCATGGAAAGAAAATAATAGCAGAATAGAGAATTAAATGGTAATGTAAAGTATGGTAAATATACCTTGCACCGGAGTCAATCAGAGATATCACCTCGGCATCTAGGATAAGCTTTCTGAATGCTCTCCTCAGTTTCCCAAGTACAATCTCGCGGATCTCCACTCCATTGCACTTTGACTAAGTGAACCTTCTTGTTCCTCAGCTCTTTGGTTTCTTTGCCGATAATCTTTTGCGGCTCTCTTCTCACAGCTAATTCTGGAGTAATTTCAATATCCTGCTGAGTTGCTTCTTCGACGATCAAGTCCAGATCATGAACGTGCTTTCGAAGTTGAGATATGTGAAATACATCATGAACTCCAGGCAACCAATCAGGCAATTTGACCTTATGAGCGAGAGTTCCAATCCGTTCCAGAATGGGAAACGGACCAATGAATTTGGACGCCAACTTTCCAGTTTTACCGAACCGGATAACTCCTCTCATCGGCGATACTTTCAAATATACGTAGTCGCCAATAGCAAAGGATATATCTCTTCTCCTCCTATCGGCATAGCTCTTTTGTCGGCTTTGAGCGGCCAGTAATCGTTTCTTAATAAAATCGACTTTGTCGGCAGCTTCTCGAATTATATCAGGACCCAACACAAGTCTATTTCCAGGTTCGACCCAACAAGCAGGAGATCGGCACGGTCTACCATACAATGCTTCGAATGGCGACATTGTCAGACTCGCCTGGTAGCTGTTGTTATATGAGAATTCAGCCAAATGCAGATGGTCTTCCCATGATCCACCGAAATCGATAACACAAGCCCGCAATAGATCTTCTAAAATACGATTCACCCTCCCAGTTTGACCGTCTGTCTGAGGATGATAAGCGGTGCTTAAGTTCAACTTCGTTCCCAGCTCGACTTGAAATGCTTCCCAGAATTTGCTAGTGAGTATTGTATCTCTATCACTGACTATACTGAGCGGCACTCCATGCAGTCTAACTATTTCCCTGAGGTATATCTGCGCCAGACTCTGAGCAGTTCTATTTGATCTGACAGGTATGAAATGGGCGGTCTTCGTGAAGCGATCTACGATCACCCAAATACTGTCATTTCCTTTTCTGGTCCTGGGCAGACCATCAATGAAATCCATAGAAATATGTTCCCACTTCCAACCAGGAACTTCTAGTGGTTGCAACAATCCAGCTAGTTTCTGTTGGTCGCTCTTGACTAGTTGGCAAGTAGGGCATCGGCTAACATATATTGAAACGTCTCTTTTCATAGCCTTCCACCAGAATGTTCGTTTGAGATCGTTATACATTTTGGCCACACCAGGATGGATACTCGCTTGGACTTGTGACACTCGTCTAACACTTCCCTTTTTAACTTTGGGATGTCAGGAACACAAATCCTTCCTTTCAACCTCAAGGTCTCGTCGTTATCTATTTGAAAACACGAGGGTTCGCCATTCTGAATCCTTTTGATCATATCTTTAATAAAGTTATCCTCCTTCTGAAGAATAGATATTTTGTCAATCAAGGAAGTCGTGATAATAAAGCTGGCGATCATTACATTCTTTCGGCTCAGCGCATCGGCCACGACATTGGCTTTCCCTGGAGTATATATAATTTCAAAATCGTATGCTGCAAGAAACTCTAGCCAACGTTGCTGCCTCAAATTCAAGTCTTTCTGAGTGAACAGATACTTTAACGATTGGTGATCTGTAAACAGTTCAAATCTCTCACCCAGAAGACAGTGCCTCCAGATTTTCAAAGCGAACACAATAGCCAATAACTCAAGATCATGAGTTACGTAGTTCTTCTCGTGCGGCTTCAGTTGACGGCTAGCATAAGCAATCACTTGACCCCTTTGCATTAACACTGCGCCAAGGCCTTCTCTAGAAGCATCAGTCCAGACTTTTAAATCTTGGTTGCCATCGATGATGGTTAACACTGGAGCAGTTGTTAATCTCAACTTTAGCTCTTCAAAAGCCCCCTCACTTTCTGGAGTCCATTTGAATTTAGAGTGCTTCTTTGTGAGCTTTGTTAAGTGACCAGATATCTTCGAAAAGTTTTTAACGAACTTCCGGTAATAGCTAGCCAATCCGAGAAAACTGCGGACTTCAGTAGGGGTACTGGGCTGCTTCCAGTTCTGAATAGCTGTGATTTTACTTGGATCCACAGCGATTCCTTCTTTCAATACGACGTGACCTAGAAATTTCACTTCATCTTGCCAGAATATACATTTGGAAATTTTTGCTTTCAATACATTCCTTCTCAGAATTTCTAGAACATGTTTTAAATGCTTTTCATGTTCGGCCTTTGACTTAGAGAAGATTAGAATATCGTCAATAAAGACCAGAACAAATTTATTCAAAACCCCTCTGAACACCCTATTCATCAGATCGACGAAGTAAGCTGGAGCGTTACATAAGCCGAACGGCATTACCAACCACTCGTAGAATAAGTCGGGACCTCTGAATGCTGTCATTGGAACACACCCTTCGGCAATTCGAAGTTGATGGAAGCCTGTAGCTAGGTCCATTCGTGAAAATACTTGTGCACCATTCAACCGATCCAACAAATCATCAATTCGCGGCAATGGATATTTGTTCTTTATTGTCTGTTTGTTCAGATCACGATAATCCACACATAGACATAGAGTACCGTCAGATTTTGGGACAAACACCACTGCTGCACCACAATCAGAGAAACTAGGCCTGATCAGACCTTTCCATACTAGTTGTCGTGTTTGATTGTCAAGTTCTTCTTTTTCTTTCAAGGACATTCTTCGAATAGCGTGAACTACCGGCCTTGCATTGGGAATCAAAGCAATTTTGAAATCTATTTCTCTCTGCGGAGGTAAGCGAACAACTTCCTCAAACACATCCGCATAATTCTTGACGACGGAAATATCTTTCACCAGGTCGGGAATATTCTCTGTGATTTCAGAGATATTTTCTATTTGGGCTGGAGAAACATCGAGAGCTGCCCAGAAGTCTTTTCTATTAGATTTCTTACTTTCACACGGTATGGTTATATAACTTCCTGATTTAATCTTAGCTCTAACAACTCTCTCGGCGCATCTAACCTCTGCTTCATATTTGGTTAGCCAATCCAATCCCAGAATAATATCGAATTCATTAAAATTCATGACAATAGAGATAATAGGGAATTTATAGCAAGAAAAGGAGGCAGGTACTGCACAAATCCAACTGAGATTGATAGAACCCGCGACCGGATTCTGGACAGTCATTGGTTCCTTGAGCTTCCTCAAATTCAAATTTAGCTTCTTAGCGGCACTCTTTGCAATAAAGCTTCGTGACGCGCCTGTGTCAAATAGTACTTTAACTGGAATGTTTTTGACAGTAAGCGTTCCTTCTAAAACATCAGATCTTCCTTGACTTGCTGAGGGATCAGAAGTTTCTGCTACTTCATTCACTTGAACTATTTCAGGCTTCCTGAATAGCGGGCAAGCCTTTGAAAGATGACCGGTCTGCAGGCATTGACTGCACTTTCTAATCTCTTGAAACTTCTTACCGGATTTAGACCCATCCTTTAATCGTTTCTTTAGAGATCTGCAACTTATCGACAAATGTCCTTTCTTATTGCAGTTAGAGCAAATAGCAGTTGTAACTGGTTCTTTCCCAGACTTAGCCCTTTTTCTCTTAGCACTGGGCTTCTCACTAACCTCAGACCTCGTACTGGCTTCAGGAATATCAGTTTCCGACTCTGCTTTGTCACTAGAACAGACTTCTTCTTCGTCGCATAACATTCCTTTCTTATGGAGATCTTCATACTGATAAGCCATGTATATCATTTCAGAAAAAGGAAGCTTCACATTCCTCAGTACACTATTCTGATATCTCCTTTGCAGGCCATGAATAAATCTCAGATTTTTCCTCTTTGGATCTTGAATCAGATGAGGAGCAAAGTGAGCAAGTTCGCTGAATTTCTTATGATATTCTGGGATGGTCATGTCACCTTGTATCAAATAAGAAAATTCATCACATAATCGCTCCGTCGCTTCGGGAGGAGTAAATCTTTCTAGGAAAATCACTTTGAATCTGTCCCAGGTGATATCACCTTCTGGATTATCTTTGATGATTGCTTCCCACCGGATTAAAGCTTCTTCTTTACGCTCAAAAATTCTTTCTGCAGAGCTCACCCAAGCTTGAGTCTGAATTATAGATTCATTGCCCGAGAACTGTGCTCCGTTCAGATTTCGATATCTCTTTAATAGAGCCTCTAGATCGGGTTCTGCATTTCTCCCGTTTCTGACACTCATTTTTCTAGTACTTCTGCAATTAGCAGATCAAGTGTCAGGTCACAAAGATAATTTTAAAACATAGAAACATATACTTCAAATATAAATGTGTCTATCGAGGTGTAATTTCATTCTGCATTACTCATACTAGGATATTGCTGATCCTATCTGTATAGAGTTACCCGTCCTAGAACACTACTGGTTCTATTTTTGACGAGTTCGTTCAAATGTTATATTCCAGCACTAAGCTTAACCAAAGCTCTGATACCACGTTTTGACGACCCCAAATCCCGTTTCTGACGGAGACAAGGGTAATCTTTGGAATATAACACAGAAACAGATAATAGCTGAACAAAATTAAATAAATACACCAGATAATGAACAATAGAATATACTGGATAAAAGTAATCATCAGAGTTACACAGTATACAGGATCTTACTTAGTAAAAATACAGTTCAGCTATACATAAATGTCTACAGCGGAAAACAAACATAATATGTACAATAGGAGCTGAACAGCATAAAAAGAGATAAATGATAGAATCCATCTTCAGCTCCAGCTATCCAGATAAAGCCTGCTAAACCTGAATACAAGGCTGCCCGTGTAGAAAAAGGGGCCCCCGAGTTTGAAAGTGAAACAAACTACTTGTCAGTCATGGGCCTGGTATGAGAAATCTACTCAACACATATATACTATGGCTAATCACAGGACCACGCCACTTTCGTGGAACGGGTTTACTCTATTGGATTGCCAATGCTTTAAAACAAATCTTTCTTTTAAACATCGCTATGCTTTTTATAAAAATGAGGCCATTATAAGACTCAGTTCCCATCACACAATGCAACGCAAACCGGAGGATAGAGTTTTTACCTTATAACGGCCAAAATATGCTTGATACGAATAAAACAAAGGCATTTGATATTATTGCTAGTGTTTATATGTTTTGAAAACAATTTCAAATCATAACTATCAATCATAAACGGCATTAATGCCCCATACCACTATGTCGCCATATATAGGTATACAATCAAAACCGCACAGTCACATATTTGGAAATTGGATTTCCGTCATGAACCAAGGCAAAAGATAGTCCTTACCGACTTCGTGACTCTCTAACCCGAGCCACAGGATCAGAGCTCGAGTGACCCTTGGATCGTCAGGGCCGGTCCACCGATATGGATTAAAATTCCTGAACACTGCGTTTCCCCACCCTTTGGGGTGTAAATGAGCCAACGAATGGCTCCATTGGACCCGGATCGTCCGATCTAACCGAGGCGCCTCGTAACAACAACAACCACACATGTAACAACCCGTATTTTCAATAACCTGTTATAACATAAATCGAGGCAGAATTTAATTCTAAAATTTGAATCAAGGGAAACGGGCTATGCCATTGCGTTCGTCTCAGAAAAATACGCGAAATAGAGTCCGAGTTTTCGAAAATCGGAGTCCGTATGACCCGATTAAGGCCCAACGAAGTTTTCAGAAAATTCCTAAGTAAAAACAGATTTCAAATTCAAATCTGAAATTGGGAATTGGGCCAGTTTGGGCCAGGCGGGAAAAATTCCTGCCACAGTACCCAAGTCGACAGCCCTGTCGACTTGGGAGTCGACTGGGTCTGACCAGGTCGACAGCCCTGTCGACTTGGCTGTCGACTTGGCTCAGACGCCCAGTTCTGCCTGGTGCACCACTTTGGGTTTGTGTTGAGCTTGGGGGCCAGATTCGATTTGGAGGGTTGAGATGAGAACTAGGGTTTAATCCTATGGTCTAAATCACTAGCCTAATATATAAATAAGACCCTAACCTACCCTAAATCATTCATTATTCATTCTAGCAACTAAACTATGTCAAAATCAAACCTCTCATGGCCTCCACTCTCTTCATACAATTCCTAAATCAATTTCTAAGAGATTTCCATGCATACAAGTGTATTTAGGCTTGTATGATCCTCTATAGCTTGCATTAAAGTCTTGTTTCTCTATTGGCATCTTAAAGGAAGAGTTTTGGTCAAGTTTGCTTGCATTTTTGGGGTTTAATTAGTTGCATAAGGGGTTTCTTACATTTGCTAAACTCATTTGAGACCGCATAAGCATTGTAAGCCCTATTCCTTTCATACTTGAACTTTAAAGTTAAATGTATGATATGCAAGTTTTCTATCATAAGTTATGCAAGTTTGTTTATGCAAGTATGATATGCAAGTTGCCATAAGTTATGCAAGTTTGTTTATGCAAGTATGATATGCAAGTTGCCATAAGTTATGCAAGTTTGTTTATGCAAGTATGATATGCAAGTTGCCATAAGTTATGCAAGTTTGTTTATGCAAGTATGATATGCAAGTTGCCATAAGTTATGCAAGTTTGTTTATGCAAGTATGATATGCAAGTTGCCATAAGTTATGCAAGTTTGTTTATGCAAGTATGATATGCAATTTGTCACATGTTATGCAAGTTTGTTCATGCAAGTATGATATGCAAGTTGCCATAAGTTATGCAAGTTTGTTTATGCAAGTATGATATGCAAGTTGTCACATGTTATGCAAGTTTGTTTATGCAAGTTTGGTATACAAGTTGTCATATGATATGCAAGTATGTTATGCAAGTTTGTTCATGCAAGTATGATATGCAAGTTGCCATAAGTTATGCAAGTTTGTTTATGCAAGTATGATATGCAAGTTGTCACATGTTATGCAAGTTTGTTTATGCAAGTTTGGTATACAAGTTGTCATATGATATGCAAGTATGTTATGCAAGTTTGGGATGGTCATGTGGTTCATGTTATCATGTTATGCATGCTTTTTGGGCCTAAAAATGTAATATGCAAGTGTATGAACACATGAACCTTTCATATGCCACCATGTTGAACTTATGGCTTCAACACTTTTATGTCATGATTATGCCAAGTTCCCTCTTTCTATCCTTTATGCGCTATTGCGATATGTAAGCGATGGGATTGCGTTTGGGGTTGGGTAAACTTAAAAGACATAAAAACATAAGCTTGGGAATTTACCTATTAAGTTAGGTCTACCCATTGGGAATTTACCTATTAAGTTAGGTCTACCCAATTGCTTGAAAAACTTGTAATGTGTTTTGGAAACATGGTGGACATGACACTTAGAAAAGATAAGTGTGACCAACTCGAGGTTGGGTTGAGTTTGTAGCGTAAACCTACCCGGAACCGACCGGCTTAACTAGTTGCTACAAACAATAGGACCCAATGTGAGAAGTTGGTCATGTTGTACCTTGAACCCGAGGTTAGACCAAGTTGTGGTGTAAAGCTACCCGGACCCGCCCGGCTTAACTAGTAACCACAACAAAGTCTAATGTGAGAGGTTAAGGCGCATTAATTAATTAATGCCTCGTGATTAGGGTTAAGTCATGGACTGCTTGAATACTTAACCAATGAAATTGGATGGGTTGGTAGGGTTAAGTCATGAACCTTGGGTACACTTAACCAACTTGGTACTTGAATGAGTTGGGTTAACCACGTTAACCCATTAAGGAAACCCTAGTTGCGTGGTCCTTTGCACCAGTAACCCTCTTAGTTGTATCATGACACCCTAGGGACTAGGCTAGGGTGGGGCACGATTACTTGGATGCCATGTAAGCGACCAAACGACGGCTGAGTAGGTGCGCCGGTGTGGGTTCAGGCGGGCCATGATCGTGCACATGGTCCGGAGTTGAAAAAGCAGGCACGGGCACCAGTAGGTTTAAACTGTGCGTGCTTGGTTTGTGTCGGTGGTTGACACCCTAGGACTTGATACACCCTAGGGTGGACCTAGCACAGTTTAGCTACACTTCGTAGTTGGGCCGTATGACACAGACACTTGACGAGTTAGGCTTAGGGAGCCGATCGACTAGACCGTGCTAGTTGGACCTTGGTTTGGGTCATTCCTGATGATGGGCCAAAACTTGGGCCTGGGGATCACTGGGATCACTTCTAGTTTACACGTTGGACCTCGTATGAGGGTCACTTCATGTTATTGGGCCAAAGCGTGGGCCAAGGGATCAATACTTGTTTATTCAAGTCATGTTAGTTTGCTAGTACATCTGTGGTGCAAAACCTTAGTCCTGATTATGCGATGACACCTTTATCTACCTTGATAGATAATCATCATGTTGTTATCCTTATGTTCATATCTGCTGCTCATGACAGTTAACTTTATCAGTTTACATTGATCGTAGTAGGGCTTACTCAGTCTTTTTGACTGACCTGTTTTCTTCCGCCTCTTTTCTTCCGTTTCCCCCCCCCCCCCAGGTTCTCAGGGAGGGAATACAGGAGCTTAGCTTGGATTTTGGATTACTTGCTTGTGGGATTTCAGTTCATGTACGCTTTCTACATGAAGCTAGCTATGGTTCTCACGTATTTTGGGGATAGCACTTATGTATTTCTGTTTTCAGATGATGTTGTTTTATCTAGACTTGTTTATTTGGGAAATTGATATTATGTTGTACCAGACTTGTTTTGAAATAGTTTAAAAATCTTCCGCTGTTTGATCTATGTTATTTACTCTGTTTACATATATACATATGTTCTTGTTCTGCCTTGATATATTATTATGCATGTTTACCTTGTTTAAACGCCCCGCCAAAGTCAGTGCCCTTGCAAGAGTGGCATTGGCGGAGGTGGGGTGTTACATTTGGTATTAGAGCATATGGTTTACGAGAAGGAACAAAAAGGTTTTTAGAAAACTTTTGGAAAACTATTTTCAAAACCAAGTATAAAGTATTTTCCAAAGAAAAGTCTAGTTTATTTTAAAGGCTATTCCCCAAAAAGCCATTAGCAAAATCCCTTCGTTTTTCTCCACTTTGAATCTATCTTTTTTTTTTCGTTTTCAGTATGGCCAATAACTTTGCCATTCCGGATGGAGTACACGTACCTTTTTGGTATAGGAGACTTTTTGAGGCTAGGGCGACCGAAGCCGGCCCCGCTAATGTTCCCCCTCCTCCAGTAGTTAATGTTCCTCCTCCTCCTCAGCATCCACAAGAGGATTTCGCGGAGATTTGTAAGAACTTTAAGGCGTTGGGTTGCAAGAATTTCATTGGAACCGAGACATATGTAGAGGCCAGAAATTGGTTGAAAGAAACCGAAGATCTTTTTACCTTCTTTAATATAGGTGACCGTAGGAAGGTTTTATTAGCAGTATGGTTGCTAAAGGAAGAAGCTGCACGTTGGTGGGTAGTCACCACCGTTACTAGGCCAATTGAGACTTGGGAAGACTTTCGGGAAAAGTTTGGACTAAGGTTCCTATCACTGAAGCAAGGGGACATGATTATTAGGGAATACATAGATCAGTTTAATCAACTGGCTCAGGTCGGTTTAGACTTGGTTGACACAGCTCAGAAGAAGGCCATATACTTTGCTCTAGGATTAAACGAGCCATTACATGGTTTGGCCATGACTCATATACCCTTGGGGGCAACTTTTGAGAGTTTGGTGAATATGGCCCTACTTAATGAAGAGAGTAGGAGTGACAAGGAGGAGATCAAGATGAATGATACTCAAGCCAAGAAGACTGATTCCCAGTGGAAAGGAAATCAGGGTAATCCAAGCGGTCAGAGCAGTCAAGGCAATAAGAACAAGAACAAGGGCAAGAACAACAAGAGGAAGTGCCATTATTGCGGTTCAGTTGGGCATCTTAGTAAGGATTGTCGGAAGAGAAAAAGGAATAATGGTGAATGCTTTTTCTGCGGTGAGACTGGACATTCCAGTAAGGATTGCCCGAAGAAGCGAGGGCAAGGCCAGGGTCAGACTCAGCATGCTGGACCTTCGAGAGGGCAAGTTCATGCTCTCAATGCTGCTCCAGTTCCCGATCGAGGTAGTATCTCTATTGAAAGCCTTGTATACATTTCTGATTTTCCTGTTCGTACCTTGTTTGATTTTGGTGCATCGCATAGCTTATTTCATCTGATCTAGTCGAAAGTTTGCACCTGAGTACTAGTCTAGTTTATGATCCCGTGTGTGGTTCAAATCCAATTGGGGTTTTCGCCCACTTGTCTATTATCTATGTAGATTTGAAAAACTCTATCTCTAGTGTAGAGTTCTCGTGTGATGCTTGTATTCTCGGTTTCATGGGGTATGAGTTGATTTTGACCATGGATTGGTTGTCCAGTTTTGGAGCCATTCTTGATTTTTGAGCATAGGGTTGTGAGGCTCATGACTCGCCTCGGTAATACCCTAGGAATTTCTAGTAACCCTGTGAGTCTCGTCATGTTGTGTTATCTTAAATCCCTCGACTCGTCTATCGATAGTTTGCAATCGGTGAGGGTGGTCCGAGAATATCCTGATATCTTGGGTGAAGTGAAGGGGGTTACCCCTAAACGAGAGATAGATTTTTGCATTTATCTGGTTGATAATGCCAAGCCAGTTATGTGGCCGGTAAGGCACATGGTCCCGTGAGACGGGAGCTAAGTAAGCAAGTGAAGGAGTTGCTTGATAAGAACTCCATTCGATGAAGCATTTCCGAGGAAGGTGCTCTAGTAGTATTCGCTACTAATATGGACAGTTCGCTTCGCCCGTGTGTTGATTATCGTGAGTTGAACAAGAAGAATAGACAACCATTATCAAGGATCGATGGTCCGATTGATCAGCTTGTAGGAACATCTGTTCTCTCTCGATCTTGCTACTGGATTCCATCAGCTTAGAGTAGCCGAGGATAGTATAGACAAGACTGCGTTCAGAACTCCGGATGAATTCTTAGAATGGCTGGTCATGCCATTCAGTTTGACTAATGCACCCGCCTACTTCGTGGACTTGATGAGTAGGGTGTTCAGGGAGTTCTTGAACAAGTTTGTCGTGGTCTTCGTAGATGATATTCTGATCTTCTCTAAGGATGAGGAAGAGCACGCAAGGCATCTCGTGGAGGTGATGGATACGCTTAGAGCACATCAGTTGAAGGCTAAGTTCTCCAAAGGTCATTTTGGAGAAAAGAAGTTAGATTTCTTGGGCACATAGTTTCTAAGCAAGGCTTAGTGGTGGATCCCGCTAAAATGGTCGCGGTTCAAGACCGGAAAGCTCCGACGAGGACAAGTGAAGTAAGAAGTTCTCTCAGTTTAATTAGTTAGTTAGCGTCCCTTGAGCTTAGACCTACCCTTCTGGATCAAGTAAGGACTTCACAGAAAGAAGATCCGCAGTTAGTCGAGATCATGGACAGGTTGATTCGAGGCGAGATGTTAAGACACCTCGCTATAGATGACAAGGGATAGCTAGGACGCAATGAGAGAAAGAAGGCTCTTGAAGATGCGCATTACACAGGGAAGTGGCCGAGTTTGTCCCAAGGTGCATGTTGGGCCAACAGGTTAAAGGCCAAGTCATAAAAAGACCGGTGGGCTATTACATCCATTGGAGGTCCCCGCAATGGAAGTAGTAAAGCGTCACGAAGGATTTCGTGGATGGACTGCCTAGATCAAGGAAAGGGAATACGAGCATGTGGGTCATAGTAGGTAGACTCACGAAGAGTGCCCATTTCACTCCGGTAAAGGGCGAAAGGATTGCAACATAGCTAGTGACAGTTTACTTTCAAGAAATAAAGCGGTTGCACGAGGTTCCGTAAGGTATAGTTAGTAACCACGACTCAATCTTCACCGGTCAAGTTTTGAGATAGTCTACGGGAAGTCATGGGCAAGCAACTGAATCTAAGTACAGCCTACCATTCGCAAGCAGATGACCCATTTCGTTCAAGCATGAGTTATAGAAAATCATGTTGGTAGGAGCAATTGGCAACATGGATTGGTATTTCCAAGAAAAGTTCTGCTACGTGGAATACTTTATAGTAAGTAGACGAGATCCAGGATTCACTAGTGAATTTTGGATAGCTTGCACGAATCCGTGAGGTCATGGTTATGTTTAATCCAAGAATGATAGAAGAGTAAGAAAAAGACGGTCAAAGCACAGTGGAGTTAATCTCAAGGAAATGTGACTTTGAAGACTGAAGGCTAGATACGCGCATCATATCTCTTTTTAAGAGCATATCCTTGATCCTTGTTTCCTGTGGAACTTACTCGCATATTATCTTTTTATGTATATCCTCTCGGTCCCATTGTCGGTCCTATTTCTGTTGGGAGGTATGGCTTATTGGTTAGTAATACATGTCAGGGTTTGAAGGGGTCCGTTAGGTTGACTAAACCTTTTTTGGGCTTTTATGGAATATGGGTTGGGTTAGGAAGGGATTTCTTGTAATCCAAAAGGAGTATATCTTGCTTATCCTCCCGATCTCTTTAGCATATCTTTTGCTATCTATGTTTGTCTTGTTTATCTAGTTTATCGTGTTAATCTTGTCATGAGAATCTTAGGTAGAAACCCTTTGGTTGAAACATGTGTTTGAAACATGTTATGCTTGATGGTTGCAAGTGTTTGCAAGTGGTTACTCGTGGATGCATTATACACGATTAGGCACTAGATCGGCTCACACACTCCTCATATTGCATATGCATGAGTGTTTATGCATATTCATGGATGAAATTTTTTGTGTTATCACATGGATGTTGCATATGGACGTATGTGATGTGCACACATATAGATGATATACATTATGTTAGGAATTGCATACATATGGATTCATTTCACTAACATAATTTGCATTGATAATATTCGCATTAGATAAGTACATATACACACACCTTTGCATATGTTCATCCAGCATTTAGAAATCTTGTAAGGACAATGATTGCTCGTGGATGATGTTTTGAGTAGATGGATGTTGGATGGTAGGATACATTCTTCCTAACTTGAAGATTTCGGGGACGAAATCCTTTAAGGAGGAGAGAATGTAACAATCCGTATTTTCAATAACCTGTTATAACATAAATCGAGGCAGAATTTAATTCTAAAATCTGAATCAAGGGAAACGGGCTATGCCATTGCGTTCGTCTCGGAAAGATACGCGAAATAGAGTCCGAGTTTTCGAAAATCGGAGTCCGTATGACCCGATTAAGGCCCAACGAAGTTTTCAGAAAATTCCTAAGTAAAAACAGATTTCAAATTCAAATCTGAAATTGGGAATTGGGCCAGTTTGGGCCAGGCGGGAAAAATTCCCGCCACAGTACCCAAGTCGACAGCCCTGTCGACTTGGGAGTCGACTGGGTCTGACCAGGTCGACAGCCCTGTCGACTTGGCTGTCGACTTGGCTCAGACGCCCAGTTCTGCCTGGTGCACCACTTTGGGTTTGTGTTGAGCTTGGGGGCCAGATTCGATTTGGAGGGTTGAGATGAGAACTAGGGTTTAATCCTATGGTCTAAATCACTAGCCTAATCTATAAATAAGACCCTAACCTACCCTAAATCATTCATTATTCATTCTAGCAACTAAACTATGTCAAAATCAAACCTCTCATGGCCTCCACTCTCTTCATACAATTCCTAAATCAATTTCTAAGAGATTTCCATGCATACAAGTGTATTTAGGCTTGTATGATCCTCTTTAGCTTGCATTAAAGTCTTGTTTCTCTATTGGCATCTTAAAGGAAGAGTTTTGGTCAAGTTTGCTTGCATTTTTGGGGTTTAATTAGTTGCATAAGGGGTTTCTTACATTTGCTAAACTCATTTGAGTCTGCATAAGCATTGTAAGCCCTATTCCTTTCATACTTGAACTTTAAAGTTAAATGTATGATATGCAAGTTTTCTATCATAAGTTATGCAAGTTTGTTTATGCAAGTATGATATGCAAGTTGCCATAAGTTATGCAAGTTTGTTTATGCAAGTATGATATGCAAGTTGCCATAAGTTATGCAAGTTTGTTTATGCAAGTATGATATGCAAGTTGCCATAAGTTATGCAAGTTTGTTTATGCAAGTATGATATGCAAGTTGCCATAAGTTATGCAAGTTTGTTTATGCAAGTATGATATGCAAGTTGTCACATGTTATGCAAGTTTGTTCATGCAAGTATGATATGCAAGTTGCCATAAGTTATGCAAGTTTGTTTATGCAAGTATGATATGCAAGTTGTCACATGTTATGCAAGTTTGTTTATGCAAGTTTGGTATACAAGTTGTCATATGATATGCAAGTATGTTATGCAAGTTTGTTCATGCAAGTATGATATGCAAGTTGCCATAAGTTATGCAAGTTTGTTTATGCAAGTATGATATGCAAGTTGTCACATGTTATGCAAGTTTGTTTATGCAAGTTTGGTATACAAGTTGTCATATGATATGCAAGTATGTTATGCAAGTTTGGGATGGTCATGTGGTTCATGTTATCATGTAATGCATGCTTTTCGGGCCTAAAAATGTAATATGCAAGTGTATGAACACATGAACCTTTCATATGCCACCATGTTGAACTTGTGGCTTCAACACTTTTATGTCATGATTATGCCAAGTTCCCTCTTTCTATCCTTTATGCGCTATTGCAATATGTAAGCGATGGGATTGCGTTTGGGGTTGGGTAAACTTAAAAGACATAAAAACATAAGCTTGGGAATTTACCTATTAAGTTAGGTCTACCCATTGGGAATTTACCTATTAAGTTAGGTCTACCCAATTGCTTGAAAAACTTGTAATGTGTTTTGGAAACATGGTGGACATGACACTTAGAAAAGATAAGTGTGACCAACTCGAGGTTGGGTTGAGTTTGTAGCGTAAACCTACCCGGAACCGACCGGCTTAACTAGTTGCTACAAACAATAGGACCCAATGTGAGAAGTTGGTCATGTTGTACCTTGAACCCGAGGTTAGACCAAGTTGTGGTGTAAAGCTACCCGGACCCGCCCGGCTTAACTAGTAACCACAACAAAGTCTAATGTGAGAGGTTAAGGCGCATTAATTAATTAATGCCTCGTGATTAGGGTTAAGTCATGGACTGCTTGAATACTTAACCAATGAAATTGGATGGGTTGGTAGGGTTAAGTCATGAACCTTGGGTACACTTAACCAACTTGGTACTTGAATGAGTTGGGTTAACCACGTTAACCCATTAAGGAAACCCTAGTTGCGTGGTCCTTTGCACCAGTAACCCTCTTAGTTGTATCATGACACCCTAGGGACTAGGCTAGGGTGGGGCACGATTACTTGGATGCCATGTAAGCGACCAAACGACGGCTGAGTAGGTGCGCCGGTGTGGGTTCAGGCGGGCCATGATCGTGCACATGGTCCGGAGTTGAAAAAGCAGGCACGGGCACCAGTAGGTTTAAACTGTGCGTGCTTGGTTTGTGTCGGTGGTTGACACCCTAGGACTTGATACACCCTAGGGTGGACCTAGCACAGTTTAGCTACACTTCGTAGTTGGGCCGTATGACACAGACACTTGACGAGTTAGGCTTAGGGAGCCGATCGACTAGACCGTGCTAGTTGGACCTTGGTTTGGGTCATTCCTGATGATGGGCCAAAACTTGGGCCTGGGGATCACTGGGATCACTTCTAGTTTACACGTTGGACCTCGTATGAGGGTCACTTCATGTTATTGGGCCAAAGCGTGGGCCAAGGGATCAATACTTGTTTATTCAAGTCATGTTAGTTTGCTAGTACATCTGTGGTGCAAAACCTTAATCCTGATTATGCGATGAAACCTTTATCTACCTTGATAGATAATCATCATGTTGTTATCCTTATGTTCATATCTGCTGCTCATGACAGTTAACTTTATCAGTTTACATTGATCGTAGTAGGGCTTACTCAGTCTTTTTGACTGACCTGTTTTCTTCCGCCTCTTTTCTTCCGTTTCCCCCCCCCCCAGGTTCTCAGGGAGGGAATACAGGAGCTTAGCTTGGATTTTGGATTACTTGCTTGTGGGATTTCAGTTCATGTACGCTTTCTACATGAAGCTAGCTATGGTTCTCACGTATTTTGGGGATAGCACTTATGTATTTCTGTTTTCAGATGATGTTGTTTTATCTAGACTTGTTTATTTGGGAAATTGATATTATGTTGTACCAGACTTGTTTTGAAATAGTTTAAAAATCTTCCGCTGTTTGATCTATGTTATTTACTCTGTTTACATATATACATATGTTCTTGTTCTGCCTTGATATATTATTATGCATGTTTACCTTGTTTAAACGCCCCGCCAAAGTCAGTGCCCTTGCAAGAGTGGCATTGGCGGAGGTGGGGTGTTACAACACAGGTGAAAAGTATATAAATGTCAGGGCTGGTAGGTCACTAACACCACCCTAGCTAGAAAGAAACGCAGGCCCTCCCTGATGTCCTCTCCCGTTTCTGGTCTATACCGGGGTGTGAGGCTCGCGATTTTACGTTATACACAAAGCTATGCCACACAGGCGGTGCTTTGATCATCACCACAAGACTTTGCTTTTCAACAGAAGCCATGATCACTGCATCTTAGCATGCCACACAGGCAATTCATGCCATGCGACTGATGTCCATCGATATACAACCTCTGAGCTCGTGCATTTCAGAGAAGGGCGTTAAGCAAAAGATTAAATTCTCCGCCGCCAAACAGATGCATATTTAATAGAGATCAATCAACACAGAATAAAATCCAATGTCAGACACACAGTCCATTTACAAGTCCGTTCTGGGTCTGAACGAAACCGGAGACACTAAATACCTCGCAAACCCTTCGATCACCACGTACGTCTGGACGATCACCACTCATTATCCATATTTCGGGATGCCTCCCAATCAGGACCTCGGTTACCATCCAAACGAGGTGAAGATCTCCGGTCTTCGACCACCATCTTCATCTTCGAATTTCAATCGTCGGTCAATTATTTGAAATGAGAATTAACTCGGCCTTTTCAAATAATTCACGTATATTTAAAATTTCAAATCAATCTATTTCAATGGTTAAATCATTCGACAACACCAATTTTGTTCTTTAATGTAATTTTCACACCAAACACATTCAACCATCAAATACCACATAAATCGAGCAAATTCAGTTTATTTCCATTCCATATCGTTTATGATATTTTTTAACGATTTATCGCTATTTTTATTTATTTTAAAATAGCCAATTTATTCAAAACGACACTTCGGGCCATAACGCGGCGGTGGCGCTGTTTTTCTTCAGATTTGATTTATATATATCTGAAAATCTAACCGTTGGATCTTCACAAAATTTACATCATTAGAAAGATCTTTTCAAAACGAATCCAACGGTTCCAGTTTCGGGAAAATCCGACGGTCGGATCTCCCGGTACAATCGTTTGGGGTTTCGATTCCAAAATACGAACTGCAGCGTCGTTATTCGATTAAATATAATTATATATATATATATATATATATATATATATATATAATCGTTTCTGCCGCTGTTTTTCTTCAGATTTGATTTAAACATTCCAGACAATCCAACCGTTGGATTTTTACAAAGTTGGTGTCGTTGGAAAGATATTCCCAAGGCGAACCCAACGGTTGCGATTTCAGGAAAATCCGATGGTCGGATCTCCCGGTACAATCGTTTGAAGTTTCGATTCCAAAATACGAACTGCACGGCCACGTTTCATTTTAATTTTATTTATATTTATATAATTATATAAATATAGTTCATTCAACAATTTCAATATCGTTTTCACTTCAAATATTTCACAAACGCCTTTAAATTTCGGAAAAATCGCCATAACCTCCTTTGTACGGGAGGGGCTGGGAAAATTCCCAAATAGCCACACGGGCGTCTCATGTCAAAAACAAAAAGCCAAGCGGCTAGCCAACAGGCTCATAAAATCATCACCCAAACAAAACAGTAAATGTGTACCTATTTGTCGGGCACAAAACTTTATTCCTCTTCTCTAGCCCCTTTGCTATAACATGTTCAATAAATATGCATGTACATATATACAGTTCTAATCACTTATCATTTTCTATTCAACTTCATATTTGATTCCATTTGGTTTAAAAACACCATTCATTCTAATGTTGCATGCATAGGCAAAAATCATGTCATTAGCTAATTAATGAATATTTCAACTCATGCATATTTATTTGAACGAGTTGCTAATTTTAACACTTCACATTTCAACAATTCATGTATATAATAAAAACGCGATTTTTATTGTAAAATAATTTATTTTAAAACAAGGTCATTTTACATAGCTCATATAGATGATAAAAAGGTGATTTTTATTATAAAACAATTTATTTCAAAATGTGAATACCATTCAACACATGAATTTCAATTCAACGAATGAATATCGATTCAACACATGAAGGTTTTCTATAGTTTCTATATATAGATAAAAATGTGATTTTTATATTTAAAACACGAATACCATTCAACAAATGAATTTCTAATCAACGAATGAATATCAATTCAACACATGAAGGTTTTCTATTCAACGAATAAATATAGTTTCGGCAAATGAAAATAATTCAAACACATGAATATTATTCAAAATTTCGGCAGCATAACGGCAGGGTAGTTAAAACCGGGACTGTCCCTAGTACGGCTTATCGCTCTACCTTAAAACCTCGCGGTTTTTGACAATAGGGATCATGCATCTAGTTCGCACGCAGGCGGCATGTATATATTTATTTCATTTCTCAAACTAATCCTATGTGGTTTCAACCAAATATTTCTCAACCACAAATGGGTATTTTTCAACCATAATCAATCAATATCAACCACAAACAATCCCAAACAACCATTCGTTATCAATCAATTTTCACACCAATCACAACCAATAAATATCGTCCATGGTTTGTGGACGAGGGGCGTATATATATATATAAATATATATATAAATATATATATATAGCAATTCACTTCTATTTCAACACATATATAATTTTTACAATGCATATATAACTTGTACATCGAGCATACAACTTATACAACGCTTATACAAGAGGTGTACAATGCTTATATAACTCATACATCGACTATATAATTTATACATCGTCGTTTTCCATATCGTTTATAAATTAGAAATCTCACATTGGGTTCCACTCCACCAAAAATAGCAGAAGGCTCAGAAAAATATGCGGTCTCTTCTAAAATGTAGAAGGCATCCACACGGGTCCACTGTCTCTTGTTTCACTGAATTTCGACCACAAAGCAAAAAGATATGATTTTTCAAAGTTTGCAACACTTAAAAGTGTAAAAACAGTTGAAAATATAGAGCAGCCGTTAGTTTTCAAACCTGGTTCGAAACTAGGGTTTGATCTTTCGACCAAACTATTGCGCGATAGGGGAATCGGGTCATACGGTGTCGAAGAGGGCTGGAAGGCGCCTGAACGGCGGGTGGAGGCGGCCGGTTCGGTGGGGCCCAGTGGCCACGGCGGTGCCCCCAAAGTGCTGACCTTCTCGAGCTCGATTCTCTCTCCACACTCAATGAAAATATTCAAACTTGGTATGGATTTAAAGAGGGGAAGAAGAGCTTTATAATGGATCTGGAATCACTTGATTTCATTGAGAAACGAGAGAGAAATCTCTCCTCGAAGATTTGAAGTCATTTCCGTCTCGCGCAGGGGGGTTACGGGCTTGAGCGAGGTGGAAGATGAATTGTGATTGGTCGGCTCCTTTTTTTTATTTATTTCAAAAATCCGAAAATACCCCTCTTCACATACGAACACCAATTCAAACCCAACGACTATCGTCCCTAGCGTTTTACCCTCATTCCAAACACAATGGGCTATGTTTCGAAGGCCCATTCGACTGTTTCAGTCTGTTTCCATTCAAATTAAAATATAAAACATTCAATATTCAATTTGAACGTACATTTCAATTTGCCAGGGCCACAGACTGATTCAAAAAATTCCAGAAAAATAAATCTAGCTATGTTTTGATGATACGGTCCCAACAAAACTAGTTTCGTCGAATTCTGAGACCGTTTGCAAAAAGGCCCATTTTTAGTCGATCCAATTTAACTTTAATTGACCAAAACACATTTTCCTTTGCCACGCTCACATACTAGCTTGAAAAATTATGAAATTTGAAACCTAGCAATAACTTCACATCCCGGGTCCAACAAAAGTGGTTTCGTCGAATTCCGAGGTCGTATGCAAAATGGCCAATTTCACGGGCTATATAAATTCCATAGCGACCTTTCTGAAAATTCATTCGGCCATAACTTTTGCTTTCCGCTATGAAAATTCGATTTTTCAGATTCGTTAGAAAGGTAGTCACTAACAGATTTAAATATTTTTGGTTTCACTCAAATCCGTTTTGTTTTGCACCCGGTACAGTCTGACAAAGTTTGAATTCAATTTTTGAAACTGCAACGCCATTTCAGGCCTTATTTATAATTATAATTAATTATATTCGTTTTCAATTGTCGATTCAAGCTCAGTTTTCATTGCTATTATTTAAAATATTTATTTTAAATATTTAAAATCCATTATTTTAGCCAATTTAAAATTTTTAAATTGGTTCAGATTTTCTGGGTCCTTACATTCATCCCTTTTAGCCCCAAAAAAGGAAGAAGCCAAGGAACGGTAAGAACGGAAGAAAGACGAGGTAGGCGTCATGGCTGCAAAGACATGAGACCCTACAAAATCGAGAACCGATTTGATCAAAACAAGGCGACCAGCCTAGGAGATGAGGCCATGAGGGAAGAGTTCCATCTGAAGATCTTTCCTCTGGCATTGTCGGTCGGTTAGGGGGTCGAATATCGCATTGAGCTTGTGACCACAATATAGAACGATACCGAGATCAGGAAGGGAAAGCGAACTCACCTGGAAACACGAATTAGACTCGATCCTAGAAATCCTCTTTGGATCCATAGACTTGGACGGTACAAAAAAAACTCTTCTAAGCATTGACCAACTGACCTGAACAACGTTTGTAGATATGCAGAAAAGACAGAAGTCGACAGAAAGAGCGACGGTTGCCATTAGAGAAGATAATGATGTCATCGGAAAATGACAATGAAGAAGTCACGGGACAACCACTTGGAATACCAAAACGGTGAATTTGACCCACAATGGTAAGAGAGTGAAGACCTCTGACGAGATTTTCAATAGTTAACGAAAAAGGTTTAGGAGAGGGAATCTCCTTGACGGAGACCTCTCCCCGAACGAAAAAAGCCTTTGGTCGTACCATTAATAAGGATCGAAAACCAAAAGACCAAAGACTACGACGCTGCTTGGAATATCAATAAGAGCCTCGGGAAACCAAACGACCAAAGAATACGAATGATGAAGAACCAAGACTTGCAATTGTAAGCTCTAGGCATGTCTAGCTTAACCACTACATTGAAACCTCTTGTTTTCCGGTTTATTTGGGAAATAAGTTCTTGAGTTAGAAGGACATTGTCCGTGATGCGGTGACCATTCATAAACCCTGCCTAAGAGGAGGAAATAATGCGATCAAGAATGAAGGTGAGCCTAGTAGCCAAAATATTAGAGATGACCTTGTTCGAAAAGTTACAAAGACTAATCAGACGAAAATCAAAGCACGGCCTGAGATTCTCAAGCTTAGGGATAAGCTTAAGATTGGTGGATGTCCATCTCATCGAGGGTGTGGCCGCGTGGCACTAGTGAAGAAAGAACGAATCGCGAGGGAGAAGTATCGACAAATGATCGACCAAGCGCACTGATAAAAATCTCAGTTGAAACCATTAGGTTCACTCCCACTTTCCTTGTTGAGCAAGAAAATGCAAGAACATATCTTCTTTAATTTTGATGAAATGCAAAGAGATCTGGCCTCCTCCGGTAGAACCAGGGAAGGGACGAAGGACTGGATCCAAAAAACAATAGAGGGACAACCCGGAAAAGATTGAAAATTTGACACAGTCATCTCTAGAATCTCCGATGGAGAACATGACACCAAAAGGTCGCAAGACCTGTCGAATAGTAAGAATATTCTTCTTATTTCTAGTGGAAGAATCTCGAGTTGGCATCGTCATCGACGACCCTCTTGATCCTGGAATTTTGCCGATGGAAAACATTCACGATGGAGAGTTCGGAATTAAAGGCGATTTGGACATCTACCCATTCCGCATTCAAAAGAGAAGAGGGATCAACATCATATGATGCTTCAGCTAGAATGAGCACTTCTTTGACCGATCAAACTCTATCAAAGATGTTCTTGAAAAACTACGGGTTCCAAATCTTAAGGCAAACCTTGGGACACTTGAGTTTGGCTGAGAAATCTGTAAATGGGCTATCATTGGCAGGAACGGACCAAGATTCCTCCATCATATGGAGGAAGGAGTGATGGGATTTCCACATGTATTGAAATGAAATGAAGAAGGACCATACATAGAAAACGGGGAATACCTTAGATTGAAGAGGCGTCGTCTGAATTAGTGCAGTGAAGATGTTCCACCGAGAAAGCGAATGGGAATCCGAACCAACCCTCTGAACCAAAAACCCGATCAAGGTGAGAGAGGATCCTTCTTGGTTGTTACAGCAGGTAATAGATGAGCCAACGAAAGAGACCTCAGATAGACCAAATTGGATAATGAAAGAATTGAATTCCTCTACCATTGCACGATTGATAGAGGCACTCCGCTTCTTTACTGCTTTGCAGGCTACTACATTGAAATCACCCCCAACGACAGAGGCCGGAAGCCAACACAGGAAGAGATAACAAATCCTGCCACAGCCATAGACGCTCGACCCGATCACATCTGGCGTATACAATAGAAAAGAGAAAAGAAGAAGGGAAATCGGGGAGCGAACATTCAATAGATAAAAGTTGAGCCAAGTCGAAGACTACTCTGCCAGAGATGTTTTTTCCCCAAAGGATCTAAATTTTGTTGGAAACGTTGGCAGAGCCACCCCTAAAGCTAAGCCAAGGGACGATGTCAGAAATCATTTTCGACCCCATGAGAGGTTCCTTAAGAGCCAACAGGAAGATAAAGTTCTTCTTGATGATAAAACATACGGTGGCAAACAAAAAAACCACAAGTGGAGAAACAACACACAAAATTAATATGGTCGCGTTTAATAAATGCAAATGTAGGATTTAGCCATAAGTGCACCCTAAATTACAGCATTTAGAAATGCTACCAAAATGGTTTACAATAAAACAACGCTCTTTATTAGCGTTTAAGCAACTACCACAATAAATTTTATTAGAACCATTTTAAAAATGCTACAACAAAGATATTTATAGTGGTGTTTATATAAATGCAACTAAAAAACATGTATTCTTAATTGTAGGCGTTATCCCGACGTTTATCAAAACGCTGCCATAAGTTTTGGTAGCCTTTTTTGTGCATCAGCAAAAATAAAATTTCTTATAGTATTAGAATAATAATAATTTTCATGTCCAAATGCCTTCTTTTACATTTATGAATTTCAATCGTAACATGTGTCCCATACACTAATAAAAAATTATTAAATATTTTTTGGACAGACCAACATAAATAATTTCAACTCACTTAACTATAAATATTCCTGCCATTGATAACATCCATGCATAGTAATTAAATACAATCAAGAAATAATTTCCTAACATTCAAACAACCAACCAAACAACTCTTAATCCTAAATCCTAATCATAAAATGTAAGGCTTACATCAGATACCTACCTTAGACCTAAAACTAATTCTGTGCAACATCGCCAGAGAATGATTACTTTCTAAAATACAAAGGATTATATGTCACTAGCCAATCAACTAGAAGTTTTGATGGCCTTTCCCTCATTTTCCTTGTATGGGCAGGTTGCAATTAACTGCCTGTGCTTCTTACAATAAGAATATATACTTATTAGAGAAGAAACTCGAGGCTTAATTCACTCATTTGAGTAGTGGCTCTTGGTTCCATGGTTGAAACATGCTACTTGATTTTTAGGTGGGGCTGTAGAGACATATTCCACCTCCTTCTTCTTCTTGCCTTTAGGTTTATGATTTCCTTATCTAGTCGGTTTTTTCCTTTTTGGTTCTAGATCTTGTTTCTACTTCATAGGAGTTCCTCCGTTTCACTCTCTCTCCTCGCCTCCTCGAAACGAAGTGCCAAACCAATAAAGATTTGAAGGACACATCTAAACAAAATAATAAAGCCTTCTTCAACGGCTTGCATAATCCATAAATAAACTTTTGATTCTTCTTCCTTCGATTATCAATAAGATCTAACCTATACTTTGATAATGCCTTAAATACTACTACATATCGTATAAAGAAATACTAGTTCTGCCTAAGATTAATAAACTTTCTAGTGATCACCTCTCTTTTGGACTTTGGAAAAAACTTTTGCTTAAATCTCTACTTAAATTGTGCCTATGTAAGCTAACCCTCCTCAATCTCTACATCTAAAAGATCATACCATTCCATGCTCTTTACTTCAATTTATTGGAAGCCACTTGAATCTTTAGCATCAAAAAGGTTGATCTGGGTGAAAATCCTCTCGTACATCTTTATCCATGCCTGTATCTCCATGAGCATCTTCATTCCCTTAAATGGTCTTCCACCCAAATGCCAAATGTATATATATATATAAGTATCGAAATCAGCAAGAAATAAATAAGCATCGGGAGTAGAAGTCTAGACAGCATTAACGACCCCTGAAACCTCTTCGAATGTCAAAAACATCTTCCTTGTACCAGTATTATTGGTCGACCCTCACTACACTAAAAATTCCAATTTGGCAGTGCTTATGATCGTATCAAAATCGATTTGGTAGCCCTGGACCATATCAAAAAAATCACGTCTCTGTTGCTTTGATACGGTTTAAAACCGTATCAAATTAATAAATTGATACAGTTTTAAACCGTATCAAATTGATAAATAGATACGGTTTTAAGCTGTATCAATTGAGAAATTTAATACGGTTTTAAGCCGTATCAATTTAGAAATTTGATACAGTTTTAAACCGTATCAAATTTCTCAATTGATACGGCTTAAATCCGTATCAAATTAAAAAAAATACAATTAGCTGCATAGATTAACACAAAAATAAACTACATCAGAAAAAAATCTCATATAACTGATCAACAATCTTACATTTAAATATCGAGTACATGCTACATACACAAACCAATCCTCTTAAGGTTTGAAGAAATACATACACAAATAAACCAATTCTTATCAATAAAATAAATTTTCTAGTGGTTGGTTATCGAACACTATAGCGATCATCAAACTCCAGAATATCTTGCGAATGTCATTAGGAAGTCGGAATGCCAGTATGACTTAACTGAATGTCATTAGAAAGTCCAAACTAAGTAATATATACAACATGGGTACATTCGACAAACTTACCTGAATGCCTACATGATTGCAGAGGTAAACTGTATACCTAGAATGTTCCTTAAAACCGGTTTGTGCCATGTCAGGATGTACACGGTCAACTACATACATAGAATAAAACATAAAAATAGTTAAAAGATGCAACAAATGTAGCTTGCATAAACAGAATCGACTACTTGTACAAGGCCGAAATTGGAACACTCGGTTCCTGTCATATTGTGTTCAACCTTCAAGAACATGGGTATTCATCTTCTGTTACTATAACTGTTGGGTGCTAGGGGGCATTCATGATGCATTTTTTTTAAAAAGAAACTTCTTACCTGTTCATGATGAAAAACATATAGAGGTTGACAGAAACTTATCATCAAAAACATACATCGAAAACATATTGTTAATAGCCAGAAGAAAAATGATAACAGTCGGATCAAACGATATTGTGAATAGCAACATGCATAAGAATCAGACCTAAATCACAAATAACAGGTCAATAGCCAATAGCAACCTATGTACCCAATGTCGATAGCCAGAAGAACAATGATGTGCACCAAAACATATATCCGTCTTGCTAAAACAGCAAGCTTGCTTGCTGTTTGACACAACAAGCTGGCTTGCTGTTTTCGCAAGCCTGAGCTTGCTATTTCTACAGCAAGCTGGCTTACGGAAACAAACATCAAGCTTGCTTGCTGTTTCTGCAGCAAGCTGGCTTGCGGTTTCCGCAAGCCTGATCTTGCTGTGAAACAGCAAGCAAGCTGGTAGCTTGCTGCGGAAACAGCAAGCAAGTTTGTTTTTTGTTTCCGCAAGCCTGAGCTTGTTGTGAAACAGCAAGCAAGCTTGTTGTTTTAATCAACAAGCTTGCTTGCTGTTTCCGCAAGCCTGAGTTCGGAGCTCGTTTCCGAACTGATTTCAGAACTTGTTTTCCGAACTGAGTTTTGCGTACTACCCTTTATTTTGTGTACTGAGTTTGGAACTACTTGGGTGATATTTTGGTAGGCTTGCTATAACAAGCTCTCTTTATTTTGCGTACTGCCCTTGTACCTTTCCAATTGGGACAGGGTTAACCTTAATTCTCATCAGAGCTCTCTCCCACTTTTACTGATTCACTATCAAATTTATCTCCTTGAATATTTTCAGCCTTCTAACCATCAATTTATATGTTTGATGTCATCTCTGTTAGACTCATAGCAAACAAATTAAATGGAGGTTTATACTGTTTAAGTTGATAAACAACATTTTCCGGTGTTTAGCAACTAAGAGTTTGCCAGAAATTTTACTCAATATATGCTATCAAATACAAATTCTCTTCTATAGTACTAATTTATATATTTGAAATTGATTTTTATGCTCAAGCCTCCAGAGCAATTATAAATGATGAACTCATTCCTCAACAAATAGTTAATGAAAATAAGCTTGCTTTGATTCAACGTGCAAGATATTTTGAGATCAATTGAGAAGCGTGATATAGTGACACCGTACTTGTTCACAATAAGATCATATACATATAAAACTAACTGACAAGGATGATCAGTATTAAGGAATGTATTAACTAAATAATATAGTGAGAAAATGAAGAACATACGATTAAGCCAAGCTGCCTAGTCCGATCGGTAGTCTTCAATGGATCTTCAAAATCTGTAGTAGCATTGGGACATATAAACATATGTGAAAATGAAGAAAGACATATGTTTAGCAGGAAAAAATGACGAATCCATCATTGCAAACATTGAGTTTACTCCTCATTGGTGCAGGCCTGCAGCAACATACGGGTTCATGTGCAGCAACATAATGGCATTTGAGCTTTAGTCAAAAGGCTTAGTCTGCAGTTAAAAAAGAAAGTCTGTATTAATGAATTTATCTAAGGACAACAGTGATAATTCATCAGTAGTATGTGTGTACCACCCAGGAGTACTACCAAAAATTGAGTCAGAAAGTAATAGAAGAGAATTTTTTAGCTAATATATTATACTGGCAATCAGATAGGCTGCAAACAACTAGCACTGAGTTCAGTCTTTTAAATTTCGACAAAGAACCCCATAACCGAAGTCACAGAACAACAGACTTTAAGCAACAATATCTCAAAATTCTCAAACTGTCCTCTAGAATCACGGTTCTAAGTGAGAAAACACTCATTGCAAGATTAGTCTACAAATCACTACATCTTCGTTGAAAGGAACCAATTACAAGTTTTGACTAGGATTTGACTAGGAACACTTTCATATTGCACAATTATAAATACATGAAGTTTACCTTTTCTGTTCGGCAGCATAAAGCTTTGCTTCAAGACGCTGACCAGGATCTTCTTCTTGAGATGACCAAGAAGGACTTCTTGACTTTGGCCTTGCTTTGTTTGCAAAGAACTCGTGAAATTGTTGTTTAAACAAAATATGATTATTATACACATATTTTATAAGCTACACAAAAAACAAAATAAATTAAATGGGAGCGAAATAAACTATACACATCCAGCCTCGGTAACAATTTTATAGCATGGCAAGTATTAACATGACAACTCAGAGATAAAATTTTAAACCAGTATTGTTTTTATCACCGGAAAGTATGCAAAAATAATTATAATAAAGCTAGTGACTATGATAGCAAAGCTTAAGAGATGCAACTTTACAAAATAATATCCTTAACCACCTTTAAATAAATTTATCGTAAAATAACATGAACCTTATGACTAATTCTATTAACCCCCTATCTTTTGCCTTACACCCCCCATTAATATCTGAAAATTAGTAATACCCAATGTACCCTTAATAAACAGCTTAGGAAGAAATGAAAAATAGTGACAACATGGCAAAATGGGACTATACTGAGATATAAATAGTATAATGGAAAAGTATAATTTTGTATGATATTGTTGTTATTTGAATCCTACCATGAACCTCTTTTTATAATATGAATTTTGCAAAGGCAGTGGCCTAATAGAATATCAGTTCCTTCATGGTATATGAAAGTAATTTTATATGCTACTATTATTCATTTAAGACATCTAACTCAGTGCCTTCATGGTTGCATGTTCCTTCATGATTTAAGATGATAGCAAGTGCTCCATGGCCCACTGGAATCTCAACTCCTTCACGGTTGCAAGTGCTCATAGCAGGTATTTCTTATATATAAGAATATTAATGGTTGCAGTGCATTTATTTAAAACCATGGAAAATGAACTTATTTAAAACCATGAAACAAATGCAGTATTTAGTTAATGAACATGTGCAGTATTTCATTCATTTTTATTTAGTTTTCGCTTCAATAAATCCAGTTTTTTCCCCTCTTTTTAGGAAGATCATGCTGCCATATTTTTTGAACTGTGATGTTAAGTTTCTTCATGGTATGTTCTGTCTTTGTTATGCATTAAGGTATTTATGATAATAAAAAGAGAAAGGGCAAAAATGACAGAAAGTGAGGGGTTTAAGGTAAAAACTAGGGTGCAATTTATTTAGTTAGTTTGGTGGGGGTGGAAGGTAAATAATGGGGGATGGATAGAAATAGTCTACTTATTGTTTTTAATAATACTTAAGCTTTACAAATAAGCCAGATAGACTAAGTTCTGTAAATGTAAATCTTCACAAACTGAATTGTATGTGCTTAGATTTTGATCAAGTAATCAACACATCAGTAAACAGAAATATCATAACTTCTCCTCGGTTAAAGAATACCACAAATTCATTCTTTACCAAATTTTACGCCTTTTAACAGCCACAACCGACTCCATCAAAGATGCTAAAAATATAAACTTGTAGACAAATTCAAATGTAAGTGAAGCATTTTTTTTCACTAATAGAAGACAAAATTAGACTAAAAATGCGCTTAATTTCATCAGCTAATATATTCTGAATCTTGTTAAAAAGAAAAAAAAGATAGATAAGCACGCAAAATATGGAAAATATACCTGTCTTCTAAGATCGGCTTCTTTAAGCCTCGCCTCAATTTCCTCGATGCTTCTAGAAGGAGGGCTGGTTCCAATTCTCTCTTCTAAAAGCCTCTTTCTGATCTTCTGCGGTACTTTGACAGCCGGCGATGTCTTCATCGCATCATCGACTGGAAATTCCGCAGCCATGGGAGAGATCGGCCCTCTTGTTTACGGGAATTTATTTGGATCGAAGAATTGAGATTCGCCTTTTTTTTAGGTTTGGGAATTTATTTTATTGCGGCCGAAATGGAAAAGCACAGAGGAGAAACCAGAAAATAATGATACGGGAATGGGGAAATTACCATTCCAATTTGATACGGTTGCAAGCCCGATCATAAAGTACTTATCCGAAGCATTGAAGATCTAGGGTGAGATTTCAACTGTCAGAGGTGTGTGGACTGCAAAAGAAAATTTGATACGGCTTATCAAATTTGATACGGCTATAAGCCCTATCAAATATCCACATCCTGGTGTGCCAAATTGGCTGTTTTGGTGTAGTACCTGGTGTAACTCTAGGTTTGCATCCAGGCATTACTCTAAAAGCACAACCTAGTTTAAAAGCAACAAACTGCACTAAACATAAAAAGGCACATGGTACTACCTTATAAATAAAAAATGTATAACTAAGCATTGTAAACTTTACATAATTTGGTGTTCAATGAATATCCCTACACTAGAATCTTTATCTATCTTGGATTAAAACAAAATTTAAATTTATTAAGTGTGCTTTCTTAGGGAAACATGATTGCATTTAGCATATGCAACCAACCTTTAAACCCTAGATTCCCTAGTAGAACGAATTTTACCTTGAAATTATTTTCAGTCTATACCACCGACAAAATCCAAGTGCAACATATCATGTTTTAACGCAATTACGTGAATGTAAGATGATATAAAAATTGATGAATTGGTTATTTTAAATAATTACAATATTGTAGCATAAACGTTTTATAGTCAAAATTTAGGAATCTAAGTTCATCACCTAGCCACAAACTTCAAAAAAAAGTCAAGTTCAAATCACATTCGACTCTAGTTGATGGTATTAATCCTTCTTTGATTACTCAATCGGCTAGACGATGCAGGTATGTCAAGCATGGAAATTTGAGTAGGCATGATGCATAAAAGTTAATTGTGAATACTAATTGTCTCAACAATGTCTTTCATCATTGTTATGGTTTACTTGTTGATACCACACTTGTTCAGCAGTGGAAACTTATGACAATTTTTCGCAACCAGATTACAAACTTCAATGTCATGGAGAAACTAAGTGATAAAGAAAATTCAAATTTTATAAGATTTGGGTTTGGTTCATAATCAAGTGTTAATACTCTAGGTATTGATTTTTATGACAACAACCATGTAAAAATCAATACTAACATGTCTTTGAGTTGTGCAAATATATGAGAAATATTATAAAGTCATTTACAGATATAAATAAGAGTACGAAAGAAGAATTACAAAAGAAGGTTAATCAAAGCAATGGAAGAATAATATAAGAAGGATAATCAGAACAATTGAAGACCAAAGCATATTAGAGAAGAATGCTGAAGGACAGAGGTGTTTGAAGTGATGAGGAAATGGTTGAACCTTATAATATCTTGTTAAAAATTCCATGGAAATTATACTCGAAGACAATCAACCATTAACCTCAACCGAATAACAAAAACCCACAAATATAAGGTAATTTGAAATGCTGAAAATCTGAAACACATTTGACACACTTACAAGTGTTGCTACAACATATATGCTGTTGTATGTCAACATATAAAGGGTTTTTCAGTTTTTCAAGTTTCAAATGAAGATTTATTTCCCTCCATCCCTTTACCAAAAGCCACATCTTTTCAACCACTATTTAAAGGCTCCTAGGAACGAATTTTAACACCAACTTTTCACATTTTCTTCTACTCCTCTATATATTTTCTGTACAAATCCATTGAACACTATCCAATTATTCCTGCAAAATCCATTATCTTTCAATCTAATTCTTCATTGATTTGCAAGCCACACAATATCAAAGAGTTTTACTTGACACATCATTTTTTCTCTGATTTCATCCTATTTCCTCAAAAAATTCAAAGATATATTACCATTGGGGGTCTATAGGATCATTGTACCAAATCTGTAAGAATATGTATTGAAGATATGACTCTTTGTCATTGTTTGTTGTTGTTGATAAGGAGAAGGTGTATCTTGTAGACCTTGAAATTAAGATTGTAAAGGTGTTTCTGCCACCTGTGGAAAACAAGCGATTATAGTGAAATTCTACACGGTGAAGTGTGAGACTAGATATAGGATTGGTTAATCCGAACTAGTATAAAAATCTTGACGTTATTTACTTTACTGCATTTTATTTTATTACTTATTTCATTCTGTTTTCAATTTGAATAGAAATAGTGTTAAATTCATAAATACATTTCACCCCTTTAGTGTTTGAATAGCCTTAAGATCCATAACACTATGTTGTAGACACCTCAGTTCCTAACATCAACTCATTAGTTTTCGTTTGGTTTTTTGCATATTTTCCATATTCTTTATTTATTTAATTTTGAACATATTTTAATATATGTTAATGAAATTTTATAGTTTATTTTTTATTATTTACAATTATTGAGCGCATAATCCATAAAAACTATGAATTAATCAAATTAAAAGTACATTTTAGTTTCGTATCACCCAACACATTGCTTTGCTAGCCGAACATCTTACCCATTACATAAAGAATATGCTCAAAAATGATTTTCTTTCATTTATGATTCCGCTTATGATCTATATATGGTTTTACGCACACGAATTCATACCGCATATTAAGGCCTTTTAAGGTGCATTCTCAACGGTGGTGAACGATTATAATGAACGATGGATTTAGCGGAGAGTTGAGCGGATAAAACGAATTGAGCAGAGAGTGAGTTGTTGGGTATTTGAACGGAGAATTGAGCGATGAATAAAAATGAGTATTATGGTTAAAGAGGCATAATATATATTAATTAATTAATAGAAATAATTAAAATAAACGTTAAATGGACTATTAGATGATTAAAGAACAATTAATTATGCTCGCGTCCGATGTGAACGCAACAGGAAATGATATAAAAAAACACGCGAACACTACCTTATCTTCATGTTTCACTATATGAAATTTCGGACGACAGACTATAATGCATGAATTTAAGACGGGATATGCCCTCCACATTTTCCACATCAGCCTCGGACATCAATGTAGCTTTGTATGCATACATACTCTTAATTTCTATATCATCTTAATTTTTGGTCGAAGGGACAACCACATTAGTACTAATAAGCAAAGAAAAAAAAACAAAGATGAACCAATACTGTGACAAAGGTTAAAAGTTCAAATGAATTTAAATAAGCGAATATTCGGCTTTTAAGTCTTAAATCAAATTTAATGTACGAAAATTCCTTTAAATATCTTTAAAATTTTCTTCGTGAATAGTTATGTATAATCATTCAATAAATTGTTGCATATATTTCCGCTAACTTTTTCGATGAATAATTGTGAAAATTTCCATAATTTTTTTCAAAAAATTGCAGAAGTTTTCGTAATTTTTTAACAAATAATTGTGGAAATGAATGAAATTTTTAGGCATAGTTACATAATCGTATGCGGTTATTTACTAAATAATTGCATAAAATTATACGATTATTCATTAACTTTATTATAAGTTTATTTTATATTCTTTGAGCAAGAATAATAATTTGATGTATTTTGAAACTTAATAGAGAGTTCGGTTAAACTATATCATTAAGTACACTTTACCAAATGACAAACAAAATAGTGACAACAAAAGTATAAATAACACAAATGATGTAATACACATTTACAAATATATTTATACAGAGCTGTTAGTAGTCAAAGTTGGGGTTTTGGAAACTTGCTAAAGGAACAGGGTATTATTATTGCAGTTGAACTAAAAGTGATTGAGCAAGAATTATATATTTCAGCCTATCCCGAGACAAACAGCGGTTCAAGTTGCATTCTTTTCACCCTAAAAATATCAATCGCTAAGCTACTACTATGGTCTTACAACGATAAGAAAACTAACAGCTTTATTATATAATTTAAACAGAAAGTTATTGTATTTTTAAAATAATTAATCAATAAAATAATTGATTTAAAGATTTATTGTATTTTAAATTAATTAGTTTAAATCTATCAAAATATATTGCAGTAGACATTGAATATTAACTGTAACAAATTCGAAATGAAATGAATTTTTTGAAGAAATTTTAGATATTGAAATTTGAACCATAAATCAAGCCTATCTAATATTGTTAAATATGTTGGTAAAATATATCTGCAATACCCCCCTCAAGTTGGAGTTCAAAAATGCCCAACTTGGAAAGAAGAAAATCAAACTGTGACTTACCAAGTGCCTTAGTAGAATTATCCGCCAATTGTGAAGATATTGAAACATGTGACGGAAAGACTTGAAACTCGAAACTTAAAACTTGCTCGTAGGGCCTGTACAATCCGTCCCTTCTAGGTCATGTTCCAATCAGCTCCTTCGTGCGGTTCGTTCAAGATGCTTTCAGCAATTTTGGCATTACCCAACAATCCCGCAAGTGTCTTCCAGTGTTCACTTGTGAATAATCGACCAAAAGAAGAAGTGAATACATCATTCGAACTCGAGCCAAGCTGTTAACTGACGTTGCATTAGCCCTTACAAAACCTCGACCACACCCATCCGAAGGTTTTCCCCTTTTCTAATGTCTTCCCACCCCTCTGGAAACCCGTGAATCTCATACAGTGACTCTCCTCATGACCCTTTTTTTAACAATGGCTACAGATTTTATTAGACCAACAATGAGAGGTCTCGTGGCCCAGATTCTTGCACTTGTCACAAACTGGCCTATCAGACCCACCATGGCCCCTCCCTTCGCCAGCACGAACGGTAAATCTAAGGCCTGGGAATGTCTCCTCTCTGATGTGAGCAATGCCTCAAACACCTTACGTTCTTCTTGAGCAATTGTTTGGAACGCCCTATGTAATGAAGGCAGAGGATCTTAAGACAACAACGTGATCGAGGGGACCGTAATAATCAAAGTATAGACAAGCAAAAATTATTGTAGATGATCTCCTTCACGCCTATCATCATGCTTCTTGCCTATATTACAAGTACACTTTCCACACTCACAGTTAATTAAAGGCTCATGTTTATCAAGTTCATCCCATAAAACAGAAGCTTGCTGAAATAAACTACAACCGACTTGGTTTTGGATTGCTCACATCGAATAATGTCAGACTTAATTTGTTGAATACAAGAACCATTTACAAGAAAAAATCTTTCGTGCAAATCATCCCATAATTTTTTAGCATTGTCATAATTTGAGAGCATAGACTTTACCTCCGAGTCGATGGTGTTCATAATCCAAGAAATAAGCATACAATGAATTATTACCCAATCATCCTTCGTACTTGCAGGAACAAAACTACCTCCGAGTCGATGGTGTTCATAAGCCAAGAAACAAGCACATAGTGAATTATTACCCAATCATCCTTCGTACATGCAGGAACAAAACTTGTGATTGTACCATCTAGGAAACCGAATTTTCTACTAGATGATAGAGCTATGTAAATCGCATGAGCCTAGTCATTGAAATTGTTAGTTTGAGCCTTTGGGAGGTGATAAAATCTCCAGGCCGATCTTGCGGTCCAAGGTAAAAAGGAGAATTAGACTCGATTTTAGAAGGTGGTGGTGGTGGTGTTTCACTGCCACCCACCACGGTTTAAGGTGAAAAATTAAAGAAATGACTCTGATACCATGAAAAGATAGGCAGAATGTTACATCTTTTATTGATCCAACAAGGCAATATATATACAAGTTGTTAGGCAATCAATCAAGATCCCTAAACCTTAGGTGACCACAAATAAGATAAGAAAGAAATATGTCAATCAATCAAGTGGCACAAATTGAAAATATATCAACCAAACAAGTTTATCTAATATTCTCAAATATCTTGGCAATTTTTATTAGTTTTAGGAAATAATTAAAAAAAAATCAAAAGATATATTAATAACTATAAATCAAGCCTATATAATATTCTTAAATATCTTGGTAAATATATCTGTAATACTTTGCCTCTGCATATGAAATACTTACATTAAAGGAACTTATTAACAATATACCAGGTCGTTATATTAACCAAAAAAATTAAGATTTGTATTTGATTTATTTTATATTTTGTTTTAAGTTTCGGAAAACCTATTATGACATAAATGGTGACACAATAAATTTACATCATTAGATCACTCCATAAATTTCACTCCTCTATATAAGGCAAAATAATTCAACGGTCAAGACTTTGTGTTTATCAATTAGTGTCTGGTTTTGTGTTTAAATAGTCACCCTCTTTAATTTTTTAATATTAAATAAAAAAATTAGATTAGTGAAAGGACGACGGAGAGAGTGAAAGGAATAGAAAGAATAATAGAGATGTTGATGGCACGATGAATTTTCTCTTCTTTTTTTTGTTATTCTGCAAAACATAAAAATAAGAAAATTCGGTTTTTCATTCAATGTATCAAATTGTTACCGTTTTTCCCTACAGATGAAAACCTAAGGTGTCGTTCGGCGGTCCAAAACGGACTGCACAGCCGACGGACGCGTCCGTTGGATAGCGGTCCGTTTTGGACCGCTAGCCCAGAGGCTTGGAATGGAGCCGTTGGGCTTAAACGGCTCCTTCCCCCTTTTCCCCTATAAAACACCTCTTCTCCCGCACTTCTCTTCCATATCAAACTCACTCTTCTACCTCTCTACTCTCTCTCTTAAAAAATGGCAAACAGACAACATAAGCAACATTGGACCAGTGAGTCGACTAGGTTGTTGCTGAAATGCGCCGTTGCTGCGTATGATAAATGTAGTAACAAAAAAAGGGGTTACGAAAACCATAGTAGAAAGATTTAATGCTGCAATGGTTGAAATCAACGTTTTCAGACCTGATGATTTTCTGGATTTGATCGACGGAAACAAAGTTCGACACAAACATGATAGTTTTCTAAGGGAATGGGTTAAATGGGAAAGCTTGAACAACAAAGTTAAGCTAGTTGGGATCCTAATCGTCAAACTATTTTAGGCTCGGGTGAAGGGCGGGATGATCGTTTAAAGGTATTTTTCATATATTTTGTTTTGTTTTGTAATAAAACCGTTAGTAATTAGTGGTTTTATAATAGTAATTTGGGCCAAGTATTCTGAAATTTAAAAAGGCATCGCTTGTGCATTTGGATCTACAACAACAACGGTTTCAAGGAACAAATGCAATTGGACATACAGCGTATAGCTAGCATATACGCCTTTAGTTACTCAATAAGAGCAACCACAACAAGCACTACAGTTTACTCCTTCTATACCTGGACAGTACGCAGATCCGAGGGCATTTGATGGAGTCGTCCTAATGATACAGAAGAACACGGGCAAAGTAGTATACCGAATTTGAATTCACCAACAAATCATTCTTTGATTCCTGAACTGCCTACTCAACTCCCTATTCAAGAAACTCCCGTGCAGTGAACTTGACACGTTGGTTCATCTTCTGGTAAAAAGGGAGGTTTCAGAAAAACGTCGTGGTGACATCGACGATAAGATAACTAACGTCGTCAATTACATCCACGCTCGAAAAATGCAAAAGTCTACAAGTACGGAAAGTCCGAGCCCAAACACTCTGATAACAAACTGTGTACGGTCAATAGGGAATTCTTTAAGTTACGCTGATATGGTAGCACGCGTTAAACGTTTGAGTGAAGGAGCGGATTTTGGTTTCAGTGAAGTTTTACACATAGTTACAGAGCCTAATAAGGCAGATATATTTAACATCTTAAACAATGACGATGCAATACCCATGGTTGGCGCTTGAGACAAATCGCGATCGTCTTTCTGCTGACTGCTAGTACTATCTAGGCAACATATATGATTTCTACTATTATTTCAGTTTCTGTTGTATTTTTGCATATATGCTCTGTTTGGTTCACTGTATTATTTTGCTGTAATGATAATGTTCTGTTTTAGAGACATTGTTCTGTTTTAATGATGTTGTTCTTTTTTAAACATAAATTAACTAAAATTGTAAAAACAAAATAAAAAATGGTCCATTTAAATGAGCTGCTTAAAACGTCAAACGTTCTCTCCGTTATCTTCAATTCTCCGCTATAATACTACGCTAAAATACTCCGCGTTCGCTTGCGCCAAACACATCATAAAAATAAAAAATGTAGAACGAACGCTTTTACTTTTACCCTGGTGAAAGAGCGTCCACGGATTAATTGACAGTAACATGATGTGTGCTATATTCGTTCCTGATTATTGATTAATTACCGCAAAAAACTATAACTCATAAACTTGCATATAAAAGCATCAACTAACTAACTAACTAACTAACTATATATATATATATATATATATATATATATATATATATATATATATATATATATATATATATAGGGGCAGGTTCAGTGGCACCCCAAATAGTGAGCACCCCTTTAACCTACCACTTTTTCGCACTCATTTCCTTCCTCTCTCCTTCCACTCACTTTCCTTTCACTTTTCTTAATATAAATGAATGGTTGAAATTGAGGTGCAAATGGGAGGCTGGAATTCAGGGGGGCTCCCTGATCCTATCCCATATATATATATATATATATATATATATATATATATATATATATATATATATATATATATATATATATATATGGGAAGTCTATAAAGACACAATTTTAACACAAATGGTGACACAATTGATTTGCACTATTGGATTACCCCATGATTTATACCTCTTCATATAAAGACAAAAAGATCCAACGGCTGGGCTTTGTGTCCATCTCTTTGTATCCAAGTTTGTGTTGAAATAGTCGTCCATATATATATATATGTATATATATATATATATATGTATATATATATATATGTGTATATATATATATATGTATATGTATACATACATATATATATATATATGTATATGTACATATATATATATATCTCTATATATATGTACATATATATATATATATATATATATATATATATATATATATATATATATGGGAGCTGAAGTAGGAACAAAAACGATGATGCGTTACTCATTTACAAATATATCTAGTCTGTATAGAGTTATTAATAGTCAAAGTTGGTGTTTTGTAAGGTGGGTCTATCTAAACAAAAAATGGTTGTGGTAATGTTCATGCAAATTTGTATGCCCCCATGTCCTTAATTTCCACCGTATCCTTAATTTTTTGTTGAAATAGTGACTCTCTTTGATACAAAAGTATGGATACTAGAAGTCAAGTTTGGGGGGTTGGAACCCTGCGAGAAAAATGGGATGGTTGATTTGAACTAAAAATAGTTACGGTAGAATTAGACACAGCGGTCGACAAGGATGCTATCTTTTTTAGTATTTGGATTTGACTGATTTACAAGTTGATTTGAGCAGGTAGATTCATAGTGATTTATGGATGAGAAACTGCTCGATTACAACATATATGACTGGCGTCAAGGTGAGCCATGTACATATATGTTTAGCAATCGGACAACCATACAAGAGGGCACATTCAGATTTATGTTTTGGAGTTCTGAATCATTCTTGTGGACAAGAAAAATTATTGGAAAGCTCATGGACAAATTCTAACACATTGTATTTTTATTCCCAACTAGGCAGTAATACTGGATTAAAACATTCCAGTCAACAACTATTTATCCACTACTAAAAAAAACTGATGAACTTCAAAAGGGAAAGCAGGTACTTATGTCTCAAATCCGTAAGAAATTATAGAGTGCTACACCAACATAATTAACATGGCTTAAGATTCTGCAGCTTCACGGATAAAAATACACAAACGGTACAGTACTTGAAGTACAACTATTTCATGTATTTCTGTAGAAACTTGCGATGAAAATCACTTCTGATAGTATCATTGATGAATCTTTTGGGAGCCTTCACTTCACCTCGAGTTTGGTTTTTAAAGACAACGTCATCGTCCCATCTGTAAAATTATAAGAGAAAAGCTCGTGTTTAATCAATAATGAGTCATTTATAATGTGCCAATGAACTGTGTATTACTGAAAGCTACCTTCTCTTAACATTGAAGGATGCTGCATTGTTGATATTGATGAGTGGGTTTCCTCTCATCAATTCAGCCTCCTTCACCTTTAGATCTTCCTCTTGTTGTTGGCGTTCCTAAACATAAAAATATGCATAAAATTTTAGTAAATATATGAATGCAACAACTAGGTGGATATTCTTCTCTGTTCATTTCATTTCTACGGTTTCTTGTGGCCTAAACTTCTGATCGTAAGTTAAAACATAGCTTCTCACGTCCTGACAAAATAAAACATAAGCACAAAAGTATTACAATAAACTGATTGCTGCGTTGGAAACTTGACATCTAATTTTTATTTTGTATAAGCATAGGCACCAATGACATGCTCTGCACATCAGCTTGTTCAGTTTCCATAAGTGATTACTAAATATAGAAGGGTAAAATGTATAATTGGAAGTTTAGCTCTAATACGAGAAACTGTCATTTTATAAAGTGCAGAAAAAGAATAAGAGAATCGAGGAAAAAAAATTCACATTAGAGTACCTTCCTAAGCTTCTCCTCTGCTCGCTCTTTTCTTATCCTTTCAAGTTCAGCCATAATGGCTTCAGTGTCATCTTCGTCGTCGTCGTCTTCATCACTAATGGAATGAAAACAGAACATCATCAACCGGATAAATTCATGTTTGGAAACAAAATTTTATCACTAAGCATGTTTAGTTGTTAGGACTTGTTCAACTGTCTAATTCAAACAAGAAAATAAAAGATTAGCAAGTTGAATTGCTAACAGTAAAACTGCTTAAACATTGAATAAATATAAATTATTTCAAGTCACCATCGAACCTTTCTGCCCTTCAAACCAAATTCAATTTTCTTACAAGAATTACAGGCTGCCTAATTTAGCAAAAAAAAAAAAAAAAAAAAAAAAAAAAAAAAAAAAAAAAAAAAAACATTCATGCTGAAATGCAATACTACTTGTCATAACCATCCAATCCAATCTTTTCTAACAAGAACAAGATTTCTAATAAAGAGGTACTAGGATATAAAAAGAACAGACCTGTCATCGTCGCTTTTGACATCCACATCTGAATCGTCAGCATCAACATTGCGAGGGATGATTCGGTCTTCTACATCTCTTTTTGAACCTGCATGAAGCAGAAAATTAACATAAACAGCACTACTCAATTTAAGATAAGACCAGACAATATAAAACAGTACAATATTTTATCCGACTACATCTGAAATAACAATACCTTCTAGAAGAAGATGCCCTTTTCTTCGATCTCTGTCCTCTGAAAATACAGCAAAAGTCAGAATATTTGTAGGACACTCACCATACTTTGCTGCCTATAATAAATTATGACATAACAAAATAGTGCAGTGGCCCAATCTAAAATGTAATGAGAACAGTCAAATACGAATACATGAGAAATTCCTAAGAAATCGTGCGGATGTTTCACTATATACTTCTCCAATAGTTTTAATAGTTTCTACAACAAATCAAAATCAATCTGAAAAGACCAGATTTGAGAAGTAAGCATCGTAAGAAACAATCATAGATATCGATTCAATAATGTATTTTGAACAGTACAGTACATCCCATGGTGATTTCCTCATTGAGAAATTAAAGACTATACTCAAATTTAACAATTAAGCAACCAAAGAGCTTCTCAACTGTTCTTACTTTAAACAACTATATTATAAAATATCCCCTACAAGCTTTACATGTGTGCGCCCAGTGTGTGCTCATTGAGAAAACAAAGACTGCTCGACTTCAACAAACAAGCTCAACTACGCAATCAAAGAGCTTCTCAACTGCTATTACTTTTAACAAGTATCTTTTAAATACCTCCTACAAGCTATGTGTGTGTGTGCACATAATATATACCTGTAAACGATTTATCCTTCGAGGAGAAATGCCTATATTCACGCTCTTCCAATTCCTCCCGTAGGTTCCTCCTTTGTACCTCTTCTTGGGTATCTTGCCCTTCTTTCCTGAAGTACCATAACTTTACATGTTAGACTATTTGTACAAAATGAGTGCTATGCAAATGTCTTGCATGCTATAGCAGTCCACTTATCAAAATTGTATCAAACGTTGATGCTACTTTATTTTATTTTAACATGGTGAAATTTATGAATCTGTCTTTTAATATGGTAGCTTTATGTTGTATGGATCTAAAATAAGTAGCACTTCATTGATTTCTTCTGAAGACCGAGTATTTCTATTGATATAACATAAAATAATTTAACTGTTAAGCTATTTAGAACAAAAATTTATACATGTTTTCTCCACTTAGAAAGTTGCTGTTTTTTTCAATTTATATGATCAGGTCAAAAATATTTTATTGATTCAGAAAACTCATCGCAAGGAGGCCATTAAGGCAAAGGGAGATAAAACGACTTAAGTCTTTCTATAAAAGACTTCTTACATTCAAGGCTTATATCTTAGCAACCCACGCATACAAAATGTACAAGTTCACATCTCACATGTCTCAAACAACTGAGTCATGCAAGTTGAGAAATTTATTTTTTTAAATAAACTCCTGTTGTAAATATTGATACTAAAAGAAGTTATTAGACTTCAACTTTTTAATGGAAAACAAAAAAAAAAATGAAAAATGGAAGTTAAGTACTTTAAAAAAAAAAAAAATCTACATGATTAAGTAAGAGTGATTTTGAAACAATGATCGAGAACTAAGCGATGGATTCTTTCAATTCTATTTAAAGAAAATTTCATAATTATTATCGTCGAACCTCCGAATAAATTTTACGGATCAATTTAAAGTAATAGAAGAAATATACACAAATAACTTACATAATATCCTACTGCTTGTAATAGAGATCAATTCCGCAAGAACCGATCAAAGATCAGTTTCAAAAATCCAGAAAATTTTGCAGACAAATGGAGAGAGTAAGAATCAAAATTTTATATATATATATATATATATATATCATTGCAGAGTTGAAAACTGAATATGAATATGCCATGCAAAAAAAAAAAAAAAAAAAAAAAAAGAATACTATAAAGGATTGAATATCTTGTATGTACTTTTAGTGCTCAAAGTTTACTTGTTTATACTTTTTATTTATCGTTACACTTTTATAAATAAATAATAAAGAATTATTACGACTGAACAAGCTAAGTGTTTATATTGTTATGAGTAATAGCTGAATTTTTGATTCATAACAACAAAACAATAATAATTTACGCCTCAATGTTTACTCCAAAACCTTACACCTCAGCGTTTTAAGGCTCACAACTCACCTCGTGAGCAAAATGAATGTCATTGTACGCTTTCGTGTTTTAAAAATTAGTTCCATTCAAATAATGCATGCTTCGAGATTATCCCAAGATTAATTTTAGGATCTGAATTACACATTCATAACATGCTCAATATACACTTAACCCGTTCGAGATCTCATCTGATACAAGACTGATTTTCTAAAACCTTTAAGATAAACGTGATCGAAAACCCGAATTGAAAACATTGGTTACATCAGAAGTGGAGTTGATTAACACAATTTCTAGAAATACAAGGCAACAATAAGAACCATTGTCAAACACGATATTTGTACATTATGGGAATCAAACTCAAAAATATAACATAGACAAAGCCTTCAAAATCCAGATTACGACTAATGATGATGGGACCAAGACCCGCCAACCACATCTGAATTATCCAAGAAGAATCTAATTTGACCCGACGCCGATAGATCTCAGGTTGGGTTTTGGTAATGAAAAATATCATCTAAACCTGATCAAACCAAAAATGTTAACGTATGTTATAAGTGTGATAGCCAACAAGACGTAAACCAACCAAATCTGAACCGAAACCCAAATCGAATTAAAGCAAGCTTCAAAATGTATTGTTTAGACTTGACAAATCCCGATCTATCTAGAACCTATACCAATCGGGTCACATCCAAATCCGACCCAACAGGTCTACTTGTCACTTTGACAATACATATCATATTTTCTCTTTGTATGTATAGACAAAACATCATTGGAAAATTGCAATACCAAATATCATCGCTATCCTCAGCTCTTTCCGAAAATAAATTGTGTTACAAGAAATACAAACTGTGGATGCATTTTTCCAACCTGACTTTGCAATGGATGAAAAATTTGTTGGAATTAAATTTTTCGTTAGTTAAAACAGATTTCTCTATACAACAAATTTTGTATAATAAGGATATCTTTGTGAATATAATTATATATACAATCTTATTTTCTCAAAATGGAGGGCGAATTTGAACTTCTTAATTAGAAAGGTACACTTCAAAACTACTATCTAAATAGTAAATACCCCTTCTAATTGCACTACAAGGAGATTAGGAAAATTAAAAATATAACGGTTTAGGCCTAAGGGAAGAATCATTAATGTTATGGGATTGTCGATCTTAAGAGATGAATTGTTAATGTTATGGAATTGAACTATTAATCATTTGTTTGCCAAATATATTATTTTCCTTTCATTCTTTTTGGACACCTTGCATAAAACCTATCAACGGTATAAAACTGCAGATCTAACACAAAATCGAATCCCTTGTTTACCATGATGATAATATAATACACTTGTAAATATAACTGATAAAACTTTCGTTATTAGAAGTCCATGATTTTCTGGAAAAAGAACTCTGTACTGATTGAACGTGATTTTAATAATCAAAACTTCAATGATTACTCACAAGAATATTTTGTCAACGAATATACGAACACGCTACCTTAAATTTCAGAATATACGTCCGCACATCTCTCCGTAAGGGAAACATAAAGTTTGTTCAACAATCTTCAACAAAGGAATTCACTGTTGTTACATATGACCAAACTTATATTTGTACAACTACACTTCTACTATTTTTCATGATATATGACTATTTTTCGATATGTGTTCATTAGCTACACACAATGTGAGTATCCTAACAAATCTTCAATTTGGCTTGCTTCGATTCATGTGTCTTGTACTACGCCAACTTCGATGCTTGCACCATACAAAGACTTGTTCAAATGTCAATTTTCAAGACTACATACCTTGATCTAACTCTATCTTGAGCCTGACTACTTAAGCATACACCATTATTCACAATGATTTACCGATCTTTTGTGCATCGCTACATTTCAAAGCGTCACCATTGGCTTTAATATCATGTTGGATTTTAAGATATCCATTCGTCTCTATGTGGGACAACATAGAGTTTGATGGATTCTTTTAATAAACTACATGTCTTATTGTTATATGGAATTAGGCTGTTGTTTACTAATCGAGACCCATTATCCACATACAACAGCAGTCACCCCCAACAAATTGTTAAATTCAGATGACATGAAATCTTATGAAAATAATAAATAAAAGAAGAAAACAATAAATTCGAACTTTCTAATATTAAGACCATATATGGATATGCATATTTATCTCTAATTGGGTTAATCGATTTATATGTTGCCTTGTATATGTTGACTTGGACATCAAGTAATTCATTTTTATAAAAATCACTTAAAGAGTGTGGCAAAATATTTGATGTCTCTCTTCTCCCATCTCTGTTCTTCTCCAACACTAAAAAGTCATTGCCATAGAAATATGAAAGTTATCCTCAATTAGGTTGCTGGTTTTAGTTCTGTTTTGCTTACATTTATGTGACTGACTGACCGTAAACAATTGCTTTGAGAACCAATATAAAGGGTTGTCGAGTGGAAAACTATTTGCACCCCAACCACCTAAACACTTCCCCAACCCATTTTATCCTCACTCAATTAATTTCTTCATTCACCCACCCATACCCACCTTTTCATAACCTTTTTTTAAAAAAAAAATCATAACTAAATTTCTTCTCACTTTCTTTCTTCAAACAACAAAATAAAATAAAAAATCCATCTAATGCCTATTTTTGGATTTAATGCTTAAATGAAATCCAACTATTTTGTTGCGGTTAAGATGTCACGAAATTTAATTGTAAGTAAAAGTTCCCATTGTCTGTAAACTGTGTAACCGTAACTAAGATTAACAAGTAAAATGCATTTCAAAGCTCAAATTAGGTGTTATGGTATAACATTATTAGCATTTAAGTGAAGTTATTGCGTAAGTGAACATAAACAGTAACACCCCATTATATATGTATGTATGTGTGTGTTATATGATTTTACACAATAAAAATATTGATTAATAATATCAAAGCTGCAGCATCGCAACTCGCAAGACTTAAGGTAACTTCAAATTTAGATAATCGTTGAGATATCAAACATAATTTCTTTCTCAGAGATTGCTCTTTTGAAAGTAAACGATTGGAGTATTTGAAAGCCTAAAACAAAGGATGTGTTTTATACATATATGATCATTATGAGCCAACTGAAACAGGTATGGTTGAAGATGAAAAGAAAACGCCCCCAAATATAAAAGGAAAATGGGAGAAGATAGAAAAGACAATTGCATTGATTTATTACTACCTTAACAATTCATTCCAACATGTGACTACTTGTAAATCCGCGAACACTTTGTAGAGCAAGTTGATATCTTTATATGAAACGAAATGCGTTACTGGAAAGGTTTCTCCAGTTTGGAAACTGATCCATTTGAGGCTGGATGGAGAGAAATCTTGATGGTGTATTCGAACGAATTTCAGAATGTAATAGAACTAACAAATATGAATGTTAAATTTAAAAATGAATTACAAGCCCTTTTGTTGATGAGGTCACCTTTAAAGAGTTAGAAAACGCTGGGTATGTCATTGAGTAACTCCGATGTTGCAATGTCAATGGAACTATCTCACAGGATATTGTTTGGACTAGTACCTTAAATGAAGAAACTAGAAGAAAATCAACAATTTTGAAATCAGTTAAAGATAAGACTATGGAATAAGGAATATGAAATGGGATAGAAATTAAAAAAGATTGCTAAATGTAAAGATATATTGAAAATTCTTATTGAGATTATTGTTACAAAAAAAGGACATATACGAAACAAGTGTGACACATATAAAAGCATATAAAAGGAACAAATTAATTGGTATACATAGCGACATATGATCCTACAAAGCCAAAAATAACGACTGTGAACTGTGATACTTCTTGTGATGTTCTTATTACCAATGTTTAGCATTGTAAAATGAATTTGAATGCTAGTTTTTACATATATAGTATATACTGATGTGAGATATATTTTTTCATAATATATATTGAGTGATATTTTTTCTTATAAGACCATGGACACGATTAGAATCATCAATGGAGCAGAACTATCAGCTTATGGCATTAGGTCTATTTGATTTCTTATGCATAATGGTATGATTGGATAGGTCTCGAACAATAGATGTTTACCTACCAATTTGCATAATCCTATTTCTGGATCATTGTAGTTGCGCTTATAAGACTCAATGTGAAGTTACGGTGATGCAAGGAGTACAGAATAATGAAAACCTTTATAGATTGGTTGGTTGTGTGATCGAAATAACATGAAACAAATGATAGTTGGAAAGCCTAATCCACAAGTAGGTGGAGCACATATAGATGGAGAGATGAATGTCTACACTGCTTTTGATGGTTGTGTTATGATATATTTTCAACACGGAACTTCATGTTAATGATGCTAGAGGTATTAACGGAGATCATGTGGAGGCTCAGGTCAAGTTGTAAAGACTGTCACGTAGGAAGAGGTCATTATGGTATTAAAAATGCCTTTAAAACCGAATTTTGTGTTGTTATCTCATGGGCTGATGCATCACTTATAGGTAGTAGTTACAGTTTATAATTTGGTGTGATTAAGAAAAGAAAGTTATGCTGGTCTGAGGATGATCGGCTTGTGTGAGTTACAATATTATTTTTTGTTTTGAAAAGGCAATTTGGTTGAAGGTGGGGATCAAATGTCTGTTGGGGATGTGATTTTGCATCAAATTGGATTGCCAACTTTATAATATGTAAAATCTCATTCAGAAGAGTATTATTCTGCAAACGATGAGAAGGTTGAACTTCCCCAAATTATTAGGCATATACGGATATGCATATTTCTCATTTTGATTAGAATAATAAATTTATATGTTATGTCACACATAGGACTGTCAATTTCCTACACAACCTGAAACCCACACAGAAATTAGTAGGTCAACCCGACCCGTTTAGTTGGCGGGTCATTTTCGGGTCAATCCGAATTTGACCCGTTTATAAACGGATGAGTTTAGGGTTGACCCGCTAACCCGATTTTGACCCGCCAACCCGATTATACGTTGTATCTCTTCCATACGGTTAGTATTTTGTGTGTGTTGTTAGTGTTAGTCTTTTGTGTATTTTGTATCTCCTCCATACTGTTAGTAATTTATGTATGCAGTAAGCTTATATATTCTTATGTATGGAAAATGATATATGGATATGGTGATTTCATGCTTTATATATGTGCTCCCTGTTGGTGATTTCGTTACCTGTTGCATGTTGATGATTTTGTAACTTGATGCATGTTGGTGATTAGGTTTTTTTTTTTTTTATTAGTGGGCAATATTTGCTAATGAGTCAAACGGGTAAACCCAACACGACCCGATCCAAACCGTTTATTTAAACGGGTTACATGGGTCGGGTCTGGTCAACTCATTTATAAACGGGTCGGGTTAGGGTTGAGAAAAAATAACTAGGTTCATTGCATATTTTTACAAGCAAAACCTTGATTCTCAAGGTTTCAAACAAAATAAAACTATTTTATAAAACGGTCATATAAAATAATTACATTTACTCTCTAACAAGAAGAGTCGTTAATTTTTTTGCAAAAGTTTCTAAAACCGGATTCAAATTGCATGTCGTAAAGTTAAAATTTTAAATTGAAACAAGATTAAACTAGTAAACCATATATTTAAAAAACAAATTTTAAGATTTTTACATATTTTAAAATTGATTTTGATGATTGAACTTTTACATATAAAATTAAAATTTCATTCTCTCTTGTTCTATTTGTATTTTGTTTAGAAAACATTAGGATTGAAATTTAGATCGAAATAAGTGTGTACAATTCGAATGATTTGATGATATGCAATTGGAACTATGTTCCATTAATATGAATTAAATGATTTTACTCAAAATTTGTCGATTTTGAATCGGAATGTAAATCAAATTGTAAAGAGTGAGATTCGACCTAAACGTAACTTGAATTGTAAGATTTTAAGTTTTTTTTTTCTTTCAACAATGGTTTCTGCCACAGCCCCACGATCTAGGTACATCCCCTATTGTTTATTGTACGAAAGATAAGGAAGAAATTTATTCTGAAAACTCCTCTAAAATGTAGATGATGTAATGAATATGAGCTATTTCTCTATATTTGCCATTCTGTCCAGACATAGCAATACATTCTTCCTACAGCTTTTTATTGGTTTGGTTTTTATTTATAAAGCGCACTCTTCTTGTAAGTGCATCAACCTTCTTGTTTCCATAGTATAAATATTGGCATTCACAGTAAACCCTACAAATCCTATGACCGGGACATTTCACCTTATACAAAAGCATGATGAGTATTAAAGGCTTCTAACTAGCATCCACGATCTTCGGAATTTGAATTAACATGCATAAACAATCAACAATAGTATTGTGAAACGTTACGCGAACGATAATATTATGGGAAATTAATAATTGCATCCACCAAAAATGGTGTATTATGCCTAAGACATTAGTTTCCGTGTGTTGCTCAAGTCCAACTGAAAGCTTGATATAGCAAGAAACACAGGTCATCTGTAATTTCACAAGGTAGACATAAATTATCGTGTATAAACTTAACCGTGAAAAAGCAACAATAGGTAAAATATATCTGGTCATCTACTCCCAAATCTTCATATTCATTATACATACTCATTTACAGATGCATAAAAAGGTCAAAATCAACTCGACATAGAACTACAATCCATACTAACATGAAACTTCAAACCAAGGATACAAACCTGGGCTTGAGAGTCGTGTGAGCAGCAAGATCTCTCGAGGAGTATTTTTGAGAAGGACCGAATATTCTGGTGCCGCCTTGCTCTTGCCCTCCTTTTGCTGGGGCCCACGTCGGTCTCGCTGCGGTTGTCATGATTCAAATTGATGGGGATAGCTTGGATTGTGAATTTAGGTTTCACGACTAAATGGCAAAGTCCCCAAATCGAGATATTATAATTTAAAAGCGAAATTATTGGACGTATAAGTAAGAAAAGACGATCATTAGTGATTAGTCGCCTCTTCAGTTTCATGGGCCTTTGCTTGTTACTGCACAATTTTGGGCTGAGATTTGTTGGGCTAATTATTGTGAAGTTAATCGCAAATATTGCAAATATAAATAGATAAATACGAAATTATAAGCTTGTTACGTGGTTAATGGTTTTCAAACTTTTTGCGGTATACACATATATTATGTGTGGTGCTAAAGCCAATCCAATTTCCTCTTCTTATTACTACAACTAAAAAATACCACAAAAATTACTCTTTCACTCTTTCTAATATCTCACATTAAAAAATAAGGGCTACCACTGTTTATATTTATTTCTCTTTCTCAGCTTCGATTCGTCCGTTCTTTCTCTTTTGAAAACCCTGTACTGTCATGATTTGTGTTTTCGACGTGTTCATCCATCTTTTTGCTCACCGAATTCTACGCTACTACAAGAATGAGTGGATGCAAATAAAAAAGTTGTGAATAAAGGTTGAATTTAACAAAATGGGAGAAATGAAGATGAATTTTGAAGCCGTGAAAAGTAGGGGCGGTAAACGGACGAAGGATTAGGGTTTTAGATTATGGTTGAATATGTGATTATTTTGGAAATCAATGGTTGCTTGAGTGATTAGAAAGAGATCAATGTGATATTAGGAAGAATACAAAATTTAATGTACTTTAATTTTTTAGTTGTGGTAATAGAAAGTGGAAATTGAGGTTCTCTTAGCACCACGCTAAACTATTGATACTAAAATGTTGTTGTAACTTTCCAACAAAATAAATTTAATATATCGTGGTGTAGAGGATGCAACCTAATGTATTAATACAAGTGAAAATTAGGCACACATCCCTAAAATCAAACTTAATTAGGCTCAGTCCCTCCTTACTTTTCAATGCAAGCCCGGTCCTTATTTTTGAAAGTTCCGCTTTTTACGTTTTTATGCCAAAAAAAAAAAAAAAAAAGCGATGTCAGGTTCAAAAAAAATATCGCTAAATTCTGGAAATGTTCTCGGAAGTCCACGGAAATCTAAAAAAAAAGTTGCATACATGTATGTAATTATAACCAATAGCTGCATACATGAATGCAACTATTGCAGAAGCTGTTTCCATTGAATATCTGGACAAAAACTTACATACATGTGTGCAACTATTTCGAAATACTTGCACGCATGTATGTAAATATTGCATGAAGAAAAACTGTACTGAATTTTGTCTGCAGATTGTTGCACACATGCGTGCAACTTTTCTGTTTTTATTACATACATGAATGCAAATAATTATGAATTGATTTGCATGCATGTGAATTTTTGCATACTTGTTTCCAAGAATAATGTTTTACTTGCATGCCTGTATGTATGAAAACAAACATAGACGCATGACTGAAATACTTGCACAGATGTATGTAAGGAAATTCAAATTTGTGCATACTATTATGCATTTAACTGCAGTTTCGTTGTTTTTAACGTGTTTTTCGGTGGTTTTTTCAACTGAATTTTTTTATGTTTTATTTAAATATGAATTTACATTTTTTTTATGAATTTTCGAAAAATAGGGACCTAATTTACAATAAGTTTATGACCGTATGTGAGCCTAATTTTGAAATTTAATAGGGACCTGTGCCAAACGGACAATTAATACAATTTAGTGTTATTACAGGAGAAAATACACGCGAAGGAAAAAAAAATTGGCAAGGCCGACGGGGTTGAATGGTCTCCTAACATTTTATTGAAGCACCAAAGAAGAAGTTACACATATTTACAATGAAAACATAGAAACACGGCACTCCAATCACAGCGAAGACAAAATAAAAACAAACAAAGAAAAAACAAAGAACAAATTAAACTTGCACTTTTCCTATTTTTTAGACCGACGGACGAACTTTGAAAAATATTAAGTAGAAGGACAGTGCTAAATATAACTAGCATATTGTACAGTTTAAAACTAAATGTAATGCTAGTTGTAACTAGCGTTTCAGTATAACGTAAAAATTGAATATAATACTAGTTGTAGCTAGCATTTCGGTATAGTGTCAAAACTAAATATAATAATTGTTATATTTAAGGTTTTTCTCCGATCATTTTTTTATAAAATTTGTTCTTCAACGTAAAAATAATACTTGGTGTCTTTCATTCTATTTTTTTCTAAAGTTTGTCCATCTCCCTAATTACCTCATTATTATATTATAAAAATAATGTTTGGTGTCGTGCTAATTCTTGACTAATTGCAGGTCATCCTTTTTCAACTAACGACACGGCATGGACTAAATAATATATTCTTTGTGTAGTTATGATGTTGCAGCATACACAAATATTCTTTCCACGGTTGTTCTCTGTTCTATCCATCTTTTATATCCATGAGAAAGTAATATTTATTTGATACTTGTGTAATATGTGTATGTGACAAGCATCCAGTGATGTGACATCACCGAACAACTATAACTCCTTTCCTAAAAAATAGTGCCTCCTAATCTCTGAAGCGAACTCTATCGCCAACCAACTCCGAATCAAGAGTCAAAAACCTCTTCTTATGTGGTTTTGGTCATCGACCAAAGATGTGACAACCTCTATTTCAATATCAATACCGCACCTTCGTTGCAACACTACAAGTGAATGTTATCGACTCCTCGTTATCGTAAGGAACGACGATTGACACACTCAACAAGGCTTCAAAACTAAAACTCTCATGGGTCAACCTCAAATATCAAACTTTCGAAATCTTTACAGGATCAATAACGACATCATATTCAAGGCAATGTGACCTAAGCATTTCGCTTCCTTCATTCAGTATAAAACAAAACTATCAACTGGTGTTTTCTCAACACCTAAACACAAAATATCACCATGCCTTGTGCTCTCTCTCTTCGTCAGTTTAAAGGCAAAATACGATTAGATAGCGCAAGCACAACTCATCTAAATTATATCTCATAACACTTTCCGAGAAATCTACAACATATGTCAACTCAACAGTTAACCAGCATGGCATAACCAACCAATCTAAATCAAAGCAACGTGGAATGCTGTAATCGACACAAACCATCCAACTACTCTATGTTATTTAAATCCACTTGGAAAGCCCAACTGAGAGAATATCCTCGCACCCCAGACCTGAAAAGACAATTCATCTAGGAATAGGAATGGATACTTGTTTGTCTCCCTCTCTTCGAGTATCATTAGCCTTAAAGGCATAGCTTCTAGTCCAATATCAGTAACCAAACCGATATGGAACTCCATTCAAGTATGGTAATATTCTTATTACCTCATCAAATGTCTCCAAATCCTCTCAAGCTACATGATTAGGTAACGACTCGCTACTAGAGAACTCTTAGTCTCAACTTGCTATCATTCAATCATGAGTGACTTGCCTACTGACGATCAAGGTCTCAACCCACTACCGCTAAATCAAGGCAACTCACTGCTGAAGAACAAAATATCCTAGCCCAATATCGACACTAAAAACCTCTCACAACCACTAACGTTCCACATCCTCCTAACAAATTAATTTCTAGGCTCTAATACTAAATTAATTAAGCCTAAAAATTAATAGCAAATAATCTAACAAACAAGCAAACATGACTCAATAAGATTTAAGTTTTGACGAACGGTGTGTACTGCCAAACATAGACGAATCATATTGTAACACTCTCCCACCTCGAGGCTCAAAACTAAACCCTACATATGTTGTAGTCATCCACGCTGTAACAACCCGTATTTTTATGGATAATAAATAATTTATTTAATTATTTAAATGATGGTTTGGTAATTTAAAATGACTAGAATAAAATATTATTGAATATTTAATTAATATAAATTAGGTATCGATTTAACACTGGATTTGGAATATGGAGTTGCAAATCCATGTATGTATATTTTGAAGCTGGATAATATTCTATGTGAATATATATGATAATATTAATTTTATTAATATTAAATTTAATTATTTTTAAATATATTAATATTTAAATGGGTTTATTTAGAGCTTTAAAAATAGTCATTCTTACAAACGATCTCCGTTTTCGACGAAACTAATTTTGTTGGATCCGGAATATTAAATTATTGTTAGATTTCAATTTCCGTGATTTTTGGAGTATGTATGTGGCCATGCGGAATTTTAATGTGAAAAACAGTCAATAATTTGACTTTAAAAATACGCTGTGTGGGCAAACGGAATCGGAATTGGACGAAACAAGTTTTGTTGGGTTTGTAATGTCGAACTGTAGCTGCATGTCCATTTTCATCGAATTTGGATATTGTACGCGGTAATATAGATAGCGATAGACTAAAATCTAGTAAAATAATAAATATAAAATTATTATAATTTACCTATAAATTCTCTTTAGGATTTTCTAACCTAACAAAAATCATTTCTCTGGTCAAACAAGGAACCCGCCGTGATTTTTCTTCTTCTAGTAAAATAGTTCGATCTTCATTAATTTAAATAAAACCAAATAAAATTCCTAAATTAATAATACTTATATATTTTGGTCCATGAGTGATTCTCTTCGGTTTGGCACTATTTTTGGGTGGTGCGATACATGTTTGGGGAAGTCCAAAATTTACAGCGTATGTATATTATATGCTAGGGTTAGTAATTGTGTGGTGATGGATCGTTGTTGGTGGATTCCGAATGTATATCTAAATTTGAGGTCAGAAGAGGAGAAGGTCGACAAATTTTGGGGAATTTTTGGGGTGAATGATGTCGCACAGTTTCCGGTACAGGGCGTGAGGAAGCATATGTCGTGGTTCGTAGAGCTTGGCCGGAGTGTAGATGTAGGTGTCTAGGTGGAAGTGTGCGTGAAGAGATGAATCGGGATGGGCTTTGTTTGGGAATCGATTGTGAAATGGTGAAGAACAGTGGGAGCGAGTTTCTAGTAATGGCCATTACAGGCACTTCGAAAATCTGGAGTTGGAGAAAGGTATTTGCCGCGCTAATACATACTTAATTAAAGGTTAATTAGATTTAAGTTATAACGTTGGTTTGGTGCTAATAAAATGGTAATGGTGCGATTTAATTTTTCAGAGGAGTAGAAGGGAGGGATTAACGGTTTGAAGATTTTGTAAAGCTGAAAACGATAACAGGAGGAGAAGAGTCGTGGTCTTCAAATGGGTGTTAGGCCATAAGTTAAAGGTGTAGCCCAATTTACATATAAGGGAAATTAAATTTAGTTTAAAGTAAAACAGTACATTGACTTGTAAATTTAATATCTCGATCATACTGTATCAGAATGTCGAACGGTCAAGACCAGGGCTACACAGTGGAACTGATTGGGAGTGAATCAGAGCTCGTTACAAATTATAGCGAATATAAATTGTCTGATCTAAATCAACGACAATTATCGTTATTTAACGATGATCATCTATTGTAAGTAAATCTCACTAACTCTGTACAGTTTATATTTTTATAAATATAATCTAGTATTGATAAAGATGATTTTTTGCTGTGTGTTGATTATTTGGTTGAATTGCTGATTTATTAGTTGAAATTATAGATAACGATATATATATATATAAATCGTTAATCAAATGTTGATTCTGTTTATCAAAATATTTTATATTAAAATGAAATCGATGTTATTTATATTGTTTGACATCTGTGGATGTAGGGAAACAGGTTGGAAGGATCCAACTGGATTCCTCAATATTTATAATACTGTTTGTTTTCATATATTTTGATATATGATGTGATATATAATCTGTGATTGATTATGATGACACTGATTATGATGACACTGGTCATGTTATTTGGTATTTTAAATACCATATGAAATACTGGAATGTAAAAAAGGAAATTTTCAAAGTGAATACTGAAAATGAAATATTTATATAAAATAAATAGAATTATATAAAAGGATTTATATAAAATAAATAGAATTATATAAAAGGATTCATATAAAATAAATAGAATTATATAAAAGGATTTATATAAAATAAATAGAATTATATAAAAGGATTTATATAGAATAAATAGAATTATATAAAGGGAATTATAAATGAGATTTAAGAGTTAGAAATAAAAAGAAATTTGTATGAATAAATCTACAAATAAAAATATAAATTGAATTTGGGTTTGAGATATTGGTTTTAAATACGAAACCAAACTGTTTTGATTATATAAAGAAATATTATTCACATTCTATGTGAAAATTAGATGAAAGTAAATATTTTGCAAATAAAATATTATAAAGGAATTTGGGGTTTGAATTAGGAATTTAAATGGAATTACTGAAATTAGAATCTGACTGGAAATTAGTTGAGTTGAATGACTTTCTGGGTATCGATCTGATGTTGGTTTCGGCCTTCGGGGTTTATGCTTGGGAAGTTGTTCTCTTACTAGTTTACAATTAGAGACTGATAGAGGTGGGAAGATATTGATACGTGAATCAGAAATGGAAACGTTTTCCAAAGTTAATAACGTATATTTTCTAATTTTAGAGAATAAGGAATTTATGAATATATGGAAATGATAAATGAGAAATTGGGAAATGAAATGATGATTGATCAGTAAGATTTTCATTTGGGAATACGACCGTTGTTTGTACACATTGTTTCCTTTGATAGTTAAATCACCAAATATCAAAGATTTTGACCATTTCCGTTGTCAATACGGAGAGACCGGGATCAGATATATTATCTGAAAACCACTCCGTATGGCATTAGCGTTGCAAATCAAATATGATGAAGATAATTGAAGACGGAGTTATGCAAGGACTGTTCAGTAAATCCTAGGTAGAAATGTCCTAAGATGGATGTACATAATAGTACCTTCGGTCTGTCCAGTCCCAGGGCGACCTGTATGGAAGAATGTCTGACAGAGTATATTTAATAGATCTCGTAAGTTTATCTCTTCAAACGTATTAACGTTTGGTGGCAGAGGAATTCGTTTCTCTTAGCTGTATACCCGTGGTATTTTTGGGAAAATCAATTTGTGATTTGGCGGGTATGACGATGCGACATTTAAAGTAAATAAAGGTGTGATCTATAAGTTATGGCCTCTAGCCTCACAACCAGGAAATGGTATAAAATCGGGTAGGTCACATGGCTAAGTAGTTAGCTGCTAATTAGGGTGTATTGTCACCTGATCTAGAGAAATTCCATTTGCTTCTTTATTCTGTTTCGATGCTGTCCCTTTCGGGAAACGGTTGCTGATCCCAACCGTTGGTGACAATACATTAGGTACACTCAAGCGAAATGAGTGACCGGTCATGTTTAGCCTGGGTTACAAGATGTTCTTGTTGAACCCGGTGTATCCTCTCTAGAGATACACTGTTGGAAGGTGGTCCCATACCTTGCTAGCTGGAATCCATTACCCAATAAGCGCCTACGGTTTTTGATTATATATTATGTATGTAGAACGTGAGATGAAAGCGTTCTGCTAGATGATTATCATATTGTGGTTGATAGACACTATTATAATATCAAAAGAGTTTGATATAAAGATTATCATTCTTTCTAAAGGATTTTGAAAGTTAAATCAAATATTTTGGATTCTCATATGGGAAAAACCCGTTCCGTGTTATACGGCGTGGTCTTATGAGATATCGTTTAATTGCTCAAACTGTTTTAAATGGTTTTACTCATACCAGTCCCATGACTGACCCGGAGTTTATTTTGTTTTATTTTCTCTAAACTCTTGGGTGCCCAATTTTGTATGGGTAGTCAAGTAGTCAGGTTTTTCCAGATATGTTTGGAGAGCTAGAGCAGGAGGCTTTAGGATTATATAGCTATTATTTATTTCCGCTGTGATGTAAGTGTCATACTCAAATGACAGATTTGTATTTCCAAGTTATGTTGTATACTATATTTTATTCGTTCCGCTGTGAGATTCGTGTTTACTCTGATATTGTATGTTCTTCTTCTTCTATTCTAATTTTCTATCTTATCTATCCTCACCCTCTAACTTCTTTCATTAAATATCCGGTATTTCCGATGCTTGGATAGTCGACATTGAGTTTATATCGATAACCAGGATCGTGAATTCCCCGGGTCGTTACACACTCTATTTATATATAACAACCAAATATAGGATGTTATACACACATATAATCTAACTGAGCCTTCGACATGGTAAGGCACAATCAAGAAAAGGAAAATCGACCTCTCAAATCCCAGTCCTCATTCCATTCATCAAACCACAATTTCATACGAAAGAGTGAAACCTGGATGTAAAAATTAAATAAAATACACATCTAAATGCCATTAGTGGATAACATATCTTAAGGGGTGATGTAACCTACCTTCTCTTTCTTCGAGGGAGCACTCAATAAAACAGAAAAGAGGTCAATGCATGTGCCTTTAGGGTTTATCCTTATACAACATGAAAACTCTCAATACTGCGTATAAACTCGAACCTCATGGGATTACCTGATCAGCTCCTCTAGGATATCATCCTCCCACCGAATGAAATCAATCGCCTTTCTAGTTGATCACTCAACCTCATCACAAATCACCATCCTTTGCTATATATATATATATATATATATATATATATATATTCTCCTGTGCGTATACAAATTTCAAACCTTCATAACTTCTTCATACGGTGTCCGTTTTATGCAAACCAAACGTCTATCTTGACTAAAATTTCGAGACGGAGGCAATGGTGTAGTCTGTTTCCCTTAATTATGAATATTAAATTAATTATTATTTAATTTATCCTTTTTAGTGTTGCTTAAAATTACGGGGTGTTACATTCTCCCCTACTCAAAGGATTTCATCCCTGAAATCTCCAAGTTAAGAAAAATGTATATCGTACCATCCGTCACCCATATACTCATCCACCAATCACAAGCATCCATTGTATTTATATGAAGATATGCAAAGGTGTGTGTATATGTCCCAATACTAATGCGAAGATCAGGCGGTCTACTGATTCAGTCAACCTCCTTAATGCAATGTATGTTAGTGCCATGAATCCAACATGTATGCAACAATCCTATTATAACATGTAAGTTCTATATGTGTGTACAATCATCAGTCCAAATGCAACATCCATATGATGATACATTCAATTTCATCCATTAAAAGAAGAAAAATGCACACACATCCATATGCAGTATGAGAGTGATTGAGCCAATTAGTGCCTAATGTGTGTGTATGCATCCACGAAAAACCACTAGCAAACACTTGCATCCATCAAGCATAACATGTCTCAAACACATGTTTACATCCATGGGATTCCTATCTAAAGGTCAAAAATTCAATCGATAGGATATATTTAAATGATAGAAACAAGCATAGATAACAACTTTGGAAAAAGGAGTTAAGAACATACCCTCGAAAAGAAAAGGATACGAAGCACGAATCTTGTCTTCAGTCTCCCAAGTCGCATTTTTTGGGTTATCTCCCCATTGAACTTTCACCAACCTGATTTCTCTATTGCGTAACTTCTTAACTTTTGATCCAAGAATAAGGGAAGGAACCCGTCTGACTGTCGCCTCCCATTCCACCTCTACCTCTTCCAATACACTCAGCTCAACTAATTCCGTGGTATCATGTAAGTACTTCTGCAAATGAAAAACGTGAAAAACATCATGAACGCCGGATAATCTCTCTGGCAGCTTTACTCTATAGGCCATTTGGCCAATCCTTTCTGTTATGGGAAATGGCCCTACAAATCTTGGTGTCAATTTCCCAACAGATCCGAAGCGAACCACATTCCTTAAAGGTGACACTTTTATGAAAACCATATCTCCTACTTCGAATTCAATATCAGTCCTTCTCCTGTCTGCGTAGGATTTCTGCCTATCTTGAGCAGTCTTCATTTGTCGTCTAATAAGATCAATCTTCTCGGATGTTTCTCTAACCATATATGGTGCTAGTAATAGCCTTTCTGTAGATTCCCACCAACAAGTTGGTGACCTACAGGGTCATCCGTATAATGCTTCGAAGGGTGCCATGCCAATGCAAGCTTGGTAACTTTTGTTATAGGAAAACTCTACTAAAGGAAGATGCTCTTCCTAAGTCCCTCCGAAGTCTAGGATACACAGCTTCAAAATATCCTCAAGAATTCTGTTCACCCTCTCCGTTTGTCCATCGGTCTGAGGATGGTAAGCAGTGCTCAAACATAACTATGTACCTAATGCTTCTTGCAAGCTCCTCCAAAATTCACTAGTGAAGATGGGGTCACGAACACTTAGGATGCTGGAAGGTACTCCGTGAAGACGGACTATCTCACGAACATAAATTGCTGCCAACCAAGCTGCCGTCCTCTTACTCGTAACTGGAATGAAATGAGCGCTCTTAGTAAGTCTATCCACCACAACCCAAATACTGATGTTGCCTTTCTTTGATCTAGGAAAACCATATATGAAATCCATAGAGACGCTCTCCCATTTCCACTACGGATCCTCTAAAGGATGAAGTAAACCACCGGGATTCTTTTGCTTAGCTTTGACTTGATGACAAACTAAACATTGGGAAACAAACTCTGCCACATTTTTCTTCATCCCTTCCCAAAAGAAAACCCTCTTCATGTCCCTATACATCTTATCATTGCCTGGATGAATTGTCATCTTAGAATGATGGGCTTCTTCTAAGACTGCCTTTAACAAACTTCCAGTTTGAGGAACACAAAGCCTTCCATCTCGTCGCAACCACCCTTTATCGTCAATGGAATATCTATTGAGGTGACTAGAGGTCTCCCCTTTACTGTGCCTATACAAGATGTCTAAAATATGTGGATCATCTCGCTGCGAAGCTCCTATCTGATCTATAAGAGTAGGTCGTATCTCTAGCGATGCAAACAAACCAGGCAATAACTCGGTGGAGGGTCTAAAATCAAAAGTCGATATGAACTCCAAGCTTTTCCTTTCCACAAACAGAGGACTTAAGGCCATCCTTTGCTTACTCAGTGCATCTGCCACCACATTACCCTTGCCAAGGGTATAAGCAATCTCAAAATCATAAGAAGCTAGGAACTCCATCCACCTTTGTTGCCTTAGATTAAGATCCTACTACGAGAACAAGTACTTGAGAGATTTGTGATCAGTGTACAACTCGAACTTCTCTCCAAGAAATAATGACGCCACATCTTGAGTGCGAATACTATGGAAGCTAGCTCTAAATCATGGGTAGGGTAGTTCTTCTCATGAACCCTTAGTTGTCTACCCCCATAACATACAACCTTCCCTTCTTGCATCAGAACCACACCAAGCCCTATACCACATGCATCAGTGTAAACTGTAAACACTTTATTCCCATCAGGAAAGGTCAAGACTCAGGCTATTGTCAGAGCCTCTTTAATCGTCGGAAAGCAACATCACAATCTATATCCCATGAAAATGCCAAATTCTTCTTCGTCAGCCTAGTGAGTGGGGATGATATCTTTGCGAAGTCCTTAATGAACTTACTATAATAGCTTGCCAATCCAAGAAAGCTTCTCACCTCTGTTGCATTCTTTGGAATTTGCCAATCTTGAACTGCAACTACCTTTGCGGGATCTACGGCTATCCCATCTATAGAAACCACATGCCCTAGAAATCTCACCTCTTTTCTCCAAAAAAGGCATTTGGAGAACTTTGCCTTAAGGTGATGTGCATAGAGAGTTTTCAAAACTTCTCTCAAATGTTGGGCATGATCTTCTTCGCTCTTTGAGAAGATCAAGATATCATTAATAAAGACCATGACGAATTTATTTAGAAACTCCCGAAACACCCTACTCATCAGATCGACAAAATAGATGGGTGCATTCGTCAACCCAAAAGGCGTCACGAGCCATTCAAAGAAACCATCTGGATTCCTAAAAGCGGTCTTATCTATACTATCCTTAGCCACCCTCAACCGATCAAACCCTGTGGCTAAGTCTAACTGAGAAAATACCGAGGCACCAACAAGTTGGTCAAACAAGTCATCTATCATCAGAGTGTGGGGTTGTGATTTGTTCAACTCTCTATAGTCCACACACAAGCGAAGCGAACCATCCACCTTAGTTGCGAATACCACCAGAGCACCCTATTCAGATATGCTTCGCCTGATAAACCCTTTCTCAAGTAGCTCCTCTACTTGCTTGCTAAGCTCCCTCCTTTCCCTTAGAGCAATATGGCGCACAGGTAATGCAACCGGATTTGCATTGTCCACCAAATATATACGAAAATCGATCTCGCCCCTCGGAAGTAAGCCCAGTACCTCATCAAAAACATCAGAATAATCTCGGGCTACTGGAACAGATTGCCGATCATCGATAGATGCATCTAGAGATTCTAGGAAACTAAGCATAAAAGACCCTTGTGGGTCACAAGAAATCTCAAGGGTCCTCCCATGGCAAGTCAAAAGTCTAACAACCCTCCTCTCACAATCTAAAATGGAACCATACGTGGTGCCAATCCATCCCTAGAATCAACCCATAGCCCATAGAACCGAGCACATACACGTCGCATTCAAACTCGACGCCTAACATAGATATTCTCAAACCCCGACAAATCATAGACAAATGAGTCGAACCACCAATGGGGTTCGAGACAACTACAAGATCCACTACCATACTAGTATTTAAGTGCAGAGATTCAACCACGGAACTAGATATAAATGAATGTGAAGCGCCGGAATCATAAAGAGTTCTAATAGGATGACTGGAAAGAGAAATCAAACCTTCCACGGAAATTTTCCTACCTCTATCTGGAGCACTGGTCGCGAGCATGCACTTGCCCTCCAGAAGCTCCTGCCCTTTGACGTTGTCCTTGTTTCTTTGAGCATTCCTTAACAAAGTGTCCGACCTCTCCACAATAGAGGCAAGATTTTTTCCTCCTTTTACAGTCCTTCACCAAGTGACCCTCCCGTCCACAACTGTGACACTTCCCCTTATCCTTATCCTTGTCATTCTTTCCGCCCTTCTTTTGTTGTTGTTGTTGTTGTCCTTTCTTGGGTCATACTTTCATGTTTTGAGTTGTCTCCTGGATTTAGCTTCCTTCTTTTCTCCTTTGTCTTCCTCATGCATTAAGACCATATCAACAAGCCTTTCAAACGTTGCTCCCATTGGAATATGGGACATAGCTAACCCATGAAAGGGTTCATTCAGCCCTTTAGCAAACCACAAAGCTTTCTTATGCGGAGTATCTACCAATTTTAATCCAAACCTTGCTAGCTGGTTGAATTTGTTCACATATTCTTTAACAGTCATGTTTCCTTGTTTGAGCGCCAATAACCTCTCTATTTGCATGCTTTTCTCAGCTTGGGAAAGAAACTTCATTTCAAATCTCATTCTAAAATCATCCCATGTCTCCACCGAATGTCCAGCTTGGGTTACTTCCCACCAGAACGAAGCTTCATCGTTCAGTAGCCAGGCAGCTAACTGAATCTTCCTTTAATGTTCCAATTCAAAGATTACAAGCAAGTCGTCAGTTTCCTTGAGCCAATTTCTTGCCTCTACGAATATTTCAGTTCCATAGAATGGCTTCCCTCCCATGGCATAGAAATTTTTGTAGATCTTAGCGAAATTATCTGCTCTTGGAGGAGGAGGAATAGGAGGAACGACGGGTGCAGCTGGGAGAGGAACGTCAGCTTGACCTCCGGCAGGCACCGTGGCCTCTGGATACCTACGGAAACAACCTGGTATCGTAACGCCCTCAGGGATATTAGGTTCCCCAGACATGCTGAAACGAAAAGGAAAGAGATTTAGGCAAAGGATCGAAGGATATTACATATGGCTTTGGGGAATATATTTTTCAAAACAGACTTTTCTTTTTGAAAAAATGCTTTCTTTTAAAACCTTTTTGAAAATATTTTTCAAAAACTTTTATCTAATCTGGTAACCTTTAGCTCTGATACCAAGTGTGACACCCCACGTCCGTTAATGTCACTCATTAAGAGAATGCATTAAAGTTTCATGAATCGTTATAGGTAAACAGACACAGAACATTACAAGACATATATAAAAGATAGCATTGGAATTTAAAATTTTATTTAAAACATAATTCATGACATCGTGGTCTAAAATATCACAAGTCTGGAACTACATAAAACCATTACAGTAATACAAAGCTTTTGTCTTGTACCATCAGAATACAAAAATACATAAAAGAAAAAGCATAATTCCCCAAAAGAGACAAAGCCATAGCAGTAAAGACAGAAACTTGAGCAATACTTCAAAAGCAACACCTAGCAAGATGATAACCGAGTTCTGATTAAGCCTGAGTATTCCCACCCTGCGAACCTAGGGGGAAACGAAAGAGAGAAGAGGAAACAAAAAGGGTCATACATAAAGTCTGGCGAGCCTAGTTAGTTTTAGCAAGTAAATAAGTAAAAGTATCATGACAAACATATAAAGTGGATAAGAAAGATAACACCATAAAAGGCAGGTATGACAAGGTAAACATGATAGAGTGTGTATGCTTCCCTAATGATTACTCTGCACTGATACTAGTATAACCAGAATGAAATGATCCCAACAACTATAAGATGGTAGACTTAGGCGTACTTCTGGTGAGAGGTGTTAACCCCATACAATCCACAGGCAGCCCAACCTAAGAGGCTCCTAAACTTTTTAACAGAGTCTAGACGTACCCTAACTACTACCCTAATCGATCGGCTCCCTACTCCGTAGATACCCTGTGTCGGCGCCACAGTAGATGGTATCACTTCCTAAAGTGAAACCCTTCGTGATGTGCACAACCATATCTAATGGTGTCACGGTCGTCTTATACCCCTCTACCCGACCCATGCACGCACATGTCCCCAGTCGGTTTTCACTACCCACACCGTCCTCTACGTTTGGATCTCTTACAATCAGCCCAGTAAGTGTGTCCCAACTCTGACCTAAGGCGGACTACTCGACTGATACTGTTATATGGGTTACTGACTGAAACGGGTCCCCCACAAAAAATGATACAAGCTCTCCCCCTTGTCTTGTATTCCCACTAGGATTTTCATAGGTTATGTATACCTACTGGTGTCTTTAATTACTTAACCCTATCATTTCTACAGGTTATGCTTACCTAACGGTGTCTTTAATTACATAAACCCCTTAGGTTTTGCGGGCCTATATATAAATATTACCCACCCCCTTATATTTACTTAACCCACCTACTGTTCAACCAAATTTACTTAACCCCTATTCAAGTTCATGTTCATACAATCCCTATGGATTCAACTAGGTTAAGTATTCCAATTCATTACCATGTCCATTTATGGTTATAATGTGCTGGACCCCTCACGTTTAGCCTACCACTTGTGGATGTTAGATATGTCGGTCAGTTTCGGGCAGACTTCTTCCACAAGTCGGGCTTAACTCGTGTCTCAGCTTGTCTCGTATTTGTGCACCTAGACCCCTTACATTAGATTCACCACTTGTGGTCGCTGGATATGCCGGGCGGTTCCGGGCAGACTTCCACCACAAGTGTAATCTAACCTCGTGTCTAGGCGCAGTTACAATTTCTAACTACTGTAATCCTAGGCATTTCATTATTAGCCAATTTTACCAATGTCGTTATAGGTTTTATGCCCCTTTTCCCCAAATATATTCATAATGAATTATATGCCCTAAATTCATATTCAAAAACATTATTCAAGTTATGCCAAATTTCCCTTTTACAAGTTATGCCCAATTTAAATATCTTTCCCCTCGTTCCCAAAATAACGTATTCGCATATTTTTAGTGGCATGCCTAGGCTCGAAAGTAGCCTGGCTATATAAAATAAAAGGGAAGGCTGAAGGGAAGATGACAGAAATCACTATAGGAAAAAGCTATATTAATAGCAAGTAAGGATGACAAGAGAGTTTGTCTTGCCATAGTTAAGTGGTTAGTGACTAACAAGGATGGAGGATGACTATATATATGCCTTTATTATTTCCATTCACGCCATTGCTACTAATGCGGAAATTTTTGGCATTTCCCTCCATCCTTTTTTTCGTTGCCGCTCTAAAATCACTTTACCCCTTTTCTCCTTCATTCCCAATTAACATGATTCCTCTTTATTCTGGCTCCACCACAACCTTCTTCTAATCATTCTTTACCTCTAATTGCTTGTTCCCCTTGTCATCAAGGTCATGTTGTTTGTCGTCAGAGTTCGTAGCAGATTTCTCTCGATCCCCTTGGCAACTTCGTTTGATTTCGACTATCATCAATTTACATCAGGTAATTCCTCTATTTGTTGTTCGATTTCATTTTAGATAACGTATGATTTTTAATTTCATGTGAATCGTTGTACATTGTCCTATTTACATTAAAGTCGATTCAGATTAGGGTTTATCTCTTTGTTGGAGCACTTACATATAGGGGTTTATGCTGGTTAAATTTTAAGTTCACATCCTTAATAGGACGCTTCCTTGGTAAATCTGATGAATTTCTTACTATGAGGTTTGGTACTTCATCGCCTTTATATATCAAGTTTGTGCTTTATTTTTCTTATATTTTTTTGCTGCTTGTTCTGGATAGGTACTTTAATCTGTTAGGTTTGCATATGTTCGGTTTCTGTGAAGAAATTATCCTACCTACTCGCTATGCAACCAAGTTTGATGATCATACAAAGAGCATTTACTTCGCTCCACAGTTATATTTTATTGTAATAAGGATATTTGCCACTGTCACAATGATTTTGCTCTTAATTCTGTTTCAATTACTTCCAACTAATATACTTACTGAACCCAGCAATCCACCACCTTTTAGTTGTATCCTTTTATGCCTTGATTTTTTTTAATAACAAGTTATATACTGCAATGTTTTTCTCAGGTGTACTTCAACCCTACTAATTGTCATTTGTTAATGTATAGGATTTGATTAGCAGTAAGCTTGCATACTGTTTTGTAATAGCAGTATGTATGTGTTTTGCAGCTCTATTTATACTGTCATTTCCTACCATTTCTATGTAAAACCAAAATTTTGTTAGCAGTATGTACGTGAGACTATTTCAAACGTTACCATCTATGTGTTTAACCATTTTCACTTACATTTATACCAGTAGAGCTAGTTGAATAATGTCATGTAAGATTTAATTGTTTTAGAGTAATAAATCAACTTCACTAATGTGATTGGTCTACAAGCTCAACCCATGTCTTGCACAAAAATTGAAATCTTCAAAAGTTACAACTTCACAAATTAGATCTCACTCATAATATGGGAATCGATGAATCATTGAAGTAATTAGAGTAGTAAAACCGAAAATTTAGAATCATAACACAATAACTAGTTGGTATATGAATTTTATTCACACTTAACTCATTTTCTATATTTCAAACTATTGACTTTTGGACATGGGTGTTCATGTATATAAATTTCAGCTACATTCTTATTTTGAATGCTCCAATTATAGTTTTTTGTTTTTTATATCTAAAAATTTTGAGATCGGACAAAAATGAGTGGATCCATTTGGAATGCTCCCATTATAGTTTTCTGTTTTTTATATCTGAAAATTTTGAAATCCGACAAAAATGAGTGGATTCATTCCTATATGTAGGAAGTTTAGTGGTTGTAGGTATGGAGATTGTGTGCCTTAGATCATGTTTTGGAATCTGAGAGATTCCAGGTCAACACCAGTTGTGGCGAATAAAAAGGAGTAGCTCTCGTGAGTAGATTTTCTAAGAATTTGATGAAGATTTCCCTGGAAGGTGGTGGAGATATTGATCCTATTCCTGTCATGGAAGATGCAATTTCCAGTAAGGAGTATCAAAAGCTGGTTTTGTTCGACTGGCGATAGCTCCAGCTTGAGAAATGTATGGTATCGCCTATTTACTCGGCTAGAATGAACTGTTATCAATCCTTGTTTCTGGCTCTTTGAGAAAAATGAATTGCAGTATTCTGTTTGTCTTAAAAAAAACTATTTTCAATAAGTTACATTTAGTTGCAAACACCAATAAACTATGAAAAACACCATAAATACATTAGTATTTTTGAAAGAAAATGAAAAATTAGAAGATTGACAAGTATGTTACTGGCAGCTCTGTATGAAATCGCTGTTTACAATTAATTTCTCTTTTTTAGGACTATATAAATTGATCTCAGCATAATTTAGGAACTTCATTGGCATTGTCTTCCTTTCTTTCTCTTGTAGTACCAGTACTTAAATCCAATTCAATTATTGCAGAATGAATATTTAAATTTCAATTACAGCCATCGTAAATTTGTTCGCTAGCACTGATACATTTTCCCTCAAATGTAAGCGTTTTATATTATACTCGTTTTGGAGTATTAGTACTTTTCCTTAACCTTTGTCATTTTATATATTTTCCCTTAATTGTAAGTGTTAACACATATTGAAAAATTATGCAGTTTAACCGTCGATAATACGTGTTTATGCATAGTTTATTATGAAACATAATCACAAAATTCAAAACTAATACAAGTGCTTTCACCGCCTGGTGATGCCATCTGAGTGTCGATACATACCTTCAATAAAACAATCCACATTGCTTTCGTCAATTATTAGCTCTTTCCAAGTCAGACTACGCTTTCTTCTCCAGTTCCTGATACTTGGATAAGCCAACGTGGCATGTCAGATATGCTAGCTGTGCGCGTTAATCGATACTCAGTTGCGTTGGCCGTCACGCGATTCCCTTTCGTCCTTTACTGAATGATATTTTTTGACAGAGTGAGTGAAGAACTGTCAGCAGAGGAATCAAATAATGCGAGTGGTGGCTCCAGTTGAGTTATTAGATTGTGACGATATGCTTGAATCACTCGTGTTATAACCGTTGTGATTAATCCGATTCAAGACCACTCGAATCCGATATCCAAATCACAAAGCGCTAGCGGAAGACTAGATCGTTGTTAGACTTGTAAAAACAACCAAAGTAATAACTCTAGTCACAAAACCAAGATCAACCAATCACGAACAATCCAAATCTCAATCACAAGCAAGAAACTAATGACAAAAGTAGCAAAATAAATCACACAAGGATTTATAGTGGTTCCACTAACCTCTTGTTAGTGTACATCCACTTTGGAGAGAGTATTTTATTACCACGATGAAAGGAATACAAGAGATTGATCCAATAATCACTATATTTCAATATAGAAAAGAGTTTGAGGAGAATATAAATGAAGAATTTGAATTAGGTTATAAACCCTAATTCTCCCTTGAGAATAAACCCTTGATCCCAAATCAAGTATTCAAGCTCCTCCCACTAACACCTCAGAAAATAGCTTATGTAGGGATAGGCCAATTACCTAAATTGCCCTGTATCTTCACAAATCAACTTACAAGGTTTTCAGCCCGAAATAGCCCAATTCAATATTCAGACGTCTGTCATAGGTAGTGACAGACGTCTGTCCCTCCCAGGGAATTATTTGGGCACCAGCTCTCAGCTCGAACGTCTGTCGCATCCATGACAGACGTCTGTCCCCCTCCCAGACGTCTGTCGTGGGAATGACAGACATCTATGGAAACTGTTGAATATATGATTTTTTGTTTGATGATAACAAATAGATTTTATTGATGTGTTTGATAGTGGAATAATAAGTATTATTGCTTAATAGTGCTTTACACAGAATACAGGAAATTTACACAAGCATTTGTTATTCATTAATATTTATTTTATTTCACAAAACAATTATATACGAATTTCTCTTCGAACACTCATTCTTTTACAATGATTTTTCAACTCTCTTTACATTTCATTCACAACTCGCTGCTAGACAAATTCTGCTCTGCACACTCTTACTGTCCCAGTCTTGTGTTCTGCCTTTGTTGCATCATCCTGAAACCTGTCACATAAAAGAAAATACACACAGTACACTGGAACTAAAATAAACACTGAACAAATAGAATTTTATAGATTTTGATTCTCTATTTGTCTCAGTTTTCTGTGTGTTTTTTCTCATCATTTTCCAAACTTGAACAGCCATGCCATAACCACACTGGTTTGCTGATCAGAACCAACTAATTCTGACCAGCCTCAACACAGTACAGTTTGACTGCTGTTTTGTTTCTTTGTATTTCAGGACAAGGTAAAAATCAAAAGAGAAATGGAATAATACTTTGATTCAGCAAGTTCAAACAATTCAGCATAAATGTACATGGCAAGGTGGCAGATCAACAAAAAGAAACATGGCAGATCACTCAAGGCAAATCATTTCAAAAATGGTGAAAACTTGGTAAACATGGCAAGTCAGTAAAACAATGACATACAGGGGTTCTACATGAAAATTCATAAATGCGACAGTGGTAGTTTTTTGAAACATGCATGGGTCAACAAGTCAACATAACAAATATCAGGTGTTCATAGGGTTCATTTCAAAGCATGGAACAAAACAGTATGGACAGCAAGTCAGGGACAAAGCATTCACATGCACAAGAAGTTGGTGCACAAACATGAATGGCACAGCAAAAATATGATACTGGAGAATGGACATGCATGAATGAACTCACAAAAACAAACAACAATCAAGAGGACAAAGCAAATTTGGCCAGGCACTCAAGAGAGGAAAAAGCATGTCAATAAAAGGCAAAACTGAGTCAAGCATGAACATTTGAACAAGGTCACATTGGTACATATGCAAATTAGTGCTCGGTTCAAGCCTGCATGGTGAACCAAGGGAATACATACATACATAGCAATACAAGTGAGGAACAAATGATGCAAACACACACAAGCAAGGATCAAGAGTCTATACATGAGACCAGTGAAGCAATTTGTCCGGATTTATGAAGTCATCTTTGGGAAGACATATGCGCACATACAATAACAAGTGAAGGCAAACTCAAGAAGTATATGGACACAGCAAAAAATTATTAAAAACATGATGTCAAATGTACACAGCAATAATGTGCTCGACAGCAATGATCAATGAAACCACACAGTGAAGATTTTAGCAAGGAAATCAGCAAATTTAAATTCAACATATTTTGTCAAGTGTTAATTGTTTTTTTTATATACATGAAAACAGTTGCAGGATTCCAGATTTTCAAATGATCATATAAGGAAAATAATCAATGTCACAATGCAATTTCAAATTGTTTTTCCACAAATCTCACAGTGATATTTTAGGCAAGAAGTCATAAAAGAAATTTTCAGGAATAAATTCACTGGTGTATGATTTGGCAAGGTCTTTTAAAATCACAGCGTGAATACAGGCCGAGAATAACAAAAGAAAAAGGGGAAAGCATCAATTCAATTTCAAATCAGGAATTCTCGGCATGTTTTTTTTTCAGAGGGGCACAAATTAATTCACAGCAAAACCAAGGAAATTAATCAAGGGCGAATTCATTCAAGAAATTCTAAAAGGGGAAACCACAAACAATCATATCCGAATATTCCAATAATCAAAAAGGGGCAAGCTTTCACAGCGAAATCAGAGATTAGGGTTGTAAAAACCCTATAAATACACACACTTCATCCTCGACAGAGCATAGAACATACACACAAATTTCAAGGAACAGAAAGCGATTCAAATCAGAAGTTACTCACTTGTTTTTTAGTCGCAACCACTGCCAAATCAATCGACGATAGTGCATCAAAGAATTCAAGCTTCAGAGTTTATCCAAACCATCAATTTGCGATTTGATTTGGGGACAACAGAGGAAACCCTAGTTTCTTTTGAGAGCCGCCATTCTTTTTAATTTCCAGAAGATGGAAATCGAGCTAAAACAATGAACGGGTGAAACAAATACAAAAGGAGCCAGCCTAGATTGCTTGGCTAAGCCAAGTTCTTTATAAAGGGGGTGCCTTTATTTTGTTCCTATTTTTTAATTGCTCTTGTAATTGTTGGTGCTTTTTGTTCTTTTAAAAGATTTTTTTTCTAGTTTTTGTAAAACTAGGATTACAGATTGCTGGATTGTAGTCTGAGAAAATCTGGTCTAGGGTTCATAGGTCAGTCTATGATTTTGAGCTTAGGGTTAGACAGGAGCAGGAGCTGCAAGTTTACATAGGATTGTAAGCGGGATCTGTTTGTAACTCCTAGTAGAAATCTTAGAAAGGCAGCAGTAGGCACAGTTTGCCGAAGCTGGGTATCTCTGCGCGTGTTTTTCCTTTACTGCATATTTTATATCTCTGTATTTGTTTTATTTTTTGTTAAAAACCCTATTCACCCCCCCCTCTAGGGTTATTATCGATCCTACAGAAACTTTCGGGAAAATTCCCCTGTAGTGACAGACGTCTGTCGTCCCATACGACAGACGTCTATCGCACTGTACATAGAACAGCTTACTCATTTCAGCTCATATCTTCCTCGTGCGAACTCCGATTTGCGAACTCCTATGCGAAGCTATCTTCGACCACTTCAATCTACCATATAGTATCGCATATTACAACACTCCACCTCGATACTATAATCATCTTAACTCCAAACTCCAATGCACCCCAGCATTTCCTTCTACCTTCGACCAAGCAAACTTGAATGTTTCCCCAATGAGCTCCGGCATGGCCACCGCCCATTGCACTACACCAAACGAGTTCAGGCAAAGCCCCCACCCGCCAATGTAGTGTTGAAAACATTCAAACCAAAAACCCGTCTCACCGAAAGACAATGTACTCGGGAGTGTAACGAGTACTTACCTTGAAGATAGAATTCCAATCTCTCACTGCAATTCCTTTTCCATCAAACACAAAATCACTCTCTCCACCTCGTGCCACCCCATGGCACCTAGCAACTCAACAAGCAAATTAAGTTCGAGCAATGCTCGAACTTCCCATATGGCAATGCCTTCGTAAACATATCCGCCGCATTATCCTTTGTGTGCACTTTCCGAAGGTATACTAGCTTACCCTCATCCATGGCTACAAGAAATGACTCCCTCACCTCAATATGCTTGGTCCGTGAGCTAAATGGCAAATTCTCCGCCAAATGGATAGCACTTTGGCTATCACATCGAACATCAACACTCTCATGTTCGAATCCCAAGTCACACAACAATCGGTTCAAGTAGAGTGCTTCCTTGGCCGCTTCCACAACGCAATCAACTCCGCCTCCGTAGTGGATAAAGCAACTACGGTTTGCAATCACGATCTCCAACTAATGGTTGTCCCGCCAAGTGTGAAGACATACCCGGAAGTTGATTTCCTCCGATCCCTATCACCGGCGTAGTCCGAGTCACAATAACCAACTAACTTGCAACTCCTATCATCACTACCGCTAAAGACAAGTCCATGAGATGCTGTACCTTTCAAGTATCTCATAATAGCCTTCACGGCTTCCCAATGTGATTTCCCCGGATCAGCCATATGCCGATTAACCACCCCGACGGCATTTGCAATATCGGGCCTTGTACACACCATTGCGTACATCAAACTACCAACCGCACTTGCATATGGCACCTTTGCCATATAAGCCTTGTCTTTATCCCCGATAGGTGATCCCTTCTCCGAAAGCTTCATATGCAAAGGTAAAGGTGTATTTAACGCCTTTGCATCCTCCATGCTAAATCGGCAAAGCACTTTCTTTATGTATTCCTTTTGAGTCAATCTTAACTCAAAACGCTTTCGGTCTCTTCGTATTTCCATGCCCAAGATTTTTCTTGCTTCTCCAAGATCCTTCATCTCGAATTCCGATTTCAAAAGCATCTTTAACTTGTTGATTTCATTTTGATCCTTGGAAGCAATGAGCATATCATCCACATACAAGAGTAAATACACCCAACAATCATTTCCCAACCTCTTGAAATATACGCAAGCATCCTTGATGCTTCGATGGAAGCCACTTTCAAGCATGAAATGATCGAATCTCCTGTACCATTGTCTAGGCGATTGCTTTAACCCATATAGTGATTTCTTCAACTTGCAAACCATATTAGACTTACCATCTACAACAAACCCTTCCGGTTGCTCCATGTAGATGTCTTCATCCAAGTCTCCATGCAAGAAGGCGGTTTTCACATCAAGTTGCTCCAACTCCAAGTCATGGATAGCAACTATGGCTAGTAAAACTCGGATAGATGTATGATGAACCACCGGTGCAAAAATTTCATCATACTCCTTTCCTTTGTGAGAACCCCTTTGCCACTAACCTTGCTTTGTACCTTCCATCATCCTTCACCTTGTAAATCCATTTGCACCCTATAGCACGGTTTCCTTGAGGAAGTGGAACCAACTCCCAAGTTCGGTTCTTCATAAGCGATTGCATCTCTTCCTCCATGGCGCAAATCCACTTCGAGCTCTCTCTCTCGACTCCATGACGTCATCAAGGTCCATCGACTCATCTTGGACTACATTGAGAGCATAGTCCAAATGATCACTAAAGTTAAGGTAGTTCCAATCACCATATCTTTCGGGAGGCCTTATTGCACGTCGACCAACCCGAGTAGCAATACTATCATCCAAACCCCTTTCGGCTCCACCTTGAGTCAAAACTTCTCTAGTATCATGTACATCACCAACATCATCACTAGAGGAACCATGTGGACTATGTGATGTTTCATCAACCGCTTCAACCCCACGAGCTTGTTTCAACTCTACTACTACTTGGACGGAATGTGGGAATGACTTCCTTCTCCTTTGATTCACCATGAACCAAATCCGGAACATCCGATGAGCTCTCATTCACCTTGAATAAAGCCGACTCATCAAAAGTGACATGACGAGAATTAACAACCTTCTTCGTTTCCGGATTCCAAATCCGATAGCCTTTCAAGCAATCCGTGAAACCAAGCAAGATCCCCTTGAATGCCCTAGCTCCAAGTTTATCATTCCCCGGATCATGCACATAAACCGGGCTACCAAACACACGAAGATATCTCAAGTCAACACTCTTCCATTTCCACACTTCCTCCGGAATTTTGTTACCAATGGCCGAGCACGGAATTCGATTTACAATATGCACCGCGGTTGACAAAGCTTCGGCCCAAAATCCCTTAGACAAACCCGATGTCAATCTCAAGCATCGAGCTTTCTCAAGTAGAGTTCGGTTCATTCTCTCCGCTACTCCATTAGATTGCGGATCTCCCGGTGTAGTAAAATGTCTCCGGATCCCGTGATGCTTACAATACTCCAAGAATTCACGCGAGACATATTCGCCGCCATTGTCGGTCCTTAACACCTTCAAAGTCTTACCACTCTCATTCTCAACAAGACCCTTCCACACTTTGAACCTAGCAAATGCCTCCGACTTGGCCCCCATTACATACACCCATACCTTGCGAGACAAATCATTAATGAAAGAGATATAATACCTTGCTCCTCCCAAAGAAGCAACCAGTGTCGGTCCCCAAACATCCGGATGAACATACTCAAGAACCTCCTTTGAGTCATGCTTGCCTTCATCGAATGATACCCTTGTTTGCTTCCCCATGACACATTCCTCGCAAAACTCTAGTTTGTTGAAACTCTCACCCTCGATCATCTCCCGCCTCCGAAGAATATCCAAACTCCTCTCCGAGACATGACCCAACCTCAAATGCCACAACCGTGTCGCATCCAAGTCACAAGAACTATCAACACCCACACAAGTCTCACCTCCTACGGTCACACCTTGAAGCAAATATATACCATGAGTCCTAGCACCCTTCATAACCACAAGCGCTCCCTTCGAAACCCTCAAGCAATCCTTCTCGATAGTGATCTTGCATCCTAGAGAATCCAATTTCCCCAAAGATATAAGCGACTTCCTAAGTCCCGGAACATAGCGAACATTGGTGAGCGTGCGAACAACTCCATCAAATATCTTTATTTGCGCGGAGCCACTACCTATCGACTTGCAAATAGCACCATTTCCCATAGCAATTGCATTTCCCTCTTTGACCTCAAAGGATGAAAAACAATTTCTATTTGGCGTCATATGATACGGCGCACCCGAATCAAGTACCCACTCGTTACCCGAAACACCCGTTGCTACCGCCGTCAACACGTTCTCATCTATCTCACCATCCCCACTCTCCACCGCCACAGATGAAGATGCTACTTCCTTCTTATCTTTGTCCGTACATTCATTTTTCCAATGTCCCGGTTTCTTACAAATAAAGCACTTGTCATTCTTCTCTTTCAATTTACCTCTTCCACCGGGTTTTCTTGATTTAGAACGCCCCCGGTTTCCTTTCTTCACATTCTTTTCTTTCTCCACAAGCAACCCGTGACTATTACTAGCTCCACTACTTCCCTCACTCATTTCCTTCATTTGATCTCTCAACTCCTCACTAAGAAGACCCGTCTTGACATCATCTAGAGTCAAGGTATCTCGGCCATAGATCAAACTATTTGAGAAACCCGTATAGCGGTCCGACAACGAACACAATAATATCATCGCCTTTTGCTCTTCCTCAATCTTTAAATCAATGGCCTTCATCTTCATGAGAAAGTCATCAAAGGCATTCAAATGTGCTTTAAGCGAATTACCCTCCTTCATCTTGAAGGTGAAAAATGTACGCAACAAGATCAAACGATTAGTGAGCGACTTCTTCATATAAAGTTCTTCCAACTTGTCCCAAATACCTTTAGCGGAAGTCTCACCACTAATTTCGGAGATCACATTCTCCCCCATAGCAAGTTGAAGAGTAGTGTAAGCCCATTCCTCCATCTCCTCTCTCTCAACATCCGAGATATCACTTGGCAATAAGTGAGTATCAAATACTACTCGGTGCACCCAATTCCACCTAAGAACCGCTTTCATTTTCCATTGCCACTTCTCAAAGTCATTATCACCATTCCACTTGTCAATAACCAATTGAGAACCCGCCACCGCATACGAACCTCGTACATATGGCGCCACACTATTCAGACTTCCGGTTGAAGGACTTACCGAGCTACTATCCGTCTCCGGCATTTTCACAAACACATAACAAGCACCAAAACAGCTCTGATACCAACTGTTATAACCGTTGTGATTAATTCGATTCAAGACCACTCGAATCCGATATCCAAATCACAAAGCGCTAGCGGAAGACTAGAGCGTTGTTAGACTTGCAAAAACAACCAAAGCAATAACTCTAGTCACAAAACCAAGATCAACCAATCACGAACAATCCAAATCTCAATCACAAGCAAGAAACTAATGACAAAAGTAGAAAAATAAATCACACAAGGATTTATAGTGGTTCCACTAACCTCTTGTTAGTGTACATCCACTTTGGAGAGAGTATTTTATTACCACGATGAAAGGAATACAAGAGATTGATCCAATAATCACTATATTTCGATATAGAAAAGAGTTTGAAGAGAATAGAATTGAAGAATTTGAATTAGGTTATAAACCCTAATTCTTCCTTGAGAATAAACCCTTGATCCCAAATCAAGTATTCAAGCTCCTCCCACTAACACCTTAGAAAATAACTTATATAGGGATAGTCCAATTACCTAAATTGCCCCTGTATCTTCACAAATCAACTTACAAGGTTTTCAGCACGAAATAGCCCAATTCAATATTCAGACGTCTGTCGTGGGAGGTGATAGACGTCTGTCCCTCCCAGGGAATTATTTGGGCACCAGCTCTCAGCTTAAACGTCTGTCGCATACATGACAGAGTATGTCCCCCTCTCAGACGTCTGTCGTGAGGATGACAGACATCTGTGGAAACTTTCGGGAAAATTCCCCTGTAGTGACAGACGTCTGTCGTCTCCTACGACAGACGTCTGTCGCACTGTACATAGAACAGCTTACTCATTTCAGCTCATATCTTCCTCGTGCAAACTCCGATTTGCGAACGATTTTCTCCTATGCGAAGCTATCTTCGACCACTTCAATCTACCATATAGTATTGGAAATTACAACAACTCGTTCATCATACGATGCATATATCTGTTTATATTATAAGCTATAACCATTGTTTAGTTTTTGTATATGTTCGAGTTGGGCAGTTTTGATTAACTGTCAATAATTTCTCCACTGACGAAGAAAGAAAGATTAATAGTGAATTGTTTAGTGAGATGATGAATATAAATCAGGAGGATATACACGAAGTTAATGAGTTTAGTTGGGTCAAACAAATGATGTATCATGTATGGTAGAAAGTGTGGATTCAAGACTTGACTAACAAGTCGTGTAATAAAAGGCCATTTAAGTTTGGCCACTTTACACATTTTACATAGCAAATTTTCATCTTTACTGAGATATGATGCACATACGGAATAATCTCCAGCAAAATCCTTGAAATGTGTAGTTCTTGGGAATTTTAAAGTCGAGTTGAGGAATTTTAACACCTTAGGTGTCAGGTGGTACTTAAGATGTTGGGTAAATGTTAATATATAGAATGTTGGTCAATTTGATGATCAAGAAAACATAGATGATTGTAATAAAAAAAGTTTGCCCTTGAATTATACTTTTTTGTGCTGATCATTTGGGGAATGTTTTCTTTCTTCACTTGAAAGAGCATGCATTCTGATCCAATTAAAAATCTCTTATTTATTCAGTTCATAGTGCACTAAATTCATATAGTTATGTCATTTCATCATTTCGACCACCCAGAAAATATGAAATCAATTTGTAACTTCTAAACCGCGCGAAATTGTTATTTAATATGATCCGTTGAAATAACTTAGCATAACATAATTTGAATTTATATTTTGAGAATTTCAATATTTCGAAATAGTTAAGTTTGTTTGGAGATAATTAAATGATACTGGCAGTATATTTATAAAATTTGGTAAGTTCTACATTGTGTAGATAGATGTAAACTGTTGGTGTTAGAGGAGGGTGTTTGCTTCTACATGTTAGAACTGTCAACTTTACATGAAATAGTTAAAATTCTCTCTACCATGAAAATGACTCTTGTGATCAAAGAACCGAGTTTGAGTTGATAGCTGCTGACACATTAAGAGTATGATCTTGATAGTTAAATCACTTAAATGCGTTTTTGCATCTTTAAGTTGTTCCACATCTACTCCTGTATTGAATGATACCATGGCCATTGTCTATTATTAATTTATTCTGTGTCTCTTAATGTTAGCGTTTTATATGAATTAGGTGGTTGATATGCATGTTGTTTGAATAACATTGTGGACCCATAGGTTTTCGTTACTCATGTTGATGTTATATAAGAAATGATTCTTAATATGCATACTGCTTATGGTCTGTTTTTTCTTTTGAACTTCGCAGTTGGTCCAAAAAGCAAATGACAAGGAAAGGAGTCGCCTGGAATTTTGTTCTCCCTTAATGTCTGCTTATAGTCTGCACGCCTTATTGTTGCAGTGAAACTTACGGTAAGTTAGCAAGTTTCCCTCTTGAAATTTTATTCTCCTATCACTCTCTCTTCCTCTTTATACTTCTTTTTTTCTTTTTCTTTATGGTCGGATCTTATAAAAAAGGCATACCAACTTATGTCCGACTGCAGTTGCTAAGAATCACGATTTATGAATTCTCTGCACTTAGTTATTCTCTTATGCATTATCATCTAATTTGAAACCATATTGAAATTTCAGATATGTACGCACTATTTTGGAAAAAAAAAACCAAAGTTTAACCATGTTCAAAATGAGAACATTTTTATTTATCAAAATATGGTAGTTGCACACACATCTTCGAAAATCATAGTCGGTAGAAATAGGAGAAGAGGAATATAAATTTAGGAGGAATATAGCACAAGCGGAAGGTCAGTAGATTATTTCCATAATTAGTAATGGGGAGGGTCATCTATACAGTTGGTTAGGATATCAATCAGTGTATATCAGTACGAGTTAGAATAATTAATTTGCTTTTACAGACGAACAACTACTTGGTAAAGGCAACAATCGCTAAACTAAGGTCTACCAAAGTTGTAGCTCCTTCTCCTACGAATGTGCAAAGGAGCAGTGCGTATGGAAGACACATTACTTGCTTTTTCAGCTAGCATGCAACTGCATTCGTTTGTTGTTTTGTTATTTAATTACTTTAGTTCAGTTGCTAGTCGGAGCAGGTATTCTTCTAGTTTATTTTCCCTCATACTCAATACATTTGTTTGGTATTTCTGCTTCTTCAATTCATCAGTCCAATGCCAGAGAAACTGTTGTGACATGGTGATGGTTGAAGTGTTAGTTGCATGGCACAATTTTTATAGCAACTAATAGATGTGTGGCACCCTAGAGTAACACATGCACTTTTATTAATTACAGACATGATATCCAAAGATGACAAATTGAAATAACTTTGGATCGAACCCTTCTGCTATTGCATTCTTGCTAAAGATGTATACATTATAAGTTATTCGGAATTAAAAAGAAAGATTTGTATCAACCCACTTCTTCTATTTTTCTCCTTTTAAGAAAAGAATAGAACTATATAATATTTAAAAGGCACTAATATCTTTCCAAATATGTAAATCCTCAATGGATGTTGGAAATGTCTATTTTTTTATACATGCATATATGCATAAAATTGAAAATTTCTGGTTGCCTCTGCAGAGTAATATACAATATACAGGTATTTTGATTGACAAAATATTAGCAACCTTGTAGCCATCCTATTTGATAAAGTTAAGAAAAAGTAAAATTACCTGTTTCTGTGCATCCAACATAGATTTTTGACGTATATATTGACTGAGAAGTGTGAAGACGAAAACCGTTCATATATGTATTTTATTTGTGTATTTTAAGTAAAATGCACGAATTTGCAAATTAGAATTACCAAAATAGAAATAAATTTTTGAAATTTTCTAATGAGTGGAAAGGAAATGGAAATTGGGATTTTAAATCTTGGTTTGGATATTGTCGTATTTAGTTTAGTTTTCCTAAGTCATTATGATAGTTCTATTTAGCTGAACAATGTAGGGTGCTAATTTTTAGATCATATATTTATCATATCCAGTTCAGTTTTCCTAACTCAGCTATGATAATATATTTGCAGCTTTTTTACATGGGAATTCACTTTGTTTGTGTGGACGCGGCTGGTGAATTTGGGCTGAATTTGAGGTCAGCCTATATATTGGTCTTCATGGTAGGTGAATGTCACAGCCTTAGTAAGATGCTTCAGATGTGTTCCTCTTGGTCACAAATGGGCAGCATATCCTTCCTTGACAAAGAAGGCCTTGCCACATTATCAATCACCGTCGAGGAGGGATAAAGGCTTCCAGTTTGTAATCAAATTTATGAAATTACCTTTCTTAGAAAATCTTTGGCGGACAGAGATAGGCATAGGGACGCTCGAAGATCTGCTTTTGCACTTACTGAAATTTACTTGGACGAGCGGGACATGGTGCTGTAGGGTGTTGAGGCACTGATGTAGAGGCTGGAGCAATGTGGCAAATCACGGAGATCATTTGAAAACTGAAATACTCAAGTCTGAGCCTGAATGTGTGATGATCAGTCACTAATGGTCATAGCTGATAGTTTCGAAAAGACAGAGAGACCACAAGATTTGATGACTATGTGCTTCCTATAGATCTCAATGTGAAATTGAGATGGTAAATGTATCATCTTTATTTTTTATCTTTCATCTTCTCTACTAAACTTAAACGATATGTTGTCTTCTTTCAAATGCATTGTCCAGTTGATCATAAAATATATTTCTATCTTGATGCTTACGAACTACCTATTGTATCCGTATAAATTTTCATGGTTACTAATGTAGGTGCCTTATTGCTAGAATGAGTGGGATCAGTGGCAGTATACATGACTGGCGTCATCACTGGCTTTACACCAAGGTGCAACCTCCATGGTAGCATTTCAGATATGTCTTCAGGTTTGGATGATAAAGAATGTTACAATTTATGCCTAGACAAAGTATATGCAGATGAAATTATGTCCATGCAGGGTTTTGGATTACACTGTCCTCGGTTCCAATCGCTTAAAAAACGATGTTGTTGTTTTCTCTCCTACTATGTCACGTTCTCAAAGCCTGGGGCTACCGAAAACAGGTGAGTTCTCAACACTATTTAATTTATTAAGATCTGAATTCGTTTTGTGCATTATTTTAACCTCAATCGATCTTCCTATTTCTGACTTAAAGTTGTCTTCAGGACTTGCATATTTAGAATTCTGCATTTGTGCATGCTAATTATGCGTATCAGTTTGATGCAACAACTGTCCATTCATACCTTCTATATTCTCCGAGTCCATTTTAACTTGATTATTCATTGAATCAAAGTTGTTACTCGTATATTTATTGCTGTCCGAACTTAATAAACTAGCTGCATATTCATAAATGCATATTGCATCTCCATACCCACAAGCACATATTCTACACTTATGCCAAGTATTACTTGATTTTTTAGAGCATTCCTAAATGCATATTGCTTATCCATATTTGTATCATAGCTTGAAAGATTGCTGAAACCAGAATTTATTGATGATGGCGAGTCACTATACATGATAGATGCAAAGCAAAATGCTGGAGTTTCCTTATCAACACTAAGCCCTGCAATTCACGACATAGGTCTTCGAGATGAAGTTGAGTTGGTCTGGTATGTTTTGATTTCTATTCTTAACTAAAATGTAATGGTTTTTTTTATTTTTTATAAAATTAATGTACTTGAGCTAGTCTTTGAGAATGCTGTCTATTTTCCGTTCTATCTAATTGAGTGAACACTAAGTTAAACTCCTCTTGCAGTTTAGAAATCATATTATGTTGCGCTCTCAACTTATGCCAAACCTTTACATTTTTCTTCACTGCCTTTAGCTTGTCCATAAAACAGTAATCAGCTGCTCCTCATGACTCATGAGCGAAACCCTGCATAATACAATTGCTATATTCATCTAGATAGCACCAATCGTAAATATATCGGAAAGGAAGGCCTTTCTGTTGTTGTGTACGTTTACTGAAACATAATCGGATAAGGGTCTGATCACTTGATGTTGCTATGTATATTTTCATCCCTGTAGATTAATTTCAGTCAAACCAGAATTATAAAGACAACTTTTTAAAGTATGCAAATAGGAAAAAGGAGTTTGTAAACCTCCTTTATGCCCTTGAAATTGAGAGCATTATTAAAATCCCCTATGACAAATCATGACAATCCAATAGTTGAAGCTTCAATATGTAGCAAGTCCCAAAGCTGTTGCCTTTATGTGAAAGAGTTAGTAGCGTAAACGAATGTACAATTACACATCAGTCCTCCGTTATTAGTTAGCAAAACAGTAATATGTTGTAGAGACATGTTCACAACATTGAAAGTCCAAACACCATTATCAATTAAGATTAGAATACGACCTTTACTTCCAGTAGCATTGTTATGCAGTAAACTCCATAGAGTAAAAGAAACCTTTAACTTCTCTATGTTAGCAGTAGAATACGGCCTTTAGGAGGAGCAGCAGTATTGCGGGATTTAACATTGTTTAAGCGCTTCTTCCTATATTCAGGGTTTGATTATACCATAGGAGGGACATTATTCTCGGCTACATCATATGCACACTGCTTCTAGTGTAGGCAAATACATGTTTAGGTACTGATGTTGAATTCATACGTTGATTTTACACTTTTATGCAGCATTATGTTGTTAAATTAATCTATTTTTATATTTTGTAGGTTCTCGTTAATTTTATTAAAGACCATGAAGTTGGAGATCAATTTTGCATCTTTGAAGTTTAGGATCATCAAAGACATGCCTTATTTGGATTTTTCTTTTCCATGTTCCATTTTCAGCCCTTGTTACTTGGAATAACATCTTAACTGAACTGTTGATTTTACACTTTTATACACTATAATTGTTACTTGGAATAACATCTTAACTGAACTGTAGATTATACTTTTGGTAATGTATCTTTTGACTATTTCAACTCTAATTCCTCTTATCAGTAGTCTTTATTTTGAAGGATGGACTCAGACAAGTTATGCATGACGAAGACGGAAAATTATTAATACATACAGATGGAACTAGTCTTGTTTTCGAAGACATAGCAAGGAAGTGCTCTAAAAGAGTTTCTAAAGGGCATGACGTAAAACCAAAATATTTGCAAATTCGTTTGTTCTATAGTGGCTATGCTATTAAGTGAACTATTTTTTTGTAGATGCACTGCTTATACCATGTAGACCAAGTAGAGAAAACTACATATGTGTGTGTGCGTGGACATATGTGTGTGTGCGTGGACATATGTGTGTGTGTACATGTGCAGGCATTTGTGTCTGTCTTGCAAATGTGGATGTCTTACCACTGTAATTTAATACTAATGAAAGAAGGCTTTAGTCCATGGTATCTTTAGTGCTTTAGTACACCCAGATAGGGGGTGTGCAAGAGACTGATGCATTATATCTTGTTATTTAGGAACTGATCTTCACTCAAGGAAGAATGGCTGTGCAAGGAAGAATGGCTGTGGTCGAATGCGGAGGGTGTGCAAGGAAGAATGGATGTGGTCGAATGCAGAGGGGTGTGCTGTTGATGGTCTGGAGGAGGTGTTGGTGGTGAAGTAGTAGGGGATTGCATGGAGGTGGCTAGTCACGTAGAGCAAAGGGATTAGTGTTTGACTGTGCTTGTCATATTAGCTGTCGATGTTCACGAATATTTTTAGTATGTATCGTTTTGGTTTGCTATAGTCGTATGTATTGTCAACATTTATGTTTGAATTTATCATGTATGAGATATTATGGGTATATATATTTTGTGATTTGGCTTATGACTTCATTTGTGTGCTAAGATTAGCATGACAAATATGTTTTATTTTTTGAATTGTTATAATATATTATTAGAATTGTAAATTGTAAACTTTGAATGTCATGGCAACAAAATGTTGCAATAGAATGTTTTAAATATTTTTTATAGCAACAAAACGATGCTGTAGTAAATAGTATTGAATTTTCCTTTGCGTGTTTCGATGCGTCATAAAAACTTTCAACGGCTTGTTCATATGCCATAACAACAAGGTATGTCAACATATTACACCATTTAAATGACGTTTCGATGCGTCATAAAAACTTTCCATAGCATGCTTCACAAGTTATAGAAAATCAGTTGCACCAATATGGCCTGTTTAAGATGGCAACAAAAGTACGTTTTCTATTGCAAAAATTACACATCATAATATCTACCAGACTTTTAATGACATGTTGATTTATGACGTTTATAGAATCGTCATAGAAAGTTTTTATGACGGTTTTAAACGTCATAAAAAGGTCATTTTGTCGTTGTGAATGATTGTTCTAACAAAATTGATATAAACATATAATGGCATAATGTTAAGATGGACATCTAAGAACAGATCTGGTGGACTTGTGATAATAAAACTGGTTTTAACATAATAGGGATGTCATAATAGGCATGATTAGATCTAAACAAGGATTTAGATGTCCAACTAATGACAGATCCAAATTAACCACAACATGATAAGTACAAGATGATCTAAATAGTGAATTAGATCTATAATCAAAAGTAGATCTGACATGATAAGGGTTAAGATCCAAGTCATAGTTAATTCAGAATATCATGGATTCACAATTTACAATAGATCTGGTATGATTCAGTCACAGGGATGGATCCAAATTACAGTCATATCATGTTTTACTTTTAGTCATTTAAATCTAAAGGTAGCTTAAACTCATAGTGTATGGATCTAGAAAGATAGAAGTAGACTAGTAGGGGTTGAATCACAGACCTACACTTGAATCTCCAAACTTTGATTGTACAAGAAGAAAAGGATTTGATTCAGTCCAGGCACCGACAACATTTAGGCCTTCATTGATTTCAGTGTGAGAAAACTAGAGAAATGAGGCCGTATATATAACTGCCAGCCTCCAGAACCGACCTGCCACGTCGGCCCTGGGGGATCGACCCCCCTTATGGGGTCGACCCATGGGTTGACACCCCCCTTGAGGGTCGACCTAGGGGTCGACACCCCCCTTAAGGGGTCGACTTCCCTAGGCGGGATTTTTCCCACTCACACGAATTTCTACAATTTTGAATTTTCTGAACCAAATTTGAACTTTTGGACCCTATATATATATATATATATATATATATATATATATATTCTCCTGCGCATATACAAACTTCAAACCTTCATAAATTCTTCATACGGTGTCCGTTTTATGCAAACCAAATGTCTATCTTAACCAGAATTTCGAGACGGACGCAATGGCGCGGTCCGTTTCCCTTAATTCTGAATATTAAATTAATTATTATTTAATTTATCCTCTTTAGTGTCACTTAAAATTACGAGGTGTTACAAAAATTCTGCGATATGGCTACTTTTGGCCATATGTGAACCTGGATGCAAAGACCTATGCTAAGAAGTGTGATAGATGTCAAAGATTTGCAAAAATTCCAAGAGTACCTCCCACAGAATTGACTCAGATGGTTAGTCCATGGCCGTTTGCCGTCTGGGCATAGATTTGATCGGAGCGTTGCCTATAGCTAAATCAAGTATGAAATTTGCAATCGTGGTCGCTGACTATTTCACTAAATGGGCCGAAGCTGAACCATTAGCCAGATTACTTCGAAAAAGGTGATCAACTTCATCCTGAAGAACATTATCTGTCGATTCGGGATACCTTAGAAGATAATCACCTATAATGGAACTCAATTCAAGAGCAGCGAATTTCTATATTTCTGTGCTAAATACAAGATTAAGAAGAGTTTTGCAGTCGTTGCTCATCCGCAGGCCAACGAGCAAGTTGAAGCAATCAAATTTTTTTTGAAGTCAACCATCAAGAAGCATCTCAAAAAAGCTAAAGGTGGTTGGGTAGAAGAGCTTCCTCTTGCACTATCGACATATCGCACAACTCATAAAACTGCAACTGGGCACATACCATTCTCGCTCGCATTTGGATGCGAGTATATGATCCCGGTAGAGCTGGAAGTTCCCACTTACCAATGAATCCACTTCAACCGAGAAGAGAATGAGAAACTACAGCTCGAAGCACTTGATTTTCTTAAAGAAAAAACGAAAGAAGCACAACTCGAAATTGTTGCACATCAAAGAAGGATAGCTCGTTATTTTAATGCTAAAGTTAAACGGAGAACCTTTCAAGTTGGGGACCTAGTTCTAAAAAGAATCATGATAGGAAATGGTGTATTTGGACCTAACTAGGAAGGACCGTATATGATAAACCAAAAATTCTTAAATGGCACCTTCGAACTGAAAGCAACAGACGACAACCCACTTCCTCGAGCCTGGAATAACATACATCTCCAACACTACTTTGCTTAATATTTCTTTCATATATTTTGAAAAGTTGTTAATGTTTTGCATTGTAAATACCATGCAACATTATTACAAACTTTGTACATATTGATGAAAGAAATTGCTTTACTTGCCTAAATCGTACATTTGCAAATTCTTATTTACAAGTTGCTAAAATTCGATTTTGATTGCAGGTCCCCTAAAAAAAGTCAACGCATCCATAACCTAGTAAAGCCTGGTGACCATTACAGCACAACCTGATTGGGATAGCTCAAACGCCCTTTGCTCAATGCTTAAAACATCATTTGCAACAAATACGACGGTGTGAAGCACAATATTGCAAATAAGGGACACCAGGAAGTGAATGGTCAAATGATGTGGCGTTCAAACTACAAACGAAGTTGTGAGTTTTACCGAAGGGGCACCTTATTAATTGCAAGGTCCTGGACCCTAGTTCTAACAAATCATGATAAAATCGATAAATGGACTAGCGTTCGCCTTGTGAAACGATGCAACTCTAAACCAAAGACCTCCCCGAGGGGCACCCAGTTGATCATCAGTGCCATTATTACATGTCCTGATTATGACAAACACTAGGCTTCTAAACTAAAGACCTCCCCGAGTGGCACCCAGTCGATCGTCAGTGCCATTAGTACATGGCCCAATTACGACAAACCCTGGGCGTCGAAAGACCTCCTCAGAGGAATCCGATCAGATGCTGGGAATTCCAAACCCAGTTACTGATGCTGGATCTTCCAAATCCAGTTATTGGTGGACTTCAAAGATCCCTTCGTGGACATCCAATCATAAGCCAGGTCTTCCAAATTCGGTTAGTGACGGACCCAAAGACATTTTCGAAGGCGTCCGACAAATTCTACAAGTAGTAGAATTATTCAGTCACAGCGAATAACGGATTTACAAAGACCTCTTCGAAGGCACAAAAATCAAGACCTCTCCAGGGGCATATGTTCAGATATAGTCTACGAAGGGCCTTGATTGCCAGGTTAGCGAGAAACATGAGAATATACTAAAATATAAGACATCTCAAGCCAGGGCACAAAAACAAAAATTCATCTTCGTAAAAAGGTATGAGCTGGATCAACTAGACCGGAAACCCTTGATCATGATCATGCCAGGAAATTTTAAAATGGAAAAAACACATGACCAGGAGATTCTAAATAAAATCGATAACAAATGTCATGCCCAACCTTTAAAGTCTGTGATAAATTTTGGTATGGGGGCATTACTACCGCATTAAAGAAATTTAATAATGCTCACCTAAACATACCATAAACTTGTCACAACTTTACATTAAAGGCTTAGCATCTTCAAGGATTACTCTGACCAACAAAGTCGAATCCCTTGAAATGACCAAGGCAAACTCAAGAACTTCGATAAGTGATGAGTACAAAAGTGGTTAGTCACGGAAAAGAAGAAATCCTATGTTGGAGAGTTAGGTTCTCTTGTTATAAAGTAGTAGAAGCGCTTCTTTCCGCAGCTAATTGGGACTCTGCAAGTTGTTGAGAAGATTGAGCTTCTTGGGCTTGAGTCGTTAATGTGCTTTCCTTTTATTTTGAGGCTACAAGATCCTCTTTGAGCTTATTAATATTAGCTTCTAAGTTAGCTACTTCCGTGTCCTTTTGGCAGAGGATGAAATAGTCTTTTCCTGAGATTTTTTGACTCTAATCAGCTCAGCTTTGTCATTCTCTAAGGTTGCAATACGGTCAAGAGTGATTCTTTTAACCCTCGAAAGTTCATGGGAAAAGGCATACAACTCACCCAATTGCTTTTCAGTGCGGCCTCTAATTTTATCCAATTCGACTTCAAATTGACTTTTAGCTGTGTCAAGTTGTGTGAACATACTACCCTTCAAGCCATCGATTTCCTCAAGAATATCTCGCTTGTCATTAGGATATATGTCCGGATTGAGACATGTTCCTCTTAAATTCCAGCCCAGGAATCGGTCGGCGAGACCAAAGTCAGTTGTTTAGGGAATGTAATGAGGCCTATTCATGATTATTTAAGGTCGGCATGAGTATGAGTGACCGATGGGGAAGCCAAAGGTACGTTATCATTAGCATTTTGAATGTCCAACATTGAGAGATCTGGTACTGGGAGTTTATCCGATTTGTGATGCTTCCCGGAGCCACCTTTACCCTTATCACTCCTCTCTCTCTCTTCTTTTCATTCTTCCTCCTTAGTTTTTCTTCTTTCCTACTTGGCATGTCAAAATGATCATGCCTCCACTTCCTTTGTTGCTCGGTTTCAATGAAATTTTCAATCCATTGAGGATGGTAAGCGGGTTGTGAGTGTTGTGGATGTTCTGAATATTTGGAAGACCGGGGTTTGATGAAGTTTTTGGGATCGAATTGTTGGGTGCCATGTTCAAAGATATCTTCAAGCGAGTGTCTCATTCCTGAACCTGGGAAAGGGAAAGAGCAAAATTTCAGTACTTAAGTTAGAAAGTACTGTGGCAAAATAGGAAGAGCTTATACAGAATGTTGGGAGCATAAGATGTAAGTAAAAGTAAAAAATTGCTTGTGAGCATCTAATAATGAACCAATCTCAAGGGGCTCGTCTAAGAAAAGTCCTATATCAGCAGCTGTTTTTCCAAGATGAGGGTCCCGAGAAGAGTATTCCTTAGCTTTGTCCGTCACAGCTGATACGATTGGCACTGATGATGAAATGTCACATGGAATGATATCTTTAGCTGAGATAAGATCACCAAGGTTCCTAAAAGTCTCTGAGATACCATCTCCCTGACTATCTTGAATATCGAGATTCTTATCACGATTCTCAGTGCTTAGGTTATTCTCAAAACTTACTCCAGCCTCTTCAAGCTGCTTATTCTCCTCCATCGAATCTGAAACAGTTTTTAAAGCAGTTTCATCTGCATCATCCTGCCTAGTTTCTTCCTCAGGATCTGGGACAGCGCCCTCCTTCCCAATTTTATCAAGTAAATCCAAAGGACTCCTATCCTCACTTTGTTTGGGTTCCTCTTCCTCAATGGAAGCCAATTTGGATTTGGGAGGAGTTTTTCTGCTTCCAACAGGATCATAGCACTTCCTTATTCGGGCTTTCTTAGCTGGGGATTTACGAGAAGTATCTTTCTTATCTGTCGGATCTGTCCCTATAGATCGTGAGGGAGGAAGCATATTGCATCGACGAATAAACTCCTCCACGAGCAAGAACTTCCTACTCCTTTCACTCTTAGGAGCAGTCGTTAAGGAATTAAAGAGAGCTTGATTAAAAAACAGTATTCCTGGAAGGAGTCACCATAATATAATTAAAGATTTGAGCATTGGAGTAAGGGAAAAATGGAATAAAAGACTATAAAAAAGGTATATTCACCTCCTTCCATCCAAAAACCATATAAGTTTACAGGGCATCGAACAAAGAAATATTGGTTTGGTAACCCTCGGGCACTCTCGACTAAATCAGTAATAATCTTGGACCTCCGGCTCTCGACAAAGGTGATTGAGGGACGATCCTTCTTCCTCCTTTTAAAAGAATACAAAGAGAAAATATATTGAAATGTAGATGCACGCTCTTTGACCCTCATAAATAGTACATAAAGTCCCATTATGGAAAAATAACCATTCGGGTGTTACTGGTATGGGGCAATGACCAAGCTCCGAAGAATTAACTCTAAGTAAGGATTAAAAGGAGGGATCGCCCTGCTTGTAACGACCACGATTTTTAGCGACAGAATAATTAATTTATTTAATTATTTTAAATAATGGTTTACTAGTTTAATTGACTTGAATTCAATATTTTTGAATATATATAAATAATAAAATAAATGTGTTCCTTCCGTTGAAAACCATCAGTGTTCCTTCCACTGAAAGCTACATCGAATTTTCCGCAAGAAGCCGATTCTCCTGACATAACGCTTATCGTTTCTCTGAAATTAGATAAATAAAAATAATAATAAAATCTAATCTAATAAATGGGAACCGACCAAAAGTTGTCAAAGAATTTATTAGCACATGTCGACTTTGAAAAATACGTACTCTAAAGCACATGCTAAAATGGAAAACGACCACTGCCTACAGTAAAAGCCTGCGCCTACAAATGAAAATACCCACATGCCTACAACTGCACTAAATACGCAATCCCCAAGAAATAACTAATGTGCCACCCAAACGATTGAAGGTGTGCCTGCCAAAATTTCAAACACCGTACACTCCACGTTTGTCAATTCCGTGTGTGCCAAGCCAATAGATGCGTGCCTGCCAAACTTTATTTTCCTTTAAATACTGGCGCCACACATCCTTCTTTAGAAAAAAAGAAAACCCCTAATGCCCAAATACTATCGTTCCTTTTTACTTCAACAATTTTCCAAGTCTTTCGAAAATCAAAATAAAATAAAAACAACGAAATCCAGTGTCATACAAAATCGATCATTCTTTGGATCCGATGGTTTCTTTTTGAGGTAGTTTCGAACTCGTGTGAACACACTAGGGTTCGATCGATATTTCCTGTAACTAGGTTTCGGAGTAGCTCCGATTTTAAGGCAAGTGGATAGTACGTGATTGGGGGGAGGGCAGTGTGATGCTCAGGGGGTTGTTTCCGCCGGAGTTCGAGGCAACTGTGGGAAGTTTTGATGACAGAACTGGTGATGCTTTGGTGTAGGGTTCTGATGCAAAATGTTTTGCTAGTCTGTAGCCAGCAACAGGAGGAAAGGTTTAGAGTTTGTGTGATATTTCTTTTGGCCAAGCATGTTGAAGCCGCATGCCCGAACTGGAAATCGAAGAGGTGGTTTGAGTGTTGCGAAGCGGGGATGGTCAGTAAGTGTTCAAGTTGGAGAGTTTAATGGTGTGAAAAGTGGTGAGGTCCTTCCTGTACAGTGTGTTCTTGGTTGAGAACGCAATATGATGAAGAGATGAAAACAATTGTTGATGATGATGGGAGAGAAGAGAAGGAGAGGAGGCACTCGATGGAGTTGGAGCTGTGTCATTTCATTGAGAACAGGAGGAGATGTTGCCTCGAAATGATTGACTGTGGAGATGGAAATATGCAGGAACGGTTTATGTATTAGGTCACGGTAGAAGAAAGATTAAAGGTGTGTTAAAGTTAATTAAATAATAAGGGATGTTATGCAAGGGATTTGCGGGAGGATGAAGCACATGTGGCCTTCAAAACACTGTAGTGAGAAAAGTAGGAGGTGTGAGAGGTTCCTGAAAATGACGTTATTAGATTGGACAATGGAGGGATAGGGGTTGTAGTGGTAATTGGTTGCTTAGGTGGAGTTCGCTTTGACTGGAGAGAGCAAAGTGAAGTGAAGACTGTGATTCCCTGTAAGCGGTTGGGTGTGAAACCATGAAGAGAGTGAGGAGCAAGGGATTGGAGTTTCAAGTCTTGGTAATTAGTGAAGATGGCAGAAAGGAAATTATAAAGGAATGATGGATAATGAATGGCAGTTTGGAATGACAGGAGCAGTTCCTGTTTCATCAACGAGGAGGGGTTATTTGCAGAAAAATGTGATTAACAGTAGTGGTTTGGTTGTTGATAAAAACAAAAGAAAAAAAGAGTTTGAACTGCATGTAGATTGAAATGAAGGTGGAGGAGTTTTATTCGAGCTAGACACTGTACAACATTGGTTTAAAGGCTTCGCAGTTTGCCTTCATTCAAATGTGAAGAGGAAGACATCCGTTGCTGTGCTGTTTCCAGTGGGGGATCGATCGACGGTCTTGAATGGTGATTCCGCAATGAAGAGTGCAAGTCGATGGTTCGAGTTGGTCAGAGGCGGTGAACGGGAAAATACTGTATCGAATTTAGGAAGAGGGGGAGCATCAGCCTTTTGCCTGGCATGAAGAAATGACCAACGAGTTTAATTTATTTAAACCAGTAATTATCCCCTAATTACCATTATTAAGTTAGATAATTATTTCAATTTAAATAAGAACTTCTAAACATTTTATACCGTCCGTTCGTGATTAGAGTCCGACGAATCAATAGCCATTGAAACAACAGCGATGAAATCTACAATCTAAAACTATTTCCGCTGAGAACAGAGTTACAGGATTAAAATCAAATGCATGTTGGGTTTTAAAAATGAAACGGAAAGAAGAATCAACTACTGCGAAACTAGGTGAGTAAACTCACTAACTCTGGCTCGTTTATATTTTTATATAAATGAGCTTAAAATTTATTTATAGTAATTTTATACTATGTGATGGTTGTTTGGATGAATGGTTGAAAAAAATGGTTGAAATTGTTGATATAGTTATATCGTTGATCGATTATTAGTTTTGTTACTATGATATTTCATATTCATGTGAAAATAATATTATTGATGTGATTAACATCTGTGGATGCAGGGAAATAGGTTGGAGGCATCCAACTGGATTCTTCAACATTTGTATTACTGTTTTTATTTGATTGTGATATATAATGTGTTAAATAATCCATGATTATATTGTGTTTGGTTTACCCTGACCCTAGAAACGTGGTATTTTAGATACCATGAAATACTTTTTGAATTTGGAAAACGAAATTGGGATTTTAAAATGGAATTTATTTCCAAAATAGAAGTAAAATCTCGAATAGAGTTGAAAATAGAAACCGGTTCAGGAGGATGAATCAAGAAGTTGTTTATAAACAAGAATATAAATTAAGTGAATTATTTATTATTGGTTAAATTGAAATATAAATTCAAATTTGAATTTATATGAAAAGGTGGATGTCGGTTTTGAAAACCAATATTTGAAATAATATTTAAACATAGAAATTATTAAGGAATTGTTAAACGAGATTGTAAATGATTAAAATAAAAAGAAATGAGACTTATATGAATAATTATGAATAGAAGTTACAAATAAAATTTGGGTTTAAGATAGTATTTATAAGTATGAAATCAAACTGTATATAATAGGAATATATTCACGATTAAAGTGAATAATGGGTTAAAGCAAATATTTCGCAAATGAAATATATATAAAGGAAATTTAGATTTGGAAATATGAATCCAAATTGGAAAATGAATGAAAAGGGAAGTGGGTAATCATTTTAAAAGAAAATGATGAGTTTTATTTCAAAATTTGGAATATAAAATAAAGTGTAGACTGTAATGGTTATAAAGGAATTTGATAATGATTTGGAAAAGATAAATTCAAAAGCGGATTTGGAATTTGAATTAACCTGAAATGGTAGATAAAATCCGAAGTTCAGAATATAATCGAATATAGATTATTGAAGAAAGAGTTGTTTATTGGAATTCGATTATATTGAATTTAGGAAAGTAGTTATTTTTACTTTTTGTTTTGAATCAAATCTATTTATTTATTTACTTATTAATTGAATTAATAAGTACAAGTTATATTTTTATATACCAATTATTTGGGAACAACAATTATAATGCTACAGTTATAAATCTAAAGAGCGATTATAATGCTACTGTTATCATAAATGTCTATAAATCTAAACAGCGATTTTAGCGCTGTCGTGATAATAAATGTTTTGTAAATCTAAATAGCGATTTTAGCGCTGTCATTATAATAAATGTTTTGTAAATCTAAACAGCGATTTTAACGCTGCCGTTATAATAAATATCTTATAAATCAAATATTTGGAAACAACGATTATAATGCTACTGTTATAATCAATGTTTTCCGTAAAAGAAATGGATTCCTAGATTGAATATGAGAGCCACATAAGCGATATTTTGTTTGAAGTGTGAGCTTTGACAATTTCAAAGTTGAGAATGTTGTTCAATTAAGGTCTGAGAGGTATTTATACCCCAACTCGTTGCTGGCTGTTGAGCTGGGTACGCATGATAGAGGTTTCTCGCTTCGCGTTAGGTAGCGGACGAGAGACTCTTACCTCTACATGTCCCTCGAAAGTAAGGGAGGGTTGGTTGTGTAGTCGAAAGGTTGGCCGTAAAATGAGTTGGTGGGATACCATTGTAAGCCACGGTGGTATGTTAGCCCGCTGACTTGGGGATTGAGGGATGGTTGAAAAGCCTATCGAAATCGCCGGTACATTACATTTGGTATCAGAGCTGAAGATTGGGTAGTAACCTTGGCTCTGTGGCATGATTCATTAGAGATAGGGTTAGTAATACCCTAGATTGAATTTGAGTGTATATATATGAGCGCGTATTTGTAGATTGTACAAAATTTGTTTTACATTGTGTTGACTGGTTTGTTGGATGGTTTATGGATTCTGGTCGATACAGAGTGTACAGCTGTATCGATAGGTGTTTCTAAACTCTCGAACAAAGAAATTCGATACAATATTGTTTTAAATAGGTACGTGAAATAATTTTACCCAAAAATTATTTTGATATAAAAGGAAATAATTTCTGAGATATTATAATATAGGGATGTGTTGATTGTTATTACAATAAAACGAAACTATAAAATACTGAAACGGTTATATGAATTCAAATTGAATTTGTATATGAACTGAATATACAAATAAGCTAAATTGGAATCAGAATTTGTGGATTTAAAACCCAGATGTTTTGAAATATTTTCTGAGGTATTTTTAAAAAAGTAATATAACATTACTTTGAAAAAAAAAATTGAATAAGAATTATTTTAAGGATTTTAAAAGGAATTAAGCACTGAAATCACTTCAGTGGCGAGAAAATAATTCTGATAATGGATCGCGACATTATCGATATTCATTTTCGAGTTTCTAAGTGATGGATTGCTACCATAATAGGTTTATTAATGGAAATTGTTTAAGGAAAATAGAGTTGTTTTATAAATTCAAATGTTTTGAATTGAGTTGATTATAAATATATATGTATAACTATATATGATTTCAAACCAGCTTGAAATAAAATCTATGAATTTGAATTCTGAAATTAAAATTTAACTTGTATAAGTTGAATAGATTGAAATGGTAAAAAAATGTATCAAAGCAATTGAAATTTAACTTAAGTTAAATAGAATTATATTGGTATGGAAATTAAATTTAGTTGCTTATAATTGAGAAGTGAATAAATTGATTTAAAATCAATCTGGATGTGTATGGATGTATGTATAATAAGGGATATAATGACTTTACGAAAATCAAAATTGGATTGAAATCAATTGAAATGAAATTTTGGCCGCAATTGAATGAAAACTTGACCAAACGAATTTATGAAATGATTCATAAATAAATGATATGAATTGAATTGCCATTTGATACGAACTGAAGTAAATAACATCGTATTAACCAATGAAAAGCAAATTGATTCAAACCAATTTGAAATAAATATAGATTAAGTGTAAGGATATTAATCTAAAATCTTGTGTTGGTTCGAATTAAAGGATTGAATAATTATTTGAATATTAGTTATTGAAACTAAGTTGTGAACCCAAGCAAAATAAGTGGTTGATTTTGGAATGGAAATCAAGTTGGCATTACAGAATGGAAGTGAACTAATCAGAAGTTGATTAGAGTGTTAAAAATTGGAAGTTGGATTAATTTGAAACCAACTGGAGATGGATATATATATATATATATATATATATATATACTGAGCAGATATTGAATGGAAGAAAATGCAAGAGATAGAATTTATGCCCGACAAAAAGGTACATGTTTACAATATTACTTGGGTTTGATGATTTTATGAGCCTATGAGGTAAGCCGCTTGCCTTTTTGATTTTCTTTTGGATTGGAGAATGCTTAGAAAGGAAAGTTGTGGTTGTATCGATTGAGCCGTGCAAAGGAGATGCTGGCGAAATTTTTCGAAAATTTAAAGAGTTAGAAAATTTTCAAGATTTTTTTTGATAACTTAAAATTGAGTTGTTAATTGTAATTGAGATAAGAAAAACCATAATTGGTTAATAAAATTTCAAGTGGAATAATGAAATTGATAAATGGATTTAAAATCAGTTGGAATGGGTGTGGATATGTAGAAGAGCATATGGATTGGAGACAAGAAACTAATGATGGATTGTCCAAAAATGGTGGACAGATCATTTAGAAAGAATAATGAATGGTCGAGTATTGGTATGAGAATTCCAAGGTTGGGTAAGAACTGAGTTGTGGAAATATGGAGTATAAAATTTCAACCAAATAGGTTATGAAGAGTTAGAGCTATAACATTTTTACTGCTTAGCAATTTCGAGGACGAAATTATTTTAAGGGGGAAGGAATGTAACGACCACGATTTTTAGCGACTGAATAATTAATTTATTTAATCATTTTAAATAACGATTTATTAATTTAATTGACTTGAATTCAATATTTTTAAATATATATAAATAATAAAATAAACGTGTTCCTTCCGTTGAAAACCATCAATGTTCCTTCCACTGAAAGCTACATCGAATTTTCCGCAAGAAGCCGATTCTCCTTACATAACGCTTATCCTTTCTCTGAAATTAGATAAATAAAAATAATAATAAAATCTAATCTAATAAATGGGAACCGACCAAAAGCTGTTTATGAATTTATTAGCGCATGTTGACTTTGAAAAATATGTACTCTAAAGAACATGCTAAAATGGAAAACGACCACTGCCTATAGTAAAAGTCTGCTCTTACAAATGAAAATACCCACATGCCTACAACTGCACTAAATACGCAATCCCCAAGAAATAACTAATGTGCCACCCAAACGATTGAAGGTGTGCCTGCCAAAATTTCAAACACCGTACACTCCACGTTTGTCAATTCCGTGTGTGCCAAGCCAATAGATGCGTGCCTGCCAAACTTTATTTTCCTTTAAATACTGGCGCCACACATCCTTCTTTAGAAAAAAAGAAAACCCCTAATGCCCAAATACTATCGTTCCTTTTTACTTCAACAATTTTCCAAGTCTTTCGAAAATCAAAATAAAATAAAAACAACGAAATCTAGTATCGTACAAAATCGATCGTTCTTTGGATCCAATGGTTTCTTTTTGAGGTAGTTTCGAACTCGTGTGAACACACTAGGGTTCGAACGATATTTCCTGTCACTAGGTTTCTTAGCAGCTCCGATTTTAAGGCAAGTGGATGTAACTGGATTGAGGGGAGGGCAACATGATGCTCAGGGGGTTGTTTCCACCGGAGTTCGAGGCAACTGTGGGGAGTGATGACAGAACTGGTGATGTTTTGGTGCAGGGTTCTGATGCAAAATGTTTCGCTAATCTGTAGCCAGCAATAGGAGGAAAGGTTCAAAGTGTGGGTGATATTTCTTTTGGCCAAGCATGTTGAAGCCGCAGGCCCGAACTAGAAATCGAAGAGGTGGTTTGAGTGTTGCGAAGCAGGGATGGTCAGTAAGTGTTCAAGTTGGAGAGTTTAATTGTGTGAAAAGTGGTGAGGTCCTTCCTGTACAGTGTGTTCTTGGCTGAGAACGCAATATGATGAAGAGATGGAAACAATTATTGATGATGATGGGAGAGAAGAGAAGGAGAGGAGGCACTCGATGGATTTGGTGCTATGTCATTTCATTGAGAACAGGAGGAGATGTTGCCTCGACGTGATCGACTGTGTAGATGGAAATATGCAGGAACGGGTTTGTGTATTAGGTCACGGTAGAAGAAAGACTAAAGGTGGGTTAAAGTTAATTAAATAATAAGGGATGTTATGCAAGGGATTTGGTGGAGGATGAAGCACGTGTGGCCTTTGAAACACTGTAGCGAGAAAAGCAGGAGGGGTAAAAGGTTCCTGAAAATGACATTATTAGATTGGAAAATGGAGGGATAGGGGTTGTAGTGGTAATTGGTTGCTTAAGTGGAGTTCACTTTGACTGGAGAGATTAAAGTGAAGTGAAGACTGTGATTTCCTACAAGTTGTTGGGTGTGAAACCATTAAGGGAGTGAGGAGTAAGGGATTGGAGTTGCAAGTCTTTGTAATTAGTGAAGACGGAAGAAAGGAAATTACAAAGGAATGATGGATCATGGATGGCATTTTGGAATGACAGGAGTAGTTCCTGTTTCATCGACGAGGAGGGGTTATTTGCAGAAAAATGTGATTAACAGTAGTGGTTTTGTTGTTGATAATAATAAAAAAAAGGAGTTTGAACTGCACGTAGATTGAAATGAAGGTGGAGGAGTTTTATTCGAGCTAGACACTGTACAACATTGGTTTAAAGGCTTCGCAGTTTGCCTTCATTCAAATGTGAAGAGGAAGACATCTGTTGCTGTGCTGTTTCCAGTGGGGGATCGATCGACGGTCATGAATGGTGATTCCGCATTGAAGAGTGCAAGTCGATGGTTCGAGTTGGTCAGAGGCGGTGAACGGAAAAATACTGTATCGAATTTAGGAAGAGGGGGAGCATCAGCCTTTTGCCTGGCATGAAGAAATGACCAACGAGTTTAATTTATTTAAACCGGTAATTATCCCCTAATGACCATTATTAAGTTAGATAATTATTTCAATTTAAATAAGAATTTTTAAACATTTATATCGTCCGTTCATGAATAGAGTCCGATGAATCAATAGCCATTGAAACAGCAGCGATGAAATCTATAATCTGAAACTATTTCTGCTGAGAACAGAGTTAAAGGTTAAAATCAAATGCCTGTTGGGTTTTAAAAATGAAACGGAAAGAAGAATCGTCTACTACTAAATTAGGTGATTAAACTCACTAACTCTGGCTCGTTTATATTTTTATATAAACGAGCTTTTAATTTGTTTATAGTAATTTTATATTGTGTGATGGTTGTTTGGATGAATGGTTGAAAAAATGGTTGAAATGGTTGATATAGTTATATCGTTGATCGATTATTAATTCTTTTACTATGATATTTCATATTCATGTGAAAATAATATTATTGATGTGATTAACATCTGTGGATGGAGGGAAACAGGTTGGAGGGATCCAACTGGATTCTTCAACATTTGTATTACTATTTTTATTTGATTGTGATATATAATGTGTTAAATAATCCATGATTATGTTGTGTTTGGTTTACGCTGACCCTAGAAACGTGGTATTTTAGATACCATGAAATACTTTTTGAATTTGTAAAAGGAATTTAGGATGTAAAAATGGAATTTATTTCCAAAATAGAAGTAAAATCTCGAATAGAGTTGAAAATAGAAACCGGTTCAGGCGGATAAATCAAGAAGTTGTTTATAAACAAGAATATAAATTAAGTGAATTATTTATTATTGGTTAAATTGAAATATAAATTCAAATTTTAATTTATATGAAAAAGTGGAAGTCGGTTTTGAAACCAATATTTGAAATAAGATTTAAACTTAGAAATTATTAAGGAATTGTTAAACGAGATTTTAAATGATTAAAATAAAAAGAAATGAGACTTATATGAATAATTCTGAATAGAAGTTACAAATAAAATTTGGGTTTAAGGTAGTATTTATAAGTATGAAATCAAACTGTATATAATAGGAATATATTCATGATTAAAGTGAATAATGGGTTAAAGCAAATATTTTGAAAATGAAATATCTATAAAGGAAATTTAGATTTGGAAATATGAATCCAAATTGGAAATTGAATTAAAAGGGAAATGGGTAATCAATTTAAAAGAAAATAATGAGTTTTATTTCAAAATCTGGAATATAAAATAAAGTGTAGACTGTAATGGTTATAAAGGAATTTGATAATGATTTGGAAAAGATAAATTCAAAAGCGAATTTGGAATTTGAATTTACCTGAAATGGTAGATAAATTCCGAAGTTCAGAATATAATCAAATATAGATTATTGGAGAAAGAGTTGTTTATTGGAATTCGATTATATCGAATTTAGGGAAGTAGTTATTTTTACTTTCCATTTTGAATCAAATCTAATTATTTCTTTATTTATTTACTTATTAATTGAATTAATAAGTACAAGTTATATTTTTATATACCAATTATTTGGGAACAACGATTATAACGCTACCGTTATAAATCTAAAGAGTGATTATAATGCTACTGTTATCATAAATGTTTATAAATCTAAATAGTGATTTTAGCGCTGTCGTGATAATAAATGTTTTGTAAATCTAAACAGCGATTTTAGCGCTGTCATTATAATAAATGTTTTGTAAATCTAAACAGCGATTTCAATGTTGTCGTTATAATAAATGTCTTATAAATCAAATATTTGGAAACATCGATTATAACGCTACCGTTATAATCAATGTTTTCCGTAAAAGAAATGGATTCTTATATTGAATATGAGAGCCACGTAAGCGATGTTTTGTTTGAAGTGTGAGCTTTGACTAATTCAAATTTGAGAATGTTGTTCAATTAAGGTCTGAGAGGTAATTATATCCCAACTTTATTGACCTCATGATTGATGGAGGAATGGTTAAGGTTTGATCGTGAAGACTGGTTAGCAATATGGTTAGTTAATAAATAATTAATGGTTTGAGTTATAATAACAATGTTTTATAACATCACGTTAATTTAAAGAATTTTGAAATGTTTCACCAAATAAAATGAGAGATATTTTTTACGTATAGAAAATGAAATGAATTGGTCAACGAGGAATTAAATAAGGGTATATGGAAATATTTTTTGATATTAATAAGGTATATTTTCTGAATATAGAAAATGAGGATTCATGAGTATATAGAATTTTTTTTCTAACTGGAATAAGAGATATTTTCTCGAATAATGAAATTATGAGATTGGAAATGTTTCCAAGAGTCGAGAGAGACAATTGAGCTTTAAAAGGAGATGGAAGATGGGAATTGGAAATGATAATATAACAAAGAATTAATTTAAAAGGGGCCATTGTTGTTTGATGGTTGATCGCTAGAATTTCCATTTGGAAATAGGATCGTTGGTTTTGTGGATGTTCCTTTGATAGTTAAATCACGGACTCTCAAAGTTTTTGTTTATTTTATACCTCCGTTGTCAATACGAAGAGACCGGGATCAGATTTACTATTTGAAAACCACTCCGTATAGGCATATGCGTTACGAATCGCTGAAGATGATTGAAGACGGAGTAAAGTGCAAGGGCTGTTCTGTTAATACTAGGTAGAAATTGCCCAAGATGGATTAATAGAAAAGTGCCTTCGGTTTGTCCAGTCCCAGGACAACGTATATAGACAAATGTCTGGCGATGTGACATTCAAATTGAAAGATGACAAGATGTTCTGAAAGGAAATCGTGACCTCAAGCCTCATCACCCAGGAAATGACAAAAATCGGGCAGGAAGCATGGCTATGTGGGTCATTCCCATTAGAGGTATAATCACCTGATCTAGAGAAATTTCAAATTGCTTTATGTTCACTACTGTATGCTTTCGGTAACGGTTGCTGATCACAACCGTTAGTGATAATATGCTCGATACACTCAAGTTAAATGAGTGGTAAGCCATGTATGGGCCGGGTTGCAAGACATTCTTGTTGAACCCAGTGTATTCCCCTCTAGAGATACACTATCAGAAGGTGGTTCCATACCTTGTCGTGTTGGAAATCCAATCTCCAATAAGCGCCATGCGGTTTTTGATTTTATATTATATATGGAGCGTGAGATGCAAGCGTTCCGCTAGATTTCTATTTATTTGATTTAGACACAATTGTAATATCACTGGATTTGATATCAAAAATATTTTTGGTCATCGTAAGGTAAAAACCATCCATGTTTATGTGTGGATCGGTCTTACGATTATCATTTATTTCGAAAGGATTTTAAAGTTAAACAAATGGTTGGAGTTTACTCACATCAGCCCATGACTGACCCAGAGTTTATTTTGTTTTGTTTTCCCTAAACTCTTGGGTGCCCATATTTGTACGGGCAGTCAAGTAGTCGGGATTTTACAGATTCACTTCGGAGAAGCTTGAAGCAGGAGGTTTCACCTGTTAGCTATAGACTATCATATTTTCCGCTGTGTACTATGTTGTATCTGGAAACAGGTGTTTATAACTATTCCTGAAATAGCTGTTGTTCTCTGATAATGGTATGTACACAAAGTTACTGAATTATATTTCAAAGTTTATGTTATATAATATATTTTATTCGTTCCGCTGTGAGTTTGTGATCTTCGTTTTCTTCTATTCTAATATTTCTTTCTTTCTATTTATCATCCTCTAACTTCTTTCTAATAATGATTTGTATTTCTATGCAATTTGGGTTGGACGTGTGGTGTGATTAGTTGACTCAAAGGGTATGGAAATTCGGGCCATTACACTGCTCATCAGCATGTATCGGTTAACTGCAACGTATCCGGTAGGAGGAATGTCGACAACAAATTCATCTTTTTCGGGGAATTTGGCTTCCTCTTTTTATGAAATCCCATACCGTTTACACAATTGTTGAAATAAGCTAAAGGAAAGTTCTATTTCATGCCTTTCACGAGGTATATGGGAAAATGGTCGAGGTTTAGGAAAGTTTTGACTGGCATTTGCCCCAGAGACTATATTTGATGTGGTTCCAGTGACTTGCCAAGAACTCCTAGCTTCACCGGACATGGCTCCTTCTTTAGGATTCTGGTGTAACTGTTGTCAAGTTAACATTTCTACACAAGCAGTTATGTTTTAAAAATAAATCGCAGGTATGCGTTTCTTGGCCACGAGGGATATTATTCCAAAAGTGAGTTTGGAATTTGTAATTGGCATGTACTGATTAACTAATTACAAGCATCATAAGAGGTGAATGATCATATTCGCGTAGGAAATTTCCTTAAGTTACTAGATAAAAGTAATTCTGCGCGAGTATATTATTCAACCTAAGTCCCACTCTATTTTTAACCTTCTATACTAACCTGCTAATGATGTGAGGATCCAATAGCAAAATAATGGCTCAAAATACATGCAATTGTTCTAGTTGATTACAGGTATGGCACAACAAGATAGTCTAATAATTGATAGAAGGCTCCAACCAAGCGGTAAGATCGTGTTCAACCCCAAAGTAATTTAAGCATGTTCGAGCCCAGACTGAATTAAGCTTGCTCGAGCCTAAGTTGAAATGAGCATGCCCAACCCATGAGGTTCGAGCCAGCTCAAACCGAAGTAGGGTTGACCATGTTCAAATCTAAGCAGGATCGGACATGTTCAAACTAGAGTTGGGTCGGAGCATGACTAATCCCATAAGGGTCAGATATGTTCAAACCAGAGTTGGGTCGAGCACGCTCGAATCCGAACTGGGTTGAACATGACCAATTCCGTAAGGGTCAGACATGTTCAAACCAGAGTTAGGTCGAGCACACTCGAATCCAAACTGGGTCGAACATGACCAATACCGTAGGGGTCAGACATGTTCAAACCAGAGTTGGGTCGAGCATGCTCGAATCCAAACTGGGTCGAACATGACCAATCCCATAGGGTCGTACATGTTCAAACCAGAGTTGGGTCGAGCACGTTCGAACCCAAACCGCGTCGAACATGACCAATCCCGTAGGGGTCGGACATGTTCAAACCAGAGTTGGGTCGAGCACGTTTGAATCTAAACTGGGTCGAACATGACCAATCCCATAGGGGTCGGACATGTTCAAACCAGAGTTGGGTCGAGCGTGGTAACACTGGTTCGAGCAAAGTCGTCAAAAAAGACATGGTTTTGCGCTATGATTTAGAGAAGCATGACTGGGTTGTTACTGAAGTTCAATATCAAGCTCTCATACACTACAAGCCAGTTCAAGCATCGTTCAAAGATTACGGTGACCACTGAAAATTCAGAGGGTCGAACATTGTTTCAAGGAACATGATGTGTTGAACTCAGTTAAAAATGTGGGTTTCAGACTTGAAGATAAGTTTGAACACGAGTTATGAAATAATTAAGTTCAGTCTTGCAAGCAAATTAGCAAAGTAAATGAAATTTCATGTCATAAGTATTCAGCCGAACCCTTATGTGCATCATATACAAATCAAAATTCAAAGGATCTTATGAAGTTTGGATTCATTAAACACTTACATATACAACCTTAGACCAATCCAATTTGGTCCATCACGATTCCCAATCATTACAATCTCGGAAATTAGCAAGAAATTTAGTTCAAACCAAACCGTACCCAAACTCTACACAATCCTACTCATCGACAAACCAGAAGAGATGCAAAAAAGGAAGAAAAATCACCTTCAAGCAGTAAAAAAAAACTCAAATTTAAGGAGGATAGATGCTCCAAAGCAATTCGAAGTCAGGTCGATTTCGTTGCGGGCTCGAACGAGCTTCACTGATCAACGGCTTGAGATTCAATTTGAATTGAATTCGGAAAAGGGAGAGATTGAAGCCTAAGCAATTTTAAAGAAAAAGAGTGGTCACCATTAAAATCAATTCTTCCAGAAAAGTAAATGGAAAGTGGAAATGGAGGAGCCGAAGGCAATATAAAGGGTGAGAAGAAAACATGCGCGCTCGACCCAAAGGGCTCGCTCGACCTGGATTGCTTGCTCGACCCAGGTGCCTCGCTCGACCCGGATTGCTTGCTCGACCCAGATCACTTGCATGACCCAGATTGCTTGTTTGACTAAGGATATCTGCTCGACCCGACAGTCTGCAAGCATTTTCTGAACTAATTAAACTATGAACGATTGTCCCATGTGAATTCAAATTAAATCTATCAAGATGTGCCATTAATAATCATTTCAAAGCTTGTAAATTTCAACAAATCAAAAAATTACAAACTTTGAGGGGAAAATGTTTATCCACAAAGGATCAAGTGCATATTAATAAATTAAATTTAACATAAGGGTCGGTCGTACATAGCAGAAGTGGTCAGTCATCATTCAAATCATGTGTAGGTCGAACAAGACTGCAAACTATGGAGGGCGATGGCTCGAGCAACATGTGGGTCAAGCAAGGGGTGGTTCGAACCAGCTTTAAACCTGGTCGAACAGTCTTCAAGGTCGGACAAGTACAAGGGTCTCTGTGTCATCAGGGTCGAACCTTGTGATAAGAGCAGGGTCGGTCGAACATGGTGACTTGCCCATGCACTTCCTGGGTCGGTCGAGCAAATGGAACACACATGGTTGGTCGAAAGTAGGATTGAGCAAATAGATGGATACAGCTGTCAACAGCTGGCAGCGGCATTTCTTTAATTACTTGTGTGTTCGACCCATAGCCTGCATATACACATCTCAGCTCACCACTTCACTCGAACTTCTCCTATAAATAGGCTATGGCTTCCATACTTTTGAGGATCGATTTTCACCACCCCGAAGGGCTGCCAAATTGCTTTCTCTCCTATTTCAAGTGATCCTAACACCAGCTACATCTCAAAGCAAAGATTAAGCATTGAATTCATCATGGAATCCGCCAAAAGTGCTCAAGCATCTTAGAGATTGAAGATCCTCCACCATTTTCCTTGCACTTAGTGAAATCCGCTTAATTCTTCGCTGATTTGTATAGATTAGAGTGAAGTCTTTGTGTAAAAAAGAAGATAAATGTACTTTTGAGTGATTATAAGCTTGTAACTCTTGAATTGCTAATGGAAATCCATGCCAAAGTGGACGTAGATCTTTCCTATATCGAACCACTATAAAATCTTTGTGTCTTTTCCTTTTAGTTGCTATTATGATCTCGTTTCTTACTGATTGGTGAAGTGCCTTTGCGGCATCTTTGATGTTTAAGCGAATTTCGGTTTAAACAGATCGCTTACCAAGAGATGAGGTATTAGTTAGATTTATGTATTCACTTATGATCCCATATGAAGGGTTGTCATAAATACTTAGATATCTTCAAGGAAGTGATGGACTTACCATTTACATTGAGTGATTGAGGCTGGCTCGATTTAGTGGATATAGTCATACCCATAGTCATGCCTTTGAGATGGATGATATCTAGGGAATATAAGGAGTTAGAGATGCAAGTAAGAGACTTTTGATAAAAGGATTTGTTTAAATGAGCGAATCTGAGTGAGGTGAACCTGATGTGTTCACGATGAAAGCAAATGTCTCATTGATATTTTGTAGATTGTCGTGAGCTGAATAAGGTAACTAAGAAGAAAAAGTATCCATTACTAAGGATTAATGACTTGTTCGGTTAAATGCATGAAGCTATAGTGTTTTCCTACATGGATTTAGATATGGATTTTCACCAATTGATGGTGGCAAATAGCAGTATGCCGAAGACTTCTTTTAAGACACTGTGGGTTTTCTTTAAGTGATTGGTAATGCCATTTGGATTGATTAATGCACCAACATACTTTATGGATCTTATGAATAGGCTATTCCAAAATTAGTTGAATAAGTTTGTACTTGTATTTTCAGATGATATCCTTATCTATTCTAGTATGTAAGAGGAATATAAGAGGCATTTAAGGGTTGTGCTCGATATTATGAGCTAAGTTATCTAAATGTCACTTTTGGATGGAAGAAGTGAGATTCTTAGGTCATGTAGTATCCGAAAAGTGGATAACGGTGGATCTTGCGAAGATAGCAGCAATCCAATTTGGATTCAGTCAAAGATTTCTATGGATATTAGGAGTTTCCTTGGTCTACACGTATTATCAGGGATTTCTCCAAGATAGTCGCACCTTTAACTAACTTGACAAAGAAGATTAAATCTTTGTTTAGGATGCTAAGTGATAGCATGTTTTTATGGTTCTGAAAGAAAGATTGAGGAGTGCACCAATATTGGTTGTTCTAAGTGGGAACGAAGGGACGATGTGTACATGAACGCTTATGTTATAGGTCTTGGTGTTGTGTTAATGCAGAATGGGAGAGTTGTCGCTTATGCTTGTTGACAGCTGAAGCCGCACAAAAGAAATTACTACTCAAAGTTTGGAGTTGGTAGCGACTAATTTTGCTTTTAAAATATGGAGGCACTACTTTTTGAAAGAAAGGTTTGTGTTGTTCACAGATCATAAGTCTTTGAGGAATGTTTTCTCTTAAAATGATCTTAACCTTTGACAATAAAGGTGCCTTGAGTTTTTGTACTTATATGATTTCAGTATTACCTATACTCCAGAAAGAGCAATGCTACAACTGATGCCTTAAGTAGATATGTGCTGAAATTGGAGCTATGTTTCTAGAGTGCAAGCAATTAGAGTATTTAATAGAGTTTGATTTCAGATCCCGTTGCAAGTTAGAGCCTGAAATATTGGCAAGCTTATCCGTTAGATCTACTCTCATCGAAAAGATTGCAACTACCTATAAATGACATGCTAAGCTAGTAGAGATCATTGGTAAGCTTGAGATGGGAGTTAATTATGAGGATTTGAAGCAATAAAAATTGACTAAGATGTTGGCATTGTAAGGATGGAAGATTGTATATTCCAGAAGTTAATCTACTTTGAGAGGTAGTTTTGAGAGTATGTCATCATTCTAGATTGACTATACATCCTAGTGGTAATAAAATGTATTGATACATAAATAGGATTTAGTACTGTGAAGGTATGAAGAGTGTTGTAGAGAAGTTCGTCTTGAAGTGTATGAACTGTCAATTAGTGAAAGTTGAGCAGAAGAAGCCAAGTGGATTGCTTCAATCGTTATAGATCCTCAAGTGGAAAAGGGAACATGTATCTATGGGTTTCATCAATCAATTGCCATAAACTAGGGTAGGTTATGATGTATTTGGCTTGTAATGGATAGGCTTACCAAAAGTGTTAGATTCATACCTGTCATGTCTACCAAAATGACATCGAAATTGGTTAAGCTATATATTAAATATATTGTTGGATTCCATGGTGTACCCAATTACAAGTGATAAAGACATTATTGACTAGCGGATTTTGAAAGAGTTTGGAAGCATATGCTGGGGACTGAGCTACATTTGAGTAGAACTTATCATCCCCAAACAAATGGATAAATTAAGAGGGTGAATCAAGGTTTGGAAGATATCCTTAGAACTTGTTTCTATGATTCTTGAGATGATCATCTCTATTTGGTAGAGTTTTCTTATAAAAACAGTTATCAAGCAAGTATGGGCATATCGCCTTATGAAGCACTGTACGGAAGACTCTATAATGCACCTTGTGTTTGTGGCAAGTAGGCGATAAGGCAATACCTGGACTAGAGATGATTTGAGGGACTTCGGTAAGATAGAAATCATTTTCCAATGAATAAAAGCTGCCCAGAATCATCAAAAGAGCTACGCTAATAAGAGAAGAATGGATTTGGAATTTCCTATCGGGGACATGGTATTTGTGAAGATTACTCCTTTTAGGAATGCAATTCGGTTCGAAAGGAAATGCAAGTTGTCTTCTAGAGTCATTTGATCATTTCCAATCACCGAGAGGATTGAGAATTTGGCTTATAGATTGGAATTCCCTTTAAAGACGGTGGATGTGCACAATTTTTTTTCATTTTCTTATCTATGAAAGTTTGTACGCCACTTACATATAGTGGTAGCACCAGATCTGAGACTTAGAGGTAGAACCAAAAGTGTTGAGACCTTGTAAGCCACTTCAGATTGTAGCGAATGATTCAAAGAAACTTAAGAGGAAGGTTGTTGCGCTAGTGAAGGTAAATTGGAGCGAGAATGATGGCGATTGTGCATGGGAAGCAGAGGAGAGTATAAAGGAAGAGTGCCCAAAAGTCTTCAGATAGTATGTTTCATCTTCTCGCATCTATTTGCATCATTATGTCTTATTTGATTAGAATTTCGCATGCTAAACAAGGGTGTTATTTGCACGGATTATTGGATCTGGATCGCATATTAGATTGGATGCTCGTAGATGATAGGCATACAGAATACTATTGTTGCTACTGGTAGTTTTGGAGATTTCGGGGGATAATTCTTAAAGGAAGGGGAAGGAAGAATATAATGATCCATAATTTATGTATTAGAAGATTGTAAAATAAATCCATTTAATTTGTATAAGGTCCATCATTCTCATATTTTATAATATATATTTATTTAGGGTGTTTTACATATCTATAATTTTTGCTGAATTGTTGTGTGACCATTTAAATCTTGAGTATCTTGATCTGACCATAATATTTGATTGGAGAAAAATCACATGCTTTAACTAATCCCATTGGATTAGAATGATGGTTTGCAATTCCATAGAGTGGTCATATAGGGGATTGGGCCAAGAGATTAGAAAGATATGGAATTTTAATTTTTTTATGACTATTGGATAAAATTAGAGACAACTAATGGGCTGAGATTAGCTAGCCTACTAGTATAATTGCTTGTTGCTACAAATAGTGGTTGAAGGAGATTGGGTTAGTCCTTTCTCCATATTTCCCAGCTTTAAAATTATGATCTACTCTAGTTCTTCTTCCTAAACCCTTACACTTATATCCATTCCTAATCTCTTTTAGTCACCTATAAGAGATTAGATTTTCATAAATCTACATATTTTATTCACTTCGAAGGCTCTCTACATCCATTTCTTGTTGTCTTAGATTGATCACCTATTAATCTACATAGGTTCATTGATTTAGTGAGAGATTTTGATCTCTCATAAGTCTATGTTACATTATATTTTTAGTTTAGAGGTTTTATTACCTATGTTTAAATCACCTTAAAATGTGGCCACACTTACTAATTTTAAATTTAAAAATGATAGGTTAACTAAACTAGAGAAATAATGGATTAAAATGATAATTTCAAATGGATTAGTAAATGTACTTAACATGGATCTATGCACATATATGATTGATTCAGGCTTCTTATTTATCTGGGTGTTTGCTTTTGATTCAAGTTCATATGTTTGATGTTAGATTTGCCAAAATATTTGTTTTGGATGTTATGCTTAGTTTTTGCGCTAGATTTGTCATAATTAGGATTTGTAATGAAGATTAAAGGATATCAGGATCAAAGTCTATCTGAATCTCACAAAACTTGAGAGACAGTATTTGGAAGGTGTCATGGTCGGGCCTAAAAAATTTGGGCATGAACTTATCTAAGTACATGGACCAGCACTGATATTGTAACAACCCTAATTCCGATAGATCGAATTTTTGTTTTCAAAATTCTAATCCACCGAAACCCGTGTTGGTTGCTCTAGTATCCTGCAGAAAAGACAGAGATATAAAATATATCAGAGCTCAGAAAATATCTCATAGCGGAATGGATAAAGTATAATATAATCAAAGTATAGCCTTACTGTATTAATAATACTCCCTAACTAATATCCAAAGCTATCATATCTCTGCCACAAATCTAACCTGCGAGTATGCTATGAGGAGGGGGTCAGAACACAAGTTTTTGTGACTGGATTTAAACTATACATTTTGGATAACCCTACATATACCGTTCAATCCCATTTTCCTATTTGTTAGGTTACTTGGGCTCGGTGGTTTGCTTTAGCCATTGGCTGAGTGACGTACAAACCTCTATATAACAATGCTACGTTCCGCATAGAACCGCCATCGCCATGCTAAGTAAGCGTACGGACCGCCACCTTTGGTCGAATCAGATCGCAGAGTAATGCCCTAGAGATACACCATCTAGAGCAGACATGCATGTATCTTGACTTTCTTACATACGTGTCGCCAATCATACTCGATGCCTTAACCGCACATAACCTCTAATGTGCACTGAGTTCCGTGGTAGGGCTGTACAAGAAACAGAACTTGGTCGGGAGCTTTTCCATATCTATACAGGCCCGCTATTAAAGGCCTCAAAATACATATATCTCTCGGGTCTGTTTTTCATGGTGGCTATGGCCCCAACTCGGCCCCTCCCTCAACTAGTAAAGACTACAAGAGCTAAGCGATTTGCCCCTAACAAACAATCCAAACATCTAGTTGGTGTCTCCCCTCAACCATTGTGCCTCGATAGTGAAAGGTGGATGGCGTCTTGGGTTTAGCTCTAGTTTTTTCGCATCCTACTGGCTGCCGATGACGGGTACCGATGATCTATTATCCTTGTTGGTCGTGACCCCTGCCTCCCTCTTGAGGCGACCATCGAATCACTCTATTGTTACCACGTAACAACTTTCTAACTGCAAAGCTACTTTTGCAGCCAAGGCTACTCACCGGGTAGTTACGCGTAGTCCCAACCTCTGTGAGCATAGCCAGAACACTACACCACCACATAGAACTACTAGGGGCACCTTCCACGTCCGAGGAAGACGCGTGCTTCCCCCTCTAGTCCTTCGGAACCGATAAAATAATCAGATGAACGTGAGCTCCTCTTGTGCCTCATGACACCACGATGATCTGCCACGTTGGGTTATTCACCCTCAAACGTACGGACTGGTCCAAGCGCCTCAGTTTAATGTGTTATTAGATCCTATATCTAAACATTCAATTATGCGCTTGCTCTACCTCATCGGGTTTCCATTTAACTTGGTTGTTCCCGTTCACATTGACTTCTTATTCAAGTTACCAAATTCTTTTGCTTATTAATTTCAGTCGTATAACTTAACCCATTTAAGTTTGTTAATAAGCCCATAACATGTTATTCTCTAGATTGTGATCCAATGCCACAATCCCTTTATATTATTGTTTGATTTCACAGTTACAATAACATGTTCTACTTAATATGTAATTAAGTATATCTCAATTCACATGTTTTATATTTAACATGTCACTCATTATTTAAGATTAAATATAACTTATTTCATTTCATAAGTTTGCCTCATTCTTTCTTATTTAATCACAATTCCATCTTGTACAGTCACTACCACTTATCGTTGTTTACTTATTAACTTAGTTCTCTTAACTAAGGTTTACTAATAAGTTTTCTTTCCATAAATATAAATTATGTTGTCCTTATTTGTAGATTTCAGATTCTCGTTCTTACAAATAACTTAATTTACCGTTAAGTACAACTTATCTCATTACATAAGTTATTCCATTTTCTTTATCGTTTATTATAACCTAAGTTATAATTTTCACTTGTCCCTAGGACAAGCCTACCTATTATATAACATTCTCATTAAATGTAATTAATTTATAATAGGTTATTATCATTCCACATTCATTCCAATCCTTTTACTGTTGTAACTTCCATTCATTTCCTTATTCATTTCCATTAATCACAATTAATGCTATTTTATTAATCCTGCTATTTACATATATATATATATATAAGTTTATGCGCTAGACCTCTCACATTAAGCCTACACTTGTGGATGCCGGATTTGCTGGGCAGTTCCGGGCAGACTTCTACCACAAGTTGACTTAACCTCGTGCCTTAGCACCATTACATATATATTTACGCACTAGACCTCTCACATTAAATTAACAACTTGTGGATGCTGGATTTGCTGGGCGGTTCTGGGCAAACTTTTACCATAAGTTGAATTTAACCTTGTGTCTAAGTGCAGTTACAGTTTTCTATTTACTATAAATTTTCTATATAATATAGACGTGTCCATTCTTTCAAATTTTTACTATAATCTATATTTTACATGTCATCATATTAAGCCCATTTTATGTCGCATGTTCTTTCTAACATGTAGTCATTCAATCATGTAATTGTTCAAATCTAACAAATTAATATGTAATTTTCTTAATTCTACAGTTAATAATTCAAGTACATAATATGCCTCAAGTTAGTCATGTAATTAGAACATGTATGTATACAACAATAATCGTTACACATATTTTAACAAGTTTGCATTTCAACATATGAACATTTCAACATATTAAACGTTTCAACATATGATTTTTCCAACATATTAATATTTCAACATGTCATATTAGCATTTCATCACTTTAATCATTCTAGCAGATTTACATGTCATATTTACAGGGAATGTCAAATGACAATATACCATTTCAAAAATGATATAACTTGAATTCACTCATCTAAATTACTTTCCAATTCCTGAACCTGGTCCAAATCTAGCATTCCATGGTTTCTCCTAACTGGATTTAGAACCTAACAACCATGGATCCACAATTCTTACTAAAAGAAAAAGGGAAGAAAGAGGAAGAAAGAGGAGAAATTAAATTGACCAGATCCAAGAAATTACCTTACTTCAAATATGATTCTGAACACCTTCTTTATTAATATTCATTCTTTTCCTACAGATCTTGAATCAGAATTTTCCTAAACTAATTATTCTATTTTTCTAAAGATATTTGAGGAGGAAGAAGAATGGCAGAGCTTAGGCGGCTTCTCAAAGAACGTGAGATTTAGGCTAGGCTCTGTTAGCCTATTTATAAGTGTTCAGGATCTTATCGTACATGCAGCACTGAGTCAGCATTCAAACTTGGTTAAGAAAACAGTCCAGATTCGTAAACGAATCTAGCCAGATCTGGGATGGGGTCGACCTATGGGTCGACCCCCTATGGGTGTGTCGACCCCTGGGTCGACCTCCCATGGGTCCTACGAGCTGTTTTGGGATGGGGTCGACCCATGGGTCCTATTAGTGCATGCAACATATTTACACTACATGCAACCAATCCTTTCTTTCTTTTAATGCATGCATTACATTTTTATTTACATTAATCTTTTTCTTTTTCAGTGCATGTATTTAATAAATGCAATCACATATTATCTTTATTTTATTCTTCACGCACACACACATATATATGTCTATGCACATATATATACACATATGCTTTATTTAATTATTAAATTGTTACAAAATGCAGGGTGTTACATTCTCCCACCCTTAGAAAATTTCGTCCCCGAAATTTGATAAGGGTAAAAATCAATTAACCCCTCGCATAATATATATCCATCATGTGTGCATCCAATTTTTGCAAACACTATGCACTTATGCAAAGTGGAATACAACATAATAATACATGTATGCCTAAGCGACACCTCCTATATGTATGCAAATTTTTCAAAAATTCTTGTAAAATATGATGCTCACATCCTAAATATACTGGCAATTCTACATGAATGCAATATTTTGAAATAAAAATACATTTTCATCCAAATTTTCTCACACTCTTACTGAGCAAGAGCGTAGTTCATTTAATTTTTTCATCCAAAATCCTACCAACCAACTTTATTTTTCGAACATGAAAATTATTCTAAATTCAGTTTCTTATGTTTCAAAAAGGTGGAAAAACATAAAACTTAACATCTTCTATTTTTCTTTATGTACCTTTTCTATCTGTACTTGGATTTTATGCAACTATTTTATAAAGATTCCCTATCTTCTTAACCAAGCACAACCCACATAAGAAAATTTTCTTTGTTACAGATTTTCTTTTTCATCTTATCTTGGAAATTTTTATTCTTATTCATTTTTTTCTCATAATTTTCCATTTTTCTTTAACTGTCATGTTTGTTGCTTTGCTGAATTTGTTGTTTCCTTTTTAGTTGTACCATTTCTCTTTTCTTAGCTTTATTTAATCATCTGATCTAAGTTCATTTTTCAAATAAGCCTTCTAGTCTTTTAACTAAAACAGGAAAACAAACACTCTACACAATTACTACTAAAGGCTAAGAATCTCGGGACTATGTCCCCCTCAGATAGAAAAGTCCAAACCATGGGATCCACGACAGGTTTAGGTGTTACCCTAACTACCCAACAAGAATGAAAGAACTGAACGATCCCAAAAGAAATATAATAATAGGTTTTACCCCTAACATGAAAATTAGCAATTGGACCTAAACACTTACTTGCCCCTTTTTTCTATCTAGTAGTCACCACTAGTCCTAGCTGTGTACCAACAGTCATTTCAAGCAACACCATAGGCTTTCTAATGCTTACGCATTTTATGGGAACTTAACATTATTCCAAAACAAAATAATTCTCGCTATCCACTTCATAGCCTCAAAACTTTTCCCGTCTTCCTTAGGCACTAATCCTTACCTACTCCATACTTTTTAAAACACGGTTTGGCATTTTCATTTCAGTTTTCGTCCAAAAGCCAAAAATATCAAAATTTTATTTTTCCTCACCAAAACTTAATTTTTCCTAACCACAAACATGTCATTTTATATAAAAAAATGTAAACCATTTTTTTTTCAAATCATAATAACTGGAGTAGATAAAGACAACTCTTTCTTAATCAGGTTTACGTCCTGTTCTTGCCTATAAGGATGGTTCAGTTTCTTACTACAAGGTGCAAACATCTACTCTATTCTTAATTTATACAACTTATTTTGTCCACCAACAAAACTCTCTTGTTAAAACAATTTATCAAAGATGATTATCAAAAGAATAGAGATTTCAAAACTTTCTTTGCTGGAAATTCCAGTTTTCAACAAAATGCAATATTTTCTAAGTTTTGCTTTTTTTTTATCCTTTCGTGCAATTTAACAAGAAAACTAGCGAGCTATACATGCTCTATAATATGCATCTTTTACTGAGAATTTTTTTGTAACAACCCGTTATTTTTAAACGATTTAAATCGATATTTTTATTTTGAAAATATTCTATCGTTTTCCATAACGAGAATTTGTAATTTGAAATACATACAATGAGATATAGTCGCTGTGAAAATTTCGTCAAAAAATTTGAATATTTGTCGATCGCGCATTTTTCAGGGCAAAGTTGCGCATATCAGTTCAAATTTTAGCGATTTTAAAATCTCTTCGAATCCAGTTCGGAAAAACATGAAAAATATTCTATTCGTTGTCAGTAATCCAATGACGAAATTCGTTTTGCGAAAATCAGACGCTTTGACCTCCGTTTTCCATCCGCATTTTTACGCTAAAGGGGTCCGTAAGGCATTTTTGAACGGAGCATCCTGACACTGCAAATTATGTACCGTTGTGTCTGTCTCGTTGCGTTGATTAGCACAATATATTCATTTGTCAATTTCGGTGCTTGGTTCGTGCTGAAATTGTGAAAATGCTTGCACCGTTCATTTTTGAAACAAAGTCATTTAAGTTCGAAGTGTCCATATTCGAGTCCTACATATTTTTTAAGATATTCTGGGTCTGCAAAACTCATTCTTTTATTTTATTAAATTACTCATTTATTTTTTTGTTTCTTGAGTGGACACTTTCATTCTTTCTATTTACATGCATGCGCCCTTTTCAACTTTCAAAAGCCATATTACTTTAGTCCAAAGCATTCATGCGTGAGTTCTATTCCCATAACCTTTCACATTTCCATTTTTTTGAAATTCCAAACCAACAAATCATGTATGCACGTCCATTTATTTCCATCCAAGCATATGTTCCTTTTAGTTTGTGAAGCCAGGCGCTAGGTTCTATTTTTCCCATTCACTTTTTCCATTTCATATTTATATACACACATTTTATTTTCTGTTGACGGTGTTGTACGACTTTTCAAATCTTGTTTTCCCTCTATTTAAATGTCCAGTGCTTTTTAAAACCATTCGGTTTTCACGAACTCTCGTTCAAACGGTTGTCCTCTTCCAAGAAAAAAACTGAGCATATACACTATATCTCTGGATTATGACATGATTCATCTTGCCCATCCAAGTGAGCCAACTAACGGATCAAGGAAGAATCCAAAGACTTGATCTGCAACTGCGTCAAATGGAGAGTGTGATAAACTCCTTTGCTGCCTTACGATTGTAGTGATCCTACCAGCTATTGGCTTGCATGTTTTCAACAACATCTCGTACTGACTCGTATGTGATCACGGGATTATAAAATGATACGAAGTGATCATGGCTTTTGGATGCCTTATTGTTATGATTCAATGCAATCGTTGAGCCCTAGATTAATATCCGGATATCAAGATAGCCCAAATCCAAGCACAAATGAAAGATTCATATGCCAATTCTGATGCACTATATCCCAATGGTCCAGATGCTAGCTCAAAGCCCGAAGAGTCTGATACCCTATGACTTAGATGACTATTTCATACATTGACTTATACATAAAAGAAAGCCTGACTCAGTAATACACTTGACTTGCATAGGAAGACGATGTCGTTTGGAAATAACTTGTGCATGTACGATCTCACACATGAGCCAACGATCCAACATGACTTATGATGAAGTAATTCAACCTATTGATTCGACGAGGTCTAAACGATTACTTGATCATCTTGACCACTCTAGCCATGGAATTTGGCCTAATAAGCATTAAGGGAAGTAGTGCGATATATGACAAGCCATTTATACAAAAAAATCCATATGACGGAATTACTCAATAGGACACAACGATCTGATAAAGCCTCCTCAAGTGTGGATGACATTCCAAAAAGATTCGGCTTGACTTATTCAAAGCACATCTCATCTGCGATAAGATGTACTTGGGGGGCAAAATGTTTGCTTGCTTTGTGACCAGGCTACCCAAAGCCAGGGACTTGAGTATAAACTTACATTGATTGGCAATCACTTGGATGGAGTTATAGAAGATTGGAAAACTTGGATTGTACATGCAAATGTCATCGGGTCAGATCCCCCCTTTCGGATCGGATCGGATCGGATCCTACCTTTCGGATCCGATCGGAGTGCCCCTCATCCGTCCTGCCTATCGCTTGTTGCTCCACCGGACAGAGGAAGACATATTCTAATGCCTAAAATATCGGGGCGATTACCCTCACGTACCCACTAACCTGATGCGTTGTCTACACCTTAACACATCCAAATCTAAGATTCAAAACATGGGAGCCACGTGACATCCGACCCGCTCAGTGAAAACATCTATACATGATTTGGGGGCATTTTTCGGGGACTTTTGGCATTTTCTTGGCTTGTATGTGCCATAGTTGTACCTCAACAACGGATATCCACGCTTTATCCATTCAAATAAATGAATTTAGTGAAAATTATTCATTGTATTCAAGTGATTGAGTGATTATATTCATTGTAATTGTAATTTTAGAATGAATTGAGAAACAATGAAGTGGATGTAGGCTCGTTAACGCCGAACCACTATAAATCCAGTGTATTGATTGCTTTTCCTCTATTTTTGGATTATAATTCTTCAATATTCTCTACTAATCCTAGATAATTGGGTGTTAGTGCCTTTTTTGGTTTAACACTACTCCTTTGTTTTTAGGACACTAGTTAATTGTTTGTACTTTGACATTTCTCTAGTTATAGCCGGATAGTTGTTTGTAACCCCATATGAGGATTGGCATAGTTATTTATGATAAGCCATGGTTTGAAACTAAATTTTTTAGATTTAGAGTGATGCTTATGGCATTTCCAGGTATGGGTTGAATTTTGTTTTTCGAGTTTTGACTGGTTAACTGTATATAAGGCTATCCTAATTTTTTTATAGGAGGGTAATTACTTGAGCACGTATAGTGGACGTACCCTTGAGTTTGCCAGAGAATGATTGGTCAAGTTAAGCTATTTTGTTCTCTAGACCTATCATTTGATAAGTTGAGTCCCGTATCTATTGTTAGAGGCTTTTTAGATATGTTTCAGGAAGTCGTTGGACTTCAACAACACAAATAAATTGTGTTTAGACATGTAGCATTATCCGTAAGATATAAGGGTTCAAAGGAATAATATGAGCTAAGTAATCAGATTAAAGAATTATTGGGTAATCAAATTAAGGAAATTTTAGAAAAAGGATTTCTAGGAAGAAATATTTCAGAATGAGAGGCACCATTCGTCTTTGCCACAATGATGAATAGTTCCTAAGGCTCTACTTTGATCATAAAGGGTTAAGTAAGTTATTCAAGAAGAACCATTACCTCTTGCCTTGCATTGATGATCTCTTAAATAAATTGGTAGGACCAAAGTTTTCCAATGCATCTTGCCAATGATTTCCACTAGTCATGAGTAGTGAAAGATAATATAGATAAGACCATTATTGGAGCACCGAATAAATTTATGAGTAGTTTATCGTACCTTTTAGACTAACTAGTGCTTCAACCTAGTTTATTGACTTAAAGAATAGGATGTTTTGGGAAGTTTGTAATAAGTTTATAGGAATCTTTATGGAAGACGTTTTTATCTAATCGAAGGGTGACGAGGGGCATGTTTAGTATCTAGAAAAGGTCTTCAGTATCTCTAAAGCACATAAACTCTATACAAAGTCTCAGAAGAACCACCTGGGGCGGCATTACTTATTGTGAAAAAGGCTTGAGTTGTTAGCTGACCATAAGTCATTAGTTTATTTTCTCCCCCCAAAGAGATTAGAACTAAATAAAGTTAAAAAAAATTAATATATGGATTTTCAAACAACATATGATTTTGGAATTTCGTATAGTCTTCGCAAGGGCAAGGATGTACTTGATGAATTATCAGAAAGAAAGTGATGATGAGTTCTTTATTTTGGCATAAGAACTATTAGAATGGAAGCACCTGGAATATACGTAGTTTCTTTTGAAATATACCACATCAGGAGAAAGGAATAATCTCAACGGATCTCTAGCATACCCCGATTGAGAAAAAGATATAAACACAATTGAGTTTTGGGCTAGTCAAATGCACCCAACAGAATTAGCTGCAGCCTGGTATATGAAGAAGAACATTTAACTATGAAATTCAATAAGCATAGTTAATAAATAAGACGCATTTTGCCTTAGTGCATTTTGAAAGAATCTCCAAGAACTTATAAGAACCAAGACCAAGTTAAGTATAATTTGTCATCCATAAACAAATAGCTGAATAGAGCCTTTGAGGATTTAACTTGGAAATATATCTTAGATTATGGGATAGATAAACCTTACCAGTAGTAGAGTTTGATTCACTATTTGTCAAAGTCTCGTCATTTAGGCATGAAATGAGGGTTGTAGATCCTAGAAACCCCATTTATTGAGTAATAACATACAGAATGTCTTTAGAGATGCATTTGTACATGTATTGAGTTGGTAGAACCCAACATTGTTAGGTTTCTGTGTGATCCCCAATTTGAAATGTAAAATGAGTTTAGTTATTTAGGAAACAGTTGGACACCAATATGTTATAGGCATAGGGAAATAGAAATTTCATAAGAATAACGAGGTAACCGTAGGTGCTCAAAGGAATGAAATATAAAGAAAAGGACTTTAGTAAGGAAAAAGAAAGATAAATAATCTTTAGGGAGAAATTGTTAAAGATCTAAAGGAATAAGTGTTTTAATGAAAAAAAGAAATTGAAAGTCCACATTGAATCTAAACTTGTATATGATTTTAGAGATGGATATTCTTAAATAATGATATATGTTTTAAAGAAAAAAATAATATTTTTGGGACTCCATAAAAATATTTTTTCTAAAATAAATAAATTGAATGGTAAATTAAGGTTTGAAAAAAAATTGAGGATTTAAAAAGTGTATTCTTACGGGGATGGACAATATAAGCAAAATGGATAAAGAAATTATGGGTAAAAAGATCAAAGAGAAATGGTAAAAATAATAAGGTCATGAAGACTCTAATTGGAGGGTAAGTAGACTCTAGGATTCTGGGACAAGTTGTAACATTAACCGGGCAATACCAGACTAGTTAAGAATGGATAGGTCTGTCAAAAGTGAACGAAAGATATTTGGGAGGTGAACGACTGAATTTGCTTCAAAGCTTCTAAGACTTTTGCCTATAGCAACTAAAGTAGGTAAGATGGTAATTCTTTCCAATGAATTTGGCTAGAGTGCACGAGGTTTTTATTACTCAACAACTACAATAGAAACCATTCAGCTAGAAGGTACGGATGAAGAGCATGAGTCGTTAGTTCGTAATTATAGGACATAGCAACAACAAATTCCTCAACAAGATTATCTGCTTCATAGGAAAAACATTCAGACGCGTGTGACTTGAGTGACTTGGAAGATAATTCAAGTTTCTTACTCATATCTTTTTTGTCAACATCATTTAGATGTTCTATCATTAGCTTTTCGCTTTGATTAGGACCTTTCTTTTAGAATCCGTTGGGAAGGTAGATCTTAGGATTGAGCTTATGGATGGTAGGATTGGATGTAAACATGTTAATAGTACATGTTTGGTATGATGGATGTAAGTAGTTGCTAGTAGATACAACTGGACGCATATACATATGCTACGTATTATTATCTTTTAAAGATTGACCAACTAGATCGAAAAAAGCATAGGTATACGGATGTGTGTTGAATTTTATTATTTATTCAATAATTCCCATAAATGGATGAATAACATATGATATTGCATATGAATGACTGATGCAGCACATATACAAAACTGTCAGTCATTATGAGGATTCTGCATATATTAGGATGACGCACAAGCATATTTACACAAACATGAGGTCGATTGAATTAAGAGATCGCCTAATCTTTTGCATTAGATAAAGACACATACACTACACAATTGCATAACATAGCTAGCACTAGAAATCTTAAGGAAAATGAATGTATTAGATGGTGTTTGAGTGGATAACTATAAATTTTGGTTGTTAATTACATTTTTCTATCTTTGATTTCGAGAATGAAATCCTTTAAAGAGTGTAGAATGTAACACGCTGATATTTTAATAAGATTTACAAAGGTAAATGAATTAAATAAAAAAGAATTAACATAATTAAAGAAAGACAATTAAAATGAATGATTTCACAAATAATTGACTTTGGCTACGGAAGTTTCATCATTGCGTCAATGACAATTTTTTGGATAATTTTCATATATAACTTGTTTAGACCCAAGTTAAAACGAAGAAGTTATGTAGGAAAGACTGAAACCAAAATTCACAAGTTCAAAAAAAATGCATACATGGGTTAACCGCCCCCAAGGTAGGTTGACTGCTCCAGTGCAAAAATGCCCAGAAATGATAATACCAAGCCAGTTTTCTGACCAGGTACGAAGTGAGAAAATAGTCTGAAAGATATAAACTTAAACTATTCAGATTCAAGATTGGCGGTTAGATCTTTACATATGACATATCAATTCCAGATTTAATCAAGCTAATCTTATGGTCCAAAATCCCCTAGCACATCTATAAATAGGATCCTTGCCTAGCCATTTCATTCCACTTTTTTTTTCTACCCTCGGGTTCCCTCACATTGTTTAGAGACTGAACCTAAAATTAAATATTTTCTTAGGCAAAGAGAATATAAAAAAAATACCTTAAGACCTAAGAAAGGAAATCAAGGAAGACCAAGGAACATCAGCATACGACCATATATGAGCGGAAAATTACTATTTAGAAGTAGGAAAATTACGAATTTAGGTATAAAAATAGTTTTAGTTTCTAGTTGATCGTCAGTTTGGTACAAGCTCATTTTCGGTTTATTTTTACAATTTAACGCAGTTTATTTTTAAGTTTGCAATTCAATTACAGTTATTTACATTCCTTTAACATGTGTTAAGTTGCTTATATTTATGCGGCTTTTAGATTTTAAAATCCATTTAAATTATGTGAAAAATAGCAAAAAAGATAAAAAATTCATATAACGTGGATTTAGAATGAAAATACAAAATTTACAAAAATGGATCAAACATACATACAATTCATGCAATTTTGTAAATACAATTAAAACTTAAAAGAAAAAGCTTTTAGAAACATGTAGATAAATTAATTTACACTTTCACAGTTTTGTACAATCAAGTGACAAGTTTTGTTTTTTATTACAATTAGTTGACAATTTTACAATTAAGTTCAATAAATTGGCATTTCTGCAACTAAGCACGGTTAACTGACAGTTTTGAAATTAAGCACAGTTAATTGATCGTTTTGCAAATAAGTACGGTAAATTTACAGTTTTATTTACAATAAATTTACATTACTTCTACATGTATTAAAGATTTATAATTCTATATGTTTAGATTTAAATGTAGTTTTAAATCCACTCAGTTTATGTGTAAAAGTAAGAAAAGAAAGGTTTAATGTAAATCAAATTTAAATAGAAAATACAGAATTACTAAAAAAGATTAAAAATGGCTATATAAATTTTTAAGCGGAATACTAACTATTATTAAAAGTTAAAGAAGTAAAGAAACATGTTTATGAACTTGTAGATAAATTGTAACCTTTGTTATAATTAAAGAAAGAAAATGAAAGGAGTATAATTATTACGACATCGGTTCATGATAGATAAAAAGATAGTTTTTTAGAGACCTTAAGATAAAAAATGTCATAATAATAAATAATTGAGACTCAGTCATACAGGACTAAGGTGGGAGAAACATCACGGTAAGACTTGGTCATAGACGACTGAGGTGGGAGCAATATCGTGGTTAAGACTCGGTCATAAGGGAATGATGGGACACGATCATAAAGGAATGATGTGGAAGTGCAACTAGATTATTGTTTGAGGCGGTACCCGTACCACCGGCAAATCAGACATGCATGCCGAAAGGAGGTAACTAAGTAGTCCATTAAAGAAAGGACTCCAGTCAGTGTGCACCGGCTATAAACGAGCATGCAATATCGATTACGGTTGATAAGACTCTGTTGGTTCTTATGCTAGATAAATGTCCATCTGAACGGAAATGCTGATAGTGATTCAAATAGCTTTGAACTGAAATGAAGGTAGTATGATTCAAACAACTAAAGACGGTCCTTATCTAAAGATGGTTTGACTGACGAATAAAATGATGATGATTCACGGAATGAAGAAGAAGACTCAGGAATTAAGGCAGATATATTAAAAAGTTTCAAATCACATACTGCTTTTGCTATTTGGAATAACTACGAGGTTGGTTGGATTTTATTTAATGAAATTTATTTAAAAATTGTTAAATTTCCTGACATTTTGTGAAATTTTTCATTACTTAGGAGTAATGCTCTCTAATATGCATTTCCCTCACAATAAAGCCGAAGGAATGAAGGTACAAAGTATTAATGATATGTCGACTCAAATTGTTCAAAAAAAAAATCCAAGTTTGTATACTTTGGCATAATTCTCATACGAGCACGCCGACTACATAACTATTTTCAGATTTCATCGAAAGGTAGCATCCTAAAACAATTCTTTTCATTTTACTTCTGGAGAATTAAGAATAACATTGGATGAGATCACCCAAATTGCGAAAATTCCCATCATAGGTAGTTATATCTATATGTAGGTAAATGATCGTAATCTTATTGATTTTTTAGCTACTTATCTTGGTGTTAATGAGGTAACAACAAGATACAAATCAAATGATTCTAATTTAGTCAAACTCAAGTATCAGTTGGAAATATTTGCCAATAGAAAAATAAAGAATATGCAGATGAAGGCGATTTCAAAGTCATTGCCCGTGCTTAAATTCTTTATTTATTGGGTTGCACATTATTTTGTGATAAGTTGGGTGCAAAGGTTCCACTGAAATATTTGAGGCATTTAGAGAATGTAAACAACTTGAATGAACAAGCCTGGTGGATGTGAGCATTAGCATTTTTATATCATCAATTAGGGTTGGCTTCAAGGTATGATGTAAAACAGATGGTTGGTTACATGACATTGTTGAGTATAAGTCAGTTTTATTTTTGTTCGACTTCTATCCAATAGTAAAATAAGTACTAACGAATATATTTGAAACTCGGATTTACAATTGGTTTCATATGCTTCCTAATGCTATTCCTAATAAAGACTACGATGAAATGATACCAAAAATGTGTAACGAATACCAGTGATATAATCAGTGGATATGGCTTCTATCATAATTAGATGATTTATTAACAAGATGTAAGTTGGTTAGTTATTGATTGTTTTTTAAACCCTTTTTTGCAAGTTTCACTGTGTAATTAGAACATAAAAATATTCAATAAATTTAGACACGTAAATTGCAGCTCATACTTATTTTTCTATATAAATTATACAATAGTAAATGACTTGTTTATTTCTAGATATGTTGCGATGCATACCATAGTATGAGGTCCCATTACCTCTTGCCTAAAGTCACATTTTATAATGGAGTCATTTTGTGTTTCGATATTGCGGAACCATACCAACCTAGCAAAGAGCCAGAACATTTTGGAATTGCTCAACTATATCTACAATCAATGGTTCCAAGCGAATGACGTATAGGTTGGAATGCTAACTAATGCAAAATTGTATTCGATAATGGATATTGATATTTAGAAAAATGGCAAGATCGTGTACTTTCTTTAAGATCATGGTATACTTGTTTAGTAGATCCTTGGGATTATAGTATATGCCATAGTATTTGAGTGTGTCACATTCCAAAACCCAAAGGTAAGAAGAAGTTTCTCAAGGAAAGTTCATAATAACAATAAGTTAGAAAGTAACAAAGTTGTTGTTAACGTCAAAAGTTGGTCAGACGGTCAACCCCCAGTCGTGCGTAGAACACATGAATAATAATCACAGAGTATGGTAAAGTAAAATCAGGGAACATGCATAATTTTTATAGTGGTTCGGCAAGAGATGGTTCCTACGTCCACTTTATATATATTGATTTGCTTTTGATACAAGTACAACACGTTTTCTTTTTGGAGAAAGAGGGAGACTTTTCTCTTTTTGGAGTCAGCCATGGAACTTGTATTTGAGAGAGGAAGTTCCTAAGAGAAGTTGAAGTGGATAAAAGTCCTTTCCTATTTTGAGCATGGAGGTATTTATAGGTGAAGAGAGGCGCTAGGAGAACTACAACGTGGCTTGCTTCTTTTGCGGAGCCCAGACATGTGGAGCTTAATCATTTGAAATAGTTGCTACGGTGGGACCCGGTCTACTGCTGATTAATAGTATCCTCGAGAATTTTGGCTTGCGTGGCACTCGAGATGAGGTGTATCAAAAGTAGAGCTTTGGCCGGAAGTGGTTGACCGCCTTTAATGCCTGAGAATCAGGCTAATGAATGACCTGTTTGGATATTTCTAGTAGATCTGGAGGTAAATGATCGATCCGATCTTTAAGATTGACTCGGTCGGCCTGGGGGAGCGATTATGTTGGGGCATGAGATGCCGTTGCTCGACGGAAACTGACTTGAGCCAAATTTTGTTTGGGCTTTCTAAAGCAGGGATCGACCGATAGAGTAGGTCGGGGAGTCTTTTGACATTGGGCTTCGATCCGTCGAACCGTGACATCTTTTGCCAAAAAGTGGGTCAACACTCTGCCCTTCAGAATATATCCTTCTTGATAAAGTAGGTGTGTTATGAATATTGCATCGGAGTCCAATGTGCAGGCAGCTATGGTTGCGCCGAACCATATTAAGGCCAAAAATCTGATGATCCCAGTGGTTGTATTAAGACCAGAAAACCAATGGTCGGTGTAGATCGTATTAAGGCCAGAAAACCCGTAACCATGGAGGACCATATTAAGGCCAAGAATGCTATGGAAGTACTCGATAGCTTTGGTCGTAAGATCCAATACCTATAAAGATTGTATAGGCCATTCTCGGTTTTAGAGATGGCTTTGAATTTGATTGGGCGAGTATTAACCATACTCGGCTTAAAGAGTTGGTGAGCAGTAATCACACTTGTCTTAGAGGAGTGGAGAGTATTAACCATACTCGACTTACTAAGGTTGCAAATATTAACCATACTCGTCTTACGGAGGCAGCGAGTATTAACCATACTCGGCTTACGGAGTCGGTGAGTATTAACCATACCTGGCTTACGGAGGTGGCGAGTATTAACCATACTCGTCTTACGAATGTGGCGAGTATTAACCATACTCGGCTTTATGGCAAGTGTTAATCATGCTTGGCTCATATAATTTTTTCTGTACTCGCCTAATGGAGTTGGACGTATACGGTGATGGGCAAGTGAGACTTAAGTGGTTGTCGTACTTCTGTTAAGAATTTATAGAGTTTTGATGAGTGATGAGTGCATTCGATTCAGGGAAGAGGCGAGTATCTTCCGTACCCGGCTTAGAGAAATCTGACCATACTTGACTCGAGGAGTATGCTTAGATATGGCGGTAGGTTTTGACCGTGTCTTACAGACGGTGGCTTAGCTCTGACTATTGGGTCCGCGAGCGTCAATCATGCTCGGCTTAAATCATTCAAACATAGTCCATGTTTGCAAAAGAAAGTTTATTGCTGCTAAAGAGCTATTACAAGGAAATGAAAATAAATTCGAAATGGGTGATAACTGAATCCATAGCACGCCTAGGAGCTAAATCCTAACCCCGTACGTGTGTACTTCATAATACCCATTTTATTGAAAGAAACAAAAATACATTCAAAAGAAGAAATCTAAATCTTATTAATTGATGATGATGCCATGATTGCTGGGTTTAGGGTCCTTTCCATTTCTAGGAGCTCGAGGACCATCCTGAGGAGTTTGGGCAGAAGATTGTGGTAGCATAGCCGGCGTGGTTTTCTTGACATACTCGGGAGATTCCCCCCGCCTGACCCTATCCTCAATGAGATCGCGCAAGTGCCTGCATTCACTGGTGCTACGACCGGTAATGTTGTGAAACGTGTAGTGTTTTCCAGAGTCTAGCTCTTTCTGGGTTGGCTCTCTTCGAGGAGGTTTTGGGAAAGGCAAAAATCCTCGTACGTCAAGGTAGATGTCGAGCATAGAGGAATTGAGCTCGATGTACTGATCGTACTTGTTCTCTCTCTGGATTTGTACGTTACGTTCATTCTTTTCCGAGACCTTTCCTCTTCCTTTATTCTGCCCATTGGTGTTGGATGGACCTCCATCTTTGGTGCCAAGCACCTCGAGGCTCTCTATCCCAGTGCTGGTGTCTTCTTGTTGGAGGAATCGCTTGGCCTCGAAATAGAAATCTTCGATGTCCTTGGGAGGATCTCTGGTTAAATACATTCTGAATTCTGATCGGTTCTGAACTCTCGTAATGGTGGCCATAAGCACCGTTGATGGCTCAGGTCGATCGACTGATGCTACGGCTGTGTTGAATCTTTCGAGGAAGGACCAGAGAGTTTCACCGGGTCGCTGTTTAACAGAGGTCAGGAACATGATGCTCTTTGGTCAAGAGATGTGGACTCTAAACTGCTAGATGAAGCGGGAGACCAACATGTTCCAGCTGTTGATCGACTCCGTTGTTAGCTGCCAAAACCACAAGCTAGCTATATCTATGAGGAAGAAGGGGAAGCACTTGGCCATAACATTGGTTAATGCAGAGAGTACTTCCATGTGGCGTATATACCGCATGAGATGAATGGTCGGGTCGGTCCGACCATTGTAGAGCTCTATGGCTAGGAACTTCAAGTTCGGCGGATTGCAGGAGTTTCTGATTTCCCTCGTGAAGGGGCTGCGGTGGATATCATCTACATCCTTTTGAGAAGAAGTAACCCGAGTAAAGCGTCTGATAATACACTCAAGCTGACTTCCATTTCCAAGGAGCTGCTGCCACGAATCCGACTCTGCATTTGGAAGAACTTCAGTACTAGGGTCCCCCGGAAGCCTGCTCAGAAGGGTGGTCGTTGGCTGGGATCGACCTACGAGAGTTGAGTGAAGGTGAGGGCGAGGGTCTACTGCAGTTTCAGGACCCGGTTTAGCTGCCATGGGGATTGTCCAATTGTTATTGGACTGAACCATACCTGCTCTTGCCGGGTTAGTCCGAGTTTGGTTAGCAGCAGGCCACCCAGCATATTATGTGAAGTTCGGGGTTCTTCGATGCCCCCACCCGAAGCGATGTTAGAAGGGTTAACAGTAGGGTTTTCCTCCTCCACACTGAGAACCGGTTTGGTAGAGTGGTCTTCCTGGTTTGAAGGGAAGGCTCCACCAGCTCTTCGTTGGAGGGGAGGAGGCATAAGATGAGTCTGTGGTAAGATGACGGGTTGTAATGGGAATGACAATGATCTCGGTCGACCCAGCTGCTGTCTGGTAGATCCAGGAAGTTGAGTTGTTACCTGGAGTGGAGGCAGAAGGGTCGAACGACCTAGATCTTGATTGCGGGCCTCTTGTGAATCTACAGTTGCGGCTGCGCTGGTCGCTAGAAGCGATACTCCCGGCAATGGTCGGTAGAGAGGTGGTGTCGAGCCAGGAGGAAGCAAAGGTATGGTCCGATCTACAGCATGTATTTGTGCAGACAGAAGATTAGTTGTTGTCCCCATCCCGCTCGGTATAGGAAATGATACTGGAATGTTTGTTCCCTTATCCATCCGAGCGAGAAGGTGATTCATCGCTTCCTGCTGTTGTTTGAAGAGTTCACCCTGAGATGTCATATGGCCTCCGAACTCGGTCATAATCTTGTCCATGTCGTCCCGAGTAAGATATCGGGACACGTCTTCATGAGAGGAGGCTTCTTGACTTGCTTCTAAAGTGTTTGTTTCAGCTGCATTAGTGTTTGTGGGACGGGAAGATGTTGCATCCTTCTTCCGCTTGTTCGCCATGGATCAAAGAAAGCAGAAGGTCGTAAGTTCGATCCTCTTCCTGGCGCGCCAAAGTGTTGATGTCAAAAGTTGGTCACTAGTGACGGTCAACCCCTAATCGTGCGTAGAACACACGAATAAAAATCACATAATACTGTAAAGTAAGTAAAAACAGGGAACATGCAGAATTTTTATAGTGGTTCGGCAAGAGATGGTGCCTACGTCCACTTTATATATATTGATTTGCTTTTGATTACAAGTACAACACGTTTTCTTTTTGGAGAAAGTGGGAGAATTTGGTCTTTTTGGAGTTAGCCGTAGAACTTGTATTTGAGAGAGGAAGTTCCTAAGAGAAGTTGAAGTGGAGAAAAGTCCTTTCTATTTTGAGCATGGAGGTATTTATAGGTGAAGAGAGGCAATGAGCGAGCTGCAACGTGGCTTGCCTCTTTTGCGGAGCCCGGACACGTGGAGCTTAATCATTTGAAAGAGTTGCGGCGGTGGGACCCGGTCTACTGCTGATTAATAGTATCCTCGAGAATTGTGGCTTGCGTGGCACTTGAGATGAGGTGTATCAAAAGTAGAGCTTTGGCCGGAAGTGGTTGACCGCCTTTAATGCCTTGAGAATCGGGCTAATAAATGACCTGTTCGGATATTTCTACGTAGATATGGAGATATTTGATCGATCTGATCTTTAAGGTTGGCTCGGTCGGTCTGGGGGAGCGATTATGTTGGGGCATGAGATGTCGTTGCTCGAGGGAAATTGGCTCAGACCAAAAAAATTTCAGGCTTTCTGAAGCAAGGATCAACCGCTGGGGTCGGTCGGCGAGTCTTTTGACATTGAGCTTCGATCCGTTGAACCGTGACATATTTTGCTAAAAAGTGGGTCAACAGTTGTTTACTTATGTTTTATGTACTTGACTTCCATTTCATTGTTTTCTTTCGTATTTAATGTAGATAATTGCAGTTGGGAATGCTGCAGAAAAATTAAAGGAAAATATCAAAGTCACCTGAGCAAGAATAATTAATCGGTGTCTTACTGTGGAACCTGAAGCAATTGACTTATTAGAGAAAGCTCTAAATGAACTTGATAAAAGGGAGAAACTGCAAAAGGACAACATGAAATTATGCTTGTGAGTATTTTAATTTGAAATAATGGTCTTTCTATTAACTTGGTCTTGTATTTTGTTGTACTGTAAGCTATGGCATTTAGTATTTTGCTCCAAAGCGATGACTGTGTTGGTTTGATGTTGGAAACGATGCTACTATAAGCTATGATTTGAAAGCAATGTAGTGGTTTGACAATCCTATATGTCTTTTGTGTTCTATTTCATATGTTATTTGATTAATATCTTTTGTGTTAAATCATATACTAGCATGCTTGCATTTTACTACTAATACATATGTTGTTGATTTGATATACAAGTTTGTGAATGTAAATGTTTGTAGTTTTATATGTTATTATTCTTCTCTGTCCGGTTGCCATGGACCGGTGATATTTATGAATGAACAATGATAAATAAACATTGGAAGTTTGATAATCCACTAAATTTTAAGTTAATTTTGTTCATCTTTCAACAGCCATTCATTCCCTTCGTGGCTCAATGTTGAACAACCGACGATCAATTACTCAAAATACAAGTGTTTCTACTGGCCGGTTGGTTAAAAAAACCGTACAGGAAAAGGAGACTACAACATCCTTGTAAATCGCGACTATTGATAACCGATCGCTAACATCAATTGAATACATTGATGTCTTTCTATTCGGCTATTAGTAGTTGTATTAATGTAGAGGTTCCATTGTTGTGAACTGAACTTCTTTATAACTGGAAACAATTACAACTGATAGTCTATGGTCGGCTACCGATCATCGTGGTACTTTTAAATTTTTATGTTGTTATTAGTCGAGATGCTATTACTATTGAAAAAAGGGATAGATGTAGTCTTTGGTCGGCAGTTAACGGTCGTGATGTTCAGTTATCGTTCGGTTGTTAATAACCGACCCTTTGTTATAACTGTAACTCAAAGTTTTGACTTAGATTTGTTGCTTTTTCGTCGGTTTTTCCACCACCATACAGAAATCAATGCTCTACCCTTATTCTTAAGTTCTAGTGATGTTTCATTATTCAGTTTGTGAAGTTGCATTGAATTTCATCTAATGGTGGTCTTCCATCGTTACCCACTCAAGCGGTTTGGTGATTAACTACCATTCATGGATATTGTTAGTTAACTAGGCTTTAGTCGGTGTATATTGGCCAAACATTAGTTCTTATGTACGGCTTTCGTACATCGACCTCCCGTAAGTGCTTTAAGAAGTTGGGTTGGAACACATTACATATCATGTCAATACATTGCATAAGCATATCATATCGTCTAATAGTTTTCTTGAATCAATATATTACATTACATTACATCTTCACATTGCACCATAAGTAAATGTTAAATTACAACCCATGCCACTAGTAATACAAATTTTGCATTAAAGTGGAATTATCCATTGATAAAAAATTTCAAGTTTACATTTCAGTACACTTAAGTTTATATTAAAAATAAAAAGCAAGTAAATTTGAGTTAAATATAGGCATCCTTCATTGTCATATCTAGTGGGAAAAGTTTTACAAATTCAATTTGTTGATCAGCCTATAGTTCTCTCCATGGTTTCACTTCTCCAGTAGATAAACTAAGCCAAATGCTAGCCATATGCAGGATCGATGCATTTTCTGTTAATGTCAGTTTGATATAACAATAGTCTAGAATATTCGCAGAAATAATGAATCGTTGCACATCTCCTAAATTTGGGCCTCTATCATATGGAACTAATTTGAGACTCTAACAATTTGATATACAATCCATAACTCAATCGAATGCATCTGCAACCAAGTATTTGGTTCATGCATTATCATTCAATTTTCTTTTGAATAAGGACTTATGCCACAATCGATAGCCGATTTTAAAGCTTTGCAATTTGATACATCAAAATACATATCATATAAGTCCCATTTTTCTTCATTTCTGCTGATATTAACTTCCTTGCTTCTCCGCAATCGGAATCTAATTTATTAGCTAGTCCGATTATGCAACAAAATCCAAAATTATCATCTCCAAAAACATATTCAATGTTGACAATATGTTGTTAAAGAAAATTCGATGGATAAGCTAAGTAATTAAAATCTGAATTTGTCATCTTGAGATCGCTCGTATCAAATGTCAAATCATATTGCACACTATATTGAAATAGAATTTCATTAATGGCTTTTTCATTCTCTAAAGAAGATGGATCTTGGTTTATAGATTTTTGACGTTTTTCATATTTGTTAGTTAATTTGTTCTTATCATCAATTAATCTATCTTTGTGTTTCTTTATTTTTTCTCTTAAAATCAATAATAAAACTTTCGTCTCCACTACAGTGCTCAAATTAAATAATTTTTCAATGTATGCAAACTCAGGTGTCTATATAAACTCGAGTGATTCTTCAACTTGTGCAATATAATTTAATTGTCTCAACGTTCATCAACGAGTTTAATCGACAGTTGAACACCTTAGTGTTATATTTTGAATATTTCATGTACATATGGAAGATCGTACACTAATTGATTCAAATGGTCATAAATGATGCATCTAAAGCATTTAATAAGAATTTAATTAAAAAATTTGAATAACAAGATTAATATTTCGTAACTGTTGGAATCTGACCATGGAACTTATACCATTGCGTTCGTGGTGATTTTTAGAAGAAGTTTCATATATAACATTCTCAGATTGAAATTCAAACAAAAATGTTATGATTGTTTGTAGTTTTAACGTCAAAAACGATTATATGTACATGTTTGTTTGTATGTATATACATATAAAACCTCAGTCGGTTATATATGGATGATATTTAAATTTAAAAGGAGAATAAATGTGTAAGTAAGAACAAAGGAAATTTTGTAAGGTAACACAGTTAATAAAATAAAAATGAAAGATGTGAAACGTATTTAATTAATAAGTAGCAGAAATTAATAATAAAGGAAGTTCATAAGAAGAACGAATGAAAATCAAAAAAGAATTAACGGAAATAATCTATGCAAAATACATGCATACATATTTGAATTCAAATTATAGAACATGTAACACACTCAAAAAACAAATCAATTGAGAACTGATTTGAAATTAATAGTAATTCATACGTTACAAATTATTGACCAACTTTTTGGCTAAAGCCATCACAACTCAAGATCGAAGCTCGATACTGGATATCGGTCCGGTTCCACGCTTCCAGGTTCGACTTTCATTACAGGTTGATTGATCATAATTCGACCAAAATCGGCTCAACAACAAGAAAAGGCTCTCTCCTTCAAAGTTGGCATTTTTCTGAAGTTAAAACAAAACCGATCGATCGGGTCGTTGGTCGATCGATCGGGCTATTCCTGAAAAATGAGCCAAGTCTAGAATATCGGATCAAGAATACCAGATTGAAATTATTTACTACAAGACGAAGTCATACTCCAAAGGCTACAGAACCGGTCAGCTTTAACCAAGCATAACTTTTTATATACCAACTTTCAAGCTGCACGTATGCCACGATTTCTGAGAAGAACTGTTCTACAGTAGACCGGGTCCCTCCGCGTACAACTACTTTACGGGATCAAGTTACTCGTGTCCAAGCCCGAAAAAGATATGTGCCATGCTACATACCAACTCAGCCCTCCTTATCGCCTATGAATACAACTGTTTCCAAAAATGGAGAGGCATCTTAAATCCGCTACTCGAAATCTTCTATTCGGCATCCCCAAGTAGCATGCTATATATTCTAAGTACAACACAAGGATTTTGTGTAGAGATTTCTTCTTTCTCTACTTTCTTCCATTGAAAAGCAACTATAACCTGTAATCGATAGTATAAACAAAGATTATAAAGTGGACGTAGTCTTGGTCTAAGCCGAACCACTATAAAATATTGTGTATTATGTGTTTATTTACCTTTTTCTTGCATTTTGTGAATATTATCGTGTGTGGTTAACACACGTTGGGGTTGATTGCCATTACACCAACTTTTGATGTCAACACTTTAGCGCGCCAGGAAGGGGGCGCGGATATACCTAACGACATTCGGCAACTCTTAAAGAAGCAATGGTGAAACAGAAGAAGGACTCAGCACCTTCTCACGCTCCATCTCGATCTGCTGATGCAGCAGACGCAGTAGCAGCGGGAGCAAGCCAGGAGGATTCCTCCCACGAAGAACCGTCCCAATACCTAAATAGGGACGAGATGGATAAAGTTTTGGCCGAGCTTATAGCTCAGGTAGCGCATCAGGATGGAATTCTTGCAAAGCAGCAGGAAATGATGAAGGATTTCCTTGCTTGGATGGATGGAAGACCGAGCAACCAAGCATCACTTCCTGCACGACCGAAGCTGGGGCAATAGTTAATCTACGATCTGAAGAAATGCAAGCCCGAGATTGGTCTGCAATTCCTCTTGGTTCAACTTCACTTCCCGATCGGCCAGATCTAATGTCGTCACTTCTGGCAACTATTGGAGCTAAGGTAGCTGTAGATTCTCAGGTCGACCATGGCCAAGTTCTGGATCGGTCGACCATTTTGCCTCTGGTTCAGGGTTCGACTCAACTCCCTCCGTGTAACCTCTGGGTCGAACCAGAATATGGATCGATGCAACTTCTGGTCCGACCCAGCATCTTACCGCAAGCCCATCTTATGCAACCTTTCCCATAGCCTTCCCAGCTTGTCGATCCAAGAAGGGCTGGGGGCAACGATCCTCCGTGTCACCAAGACGACTCTACCATACCGGCCCCCAATGCGATGGAGGGAAATGTTATGGTAAGTCACTCTGATATCACCCCGACTGAGGGCAATACCAGGCCCCGAGCGAGGGAAATACTGGGCCCCGAACAGGAAATGCTATCCCAAGTTGGTCCAATCTTCCCAAAGCGGCCATGGTTTGGTTCAATATTCAATTTAACCAGTAGATTACTGTCAACCCCAAACCAAGCCTTGAGGCTGTGGACCTCTTTCACTCAACTCTCGTGGACCTGACCACAAGAACTTGAGGTATGCTTCCACCCAGTTCTAGTACTGGGGTTCTCACCGATGTCTCCAATGCAAGATTGGATTCGTGGCAACAACTTCTTGGGGATGGAATTTAGATTGCAAGCATCATCAAATGCTTTACTAGAGGCACCTCTTCTCAAAAGGATGTGGATAACATCCATCGCAGTCCATTCACACCGAAAACCAGAAACTCTCGAAATTGAACGGACTTCAAGCTTTTGGTCCTGGAACCCTAAATCAGCAGGACCGATCCGACCATGCATCTCATGCGATACATGCGCCACATGGAAGTGCTATCAGCATCAACCAACATCATGGCCAAGTGCTTCCCTCTCTTTCTCACCAAAATTGTTGGCATGTGGTTTCGGTAGGTAACAACTGAATCGATCAACAGCTGGAACATATTGGTCACCCGCTTCGTCAAGTAGTTCAGAGTTCACATTTCCAGATCGAAGTGCGTCATGTTCCTCACATCCATCAAACAACGGTCTGGTGAGACCCTACGCTCCTTCTTAGAAAGATTCAGCATGGCCGTAGCATCAGTCGATCGACCTGAGCCATCAATGGTGCTTATGGCCATCATAGCCGGTGTTTAGAGTCGAACTGATTTCAAGATCTCCCTAACTAGAGATCCCCCCAAGGATATTGAAGATTTCTATGCTAAAGCCGATAGATTCCTCCAACAGAAAGAAGTTAGCATCAAGATGGAAAATCTCGAAGTATTTGCTACCAAGGATGGAGGTCCATCCAATACCATTGGCCAGATCAAGGGAGAGGGAAAAACCTTGGAAAAGAACGATCGGAACGTGCGATTCCGGAGAGAAGACAAGTATGATCAATACACCGAGCTCAACTCCTCCCTACTAGACATCTTCCTTGATGTGCGAGGATCTCTACCTTTTCCAAAGCCTCCCAGGAGGGAGCTGACCCAAAGAGAACGAGAATCAGGAAAGCACTGCATGTATTATAATATGGCAGGTCACATCACTAATGAATGAAGGCATCTACGCGATCTCATCAAGGAGAGGGTCACACGTGGAGAGCTACTTGAGTATGTTAAAAAGTATGCATCAGCCGCACCTTTACTGCCACCTTCTCAGGCTCCTCAGGTCAGTCCCCGAGCTTCTCGAAACGGGAAAGACCCTAAGCCTAGCAATCACGGCATCATCATCAACTGATCTGGTTTAGATCATTGTGGATACACTTCATTACTTAGGATATAAGAAATGTATTTTTTTTTAAAATGTGGTTATGTTGAAGTACACACGTATGGGGTTAGGATTTAATCCCTTGGCGTGCTCTAGACTCGACTATAAACCTGTTAGGACTTATTCACATAATAGCTCCTTAGCAGCAATAAACTTTCTTTCTCAAACGTGGATTATGTTTGATGATTAAGCATCTTGTCGGGATTCAGCAATTGCCTCAAAGCCGAGTATGGTTAATTCTCGCTAACCTTCTTAAGCCGAGTATAGTTAATACTCGCCAACCTAATTAAACCGAGTATGGTTTATACTTGTCACCCGGGTATAGTTTATACCCCTTCTTCTAAACCGAGCATGGTTTATGCTCAACTTCAAGGTATGGTTAATACCTCTCCTGGAAATCTACATGTCAGGATATGACAAACTTAACTCCTTCTCAATAAGAGTATGACTTATACTCAACCTCGTTAAATCACACCTTAAGCATAGCTGATGCTCGATCCCAAACTCGGGTATGGTATATACTCGACCTATGAGTATGGTTCATACTCGTCCAATTGTTAACGGTATGGTTTATACCCCTCTCTAAATTTCAGGGTATGGTTTATGCCCCACTTCAAAAAAACGAGTATGTGTTATGCTCGTCCTCCAGGTATGGTTCATACCCCCACATCACTAAAGTCAGGTATGGTTAATGCTCGCCAAAATAACAAAACCGAGCATGGTTTGTGCTCCTCCCCTTTGAACTCTGGGTATGGTTGATACCCCGCTTCAAACTTTCAGGCATGGTTTATGCCCCTCTTTGGATTCCCAAGTATTACTCTACTAGGCAAGGTACCGGTTCTGCTGCTATTCTCTGAAGTCAACTTGGTATGGTCGATTAATTTTCTGGCACTCTCGAAGACTCGGCCTTAATACGATCCCCAACAGTCGTCGATTTTCTGGCCTTAATACAATCATCAATGATCGTCGGTTTTCTAGCCTTTCTCATAATATGATTTGGTGTAACCACGGCTTTCCGAATCAGAATACAAAGAACTTCTTTTCAATATTCCTTGGAAGATCCAGAATACACCGTTCTTTGTCAAAAAAAAGTATTATAGGAGGCAAAATGTTGACCAGCTTTTTGGCAAAAGCCATCAAAACTCAAGATCGAAGCTCATTACTGGATATCGGTCCAGTTCTACGCTTTAAGGGTCGACTTTCATCATAGGAAGATCGATCATAATTCGACCCGAATCGGCCTCCGCAGCAAGAAAAGGTTCTCTCTTTCAAAGTTGGCATTTTTCCGAAGTCAAAACCAAACCGATCGGTCGGTTCATCATTCGATCGATCGGGCTGTTCCTGAAGAATCGGGTCAAGTCTAGAATATTGGGTCAAGAATACCAGATTGAAATTTTTTACTACAAGACAAATTCCTACTCCCAATGCTACTGAACCGGTCAGCTTTAACCAAGCACAACTTTTTATATGCCAAATTTCAAGCCCCACGTATGCCACCACTACAAGAAAACACTGATTTCGCAGCGAACGAATCCGTCGCTAAACGTGTATTTGCAACAGATTTGTGACGGATAACTCTCGCCGGTAAATTTCACGTTTGTATTTTAGTGACCATTTTACGACGGAACTTAACGTCAATTCTCCAACGCTTTGCCGTCATTTGTCAATATATTTAAACTTAATTTAAATAAAAAATTACCGATATTTTACCGACAGATATATATTTCTTTAATATATATTTTTTAAAAATTCCATCAGTGATCCCTTGCTGAACAGCAAGGGATTAGAAATGGATAATTTCAGCTTTTGCTTCACCTTAGATATCTGTCGGCAATTCGTCACAAATGCTAAGTTATTGGTGACGGTTGTTTTTATTACCCTCGGCAATCACACGCAGATTTGCAAAACTCACCCGTATTCCCTTTCTATTCCATCGGCAAATGTTACTACAATAAAATATTAATTTACAACTGATGGACGCCAATGTTAATTAAGATACTTAGTTAATATGAACTCAAAATAACACTATTCATAATCAAATAACGAAATAGAATATCAATTAACATACAAGCACAATACATAATTAAGTTGCTAAATTCAATACATAACCAATAGTATACATATTTTTTTTTTCTACAAATTTTCGCGCTTTTGTTCCTCGTTTCATTTCAGGAAAAAATTACATTACCCTGTGTATTTCTCCTATAAACCGTCCATTTTCTATGTTGACTCCTGTATTCATTCCCTTTTTTTATCACTCTAAACATTTTCTACCAAAACCACAACAGTGCAGTTCACCAGTTCTAAAAAACACAATCCCTAATCTGTACATCACCTTCCTGCAACCCCAAATCAGCCTCGATAATTTGTTCATCTGCAACTTCACACTAACCTATCTTCAATACTGTATCACTCCACAATCGACCACTATCTCAACTTACCTGGGAGTTAAAAGAACTTCAAAACTACATTCACCCCTCTTCCAAAACCATGAGATCACCCATTCAACATCGCTAACTCTCCTCCTCCATTCACGTTACCTTTTTCACGCTACAACCACTGCTACCATTCACCTCCACTTGTTACTGCTTTCAACCTCAACCTCTTGCGCTTCATCGTCAATTGCTATCTCTGCCATCCACAACCATAAGGACACAACTCCATCAAACCCAAGCAAAATCCAAATCACCCAATTGAAATGCAACCCCTATATTCATGCACCCAAATTCAACATATTGCCCTTCTCCACAAACCGGATTTCCCTCGAACTTGCTTCCCTACCTCCACCTCCAGTCGCGATTTTAGCAACACCACTCCCAAAATCCGCATCTCTTACCTTGCATCCTGAGTGGGGGGCACGTGCCATCCTCATGCTTAATGTGGCTCCGCCACTGCAACCAAGGTCTATGTATTAACATGAAAATATACACAAAGCTTCCAAGGACAATTGGAAGAACAAACAAGTCAGTCAGTTCAGTCGAAAAATATACACAAAGCTTCCTAGGACAATTGGAGGAACACACACATACACAAAATTTAGAATGTACTTGTTGATGTTTCACATACTGTGTGAAATTCTATAATCCCCTTACCAATTGTTAACATCCGATTTTCTGTCATTTTCCATGTTTATCCTAACATGTAAACCCCTTACCAATTACATGTTTTGAAACCAAACGGATATGAAGACATGGGAAATGACACCCAAATCTAATAGTTAAACCAACGCTGTGTGAAATTCTGAGACAAACCGCTAAATTTCAAAAATAAATAAATTGAAACCAGCTGAAACAACATATGAAAAGGGTTAAACAAGTAATTATCAAGCAATACCGGTCATGGGTCCAGGTCCACGTCACGGCAACAACTGACCGGGTTAAGGGAGCATCACCACACTATTTAAAGCCACCAGTATGAATGCAGTTTTATAGTTGCAACCTGCAGCAGACTTTGAAAATTGTAGACGCTTTGCAAAGGAATTTCCTACTTGCATGTTCTTAGTGTTTTCACACTCCTAGTCACTCCAGTCATGAAGTACCCACTACATGGAAAAAAATAAAAAAATTATCAAACAAATTCAAAAAGCACTACCAACTTAATCAAATACATACCTTATTTTGAATAAAATGCATCTATATTGGAACTTTCTCTTTTAACAAAATAAATAGTCTTGTTATCCTTCAGATTCTCATGAGGTAGTTCAAGCACATTACACCCTATTCCCGGAAATGCAAGCTCAAAACCTGTTACAACGGATTTGAAATCTAATTCTGCATCAAGTTGTAAAGTAGCAACGAATTATAACTGAAGCATCACAAGAAATATTACCACAGTGATTGATGAGCATTATTGAAACTAAAACAGCAAATGCACTGCAAAAGAAAAACCAAACATTAGATTATTGGAAGCTGGAAGATGTTTCTATTCCTATCAAGGCAGAAAATATGATGAAAAAAGAATTTGTGAAAAACTCCATGGATATAAAATCAACGGTAAACAAATTCTTTTTGATCTATTTTGTTATTTGAGATTTTATATTTTCAACGTAGCATTACTAATCTTCTATATTTTGTTTTTTGTTTCTCAAAGACTCGCTCTCTGAACTGCAAAGAGGTCAATGTATGCATGGCGACAAAACAAATCAAGCATCATCCTTATATTAGTGGTAACAACCTATATTTATTTGTAGCCTTTTCTTTTCAAAATTTCCATATAGGACGAAAATTCATCTCGGGGCACAATACAGAGGCCATGGTTTAATTGCAAACATTTGTTGTGGCTTTCTGGCTACCTTGCTGAACATTGCAGATGAAAGGGAGAAGGTTCTCTTTTGTCATCATATGGTAATTAAACCTACACTTTTCTTAAATTTTTTTAGATTAGACGGATCAGTTATTATCATATATATATATATATATATAGAGAGAGAGAGAGAGAGGGGGGAGGGAGGGAGGGAGGGAGAGAGAGAGATGAAAGGTAACTTATAATCATTAGTGATCATGTTGCTCTATGATTAAAATAACTTATAAAATGAGGATTGTATCCTATGACAACAAATGACAAGGAATTATATCCCTAAGGGTGCAGATTTTGTGATCATGTCGCTCTAATTTAAGTGCAACTGATGTGATGGCAAAACAGTATATCAAAGAAGATATAAGATACATGTTTCATTTATATATCAACTAAACAACGCAAGTAACATTTACTTGCACATGAGGATGGCTCTTAGCATTAGGTTTCTCTTTAGGAGATTTAGGTGAAGTCTTTCTTATAGCATAATTTTCATGCTCTATTTTTATATTAGTCATTTCCTAATTCACCTAATTCTTTTTTTTTTCAAATAAGCAAAAATGTTATCGATAAAGCATGTAATGGAAAATTGAAGAAAGATTACTTGACTGTAACTTATAGGTTTACCTTAATAAGAGAGTCATTAGATTTCTCCATAGCATCTTCACATGTCCTGCAAAAGTAACAAAAAACACAGTTATCATAATTACAAATAGAAAACCAAAATAAGTAAACATATCACACCGACTTGCCTGATCAACCAAGTGATATTGGTTTTTAGTGATAATCTGAAACTTTGCATGCTCTTTTTCTTGTATGATGCAATCCCATAGTGAAATCTGCCAGGAAGGATTTAAAGATGCATATTGTTAGGAACTTCCATTATAAAAACTGACCAATATAGGTGACTTTTGAGGCTTATTAAGATTACAGGCTTATTAAGATTACTGTTGTAGGGGATTATCTAGAAAGATGATGTAAAAATATGTTTTCATGATAAGTTTATTGTCCTGATGCTGATAAATGGCACGGGTTTGGTATCTACTTAATGTAAGAGCAGTAAACATTTAAATAAATAATCAAATGTATGTGATGAAAGAATAAAAATTTCTAATTGTTGACTGTTCATGTTTTTGGCTGAGTGAACCCAAAATTTTGAGTAGGAGTTCACAACTTATAAATCAAGTAAACAACAACGTTCTTAAAAACTTCTACATTTTGTAAAATATCAACAGAATATTAGTTTATTACAAGCTGAGACGCTGCAATGAAACAATTGTTGCTACTTCTTTACTATAACTGAGTATTATTTTTTACTACCTAGCTCAATTGTAACAACCCGCTTTTTACGTATCGGAAAATCGTAAAATATTTTTATTTTATTCCCTGAGGGTTGGATCATTCTCATCTTTTGATATGTTGCTTATGGGGATGTGAGACATGTCCATAATTTTTATTGACTTTGTTTGTGACCATTTGGCCCCTGTTAGTCTTGTACAGGGCATAACTTTTGACTCAGGTCGAATCAGAGGGTGAGACCTGTGCCAGTGGAAAGGAATTGATGTTTGTCTTTCCGTAGAGTGGTTACATTAAAGATTTGGCTTAGCGGTTTGGGAGAAATCGTTGTTTTAAGGTTTTTCAGTTGGTTGTCCAGGTTTGGTATGCCAAAGTGGGCTGAATTTGGAAGGCCCGTTAGGGGGTTGGTGGAAACTATAAATATGGGGTAAGGGATATGTGAAAGGGTTTGAATTTTCCATTCTCTCATTGAGAGGTCTTGTGCTCCTCCTTCCTATAACACTCTTCCTCCATTATAAATCATAATCCAAGGAGGGAAGTTGGAGATTTATACCATTGGAGGCTAGATCTACATCAATTGAGGCAAGGATTCATCAGATCAAGTATCTGGTGTGAAGTTCTTGCTGTCCGGATTCATATTCCTTTGATTTTTTCTTGTTTGGGATAATCAGTGAGTAATTTACATCTCTCACATGAATGCAATAAAGTATATGAGTGTTTGTGCATGTTTCTCATCAAATTCAAGTGTTTTACCATAGATTTATACCCTTATATGTCTATTTTCATATGCATCACCCTATGATCTAATTAACAAGTTTTACCCATTAATTTCATGTCATTTCACGTGTTCATGTTAGTAAGATCTCTCATTTTGATCAGATGGTTTTAGGTGATATTTACATCATTTTTGTGGTTGTCGTAATATTCATGTTGTTAGTAATGTTATGACATGTTTATGATTGTGGTTGATGATTTTGGTTGAGTCGGTTTCGCCGGATTCGTCGTTTGACGAAGTTTTGGTCGAAATCGGAGTAGAATTAGAGATGTGCAGGAAGTGGATCGGGTCGGCCATAAGTGGGTCTGGTCGGTCTCAAATCCTGTCGTGGAGAACAAGTTAGAGCGGGTCGGTCAATGGAGCTGGTCGAGTCGGGCAATGCCTGGCCGGGTCGGTCCATTCAAGATGTGGGTCGGGTCGGTCGAGTCGTGACTTGGGGAGAAAGTAAGAAGTTGGATCGGGTCAGTCATTTTGGGGATCAGATCGGTCATCTTGGATCGGGTCGGGCTAGACTGGACCGGGTCCGTTGGTCGGATTGAAGTTCCTATTCGTGATGGTGTAACTGGGTCGGGTCGGGCTAGACTGGATTGGGTCGGTTGGTTGTTATACGAATTGGATCGGCCATCGAGTGGGTCAGTCTATAGTGGACCTTCGAATTATGAAGCCAGAAGGGAGCTGGGTTGGGTCGGCCTAGTTTGGGTCGGGTTGGTCTGAAGGGGCTGATCGATCATGTTTTTAGCAGTGCTTTTAAACGCTGTGGTTGATAGTGATGATGCTATGGTTGGTTTCCAACAGGGTCATTTTATGAAAAAGTACGTTTTTCGGGTACGACTAAGATTTGGAGAAAAGGTCTAAAAAATATATTTTTCGAGGGCAACCCCCCGAACCCTAGCCGCAGCGCAGTGAAATAATTGGCTCGATGATGATGTGACTTCAAAGTAAATTCAAGTTGAAAGGTTCGAAGTGGTGAAAGGTGTTCGTTAATCGGTATAGGATAGCAAATGGGGTGACAACTCAAAGGTCGTGAGTTGGTGGATAATGGTTGCTTGAGAAGGTTGCTTGAGCTATGAAACGTCGTCATGGTTGGACGACTAGGTATGCGAAGGCCGAGAAGTCATCGTTGTCATAAGTTCTAGTAGGATCAAAGCAGGGGTACAATGGGGGCACCCGAAAGACCGGAAGGTTGTTGGTCGAGTACCTTAGGTATCGTTGAAAGGCCTAGTTGTTAAGGTTGGACATATATAGTTTATGCTAGAACTAGGGTTACCATTAGCCCTTGGCATATGGCAAGGTTGTACATCATACGATTAACGATGGTTTCGAAGCAGGATTGGCGGTGATAGCCAGAGTATGTCATGATTGATTAGTTGCTTTGTTTGAACTATCTCATGTAGATTGCCCAACGTCGAAGGAGATGTTTCTTGGGTGCTTATCTGATATTGGTTTAGGCCTCTGGGGATTGTGCTTGAGGGGTGTTGAGTTCGATTAGGATGGTTTACATGAGATCTATTATTTGGATGTCATGAGTGCTTTGCCTTGATTGAATGGGTGTTCTGGTTTCCATGGATGTATGATCGAATTATTAAAGTAAAGGCTATCACTGTCCAATGTGGGGAAGATAGGGTTGAGCTCTTATCTGATGTTGTGGGTAGTTTAATATGTTTATCTATCCCTTCTCATATACCTTATTGTTGAAGTTTGTTAGTTGTTTTATCGCTCACTAACATTATTGTCTGACTCAAGGTTTTATGTCTCCTCTTATTACCTTGGGTTGTTCATCCGGTTATGGATGGGCAGACTAAGTAGCATGTTACAGGTGATTAGTGAGGACGATGCTACTATGCGAAGGCGAGCAGGAGGCTGGCGTACCAGTTTTATTACTATCTATATTTCTGTTTCCGTTGTTGAGTGTTCTATGAGTGTTGTAGTGGGGACTTATGTAGAAACTTTTGTTTCAGTTGGATAACCTTTCAAGATGTTGAGAAAGTTTTCAAAAGTTTGCTATATGATGCCTCATTACTATTACCTGTTATATATGTTCTATTATATTTTATCCTTGCGCTGTGAGTTCTACGACAGGTTTCGATGTTGTTTTCCTATTATGATGATCGTCCATAGCTGCTCGGCACACCTCTCAGTGCATTATTCCCCTTGTTTAGTGGGGGGGGTTATGGGCGGTCTCCACATTTGGTATCAGAGCTTTGGTCAACGATTTTGGACAAAATTCAAAGACGTAATCACGAGAGGCATACTTGTAGATTTCAGTTGGATGCTTAATATATATATTAGCATATATAGTAGTAGCGGTTGTATCTCTTTAGCAGTTTTCTTGGAAGTGGCTAATTATTCTAAATTGCAGATTTAGAATGAGTAGACAACCATCAAGACAGGCTTCTAGGGGAGCTAATACTGAAGGGGAAAATGGCGGTGAACCAAATTACCCGGCCATGTTTGAAGCCATGTCAGAGGCAATTATGCGAAGGGTACCCGTTCCAGTGGCAGCAACAGTAGATTTAAGTGGGCGAGTTCCTAGAGTAGTAGATTTTGCAAAGCTGTGCAAAGATTTTACATCTCTCGGAGTGAAACTATTCAAGGGAACCGAACCGGCTGAAGAGGTTCAGAGGTGGATGGATTCATTTGTTCGAATCTTTGGAGACTTGGGTATTGAGGATGCAATAAAGAGAAAGCTTGCATCAAGGCATCTGCAGGGCAGGGCAATGGAATGGTGAAATTCTATCATACTCGAGACTCCGGAAGAGGAGATTTCATGGGAGCAATTCCAAGCTAAGTTTGAAACAAAATTTATCTCCGCAGCTCAGAAATCTCCTCTATTCAAGAAGTTCGTAGAGCTAAAACAGAATGGTCGTTCTGTGCTTGACTACATTTCTGACTTTGAAGCCTTGTCTATATATGCTCGTTCATACGTTGATACACCATATCAGAAGAACGAGAAGTTTGTCTTGGGTTTGGATGCTTATATCGGAAAGCCATTAGTGGACCATCTTGATGATTCATTTGAGAAAATTGTGGAAAAAGGTATTCGTCATGAGAGCTTATTTCCCAAGGAAGCAAATGTTGTTGCTACAACCAAAGAGGCTCAAAAACCACAGAAAGGTGGTAATAATAAGAAGAGGAAGCAGCAACAGTAGAAAGGAAAAGATGGCCAAAAGAAACCTAAGAGTGAGGTGGTTTTCTTTAACTACCAAAAGAAAGGTCATTTTGCTAGTGAGTGCAGGAACCCCAAAGCTGAGAAGAAGTGCTTCAAGTGTGGAAAATCTGGGCATGAGAAGAAAGACTATCCAGAATCATCTAAGGAAAGCAGGTTGTGAAGCCATATGCTTTGGAAGCCGTGCTAACTTCTTCAAGAGCTCCTACTGTAGAGGAGAAGGGAAAGGGTGTCGTGGTGCAAGGTACTCTTTCTGTTAATGGTATTTCAGTTCATGTGCTTTTTGATACTAGAGCATCACATTCATTCATTTGCAATGAACTTGTTTGTCACTTGGGTTTGGAACCCGAGATTTGTGATAGGCCATTGATCGTGACTAATCCAGTTGGGGGTTCGTCCAGTTTGTGCATGATTTTCCGTGGTCTAGTGTTGTCGAGTCATGGTTGCTCTTTTGTGTGTGATTTCTTTGTTCTTAACTTCGCTGGGATGAGATCATCTTTGGCATGGATTAGCTCAAGAGGCATGCGGCAAGGGTGAATTGCGAGAAGCTAGATGTGAGGGTCAGGGATGTGGAAGGGCGAAAGGTGTTGATTAGATGTAAGCGCGAAGACAGGATCTTCGTGAGTTATCTATATTCGCTTGGGATTCCACAAGAAGACCTGTCATCAGTGCTGATCGCTACTGAGTATGTAGATGTATTTGACGAGGTCAAAGGGTTGCCACTGCATCGTGAGATCGAGTGTAGGATCGATTTGGTTGAAGGTGTTAGACCAATCGTTATGCCTCTTAGGCAGATGGTGCCTAAGGAATAGCGAGAGTTGGAGATGCAAGTTCGTGACCTTCTAAGGAAGGGATTCATTCGGAGAAGTGTTTCCGAATGGGGAGCACCAGTCGTATTTGCAACCAAGGCAGATGACTCGTTAAGATTGTGTGTGGACTATCATGAGCTGAACAAGGTGATGAAGAAGAATAAGCGTTGCCAAGGATTGATGACCTATTCGATCAGCTTCATGAAGCCAAAGTGTTTTCTCAGATGGATCTGGAAACTGGATTTCACCAGTTGAGGGTGGCTAAGGATAGTGTGCCAAAGACTGCTTTTAGGACACCATCCGGTTTCTTCGAGTGGTTGGTGATGCCATTCGGGTTGACTAACGCACCAGCGTATTTCGTGGATTTTATGAATAGGGTATTCAGAGATCAAATGAATAATTTTGTACTTGTGTTCGTGGATGATATTCTGGTTTACTCCAGGAATGAGGAAGAACACAAGGGACACCTGAGAGTTGTGTTAGAGATCTTGCAAAAGCATTAGTTTAAAGCTAAGTTCTCAAAGTGTCACTTCTGGAAGGATGAAGTGAGGTTCTTAGGTCATGTAGTTTCTTGGAAAGGGATAGCGGTTGACCCCGCTAAAGTGGCAGCAATCCAGGACTGGGATAGACCTAAGAATGCGATGGATATTCGAAGTTTCCTTGGGCCAGTTATTACCGACAATTTATCAAGGATTTCTCTAAGGTAGTTGCATCGTTAACAGGATTGACGAAGAAAAACCAAGTGTTCACAAGGGATGCAAAGTGTGAACAAGCGTTCGGAATCCTGAAGGAGAGATTGACGAGTGCACCTATGTTGTCCATTCTGAGTGGGAATGAAGAGATGGTGGTATACACTGATGCATGTGGTACTAGGCTTGGAGCAGTGCTAATGCAGAAGGATAAGGTTGTGGCCTACGCAAGTCGACAGCTAAAGCCGCATGAGAATAATTATCCAACTCGTGATTTGGAGTTGGCAGCGATTGTGTTTGCTTTGAAGATGTGGAAACATTACCTGTTGGGATTTTGATTCGAGTTGTTTACGGATCATAAGTCTTTAAAGTATATTTTTTCCCAAAAGGATTTGAATCTTCGGCAGCAACGATGGTTATAGTTTCTGGCATCGTATGATTTTGATATAGCCTATACTCCTGGCAAAGGTAACGCAGTTGCAGATGCATTGAGTCGAAGACACGCAAGTTTAGGAGCGTTGTTTTCGGAATGGAAGAGCCTTGAGTATTTGGCAAGGTTTGATTTTAGGACAAAGTGTGAGTTGGAACCTGAAATGTTGGCAAGCTTATCGATAAGACCTACTCTCATCGAAAGGATTGGCGAAAGCCAGAAGCAAGATGTTAAGCTTGTCGAATTTATCCAAAAGCTAAAACCAGAAGATAAAGAGTTCGAAGTCAATCAAGAAGGTTGGCTTCGGAAGCAAGGGAGGTTAGTTGTTCTTGATGTCGATGGATTGAGAGATGAGGTTCTGAGAGAATGTCATCACTCGAAGTTGACGATCCATCCTGGTGGTAATAAGATGTATCGGGACATGAAGAGAATTTACTACTGAGACGGGATGAAGCGAGATATTGGGAAGTTCATTTCCAAGTGCATGAACTGTTAGTTAGTGAAAGCTGAACAGAAGAAGCCAAGTGGTTTGCTTCAGCCATTGGAAGTTCCTATATGGAAGTGGTAGCAAATATTGATGGATTTTATCGATAGACTACCTAGAACCAGGACAAGAAATGAAGGGATTTGGATCATTGTGGATCGCTTGACCAAAAGTGCAAGATTCATTCCAGTCAAATCGACCAAGACAGCGTCGAAGCTGGCTGAACTTTATGTGAAATGGATTGTTAGATTCCATGGCATCCCAAAGAGTATAGTGAGTGATCGAGATCCGTTATTCACTAGCGGATTTTGGAAGAGTTTGCAAGAAGCTTTGGGAACCGAGTTGTTCTTAAGTACGCCTTATAATCCCCAAACTGATGGTCAAACTGAGAGGGTCAATCGAGTTTTGGAAGATCTCCTAAGAGCTTGTGTGTTGGATTTTGGAGGATCGTGGGAAGACCATCTAAATCTAGTTGAGTTTCCATATAATAATAGCTACCCGTCTAGCATTGTGATGGCACCATACGAGGCGTTGTATGGGAGACTGTGCAATTCTCCAACATGTTGGTTAGAAACTGGAGATAAGTTGGTACTCGGACCAGAGATGATTAGGGATACCTCGGATTGTATTAAGATCGCTCGGCAAGAATGAAGGCAGCCCAAGATTGCCAAAAGAGTTATGCCGATATGCGTCGAAAAGATTTGGAATTTGACGTTAGCGATATGGTCTTTGTGAAGATTTCACAGTTGAAGCATATGGTTCGATTCGAAAGTAAAGGAAAGTTGGCTCCTAGGTTCGTTGGACCGTTTCCGATAGTCGAGCGAATTGGAAAGCTCGCATATAGATTGGAGTTACCCGAGAAGATGTCGAGTGTGCATAATGTGTTCCATGTGTCTTTTCTACGGAAGTTTGTGCATGATTCGAATGTGGTGGTACCTCCAGAACGGTACGAAGACCTAGAAGTTGAAACCGCAGTTGCGAAACCTCGGAAGCCACTTCGTGTTGTGGAGAATGACACGAAACGGCTTAGGAGGAAGACGGTTAAGCCAGTCAAGGTATAATGGCGTGAAGATGGCGACGATTGTGCATGGGAGACGGAAGGGAGTATGAGGAGGACTCATCCAGAACTCTTCGTAGGTAGGAACCTTTAATCGTATCATCGTTATGACATTGTATCTTTTTGTTATTTGATAGAATTCCACGTGCTAGGATAAGGCTATGGATGCATGGCATGATGGTTGCTAGTTTGGGTGATAGAATTGGCTTCTCATGGATGATAGGCATGCAAAATTGTTGTAGTTGGTTATGTTTACTCGGAATTTCGGGGGTGAAATTCTTAAGGGGGAAGAATTTAACAGCCTGCTTTTTACGTACAGAAGATTGTAAAATATTTTTATTTTATTCCCTGAGGGTTCGATCATTCTCATCTTTTGATAGGTTGCTTATGGGAATATGAGACATGTCCATAATTTTTAACGACTTTGTTTGTGACCATTTTGCCCCTGTTAGTCTTGTACAGGGCATAACTTTTGAATCAGGTCGAATTAGAGGGTGAGACCTGTTCCATTGAAAAGGAATTGATGTTTTCCTTTCCGTAGAGTGGTTACATTAAAGATTTGGCTCAGCGATTTGGGAGAAATTGTTGTTTTAAGGTTTTCCAGTTGGTTGTCCAGGTTTGGTATGCCAAAGTGGGCTGAATTGAGAAGGCCCATTAGGGGGTTGGTGGAAACTATAAATAGGGGGTAAGGGATATGAGAAAGGGTTTGAATTTTCCGTTCTCTCATTAGGAGGTCTTGTGCTCCTCCTTCCTCTAATACTTTTCCTCCATTAAAAATCATAATCCAAGGAGGGAAATTGGAGATTTATACCATTGAAGGCTAAATCTACATCAATTGAGGCAAGGATTCATCGGATCAAGGTGTTTGGTGCGAAGTGCTTGCTGTCCGGATTCATATTCCTTTGGTTTTTGCTTGTTTGGGATAATCGATGAGTGATTTACATCTCTCACATGAATGCAATAAAGTATATGAGTGTTTGTGTATGTTTCTCATCAAATTTAAGTGTTTTACCATATATTTACACCCTTATATGTCTATTTTCATATGCATCACCCTATGATGTAATTAACAAGTTTTACCCGCTAATTTCATGTCATTTCACATGTTTATGTTAGTAAGATCTCTTATTTTGATCATATGGTTTTAGGTGATATTTTCATCATTTTTGTGGTTATCATCATATTCATGTTGTTAGCAATGTTATGACATGTTTATGATTGTGTTTGATGATTTTGGTTGAGTCGGTTTCGCCGGATTCGTCGTTTGACGAAGTTTTGGTCGAAATCGGAGTAGAATTAGAGATGTGCAGGAAGTGGATCGGGTCGGCCATAAGTGGGTCTGGTCGGTCTTAAATCCTGTCGTGGAGAACAAGTTAGAAGTCGTTCAGTGGAGCTGGTCGGGTCGGGCAATGTCTGGCCGTGTCAGTCCATTTAAGATGTGGGTCGGGTCGGTCAAGTCGTGACTTGGGGAGAAAGGCAGAAGTTGGATCAGGTCGGTCATTTTGCGGATCGGATCAGTCATCTTGGATCGGGTCGGGCTAGACTGGACCGGGTCCGTTGGTCGGACCGAAGTTCGTATTCGTGATGGTGCAACCGGGTCGGGTCGGGCTAGACTGGATTGGGTCGGTTGGTTGTTATACGAAGTGGATCGGCCATCGAGTGGGTCGGTCTATAGTGAATCGGTCGAATTATGAAGCCAGAAGGGAGCTGGGATGGGTTGGCCTAGTTTGGGTCGGGTCGGTTTGAAGGGGCTGATCGGTCATGTTTCTAGCAGTGCTTTTAAACACTGTGGTTGATAGTGATGATGCTATGGTTTGTTTCCAACAGGGTCATTTTCTAAAAAAAATATGTTTTTCGGGTATGACTTAGATTTGGAGAAAAAGGTCTGAAAAATATATTTTTCGGGGGCGACCCCCTGAACCCTAGCCGCAACACAGTGAAATAATTGGCTCGATGATGATGTGACTTCAAAGTAAATTCAAGTTGGAAGGTTCGAAGTGTTGAAGGGTGTTTGTTGATCGGTATAAAACAACAAATGGGGTGACAACTCAAAGGTCGTGAGTTGGTAGATAATGGTTGCTCGAGAAGGTTGCTTGAGCTATGAAACGTCGTCAAGGTTGGATGACTAGGGATGCGAAGGCCGAGAAGTCATCGTTATCGTAAGTTCTAGCAGGCTCAAAGCAGGGGTACAATGGGGACACCCAAAAGACCGGAAGGTTGTTGGTCGAGTACCTTGGGTATCGTTGAAAGGCCTAGTTGTCAAGGTTAGACATATAGAATTTATGCTAGAACTGGGTTACCATTAGCCCTTGGCATATGGCCAGGTTGGCCACCATACGATTAACGATGGTTTCGAAGCAGGATTGGCGGTGATAGCCGGAGTCTGTCATGATTGATTAGTTGCTTTGTTTGAACTGTCTCATGTTGATTTTCCAACGTCGAAGGAGATGTTCCTTGGGTGCTTATCTGATGTTGGATTAGGCCTCTGGGGATTGTTCTTGAGGGGTGTTGAGTTTGATTAGGATGGTTTACATTAGATTTATAATTTGGATGTCATGAGTACTTTTCCTTGATTGAATGGGTGTTCTAGTTTACATGGATGTATGATTGAATTGTTAAAGTAAAGGCTATCACTGTCCAATGTGGGGGAAGATAGGGTTGAGTTCTTCTCTGATGTTGTGGGTAGATTAATATGTTTATCTATCCCTTCTCATATACCTTATTGTTGAAGTTTGTTAGATGTTTTATCGCTCACTAAGACTGTTGTCTAACTCAAGGTTTTATGTCTCCTCTTATCACCTTGGGCTGTTCATCTGGTTATGGATGGGCAGACTAAGTAGCAGGTTATAGGTGATTAGTGAGGACGATGCTGCTGTGCGGAGGCGAGCAGGAGGCTGGTGTACCAGTTTTATTACTATCCAGTATTTCTATTTCCGCTGTTGAGTGTTCTATGAGTGTTGTGGTAAGGACTTATGTACAAACTTTTTTTCCAGTTGGATAACCTTTCAAGATGTTGAAAAAGTTTCAAAAGTTTGCTATATGATGCCTCATTACCATTACCTGTTTTATATGTTCTATTATATTTTATCCTTGCACTGTGAGTTCTACGACAGGTTTCGATGTTGTTTACCTACTCTGATGATCGTCCATAGCTGCTCGGCACACCTCTCAACGTATTATTCCGCTTGTTTAGTGCAGGGGTTATGGGCGGTCGTTACATCAATAATGGGTAAATTTTTATTGTTGGCGCATGGGTGTAAGATATTAGTGTGGACTTATGGGTGTAAAGGATTATCCTTACAACTTAGAGTTTTCCCTTACTTCGGTTTTCTTATTATGTAGAACGATTGCAACTTGGTCGATAAAATTTTCTACATACCACAACAACCTTTCCATTGTACGTTACCGGAAAAGTTTTGTAGCATGAATACCACTGTCCTCTAGTTCTTTAACACAAACAGTAAATGCAATTAGGATAATTAACAACTTACCGTAAGAAGCGATTGATATTTCAAGGAGATGCCGAAGTCATGGTCAAAAGAAACATAGCTTCAAAAGTGAAATCGACAGAATTTGTACATTTCGTATTTCTATAAACGCTCACAAAGAAGTGTTTCTGCCCTCATTCCCTATTTCTTAAAACCCAAGAACAATAACTAATAAATTAGCCAAAAATCAAAATCAAAATTGAAACTACAAGAAAGATCATCACCTGCAAATTCACAAACCTCCTAAGCAACAAACCCAGCATGTCGAGCTACGCTTAATCCAAGTCCTACATAGAAATTCGATAGATTTCTACAGATTCAGAGTGAAGAAAAGGAGCGGTGTAGCCTAGCTAAAAACGGGCTTGAAATGGGGCTCGAAATGGAGAAGGCATTTCGAAGAGGGTGGAAAGGTAAAAGGGCTTGAAGAAAAAGAAGAACAACAGAAGTAGAAAACAATCAGCCACTCAGATTATTGTCACCAGAAAAGATAGATCTAAAAGGGAAACATACGATCGACAAAATAGGGTATTGGTAAATGAAAAAAGGAGAAGGCTAAAAAATGATAAAGAAAGTTAGGGTGGGGGAGATAGGTACCGGGAAACGAAGGGGAGAGATGAACGAGATTAGGAAATGAGAAATGAAGGGAGGCGGCTGGGGATAAGCCCTAGTCCCCATTGTTGAGAGATAGAACTCCTTTTGATTCGACTTCGTTAATATGAACTAATCTTCTTTATTATATATATACAATAAATTATTAACAATAATTATTATATATCTAGTACTGATTATTAAATATTGATTGTTATAATTATTAACTATTATTTATTAAATATTTTTTATTTCTAAATTTTATGAATATTTTGTAGTTTTAGTTTAGTTATCAGTTTAAAATTATTTAAAGTATTGGGTATTTAATATAATTATCGATTACAATTGCTAAATGCTAATTAATAAAAATACATATTAATTATCAAATACAATTATTAAATAATTTTCTTTGTCATTAATTATTATTTTAATTATTTAATAATTATTAGATAATCAATATTAATTATTTTACAATTATTTATATATTTATTTAAGTACATATTAATTAGTAGACACTAATTTTTAATTACTTTTTAACTATATATTATTATTTAATTATAGGACTATTAACTACAAATATTATGTTATAATAATTAAATTCTATTTTCAATTAATAATTATACTAAATTGTAATCTAATTATTATGTAATTACTTATAGTTGATTACTTAGTACTTATTATGAATATTTTATTAAATATATAATATTTGTTGTTAATTAGATTTATTTATTATTAAATGTAATTAATAATTGTTAAATATAATTTACACACTATTAATTACAAACCATGATAAATTATTCAAGTATTATTATAATAAACTGATATTTTCATTATTTAGGGGAATAATTATAAAAGAAAAAAATAAAATTTTAAGATTTAGCGTAACATATACTGGCATACTGATTGAAATTTGTGATGAAAACAGAGGACTTAATTAAGAATTTAGTAATTACATCGGTTATGAGCAAAGATTATTTTTCTAATTCTAAATAAGCAATTATTTTAAGTTATTTATTATAGAATGTAAATTATTATTTATTACTACTTATAAATCATTAATTAGAATAAATTAATTATTAATTATTCAACATGTTCATAATTATTAAAATAACAGTAAAGTATATCTTAGAAAAATAATATAAACATCTCTTGTAAATCTGTTGGAATTCTGCTGCGAAATAGCTTCGTTAAATATTCGTCGGTATTCTGCCTGTATTTGCAGTGGAAAATAGCGACAGAAAATTTCTGTCGATAATTTGACGGATTAGTGAGGGATGATAGAAGACGACGGCAATAAATAAAAGAAAGTTTGAAATACAAAAAACTATCCCTTGTAAATCACATGGAAATCTGTCGCAAATTAGCGACGGAAATTTCCGCTTCTAAAAATTTGACGCCTAATCAGTTTTTCTGATAGTGCACGTTTTCCGAGAAGAATTGTTCAACAGTAGACCGGGTCCCTCCGCATACTACTACTTTACGGGATCGAGTTACACGTGTCCAAGCCCGGAAAAGATATTTGCCACGCTACATACCAACTCAGCCTACCTTATCGCCTATAAATACAACTGTTTCCAGAAATGGAGAGGCATCTTAAATCCGCTACTCGGAATCTTCTATTCGGCATCCCCAAATAGCATGTTATATATTCTAAGTACAACGCAAGGATTTTGTGTAAAGATCTCTTCCCTACTTTCTTCCATTGAAAAGCAACTGTAACCTGTAATCGACAATATAAACAAAGATTATAAAGTGGATGTAGGCTTGGTTTAAGCCGAACCACTATAGAATATTGTGTCTTCTGTGTTTATTTACCTCTTTCTCACATTTTTTGAATAATATCATGTGTAGTTAACACACGTTGGGGGTTGATTGTCACTAAACCAACTTTTGACGTCAACACAAATTAGGTAAGAGACCAAAGAAACAAAAAAAAACATGCATTACAGTAATCATTAATGCACGTTACAAACATAAAAATAGAGTAATTAAGAAAAAATTGGATAAATAGTGGATATATACATATATTTAAATGTATATGTTTATGCATATATAAATTTTAAGGCAAGAATGGTAATGTTCAAGCAATGTTTGAAATTTCTTAATACTCATTAATTAAATACACATCAACACACGTTTCTTAGACCAGTCAAGTCGACCAACCTTAGGCTAGGTTGGTTGTAGCTGTCGACAGCCCAAAAGGTTGGGCTGACTCGTGCATGGTCCGAAACCGGGTCATTTGAACATATGGATTTAGTATGAATTACACTATATGGGCCACGTTGATTTCAACCCCCTATAAATAAACGTACAGGATAAGTCTCCAAAATCATTTTTTTTCCAGAATGGGTCAGAAGCCCTACCACTTTTCTTTCTCCTCCTAAACTTTAGAAGTTGTAAAATATAGATTTAGGCTTTCTGTTACTAATTGGGGGAAGGAGATTGTAGAAATCCAGGATGCGTTTCGCATCAGAAAGTCATTCGAACGAGGTTAGATTTCAGATTTGATTTTCTATTTACTTATATTATTTTATTAAGATCCAAAATTCATATATCTATATGTATTTCAATTTTTGATTCCAAATAGGAATTGTAAACAAAATGATATGGATAATAGGACTGGATCTAGCTCAGATCTGGAGATTTGGAGAGGTTTTGGGGTGAGTGTATTAAATTATATATCCTTTATTGTAATGATGTATGACATCGTTGGATTCCCATTCAATTTTTATCTAATAAGAAGTGTTTCTATATAAGTTAATAGTACAAATGGTTCATTTGAAATTATTTAGACTAAATTGTTATAAAATAAAACAGAACGGATAATAAACAAGAAGCCATTAGAGAGAACATAAAAGATAGGGGAGAGACTTTTATTTCTATTACTTCAAGTGTGTACAATTTTTATTACATTGGCTCCATTATATACAGGCTTTGGAGCTATGTTAGACATATTTCCATGATGTGGGACTAAATAGAATATGACAAGAGCATATTCACTCATATATATTACAACACTCCCCCTTGAATATGCGTCTTCAAAATCTTGAATGCTCTGCTAACTTGAAGTTGTCCCTTTTAAAACATATATGATGATTGCTCCCTCTTATAATTATCTTACTTGCATATATCTGTTCATTCGATACAACTATTGTCTATTGCCTTCAAAACTCTATCAGGAAAACCCAATGGGAAAAACCTTGAACAAGAAAAAGAGTACAACGTTTGACATTATGGTTATCATATTCAAATGATATTCCTTAAAAGAGTTTGATGCTTCAAGATCAAAACAATGCCTCGTTAAAAACCTTTTTATGAAAAACCCTATGAGAAAAATCATAAACAAGGAAAATAGTGAAAATTTGTTTTATCTTTAGGTAACATGTTCTACAATGTTACCGTAAGGATTGATACTTCAGGATCAAGATAATGCCTCATTAAAAACCTTACTAACAAAACCCAATGGGAAAAATATTAGTGAAGGAAAAGAGTACATTATAGCATAATTTTATATTCTCCCCCTTATTTATAACTCATTATTCAATTAGTCTATTGATGTAGTCGATGCATGCCAAATTTGTACATCATCTTCTGGAAGGTTGATTTGGAAATTGCCTTTGAGAACAGATCTACCCGCTTTTCTTGAACTAAATTTGTTTCTCCTCTTTCTTGTTATCCTTTCATTCATGTGTGAAGAGAAATTTAGAAGAAATGTGCTCCATCCTATCACCCTTGATATAGTTAACTTGAATCTAAGCCATGCAAACTGCCTTGCCTTCTTCATAAATAATAGTTTACTACATCAAAAGATGTTTGATACTTCTGGATCAAAATGTTGCCTCATCAAAACCTTACTAAGAAAAACCCGATGGGAAAATATCTTAGTGAAGAAAAAAGAGTACAATATACAATGTCATATTTACTACGTCAAAAGTAGTATGATACTTCTGGATCAATGTAATGCCTCGTTAAAACCTTAATAAGAAAAACCCAGTGGGAAAAATCTTAAATAAGGAAAAAAAAGTACATTATAACTTATTTTTGTATGTTACTTTGGGTTGATACTTATGGATCATGACAATGTCTCATTAAAACCTTACTAAGAAAACCCAGTGGGGAAAAACTTAGTTAAAGAAAAACAGTGCATTATAACATACTTATGGATGCTCCCCTGATTTAATAATTTCCTCTTAATTTGTATTCTTCTTTCAGTAACTCAAATTGCTTACAGATACTTCTTAATGAAGTTTTTCTTTAAAAACTTCATGTACATTTCCATGCTTCAGGCATGTTTTCTTATTTAAAATGCATTCTTTTTGTGATTTGTATGCCACTAATATTCATTTATGAATACACTTCATGTTCTTATAATTTTGTGTTTCAACCGGGCTTGCATTTGCAATACACATTTGATGAATAAGACAACTTTCATTACAATAACACTAAGCAGGAAGTAATCTACTCATCTTGAAGTATATCAAGATTTTCATTACAAAAATACCTTGAAGAATGTTGTAATCTATCGTCCATGTTCTTGGTATTCTTTATAATAACAAATGTTATTTATGTTCTTCAGGAACACAACTATCACTTCAATGGATATTAAGAGTTTCAGTGCAACAATTCTTGAAAGCAGGAAGTGATCTACTCATCATGAATTATTTCAAGATTTTCATCACACAATACTTAAAAGAATGTTGTAATCTCCATTTCTGGCTTTTTGCATTATTTATCACTATCAAAGTTACTTAAATTCTTCTGGAATTTATATACTTTCATCGTATATACCTTCAGGGTATTGTAAGTGTTTTAAACACTTTCACCACTTTAATCAATTCAATTATCTCTAAAAATACAATGCTCATGGCACTTGACACTCCATGGTGCTTCAGTAACTTATTTCTTGTCAGTTCTATACATAATTTATTGAGATCTCAAAAATTATCATGCTTTAGGTACCTAAACCACTTCTGGGGTTATTTTGACAATCATGTCATGAGTTTCTTTCAAAGCACCCTTAAGTGTTTCTTCAGGAAAACTCACCTCCATTATTTTGCATCTTTATGACTTACTCCAAAAATATTTTGAACTGACTTTTATACCACATTTTCAGCTGTGATTTACACCTTTTGATCCTTTGGGGATTCAAATGTATATTGGAGAAAGTCTATTAGGGACATAATTGGTAATTTATGCAAATTACTTAATAGCTTGCATAATTCTATATGTTAGCAAATATTTAACATTGATGATTCCTTTATCCTCCCCCTCAATGTTGACAAACATTGTCCCTTTAAATAATAAACCTTCTTTGGATTCTCATTTTTGATCCATTATAGCATTATAGCTAGCAAATACATTAGATGTATTTCAATTGTAGGAGGATAATGCTCTTATTAGTTGATAAGATGCATTCATATTGTATTGCTTATTCCCTTTCATTGATCTAATGACTTGGAGGAATTTTCTATCATTTGAATATGCACATGACTTCAGGTCATTCAATATTGATATCAATCGACTTTCTGAAATACAAAATAATATATGCATAATTTATAATATGAGCTCATGACAACTTCAAGTTGTTAATTAAATATTCACATATACGTGTATATACGTGCGATTAAATATTCGCATATATGTGTATATATGTGCATCCACATATTCCATATGTAATTAATTTGCATATTCTTTTTCATTCGAGTTACCTATTTTAGAACAAATTGTTCATAAGGTTCCAATCATTAATTTTTGCTTATCAAGCAATGTCAATGCGAATCTTAAAGATCGTATCATAAAATCCAAAATATCTAATTTGGAACTGTATTGAACTTCTGGTTCAAATGAAATATATGAACAACTTTGGGTTGTTAATCTATATTGAACTTTTGGTTCAAATAATATATAAACAATTTCAAGTTTGTTGAACTGTATTGAACTTCTGGTTCCACTGTATTTATGACAACCCCAAACCCCCGTACAACGGTGGCAAGGGTAATCTTTGGAATATAACACATAAACAATTGACAGAAGAACAGAAATAAATAAATACACCAGATAATGCACAACAGAATACACTGGATAAATATAAACATCAGAGTTGCACAGTATACAGGATCATACTTAGTACAAATACAGTTCAGCTTTACATAAAATGTCTACAGTGGAAAACAAAACATAACATGTACAATAGGAGCTGAACAACATACAAATAGATAAATGATAGAATCCATCTTCAGCTCCATAGCTATCCAGAAAGATCCTGCTAAAACCTGAATACAAGGCTGCCCGTGTAGAAATAGGGGCACCCGAGTTTGCAAGTGAAACAAACTATGAGTCATTCATGGGACTGGTATGAGAAATCTACTTAACTTACTTTATAATACGGCCAATCACAGGACCACGCCGCTAGCGCGGAACGGGTTTACTCCTATTGGATTGCCAGTGTTTTAAACAAGTAAATCTTTTAAACATCGCAATGCTTTTTATAAAAATGAAGCAATTATAAGACTCAGTTCCCATCACACAATGCAACGCGAACCAGAGGATAGAGTTTTACCTTATAATGGCCAAAATATGCTTGATACGAATAAAACAAAAGCATTTGATATTATTACTGGTGTTTGTATGTTTCAAAAATAATTTCAATCATAAATATCAATCATAGACGGCATTAATGCCCCATACCACTATGTCGCCATATATAGGTATACAATCAAAACCGCACGAAGTCGTATTTGGAAATTGGATTTCCGTCATGAACCAAGGAAAGGGATTGTCCTTACCGCTTCGAGACAATCTAGCTCATGTCTCAGGACCCAGACACAGGTGGGCCCTTGGATCGTCACGGCCGGTCCACCGATGTGGATTAAAATGCCTGAACACTGCGTTTCCCCGCCCTTTGGGGCGTAAATGAGTCCTATGACTCCATCGGCTCCACATAGTCACCGATATATCTGAGGCGCCTCGCAATGCAACGACCACACAGGTGAAAATAATATAAATGTCAGGGCTGGTAGGTCACTGACACCACCCTAGCTAGAAGGAAACGCATGTCCTCCCTGAGGTCCTCTCCCGTTTCTGGTTCATACCGGGGTGTGAGGCTCACGAATTAACGTTATACACAAAGCTATGCCACACAGACGGTGCTTTGATCATCTACCACAAGGCTCTGCTTTTCAACAAAATCCTTGATCACTGCATCTCAGCATGCCACACAGGCAATTCACATCATGCAACTGACGTCTATCAATCACACAGAATGAAATCCGACGGTCAAATCCCTCGGTATAATCGTTTAAAGTTATGATTTCAAAATGCGAACTGCAGGGGCTCGATTCGTTTTATTTAATTTATATATATATATAAATATAAATATAATTCGTTCGTCGATTTCTAAACCATTTTCACTTCATATACGGGTTAAAAATAATATTTTAACCAACAAATATTTATTTCAACACATGAATAATTTTAGCGACTTGTCTATACAATAAAAATGTAAATTTTATTGTTCAAACCATTTATTCAACACATGAATATTTTCATAACTTCATATATATGATAAAGATGTGAATTTTATGGTATAAATATTTTATTCAACACATGAATATTCTCAACACATGAGTATTTTCAACACATGAATATTTTTAACGGTTCATATACTTGATAAAAATAATATTTTTATCTTTCTAGTCTTTTATTCAACACATGAACATTTTTCCAACTTCATTATATTTTAAATCAACACATGAATATTTCAGGAAATTTCGACAGCATAACGGCAGGGTAGTTAAAACCGGCACCGTCCCGATGTACGGCTCCTCGCTCTACCTTAAAACCTCGCGGTTTTTGACAATGGGGATTTCAATATCTAGTTCGTACGCAGACAAACATATTTTTCTTTTCCACAACCTATTCTAATTTTGTTTCAACCACAAACGGGTATTTTTCAACCACAATCTAACAATCTCTAACCACAAACAATCATATCAACCATTCGCATTATTCACCAAATTTCATGCCAATCACAATCAATAAATATCGTCCATGGTTTGTGGACGAGGGGAGTATATATATATAAGTATGTTTTATTTCCATTCCAACACATATATGATTTATACAATGCATGTATAATTTATACATAGCTCATATAACTTATACAACACATGTACATGAGGTATACAACACGCATATAATTTATACTTCGCTTATATAACTTATACATCGCATTTCCATTCGCATTTGAATTTAGAATTCTCACATTGGTTTCCACTCCTCCAAAAATTGTAGAAGAGTCAAAAAAATATCCGGTCTCTTCTAGAATGTCGAGGACGTCGCCACGAGTCCAATGTTTCCTGTTTCATCGAATTTCGTTACCGTATTAAAAAGATGATTTTTATTAGTAAATCATATTTCGTAACACTTTTATATGTTGAAATTTATTTAAATAATCACCTGCGTATAACAGGCCGTCGCTCCCTTCACTGTTCAAAACAAGGGTTTTGATTTTCACTCAAACCTCTCTGCTTCACCACGATCGGACTTCGCCACATGGAGGAGCTTCGAGAGGGCTTCCCGAGGCTACCCAACATGTCGAGTGCGAAGTTGATCAGAGGGAGAAAATCTGGCGCGAGCGATGAGACTTCAGGAGGTTGATTCTCAAAGGATACTCAAGATAAATCACAAAGATCATATGGATTTAAAGAGGAGGTTTAGATCTATGAAAACTTCCAAAGAACCATGGTGTTTCGTTGAGAGATTGGAGCAAGATCGAGGAGAGAAGGTGAAAGGTTGTTTCCGCCGTGCGTGATTGGAGTTGTCGGGTTTGAACGAGGAACGAGAAAGTGACGGATTAATTTGATTGGCCCACTATTTTTATATTTATTTTTAATTCTTTTATTTTCAAAAATACCCTTTTCTCCATACGAACACCATTTCAAACCCAACGGCTGTCGCCCCTAGCTAAATACCCCCATTCCGAACACAATGGAATATGTTTCGTAGGTCCATTCAACTGTTTCAGTCAGTTATTCTTCAAATTAAAGGATAAAACATTCAATATTTGATTTGAACATGCATTTCAATTTGCCGGGGCCACATACTGATCCCAAAAATTCCAGAAAAATAAATGTAGCTATTTTTTGACGATACGTTCCCAACAAAACCAGCTTCGTCGAATTCTGAGACCGTTTGAAAAATGGCCATTTTCTGGTCGATCCGATTTAACTGAAATCAACCAAACACATTTTCCTTCGCCACGCTCACATATTAACTTCAAAAATTATGGAATTTGAAACCTAGAAATAATTTGACATCCCGGATCCAACAAAAAGTGGTTTCGTCGAATTCTGAGGTTGTTTGCAAAAAGGGCTATTTTCACGGGCTATATAAACTCTATAGCGACCTTTCTGAAAATTCATTTGGCCATAACTTTTGATTCTCACTATGAAACTTCAATTTTTCAGATTAGTTAGAAAGATATTCATAAACAGATTTAAATATTTTTGGTTTCACAAAAATCCGTTTTATTTTGCACCCGGTACAGTCAACCAAAATTTGAATTCAAATTTTGAAACTGCCGCGCCATTTCAGGCCTTGTTTATATTTAAAATAAATATATTTATTTTCAAATATCGATTCGAATATGACTTTTCGCCTTTATTATTTAAAATAATTTATTTTAAATATTTAAAATCCACTAAAATAGCCAAATTAAAATTTTTAATCTAGTTCTGATTTTCCGGGTTGTTACAGTATTAAACTTCTGGTTCCACTGTATTGAACTTCTGGTTCCACTGTATTGAACTTCTGGTTCGAATAAAATATATAAACAACTTCAAGTTGTTAAAATTTATTCTTCAGTACAATATGTAAATAAAAATATATAAGCAAGATATGACTAATTTTTGAAAATTGTGCAATCTTTGGATGCATTATCATTGTTGCATATGATGTAACTTCTTTAAGAAGTATAATGTTATTATTTCACACAGTTTCAATAAAGCTTTAGGCTTAAATTATGAAGTATTTCAAGTTCATTGATTAAGGAACTTCAAGTTCCTATGGATATATATACACATACATATGTATATCAAGTTTATTAATTTATGAAGAACTTCTAGTTCTCAATCTTTTAACATACTTTTAATTTAGAAGCTTTTACATTCTTGCTAATTGTCAAGATTTCAAACTGTAAACTTCAACAAAAAGTTTCTTTTTTCATAATTCAAGACTTCAGGTCTCAGATCTGAGTTATATAACTTCTTCCATTACATTAGATATTACTTGTCAAATACATCGAATAATAATACATATGTTTATTCTTATTCCAAACACAAATATACATCATTTAACTTACAATAACTAATGCTTTAAATACATTTATGATAATATGGTAATACAATATATTATCATAACGATACGTTTAATGCAATTATTATAAAAATAAAGGAAATAACATTATACGGTCTAAATATAAGAATCAAAAAAATTAATTTTACTTAAATCAACAGAACAAAATTTGGATCTAGCTACAGTATTAATCAACGGAAAAACTGAAATAAACAACTTATATTTGTACCGCATTTCTCAATAATCAAATTTTCTAAAATACCATATATATGCATTGTAACACCCCACCTCCGCCAGGGTGACTCTTGCAAGCACTCTGACTTTGGTAGGGCGTTTGAATCAGGTAAACATGCATAATGATATATCAAGGCAGAACAAGAACATATGTATATATGTAAACAGAGTAAATAACATAGATAAAACAGCGGAAGATTTAAACCATTTCAAAACATGTCTGGTACATCATAATGTCAATTTTTTTTCCAAATAAAAACAAGTCTAGTACATAAAACACATCATCTGAAACTGAACAGAAAAACATAAGTAGCTATCCCCAAGGCAGAAAAACCATAGCGAGCTCAAGTCCAAAGCATACAATGAGCTATCCAAGAAAAGCAGGTAAGATCCAGCTAAGCTCCTGTATTCCCTCCCTGAGAACCTGGGGGGGGGGGGGAAACGGAAGAAAAAGAGGCGAAAGGAAACAGGTCAGTCAAAAAGACTGAGTAAGCCCTACTACAATCAATGTAAACTGATAAAGTTAACTGACATGAGCAGCAAGTATGAATATAAGGATAACATCATGACGATTAACTATTGAGGTAGATAAAGGTGTCATCGCATAATCAAGATTAAAGTTTTGCACCACGGGTGTACTAGCAAACTAACATGACTTGGATATACAAATATTGATCCCACGGCCCAAGCTTTGGCCCAATAACATGAAGTGACCCTCTTACTAGGTCCAATAACATGAAGGGACCCTACCACGAGGTCCAACCCAACGGTCTAATCGATCGGCTTCCTAAGCCTAACTCGTCACGTGTTGGTGTCAATATGGCTCAAACATGAATGTAGTCGAACTGTGCCGGGTCCACCCGTCGGGTGTATCAAGCCCTAGGGTGTCAACCCCTGGACACCATAAACATGAGTGCACAGTCTCGGTCTACCGGTACCCGTGCTTGTTTTCTCCGGCTACGGACTATGTGCACGACCAGAGTCCGCCCAGAACTACACCGGCGTACCACGGCCGTCGCTTTTTGGCCCCTTATCTCCAGTTCAGTAATCGTGCCCCCACCCTAGCCTAGTCCCTAGGGCCATGATGATACAAACTAGGGATTACTGAAGGAGCGGACCCCCATTGCTAGGATTTTTCTAGTGGGTTAAGTATGGTTTAACCCCTTCACTAATCATGGATTAACTTGGTTAAGTGTAACGATGAGTTCACGACTTAACCCCTATTAATCTACCGAGCCCAAATTGGTTAAGTGTTAAATGGTCCATGACTTAACCCTAATCATGAGGCATTAATTAATTAATGCGCCTTAACCTCTCACATTAGACTTTGTTGCGGTTACTAGTTAAGCCGGGCGGGTCCGGGTAGCTTTACACCACAACTTAGTCTAACCTCGGGTCCAAGGTACAACATGACCAACTTCTCACATTGGGTCCTATTGTTTGTAGCAACTAGTTAGGCCGGTCGGTTCCGGGTAGGTTTACGCTACAAACTCAACCCAACCTCGAGTTGGTCACACTTATCTTTTCTAAGTGTCATGTCCATCATGTTTCCAAAACATATTACAAGTTTTCAAGCAATTGGGTAGACCTAACTTAATAGGTAAATTCCCAATGGGTAGACCTAACTTAATAGGTAAATTCCCAAGCTCATATTTTTATGTCTTTTAAGTTTACCCAAACCCCAAACGCAATCCCATCGCTTACATATCGCAATAACGCATAAAGGATAGAAAGAGGGAACTTGGCATAATCATGACATAAAAATGTTAAAGCCACAAGTTCAACATGGTGGCATATGAAACGTTCATGTGTTCACACACTTGCATATTACATTTTTAGGCCCAAAAAGCATGCATAACATGATAACATGAACCATATGACCATCCCAAACTTGCATAACGTACTTGCATAAACAAACTTGCATAACATATGTCAACTTGCATATCATACTTGCATAAATAAACTTGCATAACATATGCCAACTTGCATATCATACTTGCATAAATAAACTTGCATAACATATGTCAACTTGCATATCATACTTGCATAAACAAACTTGCATAACATATGTTAACTTACATATCATACTTGCATAAATAAACTTGCATAACATATGTCAACTTGCATATCATACTTGCATAAATAAACTTGCATAACATATGTTAACTTACATATCATACTTGCATAAATAAACTTGCATAACATATGTTAACTTACATATCATACTTGCATAAATAAACTTGCATAACATATGTCAACTTGCATATCATACTTGCATAAATAAACTTGCATAACATATGTTAACTTACATATCATACTTGCATAAACAAACTTGCATAACATATGTCAACTTGCATATCATACTTGCATAAACAAACTTACATAACATATGATAACTTGCAAACCAAACTTGCATAACAAAACTTACATAACATATGATAACTTGCAAACCAAACTTGCATATTTACAACATGATAACTTGCATATCTCATCATAATAAACTTGCATAACATACATTTAACTTTAGAGTTTAAGTATGAAAGGAATAGGGCTTACAATGCTTATGCGAACTCAAATGAGTATAGCAAATGTAATTAAACCCTTATGCAACCAAAAACCCCAAAAATGCAAGCAAACTTGATCAAAACTCTTCTTTTATGATGCCAATAGAGAAACAAGACTTTAATGCAAGCTAAAGAGGATCATACAAGCCTAAATACATTTGTATGCATGGAAATCTCTTAGGAATTTGATTTAGGAATTGTATGAAGAGAGTGGAGGCCATGAGAGGTTTGATTTTGACATAGTTTAGTTGCTATAATGAATAATGAGTGATTTAGGGTAGGTTAGGGTCTTATTTATAGATTAGGCTAGTGATTTGAACCATAGGATTAACCCTAGATTCAATTAGGTCCATCAGATCTCGGAACTCTCTAGAACCAAGCCACACAACCAAGCCCAAATCAGAAATGGTGCACCAGGCCAAACAACCCGGCCACCCCCTGTCGACAGGGCTATCGACAGGGCTGTCGACACCCTAGGGACCCTGTCGACAGGCCTGTCGACATGCGGGTCCTGGCGGGATATTTCCCGCCTTGGCCCAGCTGGCCCAATTCTTTGAATTTGAATCTGATTTTAAATCTTGAATTTTCTGAAAACTTTGACGGGCCATAACTGGGCCATACGGACTCCGTTTTTCGAAAACTCGGACTCTATTTCGTGTATTTTTCTGAGACGAACGCAATGGCATAGCCCGTTTCCCTTGATTCAGATTTTAGTTCTGGCTTGATATTTGTTATAACAGGTTATTGAAAATTACGGGTTGTTACATTCTCCCCTCCTTAAAGGATTTCGTCCCCGAAATCTTCAAGTTAGGAAGAACGTATCCTACCATCCAATCATCCATCTACTCAAAACATCACCCACGAGCAATTATTGTCCTTACAAGATTCTAAATGCTGGATGAACATATGCAGAAGTGTTTGTATATGTACTTATCTAATGCAAAGATCAATGCAAAATATGTTAGTGAAATGTATCCATATGTATGCAATTCCTAACATAATGTATAATATCTATATGTGTGCACATAACATACACCCATATGCAACATCCATGTGATAACACAAAATTTTCATCCATGAATAAGCATAAACACTCATGCATATGCAACATGAGGAGTGTGCGAGCCGATCTAGTGCCTAATTGTGTATAATGCATCCATGAGCAACCACTTGCAAACACTTGCAACCACTTGCAACCATCAAACATAACATGTCTCAAACACATGTTTCATCCAAAGGATTCTACCTAAGGTCCTCATGACAAGATCAACATGATAAACTAGATAATCATGGATAACAAAAGATATGCTAAAGAGATCGGGAAGATAAGCAGGATATACTCCTCTTTCGGATTACAAGAAATCCTTTCCTAACCTACTCCATATCCTATAAAAAACCCAAAAGGTTTAGCTAACCTAACGGACCCCCTTGACCTGTATTATTAACCATTAAGCCATACCTCCTGACAGAAATAGGACCGAAAATGGGACCGAGAGGATATACATAAAAAGATACTATGCGAGTAAGTTCCACAGGAAAACAAGGATCAAGGATATACTCTTAGAAAGAGACATGATGCGCGTATCTAGCCTTTAGCCTTTTAAGTCACATTTCCTTGAGCTTAACCCCACTTTTGCTTTGACCGTCTTTTACTTCATGATTTCTTAGCTTCTTAACTCTTATATCCAAATATGAGTTGGAGCCCATTTCCTTGTCGTCTATAATATATCTAGCGAGGTGACTTAACATCTCGCCTCGAATCATCTGGTCCATGTTCTTGACTAACTGCGGGTCTTCTTCCTGTGAAACCCCCTTCTTGATCCAGAAGAGTAAGTTTAAGCTCGGGGAATGCTAACTAACTAGCCAAACGGAGAAAGCTTCTTACTTCAATTGCCCTCCTCAGAGTTTTCCGGTCTTAAACCACAACCACTTTAGCGGAATCCACCGCTAAGCCTTACTTAGGAACTATGTGCCCCAGAAATCCAACTTCTTTCCTCCAAAGTAACATTTGGAGAACTTGACCTTCAACTGGTGGCTCTAAGTGTATCCATCACCTCCTTGAGATGTCTAGCATACTCTTCCTCGTTCTTTTAAGGAGATCAAAATATCGTCTATGACGACCATGACAAACTTGTTCAAGGACTCCCTAAACACCCTACCCATCAAGTTCACGTAATATGCGGGTGCATTAGTCAAACCAAATAGCATGACTAGCCATTCTAACAATCCATCTAGAGTCCTAAACGCAGTCTTGTCAATTCCATCCTCAGCCATCCTAAGCTGATAGAATCCGGTAGCTAGATCAAAAGAAAACAGATGCTCCTACAAGTTGATCAACCAAATCATCGATCCTTGGTAATGGTTGTCTATTCTTCTCACGATAATCAACACATAAGCGAATACTACTGGAGCACCCTACTCGAAAATGCTTCGTCTCAGGAAGTTCTTCTCAAGCAACTCCTTGACTTGCTTTCTTAACTCTCACCTCGTGAGGTCATGTGCCTAACCGGCCACGAAACTGGCTTGGTATTACCAACCAGATAATGCGGAAATCTATCCCACGCCTAGGGGTAACCCCTTTACTTCCCCCAAGATATCAGGATATTCTCGGACCGCCCTCACAGATTGCAAACTATCGATAGACGAGTTGAGGGATTCAACATAACATGACGGGACTCATAGGGTTGCTAGAAATTTCTAGGGTATTACCGAGGCGAGTCATGAGCCTCCCAACCCTATATACAAAAACCAAGAATGGCTCCAAAACAGGACAACCATTCCATGCCCAAAACCAACCCATATCCCCTGAAACCGAGAATATAAGCACTGCACAAGAACTCTACACTCAGTATAGAGATCCTCAAATCCCCACATATCATAGACAAATGGGCGGAACCCCCAATAGGATTTGAGACACAAACGGGATCCTCTACCAAGCTAGTACTAAGGTGCAAACTACCAACAAGATCAGATGAGATAAAACTATGCGATGCACCAGAATCAAACAAAGTACGAACTGGAAAATCAGAAATATATACAAGGCTCTCAACAGAAATACTACCTCGATCGGGAACTGGAGCGGTAATGAGAGCATGAACCTGCCCTCCTGCGGGTCCAGCACGCTGAGTCTGACCCTGGCCTTGCCCCTGCTTCTTCGGGCAATCCTTGCTGAAATGTCCAGTCTTCCCACATAAAAAGCATTCACCGTTATTCATTTTCCTCTTCTTACAATCCTTGACAAGATGCCCAACTGAACCGCAATAATGGCATTTCCCCTTGTTCTTGCCCTTGTTATTGTTGTTCCCCTGACTGCTTTGACCACCTTGATTGCCTTTACCCTGAGAATCAGTCTTCTTTGGCTGAGTATCACTCGACTTGACCTCTTTCTTTACATCACCCTGAAGTAGAGCCATATCGACCAAACTATCAAAAGTAGCTCCATGCGGAATATGCGACATCGCTAAACCCTGCAGCGGCTCATTCAACCCCCTAGCAAATCGGAGAGCCTTCTTCTCAGGAGTGTTCACTATATCCAAACCAAAACGGGCCAGCTGATTAAACTTGTTCACATACTCCTTGACAGTCATATCATCCTGCTTTAATGCAAGGAACTTCTCCATCTGTAAATTCGCCTCAGCAGAGGATAGAAACTTGGCCACAAATCTAGCCCTCAAATCGGCCCAAGTTTCGACGGGCCTCGTCCCATTGGTGACCTCCCACCAATAGGCTGCTTCGTCCTTCAAAAGCCACACTGTCAATAATATCTTTCTCTCGTCATCAATCCTAAAGATAGCAAACAAGTCCTCCGTGTCCTTCAACCAATTCCTAGCTTCAACAAAAGATTCCGTGCCTAGGAAATTCTTGCCTCTCATTGCCTTGAAGTCTTTACAAACCTTTGTGAACTCAACCTGAGGATGCTGAGGGGGAGGAGGAGGAAGAGGAGCCTCAGCAACCGGAGGAGGAGGAACAGGGACCACCGGAGGAGGGACATTCGGGAGAGGATTCTCAACTACAGGAGGAGGAGTGGGAGTAGGGTTTGCGGGGCCGGCTGCCGCCCTAGCTTCTAGAAGTCTCCTATACCAAAGTGGTACGTTTACTCCATCCGGGATGGCAAGATTCTCAGCCATACTGAAACGAAAGATAAGCTAAGATTAGGTCAAGGGAACGAAGGATAACGCTAATGGCTTTTTGGGGAATAGCCTTTAGAATAAACTAGACTTTTCTTTGGAAAATACTTTATACTTGGTTTTGAAAATAGTTTTCAAAAAGTTTTCTAAAACCTTTTTGTTCCTTCTTGTAAACCATATGCTCTGATACCAAATGTAACACCCCACCTCCGCCAGGGTGACTCTTGCAAGCACTCTGACTTTGGTAGGGCGTTTGAATCAGGTAAACATGCATAATGATATATCAAGGCAGAACAAGAACATATGTATATATGTAAACAGAGTAAATAACATAGATAAAACAGCGGAAGATTTAAACCATTTCAAAACATGTCTGGTACATCATAATGTCAATTTTTTTTCCAAATAAAAACAAGTCTAGTACATAAAACACATCATCTGAAACTGAACAGAAAAACATAAGTAGTTATCCCCAAGGCAGAAAAACCATAGCGAGCTCAAGTCCAAAGCATACAATGAGCTATCCAAGAAAAGCAGGTAAGATCCAGCTAAGCTCCTGTATTCCCTCCCTGAGAACCTGGGGGGGGGGGAACGGAAGAAAAAGAGGCGAAAGGAAACAGGTCAGTCAAAAAGACTGAGTAAGCCCTACTACAATCAATGTAAACTGATAAAGTTAACTGACATGAGCAGCAAGTATGAATATAAGGATAACATCATGACGATTAACTATTGAGGTAGATAAAGGTGTCATCGCATAATCAAGATTAAAGTTTTGCACCACGGGTGTACTAGCAAACTAACATGACTTGGATATACAAATATTGATCCCACGGCCCAAGCTTTGGCCCAATAACATGAAGTGACCCTCTTACTAGGTCCAATAACATGAAGGGACCCTACCACGAGGTCCAACCCAACGGTCTAATCGATCGGCTTCCTAAGCCTAACTCGTCACGTGTTGGTGTCAATACGGCTCAAACATGAATGTAGTTGAACTGTGCCGGGTCCACCCGTCGGGTGTATCAAGCCCTAGGGTGTCAACCCCTGGACACCATAAACATGAGTGCACAGTCTCGGTCTACCGGTACCCGTGCTTGTTTTCTCCGGCTACGGACTATGTGCACGACCAGAGTCCGCCCAGAACTACACCGGCGTACCACGGCCGTCGCTTTTTGGCCCCTTATCTCCAGTTCAGTAATCGTGCCCCCACCCTAGCCTAGTCCCTAGGGCCATGATGATACAAACTAGGGATTACTGAAGGAGCGGACCCCCATTGCTAGGATTTTTCTAGTGGGTTAAGTATGGTTTAACCCCTTCACTAATCATGGATTAACTTGGTTAAGTGTAACGATGAGTTCACGACTTAACCCCTATTAATCTACCGAGCCCAAATTGGTTAAGTGTTAAATGGTCCATGACTTAACCCTAATCATGAGGCATTAATTAATTAATGCGCCTTAACCTCTCACATTAGACTTTGTTGTGTTTACTAGTTAAGCCGGGCGGGTCCGGGTAGCTTTACACCACAACTTAGTCTAACCTCGGGTCCAAGGTACAACATGACCAACTTCTCACATTGGGTCCTATTGTTTGTAGCAACTAGTTAGGCCGGTCGGTTCCGGGTAGGTTTACGCTACAAACTCAACCCAACCTCGAGTTGGTCACACTTATCTTTTCTAAGTGTCATGTCCATCATGTTTCCAAAACATATTACAAGTTTTCAAGCAATTGGGTAGACCTAACTTAATAGGTAAATTCCCAATGGGTAGACCTAACTTAATAGGTAAATTCCCAAGCTCATATTTTTATGTCTTTTAAGTTTACCCAAACCCCAAACGCAATCCCATCGCTTACATATCGCAATAACGCATAAAGGATAGAAAGAGGGAACTTGGCATAATCATGACATAAAAATGTTAAAGCCACAAGTTCAACATGGTGGCATATGAAACGTTCATGTGTTCACACACTTGCATATTACATTTTTAGGCCCAAAAAGCATGCATAACATGATAACATGAACCATATGACCATCCCAAACTTGCATAACATACTTGCATAAACAAACTTGCATAACATATGTCAACTTGCATATCATACTTGCATAAATAAACTTGCATAACATATGCCAACTTGCATATCATACTTGCATAAATAAACTTGCATAACATATGTCAACTTGCATATCATACTTGCATAAACAAACTTGCATAACATATGTTAACTTACATATCATACTTGCATAAATAAACTTGCATAACATATGTCAACTTGCATATCATACTTGCATAAATAAACTTGCATAACATATGTTAACTTACATATCATACTTGCATAAATAAACTTGCATAACATATGTTAACTTACATATCATACTTGCATAAATAAACTTGCATAACATATGTCAACTTGCATATCATACTTGCATAAATAAACTTGCATAACATATGTTAACTTACATATCATACTTGCATAAACAAACTTGCATAACATATGTCAACTTGCATATCATACTTGCATAAACAAACTTACATAACATATGATAACTTGCAAACCAAACTTGCATAACAAAACTTACATAACATATGATAACTTGCAAACCAAACTTGCATATTTACAACATGATAACTTGCATATCTCATCATAATAAACTTGCATAACATACATTTAACTTTAGAGTTTAAGTATGAAAGGAATAGGGCTTACAATGCTTATGCGAACTCAAATGAGTATAGCAAATGTAATTAAACCCTTATGCAACCAAAAACCCCAAAAATGCAAGCAAACTTGATCAAAACTCTTCTTTTATGATGCCAATAGAGAAACAAGACTTTAATGCAAGCTAAAGAGGATCATACAAGCCTAAATACACTTGTATGCATGGAAATCTCTTAGGAATTTGATTTAGGAATTGTATGAAGAGAGTGGAGGCCATGAGAGGTTTGATTTTGACATAGTTTAGTTGCTATAATGGATAATGAGTGATTTAGGGTAGGTTAGGGTCTTATTTATAGATTAGGCTAGTGATTTGAACCATAGGATTAACCCTAGATTCAGTAAGGTCCATCAGATCTCGGAACTCTCTAGAACCAAGCCACACAACCAAGCCCAAATCAGAAATGGTGCACCAGGCCAAACAGCCCGGCCACCCCCTGTCGACAGGGCTGTCGACACCCTAGGGACCCTGTCGACAGGCCTGTCGACATGCGGGTCCTGGCGGGATTTTTCCCGCCTTGGCCCAGCTGGCCCAATTCTTTGAATTTGAATCTGATTTTAAATCTTGAATTTTCTGAAAACTTTGACGGGCCATAACTGGGCCATACGGACTCCGTTTTTCGAAAACTCGGACTCTATTTCGCGTATTTTTCTGAGACGAACGCAATGGCATAGCCCGTTTCCCTTGATTCAGATTTTAGAATTTAATTCTGCCTCGATATTTGTTATAACAGGTTATTGAAAATTACGGGTTGTTACATGCATAATATCTGATTGAGAACTGAGTATAAATGCATAATTATAGAACCGAGATTTTACATTCTTCAATATGAATGATTCCATAAACTATCAGATCTATGCATAAAATTCACAACATAAAAATTACATGTTTTAGGTTCAAATTATACAATCCATATAAAAATCTTGTAGATCATTCTTTTTATATCAAAATATCTCTTACCATTATAGAAACTACAGGTTCTAAATTTTCCATTTTTACAACAAAAATTGCTTCTACATACACTTCAGGTGTGTTGAATTAAGATTAATATTTAAATCTTAGCTTATGATCTTCGAGATGCATATTTTCCTTAGTCATTAAATTTGCATCATCATCTTTGATATTTGAAAATATTTCAACGAAATTTCTTTTATAGACATATTAAAATATAATATCGCTTCTGGGATATTCCATAAACACCATTTGTGGAGTTTTAATACATATTTTTTTTTAGGAAAAATTTATGAGTTTTTTCTACAAATATTTTATCACCTTTAATTGTAGAAATCTCTTCTGGAGATATTTTATTATTTTCAAATAAACAGATCTCTTCTAGAGAATTTTACCATTTTCAAATATACAAATATCCTCTAGAGATATTTTGTTATCACCACTTATGGGATGAACTTATCTCCTCTGGAGATAAATATATACAAACTATTTAAATGTCAGATCAATATACAAAAATACATACCAAGTCTTAAATGCATTAACAAAATTAGGTGCATTAAATAAAAATAAGATTCAAGAGAGAAAAGAAATCACTACTTCTGGAGTGTATGATATTCCTTCGAGGAACATATCTTTTGTTTATGTAGTTGCAATGCAATAAAAAATCTCTAACATCTCTTCTAGGATGTTGGATTTGCTACATAAGATTAAATCTCTAAAACATCTCTTCTAGAGATTAACATGCATACTATATCTTCAGGATACTCAGTTAATATGAATTGTATATGTAAGATGTCAGTTAGGTGAAACCTGTTTAGAGATTTTCTATTGAATCCAATGTTATTGTCACATATTATAATGTGTGTGTCTCTTTTAGCTTCTTCTGGAAGTACAATATTTTCATGTCACAGCATTTAAGAAAGCTTCAGGCTTTTTTTTTCTTCAACATATGAACTTTAGGTTCATATTATTTCATATGCCAAAGAATTAATATACTTTATGATTTTTCATTTGTTTATGAACTTCAGGTTCCTCATTTGCATATAAACTTCAAGTTCCTCATTTGCATATGAACTTCAGGTTCCTCATTTAAAAAATAAAAATTGTACATGAAATTCATGTCATATGAGCTTCAGGTCATTTACATATGAACTTCAAGTTCCTCATTTGAAAGAATTGATTTTTTTTCAAGATATATTTTGTTTAAAAAAAATTACATACGAAAAGTAATAGTAGATCGAAAGGATAAAATTAGATCTACCTCTACATCATCAATAACGTAAACAATACATATATATCAAATCTCCATTTGAATTTGGAAAACTCAAAATTAGATCTGCAAAGAATTGAAAGAATATATCTACACATATTTAGCATCAGTATAGACAATTAGATCTAAAAAGTTAGATCCACTAAAATAGATTCTAGATCTACAAAAACTGAAAAAGAAAAGAGATCTAGAAGTATGAATCACATCTAAGCAGAAGATACAACAAATCCATAGATGTAGATCTAGATGATTTCAAAACATAAAAAAAAATAGCTCTAGTGGAAACTCATGCCGATAACGTGTTATAAAATAAAACAGAACAGATAATGAACAAGAAGCCATTAGAGAGAACATAAAAGATAGGGGAGAGACTTTTATTTCTACTGCTTCAAGTGCGTACAATTTTTATTACATTGGCTCCTTTATATATAGGCTTTGGAGCTGATGTTAGACTTATTCCCATGATGTGGGACTAAATAGAATATGACAAGAGCGTATTCACTCATATATATTACAACATAAACTATAATTTTAGGATTATTTGTACTTATGAGTAAAAATATTAAAGTAAAGATAAATGAATCCATAAGCAAATATGGAATTAGATGGAAAACATACATATAAAAGATATTGGGAAATGTTTAATATTTAGTTAGTTGGGAAAATTTAATTTTCATATTTCAGTTTAAGAAGAATAAGACAAATATAATTACAAGGAGAGAAATAAGACATAAAAAGAAAAAAAATACGTACAAAATAGAGTTAATCACTGTATTTTGTACTACCTACCCAAGAGAAAAGAGTAGATGCTTTGTAATTACAGATCATTGCATGAAAGCTTATTTTTATACTAAATATAGAAATAGATTACTAAAAAATCCCATTTACCAGCTTACTAAAATATGACTAGCCCAAAATAAAAATATTAAGAGAAATGTGAAACATAACAAACAAGTAAAGATAAAGAAAAGAGATAGTAATCAAGTATAATGCTTGGAAGACCAAAGAAACGACAAAGTCAAAATAGAAAAGGTAAGAATAATAAAAGATTTAAAAGACTGATAAAGAGTAGAGAAAGAAATTAGTGTCTATCTTTAAGAAAAATAAAGAAAAAAAAAGAAAAGAGACTATCATGCTAAATAAAAGAATATGCAGTCATTTTCATGATAAATAGTAGACAATGGCTATCATATCTCTACCACAGATGGAGGCCCAAATAACAGATATGAACTATCTTTATGGCAGACAAGGACTTGAGAAAAAGTTAATAACAAAACTAAGAAATAAATAAAGTAAATAAGAGTAAGAGAAAATTAAATGCATAAAAAAGAGAGTGCTAGACATAGGGTTTAACAAAGAATGAGATTACAACTGTAGTCTCATAAGATACATTTAAGAGCAGCCTAAAGGAATCTAGATGTAGATAGTCACGCGCAAGCCATCACAGACCCTTTAGGATATTTAGAAGCCCATCATAATGGATAATTCTGTTTGGTTCGATTTTGAAAATTTTCTGTTTCAATTCGGTTTGAGTTTTTTTACCTTCAAACCAACCGAACCGACCGAATGCTCACCCCAAGCGTGGACCATCTTCTTTCAACTTTGTAGAAACGTCTTGAATACTTCATTTGTTTCAAACTCTATTTTACAATTCTTAATGAAACTCTATTTTACAATTCTTAATGACATGGTTACCTATGTGTCATAAACACATCATCAACTTTGCTTGTAATTTTTTTCTTAATTCCATTTATCAATACCCATTCTATATCACTAACTATAATTTCAAGTAGTTTATTGGGAAAATAAAATTGTTTTAGCTTGAGTAGCACCCATTCATAATTAACCACCCTCTTATGTGCTATAAATGCATGAGGAATACTAAATGTTCGACCCGTCAAAGTCATACAAGCTATCTCTAAAAAAATTATATTATACCGATTTGTTTTATACGTAAAATCAAGCAAAAGAATCGATGGAAAACACTTACACAATATAGACGACTATAGACGAGACCACATTATATGTTTTGAATATTCGGTTCTTACAACAGCGTGCTCAAAATACACAGTGCTACTCCACAATCAGTTTCATTAATTATTGCATTGCTGATCTACACTTCATCGCTACCAGTTGCATTTCATATTTTTCACGGTAGATAGCCCATAGTTAAGCTATTTTCTGGGAATGACATCCTAATGGTTACTAATACTTCCCTTAGAAGCTGGCTGTCAACACTCATGTCTTCAAAAAAATAATTTTTCCTCACCAGTCAACCGAGTCGCATACAAATGTCCTTCTAGGTAATAAGGAAGATCCTGATTATGTACTCTGTTGACAATATATAATTACTATTTATCTTCAGTAAGATTCAAGCCCTTCAATATAAATTAACACTTGTATTTTCTAACAGCCCTAGCTCTGGGTTGTTTTACATTGTTTTTCTTTTTATTGACTTCAACCAAAGATTGCTATAAACTTCAACTCTTTCACATCCCGGTTGCAATAGTGGTTTTCTTTCAGGTCCTAATTTATCGAACTTTAGAAATACGACAACGATGTTCATCTTTTTCCTATTGTTCTACACCGTCAAATCAATGTGTCATGTTAGAAACAAATACCTTAAATCACATTATGAAAAATAAGTTAACATATTTCATTTTTGTATGCACATCAGAAATCGTAAACTCTTTGTAGGACATTTACTTAACCGGCTGTAAATAAATTGTCCAATCAATGTTTATGTCTTTTGAATCATTTGATCGATCATCATGCATCAAGTTCATATCATCCACATATTTACCATCCGAGATGACAATGACACTCTCATTTTTGTTATCATTCAAATTCTCCACCTACGAAACCCAAAAACAAAATTAACACAGTTTACACTTTATTTATAAAGCAAAGTTTAAGTTGTATGATAAAAAAATCATAAAAACTAACAACTACACTTGGCATTTTCTATTATAACATCATTAAAAGTATGCCCTCTAAATTTGATTTAGCCAAAGGATTGGAAGAAATAATCTAAAAAACAATAGAAAACCTTAAGTAATTGAAAACCCTAGATAACATTTCCTGCTAAGAAAGTGAAAATCCTAAACAACATGAAAAACAAAACTAACCGCTTTATGATCTTTCTCTTCCGTCTTATAATTGGAAAATTAAAGTATTTCTTATTTTTAAGGTTTAAGGTTAGAAGTTTTAGAGAAGTACGTGCCTTTTAAAAGGAAGAGGTGCAATCGTAAATATCTGAATGAAAGAATATCATGTGGTGGTCAGAAGTGCATATAAATAATTATTTCTAGTAAATTTTTATACGTGAACAGAAGAGGAAATGAGAACGCGAATAGCAGCAAACTTCTTATATAATAATAGAATAGATTAATAGTATAACTACACAAAACTATTTGTTTGATTTACATTGTATTTATTTTATCTTTTAATTTTTTGTTTTTCTCCTAATACAATAATATTCCTAGACAGTAGTATATTAACAATGGTGCTACATGTTTAATTTGTGAAATATCTTCAAATTTTAACATTTATTCATAAATTCTCCTTATATATTTAATTTTATAAACATTTTGATTGGAGGTACCCGTTACTTCATATCATGTTGAATTTCAAGTTAAGGCTAAAGGGAAAATCTTGAGTTTATTTGTAATAAAAAAGAAGAAGGTATCTAAATTCATCTTGGGATTTTTTCAAACTCATCACATAAGGCATTTCAATGTACTTTAAATATCCATAATTGAATCAAATGTAGATTATGTCACTCTGACGAACACAATGGCATGTTGTTTAGTTGATAAATGTTAATCAAACGGAAATAATTTCATGTTGTTAAGTTGATAAATTAGAGTCAAAAGAACAAAACACGTAGAGAAACAATCATACTTTACCAATAGATACTAAAACGTATAGTAAATATTTTCTTTTGAATAAAAGCAGAAGAGAGAGAAAAGAATCAATGAAAATAAGAAAATAAAATGCGAATCAATGAAAATAAGAAAATAAAATGCACACATGAACGACAATATATTTGCATAGTAGAGCCAGTATCCAAATTGTTATCAATGCAAAACAACGAATAAAAAAGTTGTGTTAAATCAATCACCCTAGTTACAAAGAAATAAGGTTTACAAAATCAACAACAGATGTATAATTGGAAAAACGTATAATCGTTACTCAATAAAGATGAGAGAAAGAAGACGGAATATTAATATGTAGGGATAATGAGGAGTATATAGAAAGATATAGGATGACAATTGAAGTTATAGAAGAATCCTCCCCATCCCCCAATACTTTCATCTTTAAGAACAACGATTAACATGAGGAAAACGTACTGTTGTAGCATAGAAGATTAAAACAGCAAAGTAGGTTATGTTTAATATATGGTCAATGGAAGTGCAAAATATTAAAAACTTTACGAGACTAAACCTCTAATGCCTAAGAATGAAGTATTTGAGGTGATAAAAAATTTAATGCAAGGAAAAAGTCAACCTATTGGTTTTTTTTATAATAGAATAAATAGACGCGATAAAGTTAAGAAATTTGCAGTGACATGAATGTGTTTTGAGATGCAACGAATGCAAATGGATGAAGATAATATTGTATTTGTATTTGAAATTGAAATTTCATTTTTGACTCTGTATCCGATATCCACAGATGTTAATCAAATAATATCTATATCCATATCCACGGATAATGTTTATATCCGGTTTAACAAATACATTTTCTTTTTGAAATATCCGTATTCAAAAATTATGAATTGTTTACACCAAAAATGGTCTAAACACCCAAGGTACTAAACTGTACTTCACCAATTCGGCATGAAATAAATGGAGCCATGTTTAATCAGCAATAAAAAGTGAAAATGCGAAAAAGTAAAGTAGATATGAGATTTAGAGTGGTTCAGCTGTTAATGAGGCCTACATCCACTATGAAAGTGATTTCCTGCCTTATAATGAGAATTACAGAACACATCAACTCACTCTTTTCATACATCTCTATACTCGCTCAATATACCCTCATTAATATATTTCAATCTAAGAAATTATATAAAAGAATAGCGGAATTTGAGGAGAAGAAGGATGGATGAATGATTGAGAAGATGGGTGTCTTCGTTTTCCTTCCTCATGAAATTACGCTTGACGCAATGGCTGAATCTGTGGTTGAGGATGAAGTTCGGCAGCACTTCGCGGTTTTTAGAAGCCGATCCCCTTTACATTGGTATTCATGGTCTATTTATAGGTGAACTCCCCTTGGTAAACAACCTAGATTTCCTTTATCCAGGCTGTGGATCGTCCATTTTTCTAATTACGACCATGCCACCGGCTAGCTGTAGCCAGCTGTCTGTGGCTGTATCCAGTTGTCATGCGCGAGCGGCTCGTTGGAACGAGTATCTTGAATAGCTGAGCGGGTCCATGTAAGCAAGCGTCCCATGAGTGCCTCAAGAGATTTTGTAAGAGCGGGATGCAGGTTTGGAGTCGAGTCTCCTTTGCCCCTTGTGCGACCGTCCTTCTCGGTCCAAGGGCGCTTGTCTTTGGGCTGCCTTTTTATGTCACTTTTTAGCTTCGAGGCTTTGTTATGAGGTCGCTCCTGCTTAGGTTGAGTGGGCGACTTGCCTCATTTTGGTGTTTGAGCGGTTCTCAGGATATGCGTTCTTTATCTTTATCGGGTCGTGCATCGTGCACGGCCGATCCTGATGACATCCGCCTTAAATCCTTTACCTAATGTACGCATGAATTTTTTGGGATTAACACTTGCCCCTCGAAGTCCGTGATTTCTTTTGTGTATGGAATCGCGGGCTTCGACGTATTTGATCGCACATTGGTTGGTGGGTTTGTGCTGACTTGTTGAGGGCTCGGTCGTGCCAATCATTTAGATTACTTCATCGTCGCTGATTGATATTGTCTTTTCCTATAAGCGAGAGGCTCGATGTATCTTTTGATTACTGTGCGAATGACTGAATTTTAGGAGGCCAGCTGAAATCTGAAGAGATACTTTTGTGTACTTGAGTACTAGGCTGACGAGGTGAGAGTGTCCTGGATGGATTAATTCCAATGTTCTGCGCCCTCACAGATAGCTCATATTTTCAAAACATAGACATTTTGACAATTGCTTGTTTTTGGGCGTTTGGCGGGACATTTCCCGGGTATGCTAAACCGGATCACTAGATTCTAATGGAGCTGTCACATCATGAAAAAGGGCTTCTAGTCCTCTTAAGTATTGCCTCTTCATTTTCTCGCTTTCATATCTCTCCAATAATTCCATTTTAATGGCGATTTCATCGTAGAAGACCTCGTTGTTGCCTTTTGGGGCTTCGATTCTCTTTACTTGGTTGATCGTCTCGCCCTTCCTCCTTTAGTCGGCGATTACCTTCAACTTCATTTTCCGGCTACAACGATCCTTTTTTTGAGTTGAATTTCACTTGTAAGTGAACCCCCCCTTTATTTCTGATTTTGGGTTAATTCTTTCAGTTACGCAAGGAAGGATTCTCAATTGGCAACACCGAATTGCCGAAATCGATGGTTGCGATATTGGAGAAGTGTTGATTTGACTTGGTATGTGCTTGGACTTTAGGAAGAATTCTTTGGTGATGAATTTAGCCCTTTTTATGCTGGCAATTCATTTTCTGAAATGGCTAAGAAACAACACTTTTAATACATCGTGCCTTAACTGGCCGTTCAATGGAATACCCATGTCGTGGCAGTACTTCTGCTTTTCCTTTGACTCTTAACCATTCAGTTTGTAATTTCTTTTTAAGCATACTTGTCCGTGCTGACATATGACTAACTGCCTGTTCATCTCAATCCCAGTTATTTCGTTATGTCTGGGGAACGAGAGAATCTGGATCGAGCAAGTGAGGTTACCCCGGCTACTGGTATTGGTTTGGCCGTTAGTCAGACTCATCCCCAACCTTGCTTCTTTGATGGGGTGGCGGCCGGCTGCCGTAAATCGATGCTTTCTTTTGATCAGTTTTTACAAAAGTGCAATCGCTTTGAATTTTCACAAGATGAAACCAAATTTCCCAGAAAGGGGGAGCTGGCAGATTGTCCGCCCTCCGGGTATGTAGCGGTCAATTATCACATGTTGTCCAGCAAGGCGATTCCCCCCTTCAATCCTTATCTGGAGTCGGTTTTGCGGCAACTGGCCATTGCCCCGTATCAGCTGCACCCTAGTGGTTATAAAATTTTGCTTGGGCTGTACATACTTTTCTTGAAGGTCCAACATCGGGAACCTACGTTTGTGGATATTTTCTCTTTATATACCTTTAAGAAGAGGGAGGTAGACGGTCCCTCGTTCTTTTTTATGGAGAGTATGCATGATAGAATTATCACTGGTTTGACGGATGGAGCTAAGGGGTTCCCTGATCAATATTTCTTTGTCCAGTGTCCTGCTAGTTTTAACGGACGATGGGCCGAAGGAGGTAATTATACCTTTGCTCTTGGAGTTCTTATTCCTTTTCTCTTTCTCATCCGGCTTTATTTCTAACTTTTATAGTGATTCCTTCTGTTGCGAGACTTTCTCTGGATCAAGGCCTCCTTAATTCTTTTATTTCTATTGACAAAAGGGAAAGAAGTAAAGAGGTGTTGCTTTCATAGGAAAACCTCCGTAGGTACCGATTAATTTGCCCTACACGATCTCTTGGAAAAGCTTCTATGCACTCCTAAAGTCTTGCTGGCAAGCCTCTTAAAGTGATGCGTTTAATCCATGATGTGAGCGATCAACCTCCGTTGCCGATTACTGAAGGGGGGGTGATAAGAGAGTTGACCAGAACGCATATGGTTTGAGGGTCGATGTAACTTCTGGAACGACCGTTGGAAGTTCCACTTGTCCTGTTATTCAGGCGGAGGGTTCCTCAGGGACATTTGGAGACTTGAGGGATTTGGACTCTACCGAGTATTTGAGCCAAGGTGATGCGGTGATGTCTGACTCCGTTGTACCTGACATGGGTGGAATGCGATGGCCCGCTCGGCGTCCTAAGAAAGCCCCTGTTTTCATAGCTTCCTCTGGAACTGGTTTTGTTACTATTTTACTTATGGCATAATTTCCCGTTAATTTGATAACCTCTGAATGCTCGCTGAACTCGTATTTTTTTCGTTTCCCAGGTGTAAATGAGACTGCTCATTGTCGGATAGTTTCTTCCAACAAGCTGATCTTACTGATACACGAAGCCTCTTACAGTCTTGTCTTTCTGGCTATTCAAAGCAACCCTAATTATCCTCAAGTTTTCAGGCCCAACATATTCCTGATCCTTCTATGGTTGATTCTTTAAGGCGTGAGGGACTTGATCAGGCTAAGATGCTTCCACCGACTAAACCTTCTGCAAGATCCATTGTGCCGACTCCTGCTCAAATTCAAATAATATGTGATCGTCCACCTTATAAGGTCCCTCCTGGAAATTAAATTCTTAATGAGCACTTCGGCGGTTGGGACTTGAGGGGAATGCATTTCGATCTGGATTTACAACCCCACGACAGGCAGAATGTCTGGAAGAGTTTGGATGCCATAAAAAGTGGTGTGAGTAATCAACTTGGTGTTATTAAGGATCAGTTCGAGACACGGTTGAATCTGGTGATGAAAGACGTTGATAAGCGACTGGAGCATTGGGTCAAATTCGGTTACGAGTTCCAAGGATTGAATGCTTGACACCTTGACCATATCGAAACCTTGGAAAACGACAAAGCTGGTCTGATCCACTTGATTAAATCCCAGGAATCTGAGATGACTTCTTTAAGGAGCGTCATGCTACAGTGAGCATCTTAGAGGCTAGAAATGTCGAGCTCAAGAAGGAGTTGGAGGGTGTACGAGCGCGGCTTTTAGAGGCTCAATCTGCTCGAAAACTTGATGAGCGTCATATGGCCTTAGAAAAACAGGCTTTGATTTCTTTAGAATAAGAGAACATGGCTCTTGAAGGCCGACTTGCTTCCCAGAGTAAAACCCTTAGAACCTTTGAAAAGGATAAGATCAAGTTGCAAAAAGATCTTGATGAAGCTAGAAATAGAATTGATAATACTCTGTTCCAACTCTATGTTTGCAGTGTCATGAGCCGTGGAAGCTTGAGTTACTTGGACAAGGATTTTCCGCGAACTTTGGCCCTTGTTTGGGAGCGAATACTCTCGTATTACGATGATGTTGACGATGAGTTCCTTCAAGAATAGCTTTTAGAAGAGAAGGATCGCGAGGCTCTAGTTAAAGGTAGGAAGATTTTGATGAATGAGCGAGTTCAGTCGCTTAGAAGAGAGCGTTCAGACGCTATGGTTCCTTGTGCCCCACCTGACTCCACCAGGGTTGATGCTACGAGCTCCCTTACTCCCCAAACGGATCGCTCTTCCTTGGATGTTGCTAGAGCTCAACCCATTATTGAGTGTCCATACCAAGAAAATGTTGTGGCACAGTGCGCGAGTCACGACTGCACTTCGTATATCCAGCAGCTTCAGGTAAAATTGACATCTATCAATCTGCCTCGGGTCTGGATTTTCTTATTTCTTCGCTTGGGATTGCTAAGTTAAGTGCTTCTTCCCCTTTTACATCAGGTGTGTTTTCGACCTCTTCTTTAGCTGCTTGTGGCGTTGCTGCCCAGCCTGCTATCATCGACTCTGTTTTGGTCTCCACCAGCATTAATCCTTCTACCATACCTTCATCAGATGACCCACTTTTACCAGATGCGTCCGATCCGGATGATGAGGACAAGATTTGGAATACCAAGGCTGTGTCCACCCTGAAACGCAAAAGAAACTAACCGTTCAATGATTGAAGACCATACATCTTTTCCCTTTGACGACTTTTTTGTGTAGCTGGTTCAGCAAAAGTTTAACGACCCGGTTTTTAGCGACTTTAGTTATCGACGTAACTCAGTGACGACTAACCAAACATCGTAAAATACCGGTAGTTAAAGAAAGAAGTTAGAGGGTGAGAATAGATAAGATAGAAACTTAGAATAGAAGAAGAAAAAGAAGATACAACATCAGAGTAACACGAATCTCACAGCGGAACGAACAACATATAATAGATAACATATCCTTGAAATAAAATCAGTATATGTATACAGTAACATTTATCAGAGTATAACACTTATACCACAACGGAAATAACTATAGCTATATAATCCTGAAGCCTCTTGCTCCAAGCTCTCCAAGTATATCTGTAAAATCCTGACTACTTGACTGCCCGTATAAAATTGGGTACCCAAGAGTTTAGGGAAAACAAAACAAAATAAACTCCGGGTCAGTCATGGGACTGGTATGAGTAAAACAGTTTAAAACAGTTTGAGCCATTAAACGATATCTCATAAGACCACATCGTATAACGGAACAGGTTTTTCCCTTATGAGAATCCAAAATAATCTTTATATCAAAACTCATTGATATTATAAGAGTGTCTATCAACCATAATATAATAATCATCTAGCAGAAACGCTTTCATCTCACGTTCTACATATATAGTGTACAATCAAAACCGCAAGCACGTATTGGGTAATGGATTTCCAACTATGACAAGGTATGGAACCACCTTTCACTAGTGTACCTCTAGAGAGGAATACACTGGGTTCAACAAGAACATCTTGCAACCCGGCCACACATGACCGACCACTCATTTCGCTTGAGTGTATCGAATGTATATCACCAACGGTTGGGATCAGCAACCGTTTCCCGAATGGGACTGCATCGACAATAGATTTTTAGAAGTAAATGAAACTCTAGATCAGGTGATTATACACCCTAATAGGTGCGACCTACATAGCCATGCTGCCTGCTCGATTTCTGTCATTTCCCGGTTGTGAGGCTAGAGGCCATGCTTATCTCTGACAGATCACACAATTATTCACTTTGAATGTCTCATCGTCATACCCACCAAATCACAAATTGATTTCCCCAAAAATAACACGGGTATACAGCTAAGAGAAACGAATTCCTCCGCCACCAAATGTAAATACGTTTGAAGAGATCAACTTACGCGATCTATTAAATATACTCTGTCAGACATTCTTCCATACAGGTCGTCTTGGGACTGGACAAACCGAAGGCACTATTCAGTACAACCATCTTAGGCAATCTTTACCTAAGATTTATACAACAGCCCTTGCACTTTACTCTGTCTTCAATTATCTTTGGCATATATGATTCGCAATGGTTACGCCAATACGGAGTGGTTCTTCGGATAATAATCCAACCGGTCTCTCCATATTAACAACGTTAAAAGGGTCAAAACTTTGATAGTCTGTGATTTAACTATCAAAGAAAAACACGTGTGCAAACATCGATATTATTTCCAGATGGAAATTATATCGATCAATCATCATTTAACATTTATCTCTTTAGTTCATTAATTTACTTATCTCCTGTTTCCATATATTCATAAATCCTTATTTTCTAAACTTAGAAAATATACGTTATTAATCACTGGAAAACATTTCCATATCTCTCCCTTTTCTTGTTTTCTATTATTAGAAAACATTTTTGCTTCTGATTTGGAAAAACATTTCTAAAACTCCTTTATTGGATTTAAACATATGGTTAAATAAAACATCGCTATGCCAACTCAAACCGTTTACTAAATTCACTTAACTATCATTCACTATCAAACCTTACCATTCCTTAGTTAAGAAGGAAGTCAATCAAGTTGGGGTATAATTACCTCTCAGACCTTAACTGAACAACGTTTTAACTTCAAAATAGTCAAGATTTATCTTTTAAACCCTTAACAAACTTCCTTACGTAACTCTCGGATTCTATTTACGAATCCACTTCTTGATTGAAAACATTGATTATAACGATAACGTTATAATCCCTACTTTGGAAATATCTAACTTCAATTATAACTTTTATTCTTTAATGTGAATAAATAAATAAACACTTAATTTATAAATAAACAAATCTTGATTTAAACACCAGAAAGTAAATAATACTTCCCCGAATTCGATATAATCGAATTCGACATATAATTCTCTTTCGAGTAATCTCTATTTGATTAACTCTTCTTCGAATAACCTATATTCGATTATCTCTCTTCGAATAACTTATATTCGATTATCTCTCTGCGAATAACTCATATTCGATTATCTCTCTTCGAATAACTTATATTCGATTATCTCTCTTCGAATAACTTATATTCGATTAACTCACTCTTTTGAATAAACTATATTCGATCTCTTTCTTTTGAATACGCTATATTCGATTTAACTCCTTTCGAATAAACTATATTCGATAATCTCATTTTCGAATAAATAAATTCGATTAACTCCTTTCAGTTAACTAATAATCGATAACTCCTTTCGATTAACTAATAATCGATAACTCCTTTCGATTAACTAATATTCGACGAACTCTATTCGAATAACTAAATTCGATTACCTCCTTTCAATTAACTCGACTCGACTAACTCGACTCGACTAACTCGACTCGACTAACTCGACTTGACTAGCCATATTCGACTAACTCGACTAACTTGGTTCGACCAACTCGATTCGATTAACTAGGCTCGACTAACTTGGTTCGACCCACTCGATTCGACTAACTTGGTTTGACTAACCATACTCGATTAACTCAACTTGACTAACTTAACTTATTTAACTCAACTAGATTAACTCGACTCATTTAACTTAACTTGATTAACTCGACTTATTTAACTCAACTTGATTAACTCCTATCGAATAACTAATATTCGATTAACTCTAATTGAATAACTAATATTCAATTAACTCTACTCAAATCAATCAACTCTAACTCTAATCGATTAACTCTAACTCGTTAACTCTAACTGGTTAACTCTTCGTCCATATTCAGTTTCAAATATCGATGTTGAAATCGATTCTTACTTCTCTATATAAGTCCTGACTTATATATTTCATTTATCCAATGATAAATATTTTACTTAATTTATAAAATAATATTTATAAGTTATTCTTTCCAATTTATCTGTTAAAACCGATTTCTATTTAATCTCACCTTCGAATAACTCTTTTCTATTTCCTTGATATCCTGCCAATTTTCCCTTTTATAACTCTATTTATTTCCTAAATAAATATTTCTTAATACTCCTTTATTTATTAAATAATTTCCTTTCTTATCTTTATTTATTTTCTAAATAAATAAATTCTTTTTCAATTCTATTTGTAAATGTTTTACAAATATTTCTCTTTCTATTTTATTTATTTAACAAATAAATATTTTCCCTTCAATTCTATTTGTAAGTGTTTTATAGATATTTCCTTTAAATTCTTATTTGGCTTTCCAAATATTTCCTTTATAAAATCTTTTGATTTTATAAATAGTTTCTTTTAAAAATTCTATTTATAAATAAATATTCCTTTTATAATTTTATTTACTTTCTAAGTAAATATTCTTTTTATCCTTCTATTTACTTTCTAAGTAAATATCCTTTTATAAAATTCTTTTCATTTTATAAATATTTTATTTCAATGCACAGTTTGAAATCTTCCTTCTATATAAAATCTTTCTATTTTATATAATATTTTATTTCAATATTTCTTCTGGTCTTTAACAATACCAAATAACTAGACCATTGTCACTATAATTAATCTCAGATTATACATCACATCATATAACACAATATATGAACAAAACAGTATTATAAATATTGAGGAACCCAGTTGGGTCCCTCCAACCTGTTTCCCTGCATCACAGATGTTAAACAACACGAATATAAAATATTCTGATAAACAGAATCAATATTCGATTAACGATTTATACATATCGTTATCTATATTTTCAACCAATAATTCAATAGTTAATTCAAACAGTCAACACACAGCAATCAACAGATAATTATCAGTTCTAAGAATACGTTATAAAAATATAATTGTTCAGAGTTGGTGAGTTTTACTCACATTGGCAGTACATCGTTAAAGAACAATAAACTGTTGTTTGATTCACATCAAACATTTTATTTTGCCATAAATTTAAACGAGCTCCAATCCACTTCCAGTCAGTTCCATTGGGTAGTGTCCGTCCATACGATCCTGTCGGATCTTGTTTTGTCCAATTTCGTTTACGTATGAATTAGATATTGACGTTACAAGTTCATAAGCTAATTTAAATTAAAATAACTTAAGTAATAATTTAAACAGGCCTCACCCCTTTAACAAACCCGACCTATCTTCACTTCTACAAGCCCAAACCGAAATACTCCTTTCCCAAACAAAATCCTACGCGGCTTCCTCCTGTACACACACCATAGCCGACATTTGAACTCCCTCTTCTACTCTATTTCTTCATCGATTCAGGAATGGACATCACCATTGAACTCCACACCTGAATCTCCATCTCCTCATCTCTATTACACCAAACTCGCATCACCCATGGAGAATCCAATCGTCGAATGTCTCGCGTTAACCTAGTGAGTGCTGCGTCACTTTTTGTTCCCGAACAACCCCAAATCGTGTATGCGAGATCCACTCGAACTCGCGAATCCAGAACTACTAACAAATCCATGAATTTCTACCTCCACTTCAAGCGTACGCGAACCCTAGACGCTCGCTGTAAAATCCTTGAGTACGGAAGTGACATCGATCCCTTTGAAATGGGTATAGATTTGAAGATAAACACATGGTGAATTCAAATACGTATGTTTGGGGATTTATAGGATTTGATTTGATTTTCTTTTGCTCGATTTTGTGGAAAATAAAAGTGGAACTGGTAGCCGGTTTTTCCGCATTTTAAATGTTGAAGGAGTGGCTGAAAACAAAGGGAACGTGGCCCTTGTTTTGATCATAAATAGATTAGGATATTTTGGGTTAGATATTTACCATTTTTATATTCAATTATATTTGTTCTCATCTTCTAAAAATTCGTGTGATCACACACGATACCCAAAAATCACGAAACTGTACATGTAGCTAGAGTTCAACATTACGAACCCAACAAAACTGGTTTCGTCGAATTCCGACTTCATTTGCTCACACAGCGTATTTTTAAAGGTCAATTTATCAACTGTTTTTCACATTAAAATCCCGTTCGTCCACATACCGACTTCAAAAATCACAGAAATTGAAATCTAGCAATAATTTAATATTGCGGATCCAACAAAATTAGTTTCGTCGAATTCCGAGGTCGTTGGAAAAACTGACTATTTTTAAAGCTCTAAATAACCCTTTTAAATATATAAATATATTTAAAAACAATTAAATTTAATATTTAAAAATAAATATTATCGTCTATGTTCACAACAGAATATCATACAGCTTTAGAATATTCCTATATGAATTTCTAACTCGATATTTCAAATCCCGATTAAATCGATATTCGATTTATAATGAAATTCCTTTTTAAAATATAAATAATTTCTTTATAAATTATAAAGGAATTCCATAGCGACTTTTCTAAAATTTAATTTGGATGTAAATCAAAATCTACAAGACGAAATCCAGATTTTTCTCTTCCATTAGAAAAACATACTCCACCAGCTCCACACGTTTCTTATTTCACAGAAATCCGACTTAAAACGGATCTTGTATTTCCAATTGATGTTCAAATCGCCAAATCGCGAACTACCGCGCCATTTCGAGCTCAATTTTAATTATAATATATATTATACGTTCAGACTTCGTTTAAATAATATATATTCGTCAATATAAACCGAATTATATATTTTATATCGTCCAATTCACACCATATCATGAATTCTGTTATTTTCGATTATTCCAGAAATATTTTTTTCTATTATTTATATTAGTTAAATATAAATATTATTTATTTTCAGTTATCGATATCATTAAATCGATAATTAATAATTAAATAAATAAATTATTCGACTGCTAAAAATGTGGGTCATCACAAAAAGCCTGAACAATTGGCCCATCCTTCCATGTATAAAAATAGCACTTGTGACCTTTACGGTCTGATTTCAGTTTATTTTCTTTTACTTATCACGTACTTAGACCGATTGTTTGTGCGAGTGCCGGTCCTCATTTAATATTTTACATTTGCGGACTTACGTTTGTATCGCTTAGGGGCTATCATAGTTTTATTATTTTACTTCTTATGAGTTGTCGTACTTTTAGTTTGTTGTTCGCGCAAATCTTATCGTTCGAACAGTTCTCGCAACGAGGTTATAACTAGGCTATGGTATGCTTTGAGTGGGCATTGGTGGTTGTTTACACAATGGTTATGTCCCCAAACCAGAGCTCTTTTTACTTTTATAGATTCTGTTTGATTTCGCATTGTAATTCGGTCAATTCATGATTTCTTAGAAGCAACGTGTGATTATTATGTGTTTTCTTTTGGGTGCCCCCATGGGAGGTCTTAGGTTTCAATTTCGACCCAATTTTGATCTTGTCAGTCCTGATTTTTCTAGGACGGGAAGACCTTGTTAGATACCCCCAAATGGCTAGGATTTCTGATACTCCCTTTCGGCTAGGATTTCTGCTGTTGTAGTCCATCCTTGGCTCCGTTTGACTTGGTTAACAATAAAGAAGAAGGATGGCCACCTCCTTTCGGAGGGTTTTTGTTTTGTGCTCGTCCTTCCAGCGTGTTTTTCCGGTCCTTCCGACACTAGGACTGATGTTTCTAGCCTAGGTACTTTATCAGTGGGACATTTTTATCAATTCCCTTGTACCTCTTTCTTTCTTTCCTTTTTTTTTAGAAAAGCCTGATGTCAGTTTCTCCAGCAAATACTTGCTTAAGGAAGGTCCACCTTTTGGCTTGTTGTTTGTCTTTAGGCAGCACATCCGGTTGAGATGACGTGCCCATGCATCTGATTTGGTTTGCATGTCTCTCGCGATGCTTTTGAATCATTTTGCTTAAGATACGCTTTAAGAACCTTCCCTTTGCACTTAGGATGAGTATGATTAACCGCTTCTATCACACCTACATTTGAAAAAACCAGTTTTCAGTGTACGGTGATGAGTACAGTACTCAAGTAGGCAAACAATAGCTTTCTTTGCATATGGCATCTGCAAGTGATTTATTGCCAAACATGAATATAGTTAGTGGCAAAACAAAGTAACGGAAATACAAGCTATAAATTCTTTTTCTAGATCGGAATCTTTAAAAGAAGTTTATGAACTCATATGGATCCGGATGGACGGTCTATCCGCCTTTAAGTGGTAATACCAGCCATTCTGGAGGAGCAGTTGATTCAGCCATTTTTAGTCTTCATCTATCAGGTGTTTCATCAATTTTAGGTTCTATCAATTTTATAACAACTATCTTCAACACTTTTTTGCATTTTGGTCAAAATCAAATTTTTTAGGGTAGAAATTCGACCTTTTCGGTCGAATACTTCATAGAGACTCGATGGAATACTTCATAGGAGGACGCCTCTATCGCTTCGGCCACCAAGGGCTGTCCTCGCTTGATAGAGTCTAAACTGACATGTATTCATAAAAAATGGGTTAGAATTCATTTTTGATGTCTCGTGCTATATCACCCATGAGCCACTCTAAACGCCAGTTTTTGTTAACGACTACTACTTCTTAAGCAAACAGAATACAAAAGAAAAACTGAATAATAAGGCGAAATCGCGGGAATTCTAGTTCAAAATTCCATGATCGGGACACCAGTCGCTGATCCTTAGTCACGCGCCAATTCCGGGGTATTTTTGGCCCTTTCCACGAAGAGTTCGATGCCCCTTGTTTGTAGAGAGACGTGACAGTGGCCTCGTACATATTGTTGTAAATGGTTCTTTCTGACCAGTCTTTCGATTAGCGACTTCAAATGCATGCATTCATTTGTATTGTGTCCTGGTTGGTCATGGAATTGACAGAACCTTCCTGATTTCATTGTAGCATTTTTGACTTGCATCCGTTCCGGGATTGGGTAATTTATAGTGTCCTTCGTTGCCCTGAAGATATTCTCTATGGTGTCATTGAGGGAGGTGACAATTAGTTTCCGGAATGGAGCTTTGTTGTTCAGCAGAATATTCCATTTCGCTTGCACGACTTGTTTGAGCGAACGGATCGTCAGTGACACCTGATGCGGCTTTTATGGCAGAGGCCTGGATAACGAACATTGACTCGATCTTCTTTATCAACGTGTCGTTTGCAATAGTTATTTGATTCGTTATCCCTGTCATTGCTTCCTCCAGTTCCCTTTTAGTTATGGCCGCCTCAACTTGTAACGGTTCCTTTTCTCCGGAACGGATGGTAGGCGACATGTCAGCGCCAGAGATATCATCAATTTTGTCTGCAGCAATTTCTCTCAGCATGCTCATGATCCCAGATACAACGTTTCCCAGAAAATCTCGTCAGATCTGAATGGGAAGAGAAACGAACACCGCCGCACGGTGGGCGCCAAAATGTTTACACCAAAAATGGTCTAAACACCCAAGGTACTAAACTGTACTTCACCAATTCGGTAAGAAATAAATGGAGCGGTGTTTAATCAGTAATAAAAAGTGAAAATGCGAAAAAGTAAAGTAGAGACGAGATTTAGAGTGGTTCAGCCGTTAATGAGGCCTACATCCACTATGAAGGTGATTTCCTGCCTTATAATGAGAATTACAGAACACTTCAACTCTCTCTTTTCATACATCTCTATACTCGCTCAATATACCCTCATTAATATATTTCAATCTAAGAAATTATACAAAAGAATAGCGGAATTTGAGGAGAAGAAGGATGGATGAATGATTGAGAAGATGGGTGTCTTCGTTTTCCTTCCTCATGAAATTGCGCTTGACGCCATGGCTAAATCTGTGGTTGAGGATGAAGTTCGGCAGCACTTCGCGATTTTTAGAAGCCAATCCCCTTTATGTTGGTAGTCATGGTCTATTTATAGGTGAACTCCCCTTCGTAAACAACCTGGAATTCCTTTATCCAGGCTATGGATCGTCCATTTTTCTAATCACGACCATGCCACCGGCTAGCTGTAGCCAGCTATCCATGGTTGTATCCAGTTGTCATGCGCGAGCGGCTCGTTGGAACGAGTATCTTGAATAGCTGAGCGGGTCCATGTAAGCGAGTGTCCCGTGAGCGCCTCAAGAGATTTTGTAAGAGCGGGATGCAGGTTTGGAGTCGAGTCTCCTTTGCCCCTTGTGCGACCGTCATTCTCGGTCCAAGGGCGCTTGTCTTCGGGCTGCCTTTGTATGTCTTCGAGGCTTTGTTATGAGGTCGCTCCTGCTTAGGTTGAGTGAGCGACTTGCCTCATTTTGGTGTTTGAGCGGTTCTCAGGATATGCGACCTTTATCTTTATCAGGTCGTACTTCTTATAATATGTTATACTGTTATCTTCGGACGCGGTGGTTGACTTGACCTGCCTTGGGTTCGATATTTGGATCTTGCTTTGTGCGGGTGCATCGTGCACGGCCGACCCTGACGACATCCGGCTTGTACCCTTTACCTAATGTGCGCATGAATTTTTTGGGATTAACATGGATGCATACCAAATATGGATATTTTGGGATATCCGAAGATAACAAAATATTCGAAAATTAAATATCAAATTTTATCCACAAAAAATGACCAAAAAACCAGCTCAATATATGATAACAACAATATGATTGTCACACGAACACCATATAATCAAATATTTTGATAATGTCACCAATAAAAGAGCATCTCCAGAAGTGCATATTACGTCCGTAATATTAAGTGAAGACCCCCATTCGTTCAGTTAAGGCTGAATATTAAGGGTAATATTCAGGACCCTGAATTGGACCCTAGCGCTTATTTTATGGACGCCAAGGTCTGGCGCTTGTAAAATAGGCGCCAGACTCTGACGCCCATAAAATAAGCGCTAGGGTCCGACTGTAACACCCCGGATTTTTGAATAATCGAATTAACTAAAATACAGGAATAATTAATCTCAGACGTGAGAATTAAGGGAATGGGGTTGCGCCATTGTGTTCGTCTCGAAATTCTGGTTGAAATAGAGTTCGAGTTTGCGGGAAATGGGTACCGGATGAAGGAGTTATAGACGAACAAAGTCTGGTGGCAAGAGAAAGAAAAAAAAATTGCACTGGTGCACTTGGGAAGTGCGCCAGCACAAATTTACATTGGTGCACTTCCCAAGTGCGCCCAGGCCGAGGGAAAACCTGCACAGCCTTCTGGTTCAGTCTGACCCATGTTCTGACTCATTGTTGAGTCCTTTCTGACTCTTTGCTGAGTCATTAGGGCTGACTTGTCACCCTATCATGACTGAATGGTTTTGATTAACCCTAAGATCATCCGACGGCTTAAATTAATTCAAAACTCTATAAAAAGACCCATAAACTCAAACCCTAAATCAGAATTAAAACTGAAACTATGGCCGTCATGCTGTCGTCTTGAACCCTAGAGTAGCCGCCACAAATTAAAGAGGAAGAACAACAAACCAAATCAGTTATATTCAACCCTAACAACGAATCTTCTTCAAAGGAGAGCTAATACAACTCCAGAAATCAGAATTCAGAACTCAAGACCGCTTTTGAGTTGTGAGTTCGATCACTTTAACAAAATAATTGCTAAATCAATTATGATGTGATATACGTTGGATTATAAGTTGTGGTTGTGAATCTAATTCATATGTTTAATCATGTATGTTAACTTGATTCATAGTATATGATGTTATGCAAGTTTTATATATGATGTTATGCAAGTCTTATATATGATGTTATGCAAGTTTGATATATTATGTTATGCAAGTTTCATGTATGATGTTATGCAAGTTAATATGAATATGCAAGTTGTACATATGATGTTATGCAAGTTAATATGATTATGCAAGTTGTACATATGATGTTATGCAAGTTAATAGGATCACACAAGTTGTATGCGAGTTATATGATGTTATGTAAGTTTGGATCTAAAATATATGCTAGTAATTCATGATGTTAACTTGTGTCAATGAATCCCTTTTTATAATCCAATCACCTAGGTTTATAACATCAGTTTTTATGCGAATATGGATGTGGAACATATGTTAGTTCGTATAAGTATTATGTTCATATGCAAGTTTAAGGGATAATTGGATTCACATATATACAAGTTCACACCTTTAAAGTTTAGATCCATATTCAAGTTGACATTTTTATGTTGAAACATGCATAGTTATTCAAGTTACACCTTTATGTGGATCCATGGTTTACTCAGGTTAACACCTTTTATTGGATCCATAGTTATGCAAGATGACACCTTTATATTTAGGTTGACGACATACATAGTTTATGTAAGTTTGTGATAATTACGTAGGCTAGTTGGGTGTAAAGCTATGTTCATACATGCAAGTTCACACCTTTTAGATCTATGATTTTTGGATCCTTGATAATACAAAGACTATGCAAGTATGTTGTAATTCTTAATTGCAAGTTAGATGCAAATTAGATCTATTATTGTGTGTATATGACTTTGTGACGTTTATTCCTTTTTTTAAGTATTAGACTATTTGCTAGTCTAATATGTATATATCATGTTAAGCGAACGAATGACGGGGGTACGATGGGGATAATAGTTGATATACACATATTGTGAATTTGGCATGTAATGGCCTAAAAAGGCATGTAATTAATTTTAAGAAATAAAATTAATTAGTGATGAAATTGGTATGATTTTACATACCATAAATGGATGGACATAACTGAATCAATTATGGACATCGTTAAATTTGGAATTGATTGATAATTTGAATTGGGAAAGTAATTCAAATTGGGGGAATGATTAATTAGGTGTAATTAATCGTCTAAGACACGAGGTTAGGCTCGTTTGTGGTGTAAGACTGCCCGGACCCGCCCGGCAAATCCAGCTGCCACAAATGTCAGTCTAATGTGAGAGGTATTAGGCACAAATTAAATACGTAACAGTTGTAAGGACACGAGGTTAGGCTCGTTTGTGGTGTAAGACTGCCCGGACCTGCCCGACAAATCCAGCTGCCACAAATGCTAGTCTAATGTGAGAGGTCTTTATGAGGTTACGGTCTTAATGAATTAAGAAACACTTAACCAGATAAACATGTAGTGGGACATGAGGGGGTTAAGTGGGTGCCTTGGGTGGCATGTGGAATCTAGTGGGTGCCTTGGGTGGCATGAGGAAATACGATTAGTAACACTTAACCAAGGTAAAACATGTAAGTGGGACATAGGGGTTAAGTGGGTGCCTTGGGTGGCATGTGGAATTACTAATGGAAACCCTTAACCGAATTTAAAACATGTAAGTGGACATGAAGGGGGTTAAGTGGGATATACTAGAGGGGACCAAGCTTAGGTGGATAGCTTGTGTCAAGTAATGGGGGCCCGTTTCAACCAGTAACCCATTCGTATCTTTGTGGGCTCGACCCAAGTCGAGAACGAGACACGCATACTGGGCTTGACTGTAAGAGGCCAAACCGGGTTAGCGTTGGCAACGCAAGTCCAACGGGTTCATATGCGTGTGTGGACCCGGGCTGGTAGGTAAGACGTTGTTGCATCGTGTAGGTATAAGCCGTGCATCATTGGTGGTATCGGGTTGCCACTTTGGGGAGTGATACACCCCACTGTGGGGCCAGCACGGGTATCTACGAGTTAGAGAGCCGATCGAATGGGGGCAGGGTAGTGGGTACACCTAGTGGAGATAGGAGCAGACGGCACCTATGTAGTCAGCTAGGGGTACACGAAGCTACCACTATTATTAATAATTACTAAGGGGGTACACCTAGTGGAGACAGGAGCAGGCGACACCTATGACGTCAGCTAGGAGTACGTGGAATTACCATTATTACTTATTGAAGGGGCGCATCTAGTGGGGATAGGTACATGCTGGGTACCTATGATAGCAACTAGAGATATACAGTCAAACATGGAGGATAGTGGGTACATCTAGTAGTACACGAAGCTATCATCGTTCTATTTAGCCAAGAGGGATCAAATTTCTAGAGTGACTAGTAGGGGTGCAGTTAGTGTTAGTACAGTACAGTATGGTACAGTACGGTAGAGTATAGTAATTATCCTATATCGATTAGGAAGTGCCATTTATGTTATCTCTGTTTCTCTTGATTGCCTTGCCATACCCATGTGGTTCACACAGTCATTACCTTATTCTCCAGCTTATATCTTATCATATTGCTTTAATAATTATGTTGTTAGAGTTATCGCACTCACCAGAATTTATGTCTGACCCCCTTTGTTTCCACCTCTTTTCTTCCTTCCCCCCTAGGTTCTAAGGGTGGGACTAGTACTAGTGGAGCTTGATTGGGATCTCTTTGGGAGCACTTGGATTTGGATTGCCGAAGTAAAGTTCAACCTATCATTTTATTTATGGCTATTTGTAGTAGTGGGATTATGTACTTTGTTTTATCAAGATGGATATTATGTACTTGACTTTGGTTTATGGTTTTTGATGATTTAACCAAACATATTTACCTTCTGCTGCAATAAATAAAGTTTTAAATTTTCAAGTACTGCTTTATATCTGTCTTGTTGCGATTTTCTGTTCAATATTCAATTAAAATGCTCCATGGAAGTTAATGCATTCCCTTTGCGAGTGACATTAATGGACGTGGGGTGTTACACGTGGTATCAGAGCTGAAGGTTACCAGAACAGATAAGATATTTTAAAAAACTATTTTTCAAAAGCATTTTTATAAAGAATACTTTCAAAAATATGTTTGTAGAAGAGTATTTTTGAAAGAAAGGTTTATTTTAAGAACATAATCCCCAAGAGCCATATATCCTTCCTTCGATTCTCTGTTTTGAATCCCTTCCTCTTTCTCTTTTTGAGTTCTTTCCCACTCCGCGTATAGATGCTTTTTCTAAGATAAATAAGGACTTCCGTACGAAGGATGGAAAACCACTTCAAGGGACTTAGACGTTTGTAGGGCTAGAAGTTAGTCCAAGGAAGTGGAGGGCTTGTTGGTACCTTTAAGATAGACGATGGGAGGAAGGTTCAAATAGCTGTTTGGTTAACAAAGGACGAAACCTCATCTTGGTGGGAGGTCACGAATGGAGAATGTGAAGAAGAAGGCTAGTGTTTTGGAGAAATAAGACACCTTAGGATTGTCCAAAGAGGCAAGGACAAAGTACAGGATCTTCTGGAGGGTAGTTGTATTCCCTCACGGCTGGTATACCTGATGGGGGTAGGACCGTCTAGGTTGAAATTTGGTTTTCTTTATCATCCTGTTTGAACTTTGTTTGATTCTGGCGCTTCATACTCGTTAGTATCTGCTTCGTTAGTTGAATCACTGCACCTAAATACTAGTCTAGTTAAGGATCCCATCCTAGTCTCAAATCCTGTTGGTGGTTCGGCTCATCCTTCAATGGTTTGTCGGGATTTGAGAGTGTCTATCTTGGGCGTTTGATTTGAATGCAACGCCTTCGTCCTTGGTTTCACGGGCTATAGTTTGATTCTAGGGGTGGATTGGCTAGCCAGGCGGGGTGCCATCCTAGATTGTGAAAGGAGGGTAGTCAGACTATTGATTCGTTATGGAAAGACCCTCATATTCCTTGTGACCCTAGGGGTTCAGTGATGCTTAGCTGCCTAGAATCTTCTGACGCATCCAACGATGATTGGGAGTCTGTTTGTGTGGTCCGTGATATGGAGACGTCATTGATAAAGTGCGGGGTTTACCCAGAGGCGCGAAATAAGTTTTCGTATGTGCTTAATAGATTAAGCAAAGCCAGTTATGTAATCAGCGGTGGTTTTGGAGCAAGACTGGCAAGGACAGCCAGAGTCGGTCAAGTGCTCAATTGGTTGGCCGTCTTACTAGTATCATCTCACGTAGGTCGTCTGAATTCGAAGGAGGTATCCCTTGGGTGTTTGTCTGATATTTGTTTAGGCCTTTGGGGCTTGCACTTGGGGGATGTCGAGTTTGACTAGGAGGGTCTGTGTGAGAGATGGATAGTTGTGACGATTTTGCATGGGATAATATCCTGGTTTTCTCTAGAAGCAGAGAAGAGCATGCCCTACATCTTAGGGAAAGCTTAGGGACCCTACAAGTGCACCAGCTTAAAGCTAAGTTCTCCAAAATACCATTTTTGGAGGAAAGAAGCGAGGATTTTAGGGCATGTGGTCTCTAGGGAAGGGTGATATGTTATGGTGGATGGAGTTCTTAGCGTCCTACGATTTCGGGATAGCATATACCCCTGGCAAGGGTAACGTGGTGGCAAATGCCTTAAGTAGAAAAAGGTTATCCTTGAGTCCGTTGTTTGTTGAGCGCGAAGTTTAGAGTTCATCTCTACGTTTGACTTTACACCTTCCATTGACTTCGTACCTGGTTTGCTAGCATCCTTAGAGGTCATACCTACGCTTTTGGGACGGATTGGCAAGGCACAGCGAGACGACCCACAGTTGGTTGAGTTAGTAGAGAAGCTCAAAAGAGGGGAGTCATCGAGCCATCTCCGTAGATATACCCTAGATGATAAGAGGTAGTTACGTAGGGACGGTAGACTTTGTGTACCAAAAGACGATGACCTAAGGAAGACCATTCTTGATGATGCCCATCGTTCGAAGATGACCATCCATCCCGGCGGGGACAAGATGTACATGGACATGAGACGAGTTTACTTTTGGGCCGGCATGAAGAAGGATGTGGCCGAGTATGTCGCTAGATGCTTGGTGTGCGAACAAGTAAAAGCAGAGCAAAAGAAGCCCGGTGGATTGCTTCACCCATTGGAGGTCCCACAATGGAAGTGGGAAAGTGTTTCGATGGACTTTGTTGACGGATTACCAAGATCGAGGAAGGGTAATACGGGGATTTGGGTTGTGGTAGACAGATTTACTAAGAGCGCCCATTTCATTCCCGTAAAGAGTAAAAGGACTGCTCCATGGTTAGCCTCCGTATACATTCGAGAGATAGTTCGTTTGAACGGTGTTCCATCTAGCATAGTGAGCGACCGCGATCCTATTTTTACTAGCGAATTTTGGAAGAGCTTACAAGAGGCGGTAGGGACTCAGTTATGTTTGAGCACCGCATATCATCCTCAGACGGACGGCCAGACCGATAGGGTGAATCGTATTCTAGAGGACCTATTGAGGTTATGTGTCTTAGATTTCGGAGGTACATGGGAGGAACATCTTTAGTTGGTAGAGTTCGCATATAATAACAGCTTTCAGTCTAGCATTTGCATGGCACCGTTCGAGGCTCTTTATGGACGGCCGTGTCGTTCGCCTACATGTTGGTGGGAGTCTACAGACAAGATCTTGCTTGGACCCGATATGATTAGGGAGACTTCAGAAAAGATCGATTTAATTCGAAGGAGGATGAAGACGGCGCAAGATAGACAAAAATCTTATGCGGACAAGTGGAGGTCAGATCTTGAGTTTGACGTTGGGGACATGGTCTTTGTCAAGGTGTCTCCATTACGGAACGTCGTTCGCTTTGGGTCCGTTGGGAAGTTAGCACCAAGGTTCGTAGGGCCGTTTCCTATTAAGGAGAGGATTGGGCAGATGGCGTATAGAGTGGAGTTGCCCGAGAGACTTAGTGGCGTACACGACGTATTCCATGTATCACATTTGAGGAAGTGCTTGCACGAGACCGTAGAAGTGGTAGAGCCGAGCTTGCTTAGAGAGGTGGAGATCGAGCGTGATGCGACGAGCTCCTACGTGCATTCTTGGGTCGGAGATTAAGAAGTTGAGGAATCAAGAGGTCAAACTAGTCAAAGTGCAATGGGGAGATGATGAGAGCAACGCTACTTGGGAGACGGAAGCGAAGATGCGTTCATTATACCCTTTTCTTTTCGAGGGTATGTCTTTTAATTTCTCCTTTATCGCTTACCTTGTACTTATCTTATCTCTAGTATGTCCTCTCGCTAGTATCTTTGACCTTTAGATAGGGTAGTCCTATGGTTGAAACATGTGTTTGAGACATGTTATGTATGATGGATGCACGTGGATGCAAGTGTTTGCTAGTGGTTGCTCGTGGATGCATATACACACACTTTAGGCACTAGATCGGCTCAGTCACTTCATATCGCATATTGCATATAAATGTGTGTACATATTTAAATAATGGATGTATAATGGTTGTACCATCATATGGATGTTGCATTTTGGTGAATGGTTGTGCACACATGTAGAAATAATATGTATCGATAGGGTTCTTTCGCATACATAATGGACGCAAGGCACTATCATGGTTTGCATTAAGGAGGTCAACTGAATCAGTAGACTGCCTGATTTTGCATTAGATAAGGAACATATACACACACTTCTTGCATATGTTCATACAGCATTAGAAATTTTATAAGGACAATGGATGCCTGTGTTTGATGGTTGAGTAGATGGTTGTTTGGATGGTAGGATATGCATTCTCCTTAACTTGGAGATTTCGGGGCGAAATCCTTTAAGGAGGGGAGAATGTAACACCCTGGATTTTTGAATAATCGAATTAACTAAAATACAGGAATAATTAATCTCAGACGTGAGAATTAAGGGAATGGGGTTGCGCCATTGTGTTCGTCTTGGAATTCTGGTTGAAATAGAGTCCGAGTTTGCGGGAAACGGGTACCGGATGAAGGAGTTACAGACGAACAAAGTTTGGTGGCAAGAGAAAGAATTTTTTTTTGCACTGGCGCACTTGGGAAGTGCGCCAGTACAAATTTACATTGGTGCACTTCCCAAGTGCGCCCAGGCCGAGGGAAAACCTGCACAGCCTTCTGGTTCAGTCTGACCCATGTTCTGACTCATTGTTGAGTCCTTTCTGACTCTTTGCTGAGTCATTAGGGCTGACTTGTCACCCTATCATGATTGAATGGTTTTGATTAACCCTAAGATCATCCGACGGCTTAAATTAATTCAAAACTCTATAAAAAGACCCATAGACTCAAACCCTAAATCAGAATTAAAACTGAAACTATGGCCGTCATGCTGTCGTCTTGAACCCTAGAGTAGCCGCCATAAATTAAAGAGGAAGAACAGCAAACCAAATCAGTTCTATTCATCCCTAACAACGAATCTTCTTCAAAGGAGAGCTAATACAACTCCAGAAATCAGAATTCAGAACTCAAGACCTCTTTTGAGTTGTGAGTTCGATCACTTTAACAAAATAATTGCTAAATCAATTATGATGTGATATACGTTGGATTATAAGTTGTGGTTGTGAATCTAATTCATATGTTTAATCATGTATGTTAACTTGATTCATAGTATATGATGTTATGCAAGTCTAATATATGATGTTATGCAAGTTTTATATATGATGTTATGCAAGTCTTATATATGATGTTATGCAAGTTTCATGTATGATGTTATGCAAGTTAATATGATTATGCAAGTTGTACATATGATGTTATGCAAGTTAATATGACTATGCAAGTTGTACATATGATGTTATGCAAGTTAATAGGATCACGCAAGTTGTATGCGAGTTATATGATGTTATGTAAGTTTGGATCTAAAATATATGCTAGTAATTCATGATGTTAACTTGTGTCAATGAATCCCTTTTTATAATCCAATCACCTAGGTTTATAACATCAGTTTTTATGCGAATATGGATGTGGAACATATGTTAGTTCGTATAAGTATTATGTTCATATGCAAGTTTAAGGGATAATTGGATTCACATATATACAAGTTCACACCTTTAAAGTTTAGATCCATATTCAAGTTGACATTTTTATGTTGAAACAATGACATGCATAGTTATTCAAGTTACACCTTTATGTGGATCCATGGTTTACTCAGGTTAACACCTTTTATTGGATCCATAGTTATGCAAGATGACACCTTTATGTTTAGGTTGACGACATACATAGTTTATGTAAGTTTGTGATAATTGCCTAGGCTAGTTGGGTGTAAAGCTATGTTCATACATGCAAGTTCACACCTTTTAGATCTATGATTTTTGGATCCTTGATAATACAAAGACTATGCAAGTATGTTGTAATTCTTAATTGCAAGTTAGATGCAAATTAGATCTATTATTGTGTGTATATGACTTTGTGACGTTTATTCCTTTTTTTTAAGTATTAGACTATTTGCTAGTCTAATATGTATATATCATGTTAAGCGAACGAATGACGGGGGTACGATGGGGATAATAGTGGATATACACATATTGTGAATTTGGCATGTAATGGCCTAAAAAGGCATGTAATTAATTTTAAGGAATAAAATTAATTAGTGATGAAATTGGTATGATTTTACATACCATAAATGGATGGACATAATTGAGTCAATTATGGACATCGTTAAATTTGGAATTGATTGATAATTTGAATAGGGAAAGTAATTCAAATTGGGGGAATGATTAATTAGGTGTAATTAATCGTCTAAGACACGAGGTTAGGCTCGTTTGTGGTGTAAGACTGCCCGGACCCGCCCGGCAAATCCAGCTGCCACAAATGCCAGTCTAATGTGAGAGGTCTTAGGCACAAATTAAATACGTAACAGTTGTAAATAGACGAGGTTAGGCTCGTTTGTGGTGTAAGACTGCCCGGACCCGCCCGACAAATCCAGCTGCCACAAATGCTAGTCTAATGTGAGAGGTCTTTATGAGGTTACGGACTTAATGAATTAAGAAACACTTAACCAGATAAACATGTAGTGGGACATGAGGGGGTTAAGTGGGTGCCTTGGGTGGCATGTGGAATCTAGTGGGCGCCTTGGGTGGCACGAGGAAATACGATTAGTAACAATTAACCAAGGTAAAACATGTAAGTGAGACATAGGGGTTAAGTGGGTGCCTTGGGTGGCATGTGGAATTACTAATGGAAACCCTTAACCGAATTTAAAACATGTAAGTGGACATGAAGGGGATTAAGTGGGATATACTAGAGGGGACCAAACTTAGGTGGATAGCTTGTGTCAAGTAATGGGGGCTCGTTTCAACCAGTAACCCATTCGTATCTTTGTGGGCTCAACCCAAGACGAGGACGGGACACGCATATTGGGCTTGACTGTAAGAGGCCAAACCGGGTTAGCGGTGGCAACGCAAGTCCAACGGGTTCATATGCGTGTGCGGACCCAGGCTGGCAAGTAAGACGTTGTTGCATCGTGTAGGTATAAGCCGTGCATCATTGGTGGTATCGGGTTGCCACTTTGGGGAGTGATACACCCCACTGTGGGGCCAGCACATGTATCTACGAGTTAGGGAGCCGATCGAATGGGGCATGGTAGTGGGTACACCTAGTGGAGATAGGAGCAGACGGCACCTATGTAGTCAGCTAGGGGTACACGAAGCTACCACTATTATTAATAATTACTAAGGGGGTACACCTAGTGGAGACAGGAGCAGACGGCACCTATGACGTCAGCTAGGAGTACGTGGAATTATCATTATTACTTATTGAAGGGGCGCATCTAGTGGGGATAGGTACACGCTGGGTACCTATGATAGCAACTAGAGATATACAGTCAAACATGGAGAATAGTGGGTACATCTAGTAGTACACGAAGCTATCATCGTTCTATTTAGCCAAGAGGGATCAAATTTCTAGAGTGACTAGTAGGGGTGCAGTTAGTGTTAGTACAATACAGTATGGTACAATACGGTAGAGTATAGTAATTATCCTATATCGATTAGGAAGTGCCATTTACGTTATCTCTGTTTCTCTTGATTGCCTTGCCATACCCATGTGGTTCACACAGTCATTACCTTATTCTCCAGCTTATATCTTATCATATTGCTTTAATAATTATGTTGTTAGAGTTATCGCACTCGCCAGACTTTATGTTTGACCCTCTTAGTTTCCACCTCTTTTCTTCCTCCCCCCCAGGTTCTAAGGGTGGGACTAGTACTAGTGGAGCTTGATTGGGATCTCTTTGGGAGCACTTGGATTTGGATTGCCGAAGTAAAGTTCAGCCTATCATTTTCTTTATGGCTATTTGTAGTAGTGGGATTATGTACTTTGTTTTATTAAGATGGATATTATGTACTTGACTTTGGTTTATGGTTTTTGATGATGTAACCAAACATATTTACCTTCTGCTGCAATAAATAAAGTTTTAAATTTTCAAGTACTGCTTTATATCTGTCTTGTTGTGATTTTCTGTTCTATATTCACTTAAAATGCTCAATGGAAGTTAATGCATTCCCTTTGCGAGTGACATTAATGGACGTGGGGTGTTACACTGACACCCTCCCTCCCACGTGCCTGCTCCCCAAACCCAGATCAACCCTTATTACCCCCTTCCAACAGCTATAAACGGTAATATTGAAGTTACAACGACTATAAACAGTCATATTTTTCATTTTTCTATATATATTGCTATGAATACCTCATTGTAAGACACACAAACTTCTCTACTCGACTCGCATACGAAGTGATGTACTGCTGCAAGTAAGTCAACGTAACCGCACCACTAATAACTTTGATAGCAAAAGAGGTAAGAACACAGAAAACACATGGGGCGAGTCGTACAAATCATCAAACGGAACATGTCTATGATCAGGACCACCAATCTCAATGCCGGACAGCATATAGAAATCAACCGGAGTGATACCTGACTCAAAGTCAGAAAAATGAAAAGTATGTGTGGTCGGCCACTACCGCTCACCTAATGCTTGTAAAAGGAGTCCGTCGAATGATTGAATTGACCTAATAGATAAAAACTGACCAAAAGGACTCTGCTGTAGCCTATCTTTAATAGGAGTGGGAAGTGTGTCATAAAATTTAATAATGCACTTCGCCCAACTACCATGACAATGAATGTACCGGTCTTATATATAATTAAATAAGCAAAGATTTTTCAATTCACTAACAGCTAGTTGGCACGTACGAACATATAGATCTCATAATACTAGAAATCAATAACGTTTAAATTATACCTGTATCACAGTCAATGTCGTATCGGCTCTATGCTGGTGGTCCTCTGGAAGATCGTGAAGGACACGAAGCTCATCAACTGATACTTCAAGAGCCGGAGGAGTGTGCAATGGACCCGTTTGCTCATCTGAAGGCTTAGAAACAACTCTTCTTGCAATTTTAGTAGGACGTGGCGACATTTCAATTCAGTTCTCTACTAAAAATTAAATTAAAAAGAGAAGGTTCAGAATATTGCGAGAAAAAATGGTAAGAGGGGGGTTTAAATTGCATATTTGTGTTTTAAATTGCATCTAACAAAAAAAAATTTGATTGTGCCTTAATGATGAGAATAAGAAATAGTTACATGAACTTACTTGTGATGAGTATACATTATACAAATTAAAAGGTTGCTAATTTTATTAGATACCTCTTAGCCTCCCAATTTAATGTTCCAGCTCAAAGGTTGAATATTATAAATCATAAGATTTGACTCACCATTTCTGAAGTTAGTTCCAAAGTTCAAGTCAGAGAGCTGCTTGCAAGGAGCATGTTGCTTCATAAACGATTCTTCAGTTTCAGCATCTATCCCACTTGCTAATTTTATTAAATACAAATTAAAGGGAGGCAGAATGCTGTTGACTATCACAATCGGAAAGTCTACTAAATCAACCATATATCATTCCATGATTCTTCTCCAGAAAACAAAAATACAGGGCAGAGATATCACTGCGTAGGTCAAGCAACGCAGACCTCTTTGCTGGTTCGGAGCACAAACCAAATGGATCCGGGTTCAGTTGGCGATGCGATAACCGTTAGAGGAGTCCTAACTCACGGTGGTAGATACGTACAATACAACGTGTACGGAAATTTATTCGAAGTTACGAAGAAGTATGTGCCTCCTCTTCGTCCTTTAGGCAGAGGAGCCTACGGAATTGTATGGTGAGCTATTCACATGTTAGATTCTGTGATTGGTTTGTGAACATTGGACTTGTCCAGACCTTGTTTGAGTTTATTTCTGTCTGAGTTTTCATATCGTAACCTTTACACATCTCACAATCTGATACTCAATATGGATTCTTGATATATCATGATACAATCAGACCTTAAATTTTTAACAATAATCAGAAATGAGTATAATCAGATGACAATTGTACAAATTTCCATAATTCCTTTTCTTTCTCCAACATCACTTTCTTGCCTATTTGGGATTTGTGAAATACAACTATATTTGTTTGAGTTTATTATTTTAACATGGAGTAAAACTTATGAGTGGGCGTTTTGAGTTTCTCCTGCATGTCTCTTTTTGCAAGTAAATCTTAATTTTTTTTAGTTATGGCAGCAAATAGTACAAGTTTGTTAGTAAGAGTAGCAAAGTTCACGAACATGATATTTTCTTGCATAGTGCTGCTATAAATTCAGAGACACGGGAAGAAGTTGCCATAAAGAAAATTGGTAATGCATTCGACAATCTAACTGATGCCAAGAGGACTTTAAGAGAAATAAAGCTTCTTCGTCACATGGATCATGAAAATGTATGCCTAAAATCTTAGATTGCTCTTTGATTGATCAATTTAATGCTAAAAATGGTTACTTCTTTGTTTCAGGTAATTGCCATCAAGGATGTAATCCGTCCTCCACAAAGGGAAAATTTCAATGATGTTTACATTGTTTCCGAACTAATGGATACTGATCTACACCAGATCATTCGCTCCAATCAACAATTAAATGATGATCACTGCCAGGTTATCTTTTTATTCACGCAGTTGGTCATTTGATCAATTTCTAATATCTTTTTCATCATTAAAAGGCAACACAAAAAAGAATTTAATCAGAGAATATAAATACAGACATATTGTTCTGTTATTGTCTTTGTTAAGCAAGACTTAAATAATAAACCGAAGGAAAATATGTCCCTCCTTAGTCTAGATATTTGAAGGTGTGTGTATATAATGTGTTCATGATTCGAATTCTACATTGTCCTCCTCGCAACTTACTGCTCAATCACTTGACCAGTTTCTTGGCTTCAAAAGAGATTATTTTATTATTTTATTTTATTTAGCGTACAGTTATCTTAAGTTGTATCTTTTTCTTATCAAACCTTGAGTTATACAATTATCTGGAATACCTTTTAAAACAATTGCAAGGACGCTACGGATTCTATTCCAAAAGAGTTAATATTATTGAAATTATCAAAATTTGAAAATAATAATAATAATCTTCCTCACCAGACCGAACTGTCTTACGACGTTCTGAATGCAGCTCACGTATCGCTTCAATGGGCGAACAACCCAACCCTTGGAACATACTACATCCTCAGATGGCGAAGAGCATTGAGAGGAACTTTCCCTAGTACGAGGGGACGGGGAAGGACGCACCTCTGGTATACCAGTTATCGTCGGTAAACGTTGGTAGTCAAGTGCAGAGTGGATAACTGCTGAATGCATCTAAGTAGTAAGCCCACCCCAAGATGAGTACTCTCCTATTCCGACTTCACCAGAGCCTCCGGTAGCACAGCCGAGACAACGATGGGTTCTCTGCCCCTGCAGGGATGGAGCGACAAAAGTATTGAGAATCCAAGATAAGGTCACGACGGGACGAGCCGTTTATCATTACGATAGGTGTCAACTGGAAATGCAGTGATGTATGCACTTGAGACATCCTAATAGCGCTTCAAAAATAAACTATATCACTATAAATTCAAGAATGCTAATATCCGATTAAGCACTTTATATTTAATGATTGATATGATTTCTTAGCTATTTATCTAATATCACTCCTTACCATATTCATTTTTTTCGACATTTAATGCCATAATTATTTACCATTATTTGTATTGTCTCTTTCTAAGTTTTTATTCTTTTCACTCCCTGGCAAGGTTTGTTTGTCTAATATATCCCTAAATTTGTTCCTTAGTGCGTATACAGCGAATATTCAGAACACAAGAAGCCAATAAAGTGATAATCAACTTTAACATGTCTAGTGTGAGCATAAGATGTAAGCCTGTGAGCTACGTTTTGGTACTTTGATTGTGAGAAGAAGCCATGGTCGACATTCTAGATGAACTGCTCGTAAATTGTTACCAGTGAATTTTGGAAAATTCCAGTAAGCTAAATTTACAGAGTACTAGCATCTGTGCAAGAAAGAGCAAGATAATTGAGAAAACTTCATAATGAATGATATTCAAATATGATTTGATGTCTCGTTGTCATCATAAGAAGTGTTGAATTTTCTTACCCATGGAAGTTTATTTAGGATGCATTAACCAATTTTGCTTTGGCCATATGCATATTTCATTATTTTGAGCCCATTAGAAATATAATTGATTCAACACAAAGAAAATAATTCAGGATTTGGCCTAGAGCCTTAGATATAAAAGATATCTTTGTTGAGACGAGCAAGGTGACGAGTCATATCCCTTGCTACAAATAAAGTCAAGGAAGAGTAGACATAAAAAACATGTGAACCAAATTCAGTGTCCATTTTAAGTCCATAAAAAAAGGCCTATAAGTAAACAAACATAATTTAAACATTTCCGATGCACAAAGCTAGGAGGTAGCTCCAGGACCCACTCTCTGAGTGTCTCAAGAGAAGCATTCTTCAAGTTTAGTTGTTTGAGTGGCCACACGATAGTGGTGAATTTGATAACGAGGCTAAAAGCCTTCCAAAATCAGAATCTGGAATATTTTGTTACTTTTTACAATTAATCTTGCTTTGAAACGATCAGTTGTGCTATCTTCTTTGAATCTGGTAAGAAATGCCTACTTGGAGTCATTAAACATTGGTTGGTCTGGGAAAGTGTCAATGTTGACGACGACGTAATGCATCAATTTCTTTTTCATTAAATTTCTTAAGTCTAGATATTTAGGTTCATTTCAGTAGTTCTTGGCTTATTCAAGTAATGCTTGAGGCATCAAAAAATTTCAGACAGCATACAGTCTGAGGCTTTGAGATAGAGTGGAGGTTTCCTTTCAGGAGTCGGGTGTGGTTTGTGATGGTTCTTTTAAGGAAGGAAATGGCTGTCAAACAGAAATTAGATTGACCGTTAATGTTTATCGAATTGTTATCTTCACCTGATGATGAAAATGGCAAGGAATTTAAAATTTGAAGTGAGTTTGATGATGGAAGTTCTGATTGTTGAATACTGGATGAAATGTTCCTGCCCAAAGTTCGTTGATTAGAAATGTTATCTTGTCTAAATCATGCATAAAGTCCATAAATAAATCATTTATTTTTCCTGAAACCATTGCTTTAGGGAGGGTGGTAATAAATATTCTCATGGGATTTAGAAACTGTAGAATTTTTACTAAATGAACATGGAAATAATTTTGCATTACAGTATAGCGAGATATATACAGTCAATGTGTGCAGGGATCCAATCATCTCTAGGCTTTGTGTAAATGACACCATTTAGAAGGGCACTTAATACTATTTTTTTCTTTAAATTTGTTTATACCTGCTGTTTTTAAATGAGGAAAACGTTGACTGCCAAAGATACAGTCCATAATAATTAGGATTTTATGCCTAAAAATTTATAATAAGAGATTCACTGCCAATAAAAGAGTGAAACAACCAATTACTTAAGAAGAAAAGCATTTGCCTGAAACTTCTGGTGGAATATTAGCATGAAATATCGAGGATAAGGTAGTTCCATGATATGGGACTATGGCGATGCTTGCGCTCAGCCAGGCAATTTTGCTTCAAGGTATATGGCGAAAAAACTGTTTGACTACACCATCTCAAGCAAGATGGTTTGTGAAGTAAGTTCATGCAACTCTTCACCTCCATCGCCTTGAAACACCATGGTTTTTCCTGTTAAAAATTCTGAACAAAAACGTGAAAGTCAGAAAACTGTTATAAAAAACAGATTTACTTTTTAAATGATACAACCATGCATAATGGATGAAATCATCCATAAAAATCACATAATATAGAAATTTTTGAGATATTGCCAGTGCATGTCTCTACAAATCGCTATGATTTTTCCTTTTTTTCTCCTAAAAGAAGTTTTTGAACAAAAATATGATCTAATGAATGAAATCCTACAGTTTTCTCAAGTTGAACACTGGTACAAAGCTTGTCCGTAATGGACTTACTTTCTTATTTTCTATGGTTTGTCCAAAACAATAAAATTGGATTTTATGAACAGGCATGCCATTGTACATAAATTATTGCTTGGTCACAAGTCGACTTTTACGCAGTTGTAGCTGCATTTTTTTGCGCTGCTATAATGAAATTGCCACAATACGTTTCTCTCTCTTGATATTTCGAGAAGTTATAGTTTTCTTTTTCCTTAACAGATTTAAACTGCTATAAAGTTTTCATGTTCTGCATATTTCTTATTTATTACATCCTCAGTGATAAAGATTGATTATATACATTTAAAAAGAATGTGATTTTCTTCAAGTACATTTGAACTTTATGCTAGTAATTTGCACTTTTAAATATTTTTTATTTGTAATTTCAGAAAATGAAGAAAAAATATCCGTCTTTTGAAAATGGAATTACTGTGCTTATATTGCACATTCATATCGGATTGTTCCAATTTTTACATTTTACTGTTTATTTTGGATGCTTTATATAATATGTACTTTATTAGTTTATTTCCTGGTTTGTACCCATATTCTTGGTTTGTACCCTTAATGTGAATATTTGGCTTAAGTCCTCAAAGTCAAACTTAATACACAAAAACTCATTCCCAACAAAAAATTGTAAATTAGGGCTCTAGAATTTAATTACTGAATAATTGCATAAGGTTATGCAATTATTAAGTGAATTATTGCAGACATTTCTGCAATTATATTAAAATGTATAAATGTTTGCAATTTTTCTGTGAAAATTTGTGGATGTTTCGGCAATTTTTTTTGGTGAGTAATTGCAGAAATTTTCGTTGATTAATTGTTAAAATTTCCATAATTTTTGGGTGTAAATGCATAAATGTCTGCAACTATTCACTGAATAATTGTATAAATTATGCAATTATTAGTTGACTTAATTCTAAGGATCTAATTTACATACATTTTTAGCAAGAATGTTTTGACCATTTTAAAACTTAATAGAGACTTTAGCCAAACTGTCTCTATTTCAGAAAGTGCAAATATATATTGCTTAAGACGTCCTCCATCAGATTTTGCAAGTAGCTATGATGTTAATAATCCCTTCATTGTTGATCCAGGCTTTAAGTGTGAAACTCTTTTACCAGTTGACTCGTCAACACTTTTGTAAGAATCATTTAAAATGTTGTTTCATGTGAGGGATACAAATCAGAGGGAGCATTTAGGATACCCACAGAAGTAAATTTGCGTCTATCAGATATCTTGATTCAGAATAGAAACAGTGTGCAACAGATTTTCATAAAACTTTCTAGTTCTACTTCGGGTTCCCAATATAATTAGATCAAGCAATGAACGAATAAAAGCACACAAACAAGGGCACAATGCAATCTTCCAACAATTCCCTTTATTCAAGTCATAAAATCTTGATCAGCACCGATGTCTCATTGGTTAGACGCTTCAACGTTGGTGTGAGAGATCATATGTCCAAAACTTGCGTAGCATGATCGGAATATATGTTGACCTATAGTATGTTGTATTCTACCCAAGACTCGTAGTATTAATACGTGCAACCACCTAGGTAATCAATTTTAAAAAGGAAAAAATGGCATAAAATCTATCTACCCAATTACAAATAAAAAGTGGCATAAATCTTATTACAAAGTTCCCACTAGTGTCACCATGCTCTATTCGGTTCGCTTTCAATTTCCTAATAATTCTTATCCAAGTCATAAAATAAACAAGTGCACAATTCAGTTTTCCACTAATTTACTTTGTTCAAGCTGTAACATCTTGTCGGAAAATTCACAATAGTATCCATGCTCTAGTCATTGCTATCTCAATTGGATTCTCATTAATCAAGTTTTCTGGACATTCAAAATCACTTCGCGTGTTATTTGCTCACGTAATGTCCAACCTTTTGTGTTTCCTCTTAACATGACATATCAACCCAAACATCTCTGCGTTTAATGTAATCACCATTATTAAAATATTCAAGTATATATTATCATCATGATCTTTGAGTATTTGCTAATATCTCAGTTAATTGCGACCATAAAATACATTCCTTATATATCTTATGACAAATAAATCACTACTAGTCGATAACATATTCTCTCTACACACACACACACACACACACACACACACATACACACACACACATATACATATACATATACATATACATATACATATACACACATAAACACACACACACACACACACACACACACACACATCCTATTCAGAAACAAACTTTCCCTTGATATCCTATTCACCTGGGATCAAATCCGGAATAATAACCTCTTAGAATAGTAAAACATATTATAATTGTGAACAAATGCAAAATGATATGAAGACGATATTCATCATTGTTTTGATCACTTATATCATTTCTTTGTGTATTCATACGGAAGCTTTTTTATATGTGTCTCCAGGTATTCTTTTATCATTCCATCCACTAAGGACAGTTCATCTAATTCAAGGAAATTTTCTTTTGAATATCGTTATAAAAATTTGAATCGAATAGCATTCCACTGTTTCATAAACCTAAGACTCCAATTTTTTTTGGAATGAGCAATATCCACTAGGAATACGATATCATATATGCAAGATGTGGGAGAGAAGTCGATGCTTTTTCCTGGTTTTTATCCGTGAATTGTCAATGAAGTGTTTCATTTGTTTATGAAATATCTTCGTTCTTCCCCAATCACGAAGGGAACTTTTTTGGGTATAGCTAAGTGGTAATGCATTGATTTAGTACCATCGTGCAAAGTTTAACTCCGTTTACTCCTAATTATGAAGACACGACGGGGTTTATAATCAAGAACAAGATGACAGTTACATGGGAAACAACTTCAAGATTAACTCTTAACTTGAAACCGCTAATTTTTGAAGGGTTGTTTCGGCTTTTAAGCCAACAAACAAGTGCTGTTACCAATCAAGCTTGAGCAAATTTTCTCTTCTCCCTTCGGTCACCTTAGCTCATCTCTATCTATTCTTTAACCACTCATCTAATTGTTTGTACTGGAATGGACCTGGAACTCAGCGAGATGTAGAGTTAGCTGATCAAGAATGTTTGTGTCAGTTGGACAATGTCTTCTGTAAAAAAGAAAAGAAAAAAGAAGATTGATTTGACATCATCACCATTCAATTCAGGCAGGAAAAATAACATAATCTTGCACAATATGGATTCCAAAACATTATTGTGGTGTTAAGTGCTTAAAGGTTTGGGTTGATAGAAATTAGTGTTTATTCTTTGATACTTCACCATTCCACTTTCTAATTGTAGTTTAGGATTCTATTTATTTTGCAGAATACAAATGGAAAAGTGGTTTGTGTGTTTGGTATTATTTTTTAATACAATGATAGCGTAGAAAAAAGGACATTTGAATGTAATATTGGATAGAATTATTCATATTAGGAAAACTGTATTGCATACATAATATTATTATATTCTATTAATTGGGCTAAGCAAGATGGGATATTAGGGAAAATGGAAGTTTGGGCTTCAATTATCACTGAGATTTCGATTGAAACACTGAGATTTCAGTTGCTCTGTTTAAGTTTTACTGGGGAATGAAACCAAACCAAACCGAAACTATAGTTCAACAAAAAAATAATATTGAACTTCAAATTTTACAAGGAAAAAACATTAATTTGGGTTTCAACATTTTGAAAAACATTAATTTGAGTTTCAAATTCAGGAATATTTGTAATCTCAAATTTTAACTTGGGAACATACAAATCCACAAAATATATGATATAGCTAATAATTGAACACGAAGTAATGGATAAACAATTTTTTACTATTATAAATATTTATAATTTAACACTATTGTTTAATCAAGTATAAACTATATGTTTTGTTTTAGTCAAATATATGTGTAACTATGTGAAATATAAATAACGAGATTCGAATCCGAAACTGGAATAGAAATTCACGAAATCTACGAATCAGGTTGAAATTCTTGAAATTACAAAAGACCGAAACCGAGACCAAAATTGACGTTTAGAACCATGGTTTAAAGGCCAGCTTATCCAGAACTTCTGGTATACAGACTCCATTCAACTCAACGATGACCAAAGAGAGAAATACGATAAGCTAGTGGAACTCATCACACATATTCCAAGCAGATGGACTTGCATCCTGATCCGGGTTGTATGTTTTCTCAGTTATTACCCCTCTGGACTTTATTCCATGAACTTAGGTCGAAGCGAATAGAAACAAAAATGATTGGATTGCATGGGGAAATTTTTTATGCAAGTGGAAGAGAGAGTGGATTGAAGATTAAAGACCCATGTGATGTTTGTAAGACACACTTGTAAAGTATGGGTTATGTTGAAAAGAACAACTCTTTATGAACCAATTTTTCGGGTTAGAAGAACACAGGTTAACTATCATGACAGCATGGATGTATTATCACACTGGAGAGACTTGAAAGACGATGCAAGAAATAAACTATATACGGTGAATGGCATATTAAGTGGTTGAAGAGGAGTTTGTGCTTTGAAGACGGCTTGAGAATTCATTAGGATCAATAAACATGTCCAAACAGTGTTGAGGGGCACTCGGAACAACATGATATTCCCAAAAGTTTCAATATATACGTATGCACTGCAGAAAATTCTCTATGGCAGCATATGCTACAATCTAAAGAAACTCAATATCTCCATGATCTTGAAACAAATGTGCTGCTTAGTGAGCCACATAAAAGTCATGTCTCGCCTATTTAGCAACGACGATTCTGCCATTAATATGTCACATCACTTTGACCCCATGGGTTTAAGGGGTGACTATTCCTCTCTAAGCGATAGCCTTCAGCCATGGTGGTCCAAAAGTACTGACAAATCGATGATGAGCTTGTTATGCATATTGATATTCTGTTACAGGCGAATCTATCAATAACGCATATGTTCAATATATGTTTGATTGATACTTTTTCTTAAACATCTCAACCACCTAAATTTTTGCATCTCAAAAATTTAACATTGAGAAAATAATTTTTTGTTTTGTATCTTTCTCATTGCTTCGTACAAGAAAATAGTTCACTACATATATGTCGAGAACGAGCTGACGGTATAATATTAGTTTCATGAAAAATCCATGAATGCCAGTAAGTGAGATAATTGGACTAACGATTATACTCTTTATGATTGATTTAACTTCTTGGCATTTTTGAATAATACCACTCCTTGTCTTCGTTTGTGTAATTCTAATGCTACAATGCATTATTTGACATGCTTTTTCTGGATTTGTATTTCTATTTGAGGATACATCTACGGTTTGAAAACTGAACGAATTTTAGCGGATTTTATTTGTGATGTTGGTGCATTCAAGTTTGCATTATTTGGACATGTATCAAAACCGCTCATTTCAGAGATTTAACATGCATATTTTAAATCTACTTGCAGTATTTCCTGTATCAATTATTAAGGGGACTAAAATATGTGCACTCAGCAAGGGTACTGCACCGCGATCTCAAACCAAGCAATTTGTTTCTGAATGCAAATTGTGACCTTAAAATTGGAGATTTTGGGTTAGCAAGAACGTCATTGGAAAACGATTTCATGACCGAGTATGTTGTCACAAGGTGGTACCGAGCTCCAGAATTGCTTCTTAACTGTTCAGAGTACACTGCTGCTATTGATATTTGGTCAGTAGGATGCATACTTGCAGAAGTTGCCACAAGAAAACCTTTATTCCCTGGAAAAGATTATGTTCATCAGCTGAGGTTGATTACCGAGGTAAAGTCATTATGATTTCAGTGTAAACTTGCAATCAATGAATGATCTATCAACAAATTTGTGCACACAACTCGCAAATCATTAGAAATTTGCATGGTCCTGTACTTTTTCTTTAACTGTGAAGCATTCTTATCACTCCCTTGGTTATATTCAAAAAGCTTATAGGTTCACCAGATGAACAAAGCTTAGGGTTCCTAAGAAGCGAAAGTACCAAACACTATGTAAGACAATTGCAGCAGTATCCAAGGCAGGAGTTTGCTGCTATATTTCCCAACTTGTCTCCTGGAGCTATCGATTTACTCGAAAGAATGCTTGTATTTCATCCAAGCAGTAGGATTACAGGTATTCTAAGTACACATACTAATATTGCTTAGCACAGATAAACTAAAGATCTTATACTCCTCATTAAACAGATTTTTTTTTTTTTTTTTTTAAAATGTTAATGTTAATTTATATTTTTGGCATCATAAAAGGGATAACCTAAAGTTGCAGTATGGCTAGCAAACTAATAATACCAAGTTACACTTATATTGTAATTTGTGTGGCAGTTGATGAAGCACTTCAGCATCCATATTTGGCAGCTTATCATGATATAAACGATGAACCAGTTTGCAATTCTCCATTTAGTCTTGATTTCGAACATCATTCATTTACTGGTGCTGACGCTAAGGAACTCATATGGGAAGAGTCTCTCAGATTTAATCTCGATCCAGATATGGCTGAAATTCCATTATGTAAGCCAGAATGTACAATGTCATTGACTATTTTGCCGTATGGAGTTAGTTCTGCGTTAACTAATTTTAATATATTCCAGGAATTGGATGAAGAATATGCTAAAGCCATGAACAGAAGAAACACAACTCACGTCTCAGGCGAATATATTGGAAAGATATTGTCTGTATAAGTAACCCACAGGAACTGTATGGATTTCTAAGACACTTGTATTGAGCATAATATATATTAAAATGGTTATGAGCCAAACTCAATGTGTAACTGAAAAAGAATTTCTCGTTTGACCTGAGCTCTTTCCATGATCATCTTGGATCCCTCGAACATTATCAACATGAAGACCTCTGTCTAAAATATCAGCAAAGACCAAATTAACTTCTCCATCTTGTTGTGTACTAGGTTCTTCAACCGTCACCCGTATTCCAAAGTCGACCATAGAGTCAATCAATCTATAAAGGTTTCCTTCTTGCAAAATTCCTCTCATCATAACACGACCATCCTTCTTCACTTTCAAAACTCCACCTTGAGTATCATAAGTGCAACCACGATGATTGAACTGACTGAGAGAAATAAGATTATGCGAACTAGCGGGTACATGTCTAACTCCAGAGACTTCCCTTACCACACCATCATGCATACGAAACCGGATAGATTCAATACCAGAAACCGGTAGCTCTACTCCATTAGTCGTTCTAATTATGTTAACATTCTTCAAGAAGAAAAACATTTCTCATCCAATGTGAAAACTGATTTTCGAATCCATCTTCTAAGGATTGGTTTCGCTAAGCAGGACATCACAAGAAGCATCACTAATGGAACCTTCATCAAAACCTGCTTGTGCATCATCACTACTATCATCATCTGCAGCCTTCTTCTGATCCTTCTTATAGACATAACAATTTTTGCGTATGTGACCTTCCTTACCACAATAATGGCATGTGATAGCGCCTTTACCATTAGCTCTCTTCTTCTTCTTCTTCCATCTTGTATCTTTCCTTGAGTCCCTTGTTACCATAGCTTCACCTTGAACTGATTTCAACTCCGACTCTTTTCTCCTTAGTTTCTCATTCAAAAGGCTGCTTCATACCATTTTCAAAGAGATAGCTCCATTAGCATTGGAGTTACTCAATGAAACAACCAAAGTCTCCTAACTTTCTGATATCGAACTCATCAACAAAAGAGCTTGCAACTCATTATCAAAATCGACCTTTAAATTTGCCAATTGATTGATCACACCTTGAAACTCGTTCAAATCCTCTGCAACAGACTCTTCCTCACCCAATCGAAGTTGCATCAACTTTCAAACCGAAAAAGCCTTACTTGTAGCACATTTAGACTCATACAAAGATACTAACTTGTCCCATAATTTCTTTGCGAATTCACACTAGCCACATGACGAAATATCAAATCATCAAGGTACTGCCGAATCAAGGCAATCACCTTCTTATCCATCTTCTTCCACTTTCCCGTATCCACATCCGAGGGCTTCTTCACATCTCCATCAATCGGATCATGAAGATCATTGAGGTAAACCACATCCTCCATCCTAGGCTTCCAATAATATCCGACATAATAATTTTTTTTTTTTTATTGATTCACCACTTTTTTTTAAAAACCAAAATCACTCTAAGCTTTGCGATGATCTAACTCTGACACCAATTGCTTAGCAAATTGCGTCTTTGCGGAAGCGACCAGGATTTTATTCACCCAATTATTTAAAGATGATTTAATGGAAAAACAACACAGATATGAAATTACATGCACAAACGCAAGATATTTCACCCAGCCGCCCTCTTTATTGATTCACAAAAAACAAATTTTGTTTACACTTATTGGATTAAATCCAAAAGTAAACAAACTACAATTGAATCAATGATCTTATTGAGAAAGGAAAAGAATATCTGGATGACTACAACTATTGTTGGAAAAGAGAGAACAATGAAGAACGATGACAAACTCTTGGATCAACTATTTCAGTCTCAGTCTCATGATTATAATCCAATTCTAGATGTTGTTTTATAGGAGAATAGAAGACCTAGGCAAAATATTAATTTTCCTCTCAGAAATATCACAGATTAATGATGAGAAAAACCATGTCAGAATAATATTCGCTGATCTTCAATCTTCAAACTATCTCCGCTATCACAAAGCACTTACAAACATCGTCTTCTTCAACATACATGTGACTAAAATATCAAAAATTACAACATTTTTATGTGCTTGGTTTTTAAAATCTAATGCAGTGGTAGTATCATGTATTTATTTTACACATATTCTATTTTTAATTGAATTACAGCCTCAGTTTATGCTTAATAGCTTCCACTGTCCACTTTTTTTGGGTAAGAAATAGAAAATATATAGCAAAAAGGAGAATAAAATCATTCTCCAATGACGCACAAAAACAATTAAGTAGTTAATAAGTGATTACTTTAAATATGGAAGAGAAAAACCAAAATGGAAAACAGCAACACAAAAAACCAAAAAGGAAGACTACACCAAGGCAGCAGACAACACGAGAGACGGGTCCGAAAAACGCTCTAGACATCGCCTGACACTCGGAATCCACTCTAGGATCCTGCTCGAAGCTCAGAACAATCCTGACCGAGGAGAAGAAGCCGCTATAGCAATCCAAAACCCTCCCTAAACTCTTGCCCCATCTACATAGCGTCTCCCTGAATGACCACGTTCAATAAAGCCCTGCTGCTTGGAAACCACCTAGACCTGCTAACCTAGTTCCTTCACTTAGTAACAACTATGTAAGAGTCAGGGGGCAGTGTTGAGATAAAACCCATAGTATACAGAAAACACTCGCACATGCACACAGAAACCATACTAAACCACACAATCAACCAATACCCGCAGGGGGAGTGGGCGAAGCCGAGGATATATCGAACATGCGGGCGAAAACCCGTAAGCAGGAGTGTAAAGCTCCCTTGAAGGGAAATAAAAACGCCACTCTTGACCCTCCTAATAATGGTAGGAGGGTCCATAGGCGTCTCATCGAAAAAATCGTTGTTCTGCGAGCACCACAAATGCCAACAGGTAAGGCATGTGACCAGCCGGAGCAAGATATATTAAAGAGATTTTCGAGTTCTACCATCCCACCAAAAGCTTTGCAGATCCTTGAGAGAAGCCACATTACCTCAGAGAGCAACCAGATTCTCGAAGTAACTCCAAACAGATATGACACAAGGGCCAAGGAAGAATAAATGAGCAGCATATTCCATATCTCCTGCCCTGCAACAAAGACAACGAAACACTAAATGTAACACCCCACCTCCGCTAGGGTCACTCACAAAGGGAATGCACTAGTTTTGGAGGAGCGTTATCGAGGTAAACAAACATAGAAATATCACAAGACAGAACATAGATAAAACAACGGAAGAATTAAAAGATAAATTTCATTACTTTCAAAAAAAGAGTCAAAACCTTTTACATCAAATAGCCAAGGTCATTATTTTCCATTACAGCAAATTCTGTCTTGCATAAATAAAGAAGCATAAACTTAAAACATCAAAGTAGCTTAATTCCCCAAAGGTAGCAGAAATGCAGCCATAGCATAGCTCAAGATCAAACCGTACATGAGCTGAACTGAATGCAGGCGAAATCCAAGCTAAGTGCTAGAGTTTCCTCCCTGAGAACCTGGGGGTGAGGGGGGGGGGGAGAACAGAAGAAAAAGAGGCGAAACAAAACAGGTCAGTCATAAAGACTGAGTAAGTCCTAGTGACTTTCAGCATAAAAACAGGTAAAGGTAACATGACATGTATAAACTGAAAGTAATCATAAGGATGATGACAAGATGGGCAAGATAGACTAAGATAACATGATAAACCAAGTATAGCATCACATATTCAAGGTTCGCTGCTGTAACACCCCGCGAATTCTATAACTGTGAAATTCACAAATTAAAGTATAATTAATTTCAAATCAAAGAACTAAGGGAAACGGGATACGCCATTGCGTTCGTCTCGGAAAAATACGCGAAATAGAGTCCGAGTTTTCGAAAAACGGAGTCCGTATGAAGAAGATATGGCCTTCGGAAGTTTTTAAATTAAGTTTAAAATTCAAACAGAATAAAACAATTAAAAATTCCGAAGTGGGGCCCAATGGGCCAGGGCGGAAAAAGACCCGCCTGACGCACCCAGGTCGACTGGGCTGTCGACCTGGGCTAGCCATGTCGACAGGGCTGTCGACAGCTCTGTCGACAGGGGTATCGACCTGGTCGAGCCCAGCTCGACCTGGCTGGCCAGGTCTGTGTTTGGCCGATTTTCTGTGGTCTGCTTTGTCATTAGGGCTAGGTGGCAAGCTCTAATTGGTCTCTCTATCGAATGAATGGCTACGATCAATCCAAGCAACATCAATGGTCCTAATCAGTTCCTAACCTCTATATAAACAACCCTAGACAAACCCTAATCTATTCATTCAAAATTAAGAACATAGCCGCCATGTTGCTGAGGAACGACTAAGAGTAGCCGCCAACTAGAGAGAGGATTAGGAGGAAAATTCTAAAGCTTAAAGAGACCTAAATCAAATCAATTCAACAAAGGAATCATATCTCTTAATTAGAGAATTCGTCACACCATTGTAAGTAGAGTATTACTTTGGTATGAACAAATAATTGTGTTGGTTTGTATGCTTGAATTGTGGCAATAAAGTAATTCATATTTGTGCGTTCTTATCAATTTATATACGTTTGGATTATGTTATTCAATTATAAAGAGCTACATGCGGTAGTTCTATGCAAGTATACGTTTGGAATATTCGCAAATTATGTAATCCATGTTGAAGCTACATGTATGTAGTTGATTGGTTTAAATACATGCAAGTTTGGGGCTTTGCTACTATGCCATCATGATGTATATTTTTGTGCATAAATCAATTTGTAAGTAATTAAAACAAGTTTGGTTATTATAATCCATATGAAATTATCAAGTCATGCTTTTGTACTAGAAAACCTATTTGCAAACTTATGAATATAGCTAGGCTATGAATGATATTTGGCATAATTGAAATCCATGATTAAGTCTATCTTGTTTACAAGAATTATATGATGACATATGTGGTACATAGTTAGGATTAGATTCAAAAAGTCCCTTTTTGCAAGTTTACATGACTAAAGTAAGAATCATGATTTCATGTTAGAGATATTTATGCCATGCTTATGTTTGACATTATGCCATGCTTATGTTAGAAATATTTATGCCATGCTTATGTTTGACATTATGCCATGCTTATGTTAGAAAATTTATGCCATGCTTATGTTTGACATTATGCATAAATAAAAGTATAGGTTCATGTTGTAGTTATGACTATGTGTCAATAATGATACCCAATTTAGACTCTTATCTCAACTACAAGTTCACATGCTTTGATTCATGTCACCTATGCTTTATGACCAAAGTATATGTCACTACTATGCAAGTACACCAGTTTCTATTTTGTATTCCCAACGTCATATTGCAAGTTCATACGCTCACCTTCCCCTTTTTGTGTATGTAATCACGCCATAAGCCTCCCCTTTTCGCATGGCTAAATTGGGCTTTAAAAGGCTAAGCCCAATATATATATAATAAACAGACGTGTAAAACGGGGGAAATAACGTTGGGTTAAAATTACTAATGAATGAAAATATGAAATAGAAGGGCCCAAATTCAAGTATGGGTTGGGCCCATGATTGGTGTAACCTTTACACCATTAACTTAATAATGGGCCGCAAATATTTACATATATAAATAAAGAAGAATGACAAAATATGTAAATGTAGAAAATACGATGTGTTTAACCCGAGGTTGGATTGAGTTGTGATGTAAACCTGCCCGGAACCGCCCGGCTGTCCAGTAGTCACAACAATACCTATCCAATGTGGGAGGTTAAACATGGAGCCCAATAAGGACCCGAGGTTAGACTGAGTTGTGGCGTAAGACTGCCCGGAACCAACCGGCAACAGGCAGCCACAACAATACCTGTCTAATGTGAGAGGTCAGGGCCTTAATAAGACAATTAAGGCTGAGTCAGGATTGTTAGGATTAAGTAAACTAAAGACTTAATCAAAATGGAACATGCTAAACTAAACGGACTGGTGGGGGTTAGGTTAGAAAACACTTAACCAACTTAGCATGTTGGCTAGAGATAGAAAACCTAGTAACGGGGGACCCTTTTCAGCAGTAACCCTAAAAAGGTGTATCAGGATACCCTGAAACTAGGCAGGGTGGGGCACGATTACTGGGCTGATTGTAAGAGGTCAAATCGACGGCGGTGGTGTAGCAGTGTAGGTTCTAACGGGGTGCGGCCGTGCACACACTCCGGCGCAGAAAAATAAGGCACTGGACACCAGTAGCATACCTGTGCACTCTAAGGTTGTGTCGGGTTGCCACTATGGGACTTGATACACCCCATGGTGGGACCCGCATAGGTAACTACAACATCGGGGGCCGTAAGACACATGTAACTATGCGAGTAGGAGCCGATCATCATTGAATGGATCACATCACCCTGATTATGGGGTGCAAATTGGAAACTAGTTTATATGGGTTCAGAGATTAACATGGGGTACGATAGTATATTCGACCCTAGACAACTTAACCAAGTTTATAGTGCATGCCCACTTCTTGTTTATACTTATCATACCCAGTTCTTTATTCATAGACAAAATAGTACTAGACTTACTCAGGCTTTATGTCTGACTCTACTTTTCTTTCGTCTTCTTTCTTCCGTTTCCCCCCCAGGTCCTCAGGGAGGGAACACAGCAGCTTGACCAACCTCAACATCCAGCTTGAAGAAGAGAAATGTATTGCTTGGACTTTCCTGTTTTAAACTATGGCTTTGGAAAATCCACTATGGGGCTTTTGCAGTTTATCTATGTTTTATTTATGCTTCTTTAAATAATGTACTCAAGACAGATTATGAAAGTGTTATGTTATGTTTTTGGAAAGGATATTGTTGTAACACGTATTTGACTTGATGAAATAAAGTTTGTTGTTCTTCCGCTGTTTACAAATATGTGTTCTTATATCTGTCTTGTATATCTGTGACTTGTACTTATAAACCTCCACCAAAATTAGGGCATTCCCTTTGAGAGTGACCCTAACGGAGGTGGGGTGTTTCACTTGGTATCAGAGCATAGGTTTACTAGATAAGATAAAAAGTTTTGAAAATTATTTTCAAAAAGAAAATTTAAAGAAGCATTTTTAAAAGAAAAATGTTATTTTATTTTAAAAAAAAAGGCAAAGTCCACTCCCCAAAGCCATAGGTACTATCTCTTATCCTTCGTTTTGAATCTATCCTTTTTGTTTCAGCATGTCCCAAGAACTTAACTTGCCGGAAGGGGTGCCAATACCTGGTTGGTTTAGACGGTTCTTAGAAGCTAGGGCCACTCAGCCAGGTCCTACCGTTCCTCCTCCCCCAGCTGAAGGAAATCATCCAGCTGCAGCAGCACCTTTTCCTCCACCTCCTCCTCGGGGAAACGCTTTTGCTAAGATATGTAAAGATTTTAAAGCTATGGGAGGAAGGGATTTCCATGGAACTGAGTCCTTCGTAGCAGCTAGGAATTGGCTGAAAGAAACTGAAGACCTATTCATCATCTTTGAGGTAGAGGGTAGACAAAAAGTACAGTTGGCAGTGTGGCTATTGAAGGGCGAGGCTTCCTACTGGTGGGAAGTCACTAATGCTGAAAGACCGGTGGAGACATAGGAGGACTTTAGGGCAAGGTTTGAGACCAAATTTCTCTCAGATGCAGAAAGAAGTTTGCAGTTGGAAAAATTCTTATTTCTTAAGCAAGGGGACAAGACAGTCAGAGAGTATGTGAATCAGTTCGATGAGCTGGCTAGGTTTGGGCTTGACCTAGTCAACACCCCGCACAAGAAGGCTCTCCGTTTCGTCAAAGGGTTAAATGAGCCATTACACAGTTTGGCCATGACCCATATACCCATGGGAGCCACGTATGAAAGATTGGTGCAAATGGCATTGCTGAATGAAGAGGATAAGGGCAAGAAAGAGACAAAGGCAGAAAACTCTCAAGGGAAGAAAGAGGGTTTGCAGCCCAAGAAGACAGACTTTAAGAAGGGCGGGAAAGGCAACAAAGAGAAGAGGAAGTGCAATTTCTGTGGCAAAGTGGGGCACTTAGTAAAGGACTGCCGGAAAAAGAAGGCCAAGGAGAATGGTGGGTGCTTTTCTTGCGGTGAGACAGGCCATAGGGCTAAGGACTGCCCAAAGAAACGAGGACAGGGGCAGAGGGCTGGATCCACCCCAGGGGCACAGGTTCATGTGCTGGAAGCGCCACCTCTGCAACAGCGAGGTATAAATACTTCTGTAGAAAGTGTAGTTTATCTTTATGATCACCCCGTTCGCACTTTATTTGATTCTGACGCATCACACTCCTTTATCTCGTCTGCTTTAGTAGAATCTCTGCACCTAAAAACTAGTATGGTAGAGGACCCCTTAATTGTTTCAAACCCAATTGGGGGCCCAGCTCATTTGTCTATGATCTGTTTGGATTTGAAAATTTCTATTCTAAGTGTAGAATTTCAATGTAGTGCCTTTGTTTTGGGCTTTTCGGGTTATGGTTTGATTTTGGGTATGGATTGGCTATCCAGTAATGGGGCCGTCCTTGATTGTGAGAAAAGGGTTGTTAGGCTCCTAACCCAGCTCGGTAATACTTTGAAAATTTCTTGTAATCCCTCGTATGCGGTTATGCTTAGTTATCTTGAATCGCTAGATGCCTCTGTAGACAATTTGCAATCAGTTAGAGTGGTCCGGGAATATCCGGATGTCTTCGAAGAGGTGAAGGGCTTGCCTCCGAAGCGGGAAATAGACTTCCGCATATATCTTGTAGATAATGCAAAGCCCGTTGCGTTGCCCGTTAGACACATGGCTCCACGAGAAAGAAAAGAGCTCAGTAAACAGATTAAAGAGCTTCTAGAGAAGGGGTTCATTAGGAGGAGCATTTCAGAATGGGGCGCTCCGGTGGTGTTCGCTACAAAGGCGGATGGTTCACTCCGTCTATGTGTTGACTATAGGGAGCTCAACAAGCTAACGAAAAAGAATAGGCACCCTCTCCCTAGAATTGACGATTTATTTGACCAGCTTGTAGGAGCGTCTGTTTTCTCCCAACTCGATTTAGCAACCGGTTTTCATCAGCTAAGGGTGGCTGAAGATAGCATCGATAAAACGGCGTTCAGAACCCCAGACGGCTTCTTTGAATGGCTTGTCATGCCTTTCGGCTTGACAAACACACCCGCTTACTTCGTGGACCTGATGAGTAGGGTATTTAGAGATTTCCTCAACAAATTCGTAGTCGTCTTCGTAGATGATATCCTTATCTTCTCAAAGAGTGAAGAGGAACATGCTCAGCACTTAAGGGCAATCATGGAAACTTTGCGAGTCCATCAACTAAAAACCAAATTCTCCAAATGCCACTTTTGGAGAGAAGAGGTGAGGTTCCTTGGGCACATAGTATCCAAACAAGGGTTAGCGGTGGACCCTGCTAAGGTAGTGGCGGTACAGGATTGGAAGACACCAAGGAATGCAACTGAGGTCCGAAGCTTTCTAGGATTAGCGGGTTTCTATCGAAAATTCATAAGGGATTTTGCGAAAATCTCAGCTCCGCTCACGAAATTGACTAAGAAGAATCTAGTGTTCAATTGGGACTTGGATTGCGAGTTTGCTTTCCAACGACTAAAAAGGGCTCTTACAACAGCCCCAGTTTTGACGTTGCCAGATGGGAGCAAGATGTTCACTGTTTATACGGATGCATGTGGGACAGGGCTAGGCGCCGTCTTAATGCAAGAAGGAAGGGTAGTAGCTTATGGCGGGAGGCAGTTGAAGGTGCACGAAAAGAACTACCCAACCCACGATCTTGAGCTAGCCGCCATCGTCTTTGCACTCAAGTCTTGGCGACACTATCTCCTAGGTGAGAAGTTCGAACTTTACACTGACCATAAATCGTTGAAATATCTTTTCTCGCAGAAGGATCTTAACTTGAGGCAACAAAGATGGATGGAGTTTCTTGCCTCGTACGATTTCGAAATCTCCTACACTCCGGGCAAAGGCAACGTAGTTGCAGACGCGTTGAGCCGAAAGAAATTGACCCTAAGCCCGTTGTTCGTTGAAAGACAAAGCCTAGAGTTTATAGCCAGCTTCGACTTTAGGCCCTCCTCCGATTTCGTACCAGGCTTATTAGCATCTCTCGAAGTGCGCCCAACTTTAGTGGATTCAGTAGGGACAGCACAACGCGAAGACCCTCAGCTTGTGGAAACAATTGATAGGCTAATTAGGGGTGAGACTTCAAGTCACCTCAACAGATACTCCATCGACGATAAGGGTTTGCTAAGGCGAGACGGAAGACTATGCGTCCCACAGACAAAAGATTTAGTAAAGAAGGTTCTCGAGGAAGCACATCACTCCAAGATGACGATACACCCAGGCGGAGATAAAATGTACAAAGACGTAAAAAGGACTTTCTTCTGGAACGGCATGAAAAAGGACGTGGCAGAGTTCGTTTCTAAGTGTATGGTGTGCCAACAGGTTAAAGCGGAACAGAAAAAGCCTGGCGGACTGCTACATCCTCTGGAGGTCCCGCAGTGGAAGTGGGATAGCATTTCAATGGACTTCATCGATGGGCTGCCTAGGTCTAGGAGAGGCAACACTAGCATTTGGGTAATAGTGGATAGGCTTACTAAAAGCGCCCACTTTTTACCTGTCAAAAGTAAAAGAACTGCCTCATCCCTAGCATCACTTTACCTCAAGGAAATCGTTCGACTCCATGGAATACCATCTAGCATTGTTAGTGACCGAGACCCCATCTTCACCAGTGAGTTTTGGCGGAGTCTGCAAGAAGCAGTAGGAACGCAGTTATGCTTAAGCACAGCCTATCATCCCCAAACCGACGACCAAACAGAGAGAGTGAACAGAGTTTTGGAAGACCTTTTAAGACTGTGCGTCCTTGACTTCGGAGGGACATGGGAAGACCACCTTCCTTTGGTGGAATTTGCCTACAACAACAGCTATCAAGCAACCATCGGAATGGCGCCCTTCGAAGCTTTATATGGAAGACCATGCCGATCGCCCACTTGTTGGTGGGAGTCTACTGATAAACTCATACTTGGACCAGATATGATCCGAGAGACTTCAGAGAAAGTGGACTTAATACGAAGAAGGATGAAGACGGCCCAAGACAGACAAAAGTCCTATGCCGACAAGAGGAGGACCGACCTTGAATTTGAGGTTGGAGACAGAGTTTTTCTCAAGGTATCACCGCTAAGGAACGTTGTTCGTTTTGGAACCACAGGAAAGCTAGCACCAAGATTCGTAGGGCCATTCCCTATTATCGAGAAGATTGGGAAAATGGCCTATAGATTAGAGCTACCCGAGAAGTTGGCCGGAGTCCACAACGTTTTTCACGTTTCACATCTCAGAAAATGTCTACATGAGTCTGCTGAAGTGGTAGAGCCAAATATCCTCGAAGAGGCCGAAGTGGAACGCGAAGCAACCATAAGAAAAGTTCCAACCCGCATCTTAGGAACGGAAGTGAAGAAGCTACGCAACCGCGAAGTCAAGCTCGTCAAAGTTCAGTGGAGCGACGCCGAGGGAGACGCGACTTGGGAAACTGAAGCTAGAATACGCACTGCCTACCCTTTTCTGTTCGAGGGTACATCCTTGATCTTTCTTTTTCCTTAAGTTGCGCTTTTATCTATCTTTTTAGGTATATTTCCTCGACCTTATCTTTTAGGTAGGATCTTTTTGGATGGAAACATGTAGTTGAAACATGTTATGTATGATGGTTGCAAGTGGTTACAAGTGATTGCTAGTGGTTGCATATACACACACAATCTAGGTTTTAGATCGGCTCAGTCACTTCATATTGCATATGCATATATGTTTGTATTCGTATATGGTTGAACTTTAATGTGTTGTCATATGGATATTGCATTTGTATTGAATGATTGTGCACTCATGTAGAATCAAGAATAGGAAAAATTTGCATACATAATGGATTCATGGCACCTACATAATTCGCATTAAGGAGGTCAACTGAATCAGTAGACCGCCTGATTTTGCATTAGATAAGTACATGTACACACACACACACTTCGCATATGATCATGAAGCATTAGAAATCTTTTAAGGACAATGGATGCTCGTGTTTGATGGATGAGTAGATGGATGATTGGATGTTAGGATATACATTTTCCTACACTTGAAGATTTCGGGGACGAAATCCTTTTAAGTGGGGGAGAATGTAACACCCCGCGAATTCTATAACTGTGAAATTCACAAATTAAAGTATAATTAATTTCAAATCAAAGAACTAAGGGAAACGGGATACGCCATTGCGTTCGTCTCGGAAAAATACGCGAAATAGAGTCCGAGTTTTCGAAAAACGGAGTCCGTATGAAGAAGATATGGCCTTCGGAAGTTTTTAAATTAAGTTTAAAATTCAAACAGAATAAAACAATTAAAAATTCCGAAGTGGGGCCCAATGGGCCAGGGCGGAAAAAGACCCGCCTGACGCACCCAGGTCGACTGGGCTGTCGACCTGGGCTAGCCATGTCGACAGGGCTGTCGACAGCCCTGTCGACAGGGGTATCGACCTGGTCGAGCCCAGCTCGACCTGGCTGGCCAGGTCTGTGTTTGGCCGATTTTCTGTGGTCTGCTTTGTCATTAGGGCTAGGTGGCAAGCTCTAATTGGTCTCTCTATCGAATGAATGGCTACGATCAATCCAAGCAACATCAATGGTCCTAATCAGTTCCTAACCTCTATATAAACAACCCTAGACAAACCCTAATCTATTCATTCAAAATTAAGAACATAGCCGCCATGTTGCTGAGGAACGACTAAGAGTAGCCGCCAACTAGAGAGAGGATTAGGAGGAAAATTCTAAAGCTTAAAGAGACCTAAATCAAATCAATTCAACAAAGGAATCATATCTCTTAATTAGAGAATTCGTCACACCATTGTAAGTAGAGTATTACTTTGGTATGAACAAATAATTGTGTTGGTTTGTATGCTTGAATTGTGGCAATAAAGTAATTCATATTTGTGCGTTCTTATCAATTTATATATGTTTGGATTATGTTATTCAATTATAAAGAACTACATGCGGTAGTTCTATGCAAGTATACGTTTGGAATATTCGCAAATTATGTAATCCATGTTGAAGCTACATGTATGTAGTTGATTGGTTTAAATACATGCAAGTTTGGGGCTTTGCTACTATGCCATCATGATGTATATTTTTGTGCATAAATCAATTTGTAAGTAATTAAAACAAGTTTGGTTATTATAATCCATATGAAATTATCAAGTCATGCTTTTGTACTAGAAAACCTATTTGCAAACTTATGAATATGGCTAGGCTATGAATGATATTTGGCATAATTGAAATCCATGATTAAGTCTATCTTGTTTACAAGAATTATATGATGACATATGTGGTACATAGTTAGGATTAGATTCAAAAAGTCCCTTTTTGCAAGTTTACATGACTAAAGTAAGAATCATGATTTCATGTTAGAGATATTTATGCCATGCTTATGTTTGACATTATGCCATGCTTATGTTAGAAATATTTATGCCATGCTTATGTTTGACATTATGCCATGCTTATGTTAGAAAATTTATGCCATGCTTATGTTTGACATTATGCATAAATAAAAGTATAGGTTCATGTTGTAGTTATGACTATGTGTCAATAATGATACCCAATTTAGACTCTTATCTCAACTACAAGTTCACATGCTTTGATTCATGTCACCTATGCTTTATGACCAAAGTATATGTCACTACTATGCAAGTACACCAGTTTCTATTTTGTATTCCCAACGTCATATTGCAAGTTCATACGCTCACCTTCCCCTTTTTGTGTATGTAATCACGCCATAAGCCTCCCCTTTTCGCATGGCTAAATTGGGCTTTAAAAGGCTAAGCCCAATATATATATAATAAACGGACGTGTAAAACGGGGGAAATAACGTTGGGTTAAAATTACTAATGAATGAAAATATGAAATAGAAGGGCCCAAATTCAAGTATGGGTTGGGCCCATGATTGGTGTAACCTTTACACCATTAACTTAATAATGGACCGCAAATATTTACATATATAAATAAAGAAGAATGACAAAATATGTAAATGTAGAAAATACGATGTGTTTAACCCGAGGTTGGATTGAGTTGTGATGTAAACCTGCCCGGAACCGCCCGGCTGTCCAGTAGTCACAACAATACCTATCCAATGTGGGAGGTTAAACATGGAGCCCAATAAGGACCCGAGGTTAGACTGAGTTGTGGCGTAAGACTGCCCGGAACCAACCGGCAACAGGCAGCCACAACAATACCTGTCTAATGTGAGAGGTCAGGGCCTTAATAAGACAATTAAGGCTGAGTCAGGATTGATAGGATTAAGTAAACTAAAGACTTAATCAAAATGGAACATGCTAAACTAAACGGACTGGTGGGGGTTAGGTTAGAAAACACTTAACCAACTTAGCATGTTGGCTAGAGATAGAAAACCTAGTAACGGGGGACCCTTTTCAGCAGTAACCCTAAAAAGGTGTATCAGGATACCCTGAAACTAGGCAGGGTGGGGCACGATTACTGGGCTGATTGTAAGAGGTCAAATCGACGGCGGTGGTGTAGCAGTGTAGGTTCTAACGGGGTGCGGCCGTGCACACACTCCGGCGCAGAAAAATAAGGCACTGGACACCAGTAGCATACATGTGCACTCTAAGGTTGTGTCGGGTTGCCACTATGGGACTTGATACACCCCATGGTGGGACCAGCATAGGTAACTACAACATCGGGGGCCGTAAGACACATGTAACTATGCGAGTAGGAGCCGATCATCATTGAATGGATCACATCACCCTGATTATGGGGTGCAAATTGGAAACTAGTTTATATGGGTTCAGAGATTAACATGGGGTACGATAGTATATTCGACCCTAGACAACTTAACCAAGTTTATAGTGCATGCCCACTTCTTGTTTATACTTATCATACCCAGTTCTTTATTCATAGACAAAATAGTACTAGACTTACTCAGGCTTTATGTCTGACTCTACTTTTCTTTCGTCTTCTTTCTTTCGTTTCCCCCCCAGGTCCTCAGGGAGGGAACACAGCAGCTTGACCAACCTCAACATCCAGCTTGAAGAAGAGAAATGTATTGCTTGGACTTTCCTGTTTTGAACTATGGCTTTGGACAATCCACTATGGGGCTTTTGCAGTTTATCTATGTTTTATTTATGCTTCTTTAAATAATGTACTCAAGACAGATTATGAAAGTTTTATGTTATGTTTTTGGAAAGGATGTTGTTGTAACACGTATTTGACTTGATGAAATAAAGTTTGTTGTTCTTCCACTGTTTACAAATATGTGTTCTTATATCTGTCTTGTATATCTGTGACTTGTACTTATAAACCTCTACCAAAATTAGGGCATTCCCTTTGAGAGTGACCCTAACGGAGGTGGGGTGTTTCAGCTGCATCAACTGTACTAGAATCCCAACCCATGTCTTATATTAATCATGAAATGATTCCTTGGCCCAATATCATGAAATGACCCATTTCTAGGTCCAACGAAATGATCCACTAGTCGATCGGCTCACTACAAGTTCTAGCTCGTCATGTGTCTGTGTCATACGGCCCTATCACGAATGTAGTCACCTGTGCTAGGTCCACCATAGGGTGTATCAAGCCCTAGGGTACCAACCATCGACACGAATCAAGCATGCACAGACAAACCTACTGATGCCCAATGCCTGCTTTTTCAACTCCGGACCACGTGCACGACCATAGCCCGCCTGAACCTACACTGGCGCACCAACACAGCCGTCGTTCTGGTCGCTTACAATCAGCCCAGTAATCGTGCCCCACCCTGCCTAGTTCCAGGGTACCATGGTACATCTAGCGGGTTACTGCTGAAATGGACTGCGTAACTAGGGTTTCCGTCCAATAGGTTAAGTGTTGTCGTTTAAATTCGTGACTTAACCCCTGTCAGTCTAGCATGTCAAGTTGGTTAAGTGTTTGTCTTTCAAGTTCTTGAGTTAACCCGCCTACGTGTCATGTCAAATTTGGCTAAGTGTTGTCGTTCAAGTTCATGGCTTGGCCCTACGAATCATGTGTCAAGTTGGTTAAGTGTTGTCTTTCATGTTCATGACTTAACCCTATCATGTGACATTAATTCATTAATGCACCCCAACCTCTCACATCAGACCTGTTGTTGTGGTCACTGGATATGACAGGCGGTTCCGGGCAGATTTACACCACAACTCAGTCTGACCTCGGGTTTTCAAGTGCGATATGACCAACTACTTACATTGGATCCTATTGTTTGCAGTAACTGGATTTGCCGGGCGGTTCCGGGCAGAATTACACTGCAAACTCAACCCAACCTCGAGTTGGCCATTTTCAAATTCATTCTAGTGTCATGTCCATGTTCAAGTTTCATGTCAAGTTCGTGTCAAGTTTTCAAGGCAAGTTTCATGCCCACATCCAGATTCAAGTTATAACAATGTTCATGTTTCAGGTTTTGCCTATTATCAAGTTCATAATTCATGTTCATAACCAATTCGTGTTTTGCCTAATCTACCCAAATCGTATTCCCATCGCATGTAAACGTGAATCGATCCATACTACAAATAAATCCAAATCTCAAAATAAAGGGAATAACATCAAAACTATGATAGGCAAAAGGGACGAGCATAAATCGATAAAAGGGGTTACAAGACTAGCATGATATAACTTGAGATAATTGGTTGCAACATCACTGGCATATAGGATTTCAAATCTAGCAAGATAAGGCGATAGTCATGGTAAACGCTGACATAAAAGAATAGGCATGCAAAAGCAAACCAAATACAAGGATAATGGATCCAATGGTTTTGGTGTACATAATAGCGAATAAACTAAGCAAGTCACACCCTAGGTATGCGATCCAACAAAATGCCAATTCGGTGTACAACATGGTTTCCAACTATAGTGTTATGGGCATGAACAATCAACTATAATAGTCTTAGGCAATTATAACCCCATTAGTCATAGTCATGGTCATAGGTAGAAATCTCATAGTTATGAATCATAAGCGATTAATCACAATAGTCATGGATAATTATCCAAAATAGTTCTAAGCAAATAGTCATAGGCAATTAACAGTAATAGTTTCAAAGTCATGGTCATAGATAATATACTTATGTTCATAATCATAGGTAATAATTCTCATAGTCAAGAGTCATAGGTGATTAGCCACAATTGTCCTTGTCATAGTCATAGGCAATAGTCTTATGTTCACCGTCATAGGCATATGCATAGCCTTATGTTCACAGTCATAGGCATAGTCTTATGTTCTCAGTCATAGGCATAGTCTTATGTTCACAGTCATAGTCCTTGGCCATTAACAATAGTTTCAACGTCATAGGCGTGTTAAGGTTATAGACATGAAAGAGTTTGATTTACAACATGAACAGGCCCAAAGCAATATTCATGAAAGTCAAGATCCAAGATGAACAAGAATAGATATGAATCAATTATCATACATAGATCCAATTCCAATTTACAACATGGATATTAAGTTTACAGCTTTTATCTAAAAGTAACTTGAACTTGCAGATCGTGGTCTAAGAAAGATGTAGAAGTTAAGTCTAGAAATTAGTCGTCGAATAGTTGAATCGTTGAATCTTGCTTTGATTGTAAAAGCAAATCCCCAATTCCTAGCCGTAGTCTTCAAGAAATAAATCTTCACGTTTTAATTTAATTAATTTAATTTAGAGGAAGAAGAAGCCATGATCATCAAGAGTTTGAGCAGCATAAGGTTAGAGAAGAATGGTGTAAAGAGAATGAGGCTAGAAGGTTGTTTATATAGGATTAGGCAGACGAATCTGGACAGAAAACGAGGTCAGATACATCAGGATGCATTTGGTTTAAAAATTGGGTTCGGGAGGCAGGTCGACCCCCAGGTCGACACTATGGTCGACCTGGTCTGGTCATGTCGACCCCCAGGTCGACTCCCTAGTCAACCTGGGCTCTGGGCGGGAATTTCCCCGCCCAGCCCGCTTCTGGGTCTAGAATTCGAATTTGAATTCGAATTTCTGAGCTGTTTCTGATTCCGAAAATTCGTGAAACTTCTAGAGGTCATATCTCCCTCATACGGACTCCAATTTTCGAAAACTCGGACTCGTTTCCAAGCAGAATTTCGAGACGAACGAAATGGCGCAACCCGTTTCCCTTGATTCTTATTTTAAAATTTAATTCTGCCTTGATTTATGGTTTTAACACATTATTAAAATCCGGGTTATTACATTCTTCCCTCCTTAAAGGATTTCGTCCTCGAAATCTTCAAGTTAAGAAGAATGCATCCTATCATCCAATCAACCATCTACTCAACCATCATCCACAAGCAACCATTGTCCTTAAAAGATTTCTAATGCTATATGAACATATGCAGAAAGTGTGTGTATATGTCTCTTATCTAATGCAAATGATCAGGCCTGATTGATCTTCTTAATGCAAAATATGTTTAGTGCCATGAGTCCAACATGTATGCAAATAGTCCTAGTCACATAAACACTATATGTGTGCGCAAACATCCATCCATATGCAACATTCACATGATAACACATTCAATTTCATTCATAAACAAGTATAAACACCCATGCATATGCAATATGAAAATGTGTCTGAGCCGATCTAGTGCCTAATGTGTGTTATGAAACCACGAGCAACCACTTGCAACCATTTGCAAATATCAACCATAACATGTTTCAATCACATGTTTACATCCAAAAGGGTTCTACCTAAGGTTCTCAAGATAAGACTGAGAAAATAATCAAGATAAAACGAAGCATCTAGGAGAAGAAGTTAAAGATGCACCCCAGAAGGTCCTGCTTGTGGGGCTTGCCCTTGCTTCTTAGGGCAGTTCTTGCTGATATGTCCAGTTTCACCACACTGATAGCACGCACCTATCTTCTTTTCCCTTCTTTTACAATCCTTCATAACATGCCCAACTATGCCACAGAAGTTGCACTTCCTCTTATCACGTGACTTGTTATTATTGCTGTCGTTGTTCTCGCCTCCCTTCTGGAAGTCTTTCTTCTCGTTCTGAGACTCATCCGCCTTAACTTATCACTCATACCTTTCCCATGTAACATGTTAACAAGCCTCACGGAAACTATCTCCATCGTACGGAAAACCCTCTACGAAGCTAGAAAGAAGATTAGCCGCAGTTAAAAACTACTGCGACTACAGATGGAGAAAAGGAAAAGAGATTCAAACAAGGAAACAAAGGATAGTGCTAATGGCTTTTGGGGAATAGCCTTTAAATAAAACAAGACTTTTCTTGAAAAATGCTTCTTTGTAAACGGTTTTGAAAATAATTTTCAGAAGGTTTTAAAAACTTTTGCCCAGTCTGGTAACCTTCTGCTCTGATACCAAATGTAACACCCCACCTCCGCTAGGGTCACTCACAAAGGGAACGCACTAGTTTTGGAGGAGCGTTATCGAGGTAAACAAACACATAAATATCAAAAGACAGAACATAGATAAAACAGCAGAAGAATTAAAAGATAAATTTCATTACCTTCACAAAAAGAGTCAAAACCTTTTACATCAAATGGACAAGGTCATTATTTTCCATTACAGCAAATTCTGTCTTGCATAAATAAAGAAGCATAAACTTAAAACATCAAAGTAGCTTAATTCCCCAAAGGTAGCAGAAATGCAGCCATAACATAGCTCAAGATCAAACCGTACATGAGCTGAACTGAATGCAAGTGAAATCCAAGCTAAGTGCTAGAGTTTCCTCCCTGAGAACCTTGGGGGGGGAACGGAAGAAAAAGAGGCGAAACAAAGCGGGTCAGTCATAAAGACTGAGTAAGTCCTAGTGACTTTCAGCATAAAAACAGGTAAAGGTAACATGACATGTATAAACTGAAAGTAATCATAAGGATGATGACAAGATGGGCAAGATAGACTAAGATAACATGATAAATCAAGTATAGCATCACATATTCAAGGTTCGCTGCATCAACTGTACTAGAATCCCAACCCATGTCTTATATTAATCATGAAATGATCCCTTGGCCCAATATCATGAAATGACCCATTTCTAGGTCCAACGAAACGATCCACTAGTCGATCGGCTCCCTACAAGTTCTAGCTCGTCATGTGTCTGTGTCATACGATCCTATCACGAATGTAGTCACCTGTGCTAGGTCCACCATAGGGTGTATCAAGCCCTAGGGTGCCAACCACCGACACGAATCAAGCATGCACAGATAAACCTACTGATGCCCAATGCCTTCTTTTTCAACTCCGGACCACGTGCACGACCATAGCCCGCCTGAACTACACTGGCGCACCAACACAGCCGTCGTTCTGGTCGCTTACAATCATCCCAGTAATCGTGCCCTACCCTGCCTATTTCTAGGGTACCATGATACATCTAGTGGGTTACTGCTGAAATGGACCGCGTAACTAGGGTTTCCGTCCAACAGGTTAAGTGTTGTCATTTAAATTCGTGACTTAACCCCTGTCAGTCTAGCATGTCAAGTTGGTTAAGTGTTTGTCTTTCAAGTTCTTGACTTAAACCGCCTACGTGTCATGTCAAATTTAGCTAAGTGTTGTCGTTCAAGTTCATGGCTTAGCCCTACGAATCATATGTCAAGTTGGTTAAGTGTAGTCTTTCATGTTCATGACTTAACCCTATCATGTGGCATTAATTCATTAATGCACCCTAACCTCTCACATCAGACCTGTTGTTGTGGTCACTGGATATGCCGGGCGGTTCCGGGCAGATTTACACCACAACTCAGTCTGATCTCGGGTTTTCAAGTGCGATATGACCAACTACTCACATTGGATCCTATTGTTTGCAGTAACTGGATTTGCCGGACGGTTCCGAGCAGAATTACACTGCAAACTCAACCCAACCTCGAGTTGGCCATTTTCAAGTTCATTCTAGTGTCATGTCCATGTTCAAGTTTCATGTCAAGTTTTCAAGGCAATTTTCATGCCCACATCCAGATTCAAGTTATAACAATGTTCATGTTTCAAGTTTTGCCTACTATCAAGTTCATAATTCATGTTCATAACCAATTCTTGTTTTGCCTAATCTACCCAAATCGTATTCCCATCGCACGTAAACGTGAATCGATCCATACTACAAATAAATCCAAATCTCAAAATAAAGGGAATAACATCAAAACTATGATAGGCAAAAGGGACGAGCATAAACCGATAAAAGGGGTTACAAGACTAGCATGATATAACTTGAGATAATTAGTTGCAACATCACTGGCATATAGGATTTCAAATCTAGCAAGATAAGGCGATAGTCATGGTAAACGCTGACATAAAAGAATAGGCATGCAAAAGCAAGCCAAATACAAGGATAATGGATCCAATGGTTTTGGTGTACATAATAGCGAATAAATTAAGCAAGTCACACCCTAGGTATGCGATCCAACAAAATGCCAATTCGGTGTACAACATGGTTTTCAACTATAGTGTTATGGGCATGAACAATCAACTATAATAGTCTTAGGCAATTATAACCCCAGTAGTCATAGTCATGGTCGTAGGTAGAAATCTCATAGTTATGAATCATAAGCGATTAATCACAATAGTCATGGATAATTATCCAAAATAGTTCTAGGCAAATAGTCATAGGCAATTAACAGTAATAGTTTCAAAGTCATGGTCATAGATAATAGCCTTATGTTCATAATCATAGGTAATAATTCTCATAGTCAAGAGTCATAGGTGATTAGCCACAATTGTCCTTGTCAAAGTCATAGGCAATAGTCTTATGTTCACCGTCATAGGCATATGCATAGCCTTATGTTCACAGTCATAGGCATAGTCTTATGTTCTCAGTCATAGGCATAGTCTTATGTTCACAGTCATAGTCCTTGGCCATTAACAATAGTTTCAACGTCATAGGCATGTTAAGGTTATAGACATGAAAGAGTTTGATTTACAACATGAACAGGCCCAAAGCAATATTCACGAAAGTCAAGATCCAAGATGAACAAGAATAGATATGAATCAATTATCATACATAGATCCAATTCCAATTTACAACATGGATATTAAGTTTACAGCTTTTATCTAAAAGTAACTTGAACTTGCAGATCGTGGTCTAAGAAAGATGTAGAAGTTAAGTCTAGAAATTAGTCGTCGAATAGTTGAATCATTGAATCTTGCTTTGATTGTAGAAGCAAATCCGCAATTCCTAGCCGTAGTCTTCAAGAAATAAATCTTCACGTTTTAATTTAATTAATTTAATTTAGAGGAAGAAGAAGAAGCCATGATCATCAAGAGTTTGAGCAGCATAAGGTTAGAGAAGAATGGTGTAAAGAGAATGAGGCTAGAAGGCTGTTTATATAGGATTAGGCAGACGAATCTGGGCAGAAAACGAGGTCAGATACATCAGGATGCATCTGGTTCAAAAAGTGGGTTCGGGAGGCAGGTCGACCCCCAGGTCGACACTATGGTCGACCTGGTCTGACCAGGTCGACCCCCAGGTCGACCCCTAGTCGACCTGGGCTCTGGACGGGAATTTTCCCGCCCAGCCCCCTTCTGGGTCTAGAATTTGAATTTGAATTTCTGAGCTGTTTCTGATTCCGAAAATTCATGAAACTTCTAGAGGTCATGTCTCCCTTATACAGACTCCAATTTTCGAAAACTCGGACTCGTTTCCAAGCAAAATTTCGAGACGAACGCAATGGCGCAACCTGTTTTCCTTGATTCTTATTTTAAAATTTAATTCTGTCTTGATTTATGGTTTTAACACTTTATTAAAATTCGGGTTGTTACACTAAAGGAATGCCTATCCTCATAAGGTTGTCATCCTGTAGTAAACCATTGCAAATGATTTTCCACATGAACAATGAAACCTTAGGAGGAATACGAGAATCCCATATATAAGAAAACAAGGGTTTATAGGACCTGGAATCCTAGCTACGTTCCAAGCTGTCCGAACTGAAAAAGGACCACCATCCCACCCAATTTCCCCCATGAGAATCAGAAAAGTACTTCACTATTTGCATCCGTTTCCACGTCTCACTAGCATAAGACGGTGTACCGATGAAGTTCGTGGGCACAAGCCTATGATACTTGGCGTGAAGAAACAACACCCAAAGGGAGTTGTTAGAGTAGAATTGATACCTCAACTTACAAGTATAAGCCGTACAAAGATCCATGGGTTACGTAGGCCCAGACCACCTTCACTTTTGGGACGTCAAATGATGTCCCAAGAAATCTAGTGACGACGAATAGCACTTTCCTTTTTTTCCAAAAAAAGGAGGATGCCAAAGACATGTAGGAGTGGAAGAAGGAGGAGGTCAGAGTCATGGCAACGAACACATGTGACCCCATATAGTCAAGCACCGACTTTATGAGGACCAGTCTTCCTGCTTGAGAAAGAAGCATCACATTCCAGTGGAGAAATTTCCTCCTAACTTTGTCGGTGAGGGGGTTAAAGAAAGCATTCAGTTTCCTACCTCTGTATAGGACTATACCGATGTAAGGCGAAAGAAGAGAAACTGATTGCTGGAAAAGGTTTCAAACCAAGAGATCCTATCAGTTGAAAAGTCGTAAGCAGGGACGAAACAACTCTTAGTTGAGTTCACGAGTTGGACCGAGCACCTCTCGTACTGATGAACGAAGTCGAGAAGACGGTAGAGCGAGTGTTGGTCACCGTTTGAGAAGATGATAATGTCGTTTGCAAATGATAGGGAAGAGATAAAGGGACTACCACTAGGTAAATCAAATCGGTGGATTTGGCCTGCAATGGTAAGAGAGTGCAAGCCACGGATGAAAGCCTCCGCGGCGATAGAAAATAACGTTGGGGATAAGGGATTGCCCTAGCATAGTCTGTTGCCCGACCGGAAGAACCCATTGATCTGTTTATAAGAACGGAGAACCAACAGTTCGAGATGAGACGCCATACAAGGTCTATGAGGGTCTCAGGAAACCCAAAAGCACGAAGTACTTTGATCACAAAACCAAGACATATGGTCGTATGCCTTAGCCATGTCAAGCTTGATAACAACATTGGATCCCTGACTTTACGATTGATCTGGGAAATTAGTTCCAGAGCTAGAAGAACATTATCCGTAATCAGTCGACCTTTAACAAAGCCAACCTAGGACGAAGAAATCACATGGTCCAAATAAGTTCTAGAAAGGAAGTTATCACCTTTGAAATGATCTTATTTGAGAATTGCATAGGTCGATAGTGTGAAAGTCTGAGCACTTACGTGAGTTTTCACATTTGGGGATGAGAACCAAATGAGTGGAGGTCCAGCCGAGCGGAAGCGCTCCCCTCCCCCCTCCGAGAAGAAAAACTAAATAGACAAGCAAAGATCCGTCTGGATAATCATCCAAACACTACGGTAAAAAACCCTATTAAAACCATTAGGGCACTTGTGCTATCCTTTCTAAGAGAAAAAAAATGCAAGATCGAATTTCCTCTAAGGTTGGAGGGTTGGAGAGCTCACTTCCCTCCCTGAAACAAAGATCTTGGGGATAAAAGAAAAAAGTGAAGGATCAAAAACGAAGGCCGACGGATAACCCAGAAAGGATTGGAAATAATGCATAATAGTCTTTGCGATTTCCACAGGAGTGGAAGCCATCGAAAGATCCGGACGAAGGATCTAGTGGATAGATAAGATATTGTTCTTCTTGTCTAAGTAGTTGCTCATTCACAAACCGACTTGGTGCCTTGATCTGATCATCAACTATCTAATGCTATTGGTTCAATAAAGAAAAAAGGGCCTACCCTTCTAATAATTGAGTCCAATACAATTAGCAGGAATTCAAGCAAAACTAAACCTATAGAAGAAACCAAAGAAATTTGCATTATTAGAATCAGGATCCTATATGTATTCACAGCGTTCAACGATATTCAAAGTTATTAAATCATTATGGTGGAGGATTGATGATAGACTGTAAGTTATGCTACTTAGACAAAAGAATTGCCACTTAGTATTTGCAACACGAGCATCAAATTAATTCTACAAAGCTAGCAAAAACACAAAATTTAATAAAATATTAAATTATTCATATATCTTTGATAACTTACTTCAAAGTACCAGGGCATTGAGCGTAACAACCCAGAATTTTGACAATAAATAGTTATTTAATTAGAAGCTCAAAAATAAAAATATCTGCAAACGATGGAATTTGACCACGAAACTTTAACCGTTGCATCTCGGAATTTTGGTCAACTTTCATCTTTGGAGTTTCGCGAACGGAGTTCGTATGGAAAAGTTACGAACAAAATACGAAAAAAGAACGGAAATAAATAAAGAGAATAATTAATATATATAGTAAGAATTAGTTATCCCAGCCACCTCACTACCAGGTCGACCGGGGTGGTCGACTGCTAACTACGACCGCTTGGTCGAGCCAGGCAGTGATGACTAGGGTTTTGTCATATAAAATTATAAATGAATGGACGAATTTTAATAAAAATAGATCTAACGGTCCAAGGCCAATTCCACCCCTATAAATAAAGGGGTAAGACCTCATTCTTTTCCATTCAAATGTATAGAGGCAGCGGAGCTCTGCCATTTCCCTCCTTCTCTAAACCTAACTTCTTAAATAAAAATATATTCATACACATCAAATCAAATCAAATTCATATGCAATTGAGAGGATAAATAGATTCAATGGAAAAGAATGCAATTTGATGCTCAACAATAGATTCTTCGCTCTCTTCCCTTTTTCTTACATTTCTATAGATCTAGAATTTTCCCCTTTTTAGATAAATTGTAGATTTATAAGAATTTGGGGATTGTAGGCTAAAGGAGTTCAAACAATTGAATTTGGAAGCTATAAGGTGAGTGAGAAATTTACATATACATTTATAATAATGTATTTATCTCGTCTGTAATAAATTCAATTTTTATGCCTGTGCCTTTCAAATCTGGTAAATAAATTGTGGTAATTAGATTGACACCCATCAGATTTGGTTATAAAAAGTACTAGAATTTGTGGATTGTACATTGTGGCTATGCATAAAATGAATTGTAGGATTTCTTAAACCTTTTTACACCTATTCTTATAGTTATGTCTTGAAATATATTGCAATTATGTTATAGAATGTATTGTGGACATTGCATAACACTGTAGATCTGGAAATCAGTCCGGTTACACACCCATTTAAATGTAGTTACATTCCAGATCTTTAGTTCAGTGGTGGAAAATAAAATATGTGAATTTGGGTAAAAAGATGAAATTGGTAAATTATGTGAATTTGGAAAGATATGATTATTAAATTATGTGATTGTAATTACACCTATTTGTATCTAATATTGTTGGGTTTTGGCTTAATTATTTTAAATATGTCATTTTCTTCTTTTTGAACAAAAAATGTCATTTTGAATTCACAAAAGGTATGACAAAAAGATTTAAAAAGGAAAAGTGATGCAAATGTATGTATAAATATAAAAATAAATATTTGTACGTAGTTTGCATCAACTATTATAAATATATATATATATATACACACATATATATGTATATATTTCTTGTGAGTTTGAATTGTGTCTATTCCACAAATTTGACATAAGTTACAATAACTACCGCTAATGGTCTTTTTGGAAGATTAGAAACCTTTTGGAAAGATTGAATGCAAAAAAGAATGTTTGGTTATTGATTAAATCAAATCATTTCAATAAAAATTATTATTAATAATAAAAGATAACTATGTTGACCGCACAAAAACATAGAAATAAATGTATACATATTGTCCGTCCAAATCAATGTAAAACGGTAAAATATACATTGTATTAAATGTTTGAATGATATTCATTTATGGAATCATATAATATAAATTGTATTCCATACTAAATGAATATATTTGCGACGACCATTTGTAGCAATCAATATAATTAATTGCTATAAATAGGACCGCAAATCAATAAATAACAATTGTAACCAATTGTTGAATGGGGAGAGTGGATATGATAGGATAATTGTTACAATTCCTAAAATTTATTTAGGATAAATGTTGTATACCCCCAATCAGGAAATTTGAATTATAATCGCATTTAGACATGGGGTTAAGATCACTTGTGGTATAAGCCTACCAGGAAACGACTGGCAAATCTAGCAACCATAGGTAGTCAGTTTAATGTGAGGTCTAATGCGTTAATATAAATGTAACGAACTCGGAAATTTTAGAGAATAAAGGAATGAATTAATAATTTTAAAATCAAAAAGAAGAAAGAAAAAAAATGAACTAATAGTTTTATTATTGAAAATAAAATTTATTTTAATTTAAAATTTAACGTTCGAGAAGTTCAACATTTCTTGTTAACAATATTTAGTGTTGCATAGCCGTAGCGCGCATAGCTGAAGTAGCATGTAAAAAAACAACGTTCGTTAGCGCGTTCGCTGCATTGTCCGTTCATGTCCATCTAAATAAATAAATAATAATAAATAAACAAAAAATATAGTAAAAGGGAATTTAATTATAATTTCCTTAACCGCATTAACATACAAGGAAAGTAATAAGCGGTGAATACAAATTTAAACCGTGTAATAACGGTAGGAAGTTTTTAGCTGACTTTAACCCTTATCTCTATTAACAAGGGTCCATTCTCTCTCTAAAATAACTTTCCACTTGCCTCTTTGATCTGAAATTTCATCTCTCCCTAAAAATATGGCAACATCAAACATTTTTCTCTGTTAGTAGCACAAGATTTGGAAAACACTGTACAAGATTTCGAAATCACCCTCTGTCAGTAGCAAATATTTGAAAAAGTAAACCAAGATTTAGAAATATATGGATGCAGAGAATCCAATGCTGTCTCTAATAAAATATTCCAACAACAGAAATAAAAAGGGGTTCCTTTCTTCCTCGCGTGCAAAAGCTTCTTCTACCTCATTTTCCTCTGTCCCATTCTCCGCATTTAGCTCTTCGGGAAAAAAAGAGAAAAAGAAAAAAAAGAAAAAACAAACAAACTAACGAATTCAAATGGCAGGAGGGAATGCATGTGATCCCTTCGCATAAGAAAACTATGCAAGTACATACCCTCTTTCTCCTACCTCAAATTCCATGTTTCTACCTTCACGTGAAAGCTTTGGACCCATTTATCCATCAACTCAGTTCCAATTTCGGAAAATATAAGAATCCGCACTTCACCCATTTTTCCACAAAGCCTCACGCTCATTTTCCCTTCGCACTGGTAAAACCTCACTTCCACTTCAATGCGTCTCCTCCCTTGCGGCACTCAGTCGCTTCCCGTCAACCCCGACACCAGTCCCTCCTTGCTCTGACCATCGCAAGCTATCCTACCCCCTCGCGGAAATCGGAGCAGACAGCAGTAGCTCTGCTGCCTTCATAACTTTCTCAATCGGACTCCAACTCGTCACCAATTACTACCATGAGCTCCACCAGCCTTCGCCGTGTGAACGCTACCTGCCCCAAACGAGCCACCTACATCTCGCTCAACGTTCCAACACCTCGTCCGAACTCCAACGGCATTTCATCCAAGCTCTAGCTCTCTTTCCAACAAGCTAAACCATGTTGTCGTGAGTCTCTTTTGCTATCTCTTTGCTGTGCATGATAGTGTACATGCAGTCATGCATATGTTGTGTTATAGTTCTCAGTTATGTCGAAAACGTGATCAACCATGTGTTGTGCACTACGAACTTGTAGCCGCCTGAGTAGCTTAAACGTGAGTTAGTCATTGTAGTTGTCTAAAACATTGGTAATAATGAGTGCATGAAGAGCAAGCTACTGATTTTGTACACACTACACTCGTTGTGAGTTGGCCCTGTGCACTGCTGTAACAGCGAAGCACACATGCAGATCTTGACAAGTGAGGTTGTGTCAATTTCAGCTATTTGCTAGTACATGTAAGATTGCTCCTTTCTGTTTTAAACAAAAGTTGTATATAGTTGAGTGCTTTGACGTGTGGCTTGTAATTGAGAGGTCATGAGTTCAAACCCGGTTGTAGCAATCTAGTTTTGGTCAATTATTATTGACTGAAATCTTTTACATAAATTGTTCGTGTGAAATTTGGTCCGCATTTCTAAATAAAAATCGTGCCTTTATTCTAGGTAACGAATTTCTTCTTGTAGCTGTTAGCGTCATTCCACGCATATCGTGTCTTCACTTTTCCTACAGAAGGAGATTTTTCTCACTCACGATTAATTGATTATTAAGTGAATTAAAAACTTAAGATGATGAATGAAATGTTAGGGTGATCTAGATTTGTTTGCTTTGTGATTGTGCACGTGCGACACACACCGTCTCCTTATATAACACAGTATGTATGTAATGTGTGATTTGTTGCAGTTAGTATTCTCACCATGCAAGTTCCCCTTAGATTAGAAAACCATTACGGGATGAAATGATACATACCCGAACCCCGGTATATTCGAATCGATTTGGGATGTGTGTTGAAATGATACATACCTGGGATTCGAATATTTTAAAGAATGGATTGAAATGATAAATATCTGTATCACCTGACCATAGGATAGAAAATCATGTACGGACACCATGGTCAATAAAATAAGAATATTTTAAAATATTGTATCGGTTTTATAAGTAGAAATTTTAAATAAAATTTCTATATAACATAAAGAAAGGTCTAAAAGAATTTTTTGTTCAAAATTTTATCTGAATTTTTATAAGAAATCCAATTTGTATGAAAATAAGTTCTAAAGTGATTTTGCAAGTTAACACTTAATTTTTTTTTATTTAAATAAATTCTTCATAACGTTATGTTTATATAATGAATTAATAATATGACAATTTTTGAATTGAATGATTAAATGTAAAAGTTTGCAAAGACTTGATAAATGTTTCCAAAACTTATTTTGATATATGATTTGTGAAATGAATTTTCACCATGTGAATAAAGAAGGATTTTGTCAAAATGATAAGTGTTTAAATTCAAGTATAAAGGAATATGATTATCTAAGTCATGGTGAATACGCGTTTGATTAACAAGTTATAATCTAATAAATTGCATTTGATTAACAACTAACGTTAAAAGTTGTTTTGGGATTTATTATATGAAATGGATAGGTGAAATCCAAGATAAACAATGGTTTGAGAATCATTTAATCATGAAGTATTGAAACTGAACCAAACAAAAGGGAAATTGATTTAAATGTGAAATTTTGATGGAAAAAGAAATTGCGAGACATGGATTTAGATTGGAATGAATTAATATTATTTGAATAGAACTATAATTGCATAAAAGTAATTTTCCGCACTACTTGATTTTGTAAATTTTCTTTATAATTTTTTTTAGCACTTTGACTATATGAATTTTATAATAGTTTTCAAATATATATGTATAGGCATATACACAATTTTAGATTTAATATACATGTACTATTTTCAAAACTTAACTTTTCTAAATATATTTTATAAATTCGAATAAAATCTATGTCCAATCCAGTCTAGTGAATCCAATGGGTGAAATAAAGGATTTCAAGCAATAACGATATTTCATGGAAGTTGAAACTTAAAACCCAATGGTTGACAAAGAAATGGTGAATATTGGTTTTAAAATCTTAATCGAACCAATGAAATGATTTGAGTAATTGATTTTGGGGCAATACTTGAAATAAATCAAATTTTGATACTTGAAAATATGATTTCAAACCTAATGGCCTCGGTGTGAAAAAAGTAAGCATTCGATTGTTAAAGAGACCAGAGTAGGTAAATGGCATACTCTCTGTCAGTGCCGATACCACTTTAACAACTGTGTATGTGATGGAGTATCCGGAACGAAGCAGGATGGCTTGGAGGCGATTACTGGATTGAAGAAGGCGAATGATGACGGAATGGCCTTGACCTTCGGGTCATAATTAAAATGAGTAAAACAGGAGCTATACAGTCACTAAATGAAATTGCACCTCTGATCAGACACACTTCTTCGATACCATATCTATTACTATATGATTGATTTGGGGTGCCCTTTTGATTATGGGAGTGTGTTCCGAGGTGGACGGTAGTTGCTGCTATGCATTACCACTGGTCTGGGAGTGCAACTGGTAGAATCCTACCCTTGTATTGCCTCAAGTGCCTTGTCATATTATCCTATGCGAGCCCCATACGATTTTGATTTAGTATTGCTTTATATGGAGTGCCCACTGATAACACCAGTGCGGTGAATTTGCAGTACTGTATAGACTGTGATGCCTATAAACTGCGTAAGGGTAATACGGTAATCCCGCTTATGCTATTTTCATTATATTTACTTTACTGAATATACAGTATTATAATAGCGTACTACTATATGTATTATTTTCACGGATCCTTATAGGATGGAAATCCCAAACATCCTTTTAAGTTATTGTACATTTCAGAGAACACTTCATTTGGATTAATTCACTTATATGAGACTGTTAGTCCTGACTCAAGTATATTGTTTCTTTGACTGTATGCTTGGGTCAGCTTGTGTACCATAGCCGTTCGTGACGCACTTTGGAGGTTGGCACCTTATTTGGATCCTTCAGTTATCAGCTATTTATTTATTTATATTATCCAGTCTTATTACCAGTATTTATATGTATCCTATCTATTGTTTGAATGTATGACTCTTTATGTACTATTATGTATCATGTATCATGTAAGAATCTATATACTATTATGTTTCTGCTGCGAGTTACTCTGCTTATGTTTCTGTGATTCTGTGTTCTGATTTGTATTTACCTCATTAGTTAAAATGACATTTCATTATTTTAAGAAATTCAAGTCTGACATGTGTGGTTTATTGTCAATTTGAATGGTTTGGAATAGTGGGTCATTACAATAAATGTACTAAGGCACGAGGTTAAGTTTAACTTGTGGTAGAAGCCTGCCCGGAACCGACCGGCAAATCCATCTTCTACAAGTAGCCAACTTAATATGAGAGGCATGGTGCATAAATATATATATTTATTTATTTATAATAGACAATAAATAAATAAATAAAATTAGAAATGTCTATTGGGGTACAACAATTAAATATATTCGGTACTAATAAAATAGGGATATTCCATTGTAATTAATGTCTTAGGAAAATTATGGCCGTTAGGCTCATAAATGACATTAATTGTAATCAATGGAAATTAAAGATAAATGGTTACCTTAGGAAAATATGACTGTTATGGTCATAAAAGGCAATAAACAAAGAAATGAGAAGTAAATGAGTGTCATAAGGGGATTAATGGATATTGATTGTTGTTTAAATACTAAGTCCAATTAAGGAGGTAATCAAGTAAATATTCTAGGGTAAAGAGAATATAACCTTCCTTATTTATATTTATGAATATAGAACTTAAAATTAAAATAGAGTTGGACTTAGTAGGTTAATAATGTAAAATATTATTAACCATATGAACCTGTGATGAAAATTAATCTTGTACGTATAACATTTCCATGTAGAGGGACTAAACGAGAATGACTTAATAACGTAGCCTACCTTATCACAAATAGGGAAAGGTATAGAAGGCAAATGGGGTATGAGCAAATAACCTTCGCGTATAGTCCGCTTCCTAGGTCCTAAACGGCTAAGTGACTGGAGTTTAAGAGTCCACCTAGGAATAGGTCTTTTAGTTTAGGGGTCTTAAATAGCAGGTGTGCGTGGGCCTACTCAAACCTGGAAACTAGAACGTCAGATATGACTACCTATCCTATGAGAAGTAATAAGCGACTAAGGACGTTATCTAATAAGGTCAGCTAGAAGGTATATCGAACGATAAATACCTTATTTCACCTTATGCGGGGCAAGGGTATATGCGTGAATGACGGAAGCCTTAACTAGTAGGGCCCATAGCTAGTGCCCTCTAGTTCATGTAACCGTTAAGTAAAGTATTGAGAAATAATAAGTGACCAATCGGTCCGCTTAGGGTCTTAAGCGATCAGGAAGAATCCATCCTATTTATCATTAATACCGAGGCATTAAATGATGAAGGATAAGCGAATGAAAGAACTGAATATAGAAACACCGTAATTAGGGGTCTAATCTCGATATAGTAACCAGCCAGGCTCTAGTATAAAGGCTTCACAAAAATAGGCGTAAAAGTCCTATCTCCGTACTATGCTTTGGAAATACTACTTTGGGAAGGGTAGTAAAGTCAAGCGTAAACATTTACTAGGTTGGGCTAAAATCACTAACCTAGTTAGGCATACATTTTGGGTTGATCCAAACGGGATACATCTATGTATTATAATATGTATTGCACATTTCTTAGTCACCAGAACTTATTGTTTTGACCCTCTCCTCATTACAACCTCCCAGGTTTCCTAGAGAAGGTCGGGTTCACACATGTGTTTAGGTTTGGCTTTGGGTTCTCATTCTCTCTCATGCTCGGTATTGGCAAAGTGGCTTACTTTGAAAAAGGTAGTTATTTGAGTTAATACTAGTTTATCCTATCTCGTTTCCGCTGTGAGTTTTCTTTTGACTTACTCTGATTATGCTCATGCTCATTTATTGCAGGTACCAGATTACATGCTCCATGCTTGGATGTGTTTGAGTTTCCATTTTTGTCAAAATTTGGGCGTAGAAAAGTGTGGGGTGTTACATTTGGTATCAGATAGGGATGGCAATGGGGCGGGGCGGGCGCGGGTAGTACCAACCCGTCACCCGCCCCGTTGGGTGATTTTTTGCCCCGTGCCCGCCCCATACCCGCACGGGTATCCATTAAACGGGTTTTAAACAGGTTGCGGGTAATGGAGGGGTATACGTGGGTATCCATTATATTTATTCAATTTATTTTTTAACCATTTATTGAAATTATTCAAAAGTACATTTGGTTAAAAAAAACAAATTATACCAATGATTATATGCTAAACTCAAAATACCAATACATATTTAAACTAACATCCAAAAAAGAAGAGATAACAACAGAAGTATCCATCAAATATCAACAACCAGTTATAAATTGTTGAGTAAAAGCATGCACACAAATACTGAACAACCAACAACAATATTTTTTGTACTAACTATTGAAAATAAATCACATTCAATACGGGCACGGGTACCCACGGATATGGATATCTTACTATCTATACCCGCCCCATTAATTAACGGATATTAAAAATACCCGTTTATTTTACCCATGGATACACATTTAACTATATGTTTCATATCCATGACGGATTTTACCCGCGGATAACCGCGGATACGGATTTTTTTGCCATCCCTAGTATCAGATCCTAGGTTAATCGATCAGAGGAATTAGTTAAATTAGGAATCATGAGAGAACGTAATTCGATTTTATTTTCTGTTTTTCTTCGTCTTTCTTACTCAACTTTAATTTATTTCAACGATGAAATTAGTCGTGGTCCTAACTATATAAAATGAGCTACAAACGACTAAGAATTGAAAAATGTTGAGTTTGGGTTTCTAGCCAATTCTGTCTTATCCCCCAATACGGTTGGCGATCTTGTCGTTAAGAGCATGAGGATGGCATATGGTGTAGTCCATTGGTTCGAGTTTGGAGACTGGACAAAAATATAGCTACCACCGAGATAGTCGTGATTTTTGGTGTTTGGTTTTGTCGGTAGTTCCAGTTAAGACCATTACTCGATCTAAAACGGGAAGGAACCCATATTAATATGTCATATCCATTTCGCAAATATAATTGCGAGGTGTATTCATTTGTTACTTCGTTAAAATTCCGAGTCTACCTTTGTTGAGATATTTAATTGAGTACTTGGCCTTGTATTCGAGGAAATTTATTTTTAAAACTGTTCAAAAAATAAAAATGGATTTCAACGATTTTGAAATACGGTTTCAGAAAATAGTTTGTGAAGATATTGTTTTAAATTCTTAATTTATTCGTGTTTCAAAATTATAAGGCTATCTTGTAATTTTAATAAATATGGTTTGATTGGCAGGAAAAATGAAATTAGAAATGACAAGGAATATGCCACTAAACATGAAAACAATAAATATATATTCCTTGTGATTTTTAGTGTCCCACTTCCTATATATATTGGATAATTTTGAATTATCACAATTAATCATTAAGATTCTAAATCTCTAATGTCTTTGAACACGAAAAGATTTTTCCAGTATAAAATATAAAACTTGAACATAAATATAATATCCCATATTTTATGGTGAAATAATTAATTAATTTAATTATTTAAAATATGGTTTGGTAATTTAAATGGTCGTTTAAATTAAATAACTTTGAATATTTAATTAAAATAATAATTAAATAATATATTTAATTCTGAAATAATCAGAATTAGTGGAATTCATAATATAATGTGAACTGGAAAATTTATAATATATAATTCAGTTTAGAATTGAATCTGAATAACGAATATATTATTTAAACGAAGTTTGAATGTATAATTATATTATAATTATAATCGAGCTCGAAATGGCGCGTCAATTCGTAATTTTGCGATTCGAACTTTAAACGAATATACAGAAGCCGTTTTAAACCGGATTTTTATGAAATAAGAAACGTTAGGAGCTGGTGAAGTATATTTTTCCAATGGAAGAGAAAAATCAGGATTTCGTCGCATAGATTTTGATTATGTCCAAATCAAATTTTAGAAAAGTCGCTGTGGAATTCCTTTATAATTTATATCGATTTATTTATATTTAAAAGGGTTTTTATATATAAATCGAATATCGATATAACTGGGAATTTTGAAGTATCGAGTTATAAATCAAATGGGAGACGTATGGTATTCCACTGTGAATATATACGATAATATTTATTTATAAATATTAAATTTAGTTATCTTTAAATATATTTATATATTTAAAAGGGTTATTTAGGACTTTAAAAATAGCCAGTTTTGCAAACGACCTCAGAATTCGATGAAACTAATTTTGTTGGATCCGCAATATTAAATTATTGCTAGATTTCAATTTCCGTGATTTTTGAAGTCAGTATGTGGCCGTACCGATTTTTAATGTGAAATACAGTCGATAATTTGACCTATAAAAATACGCTGTGTAAGCAAACGGAGTCGGAATTCGACGAAACTAGTTTCGTTGGGACCGTAATGTCGAACTGTAGCTGGATGTCCAGTTTCATGATTTTTGGGTATCGTAGGTGGTCACAGGAATTCTTAAAGGACAAACGAAAGTAACGATTGATTATAAACTTATAAAATAATCCACATAAAATTATTTAAATCTCCCTATAAATACACTAACTTTCCTAAACCCTAACTTCATTCCTCAAAAATCCGTCGTCACGTTCATTTTCCAGAAACCAATTATCATGAGGAATAAAAATTCAAATCAAATCAAATAAAATTGTAAAAATCACAAGAGGGATATTTATGGATTCGGCATGGCCCGAGCTTCCTTTCTATACCGAAATTGTTGTGCGCGATTCATGTTTTGGCAAAGTGGAAAAATACAGTAAGAACTAGGGTTGCAGAAATGGGGATTTCGAAGCATTGATTCAGGTTTCTGAGTTTGTTTTCAAGTTAAGGTTTTTGAAGGAGTTCGACGATCATTTTCTTCGATGGTTCCTTGGCTCACCGACGTTTTGGCTGGAGGATGCAACTCCGAGCTGACCTGCGAGTGGAGAAGTGAGGCAGTAAGAAGGAGAAGCTTGCAAAGGAGAAGAGATTAGTGAAGTCGGATGGAATTGTCATGGCAAAATGAAGTCGTGAAATGTTCGAAGATTTGCGGTAATGTCTGTGATGAAGGAGATGCCACGACATGTTTATTTCGGGAAGAAATAGTTTGAGGGTGGACCGGGTTTGATGGTGATGGGCTTAAATGTTGGTGAGGCCCAAAGAAATTTATTAAAATCAAGTTTTATTTAAATTGAAAAGTATTGGAACTTATAATTGTTGTATCTCGCTCATAAATGGTCATAATTTCGAGCGGTCGGATCCGTTGGGATCGTATGGACGGACACTACACGATGGAACTGACTGGAAGTCCATCGGAGCTCGTTACAATTTATAGCGAAATAAATTGCCCGTCTGAATCAAGCGATGGTTATCGTTATTAACGATGATCGTCCAATGTGAGTAAAACTCACCAACTCTGAACAGTTATATTTGTATAACATACGTTTAGAACTGATAATTATCTGTTGATTGCTGTGTGTTAACTGTTTGGTTGAAATGCTGATTGATTGGTTGAAATTATTGATAACGATGTATATATATATAAATCGTTAATCAAATATTGATTCTGTTTATCAGAATATTTTATATTTGTGTTGTTTAACATCTGTGGATGCAGGGAAATAGGTCGGAGGAATCCAACTGGATTCCTCAACATTTATTTTACTGTTTTCATATATGGTGATATATGATGTGATATATAATCTGTTGTTGATTGTGTGTTTGAATGATATCGATCATTGTGAATTGGTATTTTAAATACCATAAGAAATACTAGGATGTAAAAAAGGGGATTTTCAAATTGTATTTTGAAAGTAAATTATTTATGTAAAATCAATGGATTTTATATATAAAAGTAAAATGATTTTATAAGAGAAAACTATTATTAAATCAAAAGGGTTTAGAAAAGGAAATATTTATAGGAAATAAATAGGTTAAAATAAAAATAAAATGGGTATATTTGTAAACCATTTACAAATAGAAATGATATATTTGTAAACCATCTACAAATAGATTTGGAAAGGGAATATTTGTAAAAACATTTACAAATAGAGTTGAAAAGAAAATATTTATTTTTTAAATAAATAGGATTGGAAAAGAATATTTATTTGTTAAATAAATAGAGTTATGAAAGGAAATATTTATTTAGAAAATAAACAGAGTTATTAAAGGGATTTATTAGGAAATGCAAAGAATGCCATATAAAGAAATATTTGGAAAATGAATAGAATTTATATCAGGGAAGTTTAGACCCGTGCTTCGCACACAGGTATAATAGGATATAAATTTAAAGCAAAGATTTTAAATAGAATCTGTTCTAACCGATAGATTGAGAAGATTAATTTATAAATAATATTTTATAAATTAAATAAGATATTTATCATTGGATGAATAGAATATATAAGTCAGGACTTATATAGAGAAGTAAGAATCGATTTCAACATCGATATTTGAAACTGAATATGGACGCAGAGTTAATCAAAGGAATTAATCAAAATGTGTTAATCAAAATGAGTTAGAGCAGTTAATCGATTAGAGTTAGAGCTAATCGATTAGAGTAAGAGTTAATCGATTAGAGTTAGAGTTAATCGATTAGAGTTAGAGTTAATCGATTAGAGTTAGAGTTAATCAATTAGAGTTAGAGTTAATCAGTTAGAGTTAATCGATTAGAGTTAAATCGAACTAGAGTTATTCAAATAGAGTTAATCGAGCAAGTGTTAGTCAAATATTTGTTATTCGAATAGAGTTAATTGATTTAGAGTTAGTCGGATTAGAGTTATTCGAATATAGTTTATTCGAAAAAAGATTTATCGAATAAGGTTATTCGAAGAAGAAAATTAATCGAATATAGTTTATTCGAATAGAGAAAGGAGTTATCAAATATTAGTTATTCGAAAGGAGTTAATCGAATATTAATTATTCGAAAGGAGTTATCAAATATTAGTTATTCAAAAGGAGTAATCGAATATTATTTATTCGAAAGGAGTTATCGAATATTAGTTATTCGAAAGAGTTAATCGAATATTAGTTATTCGAAAGGAGTTAATCGAATATTAATTATTCGAAAGGAGTTAATCTAATATTAGTTATTCGAAAGGAGTTATCGAATATTAGTTATTTGAAAGGAGTTATCGAATATTAGTTATTCGAAAGGAGTAATCGAATATTAGTTATTCAAAGGAGTTATCGAATATTAGTTATTCGAAAGGAGTTAATCGAATATTAGTTATTCGAAAGGAGTTAATCGAATATTAGTTATTCGAAAGGAGTTAATCGAATATTAGTTATTCGAAAGGAGTTATCGAATATTAGTTATTCGAAAGGAGTTAATCGAATATTAGTTATTTGAAAGGAGTTAATCGAATATTAGTTATTCGAAAGGAGTTATCGAATATTAGTTATTCGAAAGGAGCTAATCGAATATTAGTTATTCGAAAGGAATTAATCGAATATTAGTTATTCAAAAGGAGTAAATCAAATATAGTTTATTCGAAAGGAGTTAATTGATAAGAGTAAATTAGTTAGAGTTAATTGAATAGAGTTAATCCAATAGAGTTAATCCAGTAGGGTTAATCAAATGGAGTTAATCCAATAGAGTTAATCAAATGGAGTTAATAGAATTGAGTAAATCAAATTGAGCTAACTAATAAGAGTAAATCGATTAGAGTTAATCGAATAGTGTTAGTTGAATAGAGTTATTCAAATATAGGTTATTCGAAGAAGAGAGATTATCGAATGCAGTTTATTCGAAACAAAGAGTTATCAACAGAGATTTATTCAAAAGAGAGTTACGTAAGGAAGTTTGTTAAAGATTTAAAAGATAAACTTTGACTATTTCGAAGTTAAAACGTTGTCCAGCTAAGGTCTGAGAGGTAATTATACTCCAACATGATTGACTTCCTTCTTAACTAAGGAATGGTAAGGTTTGATAGTGAAAGTTGGTTAAGTGAATTTAGTTAATGAAGGTAATGGTTTGAATTGGCATAGCGATGTTTTATTCAAACATCTGTTTAAATCCAAGGAATGAGTTTTGGAAACGTTTTCCAAATATAATCAGAGATATTTTCTAATCATAAAAAATGAAATATTAAATGGTAAAGAATACTAGAATGACAGTAATCCGTGGAAAGGAGATGGAAATGTTTTCCAAGGATTAATAACGTATATTTTCTAAATTTAGAAAATAAGAATTTCTGTATATATATATATATATATATATATATATATATATATATACGGAAACAGGAAATGGAGAATGAATAAATTAATGATAAATTAATTTAAGAGATAAATGATGAATGATGATTGATCGATATAATTTCCATCTGGAAATAATATCGTTGTTTGCACACGTGTTTTTCTTTGATAGTTAACTCACCGACTATCGAAGGTTTTGACTATTTTTCCATCGTCAATACAGAGAGATCGGTTGGATGATTATCCGAGAATCACTCCTTATGGGCGTTAATGTTTCGAATCAAATAGATCGAAGACAAATTGAAGACGGAGATATGCAAGAGCTATCCGGTTTACAGAATAGTGCCTTCGGTTTGTCCAGTCCCAGGACAACCTGTATGGAAGAATGTTTGACAGAGTATATCTGGTAGATCACGTGAGTTGATCATTTCAAACGTATTTACGTTGGTGGCGGAGGAATTTGTTTCTCTTAGCTTATACCCGTGGTATTTTTGGGGAAATCAATTTGTGATTTGACGGGTATGACGATGTGGCATTCAAAGTGAATGAATGAGTAATCTATTGAAAGATACGTTTTGACCTCCAGCCTCATCAACTGGGAAATGACAGAAATCGGGCAGGTAGCATGGCTAAGTAGTTCGCAACCAAGTAGGGTATATTGTCACCATCTAGAGAATATTCATATTTGTTACTTCTTTTAATTCTGTATCTCCCGGGAATGGTCTTGTTGGTTTACCAACTGTAAGGTGACAATATATTCGATACACTCAAGCGAAATGAGTGGTCGGTCATGTGTGGCCGAGTTACAAGATGTTCTTGTTGAACTCCAGTGTATCGCTTCTAAAGTACACTGAGCGGGAGGTGGATCCATACCTTGTCATAGTTGGAAATCCATTACCCAATACGTGCTTGCGGTTTTGATTGTATACTATATATGTAGAACGTGAGATGAAAGTGTTTCTTCTAGATGATTATTATATTGTGGTTGATAGACATTATTATAATATCAAAAGGTTTTTGATATAAAGATATTTTGGATTCTCATAAGGGAAAAACTCGTTCCATTATACGTGGTCTTATGAGATATCGTTTACTTGTTCAAACTGTTTTAAACTGTTTTACTCACACCAGTCCCATGACTGACCCAGAGTTTATTTTGTTTTGTTTTGTTTTCCCAAAACTCTTAGGTGCCCAATTTTGTATGAGCAGTCAAGTAGTCAGGATTTTACATATATACTTGGAGAGCTTGGGGCAGGAGGCTTCAGGATTATATAGCTATAGTTATTTCCGCTGTGTTGTAAGTGTTGTACTCTGATAATGTTATTGTATGCATATACTAATTTTATTTCCATGATATGTTATCTATTATATGTTGTTCGTTCCGCTGTGAGATTCGTGTTACTCTGATGTTGTATCTTCTTCTTCTATTTTAAGTTTCTATCTTATCTATTCTCACCCTCTAATTTCTTTCATGGACTATCCGGTGTTTTCCGACGCTTGGAGTGTCAACATTGAGAATATGTCGGTAACCAAGGTCGACAATATCCCCGGGTTGTTACAGTGGTATTAGAGCTGGTTGCTTAATTGGTACGCATGACAGGGGGTTCTCGCATCGCGTTTGGTGGCGAACGGGAGACTCTTACTCCTACATGTCCCGACAATGTGGGTTGGTCGAGTCGTGAGGCTGGCTGTAAAAGCAATTCTGAGGTATCTCTATAGTGCCATGCCGGGAGGTTAGCCCAGTGGTTGATGGTTGAAAAGCCTAGACCCGTTACAGTGGTATCAGAGCTTAAGGTTAAGTAATTACCTTGGCTCTGTGGCTTGACTCAGTAGAGATGGGGTTAGTAATACCCTAGATTGAGTTGAGTGTATATATACGAGCGCATATTTGTTATTGATATAAAAATCGTTTTATATTGTGAAGATTTATTGATTGAGTCGTTTATGGGTTCTGGTCGATCAGTTTGATCCACTGTATCGGTAGGAGTTTATGAACACTCGAATACGATGAACCGACGTTGTATGTTTTGAAATGACGGTAAATGATATAATTTTACCGAAAATATATTTTTGATATAAACAGATGATTTATATTGATATTATTATTGAATGTGTTAGTTGTAATTATAATCGAATAAGATTATAATTGGAATGGTTATGTAATTAGCCAATCAGAATTCATATAAGCATAATATATAAAATAAGACGAATTAAATCTGAATTTAAATCAAAATTGAAATTACAACCCTAAAAAGTTGGAAAGGTGTTTGTAAATGGATTTGGATTAAATATATGAGAATTTTAAAATCCTGGGAGATTTTAAATGGTTTTAAAACATTGTGAATGGTATTTTGAAATGTATTTCAAAATGGAAGTGTTAGAAATGGTTTCGAAAGTGATATAGTATTGAACTCACTTCGAAAGCTGGAAATAGATTCCGATGATGATCATGACATCATCGGTGTTCATTTTCGAGTTGTAAGTGACGGATTACTATCGAAAAGATTTTGTTTTTGAATTGTTTTGAGAGAAACAAGTTGTTTTGAAATCCAAAAAGAAATATTTGGTTTTAGAAAAGCAAAGTGTTTAAAACTCCCAGGAAGAGACTGTTTGAATTATAAACAAATTTGAATAGAAATTTGTGAAACCGAGATGGAACTGAATTGAAACCAATTAACTGGAAATTGAATTGGATGCGATATATCAAGTAGAATCAGATTTTGAATTGTGAGATAGAATCTGAAATGGTATCGGATTGATGAGTTAAGAATTTAAAAATCGAAAATGGAACTTTGATTTGAAATTGAATTCGACTTAGGTATAAGCGAATGGTTGGATTTGTGGATAAAAACAGATTGGAGTTTGATTGGGATGACCCTTGTATTTGCTGAATTGATAACAGGTGGAAAGGATATAATGATATGCCGACAAAAGGTACAAGTTTAAATTTCTATTGGATATAAGATTTATGAGCCGAATTGGCAAGCCGCTTGACTGTTTGATTTTCTTTTGGGTTGGTGATGGCCCAGAGAGGCGAGTTGGAGTTTGACCTATTGACAGTACAACGAAGGTGCTGGCGAAATTTTTCAGAAATTTCGGGTATTAGAAAATTTTCAGGATTTTTGAAAATATTCGTTAATAGAATTAAATTAATAATTTAATTAAAATTAAATTAGTTCAGTGGAAATTGAAGTTAAGAAGTGAACAAATAAGTTCTAACCAGTCAATAGAGTTTATTTTCTACCTTAGCAATTTCGAGGACGAAATTATTTTAAGGGGGAAGAATGTAATGTCCCGTATTTTATGGTGAAATAATTAATTTATTTAATTATTTAAAATATGGTTTGGTAATTTAAATGGTCATTTAAATTAAATAAATTTGAATATTTAATTAAATAATATATTTAATTCTGAAATAATCAGAATTAGTGGAATTCACAATATAATGTGAACTGGAAAATTTATAATATATAATTCAGTTTAGAATTGAATCTGAATAACGAATATATTATTTAAACGAAGTTTGAATGTATAATTATATTATAATTATAATCGAGCTCGAAATGGCGTGGCAGTTCGTAATTTTGCGATTCGAACTTTAAATGAATATACAGAAGCCGTTTTAAATCGGATTTCTGTGAAACAAGAAACGTTAGGAGCTGGTGAAGTATATTTTTCCAATGGAAGAGAAAAATCAGGATTTCATCGCATAGATTTTGATTTATGTCCAAATCAAATTTTAGAAAAGTCTGGAATTCCTTTATAATTTATATCGATTTATTTATATTTAAAAGGGTTTTTATATATAAATCGAATATCGATATAACTGGGAATTTTGAAGTATCGAGTTATAAATCCAATGGGAGATGTATGGTATTCCACTGTGAATATATATGATAATATTTATTTATAAATATTAAATTTAATTATTTTTAAATGTCTTTATATATTTAAAAGGGTTATTTAGGGCTTTAAAAATAGCCAGTTTTGCAAACGACCTCAGAATTCGACGAAACTAATTTTTTTGGATCCGCAATATTAAATTATTGCTAGATTTCAATTTCCGTGATTTTTGAAGTCTGTATGTGGCTGTACCGATTTTTAATGTGAAATACAGTCGATAATTTGACCTTTAAAAATACGCTGTGTGAGCAAACGGAGTCGGATTTTGACGAAACCAGTTTCGTTGGGACCGTAATGTCGAACTGTAGCTGCATGTCCAGTTTCATGATTTTTGGGTATAGTAGGTGGTCACAGGAATTTTTAAAGGACAAATGAAAGTAACGATTGATTATAAACTTATAAAATAATCAATATAAAAATATTTAAATCTCCTTATAAATACACTAACTTTCCTAAACCCTAACTTCATTCCTCAAAAATCTGCCGTCATGTTCATTTTTCCAGAAACTAATTATCGTGAGGAATAAAAATTCAAATCAAATAAAATTGTAAAAATCATAAGAGGGATATTTATGGATTCAGCATGGCCTGAACTTCCTTTATATACCGAAATTGTTGTGCGCGATTCATGTTTTGGCAAAGTGGAAAAATACAGTAGGAACTAGGGTTGCAGAGCATTGATTCATGTTTCTGAGTTTGTTTTCGAGTTCCTGGAGGGATTTCGTATCTGCATAAGGTTTTTGAAGGAGTTCGATGATCATTTTCTTCGATGGTTCCGTGGCTCACCGACGTTTTGGCTGGAGGATGCAACTCCGAGCTGACCTGCGAGTGGAGAAGTGAGGCAGTAGGAAGGAGAAGCTTGCAAAGGAGAAGAGATTGGTGAAGTCGGCTAGAATTGTCATGGCAAAATGAAGTCGTGAAGTGTTCGAAGATTTGCGGTAATGTCTGTGATGAAGGAGAGGCCGCGACATGTTTATTTCGGGAAGAAATAGTTTGAGGGTGGACCGGGTTTGAGGGAGATAGGCTTAAATGTTGGTGAGGCCCAAAGAAATTTATTTAAATCAAGTTTTATTTAAATTGAAAAATATAGGAACTTATAATTGATTAATCTCACTCAAAAATGGTCAGAATTTCGAACGGTCAGATCCTTTGGGATCGTATGGACGAACACTACACGATGGAGCTGACTGGAAGTCCATCGGAGCTCGTTACAATTTATAGCAAAATAAACTGTTCGTCTGAATCAAGCGATGGTTATCGTTATTAACGATGATCGTCCAATGTGAGTATAACTCACCAACTCTGAACAGTTATATTTGTATAACATACGTTTAGAACTGATAATTATCTGTTGATTGCTGTGTGTTAACTGTTTGGTTGAAATGCTGATTGATTGGTTGAAATTATTGATAACGATGTATATATATATAAATCGTTAATCAAATATTGATTCTATTTATCAGAATATTTTATATTTGTGTTGTTTAACATCTGTGGATGCAGGGAAACAGGTCGGAGGAATCCAACTGGATTCCTCAACATTTATTTTACTGTTTTCATATATGGTGATATATGATGTGATATATAATCTGTTGTTGATTATGTGTGTTTGAATGATATTGATCATTGTGAATTGGTATTTTAAATACCATAAGAAATACTGGGATGTAAAAAAGGGAATTTTCAAAGTGTATATTGAAAATAAATTATTTATATAAAATCGATGGATTTTATAAAAGAAAAAGGATTTTATAAGAGAAAATAGTTATAAACTCAAAAGGGTTTAGATAAGGAAATATTTATGGGAAATAAATAGGTTAAAATAAAAATAAAAAGGGCATATTTGTAAACCATTTACAAATAGAAATGAAAATGATATATTTGTAAACCATTTACAAATAAAGTTGAAAAGAAAATATTTATTTGTTAAATAAATAGGATTGGAAAATAATATTTATTTGTTAAATAAATAGAGTTATAAAAGGAAATATTTATTTAGAAAATAAATAGAGTTATTAAAGGGATTTATTGGGAAATGCAAATAATGCCATATAAATAAATATTTGGCAAATGAATAGAATTTAACATCAGGGAAGTTTAGACCTGTGCTTCGCACACATGTATAACAGGATATAGATTTAAAGCAAAGATTTTAAATAGAATCTGTTCTAATCGATAGATTAAGAAGATTAATTTATAAATAATATTTTATAAATTAAATAAAATATTTATCATTGGATGAATAGAATATATAAGTCAGGACTTATATAGAGAAGTAAGAATCAATTTCAACATCGATATTTGAAACTGAATATGGACGCAGAGTTAATCAAAGGAGTTAATCAAAATGTGTTAATCAAAATGACTGAGAGGAGTTAAACGATTAGAGTTAGAGTTAATCGATTAGAGTTAGAGTTAATCAGTTAGAGTTAATCGATTAGAGTTAAATCGAATTGGAGTTATTCGAATAGAGTTAATCAAACAAAAGTTAGTCGAATATTTGTTATACGAATAGAGTTGATTGAATTAGAGTTAGTCGGATTAGAGTTATTCGAATATAGTTTATTCAAAAAAAGAGTTATCGAATAAGGTTATTCGAAGAAGAAAATTAATTGAATATAGTTTATTCGAATAGAGAAAGGAGTTATCAAATATTAGTTATTTGAAAGGAGTTAATCGAATATTAGTTATTCAAAAGGAGTTATCGAATATTAGTTATTCAAAAGGAGTAATCGAATATTAGTTATTCGAAAGGAGTTATCGAATATTAGTTATTCGAAAGGAGTTAATCGAATATTAGTTATTCGAAAGGAGTTAATCGAATATTAGTTATTCGAAAGGAGGTTATCGAATATTAGTTATTCGAAAGGAGTTATCGAATATTAGTTATTCGAAAGGAGTTATCGAATATTAGTTATTCGAAAGGAGTAATCGAATATTAGTTATTCGAAAGGAGTTATCGAATATTAGTTATTCTAAAGGAGTTAATCGAATATTAGTTATTCGAAAGGGATTAATCGAATATTAGTTATTCGAAAGGAATTAATCGAATATTAGTTATTCGTAAGGAGTTATCGAATATTAGTTATTCGAAAGGAGTTAATCGAATATTAGTTATTCAAAAGGAGTTAATCGAATATTAGTTATTCGAAAGGAGTTATCTAATATTAGTTATTCGAAAGAAGTTATCGAATATTAGTTATTCGAAAGGAGTTAATCGAATATTAGTTATTCGGAAGGAGTTAATCGAATATTAGTTAATCGAAAGGAGTAAATCGAATATAGTTTATTCGAATGGAGTTAATTGATAAGAGTAAATTAGTTAGAGTTAATTGAATAGAGTTAATCCAATATAGTTAATCCAGTAGGGTTAATCAAATAGAGTTAATCCAATAGAGTTAATCAAATAGAGTTAATAGAATTGAGTAAATCAAATAGAGCTAACTAATAAGAGTAAATCGATTAGAGTTAATCAAATAGTGTTAATTGAATAGAGTTATTCGAATATAGTTTATTTGAAGAAGAGAGATTATCGAATATAGTTTATTCGAAGGAAAGAGTTATCGAATAGAGATTTATTCGAAAAAGAGTTACGTAAGGAAGTTTGTTAAAGATTTAAAAGATAAACTTTGACTATTTCGAAGTTAAAACGTTGTTCAGTTAAGGTCTGAGAGGTAATTATACCCCATATTGATTGACTTCCTTCTTAACTAAGGAATGGTAAAGTTTGATAGTGAAGGACGGTTAAGTGAATATAGTTAATAAAGGTAATGGTTTGAATTGGCATAGCGATGTTTTATTTAAATATCTGTTTAAATCCAAGGAATGAGTTTTGGAAACGTTTTCCAAATATAATCAGAGATATTTTCTAATCATAGAAAATTAAATATTAAATGGTAAAGAATACTGGAATGACAGTAATACGTGGAAAGGAGATGGAAATGTTTTCCAAGGATTAATAACGTATATTTTCTAAATTTAGAAAATATGAATTCCTGTATATATATACGGAAACAGGAAATGGAGAATGAATAAATTAATGATAAATTAATTTAAGAGATAAATGATGAATGATGACTGATCGATATAATTTCCATCTGGAAATAATATCGTTGTTTGCCCATGTGTTTTTCTTTGATAGTTAACTCACTGACTATCGAAGGTTTTGACCATTTTTCCGTCGTCAATACGGAGAGACTGGTTGGATTATTATCCGAGAACCACTCCGTATGGGCGTTAGCGTTTCGAATCAAATAGTTTGAAGACAAATTGAAGACGGAGATATGCAAGAGCTATCCGGTTTACAGAATAGTGTCTTCGGTTTGTCCAGTCCCAGGACAACCTGTATGGAAGAATGTTTGATAGAGTATATCTGGTAGATCACGTGAGTTGATCGTTTCAAACGTATTTACGTTGGTGGCGGAGGAATTCGTTTCTCTTAGCTTATACCCGTGGTATTTTTGGGGAAATCAATTTGTGATTTGACAGGTGTGACGATGTGGCATTCAAAGTGAATGAATGAGTAATCTGTTGAAAGATACGTTTTGACCTCCAACCTCATCAACTGGGAAATGACAGAAATCGGGCAAGCAACATGGCTAAGTGGTTCGCAACCAAGTAGGGTATATTATCACCATCTAGAGAATATTCATATTTGTTATTTCTTTCAATTCTGTATCTTCCGGGAATGGTTATGTTGGTTTACCAACTGTAAGGTGACAATATATTCGATACACTCAAGCGAAATGAGTGGTCGGTCATGTGTGGCCGAGTTACAAGATGTTCTTGTTGAACTCTAGTGTATCGCTTCTAGAGTACACTGAGCGGAATTTGGAAATCCATTACCCAATACGTGCTTGCGGTTTTGATTGTATACTATATATGTAGAACGTGAGATGAAAGCATTTCTGCTAGATGATTATTATATTGTGGTTGATAGACATTATTATAATATCAAAATGTTTTTGATATAAAGATATTTTGGATTCTCATAAGGGAAAAATCCGTTCCGTTATACGGCGTAGTCTTATTAGATATCGTTTACTTGTTCAAACTGTTTTACTCACACCAGTCCCAAGACTGACCCAGAGTTTATTTTGTTTTGTTTTCCCTAGACTCTTGGGTGCCCAATTTTGTACGGGCAGTCAAGTAGTTAGGATTTTACAGATATACTTGGAGAGCTTGGAGCAGGAGGCTTCAGGATTATATAGCTATAGTTATTTCCACTGTGTTGTAAGTGTTGTACTCTGATAATGTTTCTGTATACATATACTGATTTTATTTCCATGATATGTTATCTATTATATGTTGTTCGTTCCGCTGTGAGATTCGTGTTACTCTGATTCTGTATCTTCTTCTTCTATTCTAAGTTTCTATCTTATCTATTCTCACCCTCTAATTTCTTTCATGGACTATCAAGTGTTTTCCGACGCTTGGAGTGTCAACATTGAGAATATGTTGGTAACCAAGGTCGACAAAATCCCCGGGTCGTTACAATAAATAATAGTAATAATAAACTAGGTTTATAAATACGAAACCGTTAGTTTATAATATATACCATTGTTGGAAAAGTTTTAAAAAAAAATTCGGAAAGGTTAAGGAAAATCCTTCGTCCGTATTTTGGGGTATTTTGTGAATTGTCTGTTTGTTATCAGCTGGTAAGGGGGAAATCCATTTTAATTTATATTATGGATTTCTAGCTGAGTTATTTTTGGAATTTGTTCATTCATGGTGTAGTTGTAGCATCGTTGTTGAGACTATATATCCTTGGAGTTGGTTCAGAGTTTAACTACGGTCAATAATTATTGTATTGATGAGGATAATTATTTTTTGGATCGCGTTAAATCTTAAAAGATGACACAGGACGATTAATATTTTAATCCGACCTAATAAGGTTAAGGTTCAATCTTTATCCAAAGCCAATTAATAGCTGACCGTTTAGTGTTCTGCAAAAATGGTCAACTAATTGATGAGCTTTGGTACAACTTGGACCTAGGACTCAACCATAAAAGTTGCATCCAAATTACCCCCTTAATTTCTTCTTTCGTCGTTTCTTCCTCATATAGTCGAACCATATCTCTATACTTTTTCTCTTTCTTTGTTGCCGCCTTGTCTCCTCTCTTTCGCACTTGTTTGCGCATTAGGTCTTGACTCACTAATACTCCAAGATCTAATATCTTCTCTCCGACCATTCCTTGTCCTATAATGCCTAATTGAGCTATCCGACCTTACTCATACCATTTAAGTCTCACCCTTAGGGAGAGACCACTTGGTTGGGTTGGGATGAGCAAAAAGGTCTCACCGCTATAGGACTAATAAAACTTGTCATGGCAGTTGGACTTGCACCAGTCCATTGCTTGAGATCTTAGAATAGGGTTGTTGTTTGTGCTGCTTCCGCCTTTTCTATACCTTGTTAGAATAGGTTCTTTCAAAGGCGATCATCGTTTCAGAGATGAAGAATAATTTTCTATACCTTGTTAGAATAGGTTCTTTCAAAGGCGATCATCGTTTCGGAGATGAAGAATAAACTATCTTTGGATGGTTTTTCTAAGGAGGATCTCAATGATATTTTAGGGGAATCCGTGTTTTACACGAACTTGTATGGTCTCTTATTTGACCGGCTTTGGAGATTTTGCAGTAAATCTCTTTTTCTTGATGTCGGTTCTTGTGTTTATGAATCTATGTTCGAATTGTCCATGTAGATGTGTGACCCATTTAGCACATCGTTCTATAAATGGGAAGTTATGACTAGATTTGTCTCATGATGCGGAAATCAATCCTTTGCTTGATCAATGGCGTAACCATCATTTAGTGCCGCATCATATTCGATTCAGCTTGTGTTCTTGTGTGTTTCTCATATAGTTACTTTATGTAGATTCACCTATTCGTCATTGTCTTTAGGCAATGTTAGGTGGGTTTCCATAAGAAACGGTTTTGTAGTAGGTTTCTTTTCTAATCACAAATTCTCTCTTAGAAGAGATGGTGATGTAGAAACCTCCAATAACACCAGTAGTGTTTGTAACACGAGATTGAGCATTTTTGCTACCATGGTATGGTTAACCAATGATCATAAAAAATGGTTTGAGCTCCAGCCGCGGAGCAAGACATCTCGTTGTTTATAGCCATTGTTTTAGGAGTCTTGGTGTTGTTTTGTTGTTATCCCTTTCTAGCATCGGGTTCTTGGCTTTGTAGTGATTCGTGCTTGTAACTGCTATTGTTGTTTAAAATCGCATGATTTAGGTCAATGAGATTTCTATGTTTGGAAATGTTCATATCATTTATGCATGCCTGTTTGAATGAAATCTCATTTTCGTATCTAAACTAATAGTTGTCCCAGAGCTGGAAAGAATAGAATTCCGTGTTGGATAAATTTTAGCAATGGATCGGTTTTGCCTTGTTTTCATCATGGGTATATAAATAAATAAATCACCGTTCCTTGTTAAAGCTAAAATTTATTTTGGTCTTTTGTATGTGATTTCAGTTTTCGCATTTTTGGCGTGGCTGACTTCCTTTTCGCCAACATGTGACCTGAATCATTTAAATTTCTGTAAACATACATTTCAGAAGTTTTGCGAAAATGGTGTTTGAAAAAAACATATTTTTATCGTCTTCTTATTTTATAGGAAAGTGAAACGGTTTTATAAAAAAAATTCAAAATAAAAACAAGAAGTTTTTAAGCGGTAATTTATTTTTATGAAAAAATTTCGATTCTTGGTCGCATGAATAGCGTAAGGAAGACGTTTGGATGCTTTGTGTGTGCGTTTTAGCGGTGCAATAGGACTGATGATATGATAAAAACGTTAACGATAACAAGAAAATACTGTTTTAGCCTTGGAAACGCTGTTTCCATACCCTATCGACGATGCGTGAGAGTTATTAATTAACTCATTTTACATTTTAGAGCCTGCTTTAAGCCTCCTTTACAGTTTACATATGGAAAATTTTGGAGTATTTTCGATAACTGAGGTGAAAATTCCATTATAGGGCAGGAAATGGAATAATTGTAAGCGGTGGAAGTGTTAAAATTCTTCGCTGTGATTTCATTTTTTCAGTTTAGGAGATATTAAATAAAGAACAAGTAGATTGCATGGAGTTTTGAATGGTAGGGTTTGGATGCAAAATTGGTTGCTTCACACTTTTATTCGTAAATGTGTAAAGGTTATGGATGAAAAAGAATTTTCAAAATTTGCATTCATATATAACTACCAGTATATAAGATAACTAGTTGTCAGAATTTCGGGACGAAATTCCTTTTAAGGGGGGAAGAATGTAACAACCCGGAATTTCGACAATAAATAGTTATTTAATTAGAAGCTTAAAAATAGGAATTTCTGCAAATGATGGAATTTGACCACGAAACTTTAACTGTTGCATTCATCTTGGAATTCTGGTCAACTTTCATGCCTGGAGTTTCGCGAACGGAGTCCATATGAAAAAGTTACGGACAAAATACGAAAAACGAATGGAAATAAATAAAGAGAATAATTAATATATAGTAAGAATTAATTATCCCAGCCACCTCATTGCCAGGTCGACCGAGGCGGTCGACAACTGGCTACGACAACTTGGTCGAGCCAAACAGTGACAAGCTAGGGTTTTGTCATACAAAATTATAAAATGAATGGACGGATCTTAATAAATATAGATCTGACAATCCAAGGCTAATTCCACTGTAACGGCCCGAAAATCCGTACTATCTGAGTTAAATAAACAACACACGTCCAACCCAAATAATATAGAAATGAGTCAATAGGGTTAAAGAAACAGAAATAGATAGAAGATAGAATAAAGAAAAACATCAGAATCTCACAGCAGACTGAAAAAATATAATATAATATATCATAACTTTGAAATACAAAATTTTGTATCATATATACATACCATTACCAGAGATCAACATATGTACAACACAATGGAAAAACACTAAATAACTAGCGGTGAAGCCTCCTACTTCAAGCTCCTCCAAGTATATCTATAAAATCCTGAAACACTTGACTCCCAGTACAAATTTGGGCACCCAAGAGTTTAGGGAAAAATCAAAAATAAACTCTGGGTCAGTCATGGGACTGATGTCAGTAAACTCCAACCATATTGTTTAACTTTGAAAAACCCTTTGAAAGAAAAGTATAATAGTAAGATCAACCCATACATAAACATGGACGGTTTTTACCTTTACTACAACCCAAAACATTTTTGATATCAAATCCAGTGATATTATAATAATGTGTAATCAAATAAATAATCAAATAGCAGAATGCTTACATCTCACGCTATACATACATAATATAAAATGAAAAACTGCAAGGCGCTTGTTGGAGATTGGATTCCAATTATGACAAGGTATGGGACCACCTTCCGATCAGTGTACTCTAGAGGGGATACACTGGGGTTTAGCAAGAACAACTTGCAACGCAACCACACATGACCGCTGTAACGACCCAGAAAATCTGAACCAATTTAAAAATTTTAAATTGGCTAAAATAATGGATTTTAAATATTTAAAATAAATATTTTAAGTAATGGCGATGAAAACTGAGTTGAATCGACATTTGAAAACGAATATAATTAATTATAATTATATTTAGAATTGGAAATGGCGCGGTAGTTCGATAATTCGATTTCAAACTTCAATTGAATATACCGGGGGCAAAACAATCCGGATTTTAGTGAGACCAAAAACATTAGTATCTAATTGATGATATCTTTCTAACGAATCCGACCAATCAAAATTTGATAGCGGGAATCAAAAGATATGTCCAGTTGAAAATTCTGAATAGTCGCTATGAAATTCAGGCCCTTAAAAATGGACATTTTGCAAATGACCTCGGATTTAGACGAAACCACTTTTGTTAGATCCGCAGTGTCAGGTTATTGCTAGGTTTCAAATTTCATAGTTTTTCGAATCAATATGTAAGCGTGGCAAAGGAAAACGCGTTTGACCAGTTTCTGTTGAATTTAATCGACTGGAAATTGGCCATTTTGCAAACGGTCTCAGAATTCGACGAAACTAGTTTTGTTAGGACCGTATCGTCAATACGAAGCTAGAAAATATTTTTCTGGAATTTTTCTAGTTAGTATGTGGCCCCGGTAATTTGAAATGTACGTTTAAAATTCAATATAGTGATTTAAATGAAAATTCAAAAGGAAACCGATTGTAACGATCAAACCAGCTTGCGATACATATCCCATTGTGTTCGGAATGGGGGTTAAACGCTATGGACGACAGGCGGTGGGCCTCGTTTCGAGGTCATATGTAAAAGTCAACCTTTTGCGAAATTTAATAATTAAATAAATAAAAAAAAAAATATACTTTCCCTCCTTATCTTCTGCTTGGCCCCCCTCCCGTTCATTATAATTAAAATCAGAAAACGAAACGAAAAAAAAAAAAAAGAAAACCTAAGCGAATCGAGACCCGCCCCCCCCCTCGTCTGGACGCCGACGAAGAGCCTCCCCCCCCCCTCAGGCGAACGCCGCCGAAGGAAGCCGCGCCCCCCCCCCCTCGTCGCGACATCTGCGAAGAAGCCCCCCCCCCCCCCCCCCCGATCGCTCGAGCTCCCTTGAAGCCCTCGACGCCGACGAAGAGGCCGCGCCCCCCTTGAAGCGCCTCCCCCGTTCGCAGCCACAACGCCACCCTCGAGAACCCCCGCCTCCGATCTCCTTTCGCCCCCCGCTCCTCTGTAAGTTTTAATTTTATTTTTTTTTTATTTTTTTTATATAAACTGATTTTGTTTAAATTATATAAACTGATTTTGTTTAAATTATAAACTGATTTTGTTTAAATTATAAACTGATTTTGTTTAAATTATAAACTGATTTTGTTTAAATTATAAAACTGATTTTGTTTAAAGTTATAAAAACTGAATTCATAAAAAGTATTAAAACTGAGTTTTTTTTTGTTTTGTTAAAACTGAAATTTATTTATAAAGTAAAACTGAGATTTTTTAAAAAAGAATTTTAAAACCTGATTTTCAAAGTTAAAAACTGTTTTATGTTTTTAAAATAAAAACTGTTTTATGTTTTTAAAATAAAAACTGTTTTATGTTTTTAAAGTTAAAAACTGTTTTTTTTTCTAGGAAGAAATTAAAACTGCAATTTATAAGAATAAAAACTGCATTTTCTATGAAGATAAAAACGGCATTTTTATAAAAGAGAAAAACTGAATTTTTAAAAGTATTCAAAACTGAATTTTAAAAAGTATAAAAACTGATTTTGTTTTTTTAAATAAAAACTGATTTGATTTTAAAGAAATTTTAAAGAATATAAAAAAATAGAAAACATATTTTTATATGTGAAAGCGAAAGTAAAAATCATATTTTTTATATGCTGAAAGCGAAAGTAAAAATCATATTTTTATATGTTGAAAGCGAAAGTAAAAATTCGATTTTTATATATTGAATAGCATAGTAAAAATTCTATTTTTACATGTGTAGAGAATACGGGCGAAAGCAACAAAAGGCGAAGATTTCTATTAGGAAGAGTCGTGCAGTTGGATAGCTATTGGTGAGATTTCTGATTTAAAATTTATATATATATATATAAGTGTGAAATGGAAGTGAATAGCTATATATAAATACCTATATATATATATATACGCCCCTCGTCCACAAACCATGGACGATATTTATTGGTTGAAATTGTGGTGAAAATTGAATGATTGTTTGGGATTGTTTGAGATTGATATTGGTTGATTGGGGTTGAAAAATACCCGTTTGTGGTTGTGAAATATTTGGTTGAAACCACTTAGGATTAGTTTGTGGAATTGAAATAAATATATATACATGCCGCCTGCGTGCGAACTAGATGCATGTTTCCCATTGTCAAAAACCGCGAGGTTTTAAGGTAGAGCGAGGAGCCGTACTAGGGACGGTGCCGGTGTAACTACCCTGCCGTTATGCTGCCGAAATTTTGAATAATATTTGTGTGTTTGAATTAATTTCATATGCTTAAACTATTGAAAACATTCATGTGTTGAATTGATATTCATTCGTTGTTTAGAAATTCATGTGTTGAATGGTATTCATATTTTGAAATAAATTGTTTGATAATAAAAATCACATTTTTATCGATATATAAAAACTATAGAAACATTCATGTGTTGAATTGATATTCATTCGTTGTTTAGAAATTCATGTGTTGAATGGTATTCATATTTTGAAATAAATTGTTTGATAATAAAAATCACATTTTTATCGATATATAAAAACTATAGAAACATTCATGTGTTGAATTGATATTCATTCGTTGTTTAGAAATTCATGTGTTGAATGGTATTCATATTTTGAAATAAATTGTTTGATAATAAAAATCACATTTTTATCGATATATAAAAACTATAGAAACATTCATGTGTTGAATTGATATTCATTCGTTGTTTAGAAATTCATGTGTTGAATGGTATTCATATTTTGAAATAAATAGTTCGATAATAAAAATCACATTTTTATCGATATATAAAAACTATAGAAACATTCATGTGTTGAATTGATATTCATTCGTTGTTTAGAAATTCATGTGTTGAATGGTATTCATATTTTGAAATAAATTGTTTGATAATAAAAATCACCTTTTATCGACTATATGAACTATATAGAAAAATAGTGTTTTGAAATGAATCGTTTTACAATAAAAATCACATTTTTATTGTATGCATAAATCATTAAAATGTGAAGTGTTAAAAATAGCCACTTGTTCAAAATAAACATATATGAGTTGAAATATTCATTAATTAGCTAATGAAATGATTTGCACATATTTATGTAACATTAGAATGAATGGAGTTTTTAAACCAAATAGAAATCAAATATGAAGTTGAATAGAAAATGAAAAAAGGATATGAACTGTATATATATATATACATGCATATTCATTGAACAGGTTATAGCGAAGGGGCTAGAGAAGAGGAATAAAATTTTGTGCCCGACAAATAGGTACACATTTACTGATTTGTTTGGGTGATGATTTTGAGCCTGTTGGCTAGCCGCTTGGCTTTTTCTTTTTCTTTTTGAGATTAGAAGGACCGGGACGCTATTTGCGATTTCCCGACGCTCCCGGTGCAGGGGAGGTTATGGCGAAATTTTTCCAAAATTTAAGGTGTTAGAAAATTTTTTGAAGTGAAAACGATATAGAAATCATCGAATGAACTATATTTATATAACTATATAAATATAAATAAAATTAAAACGAAACGAGGCCGTGCAGTTCGTATTTTGAAATCGTGATTTCAAACGACTAGTGCGGGAAATCCGACCATTGGATTTTCCCGAAACCTCAACCGTCGGGTTCGCCTTGGAATAATCTTTCCAACGGCACCAACCTTGTAAAAATCCAACGGTTGGATTGTCTGGAATGTTTAATTCAAATCTGAAGAAAAACAGCGCCAGAAACGATTATATTTATTTATATATATAAATATAATTATATTAAATCGAATAACGACGCTGCAGTTCGTATTTTGAAATCGAAACTTCAAACGATTGTACCGGGAGATCCGACCGTCGGATTTTCCCGAAACTGGAACCGTTGGATTCGTTTTGAAAAGACCTTTCTAATGATGTAAATTTTGTGAAGATCCAACGGTTAGATTTTCAGATATGTGTAAATCAAATCTGAAGAAAAACAGCGCCACGGCAGCCTTATGGCCCGAAGCGTCGTTTTGAATAAAATGGCTATTTTAAAATAAATAAAAATAGCGATAAATAGTTATAAAATATCATAAGCGATATGGAATGGAAATAAACTGAATTTGCTTGATTTATGTGATGTTTGATGGTTGAATGTGTTTGGTGTGAAAATTACATTAAAGAACACAATAGGTGTTGTCGAATAATTTAACCATTGAAATAAATCGATTTGAAATTCTAAATATTTGTGAATTATTTGAAAAGGCCGAGTTAATTCTCATTTCAAATAATTGACCGACGATTGAAAGTCGAAGATGAAGACGATGGTCGAAGACCGGAGATCTTCACCTCGTTTGGATGGTAACCGAGGTCCTGATTGGGAGGCATCCCGAAATATGGATAATGAGTGGTGATCGTTCAGACGTACGTGTTGATCGAAGGGTTTGCGAGGTATTTAGTGCCTCCGGTTTCGTTCAGACCCAGAACGGACTTGTAAATGGACTGTGTGTCCGACATGGGAATTTGTTCTGTGTGATTGATAGCCATCAGTTGCACGGTGTGAATTGCCTGTGTGGCATGCTAAGATGCAGTGATCAGGGCTTCTGTTGAAAAGCAAAGTCTTGTGGTGATGATCAAAGCACCGCCTGTGTGGCGTAGCTTTGTGTATAACGTGAATTCGCGAGCCTCACACCCCGGTAGGAACCTAAAACGGGAGGAAGGACCTCAGGGAGGGCATGCGTTTCTTTCTAGCTAGGGTGGTGTCAGTGACCTACCAGCCCTGACATTTATATATACTTTTCACCTATGTGGTTGTTGCTGTTGCGAGGCGCCTCGGTTTGATCGGACGATCCGGGTCCGATGGAGTCATTCGTTGGCTCGTTTACGCCCCAAAGGGCGGGGAAACGTATTGTTCAGGCATTTTAATCCACATCGGTGGACCGGCCCTGACGATCCAAGGGTCGATGCGCTCTGACCCTGTGGCTCGGGCTAGAGAGTCACGAAGTCGGTAAGGACTATCTTTTGCCTTGGTTCATGACGGAAATCCAATTTCCAAATACGACATCGTGCGGTTTTAATTGTATACCTATATATATGGCGACATAGTGGTATGGGGCATTAATGCCGTCTATGATTGATAGTTATGATTTGAAATTGTTTTTCAAAACATATAAACACTAGCAATAATATCAAATGCCTTTGTTTTATTCGTATCAAGCATATCTTGGCCGTTATAAGGTAAAAACTCTATCCTCCGGTTTGCGTTGCATTGTGTGATGGGAACTGAGTCTTATAACGGTTTCATTTTTATAACAAGCATAGCGATGTTTAAAAGAAAGATTTGTTTTAAAGCACTGGCAATCCAATGGAGTAAACCCGTTCCACGAAAGTGGCGTGGTCCTGTGATTAGCCAATTATATATGTGTTGAGTGGATTTCTCATACCAGTCCCATGACTGACTCGTAGTTTGTTTCACTCTCAAACTCGGGTGCCCTTTTTTCTACACGGGCAGCCTTGTATTCAGGTTTAGCTGGTTCTTTCTGGATAGCTGGAGCTGAAGATGGAGTCTATCATTTATTTCTTTTTATGCTGTTCAGCTCCTATTGTACATATTTTGTTTATTTCCGCTGTAGACATTTATGTATAGCTGAACTGTATTTGTACTAAGTAAGATCCTGTATACTGTGTAACTCTGATGATTACTTTTATCCAGTATATTTTGTTGTTCATTCTGGTGTATTTATTTAATTCTGTTCTGCTATTATATGTTTCTGTGTTATATTCCAAAAGATAACCTTGTTTCCGTGAGAACGGGAAATCGGGTCGTCTCAACGTGGTATCAGAGCTTTGGTTAAGCTTAGTTCTGGAATATAACATTTGAACGAACTCGTCAGAAATAGAACCAGTAGTGTTCTAGGACGGGTAACTCTACAGATAGGATTAGTAATATCCTAGTATGAGTAAAGCAGAATGAAATTACTCCTCGATAGACACATTTACACTTGAAGTATGTGTTTCTATATTTTTAAAATACCTTTTCTGTGACCTGACACTTGATCTGCTAATTGCAGAAGTACTAGAAAAAAATGAGTGCCAGAAACAGAAGGAATACAGAACCCGATCTAGAGGCTCTATTAAAGAAATATCGAAATCTGAACGGAGCGCAATTCTCGGGCAATGAATCTATTATTCAAACTCAAGCTTGGTTGAGTTCTGTCGAAAGAATCTTTGAGCATATCCAGCTGAGAGATGACCAGAAACGGTTAGTAGCATCTTGGGCGCTCAAAGAAGAAGCTTTAATCTGGTGGGAAACAATCATCAAAGATAATCCAGAAGGTGATATCACCTGGGACAGATTCAAAGTGATTTTCCTAGAGAGATTTACTCCTCCCGAAGCAACTGAGAGATTATGTGATGAATTTTCTTATCTAATACAAGGTGATATGACCATCCCCGAATATCATAAGAAATTCAATGAACTTTCTCATTTTGCCCCTCATCTAATTCAAAATCCGAAGGGGAAGAATATGAGGTTTATTCATGGGCTTCAAAGGAAATACCAGAATAAAGTATTGGGGCATGTGAAGCTTCCTTTTCCAGAAATGATTTACATGGCTTATCAGTATGAAGACCTCCATAAGAAAGGAATGTTATGCGACGAAGAAGAAGTCAGTTCTAGTGACATAGCAGGGTCGGAAACTGATACTCCTGAAGCCAGTAAGAAGCCCAGTGCCAAGAGAAAATGGGCTAAATCTGAGAAAGAACCCGTAACGACCGCCACATGCAATAACTGCCATAAGCAAGGGCATTTGCAAGGAAAATGCAGGTCTTTAAAGAAGCTAAAGAAGAGTGAACCGAAGTCAAAGAAAAACTTTCAAGAGACCAGAGAATGCAACCTTTGCCATCGGTTTGGCCATGTGAGACAGGATTGCCGGCTGTTAAAGGCAGCCAAGGAAGTCCAAATAAATGAAGTGGCAGAAACTTCTGAGCCCTTAGCTAATCAAGAAAGGCCTGATGTTTTAGAAGGCACGCTTACTGTCAAAAACATTCCAGTCAAAGTACTGTTTGACACAGGCGCGTCACGAAGCTTCATTTCCAAAGATGCAGCTAAGAAACTGGATTTGAATTTGAAAAAGCTTAAGGAACCAATGACTGTCCAGAATCCGGTTGGGGGTTCCATTGATCTCAGTTGGGTTTGTGGAGTGCCGGTTTCTTTCTCTCGTTATCGGTCTCCTACCATCGCAGTCGTCATGAATTTTAAAGAGTTTGATCTTATCTTGGGGTTAGACTGGTTGACCAAATACGAAGCTGAAGTTAAATGCGCCGACAGAGTCGTAAAGGCGAAGATTAAATCAGGTGATTATATAACCATTCCCTGTGAAGGTCAGAATGCTAATAGAAAAGACTTCTGGGCAGCTTTGAATGTTTCTCCAGCCCCAATTGAAAATGTTCCTGAAGTCACAGAGAATATTCCTGACCTCATCAAAGACATTCCTGTCGTCAAGAACTATGCGGATGTGTTCGAAGAAGTTGTTCGCTTACCTCCGCAGAGAGAAATAGATTTCAAGATTACTTTGATTCCCAATGCAAGGCCGGTAGTTCACGCTATTCGAAGAATGTCCTTGAAAGAGAAGGAGGAATTAGACAATCAAACACGACAGCTAGTATGGAAAGGTCTGATCAGGCCTAGTTTCTCTGACTGGGGTGCAGCCGTGGTATTTGTCCCAAAATCTGACGGTACTTTACGTCTATGTGTGGATTATCGTGATTTGAACAAACAGACAATAAAGAACAAGTATCCATTGCCGCGGATTGATGATTTGTTGGATCGATTAAATGGAGCACAAGTATTTTCAAGAATGGACCTAGCTACAGGTTTCCATCAACTTCGAATTGCCGAAGAGTGTGTTCCAATGACAGCGTTCAGAGGTCCCGACTTATTCTACGAGTGGTTAGTAATGCCGTTCGGCTTATGTAACGCTCCAGCCTATTTCGTCGATCTAATGAACAGAGTATTCAGAGGAGTATTGAATAAATTTGTTCTGGTTTTCATTGACGATATTCTAATCTTCTCTAAATCAAAGGCCGAACATGAAAAACATTTGGAACAGGTGTTAGAAATCCTCAGGAGAAATGTATTGAAAGCAAAGTTTTCCAAGTGTATATTCTGGCAAGATGAAGTAAAATTTCTGGGCCATGTCGTATCGAAAGATGGAATTGCTGTGGATCCAAGTAAAATCACAGCTATCCAGAATTGGAAACAGCCCAGTACTCCCACTGAAGTCCGCAGTTTTCTCGGATTGGCTAGCTATTACCGAAAGTTCGTTAAAGACTTTTCGAAGATATCTGGTCACTTAACGAAGCTTACAAAGAAGCATTCTAAATTCAAATGGACTCAGGAAAGTGAGGAGGCTTTCGAAGAGCTAAAGTTGAGATTAACTACAGCTCCAGTGTTAACCATCATTGATGGCAACCAAGATCTAAAAGTCTGGACTGATGCTTCTAGAGAGGGCCTTGGCGCAGTGTTAATGCAAAGAGGTCAAGTAATTGCTTATGCTAGCCGTTAACTGAAACCACACGAGAAAAACTATGTAACTCATGATCTTGAGTTATTGGCTATCATATTCTCTTTGAAAATCTGGAGACACTATCTTCTGGGCGAGAGATTTGAACTGTTTACAGATCACCAGTCATTAAAGTATCTGTTCACTCAGAAGGACTTGAATTTGAGGCAGCAACGTTGGCTGGAGTTTCTTGCAGCATATGACTTTGAAATTATATACACTCCAGGAAAAGCCAATGTCGTGGCTGATGCGTTAAGCAGAAAGAACGTAATGATCGCCAGCTTTATTATCACAACTTCCTTGATTGACAAAATATCTATTCTTCAGAAGGAGGATAACTTTATTAAAGATATGATCAAAAGGATTCAGAAAGGCGAACCCTCGTGTTTTCAAATAGATAACGACGGGACCTTGAGGTTAAAAGGAAGGATTTGTGTTCCTGACGTTCCTGAGCTAAAAAGGGAAGTGTTAGACGAGTGTCACAAGTCCAAGCTGAGTATCCATCCTGGTGTGGCCAAAATGTATAACGATCTCAAAAGAACTTTCTGGTGGAAGGCTATGAAAAGAGACGTTTCGATATATGTTAGTCGATGCCCTACTTGCCAGCTAGTTAAAAGCGACCAACAGAAATTGGCTGGACTATTACAACCACTAGAAGTTCCTGGCTGGAAGTGGGAACATATTTCTATGGATTTCATTGATGGTCTGCCCAGGACCAGAAAAGGAAATGACAGTATTTGGGTGATCGTAGATCGTTTCACGAAGACCGCCCATTTTATACCTGTCAAATCAAATAGAACCGCTCAGAGTCTGGCGCAGATATACTTCAGGGAAATAGTTAGACTACATGGAGTGCCGCTCAGTATAGTAAGTGATAGAGATACAATATTCACTAGCAAATTCTGGGAAGCATTTCAAGTCGAGCTCGGAACGAAGTTAAACTTGAGCACCGCTTATCATCCTCAGACAGACGGTCAGACTGAGAGGGTGAATCGCATTTTAGAAGATCTATTGCGGGCTTGTGTTATAGATTTCGGTGGATCATGGGAAGACAATCTGCATTTGGCTGAATTCTCTTATAACAACAGCTATCAGGCAAGTCTGACAATGTCGCCATTCGAAGCATTATATGGTAGACCGTGCCGATCTCCTGCTTGTTGGGTCGAGCCTGGAAATAGACTTGTGTTGGGTCCTGATATGATTCGAGAAGCTGCCGACAAAGTCGATTTTATTAAGAAGAGATTACTCGCCGCTCAAAGCCGACAAAAGAGCTATGCCGATAGAAGAAGGAGAGATATATCCTTTGAAGTTGGCGACTATGTATATTTGAAAGTATCGCCGATGAGAGGAGTTATCAGGTTCGGTAAAACTGGAAAGTTGGCACCTAAATTCATTGGTCCGTTTCCTATTCTGGAACGGATTGGAACTCTCGCTTATAGGGTCAAACTGCCTGACTGGTTGCCTGGTGTGCATGATGTATTTCATATATCTCAACTTCGAAAGCACGTTCATGATCCAGACTAGATCGTGGAAGAAGCAGCTCAGCAGGACATTGAAATTACTCCAGAATTAGCCGTGAGGCGAGAGCCGCTAAAGATTATCGGCAAAGAAACCAAAGAGCTGAGGAACAAGAAGGTTCACTTAGTCAAAGTGCAATGGAGTGGAGATCCACAAGATTGTACTTGGGAAACTGAGGAGAGCATTCAGAAAGCTTATCCTAGATGCCGAGTAGATATCTCTGATTGACTCTGGTGCAAGGTACATTTACCCTACTTTGCATTACCATTTAATTCTCTATTCTGTTGCTATTTTCTTCCCATGGATGTGCATTGTTTATTCTATACTCTGAATATTAAAAACAAATTGGTTGTTGTATTGTGGGATTGTAGATTTATCAAACCACTTTCGACTTTATTCCTTTTCGGGGACGAAAAGTTTTAAGTGGGGGAGATTATAACGACCCAGAAAATCTGAACCAATTTAAAAATTTTAAATTGGCTAAAATAATGGATTTTAAATATTTAAAATAAATATTTTAAGTAATGGCGATGAAAACTGAGTTGAATCGACATTTGAAAACGAATATAATTAATTATAATTATATTTAGAATTGGAAATGGCGCGGTAGTTCGATAATTCGATTTCAAACTTCAATTGAATATACCGGGGGCAAAACAATCCGGATTTTAGTGAGACCAAAAACATTAGTATCTAATTGATGATATCTTTCTAACGAATCCGACCAATCGAAATTTGATAGCGGGAATCAAAAGATATGTCCAGTTGAAAATTCTGAATAGTCGCTATGAAATTCAGGCCCTTAAAAATGGACATTTTGCAAATGACCTCGGATTTAGACGAAACCACTTTTGTTAGATCCGCAGTGTCAGGTTATTGCTAGGTTTCAAATTTCATAGTTTTTCGAATCAATATGTAAGCGTGGCAAAGGAAAACGCGTTTGACCAGTTTCTGTTGAATTTAATCGACTGGAAATTGGCCATTTTGCAAACGGTCTCAGAATTCGACGAAACTAGTTTTGTTAGGACCGTATCGTCAATACGAAGCTAGAAAATATTTTTCTGGAATTTTTCTAGTTAGTATGTGGCCCCGGTAATTTGAAATGTACGTTTAAAATTCAATATAGTGATTTAAATGAAAATTCAAAAGGAAACCGATTGTAACGATCAAACCAGCTTGCGATACATATCCCATTGTGTTCGGAATGGGGGTTAAACGCTATGGACGACAGGCGGTGGGCCTCGTTTCGAGGTCATATGTAAAAGTCAACCTTTTGCGAAATTTAATAATTAAAAAAAAAAAAATATATACTTTCCCTCCTTATCTTCTGCTTGGCCCCCCTCCCGTTCATTATAATTAAAATCAGAAAACGAAACGAAAAAAAAAAAAAAAAAGAAAACCTAAGCGAATCGAGACCCGCCCCCCCCTCGTCTGGACGCCGACGAAGAGCCTCCCCCCCCCCTCAGGCGAACGCCGCCGAAGGAAGCCGCGCCCCCCCCCTCGTCGCGACATCTGCGAAGAAGCCCCCCCCCCCCCCCCGATCGCTCGAGCTCCCTTGAAGCCCTCGACGCCGACGAAGAGGCCGCGCCCCCCTTGAAGCGCCTCCCCCGTTCGCAGCCACAACGCCACCCTCGAGAACCCCCGCCTCCGATCTCCTTTCGCCCCCCGCTCCTCTGTAAGTTTTAATTTTATTTTATTTTTATTTTTTTTATATAAACTGATTTTGTTTAAATTATATAAACTGATTTTGTTTAAATTATAAACTGATTTTGTTTAAATTATAAACTGATTTTGTTTAAATTATAAACTGATTTTGTTTAAATTATAAAACTGATTTTGTTTAAAGTTATAAAAACTGAATTCATAAAAAGTATTAAAACTGAGTTTTTTTTTGTTTTGTTAAAACTGAAATTTATTTATAAAGTAAAACTGAGATTTTTTAAAAAAGAATTTTAAAACCTGATTTTCAAAGTTAAAAACTGTTTTATGTTTTTAAAATAAAAACTGTTTTATGTTTTTAAAATAAAAACTGTTTTATGTTTTTAAAGTTAAAAACTGTTTTTTTTTCTAGGAAGAAATTAAAACTGCAATTTATAAGAATAAAAACTGCATTTTCTATGAAGATAAAAACGGCATTTTTATAAAAGAGAAAAACTGAATTTTTAAAAGTATTCAAAACTGAATTTTAAAAAGTATAAAAACTGATTTTGTTTTTTTAAATAAAAACTGATTTGATTTTAAAGAAATTTTAAAGAATATAAAAAAATAGAAAACATATTTTTATATGTGAAAGCGAAAGTAAAAATCATATTTTTTATATGCTGAAAGCGAAAGTAAAAATCATATTTTTATATGTTGAAAGCGAAAGTAAAAATTCGATTTTTATATATTGAATAGCATAGTAAAAATTCTATTTTTACATGTGTAGAGAATACGGGCGAAAGCAACAAAAGGCGAAGATTTCTATTAGGAAGAGTCGTGCAGTTGGATAGCTATTGGTGAGATTTCTGATTTAAAATTTATATATATATATATAAGTGTGAAATGGAAGTGAATAGCTATATATAAATACCTATATATATATATATACGCCCCTCGTCCACAAACCATGGACGATATTTATTGGTTGAAATTGTGGTGAAAATTGAATGATTGTTTGGGATTGTTTGAGATTGATATTGGTTGATTGGGGTTGAAAAATACCCGTTTGTGGTTGTGAAATATTTGGTTGAAACCACTTAGGATTAGTTTGTGGAATTGAAATAAATATATATACATGCCGCCTGCGTGCGAACTAGATGCATGTTTCCCATTGTCAAAAACCGCGAGGTTTTAAGGTAGAGCGAGGAGCCGTACTAGGGACGGTGCCGGTGTAACTACCCTGCCGTTATGCTGCCGAAATTTTGAATAATATTTGTGTGTTTGAATTAATTTCATATGCTTAAACTATTGAAAACATTCATGTGTTGAATTGATATTCATTCGTTGTTTAGAAATTCATGTGTTGAATGGTATTCATATTTTGAAATAAATTGTTTGATAATAAAAATCACATTTTTATCGATATATAAAAACTATAGAAACATTCATGTGTTGAATTGATATTCATTCGTTGTTTAGAAATTCATGTGTTGAATGGTATTCATATTTTGAAATAAATTGTTTGATAATAAAAATCACATTTTTATCGATATATAAAAACTATAGAAACATTCATGTGTTGAATTGATATTCATTCGTTGTTTAGAAATTCATGTGTTGAATGGTATTCATATTTTGAAATAAATTGTTTGATAATAAAAATCACATTTTTATCGATATATAAAAACTATAGAAACATTCATGTGTTGAATTGATATTCATTCGTTGTTTAGAAATTCATGTGTTGAATGGTATTCATATTTTGAAATAAATAGTTCGATAATAAAAATCACATTTTTATCGATATATAAAAACTATAGAAACATTCATGTGTTGAATTGATATTCATTCGTTGTTTAGAAATTCATGTGTTGAATGGTATTCATATTTTGAAATAAATTGTTTGATAATAAAAATCACCTTTTATCGACTATATGAACTATATAGAAAAATAGTGTTTTGAAATGAATCGTTTTACAATAAAAATCACATTTTTATTGTATGCATAAATCATTAAAATGTGAAGTGTTAAAAATAGCCACTTGTTCAAAATAAACATATATGAGTTGAAATATTCATTAATTAGCTAATGAAATGATTTGCACATATTTATGTAACATTAGAATGAATGGAGTTTTTAAACCAAATAGAAATCAAATATGAAGTTGAATAGAAAATGAAAAAAGGATATGAACTGTATATATATATATACATGCATATTCATTGAACAGGTTATAGCGAAGGGGCTAGAGAAGAGGAATAAAATTTTGTGCCCGACAAATAGGTACACATTTACTGATTTGTTTGGGTGATGATTTTGAGCCTGTTGGCTAGCCGCTTGGCTTTTTCTTTTTCTTTTTGAGATTAGAAGGACCGGGACGCTATTTGCGATTTCCCGACGCTCCCGGTGCAGGGGAGGTTATGGCGAAATTTTTCCAAAATTTAAGGTGTTAGAAAATTTTTTGAAGTGAAAACGATATAGAAATCATCGAATGAACTATATTTATATAACTATATAAATATAAATAAAATTAAAACGAAACGAGGCCGTGCAGTTCGTATTTTGAAATCGTGATTTCAAACGACTAGTGCGGGAAATCCGACCATTGGATTTTCCCGAAACCTCAACCGTCGGGTTCGCCTTGGAATAATCTTTCCAACGGCACCAACCTTGTAAAAATCCAACGGTTGGATTGTCTGGAATGTTTAATTCAAATCTGAAGAAAAACAGCGCCAGAAACGATTATATTTATTTATATATATAAATATAATTATATTAAATCGAATAACGACGCTGCAGTTCGTATTTTGAAATCGAAACTTCAAACGATTGTACCGGGAGATCCGACCGTCGGATTTTCCCGAAACTGGAACCGTTGGATTCGTTTTGAAAATACCTTTCTAATGATGTAAATTTTGTGAAGATCCAACGGTTAGATTTTCAGATATGTGTAAATCAAATCTGAAGAAAAACAGCGCCACGGCAGCCTTATGGCCCGAAGCGTCGTTTTGAATAAAATGGCTATTTTAAAATAAATAAAAATAGCGATAAATAGTTATAAAATATCATAAGCGATATGGAATGGAAATAAACTGAATTTGCTTGATTTATGTGATGTTTGATGGTTGAATGTGTTTGGTGTGAAAATTACATTAAAGAACACAATAGGTGTTGTCGAATAATTTAACCATTGAAATAAATCGATTTGAAATTCTAAATATTCGTGAATTATTTGAAAAGGCCGAGTTAATTCTCATTTCAAATAATTGACCGACGATTGAAAGTCGAAGATGAAGACGATGGTCGAAGACCGGAGATCTTCACCTCGTTTGGATGGTAACCGAGGTCCTGATTGGGAGGCATCCCGAAATATGGATAATGAGTGGTGATCGTTCAGACGTACGTGTTGATCGAAGGGTTTGCGAGGTATTTAGTGCCTCCGGTTTCGTTCAGACCCAGAACGGACTTGTAAATGGACTGTGTGTCCGACATGGGAATTTGTTCTGTGTGATTGATAGCCATCAGTTGCACGGTGTGAATTGCCTGTGTGGCATGCTAAGATGCAGTGATCAGGGCTTCTGTTGAAAAGCAAAGTCTTGTGGTGATGATCAAAGCACCGCCTGTGTGGCGTAGCTTTGTGTATAACGTGAATTCGCGAGCCTCACACCCCGGTAGGAACCTAAAACGGGAGGAAGGACCTCAGGGAGGGCATGCGTTTCTTTCTAGCTAGGGTGGTGTCAGTGACCTACCAGCCCTGACATTTATATATACTTTTCACCTATGTGGTTGTTGCTGTTGCGAGGCGCCTCGGTTTGATCGGACGATCCGGGTCCGATGGAGTCATTCGTTGGCTCGTTTACGCCCCAAAGGGCGGGGAAACGTATTGTTCAGGCATTTTAATCCACATCGGTGGACCGGCCCTGACGATCCAAGGGTCGATGCGCTCTGACCCTGTGGCTCGGGCTAGAGAGTCACGAAGTCGGTAAGGACTATCTTTTGCCTTGGTTCATGACGGAAATCCAATTTCCAAATACGACATCGTGCGGTTTTAATTGTATACCTATATATATGGCGACATAGTGGTATGGGGCATTAATGCCGTCTATGATTGATAGTTATGATTTGAAATTGTTTTTCAAAACATATAAACACTAGCAATAATATCAAATGCCTTTGTTTTATTCGTATCAAGCATATCTTGGCCGTTATAAGGTAAAAACTCTATCCTCCGGTTTGCGTTGCATTGTGTGATGGGAACTGAGTCTTATAACGGTTTCATTTTTATAACAAGCATAGCGATGTTTAAAAGAAAGATTTGTTTTAAAGCACTGGCAATCCAATGGAGTAAACCCGTTCCACGAAAGTGGCGTGGTCCTGTGATTAGCCAATTATATATGTGTTGAGTGGATTTCTCATACCAGTCCCATGACTGACTCGTAGTTTGTTTCACTCTCAAACTCGGGTGCCCCTTTTTCTACACGGGCAGCCTTGTATTCAGGTTTAGCTGGTTCTTTCTGGATAGCTGGAGCTGAAGATGGAGTCTATCATTTATTTCTTTTTATGCTGTTCAGCTCCTATTGTACATATTTTGTTTATTTCCGCTGTAGACATTTATGTATAGCTGAACTGTATTTGTACTAAGTAAGATCCTGTATACTGTGTAACTCTGATGATTACTTTTATCCAGTATATTTTGTTGTTCATTCTGGTGTATTTATTTAATTCTGTTCTGCTATTATATGTTTCTGTGTTATATTCCAAAAGATAACCTTGTTTCCGTGAGAACGGGAAATCGGGTCGTCTCAACCGCCCACTCATTTAGCTTGAGTGTAGTGAGTATATTGTCACCTATGGCTGTCGGCCGTCCAACCGTAATCCGTAAGATACAGAATCGAAAGAAGAATAAATAACAAATTTTCTCTAGATCGATGACAAATATACCCTGCTTGGGTATGACTCAACTAGCCATGTTGCCTGCCCAATTTTTGTAATGGCGCGTTTTGTTAGCAGTCGAATAATTAATTTATTTAATTATTTATATATCGATTTGGCGATATCGATAACTTAAAGTAAAACGTTCGAACTTATAATTTATAATTATAATTAAAACGAACCTGAAACGTCGCGGCAGTTCGCTATTTGGCGATTCGAACTTCAACTGAATGTACATGGTTCATTTTAAGCCGGATTTCTGTGAAACAAGAAACGTGTGGAGCCGGTAGAGTATATCTTTCTAGTGGAAGAGAAAAATCGAGATTTCGTCGTGTAGATTTTGAGTTATGTCCAAATCAAATTTCAGAAAAGTCGCTGTAGAATTCCTTTATAATTTGCGACGCTTTATTTACGTTATAAAAAGGGTTTTTCAATGTAACTAGATATGGGGTTTGAATTTAGGCGTGGTTCTTTTGAGGCGTAGAGTTAATTTAATTTTTAGAATTTTATGGTAATTTTTAATTAATTAAATATGCGACTTTTGATTTGAAGTATTTCGCACCCTGAAATCAACATTTTGAAGTTTCAAAATATGAGTCCACCTACCGGTATTATTATATTTTTGGGATCGTGGCACCGAGCTGATTACAACAGTATGTTTATCTCTGTCGATAGAAATCCGTAAACGAGTAGAGTTACATATAAAGGTTACGTTAATTTCAAATGGACAAGCATGGATGGACTTAAGAATGAAGTAACGTGGGTTATTTTTCTTCAGTTAAATGTGTGGAAAGTAGATATATGTAGGTGGAATGCTCAAATCCAAGCATGTTATCTACCTACCGAACAACTACCAAATACTAAATCGTTGAGTTTTCTTAACATTATATAAATACACCAGCAGCTCGTAGCTCGTTCCTGGGTTGTTCCAGAGAACCCAAACCGAAAGGGTTTAATGGCCTTCGAAAGTTTAACTTAAAAACCTATACTCCACTATAGAATCCCTGAGCCAATATTTTGACCGCCCTCGTCACTCACTATTCTCGTGGTTTCAACGTAGATTTTCCGCAATAAAGACTCACGACAAACGCCTAGGGTTCGAAGCTTTACTGCAGCTGTTCGGAGTGGAGTTTTGGTGATATTTTGGGTTCGGTACTTACTGTTATCGACCGAGAATGGGTGGTTCGACGCGATGGGGTGTTGTCAGGCGAGTTGGACGAAAAGGGTACGGTTGTGTTGAGAGGTTGAAGAAGAAGAGGAGTTGAAGTGAAGAAGCATGGTGATGTCGGCATGGGGTTCGGTGGCAAAACGAGGGATAAAGTGACGGTCAGCGGTGGCCATTTTCGTTTGTCTTTGGGTTTTGAACTGGAGGCATAAATACGTGCAAACTGAGGGGGGTTTTCACAGAGGAGAGTATAGGGAGGAAGGGTTTGTGATGGCGATAGGATTTGTGGTGGGTGCGATGGCAGTTGACGAACGAGAAGAGGAGTATAGAATTTATATGCATGGAGTACTTGGCAGACGTTAGCTGGTCGATGAGGAGTGTAAAGTCCTCGGCAATGGAAGATGAAGGAAGCTGGAGCGGTTTGAGGAGGAAAGATGTCTGTAGCAATACACGTGGGTTTAACGTTTTTATGAAGAAGCAGCATGATGATTTATTTAACTAAAGTGGCACGCTATATCGTTGTGTTGTGGAGAAAGACAACATACTGGAGTGGCACGTTTAACTGAAGTCAGAACGTGATGGAGGCAGTGTAGAACTCGAAAACGTTGGGGGTTGTATTTACTGGGAGGCGACGGTGGTTAAGGACATGGTACACGTTATTTAACGAGATGGAGACTGGGAAGTAGGTACTGTGAATCGATTTGTTGAGGAGTGCTGCCAGTATAGTATCCATTATGGTGGGGTGCGCTATCTGTGTTGCAGGGAATTTTGTTGAAGGACAGAAGTGAACGTGGAAAATATGGCAGTTAGTTTCTAAAAGAAAGAAGAAAAAGGGTTGTGTTTATGCGGACGTGAGCTTATAATGATGGAGCGTACAGACAACATGGAAAACGGAAGGCGTTGGTGAAATCTGTTCGATGAACGGACACTTGGAGCAGCGTATCGCTAGTCGTGGTGCAACAGTATTAGGCTATTTCGTAATCAATGAAATTAAATGAAGACGAATTTGACAAAACTATCGCATTGGGATCGTATGGACGCAAGCTACATTATGGAGCCGGTTCGAAACCATTTGGAGCTGGTTTGGATTTATGTAAGCATTGAACGCCTGGTTTAATCGACTGACGCAAATCGTTATTTAACGGTTAACTCGCAAGGTGAGTAAAACTCACTAACTCTGAACAGTTTATAATTTCATGTTGTATTGTTAGAACTGTTAAAATTGTCTGTTTGACTGTGTGTTGATTGTTTGATTGAACTGCTAGTCAGTTAGTTAAATTTCTATATTGATTCTGTTTAACAGAATATATCATATGGAACTGAAAGTGATGTTATCTATATTATCTAACATCTGTGATGCAGGGAAACAGGTTGGAGGAATCCAACAGGATTCCTCAACAGTTATTTTACTGTGATTTTTATATTGTGATATATAATGTGATGTATATAATCTGTGTGATTATGTGTGGTGGGACGATATTTATCGTTGATATATGGTGTGTTAAATACCATGAGAAATACCAAAATGTAGGAGAGGGGTTTTCAAAGTATATTTTGAAAATAGTTTATTTATATAAAATCAAGGGATTTTATATATATATATATATATATATATATATATATATATAAGAAAAGGATTCTGAATATAAAGGAATATAGTTGGTAGAAACAAATATAAAAGAATTATATTTGTAAATCAAATACAAGGGAATATATATATGTTAATCGAATATAAGGGGATATATTTGTTAATCAAAATATAAAGGAATTATATTCGTTAAAAGAAATATAAAGGATATTTATTTAGAGATTAAATAAATAGAATTAAACTAAAGAAGATATTTATTTGTTAAATAAATAGGAGTTAACCAAGTGAATTGGTCGAGTTAACCAAGTGAATTGGTCGAGTTAATCGAAGTGAATTTGTTAAGTTAAACTAAGTGAATCGGTTAGAGTAAATCAAAGTGAATTAGTTAAGTTAACTAAGTGGTTAATCGAAGTGAATTAGTTGAGTTAAACTAAGTGAATCGGTTAGAGTTCATCAATGTGAATTAGTTAAGTTAAACTAAGTGGTTAATCGAAGTGAATTAGTTAAGTTAACTAAGTGGTTAATCGAAGTGAATTAGTTGAGTTAAACTAAGTGAATCGGTTAGAGTTAATCAACGTGAATCAGCTAAGTTAAACTAAGTGGATTAGTTCAGTTAATCGAGACGAGTTAACCAGTTAGGTTAAACCATTTGAGTTAATCAGTTAGAATTGATCAGTTAGAATTGACCAGTTAGAATTGACCAGTTAGAATTGACTCGTTGGAGTTAACCAGTTAGAGTGAACCAGTTAGGTTAAACCAGTTGAGTTGACCGGTTAGAGTTATCCAAGTAGAGTTAATCGAGTAGAGTTGTCGAATATCACTTATCCGAAGTAGAGTTATCGAATATAGTATATTCGAGAGAAGAGTAATCGAATATAGTTTATTCGAGTGGAGGAATCAAATGCTATTCATTTGAGAAGAGTAATCGAATATAGTTTATTCGAGTGGAGAAATCAAATGTTATTCATTTGAGAAGAGTTACCGAATATTATTTATTCGAAGAGTAGTTATCGAATATTGGTTATTCAAAGTTAGTTAATCCAAAGGAGTTATTCGAAGTTAGTTAATCCAAAGGAGTTATTCGAAGTTAGTAATCCAAAGGAGTTATTCGAAGTTAGTTAATCCAAAGGAGTTATTCGAAGTTAGTTAATCCAGAGGAGTTATTCGAAGTTAGTTAATCCAAAGGAGTTATTCGAAGTTAGCTAATCCAAGGAGTTATTCGAAGTTAGTTAATCCAAAGGAGTTAGTCGAAGAGTTAATTGAATATTAGTTATTCAATTTGAGTTAATCGAATTTAGTTATTCGAGAAGAGTAAATCGAATTAGTTATTCAAAGGAGTTAATCAATTAAGTTATTCGAATTAGTTATTCGAAGGAGTAAATCATTTAAGTTAATCGATTAGAGTTGAGTTAATCGATTTCGGTTAAATTAAGTTATCGAGTTAAGTAATCGAGTTAAGATTTATCCAGTTAAGTAATCGAGTTAAGAAAATCAAGTTGAGTTAATCAAATAAGTTATTCGATAAGAGTGAATCCATTTAAGTTAATCGGATGTTAGTTATTCGATAAGAATTGACACATTTAAGAAAATCGAATGTTTGTTATTCGATAAGAGTTAATGAAATAGAGCCAACCAAGAAGAGTTATTCGAATATTAGTTATTCGATAGGAGTTAATCGAAATAGAGTTTATCGAATATAAGATATTAAAAAGGGAGAGTTAATCGAATAGGGATTACTCGAAAGAGAGTTATACGTCGAATTTGATTTATATCAAATTCGGGGAAAGTGCTATTTACCTTCCGGGTTTTAAATCAAGGTATAGTTATAACCAAACGTTTTCATATAAGAAGTGGATTCGTAACCTGAATCCGAGAATTTACGTAAACAGATGATTGTAAAAAGTGAGTGATGAGCTTCATCTATTTCACAGTAAAGGACGTTGTTCAATTAAGGTCTGAGAGGTAATTTTACCCCAACTTGATTGACTTCAGAATTGACAAAGGAATAGTTGTGGTTCGATAGAAAAGGTTGATTTGAAATATAGTTAAGTAATAAGCGATTAATGGATTAAGCGTAACGATGTTTTATACAACGTTCATTTGAAATCCATAAATGAGTTTTGGAAACGTTTTCCAAATATAGTCAGATATGTTTTCTAAACATAGAAAATGAAATGTTTTCATGATGAGAATTTAAGAAATAGAGTTAAGCAAATTCAGAAACTAACTGGAGAGGGTAAGTTGAACGGTTTTCTAAGTGACGATCTGATGTTGGTTTCGACCTTCCGGATTGATACTTAGAGAATTGTTCTCATACTAGTTACAGTTAGGGACTGATAGTTGCGAAATAATAGTGATGTGAAATTAAGCTATGGAAATGTTTTCCAATGATTAATAACATATATTTTCTAAATATATGAAATAAGGAAATATGAACATATGATGATTGATCGATCGAATTTCCATTTGGAAATAAGATCGTTGTTTGTACACCGACATGTTTTCATTTGATAGTTAAATCACAGACTACCAAAGTTTTGACCATTTTTACGTTGTTAATATGGAGAGACCGGTTGGATTATTATCCGAAGAACCACTCCGTATTAGCATAAGCGTTGCGAATCAAGTACGCTGAAGATAATTGAAGACGGAGTGAAGTGCAAGGGCTATTGTGAAAAACCTAGGTAGGATGGATTCACTGAATAGTGCCTTCGGTTTGTTCAGTCCCAGGACAACGTATATGGACGAGTGTCAGACAAAGTATTCTTAACGAATCATATATGTTGATCTCTTCAAACGTATTACGTTGGGTGGCGGAGAAATTCGTTTCTCTTAGCTTTTATACCCGTGATGCCTTGAGAAATCGATATTGATTTGGCGGGTATGACGATGTGGCACTCAAAGTAATTGAAGCAATAATCTGTCAAAGTGATAAACGTGACCTCAAACCTCATCACCGGGAAATAACAGAAGTTGGGCTAGGCAGCATGGCTAGTTGGGCTATACCCAAGCAGGGTGTATTATCACCATCAAGAGAATATTCAATTGTACTTCTTTATAATCTATTTCAATGTTGTCACTTATCGGGAAGGATGGTTGCTGATCCCAACCATCGGTGATAATATATTCGTTACACTCAAGCTAAATGAGTGAACGGTCATGTGTGGCCGGGTTGCAAGACGTTCTTGTTGAACCCTAGTGTATCTCCTCTAGAGTACATTGATCGGAAGGTGCTCCCATACCTTGTCTGTTGGAATCCAATCTCAAATAAGCGCTCACGGTTTTATTTGTATACTATGTATGTGGAACGTGAGATGCAAGCGTTCTGCTAGATTGATATCTATTTGTATTTAGACATTATTATAATATTAGAAAGATATCATTTATTTAACCAAGTGTTGGAGTTTTATTCACACCAGTCCCATGACTGACCCGGAGTTTATTTTGTTTGTTTTCCCTAAACTCTTGGGTGCCTAAATTTGTACGGGCAGTCAAGTAGTCGGGATTTTATAGATACACTTGGAGAGCTTGGAGCAGGAGACTTCAGATTTGAAATGGTATGTTATTCCGCTGTGTTGTTAAGTGTTGTACTTTGAAATGGTATGTATATACGAGTACTGATTTGTATTTCAAAGTTATGTTATATTTTATTCGTTCCGCTGTGAGATTCGTGTTTACTCTGATGATGTAAGTTCTTCTTCTTCTTCTATTCTATTAGTTCTATCTTTTCTTCCTCACCCTCTACTTTCTTTCACTAACGTCTCGGAATTTCCGACTCTCGAGGAGTCGGAAATTTCCAGCCGTTACAGTTGGTATCAGAGCTTAAGTTAAGTGATTACCTTGGCTCTGTGGCATAACTCAATAGAGATGGGATTAGTAATATCCTAGATTGAGTTTGAGTGTATATATGAGCGCGTAATTATTATTCAATATAAAATGGTTTTATATTGTGGAGATTTATTGGTTTAGTGGCTTATGAATTCTGGTCGATCAGTTTGGTCCACTGTATCGATAAGGGTTACTAAACACTCGAATACGATGAACCGTCATGGTATGTTTTGAAAGAGGGTAAATGAAATAATTTTTCCCAAAATATATTTTTTTATAGAAGAAATATATATCTTGAAATTATTATAGTATATTGATTGTGTTGGTTGTTATTATAATCGAATAAGATTATAAAAGGGTGAAATGGTTATAAATGACCAATCAGAATTCATATGAATGTAATATATGAAATAGTTTGAATTAAATATGAATTTAAATCAGAATTTGGAATTTAAAATAAGGAAATTTTAAGTTCCTGGGAGATTTTGAAAATGTTTTTCAAATTGAAAATGATATAGTATTGAACTCACTTCGATAGCTGGAAAATAGATTCTGATGATGAATCTAGACATCATCAGTGTTCATTTTCGAGTTCTAAGTGACGGATTACTACCAAATGTTTTGTTTTTGAATTGTTTTGAGAAAACAAGTTGTTTAGAAATTCAAAGGTTTTGAATTGGCATTATGATTTCAAATTGATTTGAAAGAAACCCAGGAACTTAAGTTCTGGAATTAAAATTTAACTAATGAAGTTAAATAAAATGAGATGGTAAAAATAAATTGAAATTTAACTTGAACCGAGTTAAATAAAATTGAATTGGGATTAGAGATAATCTAGAATGGAACCAAATTGATAAGTCAATAATTTGGAATTTGATATTAGAGTTTGAATGAAATTCGATTGGGATTTGAGGATATGAACTGATTGGAGATCAATTGGAATGGATAACATTGGTATATGTTGAAGTGGTAGCAGATGCAAGGGATAGAGTTAAATGCCCGACAAAGGTACAAGTTTATATCATATATGAGTTTGGATTTATGAGCCGAATTAGCAAGCCGCTTGGCTATTTTGGTTTGCTTTTGGATTGGAGGAGGCCTAGAAAGGCGAGTTGTGGTTTGACGTATTGAGCCGTACAAAGGAGGTTATGGCGAAATTTTTCGAAAATTTAAGGTGTTAGAAAATTTTCAGAATTTTTGAAAATTTTAGTTGGTCGGAAATGAATTAATAAAATAAATTAAAATTAAATAGGTCCAGTCGAAACTGAAATTTAGAGGTAAAGAGATTTTTAAATCTAGTTAGTAGAGTTAGTAGCATTTTTCTAACTTAGCAATTTCAAGGACGAAATTATTTTAAGGGGGGAAGTCTGTAATGGCGCGTTTTGTTAGCAGTCGAATAATTAATTTATTTAATTATTTATATATCGATTTGGCGATATCGATAACTTAAAGTAAAACGTTCGAACTTATAATTTATAATTATAATTAAAACGAACCTGAAACGTCGCGGCAGTTCGCTATTTGGCGATTCGAACTTCAACTGAATGTACATGGTTCATTTTAAGCCGGATTTCTGTGAAACAAGAAACGTGTGGAGCCGGTAGAGTATATCTTTCTAGTGGAAGAGAAAAATCGAGATTTCGTCGTGTAGATTTTGAGTTATGTCCAAATCAAATTTCAGAAAAGTCGCTGTAGAATTCCTTTATAATTTGCGACGCTTTATTTACGTTATAAAAAGGGTTTTTCAATGTAACTAGATATGGGGTTTGAATTTAGGCGTGGTTCTTTTGAGGCGTAGAGTTAATTTAATTTTTAGAATTTTATGGTAATTTTTAATTAATTAAATATGCGACTTTTGATTTGAAGTATTTCGCACCCTGAAATCAACATTTTGAAGTTTCAAAATATGAGTCCACCTACCGGTATTATTATATTTTTGGGATCGTGGCACCGAGCTGATTACAACAGTATGTTTATCTCTGTCGATAGAAATCCGTAAACGAGTAGAGTTACATATAAAGGTTACGTTAATTTCAAATGGACAAGCATGGATGGACTTAAGAATGAAGTAACGTGGGTTATTTTTCTTCAGTTAAATGTGTGGAAAGTAGATATATGTAGGTGGAATGCTCAAATCCAAGCATGTTACCTACCTACCGAACAACTACCAAATACTAAATCGTTGAGTTTTCTTAACATTATATAAATACACCAGCAGCTCGTAGCTCGTTCCTGAGTTGTTCCAGAGAACCCAAACCGAAAGGGTTTAATGGCCTTCGAAAGTTTAACTTAAAAACCTATACTCCACTATAGAATCCCTGAGCCAATATTTTGACCGCCCTCGTCACTCACTATTCTCGTGGTTTCAATGTAGATTTTCCGCAATAAAGACTCACGACAAACGCCTAGGGTTCGAAGCTTTACTGCAGCTGTTCGGAGTGGAGTTTTGGTGATATTTTGGGTTCGGTACTTACTGTTATCGACCGAGAATGGGTGGTTCGACGCGATGGGGTGTTGTCAGGCGAGTTGGATGAAAAGGGTACGGTTGTGTTGAGAGGTTGAAGTAGAAGAGCAGTTGAAGTGAAGAAGCATGGTGATGTCGGCATGGGGTTCGGTGGCAAAACGAGGGATAAAGTGACGGTCAGCGGTGGCCATTTTCGTTTGTCTTTGGGTTTTGAACTGGAGGCATAAATACGTGCAAACTGAGGGGGGTTTTCACAGAGGAGAGTATAGGGAGGAAGGGTTTGTGATGGCGATAGGATTGGTGGTGGGTGCGATGGCAGTTGACGAACGAGAAGAGGAGTATAGAATTTATATGCATGGAGTACTTGGCAGACGTTAGCTGGTCGATGAGGAGTGTAAAGTCCTCGGCAATGGAAGATGAAGGAAGCTGGAGCGGTTTATGTTGAGGAGGAAAGATGTCTGTAGCAATACACATGGGTTTAACGTTTTTATGAAGAAGCAGCATGATGATTTATTTAACTAAAGTGGCACGCTATATCGTTGTGTTGTGGAGAAAGACAACATGCTGGAGTGGCACGTTTAACTGAAGTCAGAACGTGATGGAGGCAGTGTAGAACTCGAAAACGTTGGGGGTTGTATTTACTGGGAGGCGATGGTGGTTAAGGACATGGTACACGTTATTTAACGAGATGGAGACTGGGAAGTAGGTACTGTGAATCGATTTGTTGAGGAGTGCTGCCAGTATAGTATCCATTATGGTGGAGTGCGCTATCTGTGTTGCAGGGAATTTTGTTGAAGGACAGAAGTGAACGTGGAAAATATGGCAGTTAGTTTCTAAAAGAAAGAAGAAAAAGGGTTGTGTTTCTGCGGACGTGAGCTTATAATGATGGAGCGTACAGACAACATGGAAAACGGAAGGCATTGGTGAAATCTGTTCGATGAACGGACACTTGGAGCAGCGTATCGCTAGTCGTGGTGCAATAATATTAGGCTATTTCGTAATCAATGAAATTAAATGAAGACGAATTTGACGAAACTATCGCATTGGGATCGTATGGACGCGAGCTACATTATGGAGCCGGTTCGAAACCATTTGGAGCTGGTTTGGATTTATGTAAGCATTGAACGCCTGGTTTAATCGACTGACGCAAATCGTTATTTAACGGTTAACTCGCAAGGTGAGTAAAACTCACTAACTCTAAACAGTTTATAATTTCATGTTGTATTGTTAGAACTGTTAAAATTGTCTGTTTGACTGTGTGTTGATTGTTTGATTGAACTGCTAGTCAGTTAGTTAAATTTCTATATTGATTCTGTTTAACAGAATATATCATATGGAACTGAAAGTGATGTTATCTATATTATCTAACATCTGTGATGCAGGGAAACAGGTTGGAGGAATCCAACAGGATTCCTCAACAGTTATTTTACTGTGATTTTTATATTGTGATATATAATGTGATGTATATAATCTGTGTGACTATGTGTTGTGGGACGATATTTATCGTTGATATATGGTGTGTTAAATACCATGAGAAATACCAAAATGTAGGAGAGGGGTTTTCAAAGTATATTTTGAAAATAGTTTATTTATATAAAATCAAGGGATTATATATATATATAAGAAAAGGATTCTGAATATAAAGGAATATAGTTGGTAGAAACAAATATAAAAGAATTATATTTGTAAATCAAATACAAGGGAATATATATGTTAATCGAATATAAGGGGATATATTTGTTAATCAAAATATAAAGGAATTATATTCGTTAAAAGAAATATAAAGGATATTTATTTAGAGATTAAATAAATAGAATTAAACTAAAGAAGATATTTATTTGTTAAATAAATAGGAGTTAACCAAGTGAATTGGTCGAGTTAACCAAGTGAATTGGTCGAGTTAATCGAAGTGAATTTGTTAAGTTAAACTAAGTGAATCGGTTAGAGTAAATCAAAGTGAATTAGTTAAGTTAACTAAGTGGTTAATCGAAGTGAATTAGTTGAGTTAAACTAAGTGAATCGGTTAGAGTTCATCAATGTGAATTAGTTAAGTTAAACTAAGTGGTTAATCGAAGTGAATTAGTTAAGTTAACTAAGTGGTTAATCGAAGTGAATTAGTTGAGTTAAACTAAGTGAATCGGTTAGAGTTAATCAACGTGAATCAGCTAAGTTAAACTAAGTGGATTAGTTCAGTTAATCGAGACGAGTTAACCAGTTAGGTTAAACCATTTGAGTTAATCAGTTAGAATTGATCAGTTAGAATTGACCAGTTAGAATTGACTCGTTGGAGTTAACCAGTTAGAGTGAACCAGTTAGGTTAAACCAGTTGAGTTGACTGGTTAGAGTTATCCAAGTAGAGTTAATCGAGTAGAGTTGTCGAATATCACTTATCCGAAGTAGAGTTATCGAATATAGTATATTCGAGAGAAGAGTAATCGAATATAGTTTATTCGAGTGGAGGAATCAAATGCTATTCATTTGAGAAGAGTAATCGAATATAGTTTATTCGAGTGGAGAAATCAAATGTTATTCATTTGAGAAGAGTTACCGAATACTATTTATTCGAAGAGTAGTTATCGAATATTGGTTATTCAAAGTTAGTTAATCCAAAGGAGTTATTCGAAGTTAGTTAATCCAAAGGAGTTATTCGAAGTTAGTTAATCCAAAGGAGTTATTCGAAGTTAGCTAATCCAAAGGAGTTATTCGAAGTTAGTTAATCCAAAGGAGTTATTCGAAGTTAGCTAATCCAAGGAGTTATTCGAAGTTAGTTAATCCAAAGGAGTTAGTCGAAGAGTTAATTGAATATTAGTTATTCAATTTGAGTTAATCGAATTTAGTTATTCGAGAAGAGTAAATCGAATTAGTTATTCAAAGGAGTTAATCAATTAAGTTATTCGAATTAGTTATTCGAAGGAGTAAATCATTTAAGTTAATCGATTAGAGTTGAGTTAATCGATTTCAGTTAAGTTAAGTTATCGAGTTAAGTAATCGAGTTAAGATTTATCCAGTTAAGTAATCGAGTTAAGAAAATCAAGTTGAGTTAATCAAATAAGTTATTCGATAAGAGTGAATCCATTTAAGTTAATCGGATGTTAGTTATTCGATAAGAATTGACACATTTAAGAAAATCGAATGTTTGTTATTCGATAAGAGTTAATGAAATAGAGCCAACCAAGAAGAGTTATTTGAATATTAGTTATTCGATAGGAGTTAATCGAAATAGAGTTTATCAAATATAAGATATTAAAAAGGGAGAGTTAATCGAATAGGGATTACTCGAAAGAGAGTTATACGTCGAATTTGATTTATATCAAATTCGGGGAAAGTGCTATTTACCTTCCGGGTTTTAAATCAAGGTATAGTTATAACCAAACGTTTTCATATAAGAAGTGGATTCATAACCTGAATCCGAGAATTTACGTAAACAGATGATTGTAAAAAGTGAGTGATGAGCTTCATCTATTTAACAGTAAAGGACGTTGTTCAATTAAGGTCTGAGAGGTAATTTTACCCCAACTTGATTGACTTCAGAATTAACAAAGGAATAGTTGTGGTTCGATAGAAAAGGTTGATTTGAAATATAGTTAAGTAATAAGCGATTAATGGATTAAGCGTAACGATGTTTTATACAACGTTCATTTGAAATCCGTAAATGAGTTTTGGAAACGTTTTCCAAATATAGTCAGATATGTTTTCTAAACATAGAAAATGAAATGTTTTCATGATGAGAATTTAAGAAATAGAGTTAAGCAAATTCAGAAACTAACTGGAGAGGGTAAGTTGAACGGTTTTCTAAGTGACGATCTGATGTTGGTTTCGACCTTCCGGATTGATACTTAGAGAATTGTTCTCATACTAGTTACAGTTAGGGACTGATAGTTGCGAAATAATAGTGATGTGAAATTAAGCTATGGAAATGTTTTCCAATGATTAATAACATATATTTTCTAAATATATGAAATAAGGAAATATGAACATATGATGATTGATCGATCGAATTTCCGTTTGGAAATAAGATCGTTGTTTGTACACCGACATGTTTTCATTTGATAGTTAAATCACAGACTACCAAAGTTTTGACCATTTTTACGTTGTTAATATGGAGAGACCGGTTGGATTATTATCCGAAGAACCACTCCGTATTAGCATAAGCGTTGCGAATCAAGTACGCTGAAGATAATTGAAGACGGAGTGAAGTGCAAGGGCTATTGTGAAAAGCCTAGGTAGGATGGATTCACTGAATAATGCCTTCGGTTTGTTCAGTCCCAGGACAACGTATATGGACGAGTGTCAGACAAAGTATTCTTAACGAATCATATATGTTGATCTCTTCAAACGTATTACGTTGGATGGCGGAGAAATTCGTTTCTCTTAGCTTTTATACCCGTGATGCCTTGAGAAATCGATATTGATTTGGCGGGTATGACGATGTGGCACTCAAAGTAATTGAAGCAATAATCTGTCAAAGTGATAAACGTGACCTCAAACCTCATCACCGGGAAATAACAGAAGTTGGGCTAGGCAGCATGGCTAGTTGGGCCATACCCAAGCAGGGTGTATTATCACCATCTAGAGAATATTCAATTGTACTTCTTTATAATCTATTTCAATGCTGTCCCTTATCGTGAAGGATGGTTGCTGATCCCAACCATCGGTGATAATATATTCGTTACACTCAAGCTAAATGAGTGAACGGTCATGTGTGGCCGGGTTGCAAGACGTTCTTGTTGAACCCTAGTGTATCTCCTCTAGAGTACACTGATCGGAAGGTGCTCCCATACCTTGTCTGTTGGAATCCAATCTCAAATAAGCGCTCACGGTTTTATTTGTATACTATGTATGTGGAACGTGAGATGCAAGCGTTCTGCTAGATTGATATCTATTTGTATTTAGACATTATTATAATATTAGAAAGATATCATTTATTTAACCAAGTGTTGGAGTTTTATTCACACCAGTCCCATGACTGACCCGGAGTTTATTTTGTTTGTTTTCCCTAAACTCTTGGGTGCCTAAATTTGTACGGGCAGTCAAGTAGTCGGGATTTTACAGATACACTTGGAGAGCTTGGAGCAGGAGACTTCAGGATTATAGCTATTATTATTCCGCTGTGTTGTTAAGTGTTGTACTTTGAAATGTTATGTATATACGAGTACTGATTTGTATTTCAAAGTTATGTTATATTTTATTCGTTCCGCTGTGAGATTCGTGTTTACTCTGATGATGTAAGTTCTTCTTCTTCTTCTATTCTATTAGTTCTATCTTTTCTTCCTCACCCTCTACTTTCTTTCACTAACGTCTCGGAATTTCCGACTCTCGAGGAGTCGGAAATTTCCAGCCGTTACAATTTTTGTCATTTCCCGGTTGTGAGGCTTGAAGCTACGTATACCTTTTTAGAACATCTGACCAACATACACTTTGAACGACACATCGTCAAACCCGTCAAATCACTAGTTTTTCTTCTCAAAAATATTACGGGTATAAAAGCTAAGAGAAACGAGTTCCTTCGCCACTAGACGTAATACCTTGAAAATATCGTCTTATGTGATCCGTTAGGAATACTCTATCAGACATTCGTCCACACAAGTTGTCCTAGGTATGGACAACAGAACAGCCCTTGCAATTTACTCTGTCTTCGATTATCTTCAAATAGTCTAATTCGCAATTCCTATGCCTATACGGAGTGGTTTTCAGATATTAACTCCCACTGGTCTCTCCGTATTGACAACGATGGTCCAAAAATCTTTGATAGCCGATGATTTAACTATCAAAGGAAAATAAACAAACATCAAACAATCACTGGCCCTTATTAATAAATATTCATTCATTAACTATTTTCTAAATCCCTTATCAAATTCTATATTAATCGATGTGTTGACTTCTAGTTATCAAATTTCTCAAAAATATTCTAGCTCCTTAAATTTCTAGAAAATTTCGCCAGCACCTACTTTGTACGGGTCAATAGCTCAAACCCCAACTCGCCTCTCCAGGCCCTTTCATTCAAAAAAAATCAAAAAAACCAATTGACTTGCCCAATAGGCTCATAAAATCTCATATGGAAATTTAAACATGTACCTTTTTGTCGGGCACATAAATTAAATCTTCATTTTCTTCATTCCATACCTGTTAAGATGTACACGTCTATTTCCAACTCATTTCAAACCTTTTTTCATTACTCGCTTTCCATTTGCTAATTAAATTTTCTAATTTGCTTCTTGGTTTCATATACTTATAATTTAAACGTATCACGTTCAAATATATTTATATTCACTTATATACAAATCAAACTCAACTCCTTGCTCGCTTCCCAATTCTAATTTACGTCCCATATTCAAATTCCCAATTTCAATTAACAATTTCAAATCACTTAACCAAAGTTTAAATTTCGGCCCAACCCTTTATTAACTAATTCCCTTTAAAATTAGTTAACTCCATTCGTTAATTAAAAATCTGATTTTTATCCCAAAAATCAATCCATTTACTCCAGTTCAGTTCATATTTAATTTGTAACTGAAGTCAGGAGTTTACTAATGGAAATTCGGACTTTTATTCACTCAAAATCCTTTCATTCAATTTAATAAACCATTCTGGTTTAAAATGATTATGGCGTTGTTTTTCTGAAAATTTGATTTTGACATAACTCAAAATCTATACGACGAAATCTAGAATTTTCTCTTCCAATAGAAAACTATTATTCAATAAGTCCGGCCGTTTCATGTTTCATCAAATTCCGACTTATATTGGGTTATATATATACTCAATTGAAGTTCGAAATGCCAAATTATGAACTGCCGCACCGCGACGAGTTCGTTTTAATTATAATTTAAATATAATGTTAAACTTCGTTTAGTAAATACATTTCAATTCTAGTTTCAATAATTCAAACCCATTATCCATATCTGACTTAACAATTCTGATTATTCAAACTTGTCGATTATTTATTTCCACATTCATTACTCGACTATGAATGTATTCCAAACTCAAATTTTATATTCAATTCCAGTCTATCTAAAGTTAAATTATTTATAAAATTCGATATAATCAAATTTCAATTATAAATTCCTTCTATGGAAATAATAAATTAATTCAACGTCCTTTACCATTACAAACCAATATCATCCCTTGATAATAATGAAGTCGTTCAAGTTGGGATATTTTAATAACCACTCAGACCTTGATCAACAACGTTCTTATCTTGAGACAGAATTTTTTTTGTAATACAACAACTCGGTTTCTCACCTTTTATTCCATTTCTTACATTTGGGAATCTATTTCCAAAATTACTTGATGAAAATTATTTCATCACATTTACAAACGTTGTTTATAAATTATCTTCTTTGTCAAAACAAAACTTCCATTTTAACAATCTATTTGAACTCGTTTCCAATTTTTGGATATTTTATTTTATACTTATTTATATAATCTATTATATTTTTAATTCTAAATTATAGTTTCTCTTAATTAAATTCCAATATCCCTTTTGGAAATAATTTATTTTTATAAATTCGGCATAGTCAAATTCCAATCATAAATCCTTATGGATTTATTCCAATTCAATTTATATTCCGAATATCGGAATAAATTTCATCATTTCCTTTTGAAACGATTCCAAATTATAAATCCCTTTTAAATTCGTACTTGAATTTAAATTTATAAATTATCCATTGAAGTATCCCCTTCTTTACTTGTAAACATCGTTTATAAATTTCACTTCTGGTTTTAAATATTGAAACCAGTTTATATTTCAAAATTTCATTAGAAATCCAATTTCCACTTCAGAAAATAAATTTCCCTTTTTAAATTCATACTTGTAATTAAAATTTAGTATTATAAATGATAATAATTCTTCCCATTTATAAACATTGTTTATAAATTAAGTTACTTGTTTTTATTATTTAAATAAGTAAATATTTTCTAACCCATTTGAAATTCCATTTCTATTTCGAAAATTAATTTTTCCTTTTTAAATCTAAAAATCCCTTTTTTATAATATTTTTGAATATAAATATCTAGGGCCAGTGATATTCAAACATTCAAAAACACAATTTCAAATCACAGGTTTATAACACATCATATATGATTATATATATGGAAACAAACAATAATAAATTTTGAGGAATCCAGTTAAATTCCTCCAACCTGTTTTCCTGCAGTCACAGATGTCAAACAACATAAATAATACCAATCTGGCTTCAAGGTAGGATATCGTGGTATAAAAGGTCATCTATTCATATATCGTGGGGCGACAGGGTCATCCGCTAATGATACTGCGAGCATCCGCTAATGGTACTGCGGGAAATCCAATATATATATATGTATATATATAATAGCCGCAACCCGAAGCCTAAATAACTAATATATATAATAACCAAAATTTATCAATAAACAGTAATGCAACCAAGCAACCAACAAAAAACATATAAATATTTGTATTAAATTAAAATTCGATTATAATAAATTATAATCGAGCCAAAGAGTGAATTTACTCACCTTGATTTTTATTTGCGATTAAATCGAAGAACGTTCGATTTAAATTTCTTCTAATTCCTTAAAAGCCCAAATCCATTTTGTATGCTTAAATATTGTCGATACTCCTTTAATGTACTTGGTTCGATTGAGTCTGGGCTCGTACGACAATATTGTTATTTTACAAGTTATGCACAATATATACATGTATATGTATAATTTAACATTATTAATTAATTTAATTAAGTAACTTTAACCTTACTTGAGCATAACCATTAAATCTACAGCATTGAACAACACATGTTTCTAACTCTTTCTCTTCCTTAACTTCTTCTCCTTATCACAAAAGAAAACTCGACCACTGCTTCCCATTGGAACAGCCAGCGAGCTTCAGCACTAAACAACAGTAAGCACAACATCACCCTGACAACAACTCCACAACATCTCTCCTCCTCACAATCCCTATCGTAACCTGCTTTCACCATTTCCATGAACCGAACCCAGTAGGATAAAATGGACGGAGCCCCAATACTTCAAACCATTATTATTGAACCTCTCTCCCTCTAATTCCCCTTCTGTAATGAGCAGAAGTTCAAACGACTTTACCTTCTCAGGCTTTCCTGATCCCATTCATGCATGGTAGTGATCAACACGTCTCCTTGTTTCCCAAAATTTCAAGTGAGCGCACATACCAGCGTGCGCAACTCTAACAGGGTGCAAAGATCATCGGCATCAAATCCTCTCAAATTCTCATGCACGATGTTATTCCCAATGACAAACCCAAGTTGAGCCCTAATCGATGTTCAACAAATTAAATCGTTGTTTCAAATCGTGAAATCCCTCTCATAGAACACTCGAAGCTACTCGCCTTCCTGGAGCTCGAATACTAATCACAACTTACACGGATTCGGAATAAATGATTGGAAATCCCCCCTCTTCCCTTTGTTTTTTGGAATCGATTTGGTTATGGACTTTACAAAGAAACGAGGCAGGTGGAGGAATTGTCTTATATGGTTTGGAAATAGTAAAGATAATATAAGGAAATAGATTGTTTGCTGAAGAATGAAACAAGGGGTCGTGATATTTATGTAAGGAGGAGGGAACAAATTCTTCAGCTCGAGGAAGAGAACAGACTGCTCAAGAAACTAACGTACCGGGTCATTAATTTCTTGTTTTTCTTAAGAATGAAGGGCAAGACAAATATTCGAGCTCGAGAAGAAAATAAGCTGATTGATTTAATACTTTGGCCGGTGCTGATGTAATTTTACTTGAGTTTGATTAGTTTATATAATTTTATAATTAAAATATCTCATTGCCCTTAGTTCGAAACCACGAATTGCTATTCAACCGTAACGACTGATGTTCCCAACGTTATTCACTATTTTGAATTCAATGAAATAGTTTCTGAAATTTAATTCGACTATATAGAAGAGATAACAAATAAAATTAACGTTTTAAATTGAATTCGATTTAAAATATAAATCGATTTCAAATAATTAAATTGGTCGATAAATTATTATTATCATCCTAATTCAATATAGAATTATATTAATCGACCGAATTATTTTGATTTAGTTTTAAGTTCTGAATTCCATTATTACCGTTTCCGTATTACGGTAATCCTATATACTTGAAATTAAATCGCATTCGATTATTAATTCGATAAATTCAATATAAAAATCCATATATTATTCTAATTCAATAACAATTTAAATATTCAATATTAAATGGCTACAAATCTAGGACGTTACATCCACTCCTATAAATAAAGGGGTAAGGCCTCATTCTTTTCCATTCAAATATATAGAGGCAGCAGAGCTCTTCCATTTTCCTCCTTCTCCAGACCTAACTTCTTAAATAAAAATATATTCATACATATCAAATAAAATCAAATTCATATGCAGTTGAGAGAATGAATAGATTCAATGGAAAAGAAATCTTCGCTCCATTCCTTTTTTTAAACATTTCTACAGATCTAGAATTTGGGATTGTAGGCCTAAAAAGAGTCCAAACAATTGAATTTAGAAGCTATAAGGTGAGTGGGAAATTTGCAAATAATGTATTTAACTCGTCTGTAATAAATTCAATTTTTATGCCTATGCCTATTAGATCTGATAAATAAATTGTGATAATTAGATTGACACCGATAAGATCTGGTTATAACAAGTATTAGAATATGTGAATTGTACATTGTGGCTATGCATAAAATGAATTGTAGGATTGCTTAAACCTGTTTACACCTATTCTACAGTTACGTCATGAAATATACTGCAATTGTGTTATAGATTGTATTATGGACATTGCATAACACTGTAGATCTGCAAATCAATCCCCTTACATACCCATTTAGATGTGGTTACATTCCAAATCTTTAGCTAAGTGTTGGAAAATAAAATATGTGAATTTGGGTAAAAAGATGAAATTGGTAAATTATGTGAATTTGGAAAGATATGATTGTTAAATTATGTGATTGTAATTATACCTATTTGTATTCAATATTGTTGGGTTTTGGCTTAATTATTGTAAATATGTCATTTTCTTCTTTTTAAATAAAAAGATGTCATTTCGAATTCACAAAAGGTATGACAAAAGATTTAAAAAGAAAAAGTGGTGCAAACGTACGTATAAATATAAAAATAAATATTTGTGCATAGTTTGCATCGACTATTCTATATATATATATATATATATATATATATATATATATTTCTTGTGAATTTGAATTGTGTCTATTCCACAAATTTGTCATAAGTTACAATAATTACCGCTAATTGTTATTTTGGAAGATTGGAAACCTTTTGGCAAGATTGAATGCAAAAGGAATATTTGGTTATTGATTAAACCAAATCATTTAATAAAATTTATTAATAATAACAAAAGATAACTATGTTGATCGCACGAAAACATAGAAATAAATGTATACATATTATCCGCCCAAATCAACATAAAACGGTTGATTAGCGTAGAAATGTTTTTATTTTATGCTCTTATATCTTATCTTTTGTATATAAATAAATATTACGTTGGGTATTATTTTATTTTTTTACTGATGAGTTGTTCAAGGCTTATACAGCCTTAAAAGTGAAGAATTGATGCCATATACATGAAGAATTGCATATGAAGCTGTCACTGAAAGATAGTTGTGTTCACATTGGTCAACTTGGAAGGAGATTGGTAGAAAAGATCTTAGTAAATCAATCAGCTGGACACATGTCAAACAAGGATAAGAGGAGGATCGTAGCATAATCTTTGATGAGAAGGCCCATTAATATGATTAGGGATTTGCAACTTTGCCATAAATACACATGTATACCCATTGTAAAGATATACTTTTCTTTTGTAATTTTTCTGCCATTAATCTAGTTTAGTCTTCTTTTCTCTTTTCTGCATTTTTATTTTCTTAGCAATTATTGTTGTCTACACAATTAGATTTGGTAGAGCACTATTTGTATTTTGCACTTATTTTCATTAGTGATTAATCGTCTGATTAGATTCAGCGGTAATCCTAATTTTATTTTCTGTTGTCATTTAACTTCTGCAATTTTAATTTCTGTTCTTTTTATTGCTTTCGTAGGTCATATTGGATTGAATATGTATTTGATTAGATTCATATCTGATTCAATTCAATAATGGTCTTATTGCAGTTTAAAATTTGTTTGTTTTTAAAATCAACCTACAAGATTTGTTTAACTCGCCCAAAAAAATAAATAATAAAATTTAAAATCCTCCCTGTGTTCGACCTGCATATTACACGATCTATGCGCTTGCTGTATTATTACATAATTCGCGCTTTTCTGGTTCTTAGGAAAGAGTCGATCAAGTTTCTAGTTCTTAGAAGGTGGGCAAAAGCCGAGTTATCCATTGAGTTGTTTTATTAGTTTTTACTAGGTGAGTTAAGTTAGTTTTTTTACTGTTGTGACAATTAGTCTAGATTTTGTTTTTTGTTTGTTTTATCATTTAGTTGAGTTTAAGCTGTTTCTTCTATTTTATTTGGTCTAGTCGACTTTTACTTTAGTTTTTATTGTAATTCCGAGTTCAGCTCTTGTTTTCTTTTTCTCTCAAAAAAATCACAGGCAAAAGCAAGAGCAGAGTACAAACAGCGAACGGGAATTTCAAAGGTCAACTGACTTGCAGATAGTGGAGTTGAACAGCTAACACTACTCAAATTTTCTGGATGGACAATCATACCCTACTGTAAAAAAATTCTAAACTCTGCAGGCTTTACAGCTGCTTAAAAATATATAGAAATTACTTGTAATTTTTTTTCTGCAGGGCAGCTTGTACAATTCTTTTTTAAATTTCTATAGTTATTATTGTCTGATTGTTCTAAATTTCCATAACCTGAATCATCACTTTCATTGGTTCTCGACTTTAAAATTCATTAAACGTTGATTCTAGAAAATACGAGCTCATATAAAATAATATAATTGAAAAGTGGTGCTTTGTGAAGTTCACTGTCTCGTATAATTGGATCGTGGATATATAGTAGTTCAATTTATTGAATTATTAGCAAAAGAAGTTGCATACTACCCGTAAAATATTGGTCGTATCCCTTAGTATTTATACTATACATGAACGGCCATAAAACCCTTTTCCCCCTTCTAATTGAGTTAGTTAATTAATAGAGCATAACTTAGTAATCTGCACTATTTTAAAGTGAGAATAATTTCTGTCTTGTCTTGGTTTCATTAAAATGTCTGATTCAAAAAAACCCCTTAGAGAATTATGTGATAACAACCTGAGAAGACGTTCCCTGGGAGAGTATGAGTATGAATTACAACTCATGAGGCAAAAAATTTCGAAATTTCGTGAGCCTAATGCCAACAATTTTCAAAATTTTCCAACTGACCAACATTTTCAAAATCATAGTAATGATCGAAATTGCGACTTCAAAATCAAATTTCAATAATTTCGATTATGAGCCACATACATATCAAAATAGCTTTGAATCACAATATAGCATTGATCCACATCAATATAGGGTTGTAAACCAAAATTTCAAAATTATAGCCCATATCAACGTATTGAAAATAACCAAAATTGCAATTTTCACTCAAATTTTAATAGTTTTGGTTATGAACATAATTTTTGTAATCAAAATGATTTCCAATATCATTGTCATTTTTTTGAAAATTCAAACAACCACCACATTGGAAATAACATTGATCGTGAGATTGATGTGGACTATAATTTTGAGAATCAAGAAATGCAAAACGAGAGCTCTCAAATCAAAGATTTTGAGGAATATCATCTTAACATTCTTAGAGAGAGGGAAGAAAGGCTAGATAAAAAGGTGGATGAACTTCTTTGTTTAATGACATATTTTGCAGAACAACACGAGCAACAAAATCAAATTCACACATGTGATGAATCAAAAAACAATCCATTCTTTACTGATAGTGAAAATTTTCAAACAACAACTTTGGAAATTGAGAATAACGATCTAAATGAAGTTGTTCAAAATTCAACAAATGATTTGGACTTCAACTCTTTTCAGGAAAAAGATTTGATCTTAGATTTTGATCTTTCTCTTTCAGGCTGCGAGAAACTTGAAATTTTAGAAATTGAACAAAATAAAATGTTAAATTTTTCAAAAACTCAAAATTCGAGAAGGATTTTAATGAACATGAACTTTTTGGATTGTATGAAGATGAGTTGCCAAATGAGGATAAAATAGAATCAAGTCACCAATCCAAGTCTAAAAATTTTCAGTTTTGAGGTTCCAAACGAATTTCAAATTGTCAGTGTCAGAAATACGTTGTCAACGAATAAATTGAGAAATGTGATCACATAGTCTTGAATAAAAATCAGAATTTAAATTTCACGATTGCAACTGAGTTTACATACGATCGTAATTTTTTGGACAATAACACTGATAAATTTGTGGAACACATGAATCATCTTGGAAACATTATTTTATAGGAAAATTTTAGGTTAGGATAACACTAGACATTTTTCTTCTGGACTATAAATCTAGTTATAAAAATGAGATGGTTTTCAAAAACCTTTGCTTATTGGAAAACATGCCTAGACATAGTGGGAATGAGATTCATCGGGCTAGAACCAAGTGTGGGGGAAAAATTGGTGGCATTCTTTGCATCGCAAACACATATATCATTGTACATATGATTTTCATTCGCATATAGTGGCTAAACTTCATTTCATTTTACAGATAATTTTGCGACTCATTCATCTTTGGGTACGATCTTTCAAATTTAGGAAACGTTCATAGTGTGGACACTGTTTAGTTCTAGTGTGGGGGCGGGGGGGGGGGGGGGAGTCTGCATTGCATCCTTTTTATTATTACTTTTTAATTTTTCATTTTCATGCATTAAATAGGACCATTATACATTTTAGATCGTAGTACCATACCATAAATTTTTTTTGCAACATGACTCACTTTAGATTGATACAACATGTTTTTATGTGGCGAGTGCTCATGAATGTGGTTCAATCTAGGAGTAAATTGAAGATGCATGGAATTATAAATGATGACTCATGTCTTATGTGCGGGGAATTTGCTGAAACTATACCTCACTTGTATTTTGAATGTGCCTATTCGAAGTATGTTTGGTCCCGTCTGCTACATCACTTTTGGATTGTATGCTCTTGCCTTGAGTTCGCGGGTGAATGATACCTAATTTTCAAAGCTACGCGCTGGAAGAGTATAAATGGTTGTCTTCTTTTGAATTTATTTAAGACATCGTTATATTTTTTGTGGATGGAAAGGAACGCTAGGGTGTTTAGTAGTGTTTGTACTCCTAAACATGTAATGGTCCTTTCTGTCGTGAGGTATATGTCTTGAATATTGTATTTTTGTGCTCGTTGTTTTTTTAATATATATGTTAAGGGCCATTTAACCCTGCTTGCTATGCAAAAAATAAAAAATAAAAATAAATAAATTGACAATTGTTGGTCAGTTGATAGTATTTTTTTCTCTCATCTAAGATCAAATAAGAAATATAATGAAAAGTTGAATTTTGAGAGATAATAGTGTAACCGGTACATAGGAGATTATTAGGTGATAGCCATGAAGTTTATTCTAAATTGTAATCTTTGTTTAATGAGTGGAGGATTTAAATACTTATATTGACTTTTCGAATCTTTAAAACTAAGTTGTGTTTAGATGAATTCGCATAACCCTCTCTTGTTTTTATATTTTCATTAATAATATTAGTATTCCAAGGGTATCCAACATTGCTTGTAAATCTAGCATTGGTGTGCAAACCCGCCAAGCTATATCCGACATGTTGTTGACAAAGTCAGCGTCGATATATCTTGGTCTCATTTTGTGAGTTGGACACCTAAGGATTACCAACATGTTGTTGACAAAGTCAGCGTCGGTCTGCACAATCCGCCATGCTCTGTTCCATCTGTAATGGGTGGTATACCTTGGTCTTTTAAGTTAGGTGTATGTAATTAATCATAAATTTTAATTTTTATAGAGATGGAGAATAAGAAATGATGCCAAGCACTTCTTGACCTTATTGATTTGACTAGTCATACACAAGAAATTTAGAATATCACTTTGCGAACTGTGACATTCAAACTAAGAATTTATTTCATGGCTGCACTATGTTATTGACCGAACTAACTGGCCAAACTGGAATTTAAAATTTGAAAACTTGAATTATGTTGAAAATTTGTGACAAGTTGAGGTATATAAAATACAAACCACTAACTAGAAATAATTAACTTAATTTGTTGTCCCATTTTTCTGAAACAAGTCGTGCTTTCATTTTTTTCTTCATCTGCATATGTCCATTGCATTCATGTAGTTGCATTAGAATCATAACATACTACATTCGGATTTTGTGGGTAGTATCTGCTGAAAACCCTCACGAGACACCACTCGTCCTACTAGGGACACCTAGAGGTTTAACGGCTTGTTGCATATGCTCAATGCAATCGTGTTTCCTTTGAAAGTATGACCTATCTAGTTAGTTTTTAATTTTTGTTTTACTCGAAGACGAGTAAAAGCTAAGTATGGGGGTATTTGATTAGCATAGAAATGTGCTTATTTTATGGTCTTATATCTTATATTTTGTATACAAATAAATATTACGTTGGGTATTATTTTGTTGTTTTTACAAAAGAGTTGTTCAAGCCTTATACAGCCTTAAAAGTGAAGAATTGATGCCATATACATGAATAATTGCATATGAAGCAGTCACTGGAGGCTAGTTGTGTTCACATTGGTCAACTTGGAAAGAGACTGGTAGAAATGATCTTAGGAAATCAATCAGCTGGACACATGTCAAACAAGGATAAGAGGAGGATCGTAGCATAATCTTTGATGAGAAGGCCCATTTATATGATTAGGATTTTGCAACTCTGCTATAAATACACATGTATACCCATTGTAAAGATATACTTTTCTACTGTAATTTTTCTGCCATTAATCTAGTTTAGTCTTCTTTTCTCTTTTCTGCAATTTTATTTTCATGGCAATTAGTGTTGTCTACACAATTAGATTTGGTAGAGCGCTATTTGTATTTTGCACTTATTTTCATTATTGATTGACCGTCTGATTAGGTTCAGCGGTAATCCTAATTTTATTTTCTGTTTTTATTTAATTTCTACAATTTTAATTTTTGTTCTTTTTATTTCTTTCCTAGGTCATATTTGATTGAATATAAATTTGATTAGATTCAGATCTGACTCAATTCAATAATAGTCTTATTGCAGTTTCAATTTTGTTTGCTTTTAAAATCAACCTCCAAGATTTGTCCAACTCGCTCAAGAAATATATAAATTATAAAATTTAAAATCCACCCTGTGTTCGATCTGCATATTACACGATCTGTGCGCTTGCAGTATTATTACATAATACACGCTTTTCTAGTTCTTAGGAAAGCGTCGATCAACGGTAAAATATAAATTGTATTAAATGTTTGAATGTTTGAATGGTATTCATTTATGGAATCACATAAGGTAAATTGTATTCCATATTAAATGAATATATTTGTGGTGATTATTTGTAGCAATCAATAAAATTAGTTGCTATAAATAGGACCATAAATCAATAAATAACAATTATAACCAATTATTGAATGGGGAAAGAGAATATGATAGGATAATGGTCACAACTCCTAAAATTTATTTAGGATAAATGTTGTATACCCCAATTGGAAAATTTGAATTATAATCTCATTTAGACACGAATTTAAGCTCACTTGTGGTATAAGCCTGCCCGTAACCGACCGACAAATCTAGCAACCATAGGTAGTCAGTTTAATGTGAGGGCTCTAATGCGTTAATATAAATGTACTAAGGCACGAGGTTAAGTTCAACTTGTGGTAGAAGCCTTCCCGTAACCGACCGCCAAATCTAGGATCCACAAGTAGTCAACTTAATGTGAGAGGCCCGGTACATATATATATACATACACATATACATATACATATATATGTATATATATAATAGGCAATAAATAAATAAATAAATAAATATAATTAGAAATGTTTGTTGGGGTACAACAATTAAATATATTCGGGACTAATAAAATATGGATATTCCACTGTAATTATTGTCTTAGAAAAATTATGGCCGTTAGGCTCATAAATGACATTAATTGTAATCAATGGAAATTAAAGATAAATGTTTGCCTAAGGAAAATATGACCATTATGGTCATAAAGGGAAGTAAGCAAAGAAATGAGAAGTAAATGGGTGTCATAAGGGGATTAATGGATATTGATTATTGTTTAAATACTGTAACGTCCGGTATTTTTCCATAGTCGGATATTTAATTCATTTTATTATATTAAATATTTGATTTGGAATTTTAAACGGATATTTATTGTTGTTTAAATAGTGTAATGTCCCGTAACGTTCGGATGTATTGATGTACTCTGATGATTGTAAATTTTTATTTCAAAGCTCTCAATAAAGTTTTATTTCAGTATTATATTTTGTTCCGCTGCGATGTGAGACCTGATGTTGTTTTGTTCTCCTTCTTCTTCTATTCTAATATTTATTTCTTTCTTATCTCACCCTATATTTTCTTTCATTAACTATCTGGTTTTCGATACTTGAGTTCTGGCAAGTAGTACAGATTTTTTGTATTATTGTTGGAATTCGGGCATCGAATCCCCCAGGTCGTTACAGTAATATCAGAGTAATGGTTTAGTAATAACCTTGACTCTGTGGTGCAGCTCAATAGAGATGGGGTTAGAAATATCCTAGATTGAGTTGAGCGTGTGCGTGTGTGTATATATATATATATATATATATATATGTATATATATATATGAGAGCACATATTTATAATTTTTATATATAAATGTTTTGTATTGTGTGAAATGACTGGTTCAATTTTGAACTGAGAAATATACATGATATTGTTTTGTAAAGAGGGTAAATGAAATAATTTTACCCAAATTATATTTTTGTATAGAAAAGAAATAATTTTATCAAATTATTTAATTTGTTTGATTGATTTGAATGGAATTCAAATTTGATTAAGAATTTGAATGGTTAATTATAACCTAAAGAGATTTTACATATGAAGTTTGTGAATAAGAATCTTAATTTGGAACTAAAATGAATCAAAATTTAACTTATAGTAAGTTAAATAATATGTGAAGAGGAATTGGATGATATTTGGAATGAAAAGCAGAATTTGAAATTTGAAATGGAAGTAAACTAATTTTGAAAATAAATTAGTAAATTGAATAGGAATTGGAACTTAAGTTGGTTAAGTGAAGATAAATTGGAAATTGGTTTAATAATAATGAAATGAGAATCAATCTGATATAAATCAATTGATATTAAACCCAAGTAAATATAAGTAAATATTAATATTGAATATGAATTCACTTGAATGATTGGCTCATGTTGATTGTGTATCGTTTGTTAATTGCATGTTAAATTTTGGAAATTGGCTAGTTAACTTGTTAATCAATGCAGTACTACCCAGAATTACGTGTATTGGTTACTTACATGATGAATTGAGTTGAGTACAGGTGCCAGAAGGCTTTGAGGTTGATTTTGGCAAGTATATCGAAATAAGTTGAACAAGTATGTTCAACTGCTCGCATTAGGTATGCTTACGCGTAAATATGAGTTTTGGATTTTGAATTTTATTTTCTGAACAGGTGGGTCAATGCTTATATATTTGTTGATCCTGCGATATCGCAGAAGTCACTCCATACAGGGGAGACTCTGCAGAATTTTTCCGAAAATTTTATGTGTTAGAAAATTTTCGCTATTTTTGAAAGATTTTGTTTATAATAATATAGTGGTTTTGGATTTAAGTTAAATTGGATTTTAGAAAAGATAATGGGATTGATAACATTTCTTCTACCTTGGTAATTTCAGGGACAAAATTCTTTTAAGGGGGAAGGAATGTAACATCCCGTATTTTTCCGTAGTCAGATATTTAATTATAAAGCACTTTTTACAAATGATGTCGGAATTCAACGAAACCTGTCCCGTTGTGTCTGGAATATTTTTCATTGTTAAGATTACATTTTCATCTCAGTCGGAGATCGTATGTGGTTATTTTCACGTGTTACTTCGTCCTTAAGTTACATATTAATAACATTTAATAAAAATCCTACCTCTATATAAAGACCAACATATCAGTAACCCTAAATTATCTCTACTATGTGGTCAAACACTTATATAGCCACCACTAGCTCATCTCAACAGCTGAAATCGAGCATGCTTCCTCCTCAAAATCGCACCAAACACACTAATTAATTTAAAAAACGCATAACTACAAAATGGAGAATCATGTTGAGATCGATCAGATGATGGACTACGATTGTATATTGGCGACGGTGGTGGCCAGAATCACACAATGAAGCATCGACATTCGAGAGCCCATTACAGGCGGAAGAAACATTCGAGAGGACTGAGACTCACGGCGTTGAAGGAGGCAGCAAAGGAAGATGTAAGGGAAACCTCTGATGGAGGTCTAATAGTGTAGCAGGCGGTGTGGAAACTGGTTGACGAACTCGGGCTCGCGATTTGCAGCAAACAACGGAAGCAAGCGTTTTTAATCGAAGAGGAGCGAAGTGGGGAAGTTTAAAATGGGAGAATGTGGGAACCGTGTGTTGCACAGAGATGGGTCAGCGTGGTTTGCCCTGGGGATGGTCGGTGGTGTGGTGGACGAGGTGGAGAGAGAATAGAAGTCTGGCTCATGGTATCATTTTTGTTTTGAAGCATAAGTTTTTGGATTGGTTATATTCTTTTATGTGAAGTATCAGTAAATAGGGGGGGCGGAAGTATGTAAGAAAGAAGAAGATACTGTAGGTAGTAAAACAAGCATGGGGTGATTCTTGTTTCAACGCAAGGGTGTTTTGGGAATGTTAAAAAAGCTGCATGTTTCTAGAAACAAGGACTGGAGAAAACAAAGTATAAAAGGGGTAGACTGCATGGATTCAAAGTGCATGGTTTGAGGATTGCATAGGAGGAAGAATGTACAGTTTACACAAAAAGTTGGGTTTGTGAAATAAGCTGAAGCTCGGTTCGTTGTTTAAACGTGGTAGTAACCTGATTGGGAATTTGATCAAGGAATACGTGGGGTAGTTTTCAAGTGGGAACAAAATGTTGATTGAGCAACAGTTCTTGTATGGAGGAGTGAAGTTAGGCAAACGAAGGAGCTTGGAGTGCCAATGTGGGTTTACTAGTAGGAAGAAACAATGGTGCATTTTTGGTGATGGTAGGATAGGGAGTAAGGTTGAGGCATACGTGAAGAATCAAATAAAGATGGAGCATATAAAGACATGGTGAATGAGTTCTTGAAGAGCTACAGAAATATTTGTTGGATTTGTATACTTTGAATGGTGAGTAAACATAAGCTGACCCAGTTGAATTCAAAGAAGTGTCGCCTGATTCTTAGCAAAACAAAAGTAATTAATATAATTATATAATTGGAATTAAATAGTGCAATTATTATCGTATATATTTAAACCCAAATAACTGTTTATAATATTACCAGTATCTGATGGAAACAAATTTCACTGAAATCATGATGAAGGGCAGAACAATATGGAATTGATCTGGATAGTGCAGGAGACGACTGTAATTACAGTTAAATTTAAACGACTATTTAATTTAACTGTAACCGAACAGTTTCAGAAACGAACGAAACCAAAGTGAGTATAACTCACTCAGTTTTTATCCCACTTATATATAAGTTGGGTTTTAATTTGTGTGCTATGGTTGATAATTGTTTGTTGTGTGCTGAATATTATTTATGTATTGGATGAATTAATTGATTTAAACTTCATTATTTTAAAACGAAAATCCAATCGTTATTCTAACGATTGTTTCCAAACAAGGTAATTACTTTGTTGGTTACGTTTATAATAATATAAACGTTTTAAATTAAAAATATGGGTGATTGGATCACTGTTATTATTTATTGGTGGATATTATTTGATTGAATCAAATAATATTATTTGAGATAACGTATTTGGATGTAGGGAAAACAGGTTGGAGGGATCCAACTGGATTCATTAAATTTATCATTAATTTCATACTACCATTATACGAACTATCTACCCAATATGGACTGGACAAATTGATTTAGTTGTTGACTGAAATTCAACGTTTGTATGGTTTTAACCAATGGATTATATTGGTTGAGTAAATGGCATTAGATGGCTTGAAAATCAATTATTGTATAGATATGAATTTACCGTCAGGTAAATCGACTGGAATAAAGTTATAAAATTTATTTTATAACTGAAAATAGATTTTTAAATCTATTATTTTTAAATGGAAATTTATTAACCAGGAAATAAATATTTAATATTTATTATTTAAATTTATAACTAACTATTAAGTGATTTTATATAACAACTTCTTATGTTAATAAGAATTATAAACAGATAAGCAGAAATTAATGTAACGATTAAAGTATGGAATTAATTGTTCTAAGAAACAATTAAATGGGGATATTTAAATTAATTACATTATTAATTAGTTAAAGTAGGAATTAATTGGAATTGATTAACGAGAAAATCATGGGTTGAGTTTGACTAATTCAAATGTTTTATTTGGAATTAGTTATTTGATTAATTTACTTTTAATTAATCAAATGGAATGGTAACGAAGAGTTGTTTAATTTTTATAAGACCATTAAAGGAAATTTATTATTTATTTTAGTTAATAAAGCAGTTAACTAAATTTACAGCAGTTATTGCTGAGGTAAATTATTATTTAAATTAAAGAGATTACTTTATAAATGGAAATAAATTAAGTGATCAAATCAGAAATGAATAATAATTAAATTTTGAATGAGTTTATGATCGGGTTTTATATTAAAACCCAAGTTTTATGAATTAAGTTATAAAGAGATTTAAGCAGATTCGACAGCTTAAGATGAATGTTTACTTGATATGTGAATTAAGAAAAAAGGAATCGAGATATAAAAGAGATTTATATTAAACCTGAGTTTATAAATAAGATTATAAAAGAGTTGTGAAGTAAAAATGTCAATTTTGAATGGACGATACTTAATAACGAGATTAAGTGGAACAAATAGAATTGAAATGAGATTTTCAAAGTAGAAAATGGCCGAGTGGATTAAGTGAAATAAAATGGGTTGATGAGAAGTTAAGATAAGAATTTAAAGAACTAGAACCAAACGGGAGATTAGTTGAGTGTAGTGATTTTCTGGATGTTAATCTGATGTTGATTTCGGTCTTCGGGGTTGATACTTAGGGAATTATTCGCTTACCAATTTATGGTTAGCAACTAATGAATATTGAAGTATAGAAATGCGTGAATAAGATTTGAAATGTTTCCATTTATAAAAAGGAATTTGAGAATATATATAATGGGATTTCCAAAATAGTGGAAAGAATATAATTCTAGAAAGTGACAAACGTTTAAAATTAACAATGTTAACAAAACAATTCGCTGGACCCAAAATGGGTCAACCCACACCTGCCTAGTCGACCCATGGGTCGACCCAAGAGGGGCTGGGTCGACTCTAGGGTCGACCCAGAGGGTATGTGGGTCAACCCACCCCTGATCTGGACAGATTCATTTGATGAACCAGGACTGTTTTTCGAACCACATTCGTTTTTGACTCAGGGTTGTGCGTACAATAAGATCTTGAATAACTATAAATAGGTTAGCAGAGCCTAGCCTAAATCTCATATTTTCTGAGAGGATGTCTAGACTCTACCATTCTTCTTCCTCCTTATATCTCTTCAGAAAATAGGATAATTAGTCTAAAGAAATTCTGATTCAAGATCTGGAGGAAAAGAATGTATATCTACAAATTGGTGTTCAGAATTCTGTTGGAATAAGGTAAATTCTTGTTTCTGGTCAATTTAAATTTCTCCTCTTTCTTCCCTTTTTCTTTTAGTTGAGAATATTGGATCCATGGTTATTTAGGCTCTAAATTCAGTTAGGGGAACCATGGAATGCTAGATCTGGACCAGATTCATGAATTGGAAAGTTATTAGGTAAGTAGATTTAAATTATACATTTTTGATAATGTTATATTTATCATTTGACATTCCCCATTAATATGTATAGTAAATTTATTGAAATGTTTAATCTACTGAAATGTATAAACCTGTTAAAATATGTGGAAAGGATTATTGTTGTATATATACATGTTCTAATAACTTGTTAATTGGATAATGTAAGTTAAATTACAGTGAAGTAAGGAATAATTGTAATGTTGTATAAGACCTGTTTTCCATTGATCATCTGTTTGAGTTGGAATTTACTGTAAATGCTGTAATTATGGAATTTACAATGAACATGAATACTTGTTAAGAATATTATTATGCCAAAAGATTGTAAATAAGAATTACAGTGAAATTTGGAAGAACCAATATGCCAAAAGTTACAGTAAATAGAAAATTATAACCGCACCTAGATACGAGGTTAAATTCAACTCTTGGTAGAAGTTCACCCGGAACCGCCTGACAATTCAAGCATCCACAAGTGATTAATTTAAGGTGATAGGTCTAGTGCGTAAACAAACATATAACGGTGCTAAGACGCAAAGTTAAGTCCAACTTATGGTAGAAGTCTGCCCGAAACCGCCCGACAAATCAAGCATCCACAAGTGATCGGCTAAATGTGAGAGGTCTGGTGCATAAAGATATATATGAATATGTGCATATAACATGATAGAAATAAATGGAATTAATTGTAATTACTGGAAATGAATGAAAGTTATAATAGTAAAAGAATTGGAATGAATGGGGAATGATAATAACCTATTATGAATAAACCTGAATAGGAAAAGGAAAGATAATAGGTAGGCTTGTCCTAGGGACAAATGGAAATTATAACTTAGGTTATATTAAATAGTAGAGGGAATGTGATAACTTATGTAATAAGATAATTTGTACTTAATTTATAATTAAGTAATTTGTAAATCTGGAAACACGAAACCTGTTGTTTTTAATAAGTAGAGAAAGGGGGGCTTATGAAACGCAATAAGTTGTACTTGATTATACATTAAGTAATCTGTAAACTTGAGAATCTGAATCTTGCTGATAAGAAGAACATGTTATCTGTAAACTTGAGAATCTCAAATCTGCTGATAAGAATAACATGTTAAAGGCTTATTAATGAACTTAAATGAGCTAAGTTATATTACCGAAATTAATAAGCAAGAGGAACTCAGTAACTTGATAAGAAGTCAATACGACTTGAAATAACTAAGTTAAATGGAAATATGAAAAGTTAGAGCAAGCGCGGACTTAAATGATTAGACATGGGGCAACAACCCTGTTTTCTTGTCAAATTTATATGGGATCAATTAAAATAAAAGTGTTAAATTTGAATTATGACTTTTTACTAATTGAATAAACGAATTAAAAGTATAAGTTATTTTAACACACACACACACACACACATATATATTTGAAATGGATGAAAATATACAATTATTGAATGATGGATTACAAAATCATTGAGTATTAAGTAATGGTTGGTTACCGTTAAGGAATAAATTGCAGAATGAGATGAGAACCAAATTAAATGAAGTAGAATTCATTTTCACAGATTTGGGCTTAGTTAAATAAGGTACAATCTAATACTAATTTAAATTGATAGGCTTATAAACATTAAAGCCCAAAAGGGGTAAAGCCTAAAATTTATATAACTTCAATTTGCTTTTGCCTAGGAAGCCACGAGACCCTTCTCGAATTCCACCGCAGTAGAAAAGGGGACTACCTCGTTTTTCAATTCTCAAGAGAAACCCAAAAAAAGAAAGAAAATCATGCCCGGGTCTGATCGAAGCAACAAACACCAGCTCGCGCACGTGAGAGGAGAAAAGGGAACGTTAGGGGGAACTTCAGCTTTTGGGAAGAGCGCCATAAACGCTTCGAGGCAACTTCAGAATGAAGTATGGTGTTTGTAGGAGAGTGGAATCGTAACCTGGTAGCGTTGGAGAAGGATCTGTGCTAGTTTTTGGAGCTAACATGGGTGACATGGGAGTTTGTTGTCTTTGTAAGGAATGAGCATGGTCACGGCTATAAATTGAAACCCAAGACCATTTCGGTAGGCATCTTTACTCACATGTATACTTAAACCCATTGTAGTCTTATAAATATTGTGGTTCCATTTATCATTGATTCACATGATTGATTTGGTTGGTGGAGTTTGTATGTTTGGCAAAGTTTAATTTATGGTTATAGTAAAATGTTTCCTTGTTTGATGCGGTTTGGGCATAATTAGTGTTGATAATTGAAATTTTAGGTTTGTTTGATGAAAAAACTATAAAAGGGAGTACAAACTCCTTGTATCTTGAATTAAGAATTTAGTTTACATAATTTATTTATTTATTTAGATTTCATTGTTTTATCATATTTTGGGCATTTGAGGGAATTTATAATTTTAAAAGTTTTGCAAAGCTTCTATTCATCGTTTTTATTTTTTATAATTGAAGTTGAGGTATATTTACGAGTGTATGTGAACTAAAATTAAAACTTGATTTTGAAATATAAGTATTTTCAGAAGTTGTTTAGATATTATTATTAGTTACACTTTTTTCTAATTTACATGAGATTTATTTGAAACCTTTTTATGCTTTGAATTTTAAATAGCTTGAACTTTTGATGGATCAATCTAGTATGTTTTTAGTACTATTGATGTTTTATTCTATATTTCACAACTATATAAATAAGAACAATTAATGTAACTATGAAGTTTTGCGATCAACTTCGTTTCTAGCAGGATGCTCATAAGGATAGGTGCTGGCTCTATCCAATTCGGAGAAGAAGAGGCCTCGTTTATCTCTTGACCTTCTACATCGGGATCTATCTACAAGTGTTATTACCAGGTTCCATAGCAACATTATATAAAAAATGAGTGGCATTAGATATCGTTGGTAGAACCTATGCACCGAGTTCACTATTCTCGTATATACGCCTTTGTTTTATATTCAATACAAACTACAACTACACCAAAGCATCACCTTCAAAAGCCCTCCAGTGAGTCGGAGAGTACATTTAAGGGGGAACAACCCACTACATAAGCCGGAGAAAGCTCTTCAAGCTTCCCTTCATTCGATTTGCGGGAGTCACACACAACACATAGCTGGAAGTCAAAGGACCAGTACTACTTGCCTAACCCAGTACTATCTATCTCAAAAGTCTAGGGTGCTAAGGCAGCGGCCAAGCTTGCACCCGTCATTCTTTCCTCGGTGCTAATCTACCTGTTTCCCCCTTTGAGGAACTCTGAAGTACTTCTGAAGCTCCTCATGGTCACTTTTTCTCATGGGAGTGAATTAAGGGGAGAAGGACACGACACTACCAGGTGCACTTGACTCATCGGAACCTAAGAAGATGACACTCTGGGAACCCCAGGAATTAACTAGTTGTTTCGTAAGGACCCTGAGGAAGAACATATCCGTTCCTAGGTAATCACTAATCAGTATCGAAGGAGATGACACTCCGGGTTCAACTCATACCGTAAGTTTATTTATTGCGCTGGAGAAATAATATTTGGTAATAATTCTAGTTGGTCTGACAAATTATCTGAAAGTAGTTTACAATTATTTTGATTAAGTCATTAGAGATTTATATTTTATCATAGTGAGGAATATTTTCAAACATTATATTTTGATTGTTAGTTTGTGTGTTTTATTAATAATACGTTTTTATGGATTATTCAATGTGCATTTAGTGTTTATATCTTTCAAATATTTGAATTATTCTATGAGTAGAATTGTTTTATTTTACTTGTAAATCATATTAAATTTCAATTATTACTTTTATATATCCTTAATTTCATTCATTATTTTTATATATTTTCCGCTATTCCATTCTTGTGTGATTTTTTTGTTTTGATTGAGAATGATTTACTATTTTATTGGTTTTATTAATGATTCAAATGTGAAACAATGATAACATCTTTTGTATAATGCTATAAAAATTTATATTCCATGTAACGAAAAATTTGAATAAACGGTTTGGTGAAACCGTACAGTATTGGACTTTCGGTATCACTATCCTGGTTATTCATTGGGCTTGTTATACAAAGTATTGAAGGGTAAGTGTGTTATACGAGCACTAAATAAACAGACTAGTAAGAACTGTGGTATGAGACTGATTCGTTTATTATTCTATATAATACTCTTACCAGTACTAGATAGTCCTGAGCGACTATAAAGGTAGTCCTGAGTGACTACCCTACATCAGACCTGAGAGTCTGACTTATGGAGATCTGAGTATCTTCCATTATAGGCGCCAAAAATTGTTTAGTACTGGTATATAATATTTTCATTGCACGTGCAGTGTCATTGAGTCTCGCCAATATTGTTATGGATCCATATAATCTTTTATGATTTTCTTATATTTTGATGTGATTTACATATATGATTCTTGTTTATGGTTTCATCATGTTATTGTATTTTGATGGCCTGTGAGCTATCATGTGATTGTGATATTTTGATGATTTTATAATGTGTTATAACTCTTGAATGAGATTCACTTGTGTTTGATTATGTTGTCATTTGCAGATGATTGAGACCAACTTGTAATTTATTGGGCCCAGAAGAGTATAATTATTTTGCATAATATTAATCATCTTGTGTTAAGTGGATTGATTATTATATTGATATGTATAAGAAACTTGTGTATATATATTGTCAATTTAGTTAAACGTATAAATAAATGTTAAACATCATATATATATATATATATATATTAATTTATCGTCACCATTGACTCTGTGACCACATTATTTCTGTATATTAAGTATTGTTCTATCCTAGAGGCACACATGTTGTCACTTTGTATTGAAACTGTGTACGTTCATGTGAGTTCTATTTCAGAAATAAAATTAAAAAAAATATCAGTGTTAGTTCAAGAAGATTTACATGTGTGTGCCCCTACTGCCTCATTCTCCATATTATCTGATAGTACTACTTCATAATACTCTTGGGTAATATGGGTATAAATGAAACACCCACCTCCGTTAGGGTCACTCTCAAAGGGAATTCCCTAATTTTGGTGGAGGTTTATAAGTATAAGTCACAGATACACAAGACAGATATATATAAAAAAAACATATATTTTTGAAACAGCGGAAAACAACAGCAACTTTTATTTCATTAAAATACGTGTTACACAAACCATGCCATAATTTGTCTTACAATACTTCCAAAAACATAACACCTTCATAACTGTCTTGATTACATTATTTAAAGAAGCATAAAAGCATAAGTAAACTGCATAAGTCCCATAATTGCTGTCCAAAGCCATAGTCCAAAACGAAAAGATCCAAGCAATACATTCTTTCTCTTCAAGCTGGATGTGAAAACTGGTCAAGCTGCGGTATTCCCTCCCTGTGGACCGGGGGGGGGGGGGGACGAAAGAAAAGAAGACGAAAGAAAAGTAGAGTCAGACATAAAGCCTGAGTAAGTCTAGGACTATTCAGTCTATGAATAAAGAACTGGGCATGATAAGTATAAACTGGAAATGGGAAAGCACCATAAACTAAGTTAAGTTGTCTAGAGTCGAATATACTTATCGTACCCCATAATAATCTCTGCATCCATATAAACTAGTTCCCAACAGGCACCCCATAATCAGGGTGAAGTGATCCGTTTCTAATGATCGGCTCCTACTCGCATAGTTACATGTGTCTTACGGCCCCCGTTGTTGTAGTTACCTATGCTGGTCCCACCATGGGGTGTATCAAGTCCCATGGTGGCGGCCCGACACAATTCTAGAATGCACAGGTATATTACTGGTGCCCAGTGCCTTATTTTTCTGCGCCGGAGTGTGTGCACGCCCGCACCCCGTTAGAACCTACACTGCTGCACCACCGCCGTCGATTTGACCTCTTACAGTCAGCCCAGTAATCGTGCCCCACCCTGCCTGGTTCAGGGTATCCTGATACACCTTGTAGGGTAACTGCTGAAAAGGGTCCCCCGCTACTAGGTTTTCTATTTCTAGCCAACATGCTAAGTTGGTTAAGTGTTTTGTAAACCTAACCCCCAATCAGTCTGTATAGTTTAGCATGTTCCATTTTGATTAAGTATTAATTCAATTTACTTAACCCTATCAATCCTGACTCAACCTTAATTGTCTTATTAAAGCCTCGACCTCTCACATTAGACAGATATTGTTGTGGCTGCCTGTTGCCGGTTGGGTCCGGGCAGTCTTACGCCACAACTCAGTCTAACCTCGGGTCTTTCTTAGGCTCCGTGTTTAACCACCCACATTGGATAGGTATTGTTGTGACTACTGGACAGCCGGGCGGTTCCGGGCAGGTTTACATCACAACTCAATCCAACCTCGGGTTAAACACATCGTATTTTCTAGATTTACATATTTTGTCTCTTTTCTTTTTATATGTAAATATTTGCGGCCCATTATTCAAATTCATCTTTATTGGGTAAAATTAATTTATACCACTTAATGGTTTTTCAAGGTCATTGGCATGCGTCAAACATACCAACACATATGTTTTATATTTTAACCCAAACGTCACTACCCCCGTTTTATACGTTCGCTACAATATAACATATGTTGGGGTTAACATTTAAACCCAACTTAGCCACATGAAAAAGGGGAGGCTTAGAACATGGTGTTTATTTATTCTAAGTAACATAAAAAGGGGAGTGTGAACGCATGAACTTGCAACATAGCGAACTAATTAACATAAATTTGGCACTTGTGAACTTGCATTGTAATAGCATATAATCATGGCATAAACATACCTAAACATGAAATCATGGTTTTTGATCTATTCATATAATCATGGCATAAACCTACCTAAACATGAAATCATGGTTTTTGATCTATTCATATAATCATGGCATAAATATACCTAAACATGAAATCATGGTTTTTAATCTATTCATGCAAAGTTGCAATTGGAATGTAAATCTAACTTAGCTATGTGTCACATATATTATCATACGATTTTTATAACAATATAGGCCTAAAACATGTTTTCCAATTAGGCATAACACCAAACATAGTCTACTCATGTTCATAGAGTCAACACAAGTTCACAAAGATGTTTACTTTTGTCTCTAATACAAAAGTATGGTTTTACACTTGAATCATGATGCCAATTCCAACATAAATTCACATAAGTCATAATACCCAAATGGATCCAACTACACTAAAGTGATTATAATATATATTATGTTGGCATAATAGTGAATCATATACTTGCATGAATCTCAAATAAACTACCACGAACATGTAGTTGTTAATTTTCAACATGAATCACATACTTGCAAATATCCAATCGTTATACCACAACATCCCAAATTGTCTAGAATCAAAGCAACATCCAAATATGAATTATTATCACCACAAATCAAATACAATTCTATTTCGCATTTTACACAAATCAAAACACAATTATTTATTTACATCGGAATAGCACTCTACTTACAACGTATGACGAATCTTCAATTCAGGAATTTGAATTCTGAATTTGGAGATGCTATCCTTTGTTGTAGGCGTTGTTTTGATTTAGTTGTCGTTGCTTTAAGCTTTTAAATTGTCTCCTAATCGTCTCTCAATTTTGACGGCTATTTCTAGTCCTTCCTCAGCAGCATGACGGTCTCATTCTCATTTTTATTTGTATGAATTAGGTGGAGTCTTAGGTCCTTTTTATAGAGTTTGTGAATTGATTAGGACCGTCGATGGAGCTTGGATTAATATTGGCCATTCATTTGAAGGAGAGACCAATCAGGAGCTGACACCTAGCCCTAGTGACAAGGCAAGACTCAGGAATTCGGCTAAGCACAGACCAGGCCAGAAAACACAAGCAGGTGCACCAGGCCAAAATGGCCCGACCGGGGAGGTCGACCCCCAGGTCGACTCTAGAGTCGACCTGGCCTGGGGCAGGTCGACCCCTAGGTCGACTCCCAGGTCGACCTGGCCTGGCAGGTCGACCATAGGGTCGGCCCCCAGGTCGACCTGGTGGGTTGGGCAGGAACTTTTCCCGCCTACTCTGATTGGGCTGAAATTCAAATCTGTTTTCGAAATTTGAATTTTCTGAAACTTCATCGGGCCATAATTGGGTCATACGGACTTCGATTTACAAAATTTCGGACTCTATTTCGCGTATTTTTCCAAGACGAACGCAATGGCACAACCCGTTTTTCCCTGATTCAGTTTTTAAAATTTATTTCTGCCTTGATTTATGATTATAGCATGTTATTAAAATTCGGGTTGTTACATTCTCCCCACCTTAAAGGATTTCGTCCCCGAAATCTCCAAGTTAGGAAGAACGTATCCTACCATCCATCATCCATCTACTCAAAACATAATCCACGAGCAGTCATTGTCCTTAAAAGATTCTAAATGCTGCATGAACATATGCAAAGGTGTTTGTATATGTACTTATCTAATGCGAAAATTAGGCGGTTACTGATTCAGTAAACCTCCTTAATGCAAATTATGTAAATGTCATGAATCCATTATGTATGCAAATTTTCCTAATCATGATTCTACATGAGTGCACAATCATTCATATAAATGCAACATCCATATGGCAACACATTAAACTTCAACCATATACGAATATAAATACATATATGCATATGCAATATGAAGTGACTGAGCCGATCTAAAACCTAAATTGTGTGTGTATATGCAACCACGAGCAACCACTAGCAATCACTTGCAACCACTTGCAACCATCATCCATAACATGTTTCAACTACATGTTTTCATCCAAAGGGTTTCTTCCTAAAAGATAAGGTCGAGGAGATATACCTAAAAAGATAGATAAAAGCGCAACTTAAGGAAAAAGATCAAAGATGTACCCTCGAAAAGAAAAGGGTAGGCTGTGCGTATTCTAGCTTCAGTTTCCCAAGTTGCGTCTCCCTTGGCGTCGCTCCACTGAACTTTGACGAGCTTGACTTCGCGGTTGCGTAGCTTCTTCACTTCCGTTCCTAATATGCGGGTTGGAACTTTCCTCACGGTTGCTTCGTGTTCCACTTCAGCTTCTTCTAGGATATTTGGCTCTACCACTTCAGCAGATTCATGTAGACATTTTCGGAGGTGCGAAACGTGAAAGACGTTGTGAATTCCGGCCAGCTTTTCGGGTAGCTCTAATCTATAGGCCATTTTCCCAATTTTCTCGATGATAGGAAATGGCCCTATGAACCTTGGTGCTAGCTTTCCTGTGGTTCCAAAACGAACAACGTTCCTTAGCGGAGATACCTTAAGAAAAACTCTGTCCCCAACCTCAAATTCAAGGTCGGTCCTCCTCTTGTCGGCGTAGGATTTCTGTCTGTCTTGGGCTGTCTTCATTCTTCTCCGTATTAAGTCCACTTTTTCTGAAGTCTCTCGGATCATATCTGGCCCAAGTATGAGTTTATCGGTAGACTCCCACCAACAAGTAGGCGATCGGCACGGTCTTCCATATAAAGCTTCGAAGGGCGCCATTCCGATGGTGGCTTGGTAGCTGTTGTTGTAGGCAAATTCCACCAAAGGAAGATGGTGTTCCCACGTCCCTCCGAAGTCAAGGACGAACAGTCTTAAAAGGTCCTCCAGAACTCTGTTCACTCTTTCCGTCTGGCCGTCGGTTTGGGGGTGATAGGCTGTGCTCAAGCATAACTGTGTGCCTACCGCTTCTTGCAGACTCCGCCAAAACTCACTTGTGAAGATAGGGTCTCGGTCACTAACAATGCTGGAGGGTATTCCATGGAATCGAACAATTTCCTTGAGGTAAAGACATGCTAGGGATGAGGCAGTTCTTTTACTCTTGACAGGTAAAAAATGGTCGCTTTTAGTAAGCCTATCCACTATTACCCAAATGCTAGTGTTGCCTCTTCTATACCTAGGCAGCCCATCAATGAAGTCCATTGAGATGCTATCCCACTTCCACTGCGGGACCTCTAGAGGATGGAGCAGACCGCCAGGCTTTTTCTATTCCGCTTTAACCTGTTGGCACACCATACACTTAGAAACGAAATCTGCCACGTCCTTCTTCATGCCGTTCCAAAAGAAAGTTCTCTTTATGTCCTTGTACATTTTATCTCCGCCTGGGTGTATCGTCATCTTGGAGTGATGTGCTTCCTCGAGAACCGTCTTTACCAAATCCCTTGTCTGTGGGACGCATAGTCTTCCGTCTCGCCTTAGCCAACCCTTATCGTCGATGGAGTATCTGCTGAGGTGACTTGAAGTCTCACCCCTAATTAGCCTATCAATTGTCTCCACAAGCTGAGGGTCTTCGCGTTGTGCTGTCCCTATTGAGTCCACTAAAGTCGGGCGTACTTCGAGAGATGCTGGCAAGCCCGGTACAAAATCAGAGGAGGGCCTAAAGTCAAAGCTGGTTATAAACTCTAGGCTTTGTCTTTCAACAAACAGTGGGCTTAGGTTTAGTTTCTTTCGGCTCAACGCGTCTTCCACTACGTTGCCTTTGCCCGGAGTGTAGGAGATCTCGAAATCGTACGAGGCAAGAAACTCCATCCATCTCTGTTGCCTCAAGTTAAAATCTTTCTACGAGAAAAGATATTTCAACGATTTATGGTCAGTGTAAAGTTCAAACTTCTCACCTAGGAGATAGTGTCACTAAGACTTGAGTGCAAAGACGATGTCGGCTAACTCAAGATCGTGGGTCGGGTAGTTCTTTTCATGAACTTTCAATTGTCTTCCGCCATAAGCTACTACCCTTCCTTCTTGCATTAAGATAGCGCCTAGCCCTGTCCCATATGCATATGTATAAACTGTGAACATCTTGCTTCCATCTGGCAACGTCAAAACCGGGGCTGTTGTAAGAGCCCTTTTTAGTCGTTGGAAAGCAAACTCGCAATCCAAGTCCCAATTGAACACTAGATTCTTCTTGGTCAGCCTTGTGAGCGGAGCTGCGATTTTCGCAAAATCCCTTATGAATTTTCGGTAGAAACCTGCTGAAACGACCCGCAAATCCGTGCTATCTGAGTTGACTAAATACACCACACGTCCAACCCAAATAACACAGAAATACGAACCATTATTAGGAAGAAGTTAGAGGATGAGAAATAGAAAGAAAGAAATATTAGAATAGAAGAAAAACGAAGATCACAAACTCACAGCGGAACGAATAAAATATATTATATAACCAATCTTTTGAAATACAAATCAGTAACTTTATATACATACCATCATCAGAGCACAACAATCATTTCTGGAACAGTTATAAACACCTGTTTCCAGATACAAACAAGGTCCACAGCGGAATATATGATAGCCTATAGCTAACCGGTGAAGCCTCCTGCTTCCAGCTCCTTCAAATAAATATGTGAAATCCCGACTACTTGACTGCCCGTACAAATTTGGGCACCCAAGAGTTTAGGGAAAACAAAACAAAATAAACTCTGGGTCAGTCATGGGACTGGTGTGAGTAAACTCCAACCACTTGTTTAACTTTCAAAATCCTTTCGAAAGAAAAGATAATAGTAAGACCAGCCCACACATAAACATGGACGGTTTTTACCTTACTATAACCCAAAACACTTTGATACGAAAATCCAGTGATATTATAATAATGTCTACATCAAGTAAATAACCAAATAGTAGAACGCTTGCATCTCACGCTCCACATATATATCATAAAATCAAAAACCGCATGGCGCTTATTGGAGATTGGATTTCCAACATGACAAGGTATGGGACCACCTTCCGACAGTGCATCTCTAGAGGCGAATACACCTGGGTTCAACAAGAACATCTTGCAACCCGGCCCACACATGACCGACCACTCATTTCGCTTGAGTGTATCGAATGTATATCACCAACGGTTGGACTCAAACCACCGTTTCCCGAATGGGCAGAATCGATAGATTTAGAAACAAAAGGAATTTCTCTAGATAGGTGATTATACACCCTAATGGGTGCGACCCACATAGCCATGCTACCTGCCCGATTTTTGTCCTTTCCCGGTTGTTGAGGCCTGAGGCTACGATTACTTACCATTCCTTGATAGCACAATCACTTTGAATGCCACATTGTCAGATCCGTTAATCACTAGTTGAGTTTGCACGAATATTCTGGATATTATGCTAAGGGATAAATCCGTTGCAACCATATACATTCATACAGACCAACCCATTTGATCATTGGAAATACTCTGTCAGACATTCGTCCATTTACGTTCGTTCTGGGATTGAACGAAACCGAAGGCACTATTTCTATTAATAGAAAAGCCCTTGCACTTTACTCCGTCTTCAATATATTCAGCATACTTGGTTCGCAACGCTTATGCCGATACGGAGTGGTTCTTCGGATAATAATCCAACCGGTCTCTCCATATTGACAACGATGGTCAAAAACTTCGATAGTCTGTGATTTAACTATCGAATAAAAACAAGTGTTCATCCAACATATCAAACAAACCACTGGGCTCTTTAATTAATATTCATTAATTAAACCACTTCTCTATTTCCTTATCAATATTTGTTACCCAAATATTTTCAATAATCATCTCGGCCTCTTATGCCATTTGGAAAACGTTTCCAAATATCACTTCTTTTATTTCTATATATTAGAAAAACCTCTATTTGCAATTGGAAACAATTCCAATCACTTATCTCTATCCCTTTTTGTTTACAACATTCGATTTTTATATTCACTTTACTATCGAATTCAATACGTCGATACAATGATTTCAAATTATCAAAATATCTTAAAAATATTCTAACTCTTTAAATTTCCGGAAAATTTCGCCATAACCTCCCCTGTATCGGGAGCATCGGGAAATTTCAAATAGCTTCCCGGTATCTTCCTCAATCAAAAAGAAAAAGGAAAAGCCAAGCGGCTTGCCGATACGGCGCATAAAACCCATATATGAATTTAAACATGTACCTTTTTGTCGGGCATTACATTTATAAACTTCATATACCTCATCCCATACCTGTCTAAACCTGTTCACCTGTTTCCAATTCAATTCAACACCATCTAATCATTTGAATTCAGTTTCGCCCATTTGTTCTTTAAATCGGCCAATTTGCCTATTTCACTTCTTTGTTTGAACATAACATGTTCAAACAAAATATTTAACTCGTTCATAACCAAATTGAATTTCAATTTCAATTCTAGTTCTCTTTTCTATTTCGAATATAAATTTCAAATCGAATTTTCTTATTTAAAGCCCAATATCAATTCAAAATCCCATTTAACTAATTACTATTCAAATTAGTTAGTTCTATTCAAAGTCAAAAATCTGATTTCTGTTTCAAAATCAAATTCATTACTTCACTTGAGTTCACATATAATTTATAACTCAAATCTGAAATTTTCTAAATAGAAACTTCGGATTTCTCGCTTAAAATCCTTTTATAATATTAAATAAACCATTATGGTTTTAAACCGATTCTGGCGCTGCTTTTCTGAAAATTTGATTTTGACATAACTCAAAATATATACGACGAAATCCAGATTTTTCTCCGTCATTAGAAAACTATTATCAAATCGGTCCTGACGTTTCTTGTTTCGAAGAATTCCGACCCCAATTGAGTTCTGTATACTCAATTGAAGTTCGAGTCGCCAATTTACGAACTGCAGCGCTGCGGCGAATTCGTTTTAACTATATTTATATATATATATATAAACTTTTAAACTTCTAAACTTCTTTAAAATGAATTCAACTCCATTTAACTCTGCTTGATTCAAATTCAAATCTCACTTTTATTTGAATTCTAAATTCAAATTCCAATTCCTTTTCTATTTGATATTCAAATTCAATATTTGAATTTCTATTTGAATTCCCTTATTCAAACTCTATATTTAAATTCCATTTGAACTTTCTATATTCCAATTTCTATATTTGAATTCCATTGGAATTCAATTATTCAACTCCTTTTAAATTCTATATTCAAAATTCCATAGTTTAAAACCCATTTGAATTTCATATTCAAATCCCATAGATTAAATCCTATTTGAATTCAATTTGAATCTCTTCCATTCAAATTCCATTTTCCATTTGAATTTTAATATTCAAATTCATTTTCAACACCATTTGAATTTCTAATATTCAAATTCATTTTCAACACCATTTGAATTTCTATTATTCAAATTCATTTGAATTCCCTTGAATTCAAATTCCATTTTAAAACTATTTGGATTTCCTATTTTGAAATCCTATTTCAATCCTACTTTGAAATCCTACTTTCAAAGTTTATTTCAAATTCTATTTTGAAATCTCATATTCAAATTTCTACTTGAATTTCTATATTCAATTCCATGTTCAAATTCAACACTTGAATTTCTATTTCAAATCTCAATTCAAATTTCATATTTAAATTCCATTCAAATCTCTATTCAAATTTCACATTTGAATTCTTCTTTGAAATAATATATTTAAATTTCTGTTTTGAAATTCCACATTCAAATCTCTATTTGAATTTCTTTATTCGAATTCCTTTGAATTCAGATTTCATTTTAATTTCTTGAATTCAAATTCTATTTTCCATTCTAATTTCGTCCATTCAAATTCTATTTGAACTTCTTATTTGAAATTTCATTTGTACTTCAAATATTTCAACTCCTTTCTAATATTTAAATTCTATTTAAATTTCTACTTAAAAATTCTATTTCAAGTTCTATTTTGAAATTTCATTTCAAAATTTAATTTCACACTTGTATTTCTATTTCTGAATTATCAAATGATAATTCTTTCACTTCATTTATAACTTCGTTATAAAAGAACTATTTATAACTTCGTTTAAAAAGAAACTACTTGTTTTATTTTTCAAAAACAAGTTTATATTTTATTTCCATTAAAAATTCAAATTCTATTAAAAATAGAATTTTCCCTTTTTAAAATCTCCAATATCCTTCCACGGTATTTTAAATAAATTAACACTTAGCCCAGTGATATTTAAACACATCAAATCACCCAATTTTCAATCATTTGATTTTTAACACATCATATATGAAAGATATATGAAATCAAACAACCAACAAACAAACAGATAGTATATTTTTGAGGAATCCAGTTGGATTCCTCCAACCTGTTTTCCTGCATCCACAGATGTTAGCACATAAATAATACCCATTCTGCTTCGTGGCAGAATATCGTGGTATAGAAGGTCATCCACTAATCATAGCGTGGGGCGTATAGGGTAATCATCCGCTATAAAACTGCGGGCATCCGCTAATGAGACTGCGGGAATCCAACCAATCAATCAACCCAATATATATATATAATAGCCTAAATAACTAATATATATAAACAACCAGAAAACAACACAAGAAGCAAACAATTATTTTTAACGGATAAAAATAATTATAAATAAAAGGTGAGTGAGATTTACTCACTTTGATTTCTTTTGCCGAAATATCCTGTGTAAATTTCCCAAATCATTTCGGCTATGCATCGTGTTGAATAAATTAATTCTGTACCTACCATTAATATAATTCAATGGTTAAACGATTTTTAATTTAAACTAACTTATCCTATGAAATTAATTTATTCTATGTATTTTCAAACACTTAACCCTATATATATTTTCAATGCTTGTTTGAATAATTAAACCACACTTTAATCACCTTTTCCATTTTCTTTTAAATAAATTAAATTTCCAATTATATAAACTAATTCATACCTTAATCACGTTCTGAACTCCTTCCTGTCTGCAGCGAAGTCAAACCAGACCCCATTTCCCTTCACTGCGGATCTTCCCTGGCTTTACTGTCAAACCCTTCTGGTGATAGCCTATTCCCGTCATCAACTCTTCACAACAACAGACTCGAACACCCCAATCACCACAACACCGAATCCCAATTCAACCCAGATGAACTTCGAATCCCAAACATCACATCGCGACACCCCAAATCCGACTTTTGATCCACTGTGGTGACCCAAACACCACCAATTAGGATTCGCGACCCCCCTAAATGCTCCAAGAGTATTTCTCAAACCCTAATCGTTTGTATTGACTTTGGATCGAGAACCGCTGTCGCACCAGACCCTGTTCGTCGCCCTATCTTCGGCCAACTTCTCGCGCCATTCTCCCCGAAGCTCGAGCATCAGCTCGCGATGAATCGAGTTGCGATTCGATATGAGGGCAGCGGCCATTTTTTTGATTTCGTTTGTTTTTCTGTTGAACGAAAGAATGGAGTCGCGGTGGTTTATATAAGCAAAAGAAGGGAAACAACGAGTACGAGCCATTAAAATGGCTGTTTGCTTGCTTCGAATTTGGGGAGCAGGAATTTGTGCTCGAGAAAAATAATATGTCTGCCTATAATTGAAGATAGGTCGGCTTTAGGAATTCATGTTTGCTTAAGTACATACACTGCTTTATTTTGATTTGATTTTATTTATATTTTTATTTGAAAATATCTCGCGGTAACGAACTCCTATCTGAGCGTAACGACCGACGTCTCTAGGATTTTACCACTAATTTGAACTCAACGAAACAAGTTTCAAAACCCAATTCGATCACTTTGAAAAATATATCATTTAAAATCAGCGATTTAAATTAAATTCAATTTAAAATATAAATTGATTTCAAATAATTAAATTTATCGTTATAAACCCCAAATAGAATTTATATTGACTAACTGAATCATTTCAATTCAGTTTTTAACTGTGAATTAAATTGTTTTCATTCTCGTATTCGATTATTCAACATATTTGATATTAAATCGTATACTGATTATTCAATCGATACAATATGAAAATTCGTTTATCAATCCAAATCAATATTTAAAACTATTTAAATATTCAATATTAAATAGCTAAAAATCCGGGTCGTTACATTCTTCCCCCCTTAAAATAATTTCGTCCCCGAAATTGCTAAGGTAGGAAAAGTGATACAAATCCATTACTTTTCAAAAATTCACTTATGTTGAAACTTACCTCTTCATATTTCAACAATTTTAGTTCTACCAAAACATTTGGTTTCTCATTCACATGCATTCAAATTGATTCTAAATCAATTCATCCACTTGATTTATTTAACTTGTTTTAAGTTAAATTTTAAATTCCAGAATTCAAATCCCTGGGTTTCTCTTTTCAAATTCTTTTGAAATCCCATAAATATATACATATATTTATTTTCATTTCAAATTCAAAACATTTGAATTTTTAAACTACTTGTTTTCTTTCAAACAAATTTCCATCAAAACTTTCTAAGGTAGCAATCCATCACTTAGAAACTCGGAAATGAACACTGATGATGTCGCGACTATCATCAGAATTATTTCCCAGCCACCGAAGTGAGTTCAGTGCCTTATTATCTCAAAATCCATGATTTTCTTTCAAATCCTTTAAAACCAATCTATATTATTTTAATATACTTTGAAAAATATTTTTCAACTTCCCAGGGTTAAAATTCTTAATTCTGGTTTGAATTAAATTCTAATTCATCTCATTCGTATATTTAATTCCCATACAAATTCTATTTGGTTATAAATAACCATTATAATTTTATAATCTCATTTGATTAATAATCCTAACAATCAACACATCCATATAATAATAATTCTAGAAAATTATTCTTTCTATATCAAAAATAGAAATTTGGGTAAAATTATTTCACCCACTTTAAAACAATATCGTGTCGTATTTTCTGTTCAAGTGTTTAGAGATCCCTATCGACTTCGTGGCGTCCCACGATTCGACCAGAATTCATAAACCACTCAACAGACTAGCCAACACAATATAAAACAATTTTTATATCAACTAACAAATACGCTCTCTCGTATATATACGCTCAACTCATTCTAGGGTACTACTGACCCTATCTCTAATGAGCACAACTCCACAAAGCCTAGGTATTAACTCAACCTAAGCTCTGATACCAACTGAAACGACCCGCAAATCCGTGCTATCTGAGTTGACTAAATACACCACACGTCCAACCCAAATAACACAGAAATACGAACCATTATTAGGAAGAAGTTAGAGGATGAGAAATAGAAAGAAAGAAATATTAGAATAGAAGAAAAACGAAGATCACAAACTCACAGCGGAACGAATAAAATATATTATATAACCAATCTTTTGAAATACAAATCAGTAACTTTATATACATACCATCATCAGAGCACAACAATCATTTCTGGAACAGTTATAAACACCTGTTTCCAGATACAAACAAGGTCCACAGCGGAATATATGATAGCCTATAGCTAACCGGTGAAGCCTCCTGCTTCCAGCTCCTTCAAATAAATCTGTGAAATCCCGACTACTTGACTGCCCGTACAAATTTGGGCACCCAAGAGTTTAGGGAAAACAAAACAAAATAAACTCTGGGTCAGTCATGGGACTGGTGTGAGTAAACTCCAACCACTTGTTTAACTTTCAAAATCCTTTCGAAAGAAAAGATAATAGTAAGACCAGCCCACACATAAACATGGACGGTTTTTACCTTACTATAACCCAAAACACTTTGATACGAAAATCCAGTGATATTATAATAATGTCTACATCAAGTAAATAACCAAATAGTAGAACGCTTGCATCTCACGCTCCACATATATATCATAAAATCAAAAACCGCATGGCGCTTATTGGAGATTGGATTTCCAACATGACAAGGTATGGGACCACCTTCCGACAGTGCATCTCTAGAGGCGAATACACCTGGGTTCAACAAGAACATCTTGCAACCCGGCCCACACATGACCGACCACTCATTTCGCTTGAGTGTATCGAATGTATATCACCAACGGTTGGACTCAAACCACCGTTTCCCGAATGGGCAGAATCGATAGATTTAGAAACAAAAGGAATTTCTCTAGATAGGTGATTATACACCCTAATGGGTGCGACCCACATAGCCATGCTGCCTGCCCGATTTTTGTCCTTTCCCGGTTGTTGAGGCCTGAGGCTACGATTACTTACCATTCCTTGATAGCACAATCACTTTGAATGCCACATTGTCAGATCCGTTAATCACTAGTTGAGTTTGCACGAATATTCTGGATATTATGCTAAGGGATAAATCCGTTGCAACCATATACATTCATACAGACCAACCCATTTGATCATTGGAAATACTCTGTCAGACATTCGTCCATTTACGTTCGTTCTGGGATTGAACGAAACCGAAGGCACTATTTCTATTAATAGAAAAGCCCTTGCACTTTACTCCGTCTTCAATATATTCAGCATACTTGGTTCGCAACGCTTATGCCGATACGGAGTGGTTCTTCGGATAATAATCCAACCGGTCTCTCCATATTGACAACGATGGTCAAAAACTTCGATAGTCTGTGATTTAACTATCGAATAAAAACAAGTGTTCATCCAACATATCAAACAAACCACTGGGCTCTTTAATTAATATTCATTAATTAAACCACTTCTCTATTTCCTTATCAATATTTGTTACCCAAATATTTTCAATAATCATCTCGGCCTCTTATGCCATTTGGAAAACGTTTCCAAATATCACTTCTTTTATTTCTATATATTAGAAAAACCTCTATTTGCAATTGGAAACAATTCCAATCACTTATCTCTATCCCTTTTTGTTTACAACATTCGATTTTTATATTCACTTTACTATCGAATTCAATACGTCGATACAATGATTTCAAATTATCAAAATATCTTAAAAATATTCTAACTCTTTAAATTTCCGGAAAATTTCGCCATAACCTCCCCTGTATCGGGAGCATCGGGAAATTTCAAATAGCTTCCCGGTATCTTCCTCAATCAAAAAGAAAAAGGAAAAGCCAAGCGGCTTGCCGATACGGCGCATAAAACCCATATATGAATTTAAACATGTACCTTTTTGTCGGGCATTACATTTATAAACTTCATATACCTCATCCCATACCTGTCTAAACCTGTTCACCTGTTTCCAATTCAATTCAACACCATCTAATCATTTGAATTCAGTTTCGCCCATTTGTTCTTTAAATCGGCCAATTTGCCTATTTCACTTCTTTGTTTGAACATAACATGTTCAAACAAAATATTTAACTCGTTCATAACCAAATTGAATTTCAATTTCAATTCTAGTTCTCTTTTCTATTTCGAATATAAATTTCAAATCGAATTTTCTTATTTAAAGCCCAATATCAATTCAAAATCCCATTTAACTAATTACTATTCAAATTAGTTAGTTCTATTCAAAGTCAAAAATCTGATTTCTGTTTCAAAATCAAATTCATTACTTCACTTGAGTTCACATATAATTTATAACTCAAATCTGAAATTTTCTAAATAGAAACTTCGGATTTCTCGCTTAAAATCCTTTTATAATATTAAATAAACCATTATGGTTTTAAACCGATTCTGGCGCTGCTTTTCTGAAAATTTGATTTTGACATAACTCAAAATATATACGACGAAATCCAGATTTTTCTCCGTCATTAGAAAACTATTATCAAATCGGTCCTGACGTTTCTTGTTTCGAAGAATTCCGACCCCAATTGAGTTCTGTATACTCAATTGAAGTTCGAGTCGCCAATTTACGAACTGCAGCGCTGCGGCGAATTCGTTTTAACTATATTTATATATATATATATATATATAAACTTTTAAACTTCTTTAAAATGAATTCAACTCCATTTAACTCTGCTTGATTCAAATTCAAATCTCACTTTTATTTGAATTCTAAATTCAAATTCCAATTCCTTTTCTATTTGATATTCAAATTCAATATTTGAATTTCTATTTGAATTCCCTTATTCAAACTCTATATTTAAATTCCATTTGAACTTTCTATATTCCAATTTCTATATTTGAATTCCATTGGAATTCAATTATTCAACTCCTTTTAAATTCTATATTCAAAATTCCATAGTTTAAAACCCATTTGAATTTCATATTCAAATCCCATAGATTAAATCCTATTTGAATTCAATTTGAATCTCTTCCATTCAAATTCCATTTTCCATTTGAATTTTAATATTCAAATTCATTTTCAACACCATTTGAATTTCTAATATTCAAATTCATTTTCAACACCATTTGAATTTCTATTATTCAAATTCATTTGAATTCCCTTGAATTCAAATTCCATTTTAAAACTATTTGGATTTCCTATTTTGAAATCCTATTTCAATCCTACTTTGAAATCCTACTTTCAAAGTTTATTTCAAATTCTATTTTGAAATCTCATATTCAAATTTCTACTTGAATTTCTATATTCAATTCCATGTTCAAATTCAACACTTGAATTTCTATTTCAAATCTCAATTCAAATTTCATATTTAAATTCCATTCAAATCTCTATTCAAATTTCACATTTGAATTCTTCTTTGAAATACTATATTTAAATTTCTGTTTTGAAATTCCACATTCAAATCTCTATTTGAATTTCTTTATTCGAATTCCTTTGAATTCAGATTTCATTTTAATTTCTTGAATTCAAATTCTATTTTCCATTCTAATTTCGTCCATTCAAATTCTATTTGAACTTCTTATTTGAAATTTCATTTGTACTTCAAATATTTCAACTCCTTTCTAATATTTAAATTCTATTTAAATTTCTACTTAAAAATTCTATTTCAAGTTCTATTTTGAAATTTCATTTCAAAATTTAATTTCACACTTGTATTTCTATTTCTGAATTATCAAATGATAATTCTTTCACTTCATTTATAACTTCGTTATAAAAGAACTATTTATAACTTCGTTTAAAAAGAAACTACTTGTTTTATTTTTCAAAAACAAGTTTATATTTTATTTCCATTAAAAATTCAAATTCTATTAAAAATAGAATTTTCCCTTTTTAAAATCTCCAATATCCTTCCACGGTATTTTAAATAAATTAACACTTAGCCCAGTGATATTTAAACACATCAAATCACCCAATTTTCAATCATTTGATTTTTAACACATCATATATGAAAGATATATGAAATCAAACAACCAACAAACAAACAGATAGTATATTTTTGAGGAATCCAGTTGGATTCCTCCAACCTGTTTTCCTGCATCCACAGATGTTAGCACATAAATAATACCCATTCTGCTTCGTGGCAGAATATCGTGGTATAGAAGGTCATCCACTAATCATAGCGTGGGGCGTATAGGGTAATCATCCGCTATAAAACTGCGGGCATCCGCTAATGAGACTGCGGGAATCCAACCAATCAATCAACCCAATATATATATATAATAGCCTAAATAACTAATATATATAAACAACCAGAAAACAACACAAGCAGCAAACAATTATTTTTAACGGATAAAAATAATTATAAATAAAAGGTGAGTGAGATTTACTCACTTTGATTTCTTTTGCCGAAATATCCTGTGTAAATTTCCCAAATCATTTCGGCTATGCATCGTGTTGAATAAATTAATTCTGTACCTACCATTAATATAATTCAATGGTTAAACGATTTTTAATTTAAACTAACTTATCCTATGAAATTAATTTATTCTATGTATTTTCAAACACTTAACCCTATATATATTTTCAATGCTTGTTTGAATAATTAAACCACACTTTAATCACCTTTTCCATTTTCTTTTAAATAAATTAAATTTCCAATTATATAAACTAATTCATACCTTAATCACGTTCTGAACTCCTTCCTGTCTGCAGCGAAGTCAAACCAGACCCCATTTCCCTTCACTGCGGATCTTCCCTGGCTTTACTGTCAAACCCTTCTGGTGATAGCCTATTCCCGTCATCAACTCTTCACAACAACAGACTCGAACACCCCAATCACCACAACACCGAATCCCAATTCAACCCAGATGAACTTCGAATCCCAAACATCACATCGCGACACCCCAAATCCGACTTTTGATCCACTGTGGTGACCCAAACACCACCAATTAGGATTCGCGACCCCCCTAAATGCTCCAAGAGTATTTCTCAAACCCTAATCGTTTGTATTGACTTTGGATCGAGAACCGCTGTCGCACCAGACCCTGTTCGTCGCCCTATCTTCGGCCAACTTCTCGCGCCATTCTCCCCGAAGCTCGAGCATCAGCTCGCGATGAATCGAGTTGCGATTCGATATGAGGGCAGCGGCCATTTTTTTGATTTCGTTTGTTTTTCTGTTGAACGAAAGAATGGAGTCGCGGTGGTTTATATAAGCAAAAGAAGGGAAACAACGAGTACGAGCCATTAAAATGGCTGTTTGCTTGCTTCGAATTTGGGGAGCAGGAATTTGTGCTCGAGAAAAATAATATGTCTGCCTATAATTGAAGATAGGTCGGCTTTAGGAATTCATGTTTGCTTAAGTACATACACTGCTTTATTTTGATTTGATTTTATTTATATTTTTATTTGAAAATATCTCGCGGTAACGAACTCCTATCTGAGCGTAACGACCGACGTCTCTAGGATTTTACCACTAATTTGAACTCAACGAAACAAGTTTCAAAACCCAATTCGATCACTTTGAAAAATATATCATTTAAAATCAGCGATTTAAATTAAATTCAATTTAAAATATAAATTGATTTCAAATAATTAAATTTATCGTTATAAACCCCAAATAGAATTTATATTGACTAACTGAATCATTTCAATTCAGTTTTTAACTGTGAATTAAATTGTTTTCATTCTCGTATTCGATTATTCAACATATTTGATATTAAATCGTATACTGATTATTCAATCGATACAATATGAAAATTCGTTTATCAATCCAAATCAATATTTAAAACTATTTAAATATTCAATATTAAATAGCTAAAAATCCGGGTCGTTACACCTGCTAGCCCTAGAAAACTTCGGACCTCATTTGCGTTTCTTGGTGTCTTCCAATCCTGCACCGCTACTAATTTAGCAGGGTCCACAGCTAACCCATTTTTGGATACTATGTGCCCAAGAAACCTTACTTCCTCTCTCCAAAAGTGGCATTTGGAGAATTTGGCTTTTAACTGATGGACTCACAGAGTTTCCATGATTGCCCTTAGTCGCTGAGCATGCTCCTCTTCACTCTTTGAGAAGATCAAGATATTGTCTACGAAAACCACTACGAACTTGTTGAGGAAATCTCTGAACACCCTACTCATTAGGTCCACGAAGTAAGCAGGTGCGTTTGTCAAGCCAAAAGGCATGACAAGCCATTCAAAGAAGCCGTCTGGGGTTCTGAATGCTGTCTTATCGATGCTATCTTCAGCCACCCTTAGCTGATGAAAACCGGTCGCCAAATCGAGTTGGGAGAAAACAGACGCTCCTACAAGCTGATCAAACAAATCGTCAATTCTGAGGAGAGGGTGCCTATTCTTTTTCGTTAGCTTGTTGAGCTCCCTATAGTCAACACATAGACTGAGTGAACCATCCGCCTTTGTAGCGAACACCACTGGAGCGCCCCATTCTGAAATGCTCCTTCTAATGAACCCCTTCTCTAGAAGCTCTTTAATATGTTTACTGAGCTCCTTCCTTTCCCGTGGATCCATGTGTCTAACGGGCAACGCAACGGGCTTTGCATTATCTACAAGATATATGCGGAAGTCTATCTCCCGCTTCGGAGGCAAGCCCTTCACCTCTTCGAAGACATCCGGATACTCCCAGACCACTCTAACCGATTGCAAACTTTCAACAGAGGCATCTAGCAATTCTATTTCGCATTTTACACAAATCAAATACAATTCTATTTCGCATTTTACACAAATCAAAACACAATTATGTATTCACATCGGAATAGCACTCTACTTACAACGTATGACGAATCTTCAATTCAGGAATCTGAATTCTGAATTTGGAGATGCTATCCTTTGTTGTAGGCGTTGTTTTGATTTAGTTGTCATTGCTTTAAGCTTTTGAATTGTCTCCTAATCGTCTCTCAATTTTGACGGCTATTTCTAATCCTTCCTCAGTAGCATGACGGTCTCATTCTCATTTTTATTTGTATGAATTAGGTGGAGTCTTAGGTCCTTTTTATAGAGTTTGGGAATTGATTAGGACCGTCGATATAGCTTGGATTAATATTAGCCATTCATTTGAAGGAGAGACCAATCAGGAGCTGACACCTAGCCCTAGTGACAAGGCAAGGCTCAGGAATTCGGCTAAGCACAGACCAGGCCAGAAAACACAAGCAGGTGCACCAGGCCAAAATGGCCCGACCGGGGAGGTCGACCCCCAGTCGACTCTAGAGTCGACCTGGCCTGGGGCAGGTCGACCCCCAGGTCGACTCCCAGGTCGACCTGGCCTGATAGGTCGACTCTAGGGTCGACCCCCTGGTCGACTCCTAGGTCGACTCCCAGGTCGACCTGGCCTGGCAGGTCGACCCTAGGGTCGACCCCCAGGTCGACCTGGTGGGTTGGGCGGGAACTTTTCCTGCCTACTCTGATTGGTCTGAAATTCAAATCTGTTTTCGAAATTTGAATTTTCTGAAACTTCATCGGGCCATAATTGGGTCATACGGGCTCCGATTTACAAAATTTCGGACTCTATTTCGCGTATTTTTCCGAGACGAACGCAATGGCACAGCCCGTTTTCCCCTGATTCAGATTTTAAAATTTATTTCTGCCTTGATTTATGATTATAGCATGTTATTAAAATTCGGGTTGTTACAATAGAGGTGGGGGGTTATAGTTGGTATCAAAGCGAGGTTTAGAACAATACATTATATATATAAGAGACATGAGTCTGGACCTTAGAAGTGACGTAGAGTCCCTGTTCATGTAGGCGTAAGGTAGATTTTGTTTTAATTAGACAATATTAGCAGTATATAATTATTACGGTGTAAATCATTTATGGACCTATTTTTATTTTTCTATTGTATAGTGATTTACTTTTATATGCTCTATTGGTCTTAAATGTGAATTGCGAAGAATGATTGGGCTTATATAGTGATTTAATCCCTATAATTTCGATTTGTTTTAAATTTGTGTTCTTGTAGCTTATTAGTTGGTTATTGATTGAATGGCTTGATAGTTTCTTACTTGGATTTCGAGATATATCAATGAAGGTGGATTTGATATTTGGCCTTAAAAAAAGTTACAGAATCCGTGGCTTGGTTTTTGCACTCATTCCATATTCCTGGCCTTTTTAATTGTTTTGATATTTAGTTTTTTTTCCCTGGTTGGAGAAAACATACTACATGTATCCTGATAAATTGCTTGACTGCATGTATTAGCTTTACGCGTATGGCCTGACCATGATTGTATGCTTCCATTTGTATATCCATTATTGTTTCACCTGAGAATTCATTTGCTAATCACTTGTTTGATGTTGTTGAAGCATGCATGTCCACCTCTGTTTTGCATGTTTCCTTGTTTTCATCTATATGAGTGTATGTATATACTGTTGTTTTATGCTTGATCATGTGAATGGGCTGCCTGCATTTATCTTCATGTATATATGCAAGTCTGGGTTTTTTTGGTCATATTGCTTCTTTTCACTCGTCATTGATTATTCAAATTGCCACGACGATTGGTAGAACTTTTAGGAATTGGTTCCTGAATTTTTGTCTATTCTTGGATTTTGAATTCGTACATTTCGGCTGTTGACTTCACTTGAGTAATCCTAATATTTTCCGACTTGTTCGGTCTTCTTTTTCTTAGCTGTGAAATTTTGATCAAACGATGCTTTGATTTATGATTTTTACAGATGGCCATTGATTTATATTTGAACACCTTGATGATTTTTTTGACATTTCTATACTTGAAGTACATTAAAGATTTCTGAATAATTTTTTTTATATGAAACTGAGATTTTTGTTTTCTGCCTTGACTTGTTTGATTCCATATTTTGGTTTATTGTGTGAGTGTGCCAGGCTATATTGAATTTTGTTTCACTTCTGCATGTACCTTTGTTGCACTGGTGGTTTTGATCTTGCCTGCACTTGATGCTTGAATCTCTTCTTGTGTCCATGCTTACCTGCCACGTATAGACATACTACATACACCTATATGTATATATGTGTGAACTATATGGTTTCACTCTTTCTTGATGTATATGTTGCAGCTTTGCTCTTGGTTGCTACATATGCAGTTGAACATGTCAGCGTGATCATATTTATAGCCTTGTTCATTTCTTCCTCGTATGTGTGCAGCAAGTTTTTATTCGATTGCATTTTCCTTGTGCGCTGACTGAAATGGATTTTGTTGTTTTATTTGAACTTGGACATACATACATATATGAATATTTCAAGTATATAACTCAGGAAATGTGATGGATATTAGTAAAATTAAGGCAAGGAATAATAAAATTAAATAAATTTCTAAGTTGAACAGTTTAGATCTAACTATCAAACCGTTTGTCCAATTTTGACGATATCACACATTTTGCAAAGCTTAAACTATAAGCTGCAATTCTGATATTGATTACTGCACCAAATATTGTAGTTAGCAATGATTTTAAGGTGAATTAAGAAGTGTATATATATATATATATTGTTTTTGCTGAGCGGAACATCTTCAAATAGTTCTGAAATTGTTTTAAGCATAACTTTCAATTGATTAGTCTAATTTCGATGATTTTTTTGTCAATTCAGAAAGTTTAAAACATGAGCTACAATTTTCATGTGATTTTTTTATTAAATTTTGTTGTTTATTGGGTTAAAAACGTCAATTTAATATGATGACCTGCAGCGTTTTATCCAACAGGTTACGATTATTCCCTCTTCTAAAGTTTACTATAAGTTAAGTTATAATATATATTCTCATTATTGGAATGATACTGTAATACTGATAAACTTTCGTTCTTGTCACAACCCAAAATTTAGAAGTTTATTTATTAACTTATGAGTTAAAAATATGATATTTTAGTGTCTTGAAAAATATAAATTACGTAAAACTGAGCTATGATTTGTTCATAATTTTTGAAAGATTGATATGAGTTCAATGATTCTATATATTTTGGAAAACTCAAAACATAATCTACAACTTTTATTTAAAGTGCTTTGTAAAATTTTGGCGTTTCCTAGGCTGGAAGCGCACATTCGTACCGCTGTCTGGAAATTTCTGAACTGTGCCTTTGTATAATAGTTATTTGGTGATAACTTTTGAATGGCTTATCCGAATTCAAAGAATTTAAACTTTTCGGAAAGCTTAAAACTTAAGCAACAACTTTTATTTGAGTTTCATAAAATTTTGGTGTTTTTTGGGCCGAAAACCCTATTTTCTACTGCTAACCTACTTGTATATTAAAAAAAAAGAATCTGAGCCGGACCGCTGGATTCAAAGCTTTTGGTTGGTTTGTTTGAATTCGATGATCTTGCACATTGCGAAAAGATAAAAATGTGAATTACAACTTTTTTTTGTGAATTTTTTTGCAAAATTTTCAAGTTCACATGATAAAAAATGTTAGTTTATCTCGTTGGCCTATGCCAAACATTATTTCTGTGTTTCCATCTTGAAGTGAAATTTGTATAAATATGAGCTATATCTAATTATTTAATGAATGGTGGCTGATTTTTGAAGACTATAAGTTATACAACAATACCCTTCTGGGACTTTACAATTTAACTTAGTAATTTTTGTTGTTAGAGTGTTGTTAGATAGTAATTAAGGTATAAGTGGCATGTTATATGAAACTAATGTACATGTATATATTTCTCTGGTTTATTCATTTAAACTAACACACAAGTTGAGATAAGTTTTAGGTACATGGGGAGCTATTTGTAACAATGAATGGCGGCGCATAACATATGCAAGATCAACAATTCGCTAACATACTTAAAAACGCTAATTAAAAGATATGTTTTCGGATTAAATACTGCGAAATATTGATATGTTGAGTAGTTGTTTTGTTCCCCATGTTTCGGGATGCCACTTTGGAGATGCATATTTTGTAATTATATTGTATTCGGTTTTTCCGAAACGTCCTCCATGCAAAAGAGACTTTGCCGAAATTTTCTTTAATTTTTGGGAGTCAGAATATGTTCATGTAAACTATAAAATAAGTAAAAAGTAAAAGGCGTGAAACTCATTGGATTATTTCATTACATACAAAACTAAGTAGCAGGAAATGTGAAAATTTAGTTGTTATGTATGCTGAGAGATAGAGTACTAGTGTCCATTATCATATATAACTAATTGCGAGGACGCAATTTTGTTAAGGGGGGAAGTCTGTAACAGTGTAACACCCAGTAATTTTAGAGCATTAAGTTGATAAACTAAATAATACTTAATTATATATTTGGAATTAACTGAAATGGACTGCGCCATTGCATTTGTCTCGGAATTCTGCTTAAGATAGACTCCGAGTTTGCGTAAAATAACATCGTATGAAGAAGTTATTAAGCCTAGAATTTTGTATGCGCACAAGAGTATTATACATACACAAACCAATCAAACATTTCAAAATAATTCGAAATATAGTGACACGGGGAAGAGCGGGAAATCGGCCCGTTAGGGGTCGACCCCATTCCCCATGGGTGTCGACCCATGGGTCGACCCCTGTGTCGACATCATAAGGGGGGTCGACCCCCATACAGATCTGGGAAGAATTCGGCTTCTGAACCTGGACACCTTTCTGAGCGAGATTCGTTGACCTTAGGCTATATACAGGATCTCATTCTCATTGTTTTTATTCACCAAAAACAATGGAGACAACGAGGTGCTACCCCAAGTCAGTTTGAACAAGCCTACTCCTCAGCAACAACAAGAGTTATATGTGTTCAAGGATCTGTGCAACAACATCAACAATCATTCCTTTGTTCTTAGATCCAGTCCTTGTGAGTTTATGTTATTTTTATATATAAACATTTAAAATGTAATCTTGACATGTCTGTAAGTTTGATCTGAGCCTATGCCTATTAATAACTTGAACCATGACAGATCTAGCATTACTTTTACATCTGATCCATTGTTCTCATATGCCTAAATTCTGCCATTATATGACTATCTTGTTATTATGGTCAATTTTATCCTCATATGACTGTTTTTTTATTATGCCTTTTCTGGTTCTCTTTCCTTCCTCTTTCCCTTTTTTATTTTTATAGCAAGGCTACCTTCGAGCCTATGCATACCACTGAAATATGCGAAAGCACGAAATTGGGAACAATGGGAAATGTTAAAATTGGGGCATAACTTGTATTGAGAAATTGGGGCATAACTTGTATTGGGGTTTTGGGGTATAACTTGTAATGAACATGAATAATTGGCTAGGAACGAATATGCCTAAAACTACAGTAATTAGAAACTATAACTGCACTTCAACACGAGGTTAGATTACACATGTGGTAGAAGTCTGCCCGGAACCACCCGGGCATATCCAGCAACTGAAAGTGGTTAAGCTAATGTTAGGGGTTGAGGGCATAAATGTACATGCAACGGTGCTAAGACACGAGGTTAAGTCTAGCTTGTGGTAGAAGTCTGCTCGGAACCGCCCGGCATATCCAGCAACCACAAGTAGTCGACTTAATGTGAGAGGTTTGGTGCATAAATGAAAAATGACAAGAATCTGTTAACCAGAAACACTTAACCTATTTAAACATGTATGGTTACATACATGACGAATCGAGTAGGGGTTAAGTAAACTTGCTTGAATCATTGGGAGGGGTTGAGTTATTTTGTATAAAACCGACAAACTTAACCTATATGACATGTTGCTTGAATCAGTGGGAGGGGTTAAGTTATCTTGTATAAAACCGACAAACTTAGCCTATATAACATGTTGTTTGAATCAGTGGGAGGGGTTAAGTTATCTTGTGTAAAACCGACAAACTTAACCTATATGACATGTTGCTTGAATCCGTGGAAGGGGTTAAGTTATCTTGTAAAAATTTAATAGACTTAACTTTTATTACATGCTAAGGTTATGCAATCTTGTTATACCATTAGGCATAACCTGTCAAAATCCTGGTAGTGGGGATACAAGCCAAGGTGGGTAGCTTGTATCATCTATGTAGGACCCTTATTAGTCAGTAACCCATCTTTATATCAAACGGGGAACCCCGAACTAGGTCGGGGTCAGGGCACGCTTACTGGATTGATTGTAAGAGGTTCAAATAGGCGAGGGTGTCGACAGCGCAGGATCCAACGGAGTCATGTGCGTGCATGGTTCAGGCTTGCTTGTAGAAAATTAAGACGCTGTGACATCAGTAGGTATTGGTGTGCATCTAGAAAATAATCTAGTTTCCACCTTGAGAAGTGATACATACTACTGTGGGGACAGCACATGGTATCTACAGAGTAGGGAACCGATCGATTGGGGTAGTAATTAGGGTACATCTAGTCTTGCTTGTGTAGAAGCCCATTATTCTTGTTGTGGGTAGCACCTGTCATTTCTATTGGGCTGGATTGTTGGGGGTAAAGCCGGTCATTATAAGTACACCTAAGTATACCATCTTGTACTTGTTGGGATCATCTTGTTTTGTTATACTAGTATTGGTGCAGAGAAAAGTATTAGAGAAGCGCAATATATCCAGTTATGTTTATCCTGTTATCATGCGCAGTCTGTTATACCTGTCTTATGATATTGTTATATCCCTCTCCATTTTATATGCTTGTCATAATGCTTTTACATATTTATATGCTAAAAGTAACTGGACTCGCCAGACTTTATGTCTGACCCATTTTGTTTCCTCTTCTCTCTCTTCCGTTCCCCCCAAGGTTCTCAGGATGGGAATACTCAAGCTTGATCAGGATTCTTCTTTCATTCTACTTGGAGCTGCTTAGATGTACCGTTTGATTTCGTATCTTCTCTACTATGACCATATTTTGGGGATTATGCTCTTTTTATGTATTATTGTACTCTGATGATGATTTAGGCACAAGACAGAAGTTTTATGTTGATGTAATGAATTTTCAGTATTTCAGACTTATTATGTAATTGGGTTTGAACCACGAAGCTTTTCTATTAAATAAAGTTTTAATTTCGCTGTTATTTTATATATATCTTTGATGTTTTTGTTTCTGTTTACCTATAATGATTCACAAAACTTAATGCATTCTGATAAAGTGTGACATTAAGGTGTCACACTTGGTATCAGAGCTGAAGGTTACCAGATCGGATAAAAGATTTTGAAAATTGTTTTCAAAAATATTATGAAAGAAAGCATTTTCAAAAGAAAGTCTGTTTTGAAAACCATATTCCCCAAAGACATAGGAAATATCTTTCGATTCTATGTTTGAATCCCTTTTTCCGTTTCTTTTCAGCATGTCTGGGGAGTTTAATATTCCTGAGGGCATTCAGATACCGGTTTTGTTCTGTAGGTATCTGGAGGCTTTGGCACCGGTCGAAGGCCAAGAAGACGCCCCTCCCGATAATTTCTCTAAAATATGCAAGGACTTTTGTGCTATGGGCGGAAAGCCATTCCGAGGAACTGAGACTTTTCTAGAAGCAAGGAATTGGCTCAAAGTGACGGAGGATTTATATGGAATTTTCAAAGTTGACGATCGTAGGAAGATTCAGTTAGCCATTTGGTAGCTGAAAGATGAGGCCTCGTTTTGGTGGGAAGTAACGCATGTGGGATGTCCAGTTGAGACTTGGGAGGATTTCGATAAAGATTTGAAATGAAGTTTCTTTATCAAGCTGAGCAAAGTGTGCAAATGGAAAGGTTTTTGGCAGTTAAGCAAAGAGGCATGTCTGTCAAAGAGTATGTTCATAAGTACAATCAATTGGCGAGGTTTGGGTTGGAGCTAGTAAATACCCCGCACAAGAAAGCTTTGAGGTTTGCCTAAGGTTTGAATGAACTCCTTCATGGGTTGGCTATGTCTCATATTGCAATGGGAGCAACTTTTGAGAGACCCGTTGACATGACATTGCTGCACGAAGAGGGTAAAAGAAAAAGAAAGAGTCTAAGGTTGATGAATCGCAAAACAAGAAAGTATGGCCCAAGAAAGAACAACAACAACAACAACAACAAAAGAAGGGCGGAAAGAATAATAAGGCCCGAGAAAAGAGGAAATGTTATAATTACGGGCGCATGGGTCATTTGGGTAAAGAGAAAATGGAAGAATGCTTGCTTCCAATGTGGAGAGGTTGAACATCTCATTAATGATTGCCCAAAGAGGCAAGGACAGGGCCAAAGGGAAGGACCTTCTGGAGGGCAAGTGCATGCTCTCGTGGATGATGTACCGAATAAAGGTAGGACAGTTTCTGTTGAAGGTTTGATTTCTCTTTTCGATCATCCTGTTAGAACTCTTTTTGATTCTGGCACTTTGCATTCTTTTATATCTAATTTTGTGGTTGAGTCTCTGCACCTTAGTACTAGTATGGTTTTGGATCCCATTGTCGTCTCAAACTCCATAGGAGGTACAGCTCATTTGTCTATGATTTGTCGGGGTTTGAGAATATCTGTGTTGGGCATCGAGTTTGAATGTGATGCATATATGCTTGGTTTCATGGGCTATGGTTTGATACTAGAGATGGATTGGCTAGCCATGTATGGTGCCATTCTAGATTATGAGAGGAGGGTCGTTAGACTTTTGACTTGCCATGGATGGACCCTCGAGATTTCTTGTGACCCTAAAGGGTCTGTCATGCTTAGTTTCCTAGAGTCAATTGATGCATCTATCGATGATTTATGATCTATACCAGTAGTCTGTGAGTATCCTGATGTTTTTGAGGAGGTTCGGGACTTACCTCCGAGGTGCGAGATTGATTTCCGTATTTACTTAATGGACAATCCAAAGCCAGTTGCATTTCCTGTGCACCTGTAACAACCCGAAAATCTGGGCCAGTTTAAAATTTTTATTTTGGCAATTTTAGCGAATTCTGATTTTTTAAAATGAATTATTTTAAATAATATCGACGAGAAATTTATTTTGAATATAATTCGAACGTATATATTATACGCGTCGTCGTTAGAATATAAATATTTATATATAATTATAAATAGAATTAAAAATGGCGCGGTAGTTCGATAATTCGATTTCAAACTTCAATTGAATGTACCGGGTGCAAAACAATCCGGATTTTAGTGAAACCAAAAACATTAGGATCTGATTGATAATATCTTTCCAACGAATCCGAAAAATCAAGATTTCATATCAGGAATCAAAAGATATGTCCAGTTGAAAATTCTGAATAGTCGCTATGGAATTCAGGCCCTTAAAAATGGACATTTTGCAATCGACCTCGGATTTCGACGAAACCAGTTTTGTTGGGTCCGTGATGTCAAATTATTGCTAGGTTTCAAATTTCATAATTTTTCGAATCAATATGTGAGCGTGGCAAAGGAAAACGCGTTTGACCAGTTTCAGTTGATTTTAATCGACTGGAAATTGGCTATTTTTCCAACGTTCTCAGAATTCAACGAAACTAGTTTTGTTAGGACCGTATCGTCAATACGAAGCTAGAAAATATTTTTATAGAATTTTTCGAGTTAGTATGTGACCTCGGTAAATTGAAATGTACGTTTAAAATTCAATATAGTGATTTAAATGTAAATTCAACGGAAACTGATCAAAACAATCGAATCAGCTTACGATACATATCCCATTGTGTTCGGAATGGGGGTAATTAGCTAAGGACGACAGGCGGTGGGCCCCGTTTTGAGGTCGAAAATAAAAGTTGCTTTTTGGGTGGAAAATTAAATTAATTAAATAATTAAAATAAAAAAACCTTTTCTCTTCCCTTATATCAGCCCCCCCCCCATTAAAAACTGAAATCAGAAATCATTCAGGAAAAAAAAAAAAAAAAAGGGCGGGGAGGAAACGCGCTGCCAGGCGCTGGCCATCGCGCCACCGGAGCGGACGCGACTCCGATCAGGCCCCCCCCCCACCGAAGACCTCGACAACCGCGCACCCCTTTCTCCCCCCCCCCCTTCGATACGTCGCATACCCCCCCCCCCCCGGAAATCGCCACCGCCACCTGAGCTCGCCCCCCCTCGACCATCCGCCACCCAGCAGCAACCGCGCACCCCTTTTCCCCCTCCCATCCAGTCAACGTTCAAAACAACAAAGGTGCGGTTTCTATTTATTTTATATATTTTCTTTTATGATTTTTAAATTAATTTAGTAATTAAATTTTGAAATGAAATAGCATTGTTTAAAACTGAGTTTTTATTTAAAATAAATACATTGATAAAAATATGATTTTTATATTTTTGAAGTATTAAAAATATGATTTTTATATTTCTAAAGTATTAAAAAAAATCTTTACTATATAGAAGATTATAAGAATATGATTTTTATATTTTTAAAGTAGTAAAAATATAATCTTTTATATTGCAGAAAGATAAAAATATGATCTTTGCATAGTAGGAATTATAAAAATATAATCTTTATGAGATATAGATGTTAAAACATGATAAGGCGATATTTTTATAAAGGCGAAATCTTTAAATTTGAAAAGGCAAAATCCATATTTTTATAAAGGTGAAAGATCTATTTTTGAAAAGGCGGAAACTTTATATAGAAAATAGCGTGATAAAAATATAATTTTTATCTATATAGCATAATAAAAATTCGATTTTTATATATTGAACTAGGAATTAAAAATGGGATTTTTATATATTGAACTTCGAGTTAAAAATGGGATTTTTATATATTGAACTTCGAGTTAAAAATGGGATTTTTATATATTGAACTTCGAGTTAAAAATAGGATTTTTATATGTTGAACTTCGAAATAAAAATAGGATTTTTATATATTGAATAGCGAAGTAAAAATTCGATTTTTACATAGGTAGTGAAAGCGGGCAACGAAGGTAACAAAAAGGCGAGAACGAAGAAGATTTATATCAAAGAAGAGTCAAGATGTTTGGATAGCTATCTGTGAGAATTTCTCACTCTTCTATTTCTTTTCTAGTTATATATATATACTAGGATGTAGACGGTGTTTAGTAGCACCCGACACCCGTCATCCACAGACCATGGATGGCTTGTTTGTTAAATTGTTTGGTTGAGTAGTTAGTTAGAATATTTGATTGAATGGAAATTGTTTGGTGAAATGAAATTGATTTGATTGATGTGTGAATGGCGTGGGCGTTCACTAGACCGGGGATAAGGCTAGGCCTTGTCCCGTTTCTAGTATCGTGCCGTTATGCCGCCGAAATTTTCTAAAATATGTTAGAAAAATAAAAATATCATTTTATTTAAAGAATGAACTGAATAGAAATTCATATGATAAAATAAAATGTTTTATCGTTAAAAATATGATTTTTAACGTGAAGTGAATAAAATAAAATATTCATTTACAAACCGAATGGTTTGTTTATGTACAACTATTTGAATGACATTGATTGGGACGATAACTTTTACACATCGCCCAACTGCACAAATAAAATCTGTGTTTGATTGTTTGAAACCCTACACGGGTGTTGGGATGAAATTTGAAGTTCACTCATCCTGATTTATAAAATATGTCGATCGATTGATTGACAGGCTGTTATAAGCGTTAGATATTTATATTTGATGCTTATACAGTGTAGTGCACTTTGGTTGATGGTTGATTATGTTTCAATGCTATTATATACATGTGATGTATGAAAATCCATATAATTAACGTTATATGGTAATTGATTGGGCCTCATTCCAATTTGAAAAATAAAGAATATTATAAAATAAAGGTTCATGTGTTGACAGTACTCATCCATTGAGATTGGTCATGTGTTGAACGAAATATTTTGATAATAACAACTATTTTGAAAAAGAAATATTTGAAAATCTAAATTTATGAAGCCGTGTTGATTAGATTGACGCCATTTTGACGTAAACGATATTTATATCGATTTTATTCATTTTGAAATGAATTGAATTGAAAACGATTTCGAAATGAACTGAATTGAAAACGATTTCGAAATGAATTGAATTGAGAACGATTTCGAAATGAATTGAACTGAAAACGATTTCGAAATGAATTGAATTGAAAACGATTTTGAAATGAATTCAAATTGAATTGAAATTTGAATCGAATAGAAATGAATTTTAAAACGAATTTATAAAGAAGAATTCAATTTTGATTTGAATTGAAATGGAAGTTGAAATTGCTTTTGAAACGAATTTAAAACTATTTATATAATTCGTTTTAAATAGAAATCGACGAAATATATATTATATATATTATATATATAATATAATGGCCTGAATAGAACGCGCCGCGCCGCGGCAGTTCGTGAATTTCGACCATTTATTTCAAACGGACATTACGGGAGATCCGACCGTCGGATTCTCCTAAAACCGGAACCGTTGGGTTCGTATCGAAAAGAGCTTTCTAACGAATGTTAGAAATTTGAAATCTAACGGTTGGATTTGGAGATACGTCCAAATCATATTCGAAAAAGGTCGCTGTAAGTGCAGTTCGATGGCCATTGGTGCAAATCGACTGTACGGGCCTTGATAAAATTATTAAAAATAGTAATAATTTGTGTAAAATCATAAGAAATGATTTGTGAAAGTTTGGGATGAAAAACTCCATATTTGAAAAGATAAAAATAGATTTTTATCGAAATAAACTAGTTTTGAACTAGAATTATAATTCTATTTATTTTTAAGTAAATAAATTGAATTTGAAAAAGGTTTTAAAAATAACCAGAATTTCCAATGAGTGCATTGGAGTGGATTTGAATCGAAATTGTCTTTGGAATATTTCGATGTTGGAATTCGTGATTATACAGGTGTTGTTATGGAAATTTGAAAGATATATATTTATATCGTTATTTCCAATACGACATTTGTTAGTCGTAGAATTTGATATTGAATATAAGCCGATATATTTTCTATTCAGAGCCTTGTATTGAATATCGAATGTGATTTGGGTTTGTCGTGAATGGTGTCTTCACTAACACTGTTCCTGAACCCAGTTGAGAAAAGATTAAATCTTTTTATTTAGATTTAATGAAGTGTACTAATTAAATGATATTTAATTGGAATTGAATTGGTATTGATTTTTGGGTTTATCGTGAACAGTGTTTTAAATAACACTCGTTCTTTAACCCGATAATTAATGGAAGGTGATTTTGGGTTTATCGTGAACCGTGTTTTAAATGACACTGATTCTTTAACCCAGTTAACAATTAAAACTAAGTGGAGTTTTAATGAATCTTTAATTAGATTGAAATGATCGAAAATGGAGTATCACCAGTTTTGCTCCAGGCGATAGTTAAATCTTTAATTAGATTTGAACGTGAAATGGTAATTGAATTTACCGATAACACCGTGGTGTTAGAGATGAAGTATAACCAGTTGTACTTCATGGGATGAATAGGTTGGGATTGGGAAATAAAATAAATGATTACTTCGGTGTGGTTCGCTAATCCCGACTAGTTTGAATTGATATTCAAAGGAGATTAAAGGATAAATTTAAAGAATTAATCTTGGATAAAATGAATGGGAACTTTACCCAAAGTATAGGAATATTTGGATAAAAGAATATTCTGAATTGGAATGAGGCGTATGTTGTGTTTGTGTAACACTTTTATAATATATACGCGAGTTATTCAGAAAGACCGGGTTTATCCCATTCTGAATAACTGATTCGACGTGGTGTCGAAGATGAAGACGATGGTCGAAGACCGGAAGTCTTCACGTCGTTTGGGTGATTACTGATAATCTTGATTGGGCTGTACACCTAAGAAGATGGAAACAGTTGGTGATCGTCCAGACGTACTTGGAGATCGATGGATATGCGGGGTACTAGGTGCCTCCGGTTTCGTTCAGACCCAGAACGGACTTGTAAATGGACTGTGTGTCTGACATTGGATTTTAGTCCGTGTGATTGATCTCTATTAAATATATATCTGTTTGGCGGCGGAGAATTTATTCTCTTGCTTAACGCCCTTCTCTGAGACGTACGAGCTCAGGGGTTATATATTGATGGATATCAAACGCATGGAGTGAATTGCCTGTGTGGCATGCCTAAGTGGCAATTGATCGAGGCTTCTGTTGAAAAGCAAAGTCTTGTGGTTGATGATCAAAGCACGGCCTTTGTGGCATAGCTTTGTGTAACGTTGATTCGCGAGCTTCACACCCGGTATGAACCAAAAACGGGAGAGGACGTCAGGGAGGGCATGCGTTTCTTTCTAGCTAGAAGTGGCGTCAGTGGTTTTACACGCCCTGACGAGTTTGACTTATGTGGTTGTTGCTGTTGCGAGGCGCCTCGGTTATATCGGTTTCGGCCGATGCATTCTGGTCGGCTGACGGACCAGACTTACACCCCATAGGATGGGGAGACGTAGTGTTCAGGCATAATAATCCACATCGGTGGACCGGCCCTGAGGATCCAAGGGGCAGTTGCGGCTGTTCCTGAGACACGGGCTAGAGCGTCTCGAATCGGTTGAGGACTATCTTTTGCCTCGGTTCATAGATGGAAATCCAATTTCCAAATACGTGACTTTGCGGTTTTATTTGTAAACCTATATATGGCGACATAGTGGCATGGGACGCTCATGTCGCCTATGATTGATACTTATGATTTGAAGTTGTTTTATACACCATACACTTATAGTAGTATCAAACGATTGGTTTTAACCGTATCAAGCATTCTTGGCTATTATAAGGTAAAAACCCTATCCTCCGGCTTGCGTTGCATTGTGTGATGGGACCTAGGTCTTATAATAGCTTCATTTTTCTTTATTTAGCATTGCGCTGTTGTTTATGCACTGGTATTCTTGGGAGCAAACCCGTTCCGTGTTATACGGCGTGGTCCCTTGATTTACCTAACTTTAAAAATAAAGATTAACTGTTTTAGTTCTCACACCAGTCACATGACTGACCTGGAGTTTATTGTTTTAACCTAAACTCTGGGTGCCCCTATTTTCGACACGGGCAGCTAGTAGTTTTGGTTTTGCAGATTTATATTCACAGGATCCTGGTTTACAGCTGGAACGATATCCGGAAAGCTTTGTATCCGTATATCTCTTCTAGTTGTGTATTGTATTATTTCCGCTGCTATGTATTTAAATGTAATTTAAATCTCTGATATTTATGTGTTATATTCATTTATACTCTGTATATTCTTGTAATCTGATGCATTGTTGTAATATACAAGGAAATGTTCTTCCGTATGCGTTCTGTTTTGTCGTGTTCTCAAACGATAGGGCGTTTCGAACGGCCTGGATCGGTTTAGCGACTGGTTCGGACCGAGCAAAATTCCTTGCCTTCACAGTTGGTATCAGAGCTTTGGTTTACAAAGATCAGAGAACAAGGCACATTAGAACCATACGAAAGAATTCATCAGATATTGGGTTAGTAATGTCCAATGGGAATAACTCGTTAGAGATAGGATCAGTAGTATCCTAGAACGAGTGTGAAGAGTATATTTTTAAAATGAAAACAAGTTTTGTTTTGAAAATTTAAATCAATTATTCGTATTTGGTTATTTATTTGTATTGATTTGGACAGTCCAATATATAAAGATTTTGCGTATACGCCTTGCAAACGTGTATTTGAAGTTTTAATATACTGGATAGATATAGAATTACACTCGACTCGCCCGGAGATGATTTTGATGATGGAGCTCCATCATTAGAATTTATGTTCGAGTGACGAAAGTGAGCTTTCTATATATTTCCAATTGACTGGTGTGAGAACCAAAGCTATATAGGATTTATTGCTGTGATTTGGCATCAAAAATCTGATTTTTGACTATATATCAAATTTATGAATTTCAAAAACTAATCAACTAATTGATTGATGTTTGTGTTGTTTGTTTAATTGTTTGATAATTTTGAACCATTATGCCTAATTTGATCAAATATTGAATTGTATTGAAAATTGGTTGCGTTTGCTTGCATATACATATACTTACATTGAACAGGTCATAGCAAGGAGGCTAGAGCAGAGAATAAAATTTGTTTGCCCGACAAATAGGTACATGTTTACTACATAATTTACTGTTTTGTTTGGGTGATGATGATTTTATGAGCCTATTGGCTAGCCGCTTGGCTTTTTCTTTTTCTTTTTGAGATCTGAAGGACCGGGGAAGCTATTTGAAATTCCCCGATGCTCCCGGTGCAGGGGAGGTTATGGCGAAATTTTTCGAAAATTTAGGGTTTTAGCCAAATTTTTGAAATTTTGAAAATTCTCAGAAATTGAAGAGTTGGAGAATGGAAGCCAGATCGAACGTAGTGTTGATTAATCAAACCACTTTCGACTTTGTTCCTTTTCGGGGACGAAAAGTTTTAAGTGGGGGAGATTGTAACAACCCGAAAATCTGGGCCAGTTTAAAATTTTTATTTTGGCAATTTTAGCGAATTCTGATTATTTAAAATGAATTATTTTAAATAATATCGACGAGAAATTTATTTTGAATATAATTCGAACGTATATATTATACGCGTCGTCGTTAGAATATAAATATTTATATATAATTATAAATAGAATTAAAAATGGCGCGGTAGTTCGATAATTCGATTTCAAACTTCAATTGAATGTACCGGGTGCAAAACAATCCGGATTTTAGTGAAACCAAAAACATTAGGATCTGATTGATAATATCTTTCCAACGAATCCGAAAAATCAAGATTTCATATCAGGAATCAAAAGATATGTCCAGTTGAACGACCTCGGATTTCGACGAAACCAGTTTTGTTGGGTCCGTGATGTCAAATTATTGCTAGGTTTCAAATTTCATAATTTTTCGAATCAATTTGTGAGCGTGGCAAAGGAAAACGCGTTTGACCAGTTTCAGTTGATTTTAATCGACTGAAAATTGGCTATTTTTCCAACGGTCTCAGAATTCAACGAAACTAGTTTTGTTAGGACCGTATCGTCAATACGAAGCTAGAAAATATTTTTATAGAATTTTTCGAGTTAGTATGTGACCTCGGTAAATTGAAATGTACGTTTAAAATTCAATATAGTGATTTAAATGTAAATTCAACGGAAATTGATCAAAACAATCGAATCAGCTTACGATACATATCCCATTGTGTTCGGAATGGGGGTAATTAGCTAAGGACGACAGGCGGTGGGCCATGTTTTGAGGTCGAAAATAAAAGTTGCTTTTTGGGTGGAAAATTAAATTAATTAAATAATTAAAATAAAAAAAACCTTTTCTCTTCCCTTATATCAGCCCCCCCCCCCCCGGTTAAAAACTGAAATCAGAAATCATTCAGAAAAAAAAAGAAGAAGAAAAGGGCGGGGAGGAAACGTGCCGCCAGGCGCTGGCCATCGCGCCACCGGAGCGGACGCGGCTCCGATCAGGCCCCCCCCTCGAAGACCTCGACAACCGCGCACCCCTTTCTCCCCCCCCCTTCGATACGTCGTAGACCCCCCCCCCCTCCGGAAATCGCCACCGCCACCTGAGCTCGCCCCCCCTCGACCATCCGCCACCCAGCAGCAACCGCGCACCCCTTTTCCCCCTCCCGTCCAGTCAACGTTCAAAACAGCAAAGGTGCGGTTTCTATTTATTTTATATATTTTCTTTTATGATTTTTAAATTAATTTAGTAATTAAATTTTGAAATGAAATAGCATTGTTTAAAACTGAGTTTTTATTTAAAATAAATACATTGATAAAAATATGATTTTTATATTTTTGAAGTATTAAAAATATGATTTTTATATTTCTAAAGTATTAAAAAAAAAATCTTTACTATATAGAAGATTATAAGAATATGATTTTTATATTTTTAAAGTAGTAAAAATATAATCTTTTATATTGCAGAAAGATAAAAATATGATCTTTGCATAGTAGGAATTATAAAAATATAATCTTTATGAGATATAGATGTTAAAACATGATAAGGCGATATTTTTATAAAGGCGAAATCTTTAAATTTGAAAAGGCAAAATCCATATTTTTATAAAGGTGAAAGATCTATTTTTGAAAAGGCGGAAACTTTATATAGAAAATAGCATGATAAAAATATAATTTTTATCTATATAGCATAATAAAAATTCGATTTTTATATATTGAACTAGGAATTAAAAATGGGATTTTTATATATTGAACTTCGAGTTAAAAATGGGATTTTTATATATTGAACTTCGAGTTAAAAATGGGATTTTTATATATTGAACTTCGAGTTAAAAATAGGATTTTTATATGTTGAACTTCGAAATAAAAATAGGATTTTTATATATTGAATAGCGAAGTAAAAATTCGATTTTTACATAGGTAGTGAAAGCGGGCAACGAAGGTAACAAAAAGGCGAGAACGAAGAAGATTTATATCAAAGAAGAGTCAAGATGTTTGGATAGCTATCTGTGAGAATTTCTCACTCTTCTATTTCTTTTCTAGTTATATATATATACTAGGATGTAGACGGTGTTTAGTAGCACCCGACACCCGTCATCCACAGACCATGGATGGCTTGTTTGTTAAATTGTTTGGTTGAGTAGTTAGTTAGAATATTTGATTGAATGGAAATTGTTTGGTGAAATGAAATTGATTTGATTGATGTGTGAATGGCATGGGCCTTCACTAGACCGGGGATAAGGCTAGGCCTTGTCCCGTTTCTAGTATCGTGTCGTTATGCCGCCGAAATTTTCTAAAATATGTTAGAAAAATAAAAATATCATTTTATTTAAAGAATGAACTGAATAGAAATTCATATGATAAAATAAAATGTTTTATCGTTAAAAATATGATTTTTAACGTGAAGTGAATAAAATAAAATATTCATTTACAAACCAGATGGTTTGTTTATGTACAACTATTTGAATGACATTGATTGGGACGATAACTTTTACACATCGCCCAACTGCACAAATAAAATCTGTGTTTGATTGTTTGAAACCCTACACGGGTGTTGGGATGAAATTTGAAGTTCACTCATCCTGATTTATAAAATATGTCGATCGATTGATTGACAGGCTGTTATAAGCGTTAGATATTTATATTTGATGCTTATACAGTGTAGTGCACTTTGGTTGATGGTTGATTATGTTTCAATGCTATTATATACATGTGATGTATGAAAATCCATATAATTAACGTTATATGGTAATTGATTGGGCCTTATTCCAATTTGAAAAATAAAGAATATTATAAAATAAAGGTTCATGTGTTGACAGTACTCATCCATTGAGATTGGTCATGTGTTGAACGAAATATTTTGATAATAACAACTATTTTGAAAAAGAAATATTTGAAAATCTAAATTTATGAAGCCGTGTTGATTAGATTGACGTCATTTTGACGTAAACGATATTTATATCGATTTTATTCATTTTGAAATGAATTGAATTGAAAACGATTTCGAAATGAATTGAATTGAAAACGATTTCGAAATGAATTGAATTGAGAACGATTTCGAAATGAATTGAATTGAAAACGATTTCGAAATGAATTGAATTGAAAACGATTTTGAAATGAATTCAAATTGAATTGAAATTTGAATCGAATAGAAATGAATTTTAAAACGAATTTATAAAGAAGAATTCAATTTTGATTTGAATTGAAATGGAAGTTGAAATTGCTTTTGAAACGAATTTAAAACTATTTATATAATTCGTTTTAAATAGAAACCGACGAAATATATATTATATATATTATATATATAATATATTGGCCTGAATAGAACGCGCCGCGCCGCGGCAGTTCGTGAATTTCGACCATTTATTTCAAACGGACATTTCGGGAGATCCGACCGTCGGATTCTCCTAAAACCGGAACCGTTGGGTTCGTATCGAAATGAGCTTTCTAACGAATGTTAGAAATTTGAAATCTAACGGTTGGATTTGGAGATACGTCCAAATCAAATTCGAAAAAGGTCGCTGTAAGTGCAGTTCGATGGCCATTGGTGCAAATCGACTGTACGGGCCTTGATAAAATTATTAAAAATAGTAATAATTTGTGTAAAATCATAAGAAATGATTTGTGAAAGTTTGGGATGAAAAACTCCATATTTGAAAAGATAAAAATAGATTTTTATCGAAATAAACTAGTTTTGAACTAGAATTATAATTCTATTTATTTTTAAGTAAATAAATTGAATTTGAAAAGGGTTTTAAAAATAACCAGAATTTCCAATGAGTGCATTGGAGTGGATTTGAATCGAAATTGTCTTTGGAATATTTCGATGTTGGAATTCGTGATTATACAGGTGTTGTTATGGAAATTTGAAAGATATATATTTATATCGTTATTTCCAATACGACATTTGTTAGTCGTAGAATTTGATATTGAATATAAGCCGATATATTTTCTATTCAGAGCCTTGTATTGAATATCGAATGTGATTTGGGTTTGTCGTGAATGGTGTCTTCACTAACACTGTTCTTGAACCCAGTTGAGAAAAGATTAAATCTTTTTATTTAGATTTAATGAAGTGTACTAATTAAATGATATTTAATTGGAATTGAATTGGTATTGATTTTTGGGTTTATCATGAACAGTGTTTTAAATAACACTCGTTCTTTAACCCGATAATTAATGGAAGGTGATTTTGGGTTTATCGTGAACCGTGTTTTAAATGACACTGATTCTTTAACCCAGTTAACGATTAAAACTAAGTGGAGTATTAATGAATCTTTAATTAGATTGAAATGATCGAAAATGGAGTATCACCAGTTTTGCTCCAGGCGATAGTTAAATCTTTAATTAGATTTGAACGTGAAATGGTAATTGAATTTACCGATAACACCGTGGTGTTAGAGATGAAGTATAACCAGTTGTACTTCATGGGATGAATAGGTTGGGATTGGGAAATAAAATAAATGATTACTTCGGTGTGGTTCGCTAATCCCGACTAGTTTGAATTGATATTCAAAGGAGATTAAAGGATAAATTTAAAGAATTAATCTTGGATAAAATGAATGGGAACTTTTCCCAAAGTATAGGAATATTTGGATAAAAGAATATTCTGAATTGGAATGAGGCGTATGTTGTGTTTGTGTAACACTTTTATAATATATACGCGAGTTATTCAGAAAGACCGGGTTTATCCCATTCTGAATAACTGATTCGACGTGGTGTCGAAGATGAAGACGATGGTCGAAGACCGGAAGTCTTCACGTCGTTTGGGTGATTACTGATAATCTTGATTGGGCTGTACACCTAAGAAGATGGAAACAGTTGGTGATCGTCCAGACGTACTTGGAGATCGATGGATATGCGGGGTACTAGGTGCCTCTGGTTTCGTTCAGACCCAGAACGGACTTGTAAATGGACTGTGTGTCTGACATTGGATTTTAGTCCGTGTGATTGATCTCTATTAAATATATATCTGTTTGGCGGCGGAGAATTTATTCTCTTGCTTAACGCCCTTCTCTGAGACGTACGAGCTCAGGGGTTATATATTGATGGATATCAAACGCATGGAGTGAATTGCCTGTGTGGCATGCCTAAGTGGCAATTGATCGAGGCTTCTTTTGAAAAGCAAAGTCTTGTGGTTGATGATCAAAGCACGGCCTTTGTGGCATAGCTTTGTGTAACGTTGATTCGCGAGCTTCACACCCGGTATGAACCAAAAACGGGAGAGGACGTCAGGGAGGGCATGCGTTTCTTTCTAGCTAGAAGTGGCGTCAGTGGTTTTACACGCCCTGACGAGTTTGACTTATGTGGTTGTTGCTGTTGCGAGGCGCCTCGGTTATATCGGTTTCGGCCGATGCATTCTGGTCGGCTGACGGACCAGACTTACACCCCATAGGGTGGGGAGACGTAGTGTTCAGGCATAATAATCCACATCGGTGGACCGGCCCTGAGGATCCAAGGGGCAGTTGCGGCTGTTCCTGAGACACAGGCTAGAGCGTCTCGAATCGGTTGAGGACTATCTTTTGCCTCGGTTCATAGATGGAAATCCAATTTCCAAATACGTGACTTTGCGGTTTTATTTGTAAACCTATATATGGCGACATAGTGGCATGGGACGCTCATGTCGCCTATGATTGATACTTATGATTTGAAGTTGTTTTATACACCATACACTTATAGTAGTATCAAACGATTGGTTTTAACCGTATCAAGCATTCTTGGCTATTATAAGGTAAAAACCCTATCCTCCGGCTTGCGTTGCATTGTGTGATGGGACCTGGGTCTTATAATAGCTTCATTTTTCTTTATTTAGCATTGCGCTGTTGTTTATGCACTGGTATTCTTGGGAGCAAACCCGTTCCGTGTTATACGGCGTGGTCCCTTGATTTACCTAACTTTAAAAATAAAGATTAACTGTTTTAGTTCTCACACCAGTCACATGACTGACCTGGAGTTTATTATTTTAACCTAAACTCTGGGTGCCCCTATTTTCGACACGGGCAGCTAGTAGTTTTGGTTTTGTAGATTTATATCCACAGGATCCTGGTTTACAGCTGGAACGATATCCGGAAAGCTTTGTATCCGTATATCTCTTCTAGTTGTGTATTGTATTATTTCCGCTGCTATGTATTTAAATGTAATTTAAATCTCTGATATTTCTGTGTTATATTCATTTATACTCTGTATATTCTTGTAATCTGATGCATTGTTGTAATATACAAGGAAATGTTCTTCCGTATGCGTTCTGTTTTGTCGTGTTCTCAAACGATAGGGCGTTTCGAACGGCCTGGATCGGTTTAGCGACTGGTTCGGACCGAGCGAAATTCCTTGCCTTCACAGCACCACATGGCTCCAAGATAAAGGAGGGAGCTCAACAAGCAAGTAGAGGAGCCACTTGAGAAAGGGTTTATTAGGTGAAGCATATCTGAATGGGGTGCTCCAGTAGTATTTGCCACTAAAGCGGATGGTTCGCTTCGCTTATGTTTGGATATAGAGAGTTGAGTAAGCTCACTAAGAAGAATAGGCACCCACTTCTGAGGATTGATGATCTGTTTGACCAGCTTGTTGGTGCATCTGTTTTCTCTCAGTTAGACGTGGCCATGGGATTTCATCAGTTGAGGGTGGACGAGGACGGTATAGACAAGACCGCGTTTAGAACTCCAGATGGTTTATGCTAGTGGCTCGTCATGCCTTTTGGGTTGACAAATGCACCCGCCTGTTTTGCTGATCTTAGGAGTAGGGTGTTTCTGGAGTTTCTAAATAAGTTTGTTGTGGTCTTGCTGACGACATCTTGATTTTCTCGATGAGCGAGGAAGAGCATGCCCGACATTTAAGGGAGGTTTTGAAAACTCTCTGTGCGCACTAGCTTAAGGAGAAATTCTCTAAATGTCATTTTTGGAGAAAAGAGGTGAGATTTCTAGTGCATGCGGTCTCTAAAGATGGGATAGCAGTAGATCCCGTGAAGGTAGATGCAGTTCAAGATTGGAAGATCCCAAATAATGCAATGGAGATGAGGATTTTTCTTGGATTAGCGGGCTATTATGGGAAGTTCATTAAGGATTTTGCAAAAATATCAGCCCACTAACTAGACAGACGAAGAAGGATCTGACATTTTCTTAGGATATAGACTGTGAGGATGCTTTCCAGCGATTGAAGAGGACTCTGACAACAACCCCAGTTTTGACTTTGCCTGATGGGAACAAAGTGTTCACAGTATACACTGATGCATGTGGTACAGGGCTTGGTGCGGTTCTGATGCAAGAGGGAAGGGTAGTATGTTATGGAGGTAGACAGTTGAGAATTCATCAGAAGAACTACCCTGTCCACGACTAAGAGTTAGCAGCCATAGTATTCGCGCTTAAGGGTTGGCGCTATAATCTACTAGGAGAGAAGTTCGAGTTGTACACCGATCATAAGTCTCTCAAGTACTTGTTCTCGCAAAAGGATCTCAACTTGAGGCAACAAAGATAGATGGAGTTCTTAGCGTCCTATGACATTGAGATTTCGTATACCCCCGAAAAGGGTAATGTGGTGGTAGACGCATTGAGTAGGCAGAAGATGATCTTGAGTCCTCTCTTTGTAGAGAGGCAGAACTTGGAGTATATCTCGACTTTTGATTTTAAGCCCTCTAGCGAGTTTACACCTGGTTTATTGGCATCATTAGAGGTGCGACCTAATCTATTGGACCAGATAGGAAATTCACAGCGAGAAGACCCACAGATAGTAGATATCTTGGATAGGCTCAGTAGAGGGGAGACTTCCAGTCACCTCGGTAGATATTCCACGGATGATAAAGGATGGTTACGACGAGATGGAAGGCTTGTGTTCCCCGAGTTGGGAGTTTGTTGAAGACAGTCCTCGAGGAAGCCTATCATTGTAGGATGACTATTCATCCCGGTAGTGATAAGATGTATAAGGATATGAAGAGGGTTTTCTTTTGGGTTGGGATGAAGAAAGATGTGGCATAGTTTGTTTCTCGATGTTTGATTTGCCAGCAAAGGAAGCCCGATGGTTTTCTTCATCCTTTGGAGGTTCCACAGTGGAAGTGGGAGAGCGTCTCTATGGATTTCATTGATGGTTTGCCTAGATTGAGGAAAGGCAACACCAGTATTTGGGTTATAGTTACAGGCTTACTAAGAGCGCTCATTTCATTCCTGTTAAGAGTAAGAGGAAGACAATATGGTTGGCAACATTTTATCCTCTTAAGATAGTCTGTCTACATAGAGTACTTTCCAGTATCATAAGTGATCGTGACCCTATATTCACCAGTGAATTTTGGAGGAGCTTGCAAGAGGCAGTAGGCACACAATTATGTTTGAGCACCGCTTATCACCCCCAGACCGATGGACAGACGGAAAGGGTGAATAGGGTTCTTGAGGATCTTATAATACTGTGTATCCTAAACTTCAGAAGGAGTTGGAAGGAGCATCTTCCTTTGGTTGAGTTCACCTACAACAACTGTTATCTAGCTAGTATTGGCATGGCACCCTTCGAAGCATTGTACGGACGACCATGTAGATCACCGACTTGTTGGTGGGAGTCTACAGAAAGGCTTCTACTTGGACCTGAGATGATTGGAGAAACTTTAAAAATGATTGATCTTATTCGAAGGCACTTGAAGACAGCTCAAGACAAGCAGAAGTCCTACACAAACAAAAGAAGGACTGATATCGAGTTGGAAGTAGGAGAAATGGTTTTCATCAAGGTATCACCTTTGAGGAGTTTGGTTCCCCTTTGGATCTGTAGGGAAATTGGCACCAAGCTTTGTAGGGCTATTTCCCATAACAGAAAGGATCGGCCAAATGGCCTATAGAGTAAAGCTACCAGAGAGATTAGCCGGTGTTCATGATGTTTTCCATGTTTTCATTTACGGAAGTGCTTACATGATATCGCAGAAGTAGTTGAACCGAGTATGCTTGAGGAAGTAAAAGTGGAACGGGAGGCGACAGTTAGACGAGTTCCTACCCGTATTCTTGGATCAGAGGTTAAGAAGCTATGCAACCGAGAGGTCAAGTTGACGAAGGTTCAATGGGGAGAAGACCCGTAGAATGCAATTTGGGAGACTGAAGACAAGATTCGCGCTCCGTACCCTTTTCTTTTCAAGGTTATGTTCTTAACTTCTTTTCTAAAGCTTTTTATTCGTACTTGCTTCTGTTATTTAAGTATATCCTATCGATGGAATCTTCGACCTTTAAGTATAAATCCAATGGATGTAAAAATGTGTTTGAGACATGTTATGTTTGGTGGATGCAAGTGGTTGTAAGTGTTTGCTAGTGGTTGCTCGTGGATGTGTATACACACACATTAAGCACTAAATCGGCTCAACCACTCTCATACTGCATATGGATGCATGTACATATTTTTCTTCTTTTCACGGATGAAAATGAGTGTATCATCTTATGGACGTTGCACTTGGATGAATGATAGTGCACACATATAAAACTTACATGTTATAGTAGGATTATTTGCATACATGGTGGATTCATGGCACTAACATACACTGCATTAAGAGGTCGACTGAATTAGTAGACCATTTGATCTTTCGCATTTGTGTAGGGGCATATACACACACCTTTGCATATGTTCATATAAGCATTAGAAATCTTTAAGGACAATGGATGCCTGTGATTGGTGGATGAGTAGATGGATGATGGATGTTAGGATATATATTTCTCTTAACATAGAGATTTCGGGAACGAAATCCTTTAAGTGAGGGAGAATGTAACACCCCGTAATTTTAAGAAAATTATGTTGATAAACTAAAGAATATTAATTAAATATTTGGAATTAAGTGAAACGGACTGCGCCATTGCATTCGTCTCGGAATTCTACTTAAGATAAACTCTGAGTTTTGCATTAAATGGACATCGTATGAAGAAGTTATTAAGCCTAGAAGTTTGTATGCGCATGAGAGAATTATATATATATTCAAACCAATCAAACATTTCAAAATAATTCGATATATAGTGACGCGAGGAAGAGTGGGAAATCGGCCCGTTAGGGGTCGACCTAGTTTCCCATGGGTGTCGACCCATGGGTCGACCCCATAACAGGGGTGTCGACTCCTATTTCGACACCATAAAGGGGTCGATCCCCATATAGATCTAGGCAGAATTAGGCTTCTAAACTTAGACACCTTTCTGAGTGAGATTCGTTGACCTTAGGCTATATATAGGACCTCATTCTCATTGTTTTTATTCACCAAAAACAATGGAGACAACGATGTGTTGCCCCAATTCAGTTTGAGCTAGCCTATTCTTCAGCAACAACAAGAGTTATATGTATTCAAGGATCTGTGCAACAACATCAACAATCATTCCTTTGTTCTTAGATCCAGTCCTTGTGAGTTTATGTAATTTTTATATATAAAAATTTAAAATGTAATCTTGACATGTCTGTAAGTTTGATCTGAGCCTATGCCTATTAATAACTTGAACCATGACAGATCTAGCATTACTTTTACATCTGATCCATTGTTCTCATATGCCCAAATTCTACCATTATATGCATATCTTGTTATTATGGTCAACTTTATCTTCATATGACTGTTTTATTATTATTCTTGTTCTTGTTCTCTTCCCTTCCTCTTTCCCTTTTTATTTTTATAGCCAGGCTACCTTCGATCCTAGGCATAACGTTGAAATATGCGAATGTGCGAAATTGAGAACGATGGGGAATGTTAAAATTGGGGCATAACTTGTATTAGAAAATTGTGGCATAACTTGTATTGGGATTTTGGGGCATAACTTGTAATAAACATGAATAATTAACTAAGAACGAATATGCCTAAAACTACAGTAATTAGAAACTGTAACCGCACTTCGACAGGAGGTTAGATTACACATGTGGTAGAAGTCTGCCCGGAACCGCCCGACATATCCTGCAACCGCAAGTGGTTGATCTAATGTTAGGGATCCAGGGCATAATGTACATGTAACGGTGCTAAGACATGAGGTTAAGTCTAGCTTGTGGTAGATGTCTTCCCAAAACCGCCCGGCGTATCCATCAACCACAAGTAGTCGACTTAATGTGAGAGGTCTGGTGCATAAATGAAATTGACAAGAATTTGTTAACCAAAAACACTTAACCTATTTAAACCTGTGTGGTTACATAGACATGATGAATCGAGTAGGGGTTAAGTAAACTTGCTTGAATCAGCGGGAGGGGTTAAGTTATCTTGCATAAAACTGACAAACTTAACCTATATAACATGTTGCTTGAATCAGTGGGAGGGGTTAAGTTATCTTGTATAAAATCAACAAACTTAAGCTATATGACATGTTTCTTGAATCAGTGGGAGGGGTTAAGTTTTCTTGTATGAAACCGAAAAACTTAACCTATATAACATGTTGCTTGAATCCGTGGAAGGGGTTAAGTTATCTTGTATGAAACCGACAAACTTAACCTGTATTACATGTTATGGTTATGCAATCTTGTTAAACCATTATGCATAACCTTTCAAAATCCTGGTAGTGGGGATACAAGCCTAGGAGGGTAGCTTGTATCATCTGTGTGGGACCCTTATCAGTCAGTAACCCATCTTGCTATCAAACGGGAAACCCCGAACTAGGTCGGGGTCAGAGCACGCTTACTGAGTTGATTGTAAGAGGTTCAAATAGGCGAGGGTGATGATAGCGTAGGATCCAATGGAGTCATGTTCGTTCATGGTTCCGGCTTGCTTGTGGAAAATTAAGATGTTGTGACATCAGTAGGTATTGTTGTGCATCTTGAAAATAAACGGGTTGCCACCTTAGGAAGCGATACATCCTACTATGGTGCCAACACAGGGTATCTTTAGAGTAAGGAGCCGATCGATTGGGGCAGTAATTAGGGTACGTCTAGTCTTGCTTGTGTAGAATCCTATTATTCTTGTTATGGGTAACACCTGTCATTTCTGTTGGGCTAGATTATTGGGGGTAAAACCTGTCACTAGAAGTACACCTAAGTCTATCATCTTGTACTTGTTGGGATCATCTTGTTCTGTTATACTAGTATTGGTGTAGAGAAAAGTATTAGAGAAGCGCAATATATCCAATTATGTTTATCCTGCTATCATACTCAGTCTGTTATACCTGTCTTATGATATAGTTATATGCCTCTCTAGTTTATATGCATGTCATGATGCTTTTACGTATTTATATGCTAAAAGTAAATGGACTCTCTAGACTTTATGTCTGACCCATTTTACTTCCTCTTCTCTCTCTTCCGTTCCCCCCTAGGTTCTCAGGGTGGGAATACTCAAGCTTGATCAGGGTTCTTCTTTCATTCTGCTTGGAGCTGCTTAGATGTACCGCTTGATTTGGTATCTTCTCTACTATGGCTATATTTTGGGGATTATGCTCTTTTTATGTATTATTGTACTCTGATGATGATTTTGGTACAAGGCAGAAGTTTTATTTTGATGTAAAGAGTTTTCAGTATTTCAGACTTATTATGTAATTGGGTTTGGACCACAAAGTTTTTCTATTAAATAATTTTTTAATTTCGTTGTTATTTTATATTTGTCTTGTGATGTTTCTATTTCTATTTACCTATAACGCTTCACGAAACTTAATGCATTTTGATAAGGAGTGACATTAACGTATATGGGTGTCACAAAAAGCCCTGTTTCTTGTCAAATTTATATGGGATCAATTAAAATAAAAGTGCTAAATTTGAATTATGACTTTTTACTAATTTAACAAAAGGATAAAAACTAGATAAATTTGTTTGTTATATTAAGTTATTTTAACACACACACACACACACACACAAAAATATATATATGTATTTGAAATGGATGAAAATATATAATTATTGGGTGTTAGATTATAAAATCATTGAGTATTAAGTAATGGTTGGCTACCATTAAGGAATAAATTGCAGAATGAGATGAGAACAAAATTAAATGTAGTAGAAATCATTTTACATATTTTAGCTTAGTTAAATAAGGCACAATCTAATACTAATTTAAATAAACGGGCCTACAAGCATTAAAGCGCAAAAAGGGTGAAGCCTAAAATCTATGTAACTTCATTTTTCTCTTGCTTGGGAAGCTACGGGACCTTTCTCGAATTCCTTAGTAGTAGAAAATGGGAACACCTCATTTTTCAATTCTCAGGAGAAATCCAGAAGAAAGAAAAGAAAAAAGAAAAAAAACTAATCGTGCTCGGATTTGGATCGGAGATACGACCACCGGCTTTCGCACGCGAGAGAGGAGACGGGAACGCTAGAGGGAACTTCAACTTTTGGGAAGAGCACCGTGAATGCTTCGAGGCAACTTCAGAGTGAAGTATGGTGTTCATAGGAGATTGGAATCGTGACCTCGTGGACGTTAGAGAAGGATCTGTGCTAGTTTTTGGAGCAAACGTGGGTGATATGAGAGTTTGATGTCTTTGTTAGGAATGAGCATTGAGACGGCTATGAATTGAAACCCAAGACCATTTCGGTAAGCATCTTTGCTCGCATGTATACTTAAACCCGTTGTAGTCTTATAAATATTGTGGTTCCATTTATCATTGATTCACATGATTGATTTGGTTGTTGGAGTCTGTATGTTTGGTAAAGTTTAATTGATGGTTACAGTAAAGTGTTTCCTTGTTTGATGCGGTTTGGCCATAATTAGTGTTGATAATTGAAATTTTGGGTTTGTTTGATGAAAAAAATACAAAAGGGAGTACAACCTCCTTGTATCTTGAATTGGAAAATTTAGTTTGCATAATTTATTTATTTAGATTTCGTTGGTTTATCATATTTTGGGCATTTGAGGGAATTTATAATTTTAAAAGTTTTGCAAAGCTTCTATTCATCGTTTTGGTATTTTATAATTGAAGTTGAGGTGTATTTACGAGTGTATGTGAACTAAAGTTAAAACTTGATTTTAAATATAAGTAGTTTCAGAAGTTGTTTAAATATTATAATTAGCTATGTTTTTTTTCTTATTCACATGAGATTTATTTGAAACCTTTTTATGCTTTGAATTATAAATAGCTTGAACTTTTGATGTATCAATCTAGTATGTCTTTAGTAATGTCGGTGTTTTACTCTATATTTCACAACTATATAAATAAGAACAATTAATGTAAATATGAAGTTTTGTTAAGTTTATTTATTGCGTTGGAGAAATGATATTTTGTAACAATTTAGTTGGTCTGACAAATTATCTAAAAGTAGTTTACAATTATTTTGATTAAGTTATTAGACATTTATATTTTATATAGTGAGGAATCTTTTCGGACATTATATTTTGATTGTTAGTTTGTAAATTTTATTAATCCTATGTTTTTATGGATTATTCAAATGTGCAATTAATGTTTATATCTTTTAAATATTTGAATTCTTCTATGAGTAGAATTATTTTCTTTTACTTCTAAATTATATTAAATTTCAATTATTACTTTTTTATATCCTTAATTTCATTCATTATTTTTATTCATTTTTTGTTCCATTCTTATGTGATTTTTTTATTGAGAATGACTTACTATTCTTTTGCCCTCAGCTCTAGTGCGAGTGGGGGTTCATAGCTCCCCAGGGAGAGGGAGAGGGTTTGATTCCTGCCTCACGCACTTTAGTTCAAATTAGGGGGCTTACCATGTGCATAAGCCTGATGACCCCGCGGCTGGGTTAGGTGTACTAGGGGGAGTTTTACGGCAGTGACGGTTTCTCCCCTGAAAAAATTCAAAAAGAAAATTTACTATTTTATTGGTTTTATTAATGATTCAAATGTGACACAATGATAACATCTTTTGTATAATGTTATAAAAATTATATTCTATGTAACAAGAAATTTGAATAAACGGTTTTGTGAAACCGTCTGGTATGGGACATTCGGCATCACTGTCCTGGTTATTCGTTGGACTTGTTATTTTGAGTATTGAAGGGTATGTGTGTTATATGAGCACTAAATAAACTGACTAGTAAACATTGTGGTATGGGACTGATTCGTTTATTATTATATATAATACTCTTACCAGTACTAGATAGTCATGATCGGCTATCAAGGTAGTCCAGAGTGACTACGCTACATCAGACCCGAGAGTCTGACTTATGGAGATCTGAGTATCGTCCATTATAAGTGCCAAAAATTGTTTAGTATTGGTATATGATATTTCCATTGCACGTGCATCGTTGTTGAGTCTCGCCAATATTGTTATGGATCCATATAATCTTTTATGATTTTCTTATATTTTGATGTGATTTACATATATGATTATTGTTTATGATTTCATCATGTTATTGTATTTTGGTGGCCTGTGAGCTATCATGTGATTGTGATATTTTAACGATTTTACAATGCGATATAACTCTTGAATGAGATTCACTTGAATTAGATTATGTTGTCATTTGCAGATGATTGAGACCAACTTGTAATTTATTGGACCCAATAGAGTATAATTATTTTTGCATAATATTAATCATCTTGTGTTAAGTGGATTGATTATTACATTGATGTGTAATGAGAAAAATATGTATATATATTGCCAATTTAGTTAAATGTATAAATAAATGTCAAACATCATATATATATATATTATAATTTATCGTCGCCATTGACTCTATGACCACTATATTTCTGCATATTAAGTATTGTTCTATCCTGGAGGCACACGTGTTACACTTTGTACTGAAACTGTGTACGTTCATGTAAGTTCTATTTCAAAAATAAAACAAAATATCAGTGTTGATTCAAGAAAATTTACACGTGTGTGCCCTTACTACCTCGTTCTCGTTATTATTCGGCAGTACTACTTCGTAATACTCTTGGGTAATATGGGTATAGAGGTGAGGTGTTATACATAGGGTCTAATAACACATCAACCCGAGGTACTTGGACCAGTCCATACGTTTGAAGGTGAATAACCCAACGGGGTGGATCATTGTGGTGTTATGAGGCACGAGGGGAGCGCACATCCATCTGATTATTCTGCCTGTTCTACAGATACTCTACTGACTTCGAAGGACTAAAAGGGAAAGCACGCGACATCCTAGGACGTGGAGGGTACTCCAGGTAGTCCTCTTTGCGGTGACAGCGTTTAGGATATGCTCACAGAGGTTAGGTCTGCACATTACTACCCGGTGAGTAGACCTTGACTGCCACAATAGGGGGCAGTCCAAAGGTTGTAGGGTGGCATAGGTGATTCGACTATCCGGTTCCCTTGTGACTAGGCGGGTTAGGACCATTTTGTCTGTTTGCCTGTGGTGGGTCTAAACATCTATTTGATAGCATTCATCGGGTACCAACTACCGACAGTTAGCGTGATGCGTGATGTGGAAAGACGGAGAGCTAAACCTACAGATCATCGAACTTTCGCTATCAAGGCTTTGGTTGCGGGACAGGCCAATTTGTACGTTGTTTGTTGTTTTGTTTCTGGGCCTCGTCACTATCTCTCAACTATGTTTGTCCTTCACGGGCTGAGGGAGTGGTCGGGTGGGACCATAGCCACTGAAAATGCAGACCATAGCATCTGTGTGTATAGATGTCTGAAAAGGCTCCCGACCGAGTTCCGTGTATCGTATACAGCCCTATTACGAAACTCGGTGCATAGTTGATAATACATGCGGATACATGCATACCGTTTCTAGATTGTGTATCATTGAGGTTGAGGCATCGAGTATGACTAACGATACATATGTGAGAAAGTCTAGATGCATGCATGTCTGCTCCAGGTGGTGTATCGTAGACTCTAGGGCATTACTCTGTGATGGAATCTGATTCGATCGAATGGTTCGAAGGTGGCAGTCCGTACACTTGTGTAGCATGGAGATGGCAATTCTATGCGGAATGTAGTGTTGTTATATAGAGGTCCGTACATTGCTTCGGCGTAAGATGGGGGGCTACGTGTATTTCTATGGCGTTACGACGGAGACCTTGCGAGTGGGGTACCGTAGGTGTACCTTAATTTGGGGGTATCTCCATATATACTGTATTAGGTTAATCTACTGGGAGCAGATGGGTACGACGTGTGTGTATACCTTGAGTCCTGTTAACCAAAGTAACCTAATAAATAAGAAAATGTAATTGAACGATATATGTAAGGTTATCCAAAATATGTAGTTTAAATCTAGACACCGGAACTTGTGTTCTAACCCCCTCCTCATAACATACTCACCGGCTAGATTTGTGGCAGAGATATGATTTCTTTGGATAATGGTTAGACAATATTATTATCTGGGTAAGGCTATATTTATATTATATTCGATCCCGCTGTGAGATGTTTTCTGAGCTCTGATATGTTTATTATCTCTGTCTTTTCTCAGAATGCTAGACAAATCAACACGGGTTTTGATAGATTAGAATTTTGAAAAAAAATTGGTCTACCGGAATTCGGGTTGTTATGAATATAGATTTTTGAGATATAATATTATTGGCTTTTCCGAGCCTCACCCTTGTATGTGACCCTACTAATATTGGTTATATCTTTACATTTATTTATATCTATTGTTTTATCCCAATTTTTGAGATAAGAATAGCTAGACTGATCGATTTATTGTTTATCTTTGGGTAAATAATACTCAGATCAGACCAAGGTATTTCAGGTGATTCTTCTTAACTGCAGCATGGACTATCCTCCACTTTTGGGCTAACTACTTCAGAGTTGTAGAATTTGGGTTTATGTAAATGAGATAGGGGCTCATTAGATGTACATATAACTTTGTGTAGCCCTTGTACCTATACTTTTGTTGTATAGTGGATCGAATATGACCACTAACTTTATGTACACATTTATGTGTTATATTCATATCTATTTCTGCCTACGTTATATGAATATATGTGTTTGATTTTGATTATATTATTATGTTATTTTATACTGATTTCCGAATTATATAAAGCCACTGTGTTGTGGGTTTGAACTAGAATTAGATGTGTCGGATTTCCTTATAAATTAAAAAAGGAAAAACATTTTATCCAGCATATTTAACTCTCTTTGAAAGCTATTATCCAGATGGTCACTCCTCAACAACCTTATTTGTAACGATCCGGCTTTTTGCCCGGTTTTCGTCGATAATTAAACTAAGTTAAACCGTTCATAAAGACGGATTGTTAGGGGTACTTACCCATTTGCACAAAACAAAACGAACATTTCCATTATCATTACAATAATATTACATCAGAGTTGCGGGAGATATATCAGAGCACATCGATTACACAGTAGAAGAGATACTAAACTCAGCAGAAGAATACGCATGCTCCAAGATATAATAGCTCCAGCTAAACCAGCATCCTGCTCCAACCGACTCCAAGTCTAAAATTGCAAACCAAACTACTAGGCTGCCCGTGAAAAATTATAGGCACCCAGAATTCAGGTGTGGGAACAATAAACTTTAGGTTAGTCATGGGACTGGTGTGAGAACTCAAAACAGTTGTTTTCAGGGTTTATTTTAAAGTTGGGCGATTCACCGGACCACGCCGCTAATGCGGAGCGGGTTTACTCCATGTGAATACCAGTGCATAGAAATTCGCAATGACTTTTTGAAAATGGAACTAACATAAGGTCTCGCGACACACACACAATGCAAACGCACACATGGGCCAGGTTTCTCCTTATGAAGTCAAAAATGCCTTTAATACATAAAATCCTCTTTCAACACTATAATATAGTGTGAAAAACCTTTCGAAAATAAATGTATTAAAATAAGTAGCATAGGTACCATATATTATCCTAACATATGGTATAAAATCAAAATCGTATGGGCTCGTAGCGGAGATTGGGTTTCCAACAATCAGACAAAGGAACTTCCTTCCGAACTGAATTTTGAACACCTTTAGAGGGATGTCCGAGGATCAACAGTGATGCTCCTCATGCGAACACAAGGCCGGGTTACCTCTGTGTAACAAGGTAACTTAGCCTACGCCTTAATATGTTATCTCCTGGTCGTTACCAACTTTTTCGAGCGCCCCCCAACATCAACCACAAAAGTAGATGCTTTTTCCATATAGGTTAATACCTGAACTCCATACCATAGTACACCTTTTATCTAGAAGGAGACAACATCCTATAACCTTGCTGCATTTCTTCTTGTTTTGGCCATTTACCGGGGTGTAAGGCTTGCTGAGGTCACGATATACATAAAGCTACGCTCAAAGAAGCCATGCTTTGATCATCCATAGCTCACTACATAACTTAAGTTTGCCACATTGTCCATTAACAACGCATCACTGATTTCTATCAATATATAACCTCTAAGCTCATACGTCTTAGAGAAGGGTGTTAAGCAAGAGAATAGATTCTTCGCCGCCAAGCAGATATATATATATATATATATATATATTTATTTATTTATTTAACAGAGATCAGTGCTACGCAGTCAATTACAATGTCAGACGCACAATCCATACAAGTCTGTTCTGGGTCTGAATGAAACCACAATCCAGAATTCCTTCACATACGTTCAAGCTTCTTGCCACCTAGCTGATATAAAATCCATATGCAAATGGGAGCTACCCATTTGAGACATTCAACAAGTCGTCCTTACGATATGAAGGGTCTTGGTCTTCAATACCATTTTCAATGTCTACAATTGCTCCACAACGTCGTATTTTTACTTGGAATGGTTTTCGGGCATACTTCCGATCCCGGTCTTTCCAAATAATAAGCGCAATTTTAAAAACACAATTATGGAACACACAGGCTTTCAACCAAGTCTCCTTTCATCTTGGATTTTGTTAAATTGAACTTCTTTAAATCCATTCTCAAATTATCTTTAAGAAAATATGTATTTTAACTTTTCTCCTTTAAAACACATCCTTTACATAAAAGATAATCTAGCCTCGAACTTCAATTAACTTTTCGTTTGATAACGCTTTACTCAAAACCTTAATCCACATTTCATAATTTCAATCACAGTTTCCATTTAAAACGATTTCCCAATATTTAATTGTTTAATCTTAACTAAAAGATTATACTCCCTTCGCAATTCCTTACCTTTAATTTCCTCAAATCAAAGATTTGATTAAATCCCAAAATACGATATGAATTTCCAAAACTCAATCTTATTGGGTTTCAAGAATGATATTATTGAACATACGATTCATGACAAAACCCAAATCAAGCGATATTGAACATAAGTTACACAAAAATTGTATCTACTTATATTTGATATCAATTCTCATAATCAAGGAATATTATAAGGAGAATAACGATATAATAATAATATCTTCCAAATTCCTCAAATAGTATACGTTTACACCAAAAAATTTCATATCAAATATCCGAAGATTATTTCTATCCAACCTATCACAATCAAATTGGGAAACCCGTATCTTAATTAAAATAATTGTCCAACCCTTTGACATTAGATCTAGATAGAAATATCATCAAGTTATCCTCAATATTAATCTCCATATCCAACTCACACTATAAGCGGAATAAAGGTGAACTACCTTTTAAATTCTTCAAATAGTAAGAGTCATCATCTACCGAATTGATATCAAACATGCGAAGATTTATCTCCAACCATATTCAATTATTTAAAATTGAAAAACCCATTTTAATATCAAATAAATCAATTTAATTTCCATAGGAAACATTTTCATTACTTTTAAATCTTTGAAATCATTCATCCAATCATTTACAAATGATTACCTATTTTACGGAAAATAGTTTGCAAGTCAAAAACTTCAAAATAGATTGTTTCTGAAGAAAGCGTTACAAAAGCATCACGAAAGTGTTACAAAACAGTTATCTTAACTATTTTGATCAAAATATCATTTATCTTAGCCAAAGCTTAAACTTTACAATTCAAAACACTTTTACATAATTTATAATGATTTTATAAAAAATTCCCATATTTTTAAAACATTCAAAATTGCTGTTTATATTTATGGTCGACAACTGGTCTTACAGCGATGTTTTCCAAAACGTTTCCAAACATAACTTGAAAATTATATCTCGAAATTGAAATCTTCTTTCACTCATTTGAAATCTCTTGTTAATGGAAATCAAACGTTTTTCGTTTCATGGAAATTTGATTTAGATTGCAAAAATTATAAGCGTTTAAAGTTTGTAACTAAAAATGTGAATTGGCTTTATGCTACAAGCCCTATTTTGACTGAAATAAATATAATTCCTCAATACTTTGAAATACCTCAGAAAACCATTATATACTTATATAAATCCTTTAAAGACTTTCCAAATTATCTCGGGTTCAAAAATTCAACTTTTATTTTTCACTTAAATCGAATTCCAATATATTTCTAAATTCACATAATTTCAAATTAAATTCCAAATTAAATTTTAAATTAACCATCATGTCTGCCGGATCAGTTAGAGATAGCTAGGGAGAGCAGGAAACTATAATTTCCAAACCCAAGCCTAGACACTATCCTCTCTGTCATCCTAGAATGTTCCGGTATTTATTTAAAGAAACTTTATTAATATATATGTATTCATAAATATATGTCAATCCCAACCATTAAACTTCAACAATAATATTAATTTCAAATTACGAAGGAGATTTGCCAATTACCAATGTGATACCATAATTGTTGTGTCATAATGTTTGAAAAAGAACATCAACAATCATTATAAAACATCCATGACAACTATCGTCAACATAATTAAATAATAATAACTGTGCACATGCGTTATAAAAATTAACACTTAATAGTATGTGTTCTAAACTACGCATCCATCATCCATCACAACAGACGTTAACCACCATTAGCCACTAATAATTCATCACTATATTTAAATTAGTCTAACTAATAATTAAATATATAAATTGTGGTAAAAGAGTTCTCACCAAACAGCTTTCCAATCTTCACAGTAGGCGAGCCTAGTTGAGTGAACCGTCGGACAGTATTTCGGTGCACCGTCTTCTTCACCAAAAATATAAATAGTATAATATATACTAGTCTCTCTCTCTCTCTCTCTCTATATATATATATATATATATATATTATAAGAGGAGGAGGAGGATGACGACGAACTTTGGCAAGGTGGTGGTGGAAAAGAGGAAGACTTATACCATGGAGACCATGGCGATAAGCTTTAAGAAGAAGATGAAAAGGAGGAAATGGAATGGAATGGTAAAAAAGTGGAGAAAAGGCCTACTTATATAGGAATGGAGGGTTAAGGAGGTGATGACACATCATGGGGCAAGTGGAAGACATGCATGAAAGTCTACATGCAAAAATACAAGTGTCCTTACACTTGTCTTAAGGAGGGAATATGATTTTTTGGTAGCATTTCCTTTAAAATGCCGCGAAAACTAAGGGTAACACTTAGTTCTAATGCTACTAATTCATGTTATAGTTTGATAAATCCTATTCGAACGACAAATAGTAATAATAAATCTAAACTTATTAATAATCATTCTCATTTATACTTCAAATAAAATCTGTCATATAACTTATCAAAATTATTAAATATTCTTAACCATATATATTTATGTCAAATTCAAATTTAAATTCAAATTAAGTAATAAAATCCAATTTTACATTGGTTAAAATTTTTGTATCGTTACATTATTCTTCGGATTAACTGGCATCATTACTTGCAATGACCTTGGCTAACGCGAGTATAGAGGTTAGGTGTTACATATCACTCGACTTCATGATGTCATCAAGGTCCATCGGTTCATCCTGGACTACGTGAAGCACATAGTCCAACCTATCACAAAAGCTTGTGTAACGTCCTAGAAATTTCGACAACTGAAACGTGGGGATTAGTTTGAGATTCAATTACTAATGATCAATTTTATATTGGTACTTGAGTTAGAAATTTAAAATCGAATATATGAATTGAACTCAATATTGAATTCAGAATGATTGATTGGAAATCAATTAGTTATTGTTGGATGTTTAAATTTAATTTGGTTGCATACTTGAATTGGATTTGAAATTTGATTGAAAATTTAAATGGTTTAATTTAAAAATAAACATTTTTAACGTTAAACAAATCGGTAATTTTATTCGTTTAAATATATGGAAATTTTATTGGAAATAAAGCTGAACGTATAAACATATACAATTAAAACGTAGCGATAATTTGCGGTAGGATTAGATTTTTTGGAGTACAAAACAAATAAACATTGCCCCGTATGTTGCCTCCCCAAATATTACCTTCCTCAACTAAATATTGCGCTGACCAACATGATAAAAATCGCAACTACCTAAACCTATTGATTTTACGTTCTTCTTATCTCCATTTTTCCTCTATAAAAGTGTCGCCCCTTCATTTTTTTTCTGGAGAAAAACAAAATCACCCCCTTTTTTCAATTGTTAATGGCCAATTTCCTTCGCCCTTCCCTTAATGGAAATCAAATCCGTATTTTCTCCAAAACAAATAAGGAAACCATCTTCAAATTCATGGTCACCTCCTACAAACCGATTCATCACCACCGTCTCTACGCACCCTGTAACACCCCGTAATTCTGTAACACTAAGATTCACAAATCAAGGTATAATTAATTCAAAATGAAAGAACTAAGGGAAACGGGTGGCGCCATTGCGTTCGTCTCGAAATTCTGCTTGAAAACGAGTCCGAATTTGCGTAAATCGGAGTCCGTATGAAGAAGTTATGACTCTCCGAAGTTTCAGGAAATTTCAGAACAGAAAACAGCTCGAAATTCGAATTCAAACCCAGAAGCGGGCTGGGCGGGAAAATTCCCGCCCAGGACCCAGGTCGACTGGGCAGTCGACTGGGCAGTCGACCCCCCCTGACCAGGTAGACTGGGCAGTCGACCTGGGGGTCGACCTGGTGCCAGAACCCGGTTTTGAACCTGGGTTCATTTTGATGTTTCTGGCCCGATTTTCTGACCAGATTCATGACTCTAATCCTATATAAACAGCTTCCTGGCCTCCCTTTCTCTACACCATTTCATTCTATCCTTATGCTGCCTCTGAGAAAATGTATAAATAAATAAAATAATATATAAAATAAATCAAGACGAGGAAATGCTGCTCAAGACTTTCAAGAGGAGATTCTAAACAAGCTAGGATTCAAGTGAAGATTCAAACGACTGTTTTTCTACGAATCTAATATAATCTTTGTAAGTTGGTTACTTTTTAGATTTTAACGTTTTCTCTATTCGTGACATGAAATTAAAGGAATAAAAGAATATGCCAAATCTTTCTGTTCGAATCAGTGCTTATATCCTTGGACCTAATTAAGAACTGTTATGATTCAATGACCAATAAGACAAACTATGGACCTTAAAACCATATGCCTTTTTGACTATGAACATTGCCTATGAACATTGCCTATGACTGTGACTCATGACTGTGGGAATTATTTTCCTTTGACTATGAACATCGCCTATGACTGTGATTCATTAACTGTGAGGATTTATTGCCTATGACTATGGATATAAGATTATTATTTATGCCCATGACACTGTAGTTACAAAACCATGTTGTACCCCAAACTGGCATTATATTGGATCTAGGCTTGACTTTCTATTTCAGTTTATTCTTAGTTATCCTTGGATCTTGATCGTGGGAATTTACCTATTAAGTTAGGTCTACCCATGTTCTTGAACCTATACTATTCAACCCTTTTCATGTCGTAATATTACCAGATCTATATGCCTGTGAATTATCATCTTATGCCAGTTATTATGTTTATTCTTTCATGGCATTTTGGTTCATTCCCTTTTATCCAAGAATCTAGATTTATTTATAATCTAGGTTGAATCACGATTATACGAATGATGGGAATACGTTTTGGGAAAAACATGAAATTGACTAAACTTGGAAATTGGCATAATTTGGGAACATGCATTATAGCATGACTATTAAGATGAAAATTAGAATAACAAGTCTAGTTTTGACATGAACTGAAATTAGAATATTAAATCAGAATTGGGTGGCTAAATTAAGCATGATAAGTATATTAGCATAATTGTGAATAATTTACATACATTGGGCGTAAATGGTAAATGGTTAAATGGGCCACAAAGTAGGTAGTTGGTATGCAAATTAAGTTTTGGGCCACAAAGTAGGTAGTGGGCATGGCAAATGTATATGGTATAGGCCAAATTTATTTAAAAAGGGAAAATGGACTTTAAGGATAAATGGTTAAACTTTGAGGATAAATTGTTAACAATATATATATATACAAAAGAAAGGTTTATTAATGACATCTCTTTTAATAATACATACACCAGAAAGTTCTAGGGTGACAGAGAGGATAATGTTTAGGCTTGGGTTTGGAAAATACAAGTCTCCTGCTCTCCCTGGCTATCCCTAACTGATCCGACGAACATGATGGTTACTTTCAAAACCTGATCTGAAAACTAATCAAAACCCCTTTGAACTTAGAAAACACGAATATGCCTAACCCGAGGTTGGACTGAGTTGCGATGTAAACCTGCCCGGAACCAACCGGCACATCCAGTAATCGCAACAATATCAGTCTAATGTGAGTGGTTGCGGCTTTAATTTATTTAGTTAAAGCTAGAATAAGAATGGTAGGGTTAAGTTAACTAAGACACTTAACCAATTCAACATGATAACCAAACCAATGGCCGGGGTTAGGTTCATACTGAAACTTAACACAGTTAAGCTAGAATGGGAGGGTTAAGTCCATAGGAACACTTAACCAACTTAACACGGTTAAGCTTGAATGGGAGGGTTAAGTCCATAGGGAAACTTAACCAAACTTAACATCGTAACAAGACAAGATTTGTAGGGGTTAAGTAACTAAGAAAACACTTATCCAAATTAACATGTTAACTAGACTAGAAGGTGGGGTTAAGTAAAATTAATACACTTAGCCAAATTAACATATTAACTAGACTAGAGGCTGGGGTTAAGTAAAATTTAATACACTTAGCCAATTTGATATGTTAGCTGGACTAGACCGTAGGGTTAAGTAAACTTGAACACTTAACCATCAGATTGTGATAAAGGAATAGGGTTAAAACATGAAGGGATAATACTTGACCATTAATAAAATGTTAGTTAAAACAGATGGGTAAGGTTAAGTTGAAAAGGAACACTTAACCAATACAGGATGAATGGGTAGGGTTAAGTAATAAGAAATACTTAACCAATATAACTTGGTTTGTGGTAGGGTTAAGTCAACATGAATTACTGATAATACTTAACTAGTTTAACAGAATGAATGAAGAGGGTTAAGTTAGCTTGAATTGACTAATGACACTTAACCAATCCAAATTGACGAGAAAGAGAACTAAGTAGTAAACCTTAGTTAAAAGGAGCTAAGTAGTAAACCTTAGAAAACAATGATTCTGGAAACTAAGTGGTAAACCTTAGTTAGAAAAACTAAGTAGTAATTCTTAGTATAACACGGGAAGGAGCGAACGTCCGTCTGATTAAAAAGAAAGCTCCAACGAATTGGGTTACGAAGCCTGAGGCTTCGAGGGGACGTGAGGATACTCTTGGTATCCCTCTGTGAGGCTGCAGATGATCCTCCTGGGCTCACAGAGGTTAAGGTCTGCGTTAGAAGAACCAGGGGTATGCCTTGGTTGCAATATATGGAACCTAAAGACTAGGATGGACCAGCGTGATTCGGCGAGAAAACGGTATCCCTGTGATAGCAACTCGTCGTCTACCAACCATCTTGAGTCAATCGAGATACGTGAAGCGGAAAGGCGGAGAACTCCAAAAGACCATATACTTGCTATCTAGTTATGGGTGAGGATGGCCATAGGTTAGTGGGGCATAGGGGGCCTGCGTATAGTTCTCATTTTTCAAGGTGTGCCTTTCATTAGTTGAGGGAGGGGTCGAGTGGGACCATAGCCACTGGAATAAAAACAGACCTTAGCATCTGCATCGGCAGATATCTGAAAGCTCCCGACCGAGTTCTGTGTTTCTTGATTTGCCCTGCCACAGGACTCGGGCCGCACATTACAGGACATGTTCATCTAGACAAGCGATAACGATTCACAATACATGCGTGGGGAAGTCTAAGAACATATACCACTCTAGGTAGTGTGTCCTAGACTAGGGGGCATCGTTCGACAGGTAGCATAATCCCTAGTTGGACTAGGTGGCGTAAGCCCTGAATCCGAGAAGCGTTCAGCAGATAGCGTAAACTCTAGTTGAATCTAGAGAGCACTTGATAGAAAACCCTAGATTAGATCTAGGTAATAAATAATAAATGTATGCCTGAAGGCAACGGAAACTACAGGGATTGGGATCACGTTATCGTTACTAGTTGGGACACTAGTTAGGACACTAGTTAGGTGGTGCAGAGATATAGAAACCAGTATAACAAGGAAATAGCGAAGCGGCGAAAGTATTAGAGCATATCCAGTTTATCTTGTCTTAGCATACCTTGTGTTAATCTTATCTAATCTTGTTGACCCTATCATCACGGTGTTATCTTGTATTCAGTTAATTCATGTCGTTTTGTTTTTCCATGTTCACATGCTAGAAGTAACTGAACTTACTCAGGCTTTATGTATGACTCTGTTTTTCTTTCGTCTTCTTTTCTTCCGTCCCCCCCCCAGGTAGTAAAGGAGGGAATAGTATAGCTCAGGTTAAGTTGGACTGTCACTCTTTCCCATCTTGAAGATTTGTCGAAGTTTTGCTTGGATTCTCTTTTCAGATGCTATGGCTGGCTCTTGCTACATTGGGGAATATAAATGTTGTTTTATGCTTCTTTATTTTGTAGGGTAGATGATACTCTGATATTGTAAAGAAATCGTTGTACAAACTATTTTATCAATAAAGCAAAGTTTTATTTTCCGCTATTTAATTTCTGTCTGTCTTGTAATTTATCTGCATCTTTTACCCTAAATGCTCCACAAAACTTAGTGCATTCCCTTTGTGAGTGACACTAACGGATGTGGGGTGTTACACGTGGTATCAGAGCTGAAGGTTACCAGATCAGATAAGGGATTTGAAAAATTATTTTCAAAACGGTTTTAAAAGAAGCATTTTCAAGAGAAAAGATTTGTTTTAAAGGCATATTCCCCAAAGCCATATGCACTATCTTCTCTTCCTCTGTTTGAATTCTTGTCTCCTTCTTTCTTGAGTCTCTGGGGCTCCTAGCTTTCTGGAAGGTAACCTCATCGATGGGCGAAGTAGTGCCCGGCTTCCATCCATAGCCGTAGTTGTTTCACCTACGGCCAGTTTTCTTTCAAGCTTATAGGGTTTTCTGTACGATGGAAGCAGCTTTTGAGAGATTTGTCAACATGACTACGCACAGAAGAGGATGAGGAATTCATGGATATAGATTTAGCTCACAAAGGAGGAAGGAATTATAAAACCCAAGACAAGAGGAAGTATCTTTACTATGGTGTAATAGGGCATGTAATTAAGGGCAAAGGACAAGATTTTCAGAAGGGCAAGTACCTACTTTCGCCACCAAGCGTACCTAGGAGAAAGGTAGTAAAGTTCTGTTGGAAGAGTCTAGTTTTACTGTTCGTACTCTTTCCTTTGGTTTTAGCGCTTCGCATTTGTTCATATCCACTTTCATAGTTGAGTCTCTGCACCATAGTACTTGTATAGTAGAAAGATCCCACTAGAGTCTCAAATCCAATTGGTGGTCCGGCCAGTTTATTTTTGGTTAGTAGGGATTTGAGAATAGCTATCGAGTTCGCATATATCATCTCACGTAGATCGTCTAAATTCGGAGGAGATATTCCTTGGGTGCTTGTCTGATATTGGTTTAGGCCTTTGGGACTTGTACTTGAGGAACGTCGAGTTCGACTAGGATGGTTTGCGTGAGAGATGAATAGTTGTGGCAGGCACTCTAAAAAGCACGTAGTGACCTTTTGACCCTCATAATTATGGCGTGATGGATAAGCTAAGAGGAGGGACCTCAAACCATCTTGGTATGTACACTTGGTATCATAGTTAACATCTGTTTATTTTGGAAATGGAGGTCAGAAACTTCACAATCGTGAAGTTAAATTAGTTAAAATACAGTGGAGTAAAGCTCAAGAAGGCTAGATACCAGCATCATACCCTTTTCCTTAAGGGTGCATCCTTGATTTCTTTTTTTGTAGGAGCTTTACGCATAATTGTTTCTCTATTTCCAAAGTATATCCTCTAGGTCGTATCTTCGATCCTTAGGTAGAAACTCTTTTGGATGTAAACATGTATTTGAAACATGTTATGGTTGATGGTTGCGAGTGGTTGCTAATGGTTGCTCGTGAATGCATATACATACGTATTAGGCAGCAGATCAGTTCGGACGCTTTCATATTGCATTTACAGATATGTATTTGTTTGTAAGTTGAACTTGATATGTTATCATATGGATGTTGCATATGGATGAATGGCTATGCACACATGTAGTATTTACATAACTAGGGATGCTTGCATACATGATTGGACGCATGGCACTGACATGATTCGCATTAAGGAGGTCAACTGAATCAGTAGACTGCCTGATCTTGCATTAGATAAAGACATATACACACACTATGCATATGAACATGAAAGCATTAGAAATCTTTTAAGGACAATGAATGCCTGTGATTGAATGGTTGAGTAGATGGGTGATTGGATGGTAGGACACATTCTTCCTAACTTGAAGATTTCAGGGACGAAATCCTTTTAAGTGGGGGAGAATGTAACACCCCGTAATTCTGTAACACTAAGATTCACAAATCAAGGTATAATTAATTCAAAATGAAAGAACTAAGGGAAACGGGTGGCGCCATTGCGTTCGTCTCGAAATTCTGCTTGAAAACGAGTCCGAATTTGCGTAAATCGGAGTCCGTATGAAGAAGTTATGACTCTCCGAAGTTTCAGGAAATTTCAGAACAGAAAACAGCTCGAAATTCGAATTCAAACCCAGAAGCGGGCTGGGCGGGAAAATTCCCGCCCAGGACCCAGGTCGACTGGGGAGTCGACTGGGCAATCGACCCCCCCTGACCAGGTAGACTGGGCAGTCGACCTGGTGCCAGAACCCGGTTTTGAACCTGGGTTCATTTTGATGTTTCTGGCCCGATTTTCTGACCAGATTCATGGGTCTAATCCTATATAAACAGCTTCCTGGCCTCCCTTTCTCTACACCATTTCATTCTATCCTTATGCTGCCTCTGAGAAAATGTATAAATAAATAAAATAATATATAAAATAAATCAAGACGAGGAAATGTTGCTCAAGACTTTCAAGAGGAGATTCTAAACAAGCTAGGATTCAAGTGAAGATTCAAACGACTGTTTTTCTACGAATCTAATATAATCTTTGTAAGTTGGTTACTTTTTAGATTTTAACGTTTTCTCTATTCGTGACATGAAATTAAAGGAATAAAAGAATATGCCAAATCTTTCTGTTCGAATCAGTGCTTATATCCTTGGACCTAATTAAGAACTGTTATGATTCAATGACCAATAAGACAAACTATGGACCTTAAAACCATATGCCTTTTTGACTATGAACATTGCCTATGAACATTGCCTATGACTGTGACTCATGACTGTGGGAATTAATTTCCTTTGACTATGAACATTGCCTATGACTGTGATTCATTAACTGTGAGGATTTATTGCCTATGACTATGGATATAAGATTATTATTTATGCCCATGACATCGTAGTTACAAAACCATGTTGTACCCCAAACTAGCATTATATTGGATCTAGGCTTGACTTTCTATTTCAGTTTATTCTTAGTTATCCTTGGATCTTGATCGTGGGAATTTACCTATTAAGTTAGGTCTACCTATGTTCTTGAACCTATACTATTCAACCCTTTTCATGTCGTAATATTACCATATCTATATGCCTGTGAATTATCATCTTATGCCAGTTATTATGTCTATTCTTTCATGGCATTTTGGTTCATTCCCTTTTATCCACGAATCTAGATTTATTTATAATCTAGGTTGAATCACGATTATACGAACGATGGGAATACATTTTGGGAAAAACATGAAATTGACTAAACTTGGAAATTGGCATAATTTGGGAACATGCATTATAACATGACTATTAAGATGAAAATTAGAATAACAAGTCTAGTTTTGACATGAACTGAAATTAGAATATTAAATCAGAATTGGGTGACTAAATTAATCATGACAAGTATATTAGCATAATTGTGAATAATTTACATACATTGGGTGTAAATGGTAAATGGTTAAATGGGCCACAAAGTAGGTAGTTGGTATGCAAATTAAGTTTTGGGCATAAACGGTGAACTAGAGTATGAAATCTAGTTTGGCATAAACTATAAACTAGAATGTAAAATCTAGTTTTGGCATGAACTGTAAATGGATATGTTGGATCTAAATTACTATAAACTGTAAGATGGGCAAATCAAGATTTGGGCCTATAATATAAGTCCATTAGTGGGCATGGCAAATGTATATGGTATAGGCCAAATTTATTTAAAAAGGGAAAATGGACTTTAAGGATAAATGGTTAAACTTTGAGGATAAATGGTTAACAATATATATATACAAAAGAAAGGTTTATTAATGACATCTCTTTTAATAATACATACACCAGAAAGTTCTAGGGTTACAGAGAGGATAGTGTTTAGGCTTGGGTTTGGAAAATACAAGTCTCCTGCTCTCCCTGGCTATCCCTAACTGATCCGACGAACAGGATGGTTACTTTCAAAACCTGATCTGAAAACTAATCAGAACCCCTTTGAACTTAGAAAACACGAATATGCCAAACCCGAGGTTAGACTGAGTTGCGATGTAAACCTGGCCGGAACCAACCGGCACATCCAGTAATCGCAACAATATCAGTCTAATGTGAGTGTTCGCGGCTTTAATTTATTTAGTTAAAGCTAGAACAAGAATGGTAGGGTTAAGTTAACTAAGACACTTAACCAATTCAACATGATAACCAAACCAATGGGTGGGGTTAGGTTCATACTGAAACTTAACACAGTTAAGCTAGAATGGGAGGGTTAAGTCCATAGGAACACTTAACCAACTTAATACAGTTAAGCTAGAATGGGAGGGTTAAGTCCATAGGGACACTTAACCAAACTTAACATCGTAACAAGACAAGATTTGTAGGGGTTAAGTAACTAAGAAAACACTTATCCAAATTAACATGTTAACTAGACTAAAAGGTGGGGTTAAGTAAAGTTAATACACTTAGCCAAATTAACATGTTAACTAGACTAGAGGCTGGGGTTAAGTAAAATTTAACACACTTAGACAATTTGATATGTTAGCTGGACTAGACCGTAGGGTTAAGTAAACTTGAACACTTAACCATCAGATTGTGATAAAGGAATAGGGTTAAAACATGAAGGGATAATACTTAACCATTAATAAAATGTAAGTTAAAACAGATGGGCAAGGTTAAGTTGAAAAGGAACACTTAACCTATACAGGATGAATGGGTAGGGTTAAGTAATAAGAAATACTTAACCAATATAACTTGGTTTGTGGTAGGGTTAAGTCAACATGAATTACTGATAACACTTAACCAGTTTAACAGGATAAATGAAGAGGGTTAAGTTAGCTTGAATTGACTAATGACACTTAACCAATCCAAATTAACGAGAAAGAGAACTAAGTAGTAAACCTTAGTTAAAAGGAGCTAAGTAGTAAACCTTAGAAAACAATGATTCTGGAAACTAAGTGGTAAACCTTAGTTAGCAAAACTAAGTAGTAATTCTTTGTATAACACGGGAAGGAGCGAACGTCCGTATGATTAAAAAGAAAGCTCCAACGAATTGGGTTACGAAGCCCGAGGCTTCGAGGGGACGTGAGGGTACTCTTGGTATCCCTCTGTGAGGCTGTAGATGATCCTCCTGGGCTCATAGAGGTTAAGGTCTGCGTTAGAAGAACCAGGGGTATGCCTTGGTTGCAATATATGGCAACCTAAAGACTAGGATGGACCAGCGTGATTCGGCGAGAAAACGGTATCCCTGTGATAGCAACTCGTCGTCTACCATCCATTTTGAGTCAATCGAGATACGTGAAGCGGAAAGGCGGAGAACTCCAAAAGACCATATACTTGCTATCTAGTTATGGGTGTGGATGGCCATAGGTTAGTGGGGGCATAGGGGACCTGCGTATAGTTCTCATTTTTCAAGGTGTGCCTTTCATTAGTTGAGGGAGGGGTCGAGTGGGACCATAGCCACTGGAATAAAAACAGACGTTAGCATCTGCATCGGCAGATATCTGAAAGCTCCCGACCGAGTTCTATGTTTCTTGATTTGCCCTGCCACAGGACTCGGGTCGCACATTATAGGACATGTGCATCTAGACAAGCGATAACGATTCGCAATACATGCGTGGGGAAGTCTAGGAACATATACCACTCTAGGTAGTGTGTCCTAGACTAGGGGGCATCGTTCGATAGGTAGCATAATCCCTAGTTGGACTAGGTGGCGTAAACCCTAAATCCGAGAAGCGTTCAGCAGATAGCGTAAACTCTAGTTGAATCTAGAAAGCACTTGATAGAAAATCCTAGATTAGATCTAGGTAATAAATAATAAATGTATGCCTGAAGGCAATGGAAACTACAGGGATTGGGATCACGTTATCGTTACTAGTTGGGACACTTGTTAGGTGGTGCAGATATATAGAAACCAGTATAACAAGGAAATAGCGAAGCGGCGAAAGTATTAGAGCATATCCAGTTTTTCTTGTCTTAGCATACCTTGTGTTAATCTTATCTTATCTTGTTGACCCTATCATCATGGTGTTATCTTGTATTCAGTTAATTCATGTCGTTTTTTTTTCCATGTTCACATGCTAGAAGTAACTGAACTTACTCAGGCATTATGTCTGACTCTGTTTTTCTTTCGTCTTCTTTTCTTCCGTCCCCCCTCCCCCCCCCCCCCCAGGTAGTAAAGGAGGGAATAGTATAGCTCAGGTTAAGTTGGACTGTCACTCTTTCCCAGCTTGAAGATTTGTCGAAGTTTTGCTTGGATTCTCTTTTCAGATGCTAAGGCTGGCTCTTGCTACATTGGGGAATATAAATGTTGTTTTATGCTTCTTTATTTTGAAGGGCAGATGATACTCTGATATTGTAAAGAAATCGTTGTACAAACTATTTTATCAATAAAGCAAAGTTTTATTTTCCGCTGTTTAATTTCTGTCTGTCTTGTAATTTATCTGCATCTTTTACCCTAAATGCTCCACAGAACTTAGTGCATTCCCTTTGTGAGTGACACTAACGGATGTGGGGTGTTACACACCCCTGATAGATGGCGGCTTTTCCCCCTAAATTTCTCCATTGCCTCGACCAATTTTGTCGACAGTTGCCCCTTTAGCTCATCACTTCAGCCTTGTTCACACGTGAGTCACCAGAAATCGAGTTTTCCCCTAATCAAATTTGAGAACCCTAGCACCGCTTCTACAATCAAAGCCACCCCGTTGATCCCACGGTCTGTGCCTTCTTGCTGTTGTGTGCAGGTGAATTTCACTCACGATTAATCATCGATTCAAGTTTTTAACTTCATCTAAACAGAAATATCATAGTTGCTACTTTAGTTGATTTGTTGGGTTGTGTTGGCTAAGTGTTACTGTTTGTGTTGTTATTGCACTTGTGTGTTTGTTGCAGCCTGTTATTTTTAGCGAAACTGGACCCCCATGCTTCGTCGAGACCTTAAATGAATGTGCATTATTCTTAAATAGACTGTGTTACTGTGTTTATAAGCCGAACGTATAGACTGCTTTAAGTTTATGGGTTTCGATTAGAATTTAGTAAACGAACTTTGATCTGGAAAGTTGTATTTCCTGTTTTGGTAAATAAAAAAAATTGTTTGAAAACTATAAATAAAAGCATCAGCATTTTCGTGTGTGTAAACTGAAATTAACTTGGACAATATAGTAGCTTTGTCACCCTGAGTTAGTCTAGTACTTATGATAACTGAATTTATCATTTGGAACACTGGCCATATATGAACACTTGAAACTACAAACATTTTTAATGGTGGCCGAGAGCCTCTTGTTGTTTTGCTGGAAGTCTTGCATGTTATATATGTATTCTTTTGCTTTGAGTACTCATTTCGAATCAAAGGAGTTTGTATCTCCTGCTTTGTGGTCTTACAAACTTCGTGTGCCGGTGTATAACTGTGTATATGCGATTGCATATGTGGGTGACTGAGTATATGTGCTTGCATATGTGTGTATACATTACTGTGTATATGTGAGTGTATTATGTTTGTAGAATCCAGTCATCCATGCTATGTTAGAATTTCAGTATACGGATCTGGAGTAACCTATTAGTATAATGTCTTGGGAAATCTTTTGACGGTAATCCATGTTCTTATATTGTGTTAGATATAAACATGGTATACATTAAGAGACTCGCTATGTCCCGTTATTGGTTAAATACTGGTTATGCATTTGGAGCTATATATATGGAAGTGAAAATTACTATACCAAAGATCTGGGGTTTTTACTAAGCTACCGTTAATATAAGTAAGAATGTCAATTTAAAACGTTGTTGGCTACCATTGAAATCGTCGTTGTACTGTTATGAATACCATGTTTGGTCCTTTTGTAAATGCCCGTCGCTGTGTTTTTGCACCAAATATTAGATATATTCATCTGCTGCCTCCCTTTTGTCTGCCAATTCGATTAATTCAGTCGGTGTCAACCTAAAATTTTGTATGGCTACACATGCTGCTCTATTCAATGAGAAACACACTAGGATTCTGGTTTATTAAAAATATACGTCGCTTTGCCATGACTGTGAATCACTGAAACTTATGTGCATCGTTACTGCCCCGAATTGTTGGCACACACTCACTATCCTACCTTGTTATATCTGGGATACTTTAGTCTATGCAATATGGTATGTATTAGTACAATCATATATGTGATCTCCCATTTAACTGTGCTGCCAATAATCTGGAAAACTTGACGTAACAGGTCCGAATGGTTTCAGTTATAATTTGCAAACAATGTGTTTGATTTTGATGATTTTGCTCTTTCTGGGTTTAAAGTAAATATATATATATATATATAATAATAAATTGTCTCATAAGTATTTTTGCAAAACTTTGATGGTTTAAGGGTAGAAACAGGAATTTCCTAAGTGGACCAGCATAACCCTTGTAAAACCTGTCCTAGTAAATCCTGAGTCACGTTCCAGGGTCAATTCCTTGTAACGCCACAAAACTCTATATAATTATAGTCCGGAATGTTTCGTCTCAGGTGGTAAATTTTCAGATGTGAAATGGAAGGAAATAAAAAAGAAAATTTTCATCAATTTAAATGCTTCATGATTTCAAATGTTGATACATTATTTTCAGATATCATGAGTATGTACCTCACCGTAACGAAACAGGAACAGAATTTATTTAGTATGTCTTTTACCTGTACCCTGTATCAATGAAAGACGTGCTCCTCTGTGCCTAAACTGTTAGTGATATGTTTGCCTAAACTGTTAGTGATATGTTTGTAACGGCCGGAAAATCCATACCAATTTGAGCTGACTAATATCCTACAGATTCAACTCAAAGTGCACGAAAATTCAGATCATTAATAGGAAGAATTAAGAGGACGAGACAGAAAAGACAGAACTAATAGAATAGAAGAAGAATACAACTGAAACAAAATCAGAGTAAACAAAGAACTCACAGCGGAACAATAAATTTTCTTATAACATAACTTTTGAAATACAAATGTGAATTTGTATATATATACATACCATATCAGAGTCTAGCTCATAGACATCACAGCGGAAAAATCTCTAACTAATAAATGGTGAAGCCTTCTGCTTCCAGCTCCTCTGAGTGATTCTGTAAAAGCCTGAAACACTTGACTGCCCGTACAAATTTGGGCACCCAAGAGTTTAGGAAAAACAAACAAAATAAACTTTGGGTCAGTCATGGAACTGGTGTGAGTTAATTCCAAACATACTGTTTAACTTTGAAAATCCTTTTGAAACAAAAAGATAATAGTAAGACCAGTCCACACATAAACATGGACGGTTTTTACCTTACTATAATCCAAGATATTTTGATTTCAAAATCCAGTGATATTATACTAATGTCTAATCAAGTAAATAACCAAATAGCAGAACGCTTGCATCTCACGCTCCACATATATATAGTATAAAATCATAAACCGCAGGGCGCTTATTGGAGAATGGATCCCAACAGACAAGGTATGGGAGCACCTTCCAATCACTGTACTCTAGAGGGTATACACTGGGGTTCAACAAGAACGTCTTGCAACCCGGCCACACATGGCCGACCACTCATTTAGCTTGAGTGTATCGAATATATTGCCACCCACGGTTGTTGGCCATCCAACCGTAATCCGACGATAAAGAATCGAAAAAGAAGAACAAATATGAATTTTCTCTAGATCAGTGACAATACACCCTGCTTGGGTATGACCCAACTATCCATGCTGCCTAGCCCAACTTTTGTTACTTCCTGGTTGTGAGGCTAGAGGCTACGTCTATCTTCAGAACATCTAATCACCATTCACTTTGAATGCCACATCGTCGAATCCGTAATCACTTATTGATTACACAAATGCACACTGGGTGTAGAATAAAGAGAAGTTACCTTCTCCCCACCAACTTGGTATATTGGTAAAAATCAACGGCGTGACCGTTGGAAATACTCTGTCAGACACTCGTCTATACAAGTTGTTTTGGGACTGGACAAACAGAAAACACCATTCTGGGTCAGGACGACCCTTGCATTTAACTCCATCTTCAATTTTCTTCAGCATAGTATAAATCGCAGCGCTTATGTCTATACGGAGTGGTTTTCAGACTATATATCCAACCGGTCTCTCCGTATTGACAACGATGGTCAAAATGCTTCGACAGTCGGTTATTTAACCATCGAAGTAAAACAAACATTCATTCAAATGTATAACTAGACATTACATAAACACGGGTACTGTTTATTTTACATTTGTTTTTATTATTTGAATTCTCATATCTTACAAGATATTTCTCAAACCTTGTTTTAGTCTTCTTGGAAAACATTTCCAGTTATTATAAACTCTTACTCTCCCATGTTCCAGAAAATATACGTTATTAACGTTCGAAACATTTCCATTCTTTTTACATTCTTTATTTTCTACACTTGGATATTATACCCTATCTACATTGGAAAAATATTTCCAATTCATTATAAACATTTTAATCTGCCCAACATTTACTTTTAAAACATTATTCACTTTAAAATTTGAATATCATCCCTACTATAGAAATATGAATACCTTTATCAAATAACTTTAAGTAATAAATACCCTTATCTTGTTTACCGAAATCACTTCCATAATTTTATATGCCCATTTCACTTTAGAATCTTTGTTTCTAAATCAACTTCTGGTTAAATCAATATCAAGTTTATAACTAAATATTGATTATATATCCTATTATAATTCATCGGTTTAAACCTAATATTAACTATCCTATCAGATTTTAATTCCTAAAAATAATTTACTTTTAATACATTTGACATCGTCGAATTCTAGTTCCAAATCCTAATGGTTTAATTCTAATCACATTTCGAATTCTAATCACATTTCGAACATCGAAATGTTGCCATTGTTTTCTGACACGATTCTCCAATTTCTCTTTCTGAACTTATGCTTATATTTTCTTACAACATCGTTACTTATTACTCCCGAATAAGTGGATTTCAAACTAAACTGTTAGTGCTGCTATATATAAAAAAATCACGCTTAAGTTTGGTTAACAGCGTTAATTTATCGTTATAGTTCAAAACTTGTCATACGCTGTAATATTCACCTTTATAACTAATCTTGACAAAACAGTCCCGCTTAAGCCTAGTCAACAACATTTATTTTATCGCTATAGTTCAAAACTTGCAATACGTTGCTATGTGCCACTTTATAACTAATCTTGACGTCCCTTTCCGTTACAAACTGATACCATTCTTCGACAATAGCGAAATCGTTCAAGTTGGGGTATTTTATTTACCTCTTAGACCTTGATCGACAACGTTTTTACCTTAGAACAGATATAAGTTCGTAACCCTAACTCCTTATTATTTCTACTCCGTCAAATCATATTTCTTGCTTTAATTTAAATATGGTTTTATTACGCCATATCCTTAATTTTTGATCAGTTTACCGCTAAGTTATTTTCATTAATTTAAGACTAATTACTCTAAAAATCCTTTTCCAAATAAACAGTTGATTAAATCAACTTCATTCCATCAGTTAATTCGTGAACTGATTTTAATTACTCCTTACCATTAGATTAATCTATTTAATCTAATAATATTTCTAAATTGTTTATCTTAGAATAATTATCCAAATATTTAATCGTAGCATAATTTCTAGTTTGTAAACTTATTTAAATGTCAATAATCGTTTTTATTTACTTTATAAAAATGAACTCTAAAATACTGGTTTATAACAGAACTTCTATTATAATTTAAAACTTCTCTTTATTTATAGAAATATAAATTTTTATAATTATCTTCGTTAATTTGCCTGACGGCCAATCAACTCCTTAACAACCGATGGGTTTTATGGTCGACTGTTGTCACCTTCTTAATCGATATCGTCTATTAATTAAATTAAACTAACGTTGAATTTTCATTCAATACGGTTCAAACAGTGCATATACAAAACAAAAAGTACATATAAATACTGAGGAATCTGGTTGGATTCCTTCAACTGGTTTCCCGCATCCACAGATGTTAGTCAAACAGTTTACACTGATTCCTTACTAGGGGATATTATAATCGACGTAATCAGTATCTAACATATGCAACGATATATATTTCAACCAATATAATTGTGATCTACCAAAACGACCATCACACAGTATTCAATCAACATTAAAATATAATTATAATATTTTAAAATAGATCAGAATTAGTGAATTTACTCACCTTTGCGCGTTAACCATTAAATAATGATTTGCGTCCATTGATTTTATCACGAAATCCCAGTGGATCTGTTCTTTCTTCAAACGTGAACGCGAGCTTCAGAACTTCACCGTATCACATGCCACCAACAGTAAGCAGAGCGCCTCCAAAAAATGTGAACTGCGCTTAAATCCTTCACTCCTCCATACTCTCTTCTCCCTCACGTCCACACTCCTGTACTCGTTAATCTGAATGATACGCCTTGCTCCTCCAATATCAAACATCCACCTATACTTTATATACAACTTCCTCCTCAACCATCAGCCTGTATTTCCTCTAACACCGTTTCGACTCATCAACCCTCTCCTCATCTAACGTTCTGCAACTCCATATATATACGGTACCTTTCTTCCACCCATGAACCTAACTGTGTACATTTACATATGTATAAACCTTCTCACTTTTTGTCGCGTCCAAGCCCGCTACACTCGCGCCCATGCAGCATGCCACACCCCAAAACTCCATTCATCAATCCCACTTCACTACTAGAAACCACAGCCTTCCATACCAATGTTCCCTGCGCCTCACAAAATCCAGTAACCGGTCATCACTGTTGCTCCCTTAACCGCATGTCTACTCCCCTTTTGCATGCTCAGTTCCTCACATTTTACCCCTTTTTCTTCCATTATTTACCACGTACCCAAAGAAGTGGCGCCACTGAAACTCATGTAAATTTACGCAGGACACACATATCCAAACATCTCCCTTACTTAGCTTACAACCACCTTAGTCCTCACGCAACTCTCCACTCTTCCTACCCCACTTTCCATGCTGCTGCAAAATTGATGTGCATCCTCCCCTAAATGCTTCCCCTCCTCCATTGTTTATGCCAAGAGAACGGAGACTGCAGGTGCTTTATATAGGAGTATTTACCTTAGCAGGCAAGTATTAGGGGAGAGTAGGATAATAGGGTAGGTTATGGTGTTCCTTATTGCTATGGTATGGGTTTGAATCCTTAAGGGTTAAGGAATAGAGAATAGGTAGCTAAGACTAGCTGATTTGATTATACACTATGGTTGCGTTCACAGGAAATAAGGCGTAAATAAAGGAAATAGGGGATGGTTTAGATGATAGATAACTATGTATTTCCATACTCATTTAATTATGAAATGAGATGTTAGAATATGCTAGCAGTATGGTCTTGCATTCCTCATTAATCACGAAATGAAATATATATGGTTGCGCGTGTTACGGATAGGGAATGGCTGGAGAGATTTTTCTTTATTTTATTTTTGTTTTGTACAGTTTGATTATTAGGGTACCATGTTGCATAAACTTCGTTCAAGTTGATGCCGCTATGGATAGAAATAAGATTTCGGTTGTGTCCAGCGAGGTGCCATGATCCAAAAATATAATAATATCGGTAGGTTGACTCATATTTTGAAACCCCGAAATACTGTCACAGGGTGCAAAATACTCGAAATAAAAAGTTTCTTATTTAATTAATTAAAAATTATACTAAAATTCCAAAAATTAAATTATCTCTATGTCTCAAAAGAACCATGTCTAAATTCGAAACCGATATCTAGTTATATCGAATAAACCGTTACGGTGGATAACCGATTCTACAACGACTACTTGAATATTTGATTTGGACATATCTTGCAATCTATAAGACGAAATCTTGGTTTTTCGCTTCTGTTAGAAAAATACAGTCCAACAGATTCCAACGCTTCTTGTTTCGAAGAAATCCGATTTAAAACGAGTCCTATATACTCAGTTGAAGTTCAGAACGTTAAATTACGAACTGCCGCGATATTACGGGCTCAATTATATTTTATATATATTTTTATACGTTCAACTTCGTTTTAATTAATATAAAAATCTATTTATATTACGAATTCAATATTTAAAATGATTTAAATATTCAAATTCAAACCGATAAAATGCGGGACGTTGCATTCCTTCCCCCTTAAAATAATTTCGTCCTCGAAATTGCTAAGATAGGGAAAATGCTACAATCTCTGTTATAAACAGGTTAAAAATCTTTTTGGTTTACTTTATAATTTCAGTTTCAACTGAACTGATTAATTCCTTCTTGTTTCGAATATTTTCAAAATTCTGAAAATTTCCTAACAACTTTATTTTCAGAGAATTTCGCCGGTATCTTCTCTACACGGCTCATTTGGTACTACAACTTGCCTCTCTGGGTTTTCTCCAATTTAACAGGAAATCAAACAGCCAAACGGCTTGCCCAAACTGACTCATAAAAATCTCATACTCGTATATAAACGTGCACCTTCTCTATTGGGCATTCAACCCTTTCGCCGCCATTTGCTATCAAACCAGCATATATCCAAGCATTTCTAACCGATCTCCAATCAGTTTATCCTTAACCAATAATTCTCTTACATCCAAGCCAACTCCATTTCAAACTCCAATTTCAATTTCAAATTCCAATTTTTACTCAATAATCAAATTTCACTCCTAAGTTCGGTTCTATTCCAAATCACAACTCAACTACTTCGCCAAGTCAAATCCTTATTCCAGTATGATTTCCACTTACTTGGCTTCAATTCCACTCCAATTTTATTTGACTTAGTTAAATATTCTATTTATTTACTTCATAAGTAAATTTTAAATTTCGGGATTCAAAATCCAGGGCTTTATTTCAAATCAGTTTTGAAATCTATATAATAATAGCAATTCAAAGCATTTGAATTTCCGAACAACTTATTTCCTCAAAACAATTCAAAACAAAATCTTTGGTAGTAATCCGTCACTTAGAACTCGAAAATGAACACTGATAATGGTCGACTTCATCATCTGAATTTATTTCCCAGCAATCAAAGTGAGTTCAATACTATATTACTTTTCAAAACTCATTTTTCAAACATTTTCATTTTGAATTTTACTTCAAAATATACTTTTCAACACTTGGAAAACAATTTCAAATCTCCCAGGATTTTAAAATTCCCTTATATTGATCCAAATTTATTTACTTTCCAAGTTTCTGGAGTTTTATTTCAATTCTGGTTTTAAATTCAGATTCAGTTCATCTGATATTGCATATTATATTTATATAATATTTCGATTGGCTATTTATATAACCAACTCAACTATAAATCTAATTCGATCATAATTTCAACCAACACATTCAATATATATTAGATAATTCCAATATATATGCTTTCTTTATATCAAAATATATTTTTGGGTAAAATTATTTTATTTACCCTCTTTTAAAAACATACTGTGTCGAATTACTCTGTTCAAGAGTGTAGAAACACCTATCGACGCAGTTTGCATTACTGTTTCGACCAGGACTCATAAACCACTCGACTGACTAGTCAACACAATATAAAACAGTTTTTATATTAATTTACAAATACGCGCTCATATATATATATATATACTCAAACTCATTCTAGAGTATTACTAACTCTATCTCTATTGAGTCACGCCACAGAGCCAAGGTAATCACTTAACCTTCAGCTCTGATACCAACTGAAACGGCCGGAAAATCCGTACCAATTTGAGCGGACTAATATCCTACACATTCAACTCAAAGTGCACGAAAATTCAGATCATTAATAGGAAGAATTAAGAGGATGAGATAGAAAAGATAGAACTAATAGAATAGAAGAAGAAGAATACAACTGAAACAGAATCAGAGTAAACACGGAACTCACAGCGGAACAATAAATTTTCTTATAACATAACTTTTGAAATACAAATCTGAATTTGTATGTATATACATACCATATCAGAGTCTAGCTCATATACATCACAGCGGAAAAATCTCTAACTAATAAATGGTGAAGCCTTCTGCTTCCAGCTCCTCTGAGTGAATATGTAAAAGCCTGAAACACTTGACTGCCCGTACAAATTTGGGCCCCCAAGAGTTTAGGAAAAACAAAAAAAATAAACTCTGGGTCAGTCATGGGACTGGTGTGAGTAAATTCCAAACATACTGTTTAACTTTGAAAATCCTTTTGAAACAAAAAGATAATAGTAAGACCAGTCCACACATAAACATGGACGGTTTTTACCTTACTATAATCCAAGATATTTTGATATCAAAATCCAGTGATATTATACTAATGTCTAATCAAGTAAATAACCAAATAGCAGAACGCTTGCATCTCATGCTCCACATATATATAGTATAAAATCATAAACCGCAGGGCGCATATTGGAGAATGGATCCCAACAGACAAGGTATGGGAGCACCTTCCAATCACTGTACTCTAGAGGGTATACACTGGGGTTCAACAAGAACGTCTTGCAACCTGGCCACACATGGCCGACCACTCATTTAGCTTGAGTGTATCGAATATATTGCCACCCACGGTTGTTGGCCATCCAACCGTAATCCGAAGATAAAGAATCGAAAAAGAAGAACAAATATGAATTTTCTCTAGATCGGTGACAATACACCTTGCTTGGGTATGACCAAACTAGCCATGCTGCCTAGCCCAACTTTTGTTACTTCCTGGTTGTGAGGCTAGAGGCTACGGCTATCTTCAGAACATCTAATCACCATTCACTTTGAATGCCACATCGTCGAATCCGTAATCACTTATTGATTACACAAATGCACACTTGGTGTAGAATAAAGAGAAGTTACCTTCTCCCCACCAACTTGGTATATTGGTAAAAATCAACGGTGTGACCGTTGGAAATACTCTGTCAGACACTCGTCTATACAAGTTGTTTTGGGACTGGACAAACAGAAAACACCATTCTGGGTCAGGACGACCCTTGCATTTAACTCCGTCTTCAATTTTCTTCAGCATAGTATAAATCGCAGCGCTTATGTCTATACGGAGTGGTTTTCAGACAATATATCCAACGGTCTCTCCGTATTGACAACGATGGTCAAAACGCTTCAATAGTCGGTTATTTAACCATCGAAGTAAAACAAACATTCATTCAAATGTATAACTAGACATTACATAAACACGGGTACTGTTTATTTAACATTTGTTTTTGTTATTTGAATTCCCATATCTTACCAGATATTTCTCAAACCTTGTTTTAGTCTTCTTGGAAAACATTTCCAGTTATTATAAACTCTTACTCTCCCATATTCCAGAAAATATACGTTATTAACGTTCGAAACATTTCAATTCTTTTTACATTCTTTATTTTCTACACTTGGATATTATACCCTATTTACATTGGAAAAATATTTCCAATTCATTATAAACATTTTAATCTGCCCAACATTTACTTTTAAAACATTATTCACTTTAAATTTTGAATATCATCCCTATTATAGAAATATGAATACCTTTATCAAATAACTCTAAGTAATAAATACCCTTATCTTGTTTATCGAAATCACTTCCATAATTTTATATGCCCATTTCACTTTAGAATCTCTGTTTCTAAATCAACTTCTGGTTAAATCAATATCAAGTTTATAACTAAATATTGATTATATATCCTATTATAATTCATCGGTTTAAACCTAATATTGACTATCCTATCAGATTATAATTCCTAAAAATAATTTACTTTTAATACGTTTGACATCGTCGAATTCTAGTTCCAAATCCTAATGGTTTAATTCTAATCACATTTCGAATTCTAATCACATTTCGAACATCGAAATGCTGCCATTGTTTTCTGACACGATTCTCCAATTTCTCTTTCTAAACTTAAGCTTATATTTTCTTACAACATCGTTACTTATTACTCCCGAATAAGTGGATTTCAAACTAAACTGTTAGTGCTGCTATATATAAAAAATCACGCTTAAGTTTGGTTAACAGCGTTAATTTATCGTTATAGTTCAAAACTTGTCATACGCTGTAATATTCACCTTTATAACTGATCTTGACATAACCGTCACGCTTAAGCCTTGTCAACAGCGTTTATTTTATCGCTATAGTTCAAAACTTGCAATACGCTGCTATATGCCACTTTATAACTAATCTTGACGTCCCTTTCTGTTACAAACTGATACCATTCTTCGACAATAGCGAAATCGTTCAAGTTGGGGTATTTTATTTACCTCTCAGACCTTGATCGACAACGTTTTTACCTTAGAACAGATATAAGTTCGTAACCCTAACTCCTTATTATTTCTACTCCGTCAAATCGTATTTCTTGCTTTAATTTAAATATGGTTTTATTACGCCATATCCTTAATTTTTGATCAGTTTACCGCTAAGTTATTTTCATTAATTTAAGACCAATTACTCTAAAAATCCTTTTCCAAATAAACAGTTGATTAAATCAACTTCATTCCATCAGTTAATTCGTGAACTGATTTTAATTACTCCTTACCATTAGATTAATCTATTTAATCTAATAATATTTCTAAATTGTTTATCTTAGAATAATTATCCAAATATTTAATCGTAGCATAATTTCTACTTTATAAACTCATTTAAATGTCAATAATCGTTTTTATTTACTTTATAAAAACGAACTCTAAAATACTGGTTTATAATAGAACTTCTATTATAATTTAAAACTTCGCTTTATTTATAGAAATATAAATTTTTATAATTATCTTCGTTGATTTGCCTGACGGCCAATCAACTCCTTAACAACCGATGGGTTTTATGGTCGACTGTTGTCACCTTCTTAATCGATATCGTCTATTAATTAAACTAAACTAACAATGAATTTCCATTCAATACGGTTCAAACAGTGCATATACAAAACAAAAAGTACATATAAATACTGAGGAATCTGGTTGGATTCCTTCAACTGGTTTCCCGCATCCACAGATGTTAGTCAAACAGTTTACACTGATTCCTTACTAAGGGATATTATAATCGACGGAATCAGTATCTAACATATGCAACGATATATATTTCAACCAATATAATTGTGATCTACCAAAATGACCATCACACAGTATTCAATCAACATTAAAATATAATTATAATATTTTAAAATAGATCAGAATTAGTGAATTTACTCACCTTTGCGCGTTAATCATTAAATAATGATTTGCGTCCATTGATTTTATCATGAAATCCCAGTGGATCTGTTCTTTCTTCAAACGTGAACGCGAGCTTCAGAACTTCATCGTATCACATGCCACCAACAGTAAGCTGAGCGCCTCCAAAAAATGTGAACTGCGCTTAAATCCTTCACTCCTTCATACTCTCTTCTCCCTCACGTCCACACTCCTGTACTCGTTAATCTGAATGCTACGCCTTGCTCCTCCAATATCAAACATCCACCTATACTTTATATACAACTTCCTCCTCAACCATCAGCCTGTATTTCCTCTAACACCATTTCGACTCGTCAACCCTCTCCTCATCTAACGTTCTGCAACTCCATATATATACGGTACCTTTCTTCCACCTATGAACCCAACTGTGTACATTTACATATGTATAAACCTGCTCACTTTTTGCCGCGTCCAAGCCCGCTACACTCGCGCCCATGCAGCATGCCACACTCCAAAACTCCATTCATCAATCCCACTTCACTACTAGAAACCACAGCCTTCCATACCAATGTTCCCTGCGCCTCACAAAATCCAGTAACCGGTCATCACTGTTGCTCCCTTAACCGCATGTCTACTCCCCTTTTGCATGCTCAGTTCCTCACATTTTACCCCTTTTTCTTCCCTTATTTACCACGTACCCAAAGAAATGGCGCCACTGAAACTCATGTAAATTTACGCAGCACACACATATCCAAACATCTCCCTTACTTAGCTTGCAACCACCTTAGTCCTCACGCAACTCTCCACTCTTCCTACCCCACTTTCCATGCTGCTGCAAAATTGATGTGCATCCTCCCCTAAATGCTTCCCCTCCTCCATTGTTTATGCCAAGAGAACGGAGACTACAGGTGCTTTATATAGGAGTATTTACCTTAGCAGGCAAGTATTAGGGAAGAGTAGGATAATAGGGTAGGTTATGGTGTTCCTTATTGCTATGGTATGGGTTTGAATCCTTAAGGGTTAAGGAATAGAGAATAGGTAGCTAAGACTAGCTGATTTGATTATACACTATGGTTGCGTTCACAGGAAATAAGGCGTAAATAAAGGAAATAGGGGATGGTTTAGATGATAGATAACTATGTATTTCCATACTCATTTAATTATGAAATGAGATGTTAGAATATGCTAGCAGTATGGTCTTGCATTCCTCATTAATCACGAAATGAAATATGTATGGTTGCGCGTGTTACTGATAGGGAATGGCTGGAGAGATTTTTCTTTCTTTTATTTTTGTTTTGTACAGTTTGATTATTAGGGTACCGTGTTGCATAAAATTCGTTCAAGTTGATGCCGCTATGGATAGAAATAAGATTTCGGTTGTGTCCAGCGAGGTGCCATGATCCCAAAAATATAATAATATCGGTAGGTTGATTCATATTTTGAAACCCCGAAATACTGTCACAGGGTGCAAAATACTCCAAATAAAAAGTTGCTTATTTAATTAATTAAAAATTATAGTAAAATTCGAAAAATTAAATTATCTCTATGTCTCAAAAGAACCATGTCTAAATTCGAAACCGATATCTAGTTATATCGAATAAACCGTTACGGTCGATAACCGATTCTACATCGACTATTTGAATATTTGATTTGGACATATCTTGCAATCTATAAGACGAAATCTTGGTTTTTCACTTCTGTTAGAAAAATATAGTCGAACAGATTCCAACGCTTCTTGTTTCGAAGAAATCCGATTTAAAACGAGTCCTGTATACTCAGTTGAAGTTCAGAATGTTAAATTACGAACTGCCGCGATATTACGGGCTCGATTATATTTTATATATATTTTTATACGTTCAACTTCGTTTTAATTAATATAAAAATCTATTTATATTACGAATTCAATATATAAACTGATTTAAATATTCAAATTCAAACCGATAAAATGCGGGACGTTGCATTCCTTCCCCATTAAAATAATTTCGTCCTCGAAATTGCTAAGATAGGGAAAATGCTACAATCTCTGTTATAAACAGGTTAAAAATATTTTCGGTTTACTTTAAAATTTCAGTTTCAACTGAACTGATTAATTCCTTCTTGTTTTGGAATATTTTCAAAATTCTGAAAATTTCCTAACAGCTTTATTTTCAGAGAATTTCGCCGGTATCTCCTCTGCACGGCTCATTTGGTACTACAACTTGCCTCTCTGGGTTTTCTCCAATTTAACAGGAAATCAAACAGCCAAACGGCTTGCCCAAACTGACTCATAAAAATCTCATACTCGTATATAAACGTGCACCTTCTCTATTGGGCATTCAACCCTTTCGTCGTCGTTTGCTATCAAACCAGCATATATCCAAGCATTTCTAACCGATCTCCAATCAGTTTATCCTTAACCAATAATTCTCTTACATCCAAGCCATCTCCATTTCAAACTCCAATTTCAAATTCCAATTTTTACTCAATAATAAAATTTCACTCCTAAGTTCGGTTCTATTCCAAATCACAACTCAACTACTTTGCCAAGTCAAATCCTTATTCCAGTATGATTTCCACTTACTTGGCTTCAATTCCACTCCAATTTTATTTGACTTAGTTAAATATTCTATTTATTTACTTCATAAGTAAATTTTAAATTTCGGGATTCAAAATCCAGGGTTTTATTTCAAATCAGTTTTGAAATCTATATAAAAATAGCAATTCAAAGCATTTGAATTTCCGAACAACTTATTTCCTCAAAACAATTCAAAACAAAATCTTTGGTAGTAATCCGTCACTTAGAACTCGAAAATTAACACCGATAATGGTCGACTTCATCATCTGGATTTATTTCCCAGCGATCAAAGTGAGTTCAATACTATATTACTTTTCAAAACTCATTTTTCAAACATTTTCATTTTGAATTTTACTTCAAAATATACTTTTCAACACTTGGAAAACAATTTCAAATCTCCCAGGATTTTAAAATTTCCTTATATTGATCCAAATTTATTTACTTTCCAAGTTTCTATAGTTTTATTTCAATTCTGGTTTTAAATTCAGATTCAGTTCATCTGATTTTGCATATTATATATATATAATCTTTCGACTGGCTATTTATATAACCAACTCAACTATAAATCTTATTAGATCATAATTTCAACCATCACATTCAATATATATTAGATAATCCCAATATATATGCTTTCTTTATATCAAAATATATTTTTGGGTAAAATTATTTTATTTACCCTCTTTTAAAAACATACTGTGTCGAATTATTCTGTTCAAGAGTGTAGAAACACCTATCGACGCAGTTTGCATTACTGTTTCGACCAGGATTCATAAACCACTCGACTGACTAGTCAACACAATATAAAACAGTTTTTATATTAATTTACAAATACGCTCTCATATATATATATATATATACTCAAACTCAGTCTAGAGTATTACTAACTCTATCTATATTGAGTCACGCCACAGAGCTAAGGTAATCACTTAACCTTCAGCTCTGATACCAACTGAAACGGCCGAAAAATCCGTACCAATTTGAGCGGACTAATATCCTACACATTCAACTCAAAGTGCACGAAAATTCAGATCATTAAAAGGAAGAATTAAGAGGATGAGATAGAAAAGATAGAACTAATAGAATAGAAGAAGAAGAATACAACTGAAACAGAATCAGAGTAAACACGGAACTCACAGCGGAATAATAAATTTTCTTATAACATAACTTTTGAAATACAAATATGAATTTGTATATATATACATACCATATCAGAGTCTAGCTCATATACATCACAGCGGAAAAATCTCTAACTAATAAATGGTGAAGCCTTCTGCTTCCAGCTCCTCTGAATGAATCTGTAAAAGCCTGAAACACTTGACTGCCCGTACAAATTTGGGCACCCAAGAGTTTAGGAAAAACAAACAAAATAAACTCCGGGTCAGTCATGAGACTGGTGTGAGTAAATTCCAAACATACTGTTTAACTTTGAAAATCCTTTTGAAACAAAAAGATAATAGTAAGACCAGTCCACACATAAACATGGACGGTTTTTACCTTACTATAATCTAAGATATTTTGATATCAAAATCCAGTGACATTATACTAATGTCTAATCAAGTAAATAACCAAATAACAGAACGCTTGCATCTCACGCTCCACATATATATAGTATAAAATCATAAACCGCAGGGCGCTTATTGGAGAATGGATCCCAACAGACAAGGTATGGGAGCACCTTCCAATCAGTGTACTCTAGAGGGTATACACTGGGGTTCAACAAGAACGTCTTGCAACCCGGCCACACATGACCGACCACTCATTTAGCTTGAGTGTATCGAATATATTGCCACCCACGGTTGTTGGCCATCCAACCGTAATCCGAAGATAAAGAATCGAAAAAGAAGAACAAATATGAATTTTCTCTAAATCAGTGACAATACACCCTGCTTGGGTATGACCCAACTAGCCATGCTGCCTAGCCCAACTTTTGTTACTTCCTGGTTGTGAGGCTAGAGGCTACGTCTATATTCAGAACATCTAATCACCATTCACTTTGAATGCCACATCGTCGAATCTGTAATCACTTATTGATTACACAAATGCACACTGGGTGTAGAATAAAGAGAAGTTACCTTCTCCCCACCAACTTGGTATATTGGTAAAAATCAACGGCGTGACCGTTGGAAACACTCTATTAGACACTCGTCTATACAAGTTGTCCTGGGACTGGACAAACAGAAAACACCATTCTGGGTCAGGACGACCCTTGCATTTAACTCCGTCTTCAATTTTCTTCAGCATAGTATAAATCGCAGCGCTTATGTCTATACGGAGTGGTTTTCAGATAATATATCCAATCAGTCTCTCCGTATTGATAACGATGGTCAAAACACTTCAATTGTCGGTTATTTAACCATCGAAGTAAAACAAACATTCATTCAAATGTATAACTAGACATTACATAAACACGGGTACTGTTTATTTAACATTTGTTTTTATTATTTGAATTCCCATATCTTACCAGATATTTCTCCAACCTTGTTTTAGTCTTCTTGGAAAACATTTCCAGTTATTATAAACTCTTACTCTCCCATGTTCCAGAAAATATACGTTATTAACGTTCGAAACATTTCCATTCTTTTTACATTCTTTATTTTCTACACTTGGATATTATACCCTATCTACATTGGAAAATATTTCCAATTCATTATAAACATTTTAATCTACCCAAAATTTACTTTTAAAACATTATTCACTTTAAATTGTGAATATCATCCCTATTATAGAAATCTGAATACCTTTATCAAATAACTCTAAGTAATAAATACCCTTATCTTGTTTACCGAAATCTCTTTCATAATTTTATATGCCCATTTCACTTTAGAATATTTGTTTCTAAATCAACTTCTGGTTAAATCAATATCAAGTTTATAACAAAATATTGATTATATATCCTATTATAATTCATTGGTTTAAACCAAATATTAACTATCCTATCAGATTATAATTCCTAAAAATAATTTACTTTTAATACATTCGACATCGTCGAATTCTAGTTCCAAATCCTAATGGTTTAGTTCTAATCACATTTCGAATTCTAATCACATTTCGAACATTGAAATGCTGCCATTGTTTTCTGACACGATTCTCCAATTTCTCTTTCTAAACTTATGCTTATATTTTCTTACAACATCGTTACTTATTACTTCCGAATAAGTGGATTTCAAACTAAAATGTTAGTGCTGCTATATATAAAAAATCACGCTTAAGTTTGGTTAACAGCGTTAATTTAACGTTATAGTTCAAAACTTGTCATACGTTGTAATATTCTCCTTTATAACTAATCTTGACATAACAGTCACGCTTAAGCCTAGTCAACAGCGTTTATTTTATCGCTATAGTTCAAAACTTGCAATACGCTGCTATATGCCACTTTATAACTATTCTCGACATCCCTTTCCGTTACAAACTGATACCATTCTTCGACAATAGCGAAGTCGTTCAAGTTGGGGTATTTTATTTACCTCTCAGACCTTGATCGACAACGTTTTTACCTTAGAACATATATAAGTTCGTAACCCTAACTCCTTTTTATTTCTACTCCGTCAAATCGTATTTCTTGCTTTAATTTAAATATGGTTTTATTACGCCATATCCTTAATTTTTGATCAGGTTACCGCTAAGTTATTTTCATTAATTTAAGACCAATTACTCTAAAAATCCTTTTCCAAATAAACAGTTGATTAAATCAACTTCATTCCATCAGTTAATTCGTGAACTGATTTTAATTACTCCTTACCATTAGATTAGTCTATTTAATCTAATAATATTTCTAAATTGTTTATCTTAGAATAATTATCCAAATATTTAATCGTAGCATAATTTCTACTTTATAAACTTATTTAAATGTCAACAATCATTTTTATTTACTTTATAAAAACGAACTCTAAAATACTGGTTTATAATAGAATTTCTATTATAATTTAAAACTTCGCTTTATTTATAGAAATATAAATTTTTATAATTATCTTCGTTGATTTTCCTGACAGCCAATCAACTCCTTAACAACCGATGGGTTTTATGGTCGACTGTTGCCACCTTCTTAATCGATATCATCTATTAATTAAATTAAATTAACGTTGAATTTCCATTCAATACGGTTCAAACAGTGCATATACAAAACAAACAGTACATATAAATACTGAGGAATCTGGTTGGATTCCTTCAACCAGTTTCCCGCATCCACAGATGTTAGTCAAACAGTTTACACTGATTCCTTACTAGGGGATATTATAATCAACGGAATCAGTATCTAACATATGCAACGATATATATTTCAACCAATATAATTGTGATCTACCAAAACGACCATCACACAGTATTCAATTGTAATGGCGCGTTTTGTTAGCTGTCGAATAATTAATTTATTTAATGATTTATATATCGATTTGGCGATATCGATAACTTAAAGTACAACGTTCGAACGTATAATTATAATATAATTAAAATAGAGCTTGAAATAGCGCTGCAGTTCGCAATTTGGCGATTTGAACTTCAACTGAATGTACATGATTCATTTTAAGCCGGATTTCTATGAAACAAGAAACGTGTGGAGCTGGTGGAGTATACCTTTCTAGTGGAAGAGAAAAATTGGGATTTCGTCGTGTAGATTTTGATTCACGTTCAAATCAAATTTCAGAAAAGTCGCTGTGGATTTCCTTTATAATTTGTGACGCTTTATTTACGTTATAAAAGGGTTTTCAAAATAATTGAATATCGGGTTTGAATTTAGACGAGGTTCTTTTGGGACATAGCGATAATTTAATTTTTAGAATTTTATGGTAATTTTTAATTAATTAAATAAGCAACTATTTATTTAGAGTATTTTGCACCCTATAATCAATATTTTGGGGTTTCAAAATATGAGTTAAACTACCGGTATTATTTTATTTTTGGAATCCTGGCACATCGCTGATTACAACAGTATTTGTATTTCTGTCGTTGGTCGTCCGAATGAGAACAGAACTTCATATAGAAGGGTCATCAAATGTTATAACTTAAAATCTCCTATCCCTAGAACTTAGCCACTCACTTCTGTGATCAAATAAAGGACCATGAAATGTCTTTCTCAGCCACAAACAAGTGAACGGTGGCATCCTTTAAAGCACAATCGAAATGAAACCATGGACAAACCAAGGCCACAAGAATCAAAGCAACCATATATATATAAACCCGTATACTTCCTAAAGACCTAATCCCTCTTCTCTGGCCAATACATTATCACGCCGCCCCTTTCTTTCTTCCATCAAAATAAATTCCTCTTCTAAAATTCTAAAACCAAGCTCGTTGTTTTCCCAAACAAACTCTTCATCCTCATTTGTGTTTTGCTGGGTTCCGGGCGAATTAAGATCGCATAGGAGTTTCGTGAGTTGGCTATTGTTGTGGAGAACATGGTGCGAAGGGGAAGGTCGAGATGCGTGAGTATGGCCATGGAAGAGCAGTATACGGACGGGTATTTGAAAAGTGGGTTTGTATAAGAAGAGCAGGTCCGAGTTTTGTGCATGGACGGTATGGTTTCAAACAAAACAAGCGGACGTCAGTCTCCGTTCTGGTGGTTCGAGCTCGAGGTGGAGGCGTGGAGGAAGGTTAGTTCGGGAAGAGAAGTGTGTTGGCACTTTTTGCATGAAGTTTTACTGGAGCAGAACGGTGTCGCACTTCCCTCGGGAGCTACTGTATTGGGCTCGATGTCGGCTTCCTCGTATGGAGTGCCAGTTGCTGACGTTGGTATTAGCAAGGAGGAGAGAGAGAAATTGCGTGAGAAGTTTGGGTGCTACAGGAGCATGCATGAGGCAAAGGGTAGCAGAACTTGGTTGAGGAGTTGTGTTTTGTGGCCAACCATCGGTGAAGTGACGGGGTAAATTAATAGCAAAATGGGTTTAACGGTAAGGAGTAGTGCAGCATCTTTTTGTTTGATCTTTAATGTTGGGGAAGAAAGGAGCAGTGGCTTGAGGACCTGAGGTTGGTCACGGCACCATGAAGTCGTACATGAAGAGGTTGAAAATGCAGTAATGGTTGGAGTGAAGTAGCTTATTACGGGTTAAAACATTTTGGATAAATGAAGGAAGAAAGAGAGGAGCAGGTCACCATATTTCTCAGTAATAACAATTGGAAATGTTGGGATTAGATTGGTTAATGGATGTGTTAACGGGTTCGTCTATATGGTTGGAAAGAAGGGATCAGCACTAACGAAAACGTGATGAGTTGGCTTTATCTGTTCTAAACGGTAATTGAATTGAGAGTTTAAATGTTTTAATTAATGATTTAAGTTGATCACAGTTGATTCCAAAAAACTTTTAAAATATATATCTTTCGTTTACAATATTAGAATTAAACGAAAAACTGGATCTGCTAGAATCGTATGGAAGGCGACACTCTGGAACTGAATTGGAATGTTCTGCAGCTTATCTGAATTTATGGCGAAATAAATTATATGATCTGAATCGACGACCGAAAATCGTTATTTAACGATGATAGTCCAAGGTGAGTAAAACTCACTAACTCTGAACAGTTTATAATTTCATGTTGTATTGTTAGAACTGTTAAAATTGTCTGTTTGACTGTGTGTTGATTGTCTGATTGAACTGCTAGTCAGTTAGTTAAATTTCTATATTGATTCTGTTTAACAGAATATATCATATGGAACTGAAAGTGATGTTATCTATATTGTCTAACATCTGTGGTGCAGGGAAACAGGTTGGAGGAATCCAACTGGATTCCTCAACAGTTATTTTTACTGTAATTTATGTATTGTGATATATAAATGTGATATATATAATCTATTGTGATTATGTGTGGTTGGACGATATTCATCGTTGTTAGATGATGTGTTAAAAACCATAAGAAATACCAGGATATAGAAAAGAGATTTTCAAACTATAATTTGAAAATAATTTATTTATATAAAATCGATGGATTTTATATTATAAAGAAAAGGGGATTTTGAGTATAAAGGAAAATATTGGTTAATCAAGTATAAAGGAGAACTATTAGTTAGTCGAGTTAAACAAAGTGATTTGTTAGGTTAACCAAAGCAAGTTAGTCGAGTAAATCAAAGTAATTGGTTAAGTTAACCAAAGTAAATTTGTTAAGATAAACTAAGCGGTTAATCGAAGTGAATTAGTTAAGTTAAACTAATTGGTAAATCAAAGTGAATTAGTTGCGTCAAACTAAGTGGGTTAGTCAAGTTAAACTAATTGGTTAATCGAAGTAAATTAGTTGGGTTAATCAAAGTGAATTAGCTGAGTTAAACTAAGTAAATTGGTTAGAGTTAATCAAAGTGAATTAACTAAGTTAAACTAAGTGGATTAGTTCAGTTAATCGAGACAAGAAAATCAAGTTAGGTTAAACCATTTGAGTTAACCAGTTAGGTTAAACCATTTGAGTTGACCAGTTAAAGTTGACCAGTTAAAGTTGACCAATTAGAGTTGATCAGTTAGAGTTACTCAGTTAGAGTTGACCAGTTAGAGTTGACCAGTTAGAGTTATCCAAGTGGAGTTAATCGAGTAGAGTTGCCGAATATCACTTATTCGAAGTAGAGTTATCGAATATAGAGTATTCGAGAGAAGAGAAATCGAATATAGTTTATTCGAGTGGAGAAGTCAAATGTTATTCATTTGAGAAGAGTTATCGAATTAGTTATTCAAAGGAGTTATTCGAAGTTAGTTAATCCGAAGGAGTTAATCGAAAAGTTAATCCGAAGGAGTTAGTCGAAGAGTTAATCCAAAGGAGTTATTCGAAGTTAGTTAATCCGAAGGAGTTAATCGAAGAGTTAATCCGAAGGAGTTAATCAAAGAGTTAATCCGAAGGAGTTAGTCGAAGAGTTAATCCAAAGGAGTTATTCGAAGTTAGTTAATCCGAAGGAGTTAGTCGAAGAGTTAATCCAAAGGAGTTATTCGAAGAGTTAATCCAAAGGAGTTAGACAAAGAATTAATCGAATATAGTTATTCGAAAGAAAGTGTTAATCGAATATATTTTATTCGAGTAAAGTTAAAAGAGTTAATCGAATATAATTTATTCGAGTAGAGTTAGAGAAGTTAAATCGAATTTAGTTATTCGAAAGGAGTTAATCAATTTGAGTTAAGTTAATCGATTTGAATTAAGTTGAATCGAAATGGAGTAAATCGATTAGAATTAAGTTAATCGAGTTAGAGTAAATCGAATATTGGTTATTCAAAGGTAAGTTATTCGAATTAGTTATTCGAAGGAGTTAATCAAATGAGTTGATCCAAAGGAGTTAGTCGAATATTAGTTATTCGAATAGAGTTAAAGGAGTTATCGATTTTAGTTTGATCGAAAGGAGTTATCGATTAGTAAATCGAAAGGAGATTTTCGAATATAGCATATTCGAAAGAAAGAGATCGAATATTGTTTATTCGAAAGAGAGAGATTTCGAATATGAGTTATTCGAAGAGAGATAATCGAATATAGGTTATTCGAAGAAGAGTTAATCAAATAGAGATTACTCGAAAGAGAGTTATACGTCGAATTCGATTATAGCGAATTCGGGAAAGTACTATTTACTTTCCAGGGTTTAAATCAAGATTTAGTTATTGATTTAGAAATTTGGTGTCTGTTAAATTATTCGAGTTAGGAAATAAATTTATAATTTAGGTTAGATATTTTAGGGGTAGGAATTATAACGTTATAGTTATAATCAAACACTGTCATATAAGAAGTGGATTCGTAACCTGAATCCGAGAATTTGCGTAAACAGATGATTGGGAAAAGTGAGTGACGAGCTTCATTTATTTCACAGTAAAGGACGTTGTTCAATTAAGGTCTGAGAGGTAATTATACCCCAACTTGATTGACTTCAGAATTGAAAAAGTAATAGTTGTGGTTCGATAGGAAAGGTTGATTTGAAATATAGTTAAGTAATAAGCGATTAATGGATTAAGCATAACAATGTTTTATACAACGTTCATTTGAAATCCGTAAATGAGTTTTGGAAACGTTTTCCAAATATAGTCAGATATGTTTTCTAAACATAGAAAATGAAATGTTTTCATGATAAGAATTTAAGAAATAGAGTTAAGCAAATTCAGAAACTGACTGGAGAAGGTAAGTTGAACGGTTTTCTAAGTGACGATCTGATGTTGGGTTCAACCTTCTGAATTGATACTTAGAGAATTGTCCTCATACTAGTTACAGTTAGGGACTGATAGTTGCGAAATAATAGTGAGGTGAAAATAAGCTATGGAAATGTTTTCCAATGATTAATAACATATATTTTCTAAATATATGAAATAAGGAAATTTGAACATATGATGATTGATCGATCGAATTCCCATTTGGAAATAAGATCGTTGTTTGTACACCGACATGTTTTCATTTGATAGTTAGATCACAGACTATCAAAGTTTTTACCATTTTAACGTTGTTAATATGGAGAGACCGGTGGGATTATTATCCAAAGAACCACTCTGTATTGGCATAAGCGTTGCGAGCAATATCTGCCAAAGATAAATTGAAGACGGAGTAAAGTGCAAGGGCTGTTGTATAAGTCTTAGATAACAGTGACTAAGATGGATATACTGAATAGTGCCTTCGGTTTGTCCAGTCCCAGGACAACGTATATGGAAGAAGGTCTGACAGAGTATATCCAATGGATCGCGTAAGTTGATCTGTTCAAACGTATTCACGTTTGGTGGCGGAGGAATTCGTTTCTCTTAGCTGTATACCCGTGTTATTTTTGAATAAGTCAATTTGTGATTTGGCGGGTATGACGATGTGGCATTCAAAGTGAATGGTGATCAGATGTTCTGAAGATAGACGTAGCTTCTAGCCTCGCACCAGGAAGTAACAAAAGTTGGGCTAGGCAGCATGGCTAGTTGGGTCATTCCCAAGCAGGGTGTATTGTCACCAATCTAGGGAATATCCATATTTATACTTCTTTATGATTCTGTATCTTCGGATGACGGTTTGATGGCCTACAACCGTGGTGGCAATATATTCGCGACACTCAAGCTAAATGAGTAAGCGGTCATGTGTGGCCGGGTTGCAAGACGTTCTTGTTGAACCCTGAGTGTATCACCTCTAGAGTACACTATTCAGAAGGTGCTCCCATACCTTGTCTGTTGGAATCCATTCTCCGATAAGCGCCCTGTGGTTTATGATTTTATACTATGTATGTAGAACGTGAGATGCAAGCGTTTCTGCTAGATTGATACCTATTTGTACTTAGACATTATTATAATATCACAATGATATTGCTTGTCAAAGTTGTTCAGATACTCATAAGGGAAAAACCCGTTCCGTATTCACGGCGTGGTCTTATGAGATATCCTATACCTGTTTTAAACTATTTTACTCATACCAGTCCCATGACTGACCCGGAGTTTACTTTGTTGTTTTCCCTAAACCCTTGGGTGCCTAAATTTGTACGGGCAGTCAAGTAGTCGGGATTTACAGATATACTTGGAGAGCTTGGAGCAGGAGGCTGCAAGATTTTATAGCTATAGTTATTTCCGCTGTGTTGTAAGTGTTGTATTCTGATAAGTGCTATTGTATATATATAACTGTTTACTTCAAAGCTATGTTATATATTATATGTTATTCGTTCCGCTGTGAGATTCGTGTTACTCTGATGATTCTGATGTTCTTCTTCTTCTATTCTATTAGTTCTATCTTTTCTTTCTCACCTTCTAAATTCTTTACTAACGTCTCGGAATTTCCGACTCTCGAGGAGTCAGAAATTTCCAGCCGTTACATCAATCAACATTAAAATATAATTATAATATTTTGAAATAGATCAGAGTTAGTGAATTTACTCACCTTTGTGCGTTAAACGTTAAATAATGATTTGCGTCCATTGATTTTATCACGAAATTCCAGTGGATCTGTTCTTTCTTCAAACGTGAACGCGAGCTTCAGAACTTCATCATATCACATGCCACCAACAATAAGCAGAGCGCCTCCAAAAATGTGAACTGCGCTTAGATCCTTCACTCCTCCTTACTCTCTTCTCCCTCATGTCCACACTCCTGTACTCGTTAATCTGAATGCTACGCCTTGCTCCTCCAATATCAAACATCCAACTATACTTTATATACAACTTCCTCCTCAACCATCAGCCTGTATTTCCTCTAACACCATTTCGACTCGTCAACCCTCTCCTCATCTAACGTTCTGCGACTCCATATATATACGGTACCTTTCTTCCACCCATGAACCCAACTGTGTACATTTACACATATATAAACCTGCTCACTTTTTGTCGCGTCCAAGCCCGCTACACTCGCGCCCATGCAGCATGCCACACCCCAAAACTCCTTTCATCAATCCCACTTCACTACTAGAAACCACGACCTTCCATACCAATGTTCCCTGCGCCTCACAAAATCCAGTAACTGGTCATCACTGTTGCTCCCTTAACCGCATGTCTACTCCCCTTTTGCATGCTCAGTTCCTCACATTTTACCCCTTTTTCTTCCCTTATATACCACGTACCCAAAGAAATGGCGCCACTGAAACTCATGTAAATTCACGCAGCACACACAAATCCAAACACCTCCCTTACTTAGCTTGCAACCACCTTAGTCCTCACGCAACTCTCCACTCTTCCTACCCCACTTTCCATGCTGCTGCAAAACTGGTGTGCGTCCTCCCCTAAATGCTTCCCCTCCTCCATTGTTTATGCCAAGAGAATGGAGACTGCAGGTGCTTTATATAGGAGTATTTAGCTTAGCCAGCAAGTATTAGGGGAGACTAGGATAATAGGGTAGGTTATGGTGTTCCTTATTGCTACGGTATGGGTTTGAATCCTTAAGGGTTAAGGAATAGAAAATAGGTAGCTAAGACTAGCTGATTTGATTATACACTACGGTTGCATTCACAGGAAATAAGGCGTAAATAAAGGAAATAGGGGATGGTTTAGATGATAGATAACTGTGTATTTCCATACTCACTTAATTATGAAATGAGATGTTAGAATAGGCTAGCAGTATGGTCTTGCATTCTTCATTAATCACGAAATGAAATATGTATGGTTGCGCGTGTTACTGATAGGGAATGGCTGGAGAGATTTTTCTTTCTTTTATTTTCATTTTGTTTTGTATAGTTTGATTCTTAGGGTACCGTGTTGCATAAACTTCGTTCAAGTTGAAGCCGCTACGGACAGAAATAAGATTTCATTTGTGCCCAGCGAGGTGGAATAATCCCAAAAATATAATAATATCGGTAGGTTGACTCATATTTTGAAACCCCGAAATACTGTCACAGGGTGCAAAATATTCCAAATAAAAAGTTGCTTATTTAATTAATTAATAATTACAGTAAAATTCCAAAAATTAAATTATCTCTATGTCTCAAAAGAACCATGTCTAAATTCGAAACCGATATCTAGTTATATCGAATAAACCGTTACGGTCGATAAACGATTCTACAGCGACTATTTGAATATTTGATTTGGACATATCTTGCAATCTATAAGACGAAATCTGGGTTTTTCACTTCTGTTAGAAAAATACAGACCAACAGATTCCAACGCTTCTTGTTTCAAAGAAATCCGATTTAAAACGAGTCCTGTATACTCAGTTGAAGTTCAGAACGTTAAATTACGAACTACCGCGATATTACGGGCTCGATTATATTTTATATATATTTTTGTACGTTCAACTTCATTTTAATTAATATAAAAATCTATTTATATTACGAATTCAATATTTAAACTAATTTAAATATTCAAATTCAAACCGATAAAATGCGGGACGTTAATGTTTGCCTAAACTATTAGTGATATATTTGCCAAAAAAAACTGTAGCGATCCATTTGCTAAATGGACATGAATAGGGTTAGAACTGCATAGGTATGGGGAAGTTTATAGGCATATATTGGTAATACATATGCATTCATCTATCAGTGGAAATGGGAAAACTTGCAACTTTTATTTGTACATGTCCGCATTTCACTATTATAGTATACCTACATAAACAACAATTTGGGAAAAACTTGATGCATGTGTGTATACACACTTGAAACATGTACCCGGAACACATGTACAACACGACTGAGTTCCTACCACTGAAATTTGATCATCAAACCATCCTGAATATGGTTGTTTTGTTACTATCATTACTAAATTTGTCCTTTGCTGACTCTATACCAAGTCTTTCAATACCTTATTGCACCCAACATTTGTATACTTCATGTGTCATTCATTGCTGCATTGCATTTGTGCAAGTGATTTTGTTCATACTTTTGGTTGAGTGTATATTTTTGCACACATATGTTGTGTGACATGTACGTTACTGTCCTGGTTAGCTGTGTTATCCATGCGCCAGACTTCCCTTGACCTTTGGTATTTACTCCTGCTATGTCTTGGGTTAACTTTATACCCTAGCTGCCTGTTAAAATACGTATTTGTGCACACTTTGTGAGTCTCATCGCACTGATTTATTTTCTTGTTTTTGGGATGCTGAGGCAATACACGTGTGTATACACGCACGTGTGTATGCAAGATTCCAGGATCGCTTATGTTATCATTTATTTTCGGTTGAACGTTGAGGCAGTGTACACATGTATATTATACACACGTGTGCACTCGCAAACGCTGATACCGTTCGTCCCTAGAAATAGATAGAACTGTTATTAACAGATACCACAATTGTATATTTTATGACATCGATGAAAGGATTAGCTGTTATATTTCAGTTTATGCTGAAGTTAATTTACTTGAACTATGATTTAATCCTGACTCGAGTGTTTTATGTCTTGCATGGAACGCTCGGGTCAGACCCGAGCAGTACAGACTTAAAGATTTCAGCTTAGGATTTGAAGATTGGCGAAGCTGGGGATTTCAAAGACGGCGCACTCTGAAGTTTTCAAACCAGTAAATATTTTTCTTTATTCAAACTATTTAAAGTTCCGCTGTATAGAAAATGTTCTTGTATCAAAGAAATTTTTTGAGTATATATAAAAGATTTATTTCGTTGTTCAATACTGTGTTTTTATTTATTCTGTATTTCTTGTGTTCATTCTGTTTTTAAACTCTGTAAGCTAAATACGCTCCGTCGATTTGGACGTTTTAAATCGGTTTAATCACCAATTTGAAGCGGTCAAAAAGGCGGGACGTTACAAGTGGTATCAGAGCTTTGGTTTATTCAAAGTCTAGCTTATTGGGTTTAAAAACGGATTGAGAAAATAAAAATGTTTTTGAAATAAAAAAAATTTGAAGGTAAATTATTTTAGAAAATATCAAGTATTTGATACTAGTATTTTGAGACTAATACAGCGGAAAAAGAATTTTTAGATTTAAAATTTGACTGGAAGCCCCATTCTTTGAGAATCTTCGAATTCAGGTTTGTGAGAGTTATTCTTCGGTAGGGCCCCTTAGATCTGAATCTTGAATCCGTCGTCAAATTGTATAAAAAGAAAGATGGTATAAAAGAATCAATAAACTAATTTCTCTAAGTGTGTAATTAGCAATCAAACTGGAATTTTATTGAAATAAGAATTTCAATGGTAATTTGAATGAAGAGGGAAATTTTGAAACCGTAGCGAAGAATGAAACGATGAATTTTGTTTCGACATTCAGAATATATAGTAATAAAATCCAAAAGGGTTGTAATTGGAACTCGATGGTGTAAAATTTGGTTCAGAACTTGGCTAGATATATTATAACTGGTTTCAAATAAATAATGATGCTCAGTTAAGGTTTGAGAGGTAATTATACCCCAACTTGATTGACTTCAGTATTGGCTAAGAAATGGTTAAGGTTCGGTAGTAAGAAATTAAGTGAAGAAAGTTAATGAGTGTCAACAGTTGAATGAGAACAACGATGTTTTATGTAACATTAATTTAGATCTGAATGATGTTTTCCAATAGGCAATAAGAGTTTTTTTTAGAGTTGTAGAAAACAAATATGATAATTTAAAAATGTTTTTCAAAAATCGTGAGAAAATTAACGGGTTTGATAATAAATCAGAATGGTAAGAACTGAAGAACAAAAAGCCGCACGTCAAGAACGAAGAGCGGCAGAACAGAAAAGAAGGGAAGTAGTAATGTTGGAATACGAGGAGAGGATCAAGGAAAAACAGACAGTTGGCCCCTACGACCATGTTGTTTGTTACAGATGTCAGAAAAAGGGACATTACGCGGCTACATGCGGAGAGAGAGACAAGGGAAAGAAGAAAGAAGGAAAAATTTACCGATCCAATATTGTTTTAAATGTCGAAAGAAGGGACATTTTCCCAGTCGTTGTCATAAAGCGAGGAAAAAGAAGCCTACTATTGCTGAGATGTCTAATGAACCAATCACTTGCTATCATTGTAAGCAAGTTGGACATATAGCTCGAAACTGTTCCGAGAGACAACAAGGAAGACAGGCAGTGTTGCGCTCCGCTAGAGAGAAAACTGTGCAATATGCAGATAAAGATGGCTCCATCTCGTATTATTGTAAGAATTTCAAGGAGTGGGGTCATGTGGATGAGGAATGTACTAATCCTTTGGTGGAGACTCCAACAAAATGGATATCGTAAGAGAAGTTTACACAGAGATGTGGATCATCGATCGAAAAGGGGGCAATCATCAAGATTGTGGATCCTAACTAAGTTAGCTCTGTTTTGTAATACTATCATTTGTAATACTAAATCTCATATGTACGTGTTTTGAATAGATCAAGACTATATGTAAAAATTGAAGGGTTATGAAAAATCTTGAACTCTATGAAATTGCTATTAATGGTTTAATCTCATTTGTATGATGTTAATTGAAATCTTGAAAGTGAAATATTTCTAAGTAGGAATTATAATGATATCATTAAAATAAATAAAAGAAGTAGATTCGTAAACTGAATTTGAGCTGACTGGAGATTAGTCAAGATGGATAACTTTCTAAGTGATGTTGGTTCAGGCCTTCAGGATTGATACTTAGGAAATTGTTCGCTTGCTAATTTACGGTCGAAGGATGTGCATTTACAAAAGTATTAACGCGGGAATGAGAAATTTCTCATAAGAAGTAAAATACTGAAATTTTGAGAACATAAGAGTTTGAATCAAATGATGAACTTAATAACTAGAATTTAGAAGGAAATTTGGTTTATAACCAATAAATTTGTAACTTTGTGTTTGGAAAAATCTGAATTGATTGAGAGCGAAACTGAAATTTTAAAACTTTGAAAATTTGAATGGAAGTTTGAGGATGTCGATTTTAAATATTGGATATAGATATGGGAAATATATATGTGAATATAGCAAAATTAGAAACTATTAATTTGGAGAGGAAATCGTAAATATGATTTATGAAGAGTATGAAGTAAAGTACTATATGTGTATAGTATTATATATTTTCAAAGAAAAATAAGGAAAGTACCTCCCTTCTCCTTTGAATTTCAAGCTTTGTTGAGATAGGCTGCTGGTGGTAGTAGGTTGTCCGGACATAAAACTTATGAGTTGCCATTGAGCACGACTGCTAGCGGAATTCGTAGGGTTGCAGATAGCCTACGGCGGTCGGATGTTTCTTGAGGGAATCAGGCGTAACCATTGTGATCACTGCGATCTAGAGTCATTGAATTCGACCGTGTAGCGTAATTCGTAGGGCTGCAGATAGCCTACGGCAGATGGATGTTTCTTGGGGGAACCAAGCGTAACCGTTGTGACTGCTGTGATCTACAATCGAATTATAAGGGTGTAATCCGCAGAGCTGTGAAAGCTTACAGGTATGGATGTTTCCTGGGGGACCCAGGCGTAACCATTGTGTACCTGCGGTCCACTTAATATCATAGTGATAGTGAGCCACCTGTTTAATGCAGCAGTTGTCTTTGTGACTGGATTTGTCTTTGTGACTTGATTTGTCCCTGAACTTGATTGGTCCTCATGACATGAGTAAAATTCATGTGATGATTTGATTTCGTGATCCTGAGGGAGAGCAACCAACGCTCAATGACCTCAGATCGTCTTTTGATTCTTAAGTATCTTCCGTTGATCTGCCCATGATGAAATTCGTAGGGAAGTGATTTCCTACGGATACAGATGTTTTCTGGGGGATCCAGACGAAACCATTGTGTATCTGCGATTCATGAGCAATCAACAAATCAATTTCACATTGGTACTTTCCGTATCTGGTTTAAAGGAATTTTTGAAAAAAAAATCACTCGGAGTTGAAACAAGGATATGTAGTACTTGAAGATTTTAGTCGTGCGCCTGGCCAGCGTATGCCTAACATCTGTAAGAACGACAATAGACTTGTCAAACTTCAAGTTATCAAGTATTTTCAGTTAAAACGTATCTAATTTAATGAGTTAAGCAAGAAGATTTCAGGATATTTTCAAACCTATAGCTTTGAAATAGTAATACAAATAGTTTTGCACGGATTTCGTGATCTGTATAATAATAATAAAAAGGTTTTGGATTTTGAAAGAAAAATTCAAGTCGACGATTTGCATTTTGAAGAGGAGATGTTATTTACACTCGTTAATGGATGTCAGGAAAGATTAAATGATTTAGAGAAGAGATTAGGTTTTGAAAGAAAATTGGATTTTCCGAGTTAATGGAATATGATGAAAAAACGAAGAGGATCGAATACTTAAATATCGATATTTAAATTAGCTGTGAAAAATTTCGTACGATTATGAGAATTTGAAGTATACATTGGTATAATTCTAACAATTTTTCCTTTTCGAGGACGAAAAGTTTTAAAGGGGGAAGACTGTAACGTCTCAGAAATTTTGACAACTGAAATGTAGGGATTAGTTTGAGATTCAATTACTAATGATCAATTTTATATTGGTACTTGAGTTAGAAATTTAAAATCGAATATATGAATTGAACTCAATATTTGTTCAGAATGATTGATTGGAAATCAATTAGTTATTGTTGGATGTTTGAATTTAATTTGGTTGCATACTTGAATTGGATTTGAAATTTGATTGAAAATTTAAATGGTTTAATTTAAAAATAAACATTTTTAACGTTAAACAAATCGGTAATTTTATTCGTTTAAATATATGGAAATTTTATTGGAAATGAAGCTGAACATATAAACATATATAATTAAAACGTAGCGATAATTTGCGGTAGGATTAGATTTTTGGAGTACAAAACAAATAAACATTGCCCCATATGTTGCCTCCCCAAATATTACCTTCCCCAACTAAATATTGCGCTGACCTACATGGTAAAAATCGCAGCTACCTAAACCTATTGATTTTACGTTCTTCTTATATCCATTTTTCCTCTATAAAAGTGTCTCCCCTTCGTTTTTTTCTGGAGAAAAACAAAATCACCCCCTTTTTTCAATTGTTAATGGCTGATTTCCTTCGCCCTTCCCTTAATGAAAATCAAATCCGTATTTTCCCCAAAACAAAGAAAGAAACCATCTTCAAATTCATAGTCACCTCCTACTAACCGATTCATCACCACCGTCTCTTCGCACCCCTGAAAGACGGCGGCTTTCCCCCTAAATTTCTCTATCGCCTCGACCAATTTTGTCGACAGTTTCCCCTTTAGCTCATCACTTCAGCCTTGTTCGCACGTGAGCCACCAGAAATCGAGTTTTACCCTAATCAAATTTGAGAACCCTAGCAGCGCTTCTACAATCAAAGCCACCCCGTTGATCCCACGGTCTGTGCCTTCTTGCTATTGCGTGGAGGTGAATTTCACTCACGATTAATCATCGATTCAAGTTCTTAACTTCATCTAAACAGAAATATCATAGTTGCTGCTTTAGTTGATTTGTTGGATTGTGTTGGCTAAGTGTTACTGTTTGTGTTGTTATTGCACTTGTGTGTTTGTTGCAGCCTGTTATTTTTAGCGAAACTGAACCCCCATGCTTCGTCGAGACCTTAAATGAATGTGCATTATTCTTAAATAGACTGTGTTACTGTGTTTATGAGCCGAACGTATAGACTGCTTTAAGTTTATGGGTTTCGATTAGAATTTAGTAAACGAACTTTGATCTGGAAATTTGTATTTCCTGTTTTGGTAAATAAAAAAATAAAAAAATTGTTTAAAAACTGTAAATAAAAGCATCAACATTTTTGTGTGTGTAAACTGAAATTAACTTGGACAATATAGCAGCTTTGTCACCCTGAGTTAGTCTAGAACTTATGATAACTGAATTTGTCATTTGGAACACTGGCCATATTTGAACACTTGAAACTACAAACATTTGTAATGGTGGCCGAGAGCCTCTTGTTGTTTTGCTGGAAGTCTTGCATGTTATATTTGTATTCTTTTGCTTTGAGTACTCATTTCGAATCAAAGGAGTTTGTATCTCCTGCTTTGTGGTCTTACAAACTTCGTGTGCCGGTGTATAACTGTGTATATGTGATTGCATATGTGGGTGACTGAGTATATGTGCTTGCATATGCGTGTATATATTACTGTGTATATGTGAGTGTATCGTGTTTGTAGAATCCAGTCATCCACGCTATGTTGGAATTTCAGTATACGGATCTAGAGTAACCTGTTAGTATAATATCTTGGGAAATCTTTTGATGGTACTCCATGTTCTTATATTGTGTTAGATACAAAAATGGTATACATTAAGAGACTCGCTATGTTCTGTTATTGGTTAAATACTGGTTATGCATTTGGAGCTATATATATGGAAATTAAAACTACTATACCAAAGATCTGGGGCTTTTACTAAGCTACCGTTAATATAAGTAAGAATGTCAATTTAAAACGTTGTTGGCTACCATTGAAATCGTCGTTGTACTGTTATGAATACCATGCTTGATCCTTTTGTAAATGCCCATCGCTGTGTTTTTGCACCAAATATTAGATATATTCATCTGCTGCCTCCCTTTTGTCTGCCAATTCGATTAACTCAGTCGGTGTCAACCTAAAATTTTGTCTGGCTACACATGATGCTCTATTCAATGAGAAACACACTAGGATTCTGGTTTATTAAAAATATACGTCGCTTTGCCATGACTGTGAATCACTGAAACTTATGTGCATCGTTACTGTCCTGAATTGTTGGCACACACTCACTGTCTTACCTTGTTATATCTGGGATACTTTAGTCTATGCAATATGGTATGTATTAGTACAATCGTATATGTGATCTCCCATTTAACCATGCTGCCAATAAACTGGAAAACTTGATGTAACAGGTCTGAATGGTTTCAGCTATAATTTGCAAACAATGTGTTTGATTTTGATGATTTTGCTCTTTCTGGGTTTAAAGTAAATATATATATATAGTAATAAATTGCCTCATAAGTATTTTTGCAAAACTTTGATGGTTTAAGGGTAGAAACAGGAATTTACTAAGTGGACCAGCATAACCCTTGTAAAACCTGTCCTAGTAAATCCTAAGTCGCGTTCCGGGGTCAATTCCTTGTAACGCCACAAAACTCTGTATAATTATAGTCCGGAATGTTTCGTCTCAGGTGGTAAATTTTCAGATGTAAAATGGAAGGAAATAAAAAAGAAAATTTTCATCATTTTAAATGCTTCATGATTTCAAATGTTGATACATTATTTTCAAATATCATGAGTATGTACCTCACTGTAACGAAACAGGAATAAAATTTATTTAGTATGTCTTTTACCTGTACCCTGTATCCATGAAAGACGTGCTCCTCTGTGCCTAAACTGTTAGTGATATGTTTGCCTAAACTGTTAGTGATATGTTTGCCTAAACTATTAGTGATATGTTTGCCTAAACTGTTAGTGGTATATTTTCCAAAAAAAAGTCTGTAGAGATCCATTTGCTAAATGGACATGAATAGGGTTAGAACTGCATAGGTATGGGGAAGTTTATAGGCATACATTGGTAATACATATGCATTCATCTATCAGTGGAAATGGGAAAACTTGCAACTTTTATTGGTACATGTCCGCATTTCACTGTTATAGTATACCTACATAAACAATAATTTAGGAAAAACTTGATGCATGTGTGTATACACACTTGAAACATGTACCCGAAACACATGCACAGCACGACTGAATTCCTACCACTGAAATTTGATCATCAAACCATCCTGAAGAGACACTTTTATGAATATGGTTGTTTTTTTACTATCATTACTAAATTTGTCCTTTGCTGACTCTATACCAGGTCTTTCAATACCTTACTGCACCCAAAATTTGTACACTTCATGTGTCACTCATTGCTGCATTGCATTTGTGCAAGTGATTTTGTTCATACTTTTGGTTGAGTGTATATTTTTGCACACATATGTTGTGTGACATGTACGTTACTGTCCTGGTTAGTTGTGTTATCCATGCGCCAGACTTCCCTTGACCTTTGGTATTTACTCTTGCTATGTCTTGGGTTAACTTTATAACCTAGCTGCCTGTTAAAATATGTATTTGTGCACACTTTGTGAGTCTCATCGCACTGATTTATTTTCTTGTTTTTGGGACGCTGAGGTAATACATGTGTGTATACACGCACGTGTGTATGCAAGATTACAGGATCTCTTATGTTATCATTTATTTTCGGTTGAACGTTGAGGCGGTGAACACATGTATATTATATACACGTGTGCACTCGCAAACGCTGATACCGTTCGTCCCTAGAAATAGATAGAACTGTTACTAACAGATACCACAATTGTATATTTTATGACATCGAAGAAAGGATTAGTTGTTATATTTCAGTTTATACTGAAGTTAATTTACTTGAACTATGATTTAATCCTGACTCGAGTGTTTTATGTCTTGCATGGAACGCTCGGGTCATACCCGAGCAGTACAGGCTTAAAGATTTCAGCTTAGGATTTGAAGATTGGCGAAGCTGGGGATTTCAAAGACGGCACACTCTGAAGTTTTCAAACCAGTAAATATTTTTCTTTATTCAAACTATTTAAAGTTTCGCTGTACAAAAAATGTTCTTGTATCAAAGAAAATTTTCTGAGTATATATAAAAGATTTATTTCGCTGTTCAATACTGTTTTTATTTATTCTGTATTTTCTGTGTTCATTCTGTTTTTAAACTCTGTAAGCTAAATACGCTCCGTCGATTTGGATGTTTTAAATCGGTTTAATCACCAATTTGAAGCGGTCAGAAAGGCGGGACATTATATCTTGGGTAGTTCCAGTCACCATATCTTTTGGGTGGCCTTATAGTGCGGCCACCAATTCGAGTTGCAATACCATAAACCGGGCTCCTATCGGCTCCACCTTAATTCGAATCCTCTGTTAACCCCATTAAAATGCGGTTCAAAGAGCTAACATGAAAGGACTACGGATTGGTTACGGTCTAAACAGTAAACCGTTCATGTTACTGGATCATTAATTCAAATTAAGACGTTCACCACGACTTGAAGTCATGCCGCACCCAGCGACTTGGAGACATGCCGCTTACGATCAAGCCGTCAATTCATACGGAATGGTTTAAAGTCGTAAGCATCGCATGCTTGCATATTTCTCACAAATAAAGGCCATTTAAGCTGCAAACTCATGTCGTTCTCACGATATCACTTCAAGTCAACAACCAAGCCGCTCTTCTGACGTGGTGCTAATTGACTATTGCGACATGGTGTTAGTACGTATGTGTGTCATGGCGTATGGAAGGAAAATACACCAAACATCAGGTCATTTTCGTGATCCAAAATGATTTGCTCCTATATAAATGATGCCACATGATCATCATTTATATAAAAGAACATATACAAAAACGAGGCCTCAGCACAATTTAGTTCAGCTTGTGTACACCAACTAGCCTCAATTCATGTCGTTATGAATGATAAGCCCTTTTATGTCATTTAAACTGTCAAGCCGTTTGGGCCACCAGATCATTCCATCCATTAAGATGGTGAGGGGAATAGTTGTGAGCCATGTCATTCAGCTTATTCATATCATTCATATAACATATTCCATGTCGCAAGTCATCTATACATGGTGTAACACAAAGCCATGAGTCCAGTTGAATATAACCATGCCGTATGCCGCTCATCAGAATTCATGTTGTAACTATTTTGTACGGGATGCTTTCATCCATGTCGTGAGAACAGCATGAGGCGCTAGTTGTAAAGCAAGGAGGGCTAGCTGTCGGCATGTGGAGAAAGGCAAGCAGTTTGTATTAGGATGCTCGTTTATATTCATGTTATTCTATATGCGTGAGGGGGCCACATATCCGATCAGTACAAAGAAAGTATTCCACCATGAAAATGAAAGCAAGCTGTTGTCAAGTCGTGGGAATAATTTGCAAAGCATGTCGCAAAAGTCATGCTATATAACATTTCCATGTCGCATACCGCATGACAGCAAGCACCAGTTGTAAAGTGCAAATGCCAGTGGTACACCCTAAATTACAAGTGTGTCACTACCCCTAAAACACTCCTATAAATATCCCCACACATAACACTTGAAGGGACCGAATATTCTACCCCGAAGGGCCGCCAAATCATTTCTCCAACACTCTAAGCTCCATTCCAAGCTCCATTAATGGCTTCTCAAGATCAATCTATCACTCTCCAACAACAAATGGATCAAAACTTCTCCAAACTCCATTAGAGATTTCTCTAATTCAATTCAAGCTTCTCTAATCTCTATTAATCCTCTATAAAGCCTAGATATAACACAAATCCATCATGGGATCAGGGAAAATCACTCAAGTGTTCAAGCGTTGAAGATATTCATCAATCACCACCACACTTAAAGAAATCAAACCATTCCTTCGGTAGATTAAAGTGAGATCTAAATCAAAGAGCGCGAAAAGAGGGAAATGAATGTAAAAAGAGAAGTCATGTCCTTTATAATCATGAGAGTGCTAATGAATACCATAGTGGACGTAGGTCTAAATTGACCGAACCACTCTAAAATCTCATGTTTTTTTAACTTGTTTTTACGTGGCTCCATTTTTATATTTCATACCATTTGGTGAAGTGTTCTAAACACCTTTGGTGTTTTAGTCATTTTTGATTTCAACCTTTGGCGCCCACCATGGGGCCATGTTCACACTTCTCTCACATTTAAAAGCCTTGCATTGAAGTTCTAAGCATACTTCTACCATAGATTCTACAAGTCTAAGATCTAGGCCAATCGACGAGTTCTCCTGAATGTTCAAAACCTTGCCCGAGATAATGGCTAAATATAAGAAAACTGCAAGTAAAACCATTGTAGAAAACGACAACATTTCTAACAATGAAGCTACACCGCTTCGAAGTTGAACAAAACTCGATATGTGGAGCCGGAGTAACTAAATTTGAACTAGACGTCGTCGTTGCCAACATGAACCAACGAATGGATGCTTCTACCAAGGCGATGATGGAAAAACTTGATGCCATCCTTAACATTTGAAAAAATCCACCACATCAAAAGGTCCATGTTGATCTCGAAGAAAACGCTAACTTGACCGCTTTTGACCGTCATCGCAACGGAAACATGGAAGATGATAACGAATGGTTGAGCGACAAAGATGAGGCTGATGTCGAAGACTTAAAACCAAAAGCTAAGAATCATTCTGAGGGAAAACCTCGAAGGATTAGCAGTCCCGCCACGGGGGCACCACCTCGTCGAGAAGGAAAAGGACTTATGTTCACTAACCAAGATCTCCTGCCTAGACGAACATTTGGTAAAGAACTTAGCTTCGCAAAGCGGCATAACAGTGAAGAGTACATCTCGTATATGATAGAACGAACCATGAAGAGAAATCAAGCTTGCAATGCTGATGAAATAGACTGAGATTTATCTCCCGATAGGACTCCGTTTACTGAGAGAATCCGGGAAACAGATTGTCCAAGGTAGTTCAATCCTCCAACTTTGCCTCCGCACAACGACCTTGTTGATCCTAACTACTTTTTGTTCAAGTACGAGTGGCATATGAGCGCAGCAAAGACAACAGACGAGATGAGATGTTTATACTTTCCTCTCTACTTAGAAGGTGCCGCATCACTATGGTTCACAAAGCTACCGCCAAAGTCCATAGACCGGTTCTTTGACTTGACCAAAAAGTTCAAAGAGCAGTTCCGCTTGTATGCTACAAAAGCCAAGGATGCTATAACACTTTCGGCAATGAAGCAAAATCCAGGGGAATCCATTAAAGCTTTTCTCAATCGATTCAATATTGCCTTGTTCGAAGTGAGGAATCCAGAGCCTCGCATAATCCTTATGTCTCTTATCGGTGCCATAAAGGAAAAAAGCGAATTTGGTAGATGGATTACAATGAAAGAACCAAACACAGTTGAAAAATATCTATAAAATGGCTGAGGAGTATATGAGAGTCAACAATAATCTCGTGCCTCTTCAGATTATTGATGTCAACCAACTTCTTGAAGCTACCGAAGATACTGATACTCAATACAATCAGAAGAATACCGAGGGTGGTTAAAAAGGGGAAATGACGAAAGGGATGACCGGAATAGTAAGAATCCCCACTTATTAAAAAATTCTGAATTAACCCCTTTGACAAAAACTCCAGAAAACATCTTCTCTGTGACTAAAGACATCGAAAATTATCCAATACCAAAACCTCAGAAAGTAGGTGACGATCAAGCGAACTCTGGGAAGTTCTGCCACTTCCACAACCAACCCGATCATAATACAAATGAATATAGACATTTGAAAAGCTTGATTGAGGATTTGATTTGGAAGAATAGACTCCAGCAATATGTGAAAAATTCGTAACTCTCAGACTCTGCTCCATCTCCTCAAGAGAAAAGTGAACCTACAAATCAATTCGGTCCAGGTGGCCGAGCTTCAGCAAGGATTGCTATAAGGCCTGTAATCAACTAACGACCACTGACTGGCATCCGAACTCTAACGGCTCAGAATAAGAGATCATCATCACCATTGCTCTAATTCACGCTTTACTTCATGTTGTATTTGAACTTCATATAAATAGTTTGTAATATTTTACAAACAATGTACTAAACATTAGCTCTATGACTAAGAGCATATTTTCCTAAATAAATCTCCTACTTGCAAAAATATTTTATCAAATCAAAATTTGCTCAAAGGTGATTTTATACTGCAGGCCATCTATTGATCGCTTGTTCTTGTAAAATATGATGAAACATAACAACCCCAACAACACTAGTTCAAGCGCCAAAGGCTGTAAATATCAACATGTACAAATGCAAAAATATAAAAGCACCGCCTTGGAAAGTGAATGGGAAGAGTCGCAAAGATTCAAACAACGAACAAGAGCCACAACAAATAAATGAGAGGGTTATAATTTTCGTTGAAGGGGAACTTCCTTAAGTGAGAGGGTCAAAGCCCCCAGATCCTAAACTGGGATAGCTCGCCAAGTCAAGCGTCTAACAAACGAATTGGTGCCAGCCCCGTGAAACGATACAACAGCCGTCCAATTAACTTGCGTAGTGTCTGAATATCTCATATGCGACAAGCATTGGACATTAACCAATCAACTTGCGTAGTGTATGAATATCTCTGATGCGACAATTGTTGGACCTTAACCAATCAACTTGCATAGTGTCTGAATATCTCAGATGCGACAAGAGTTGGACCTTAACTAATCAACTTGCATAGTGTCTGAATATCTTAGATGCAACAAGTGTTGGACCTTAACCAATCAACATGTGTAGTGTATGAATATCTCAGATTCGACAAGTGTTGGACCTTAACTGTAACGACCCGGAAATTTGCGATCTTGGTTATCTGATATACAACACATATCGAACATCCAAGGATCGAAAATAACCGAATAGTTAATGAAAGAAATTAGAGGGTGAGGAAAGATAAGATAGAAACTTAGAATAGAAGAAGAAGAAGAAGAAGAAGAAGAACACAACATCAGAGTAACGCGAACCTCACAGCGGGACGAATAACATATATTATATAACATAACTTGAAATATAAATATGTACTTGAATATACATCATTTTCAAGGTACAGCACTTACAACACAACGGAATAATAATAGCTATAAAATCCTGAAGCCTCCTGCTCCAAGCTCTTCCAGTGTATCTGTAAATCCCGACTACTTGACTGCCCGTACAAAATTGGGCTCCCAAGAGTTTAGGGAAACAAAACAAAATAAACTTCGGGTCAGTTATGGGACTGGTATGAGTAAAACAGTTTAAAACAGTTCAAGTAGGGAAATGATATCTCATAAGACCACGCCGTATAACGGAACGGGTTTTTCCCTTATGAAAATCCAAAATATCTTTATATCAAAACTCATTGATATTATAATAATGTCTATCAACCACGATATAATAATCATCTAGCAGAAACGCTTTCATCTCACGTTCTACATATATATTATACAATCAAAACCGCAAGCACGTATTGGGTAATGGATTTCCAACTATTACAAGGTATGGAACCACCTTTCGCTAGTGTACCTCTAGAAAGGAATACACTGGGTTCAACAAGAACATCTTGCAACCCGACCACACATGACCGACCACTCATTTCGCTTGAGTGTATCGAATGTATATCACCAACAGTTGGGATCAGCAACCGTTTCCTGAATGGGACAACATCAACAATAGATTTTTAGAAATAAATGAAACTCTAGATCAGGTGATTATACACCCTACTTCGGAGAGACCGACTAAGCCATGCTGCCTGCCCGATTTCTGTCATTTACCAGATGTGAGGCTAGAAGCTACGCTTTATCATCACATCAGATTCACTTCGAATGTCACATCGTCAAATCCATCAAATCACCGATTGACGTCTACAACCATACATTACGTGTCAGCTAAAAGAAGTTTCCTTCTCCGCCTCCACTCTTGGTACGGTTGAAGAAATCAATGTACGTGACCTTTCTGGAAATACACTGTCAGACATTCATCCATACAAGTCATCCAGGAACAGAATGAACCGAAGGCACTATTCAGTACATCCATCTTAGGCACTGTTATCTAAGACTTATACAATAGCCCTTGCACTTTACTCCGTCTTCAATTATCTTTGGCATATATGATTCGCAACGCTTATGCCAATACAGAGTGGTTCTTTGGATAATAATCCAACCTGTCTCTCCATATTAACAACGTTAAAATGGTCAAAACTTCGATAGTCGGTGAGTTAACTATCAAAGAAAAACACGTGTGCAAACAACGATATTATTTCCAGATGGAAATTTTATCGATCAAACATCATTTAACTTTTTATCTCTTAAGTTCATTTTTCATCTCCTGTTTCCCTATATTCAACATTTGCTATTTTCTAAATTTAGAAAATATACGTTATTTACATTGGGAACATTTCCATTTCTTGTTTTCTGTATTAGAAAACATTTCTGATTCTTGTTTGGGAAAACATTTCCAAAACTCCTACGTTTGGATTAAACATATGTTTAGATAAAACATCGCTATGCCAACTCAAACCATTTCCTTTAATTACTAAATTCACTTAACCATCCTTTACTGCCGAACCTTAACCATTCCTTAGTTAAAAACGAAGCCAATCAAGTTGGGGTAGAACTACCTCTCAGACCTTAACTGAACAACATTTCTAACTTTGAAATAGGCAAAGTTCACTTTATATTTCTTTAACTAACTTCCTTACTTAACCTTTCTTTTCGAATAACTATATTCGATTAGCTCCTTTTTTGATTAGGACTATTTGATTAACTTTATTTGATTTACTCTATTCGATTTACCCTATTTCATTCACTTTAACCGATTAACTTTATTTGATGAATTCTTCTAGAGTAATCCTTTTCGATTAATTCTTTTCGAATAAACTATATTCGAATAACTCATTTCGAATAAACTATATTTGATATCTCCTTTCGAATAAACCATATTCGATATCGCACTTCGAATAACTCATATTCGATTATCTCATTTGGATTACCTCGGTTTGATTAACTCATCTTTACTAACTCAACTTGATTTACTTACTTGATTAACTCAACTCGATTCAATTAACTAGGCTCGACTAACTTGGTTCGACCAACTCGATTCGACTAACTCCTTTAGATTAACTCACTTCGACTAACTCCTTTGGATTAACTAACTTCGACTAAATCCTTTGGATTACTAACTTCGACTAACTCCTTTGGATTTAACTCACTTCGACTAACTCCTTTGGATTAACTAACTTCGACTAACTCCTTTGATTTATTCCTTTACTATTTGTTTACTTAACAAATAACTATTCCCTTTTCAATTCTATTTATTTAACAAATAAATATTTCTTTTATCTTTTCTATTTGTAAATGGTTTACAAATATATCCCTTTCATCTCTATTTTAACATATTTATTCCCCATAAATATTTCCTTTATCTTTTCCATTTGTAAATGGTTTACAAATATTTCCTTTTAGATTCTATTTATTTAACAAATAAATATCTCCTTTTATTCTATTCTATTTATTCTAACAAATAAATATTTCCTTTTTTATAACTTATCCTTCGATTTTATAATTATTTTCTTTTATAAAAATCCTTTTCCTTTTCTATATAAAATCCATCGATTTTATATAAATAATTCATTTTCAAAATACACTTTGAAAATCCCCTTTCCCACATCCAGTATATCTTATGGTATTTAACATACCATATAACAATGATAAATATCGTCCAAACACACATAATCAACAACAGATTATATATCACATCATATATCACAATATATGAATCACAGTAAAATAAATGTTGAGGAATTCAGTTGGATTCCTCCAACCTGTCTCCCTGCATCCACAGATGTTATACAATAAAATCAACATCACTTTCAGTTCCATATGATATATTCTTTTAAACAGAATCAATATAGAAATTCAACCAACTGACTAGCAGTTCAATCAAACAGTCAACACACAGTCTATCAGCCAATTTTTAACAGTTCTAAAAATACAACATGAAATTATAAACTGTTCAAAGTTAGTGAGATTTACTCACATTGGCAGTTCATCGTTAAAGAACGATAAACTGTTGTTTGATTCGAATCAAACAGTTTATTTCGCCATAAATTCATACGAGCTCCAACCCACTCCCAGTCAGTTCCATTGGGTAGTGTCCGTCCATACGATCCTCTCGGATCTTGTTTTGCCCAGTTCTGATAATGTGTGATAAAGTTAGAGCTTACACAAATTTGTACATAGTTAATTAAAATAAAATAAATTCCTTTTTAAATTAATCGGGCCTTACCCACCCATTTGGCCCATACCGCATCAACTAATTCCTCCCATCTCCTTCAGAAACAAAAATGGCGAACCCGATTCCTCCTTTCAGCGTTGACCGAACATTTGACCTCCCTCCTCCTCTGCCTTGGCCAACGACCAACGTCATGGCTACCACCATCCAGCTCACTATCGAAAACCGCACCCTCTCATCCTATTTTCAATTCGCTCTGATACCAACTGTAACGACCTTGACTTCGTGACCTCCCAGAACCCACGGTGACCGCATCCACCCGAACCTGCATCGGAACCCACAAACTCTTGCTACAAGGTGCGCCTGGCCACCCTGATACCCGTCGTCACCTTGCTCAACCTTAACTCCGCCTCAACCATCCCCTAAAACCCAACCCAACCTCACGGCCGTACAAAATCCATTGACCAAAGGAGTCGTCGAACCCACTAACTTCAGACTTGCTTGAAGATAACAAGGCCAGTAGCTCGAATACAAAGGAATTGGGATTTTTAGAATTTTGTTTCGATTGTTATGATTTTATTTTCATTTGTTTTGATTTTACAAACTCTTCGTTTGCTGAGAAAAATATATGAAGAGTGGCGACTTGAAATTATATACTTGTGTTGGTGGTTAGTAACGTTTGTAGCTGAGAAGAGATGAGTGGTGGCCTAGTTTAGGTCCACAAATAAATATTTTAATTTATTTTATTTTAATAAAATGTCATACTAGTCTTTAAATATCCCTGTGATCACTCATGATACCAAAAAATCACGAAGCTGGACATGCTGTTAGAGTTCGACATTACGGTCCCAACGAAACTGGTTTCATCGAATTCCGACTCCGTTTGCTCACACAGCGTAATTTTAACCGTCAAAGTACTGATTGTTTTTCACTCTAAAAATCCGTACGGCCACATACTGACTTCAAAAATCACGAAAATTGAAATCTAGAAATAATTTAATATTGCGGATCCAATAAAATTAGTTTCGTCGAATTCTGAGGTCGTTTGCAAAACTGGCTATTTTTAAAGCTCTGAATGACCCTTTTAAATATATAAATATATTTAAAAACAATTAAATTTAATATTTATAAATGAATATTATCGTATATATTTACAACAGTATATCATACAGCTCTAGAATATTCCTATATGAATTTCTAACTCGACATTTCAAATCTGATATAAATCGATATTCGATTTATAATGAAATTCCTTTCATATATCATTATAAATTATAAAGGAATTCCATAGCGACTTTTATAAAAATTGATTTGGACATAAATCAAAATCTACACGACGAAATCCCGATTTTTCTCTTCCACTAGAAAAATATACTTCACCATCTCCTAACGTTTCTTGTTTCACAGAAATCCGATTTAAAACGAATTTTGTATATTCAGTTGAAGTTCAAATCGCCAATTAACGAACTGCCGCGCCATTTCAAGCTCGATTTTAATTATATTATAATTATACATTCAAACTGTCTTTCAAATAATATATTCGTTATTCTAATTCAATTCTAAACTGAATTAAATATCACAGATGATCCAGTTCACACCATATCGCCATTTCAGCCAATTTTGATTATTTCAGAATTAAATATATTATTTAATTTATTATTTTAATTAAATATTCACCATTATTTAATTCCATGTCCATTTAATTCACTACATCACTATTTATTTAATTAAATAAATTAATTATAATACCTCTGCAAATGCGGGTCATTACATTATCCAATCAACTTGGTAGTGTCGGAATATCTCAGATGCAACCAGTGTTGGACCTTAACCAATCAACTTGCGTAGTGTTTGAATATCTCAGATGCGACAAGTGTTGGACATTAACCAATCAACTGGCGTAGTGTCTGAATATCTCAGATGCGACCAGTGCTAGACATTAACCAGTCAACTTGTGTAGTGTTTGAATATCTTAGATGCAACAAGTCTTGGATCTTAACCAACTAACTTGCATAGTGTCTGAACATCTCAGATGCGGCAAGTATTGGACATTAACCAGTTAACTTGCGTAGTGTCTGAATACCCCAGACATGGCAGGTGTTAGATTTTAGCCCAAGTAGGGGCACGAAATTCAAAGTCCTTTTCATCGGGAGGGAAACATCTCCATAGCAGAGATCAACGACACTCAGTGAAGTCTATCATGTCGATTTAGTCGGCAGGAGAAGACAAACTTTGGATTATAAACGACCTCTGGCATAGTAGGGCATCCAATGGAGTCTCCGATGTTAGAACTAATCGAAAAAGAAGACGAACATTGAGTACTGAGATTCCTTTCCACATTGAAGGCCTAATACTTCCCATAGTGAAGGATAAAGACCTCCCAGACAGGGGCACAAATATCAAAGACTTCACCAAAAGGAAATAGAAAGTAAATCATAGATACGTATTTCCCAATTGTGAAATGTCGTATACCATCATATAAGTCATTAAAACAATGATGCTTGAAATCCACAATCGGTTTTGTATCGATTAGTTGATCTTAAGCATAAGCGGGAATTTGAATTAGAATGTCGTGTTTGTGCAGATAATATTCGATGAGTTATAAACCGTTGAACAAAGCAGTTCTCTATAGATACATCATTCAATTCAAAATAAAATTTTCCATAATTAGATGTTTTTAACTGACTAATCTGTTGTCGATGTAGGCAGTCGATAACAAGACATTAGCCCAGAAATGTACAATGTTTTTATTGTTGCAGAACAGGTTGTAGCAGTGAAAAAAGGCACGATCATCTTTCACTTTAAGATTGTGCTTTGCTTCAATAAAATCCAAGGGCTAAATGAGTAAGTAAAACAATTTGGCCACGACCGTTTCAATGAAAATTGAGTATGACCAATCTATTGTAAATTTCACATGTTCTACGCACTCGAGCTCAAATAAAAGCTGGGGCGTTCACACACTAGCGTGGCACTATCAACAACAAGCTTACAAGTACTCAACAAAACTTGGATCAGAGTGCAAGTTCCATATCGAATCAAACAAGCAAAAATATATTAGCAAGTTTCATTTCGAAGCCCGCTTTTTTCACAAGAAAAAAATACAAGCTTCGAGGGTCAAATGTTAACCCCGTTAAAATGCGATTCAAAGAGCTGACATGAAAGGACTATGTATTAGTTACGGTCTAAACAGTAACCGTTCATGCTACCAGATCGATAATTCGAACCAAGACATTCACCACGACTTGAAGTCATGCCGCATCTAGCGACCTGGAGACATGCCGCATCTAGCGACCTGGAGACATGCCGCTTACCATCAATTCATAGACATGGTTTAAACTCGTAATAACTACATGAAAATACACATCAGGTCGTTGTATTGTGAGCTTACATATTGCTCACAAATTAAGGCCATTCAAGTCGCAAATTCATGTCTTTCTCACGATATCACTTCAAGTCGTTCAGCGTTCATGTCGTAGATCGGTAACAACCAAGCCGCCACTTTCGACATGGTGCTAATTGACTATTGTGACATGGTGTCAGTACATATGTGTGTCATGGCATATTGTGTCATGGCTTATGGAAGGAAAATGCACCAAACATCAGGTCATTTTCGTGACCTAAAATGATTTGCTCCTATATAAATGATGCCACGTGATCATCAATTATAAAAGAACATATACAAAAACAAGACGTGGAGGCCTCAACACAATTTTGTTCAGCTCGCGTACACTAAGTAGCCTCAATTCATGTCATTATAAACAACAAGCCCTTTTATGTCGTTTAAACTGTCAAGCCATGTAGGCCACTAGATCATTCCATCCATTAAGATGGTGAGGGGAATATTTGTGAGCCATGTCATTCAGCTCATTCATAACGTTCATACAACATATTCCATATCGCAAGTCATATATACATGGTGTAACACAAAGTCATGAGTGCGGCTGATTATAACTATGTCGTATGCCTGTAACACCCTGTATTTTATGACAATTTAATAATTAAATAATGCACATGTGTATATATATGCATAGACATAAATATATATGAAGAATAAAATAAAGATAATATGTGATTACATGTAATAAATACATGCAATGAAAAAGAAAGAAAGAATTGGTTGCATGCAGTGTAAATATGTTGCATGCACTGATTTACAAATATTGTGCATTAATAATAAAAGAGAAATAAAATGAAAAGATTCATGCAATGGTTTAAATGAAAGATTGTAACAAACAAGAAAAAGAGAAGTAAGAAGAGAACAATAATTATCATTGCTTTAAGCCTTATTAACAATAGCCTTAGTACCCAGTTGGTTAGAGCATGTGGCTTGCATACAATAGGTACAAAGTTCGATCCCTACCGATGTCATATTTTTATTTTAAGGGAACAACTAAAATAACACATGTTCTAAAGAGAAAATATGTATAAACGCACACATAAGAAAAATATACATATAAGGAAGTAAAGAAAATATATATGTGTATAATATACATATATATGAGAATATATATGTATATATTGGCAGAAATATATATATATATATACACAAGAGATAAAGTTCAAGATAAGGCTACAATCAAAGAAATATGATAAGAATTAAATAACGGTACAACACCATTTGAATTTTGAAATCAAAATAAAAGTTGTGCGTATATATACGCGTAAAATGGTCATTAGAAGATTTGTATACATATAAGAAGATTACATGTGAATATAACAATTAAATAAATTCCAGAAATTCAAACATTCGAAAATCAAATTTATGCGCCAAAACAGCTCGCGGGACTCATAGGGGGGTCGACACCCCTGTAGGGGGGTTAACACTAGGGTCGACACCCCCCAGATCCGGCAAGATTCATATGCGAACCCGGACTATTTTCTTAACTGGGTTCAATGCTGACTCAGCGCTGCGTGTACGACAAGATCCTAAACACCTATAAATAGGCTACCAGAGCCTAGCCTAAATCTCATATTCTTTGAGACAACATCTAAGCTCTACCATTCTTCCTCCTCAAATCTCATCAAAAATAATAATAATAATAGAATAATTAGTTTAGGAAAATTCTGAATCAAGATTTGGAGGAAAAGAATGAATATTAATTAGAATGTGTTCAGAATCATATTTGAAGTGAAGTAATTTCTTAGATCTAGTCTATTTCAATTTTCTCTTGTTTCTTCCCTTTTCTTTTAGTAAGAATTGTGGATCCATGGTTGCTAGGTTCTAAATTCAATTAGGAGGACCATGGAATACTAGATCTGGACCAAATTCAGGATATGGAAAGCAAATTAGGTGAGTGGATAAATTATATCATTTTTTATAATGATATATTAACGTTTGGCATTCTCCTTTAGTATGCAATGTAAACCCGCTAGAATGATTAAAAGTGTTGAAGTGCTAACATGACATGTTGAGATATTAATATATTATAATATTAATTTGTTGGAAAATTCATATGTTGAAACGTTTAATGTGCTGAAATGTTCACATATTCAAATGTAAACTTGTTAAAATATGTGTGGCGGTTACTGTTGTTCTAATTACATGTTAACTTGTGACATTTATGTACTTGAACCCTTAATTGTAGAAATTGGAATAATTACATGTCAAATTAGAATATTTACATGATTTGACAATCACATGTTATTTTGAGATGAAATTAATTACATATTAGGAAGAGCATGCGACATAAAATGGGCTTATTATGATGACATGTAAAATATAGATAAGAGTAAAAATTTGAAAGAATGGACTTGCCTAAATTATATAGAAAATTGACAGTAAATAGAAAACTGTAACTGCACTTAGACACGAGGTTAAATTCAACTTATGCTAGAAGTCTGCCCGGAACCGCCCGGCAAATGCAGCATCCACAAGTTCTTAATTTAATGTGAGGGGTCTAGTGCGTAAATAAAACATGTAACGGTGCTAAGACACGAGGTTAAGTCAATCTCTGGAAGAAGTCTGAACGGAACTGCCCGACAAATCCATCATTCGCAAGTGGTAGACTTAATGTGAGAGGTCTAGTACATAAGAATATATATAAATATATGTATATAAATGGATAGAGATAAATGACACTAATTGTGATTAATGGAAATGAATGAAAGTTAGAACAGTAAAATAAGTGGGATGAACGGGGAATGATAATAACCTGTTATAAATAAATAACATTAATGAGAATGTTATATAATAGGCAGACTTGTCCTAGGGACAAGTGGAAATTATAACTTAGGTTATAATAAACTATAAAGAAAATGGAATAACTTATGTAATGAGATAAGTTGTACCTAATTGTAAATTAAATTATTTGTAAGAAGAGAATCTGAAATCTACAGATGAGGACAACGTAAGTTATATTCATGGAAAGGAAACTTATTAGTAATCCTTAGTTAAGAGAACTAAGTTAATAAGTAAACAACGATAAGTGGTACTGATAGTATAAGATGGAATTATGATTAAATAAGAAAGAATGAGGCAAACTTATGGAATGAAATAAGTTATATTTAATCATAAATAATAAGTGACATGTTAAACAGAAAACATGTGAATTGAGATATACTTAATTACATATTAAGTAGAACATGTTATTGTAACTATGAAATCAAACAAGAATATAAAGCGATGGTGGATTACAGACCTTAGATCACAATCTAGAGAATAACATATTGTGGGCTTATTAATAAACTTAAAAGGGGTAAGTTATATGACTGAAATTAATACGCAAGAGGTATTCGGTAACTTGAATAAGAAGTCAATGTGAATGCGAATTACCAAGTTAGACGAAAACCCGATGAGGTAGAGCAAGCGCATAATTGAATGTTTAGATATAGGGTCTAATAACACATTAAACTGAGGCTCTTGGACTAGTCTGTATGTTTAAGGGTGAATAACACAACGGGGTAGATCATCGTGGTGTCATGAGGCACGAGAGGAGCGCACGTTCATCTGATTATTCTGTCGGCTTCGAAGGACTGAAAGGGGAAGCACATGGCTTCCTGGGATGTAAAAGGTGCCCCTGGTAGTCCTCTGTAGTGGTGCAGTGTTCGGGCTGTGCTCACAGATGTTGGGTTTGTGCGTAACTACCCGGTGAGTAGCCTTAACTATAAAAGTAGCTTTCAGTTAGAAAGATGTGACAAGGTGACACTAGGGTGATTCGGCGATCGCCTCAATAGGGAGGTAGGGGTCACGACCAAAAAGGATAGTTGATCATCAAGTACCCATCATCGGCAGCTAGTGGGATGCGAAAAGACTATAACTAAACCTAACATGCCATCCACCTTTCACTATCGAGGCATAGTGGTTGAGGGGAAACGCCAACTAGATGTTTAGATTGTATGTTAGGGGCAAGTCGCTTAGCTCTTATAGTCTTTACTAGTTGAGGGAGGGGTCGAGGTGGGGCCATAGCCACCATGGAAAACAGACTTGTAGGATATCTGTATTTTGAGGCTCTTAAAGGCGGACCTGTACAGATATGGAAAAGCTCCTGACCGAGTTCCGTGTTTCTTGTACAGCCCGGCCACGGAACTCGGTGCACATTAAAGGTTATGTGTGGTTAAGGCATCGAGTATGATTGGCCATACGTACGTGGGAATGTCTAGATTCGTTCATGTCTGCTCTAGGTGGTGTATCGTAGGCTCTAGAGCATAACTCTACGACATGATTCGATCAAAGGTAGAAGTCCATACGCTTACATAACATAGCGATGGAAGTTCTATGGGAACGTAGCGTTGTTATATAGAGGCCAATACGTCACTCCGGCGTAGGATGAGGGACTACGTATATTTCTATGGCGTTACGGCGAAGACCGTGCAAGCGGGGTACCATGGGGGTGTACCTTAATTTAGGGGTAGCTACATATATACTTTGTTGGCTAATCCACTAGGGAGTAAATGGGTACGACGTGTGTGTAAGCTTTGAGTGTTGTTAACCCAAGTAACCTAATAAATAATAAATTGTGATTGAACGGTATATGTAGGGTTATCCAGAATGTATAATTTAAATCCAGTCAAAGGAACTGTGTTCTGACCCCTTCCTCATCACATAGTCGCAGGTT